>CM062256.1:2170582-3396951 GCA_031216405.1 Syzygium malaccense | reverse complement strand
TTGTAGGATGTCTACTTATACAGAATCAATGTAGGTTCTTGCTGCAAATTTATTTCAGAATGAATAATCGACTCAATTTATTGCAGGCAAAATTGTCTCGCTGTAGAGAGAGTTGGCAAAGTTCTTGCACATTTCTCAACAAAAAAATGGAGAATAGATGACTATCTACACAAAAATGCTATAACAAGACCAAAAAAAACAAAAAGTTGCTGCTGCAGGATCCTCTTCCCTGCTTTGAGCTGATCCGATGTCAATTGAACTATCCTACTACTGAGGATCTCCTCCTCATCTCTGTAGCAAGTCCTCTAAATCTTTAGCTGCTTGATCGACTGCATAAATTATCATCTTTTTAATCTGTTTCACGGGGAGGTCATAGAAGGGTGAGAACAGCTGGAATCTCCAAAAAGCAAAAGATGCCACGGCCAAACATATAAGATGATATTATGTGTTACCTCAAGTTTGTCCTCTCTGGCTTTATGATTCCTCGGAAGTTGTCTGAACTCCTCAGTCAACCGGAGGCACTGATTGATGTTCTCAGGAGAGACAAAGTCGGCGGCAACTTTTGTGCATGACTACAGGAAGAATGACGATAGTGCCACAATTTAGAGGACTTCCATTCAAAGTGACGGCACAGGTAAAAGATTTAAAGAAGCAGTTTATTTACCTTCAGATTTCTAACTTGGTGGGGGCATCCAGCGGGAATAAAAACAGCTTCGCCTAAGTGTTGTTCAAATGTCCATGGTTCAATTCCTACAAAGTTTCAAAGTCATCAGTTATGTTCACCATTGGATACTACTTGGAAAAAGTCATCAGTTTCAGCAGATACCAAATTCGTCCTTCAACTTCCGCTTGTGCTCCAAAGTAAGATAGAACGATTGGTCATGGATCGGATGAATGACCTGATCATAGAGGGAGTGGGTATCAGATCCAGGAACATAGCTTACATATATATGCCAACAACAAGAGCAGCATAATTGTGCTGGGAAATTCACCTGTTCAACTGGATTGCAGTATGTATGCCTGAATTCATTATGGTGCTTGCTAAGATATGCCTCCAACTTGGGGACGTCCTCTCTCCGGAAAATGTCCCATAATGCACCGCCTCCTCTTTGCTTGATTTCTTGGTCTGAACAGAGATTGTTCCTGCATTCTTTTTCCCTGCGTCCCTCGCGATCATCAAGGCCTTCAAGATTCTGATATTGGCATCCTGTTGCACCTGTTGCATTTAGATCAGGCTCTTCCTGTGCTTGACATTGAAGTTCCATCACATCCTGTGCTTTGTGTTTCTCTTTCAAGGTTTTCACTGCAGATTGCTGCTGTTCACTTAAGGACACCTCAGATGTGTGCGTCAAGATATTCACCTGCCAGGCGGGTAAAATGGGTGGGATGTCAACATAACGCACTTGAGTGTCTGATCATGACAAATATCTATTTGCATGCCATGCCACCACTTTGTTCCTAATAAATGCAATTCCTAATAAATGCAACGCATTACTGCCTAACAGATGTAGTATGTTCTAATTTTGGTGAAAGCTGGCTGGAATTTTCCATCATATCATGGAAAGAAGTGATTACTGTATCGTGCTTATGGCAACACATTTTCTCTACTGTTTTGTCAAACATAAATGTTCCTTGCTTGGTGATAGTCATAATGATTAATAAAAAATGCAGTGATTCATGCATCATAATGAAATAAGGCGCACCGCATCTGACATATCGCAGTGAAGCTTGGTCACAGAGTCACCTCTTCCAAGCTCTTCAGTAATACCATAGGCAATATAGGTCTTCGGTCCCATGTCTGGCTTCAAGATGCTTGGTGGTAACTTTACAGCCAGGTTGAGGAAGCCAGATCGAGGGTCAGTATAGGCATGAAATGGCAAGGCAGTTATAAACTCATCACAGTGGCGCGGTAAAAGATCCTCAAACTTGTCCAAAGGAGGCCAGTCCTTTAGCTTTAGCATCTCAGGCCAAAAGTTAGCATATCTTCGCCCCTCTGAGTATCCTTTGAAGAATTGGCGCGTGCTAATGGCCACCTGAAAGTTCAATCAAGTGCCATAAACAAAACAGGTATGATCAAAGATGATCTTAAATGCATGAAGAAGAAAACATGTAGACAAAAGATGATAGGATTGTCAAGAGTTTCAGTTGACATTGTACATGGACAAGTGATAGCATGTCTTTACATGTTATTTGAAAAAGTAAAGGTATAATGATATTTACTTCGCAACCAGCTAGGCAATCAATGGCTTTGACTTCGGAAAATTTTGAACCAGATGTTGAATCCATATTTCCACATAATGCGCGCCACATTACCATGGGTTCCCAGCTCAAACCAGGGGTCCGCTCTAGAACATTTCGAACTATGACAGGTTCACCTTTGATCCAGTGACTTCGGAAGCATAGAAGCTCCTCTTCATCCAAATTTGCACTTGATGCCGGACAATACAAGTAATTGTCAGCGGAGTGTTCTCTGGATGCGGCCTTTCGTAGCATCTTATCCCCAGTTTTAGAGCAATTATGCTTCCGAGTGGCATGTTCAATTTTGCCAATTTCCAGCAAGTTTCCTGCTCGCATCTCAAGCTTGCTTATCCAATCTTTATCATGAATACGCTTAAGCTGTAATTTACGATTACCACATCCACCCATCTCACTTGGTGCGCAATTGATGCTCCTATCAGCATTAGCTTTCCATTCAATGGATTGAGCAGCATGAGGAATAGTTTCTGTATGTGGCACAAGATCTGTGTCTTGAAGTGCCACAAGATCACCATGAATATAGTCGCTGCCTCTGTCCTCGAACTGAAGCTTCACCTCAGCACGGGAAGAAAGTTTCCCCTGGCGAATTTCTTGGCAGCAATTGAGACAAAGTTCAAAAGAGCACTCCGGACAGCTTCGATGAAAGTCTACAATGGAAGTAGCACAATTGTTGCTGCTCCAAATACAAAAACAAATATAGACGGTTGGTCATATAAGAATGAAAACACACAAGAATATGTGTTTTGTACTCTTTATATGTACGCTAAACTCTTACCAGTAGACACGCTCCCAATTGTGACAAAGAGACATTGGAACTTCAACCTCATCAGCCGGTGTTCCTGAATATACTAATCACATAAATCACGTCCGTCCTAACATAAGACAAAAGGGTAAGCAAGTTTTACCATGTGTACCTTGTATGTCAGCTTCAATTTGTGTCTCCTGCATTTGCTCTTCGCAAATTTGCCTTAAAAAGGGAAGCAGTTGTCTCATTAAGTACTTCAGGTGCTCAACCATCTTATCATCAGACATGCTCACTTTTGACGCCTGAAATTTTATAACACCATGTATTAGTCAGAAAAGAAGTTCAACAGTTTCTGAAGAGGCATTTCCATGAGTAATGGTATTAAGCATCCTAGAGTTTCGATAGTTTGTTCCAATCCATTAAGCACTTTAACAAATAGAATGCTGGTGGTTCAAGTTTGGCGGTAAACATCACAGCAGGAAGCTCTAGATCTAACAGGTAACTAAACTATGAGGGAAGACCATGGAAACTACCCCGTAAATTGCGAGCTCATTAGACCTACTGATTGTCAATTGTTCTTGTTTTTGTTCTTTGGCAGTTACCAAGGGAAAGGAAGACAAAACATCTAAACATCGCAGCAGGAAGCTATAGACCTAACAGGTAACTAAACTATGAGGGAAGATCATGGAAACTACCCCGTAAATTGCAAGCTCATTAGACTTGCCGATTGTCGATTATTTTTGTTTTTGTTCTTTGGTAGTTACCAAGGGGAAAGGAAGATAAAACATCTAACCCTAGACCTTTTTAATCTCTTCATGGGTGGACCATCACTTGACCAAGGCCTTATTCCTGATTGATGAGAAATAAAGAAGTGGAAGATTAGTGACTGAGAAGAAATATAAACAGTCATCGCAAGAAAATACCAATGAAAATTGAGAACTCCACTGTTAGGTCACAGGTTTGGTTTCCCTCTTAAATAACGTACACTGTACCTTTGAGTAAATTTGTCCTCACTACGTATGAAATAAGATAACACACCTTTATGATGCCTCCAGAGTGCAAGCAACAGCTGCAATTGCAATTTCCACGGCAAAATGGGCAAAGTTCTGCTATGTCTACTTCCGACATCTGAGGGTACCTTTAAAGCAAAAATCAGACTAGCCTCAATAAATATGTAGTGTTCAATAATTAGAAAGATAAAAGTATCGAATTTAACAATTAAAAGTGTACCATTGCTTGATGCATTGGATACAATACATCTTCTGCTTGCAGTTGGTACAAGGGACAACGATCCTTCTTTCTTTCTTCATGCATTGATGACACCTCGCACGTTCTTTTCCTTTAGCCTGCCCAGAAAGCTTTGTCATAAAATGGAAAGCAACTTTGTGACACCTAATCGTAGATGAATGGACAACAAATAGGTTACCTCATACTTCCCCTTCGAGCAGCCAGTATCACCAGTATTATCAATTTTCAGAGTTGAATGAAAGGAGCCAGAGGAGGATGGCGATGCCAGAGATGAAGTATGCAGTGAATCATTCATCAGATCAAACTTGTTTTCTCTTCTTCTGCGGGTTCTCATCTTGACTAGACGTGATACTTCTTCCACATCTTTGCTGGATCCATCGTCCGTGTACTCAACATCAGAAAGTCCCTTGCTACAGTCACTTCGTGGCTCGTCAGTTTGGAACTTTCTGGTTCTGCTGCCTGTTTGCGGCTTTTTGGACTTGCTCGATGTTGTCAATATCTCCATTTTGAACGATAAATTTACTTTGTCAATGCTTTCCCATTTAATCCGGGAAAACCCATTTGCTGAAGTTCTCTTTCTAGTCGCACTCCGATGCTTCTTTACAATATTTTTACCATGCAAACACTCATCAATTTTAGCTGCTAACTTTCTCTTCTTCACTGCTTCATTCTTTGACACAACTTCAGTTTTCTTTGCATGTGTCACCATATTAGGCTTCCCCTCATCTTCCAATGTCCTACTATCATTTCTATCCAGTGAGCTCCTCGGGAATTTTCTGCTTGTTACAAGCTTTTCAACCTTTGAGGATCTTGGGATGTTCAGGTTTGCATTATCAGCGTAATAACTGAGCTGCCGATGCTTTGAGAACATGACAGCTGCCATCCTCACTGCAGGAATTAGAGAGATCCTTCAATTAATAGATCCAGGACAGTCAATCATACTAATAAATCGATGACTTGTGATGGCACCTTTTCGCGATTTTCATTTATTCGACATTTTCATACGAATGTCCCTGGATCTACTTCAAAGGAACAATCTTGAAATAAAAACTTTAACTTTAAAGAGGAGTGCGGTCGAGAGGACGGAATGGGCCCCTCGTAGGCGATACGAAACATAAGAAGCACAGAGAATTCCTAGTCCCGAGCTAATTTCGAGGCTTAAAGACACCGCATTTGATGAAATAAGCAGAACCTCTTAAAACACGATCATCGAGTTAAGTCAATGAGAATCGCTAACGATATCCCAAAAAGAAGAAAACCCCGAAAAAGTAAAACGAAACCACTTCATGTTTGTTCGAATCCGGCAATTATGGATGAGCCGCAAGGGGAAACACTACCGCGTAATTATTAAGGACAGGCCATCGAGAGAAACGAAGCTTTTGTTTTTGCCCAGACAGAGCACTTCATTTCCAGAAACAAGACGGTACAAAACTGGTAAAGTCAATATAACAGTAGCAGCATACCAGAACAGAGAACACAAGTGCTCGCGCATTGTTCGCGATCGCTAAACTCAAGCTCCGCATCTCATAAACGGGACGCGGCAATCGCGGACAAAACGAAACCCAGCACCAATTCGCAAGCAGTGCCAAAAAGCAAACCCGAAAAAAAAAAAAAAAAACCAAACCGCAGCCCCGTTGACTCCGGGTCAACTCCACCATCAGACGCATCGATAACGTCGAAACCCAATTCAGAGAAAAAAAGAACCAAAACAGCCCCACCAAGCTTCCAGATGAACGCAAGAACGACGCCGGCGAAATTCAAGCGAATCCCGCAGACCCATCATAACAACCACCAAAAGAAAAACGCCAGAAAAAAAAAACAAAAAACAAAACGCAACCCATCGCCCGAACCCAATTGCGCGCGGCACCACCATCAATGTGTACTCACCCGATCGGAGGAGCACGGCGCCGGTCCCCCGCCAACGCTCGCCGCCGGCGGCGCTCCGGGAATGCGATCGCGGTGGGAGGTTCGGCGGCCGACGAGGAAGCACCCGGATCACGCGATGAAGGAGGAGGAGGAGATGAGGACGACGAATCCGAATTTAAAGGAGGCGAGGCGAAACGGAGGGGGGAGGAGCAGCTGGAAAAGGAAAAAGGAAATCAGGCGCGACCGGATCTTCTCGTTACCGAACGACCGCTGCCGCTGCTGCGGAGGAGGAGGAGGAGGATCTGGTGTTGTTATCTTTTGCTCCGGATTCGGATTCGCGCACGTGCGGCGCTGGCCGTCCACGTCGGATCTTCTCTCGATTGCCTTCTTATTACCTTTTTCCTCTTTTCTCTTTTCCTTTTCTTCTTCCCTCCTTACACCGGGTCGGGTCGGGCCCCATGCGCAACGTAGTCACGAAATTTTTAATTTATTTGATGTGGTCCCTGAATTTTAGTAAATGTTAAATCTAATCCCCGAATTATTATATCATCGGATTAAATATAGTCCTTGGATTATCTAGTTGAATATTTACCAAAAATTCGGGGAATCAAGTGAGCAAATTAGTTGTTTAGAGACCACATTGCACTTTGGACAAATAAATTGAATGTTCAAATGCCATATTACGTATTGGGCTAAATTTCAATGACCATTTATGTCATTTTCCCAACAAGAAATGAAACCTTTTAATAACGTTATCCGTTATCCGTCAGGACGGTCAGTTCGGGGGTAGGTTAGTTTCCGGCTTGGAATCGAGAACCAATCTTGTGACTCTCGGGTCTAAAAGATTGGATTCGAGGATCGAATCAGTCAGTTCCTCGTCCAAATCTACCCTAATGGATCAAGAAGAGGAAAACAAATTACGCTGGAACAACAAACCATGGCAAGCACTGCGGCTTTTGAGGCAACAATATCTTAATAGAAATGCTTGGCCTTGAGTTGGCATCTTTATCCAAATGGAACATTCGTTTTCCCTTCATCCGAATGTACATGTTCTGATTTCTTTCGACCGTCTGACCGACGAATGCTCCGGAAACTGCAAACGACATACTTAGAGTAGTTACGGCAACAGCGAGCGGCCGGTGCAGAGCGCGAAAGGCGAATGCTTCCGAGTCCGCCCCAGTCTTGTCCGGTCGGACAGCTGCTCCATCTCTGACTGGGAAAAGGGAGAACCCGGCTTGACTATACACACGCATGGATAGGGAAGATACCAAGCCATCGATCGGTAGGGGTCAAATGCGTCCTTTCTCAGATAGCAAAACGCATTGTAGGGAACGTCTAAGTAAGATGACTCGTCGGGCACCCGGAACGGGGCTTCTCCGGCTAAAGAACTTCTGGTATGGACAAGGGATGTACATTTTTCCGAGCTTATTGCCCGGAAAAGGGGAGAGGGTGGTGGGGGAAGCAACATCTCGACGGCCCCTGCCACTTCCCAACCCTTGGCCGAAACACGCTCGGTATGGCCATGAAGATTACATAGCTTGCCGTCTTTCCCGTCAAGCCATCGCGATCCCATGTAAAACTAACTCAGAAGTAGCCTGAACAATGATCTCAAGCCTCTCTAGTTCACGAATTATCAACGCAAGCTGTGTCGTGCTATGCTACCAAATAGAGTGAACTTACCTCTCTCATGACCTGCAAATCCCTTCAACTGGAAAGTTTCCAGGACAGTCAATCCTCCTAAGAAAATATCAGTCACGAGAGCTTACATTGTATACCACGAAAAATTGTCTTGGATGCGCGTTATGTTGAAGGTATTGAAACTAAGTACGTCTTGCGAACTACTTCAGTATTCGGCAGATAACCCGCTCAACGACCTACCTATCCTCTATACAACAAAATACTCGAACTGTGTTTGTGTTGTTCATAAGCTCATCTAATTCACAAGAAACCCTTCTCCCTTAAGGGCCTAATTTACAGCTAAAATACAAGTCCCCTGCCCCGAAACTTAAGGCGAGGAATCTTCATGAACCTCGGGCAGAGACGGTGATGACGTGTCGCTGATTCTGCTAGGCAGCGGAGTGTTCCTACGAGACGACCGCTTTGTGGGAACGAAGACGCTCTTGTTTTCCCACTTCTCACCAACATTGTCGTCTTCGTCTTCGTCTTCGTCCACACTTCTGAATACTGGGTATAAATATGCAGTTTGAAGGAAGCTCTTCAGGTTCAGGTTCGGTTCCCTCGCACGTTCTAGAGTGTCCTTCATCATCGCCTCCTGAAAACAATGGCCGAACCAAACATCACGAGAATAAACTTTCAACTTTCTTTTGTTTTCACTTTTGCTTTTCCCTAATTATCAGCATCACTGACCTAATAACATTATCTAAATGATCAAAGATCAAAAAAGATACGACCGTTCAGTACAACTATATAAATCCCGAAACCTATTTCCGGCCTGTCTCCTTATATAATTTCTCTCTTATCCAGATGGACTGCCCATGTTAGCGATACCAGAAAAAGATCTCATCAGGGCTAACCTAAGATGTTCTGTGCTAATGCCTCCACTGAATGACTAGTCAATATTAAAAGCAGCAATCATCTTCTATTTAGATGCCGGGATCCAGCAAATTGAAAAGATATCAAGCAAGTTAGCACATTGAAGAAACTCAAGCAGAAGGCTTCAATTACTACTATGGATATAAACACTGGAATTTGCAAAGCCTGAAATTACGGACCTGTAATGGATATCTGGCAAAGGCAGGTTCATAACGGCCTTTGCAGAACCTGTGGAAATAGATGGTGAGAACCGGAAGAGCAATGAGAAATGGAGTTGGAATGGCAGCTTGCTTTGTAGCCAACAGTCCAGATAGAAGCAACTGAGATATAAGCAATGCAACAATAACGCGAAGATGCACATCAGGCCAGAATGCTGCGGCACTTTCATACTCTTGATTGTAGACGTTTATTATCTGGAATTTTCAAAAGATGTAAGGATTAACACAATGGATACATAGAAGTAAAAGAAGCATAAGAAGGAGGAGAAGAAGAAAGGCTTAACATGATGCTTCAAACATGGGGGACTGAAAAAAACAAGCATGCGTAGCGAAGATAAACTTAGTCTAGAGTTTATAAGCGCCTGGAAGATATCCCAATGTAAACCCTAAATATAAAGTCAAATCCATCCCTATAGGTGCTGCAGAAACTCTATAACATCATTGATCTCGAAACAAGAATAATCTCAACCTCATGACCTGAACTGTAGAGTCTCACCAACCTATATTATTAGGTAATGAATCTGAATAAAATGCAGACCTTCAAAAATGAGATTGCACAAATCTGGGTGAACAACATAAGGACCGCATATCTGCAACTTGGCGGGTCACCATTTGATATTTTCCGTTAATCTAACTTACTCTTACAAATTCCTTAGTGATCCTTCATATCATAATTATTCACAATTACGTTTGTATAAGAAAAAAGAGCACGTTGTCTACTTATGGATATATATGGTCATTGCGTATGCAGAGACGTACTATTTGCACAACTAACGAGAAAATGAAAACATCAATAGGACATTAAGACTATTTAATGTTTACGAAATTGTGATCCAAAGAGTTTGCTCGACTTCAACTGAAAAGCCAATAACAGTACGATTTCGGCATGAAAGTGTTTTTACTCGATTCAGCGGGCATGAACTCCAAGACTTCAACTTACGAGAAATGTGACAAAATGAGATAGCACTTCCAACCGACAATAAAACTATGAAGTTGGCATGAAAGTTTTTAAATTAACTCAGCAGGCATGAATTCCTAGATCTTACACAACTCACCGACAATCTCATCCAGTATCATTAATCCCAATATTATTAAGTCCTCTGTAACGCCCACTTCTCTTCCTCTACAGCACCCAAATAACTAGAAACACCACATGAATTATATTATCATAACTGAGATTGATCATGATCAAAAGTCTTCTAGCTGTTCCTACATTTCAGGCAATTGAGCAGATAAAACTTCAAAGAAGATATTCCCAATCATTATCGTCATAATACCTGATGACGAAACACGACATAAGCCAGGCCAAAGAAAACGAGTATGAAAGGAAGCAAGGCAGGTGTCACTGGAGCATATACAAGCCCCAGTAAGAAGTAAAACTGAATTTGAGGTTCTCCAGTGTTGAAACCAATGCTTCCAGGATCCATTGCCTCCTCCCTATCCTTTTCAGTTCTCACCAAGAAAAAATTCTTCAAGTGGTAGATAATCAAATGCTTCAGAATTAAAATCTCTGCTGCTGTTCCACCCCAGCCACCGACCATAATATAAGTAATGAAGAAAGTTGCTTTCTGGGGGATGGCCACCCCAATTGTTTTAGGAATGCTGCCAAAAGAAGTAATATGTATGAAAACTTCTCCAGGACAGCTAGCAAGTTCATAAAGTTGGAGGGTAAAATCTGCTGCCTAAAGTGCTGCTTAAAGGGTGGGTACTGTCAACCAGAATGATGTTGCGCCAAGGTCCATTAACTTTAGCACACTCATCATCGTGTAATCTTAAGTAAAGGCACAGCACAGCAGCCAAAACACTATAATGTCACCCCGCCCCTTTCTCTCTCTCTCTCTCCCTCTCATGCACGCAGTGCATGCGCAATCAACCAGAAACACAGAGTATAATCATGAGTGCAACTATCTGTTTATACATCATTGTATGTGTTGTCTATGTGTATGTGTATGTGTATGTGTGTAAAATATGCGTGGTTGTATGTACGTGCACTTCCGTACATGTGTGCAATGCACTTTTGGCCTCCTATCTATCCATGGACAGAAGGGCGGCAGGCACCAAATTGCAACTGATTTGGAAATATCAAGGGGACATAAAAGAAGAAGATAGCCTTGACGTACTCACTGGCCGGCTGATGAATGAACGAGTTCAGTTGCTGAAAGGCAGAACCAGCAATTACGCTACCGAGGAATACATTGACAAGATTGAAAAGATAATATCTAGTTGCTGATCTCCTTTCAAGAAATGATAGAGATATGAAGCCTTCGAATTTAGACATGATCATCAATGTTGTAGGCAGGACAAGGAGAAAAAGCTTCAACACAATCCCAGGCAGACAACCCTGGATGAACGACTTAACGAAACCACTGCAAGTTTAATCATCAAGATAAAGTTAATTCCCATCAACACCTATTGCGAAATCAATTCGACACAATTAGAAAATAATAAGTTGAGAGATAAGAAAAGAAGAACCTGACTTACATTTTGGTAATGGGCTTGAGAAAAGGAGCTACTTTCTCGATTTCATCAATGCTTGCCAGAGATTGCACAAAAGCAATGGGTATCATCGAAAAGAAGGTGAGGAAAAAGAACGCAACGGCCATTATTAGTCTTCTGATCGTGAGAGAAACATATGGGATGGCAAGGTTTTGCCAATACACATCACGTGGTTCTGGAGCCCAATCAGTGAGCCATAGAGTTGGATTTCTGCACTGTTGAGTCTGTGCACAGACAGCGGCACCCCATCTCATTTTGAAGGAAACGAATGCAGCAGGCATTATAGACTTTGGATCAGTTGCAACTCTCTCTCTTTCTGCAACTATCTGAACAGAAGATGATTCTCTCATGAATTCGATCCTTGATTAATCGTTTGGTTTTCACAGAAACAAACATAGGCATCAGTTGCTTACTTCTTCTGATAGTTTCTCAATTTCCAAATTATAATAATCAAGAGCATCAACCTTGTTCCCACAGAGCGCAAGAAAACCAGTCTGGAAACAGGAGGATAATCACGAAATGATGTAAGTAACCCAACGCATCAATGAAAAAAAACCATTAAAACTATCAGCTGAAGATGCAGTCTCAGAGATATTAAAACTATCAGCTGAAGACGCAGTCCATAGAAATCTCTGATACTCTTTAGTACCTTTGTAAAGGGTCTTTTTGAATTATTTCTAGTATACTTTAGCTGATAATAGTCTAGCCAGTTCTGCATTTTCTTCTTCTTCTTGACCAACTGGGCAAGCTTGTTTGTGTTATACACCACCTGCAGAAAATTTCAGAGGAATTGAAGACATAGTATTATCTCCGAATAAAAGCATGCACAAACGATTCCATGGATGGAAAAGCATATGATACATTAGAAAATTATGATAATCTGTCCGACAAAGTTGAAAAAAAAAACTAGTCTTTGAATTCTTCATTTGGCTAAAACTTTCTCATAGGAAGGCCATTACAAAAGCACAAATAACTGGCCTGATGCTATCCAGGAATTGTCCAACAGCAATAGCTGGTACATCTTCCTAATGGACAGGGTGAGGCAGCAAAAATGGAGGGTGAGAAGGAAATGTCTTCTTGCACATGTACCAAGCCAGCTTGGATAGTAGACATGTCATTACCGAAAGTCTATGGTGTCAAAGGGAAAACTTTTGCAGCAATGAAAGGTGTATAAAGCACAGAACAAGATTCATATATACCACAAGGGAATGGTCACACAGATAGAAGTTATCGCAGATCCTAGAAAGCAGCACGATGAGCAAATGGATTTCAACAGCGTGATGTTTAAATCTTGACAAGAAACATGAAGCCACAACGTGGCCGTTCCCATAGAACATATCAACCATATTTAATCTAGAAAGATATTCAGTTTCATCAAGCCAACCTGATGGGTCAGATAATGATCCGGATGATTAACCAAGAAAAAGTGCTCCACAAGCTCACTAACAGACTCATCCGGATCTGGGGGAACGTTTCTGACAAGTACCTGTTAAAATTTGGTTCCACGGAAATAGGTAGGATGTTACAGAGAACCCTTTGCAATTTCTAGTCTCCAAGTTCCAATAATAAAGATTTCGACCAAATCAAGATTAATAAATAATCGTGTGTCTTGCTTAATTGGCACCAACGACACACACAATCCAACCTACTGAAAATTGATCAGCGCGTCGCCGTTCTGATGCAAGAAAATGCAGCCGCATTGAAGCAACCGTCTCGTACTCCTTACGCAACACATAGCATGTCCAAAAGGTAAAGACATAAGCCATTATAATATGAGCCCAAAACCTGCCAAATGGTGTATAAAAAGAATAGTTTGGTAGTAAGGCACTACCATAATGTAATCAAAGTTTAGTAAAAAATCGTATTGAAGGTAAGTTGGTTCTCCTGTTTTTATTTCCTTAGTGATCTAGATGGCAATAACTATTCTGCATAACACATATCAAGAGAATGACATTTCCCCCTCACAAGAAATGCCAACATCAAATACCCACCGAGTAATGCATACCTATTTGATCCGAGTGGGACATTTGAAAGTGAGAGTTTGTCTATATAGCTAGAAGTTACATTCTGAAGCTTGGCCAGCTCTAGAGCGCTATTCGTCCAATTTACAGGAACCAAAATAGTCCACGCCAGGAATGTTAGAGGAACAAAGATCTTCAGTCTGCATCAATGACATGGAGAAATTAGAAGAACTGTTCCTAATGCATCTACAGTTGTGCATTGCCAACTGAACAGATTTTTAGCTACACAGGATGGTTTTAGATAAAATATCCTGACTTGTTTGGTACATGAATAGACTGCACTCCACCATCCTCATAACAGAGAAAAACGAACGGTGCAACATGCTTAGTGTAGCAAGAGCTTACTCGGCTGTAATTAAATCAACCCACATTTGTACAAGTACCAATTTTACCATATTTGTTCTTTCCCCCGTTTTTAATTCATGAAACTTCATCCATTTCTACAATTCTTAAACGCACCAAAATTGCATATCACGTAACATAAACTACAAAATGACGCAGGTCCTTCTTTTGCTGGATCTATTGGCCCGTTTGGTATTCTATAGAGGTGCTGCAGTGGTGTTGTCGTAGCCGAGTTGTGATATGATGTTACCACAAATATTAAAGACGCACTGCATGTTTTAGAGCTGCCCCTACAGGAGCAACATCTCAGAATAAAGTGGGGCAGCTCCCGGAAAAGACACCTTGGAGGTGCTGCAACTTGTTAAGCTTCAATGTCTAAGCATTTGCCGAACATTTTATTGAAGCTAAAGCAATCTTTTAAAAGCTGTAGCTTTTGCCCTGCAAATATACCTACCGACATCTAAGTCTACCCTAACGTGCCCCTTTTATGACAATTGGCATACGGTTCTCATTCCTGGACTACAACCAGTAGCATACCCAGATTTAGTTAACTAAAGGATAGAACTGGAGTATGATATCGCTTCAAACCGAATTATAGGAGCATCTGACACTGCCTTTAATCCGCAAATGCAACCAAAGATCATCAAAGCAAAAAGCAAACAAAGGCATTCGTGCAATTGTAATAGAAAACACATGATGGCATTATGTCCTGCATCCAGTTGCGTAAGCCCTGGATTAATTAACAAGAGATAACGACATTAGTCGATTGCGGCATGACACGTCCATGCAAAAGGAAGAGAGGTCAAAATCTACTTCCGCGTACCCCATCAGATAAATTCTTAAGTAAACAGCAGAATCCAATCCCGCATGGTCAATAAGTTCCGCTTCGGGCATTTTGAACGCCTCTGGCATCCAATTTAAACAACTAATGTATGACCGGAAGTCCAAGTTGACAAACTGGCGACCAAATGGCCCCCGACGAGTCGGACTGCTTCGTAAGCCCTTGAGATACCATTTGGGGAAATATACTCTATCGTTGAGAGGTTGAGTCCTTAAAATGGGAAATGCCACGAAAAACACGAATACACTGAGAATACTGATTGCTCCAGCAAATCCTATATCCGAAAGAGTAGCCATATGTCCGTTCCCTCAAAACATTTAAAAAAAAAATTGCTCCTCCTGCAGAGAAATAAAAGATATATCAGCACAAGCTGTCAATTCATATTCTTGAAAAAGACAATGAGACATAATATCCCCATGAAGTTCCGTCATATACTTGTGTGAAAATTTGTGATCCATTTTTTAAGAATTTCTCTAGCGAAATTTAAAGAAGTCTAGACATGCGCGCGAAGCAAGTGTGCTTCAAGACATCAAAGCAAGAAACCTATTTTGATTAGTCAACACTTGTGGTCAGCAAAGCAAATTCCATGGTTGAGAATTGTACACGTTGCTGTAAAGAGCACAGAGAAAGTGGACAACAACCAGAAGACTAGCCCACATCAGCGTGCGTAGAAAGATCTTTGCAAGGTGAAATATCTGCACCATGTCGGTTGTAATGGCTCTACAAATAGAGCCTGCATTGATTTGTGTAGTGCCCGTGGGGGAGTTGAACTAAATAGTTTCTACATCATGAAATCTTCCTCTATCACCAACAGTTCTTGTACTACCCATTTCCATCGACTGGATAAACTATGCCATGGCCTATATCCTTGAATTATGTCCTACACACATACAGTTGCACACATTCAAACCACAAACTTTCATTGATATAAAAAACCATGCTTGCTTGACAATCTAAATTTTCAACATGGTACTGAAGCTCCAAATTCTATAATTTGAGAACGACAATAAGGTATAACAGCAAACTAGTTCCAATGGCAGTGAGAAGCATTCATTCCACCATCCCGTGTTCTAATGCCTCAGTTGATTTTGGGCAGTTGTATCAATCATCTTCAAAAAATCAACCAATAAGGAAGAAAATGAGGCAAGAGTGATCCCATGGTACACGAAGACCATTGATATAGCCTGACTAAGCCACTTTACTTACAACTTGCTCTCCTCTCAAACCTTAAGTGGCAAGAAGGCCAGTCCACAACGCTCAAAGTTTCCTTAAACATCAAAAGTTGAGGAATTACTCACGAGTTCCTGGAAAAGGCAAACAGATTTTTCTCTTTTGCTAGGTAGTAGTTATACCTCAATGACAGTCGCCCTTAGGATCGTTTTGAAGCACCCAGCTTCATCACGGAGCGGGCTTGCACGTACGCGTCGCGCATGCTGTATGCCACAGAGCAATTATTTGCGCTTCTGCTAGACAGATTCATGTTTGTGCGGAGTGGTTATAATGCTTGAAAGACAGGATGGAGCCAGGAAATCATCTCTTAATCGAAAAAGATTTGATAATTTCGTATAAGAGCCGATAACGGCTTCCCGAATAAATTTGGTTAATTTATTGAAAAAGTTGGGTATCCTTGGAAAAGTGATGAATAATGTATCTCTGTCTTTTCTGAAAGTTCAAATTATTGCGACTCTTTGGAAGACCAAAAGGCAAAGGCCACGTCGTCGGTGAGAAAAAACTAATTGCTACATGGCCGACAAAGATTAATGGGAGAAAAAAGAAGCTGACGTTACATCCGATCAAAAAAGAGGTTCGACCAAAAAAATAATAATAATAAAAAGAGTGAGTAAAAGTCACTAGGGCTCCATTTATTTTGCGAAAAATTATTTTTCTCATTTTTCGATATTTAGTTTGTTTAGGAAAATGAGTCAACGGAAAAAAAATTTCTACCAAAGATTAAATTCAGAAAAATGATTTTCTCTTTATAAGATGGGGTACCTGTGGGAGCAGCATAGGCTATCCCCTTTTTAACTCGTCTGGTTGGCCCAAAATGAAAAAAAAAATAAAACAAATGTAAATATATATTTTGCTTATATGGAAAAGAAACTGATCTCAACCGTCACCCAATCTGGCAAACACGGGTCGGACGGCGCCCCCCGGCCGACGCGCCATGTCAGCAGGACCCAGGCTATACCGGACGGTCCGGATGCGTCCTCCGCCCGCTAGGTGGCGCCATCGCCCCGAACACGCTGCCCGAGGGTGGGCCACCAGACCGACCCCAACGTCGAGGCTCCCCGCAAGATGCAAGGAAGGAGGCAGGAGTGGGGCCAGTGGTCCACGTGGCGGCACATGACTGGCCGGGTGCCCCGAACGCACATGAGTGGAGGTTAGGTATGGTGGCCTTGCGATTCCTCTCTCTCTCTCTCTCTCTCTCTCTCTCTCTCTCTCTCTCTCTCTCTCTTCTGTGTGCAAATTGCTATTTCTGCGTCAGCTACAGCTCTGCACGGAGCTTGAACAGGGATCGCAATTATAGGTCCCGAATTTTCCCCACCATACGGAAGCATAAGAAGAAATATTCGGATTACGAAGTTCTGAAGCAAACCAAAAGATCAAGTGTAGCCCTTGGGAATGAAGAAATTCGGATGACAACAAAGAAGATGGAGTTATGGACTCTTTGACAAAGAAGGTTTACTCAACCGTAATATGCACCTATAGCGGACATGTAAGAAATATGATAAGGCATGCTTCGAATAGTGAAATGCTTGGAGTGCTTGCATATAATCTGAACACGAGTAAACATAGTGTGTTTACAAGCTTTCTATCTAATATCAGACCAAACAACTAATCACCAAGTGCCACAGTGGGAGCAAAGAGATCCATATCCATCTGTTCAAGCTTTCTGTCTAGTATCAACACAACCAACTAATCTCCTCCCTTTAACAGCTCTCTTAATCATCAGCAAAATTGAATCGAAATCATCTGAAAAACTTTGTACCTAACAAACCACAGGACAACTTCAAGAGCAATTGAGGCAGTGACCTTCCCCGTGCTTTTTTGGGAAGAAACGATCAAGATTGGACATTTTTTTAGCATTCCAGGGAGCCAATGTTAGCCGGCATCTCGCCTCCCATCTCCAAATTGGGCTTCAGGCAGCCGGGCTGATAGTGTTCAGGAGCGACGATTTGTCACTGATTGGCTCGGATCTCCACTCCAATTTTCATGGCGCCATTCATGAGTCCCGCATCTTTGTGCCAATTTTATCTAAGAACTTTGCATCGTCCTCTTGGTATCTGGAGGAGCTCGCATGGATGATGGAGCTGATGGAGACGAAAGGACGGCCGCTCCTCACCTTATTTCATAAGGTTAAAGCTTTGCGTTCAAAGTATTTCCCATCCCTTTGGGGAGGCCATGCTCCAGCACAAGATTCAGCAGGACGAAAGCACCTTTGAGCGTTGGGGCAAAGCATTGAGGGTCGTCGGAACCCTCAAAGGATGGGATTCGGATTATGTAGCCCTTGGGAATGAAGGGGAGCTTATCAAGGTGGTTGTCATTAGCTGACCATACGCGATTGCTTCATAACCTCTTTGACAACCACCTTGACATGCTCCCCTTCATTCCCAAGGGCTACATAATCTGAATCCATCCGTTAGATGATTTGAACGCTCGCAAACCAAAAGATCAAATATTAGACCCAAAATGAATCAAACTTCCTTGGATTGTGAAGTTCTCTCCTCAAAATGAGATTATGGCTCTCAACCTTGGTTCTAACGATTCCCCAGCACTAATGACTTGCAAATGAACACGATTACAAGTATGTTAGATGATTTGGATGCTCGAAAACCACTAGAGCTAGCATAAAATCCAAAATGCACCAAAATTCCTTCTAATTAGACGGGCTCTCCCTAGAATGAGGGTATGGCCCTCAACCTTGGTTCGAATAATTCCCGAACACTACCTGCTTAAAAATGAACGCGATTACAAGTAAGTTAGATGATTTGGATGCTTGCAAACCGTGAGATCAAGCATTGGGCCCAACAAGTACTAAATTTCCTTGAAATGAGAAGGTCTCTCCTTCGAATGAGATTAAGGCTTTCAACCTTGGTTCGAATGTTTCCCAAGCACTATTTGCTTCCAAATGAACATGATTACAAGTTAGGTGATTTTGAAGCACGTAAACCATGAGATCAAGCATTAAACCCAAAAGGCACCAAACTTCCTTGGATTGGGAAGATCTCTCCTCAAAATGAGGTTACGACTCTCAACCTTGGTTCTAATCTTTCCCAAGTACTAATTGTTTCGAAATGAACACGATTACATGTAAGTTAGATGATTTGAATGCTCGAAAATCACGAGAGCAAGCATTAAACCCAAAAGATACCAAACTTCCTTCTAATTGGACAAGCTCTCCCTTGAATGAGGGTTTAGCCCTTAACATTGGTTGGAATTATTCCCAAGCACTACTTGCTTAAAAATGAACGCGATTATAAGTAAGTTACATGATTTAGATGCTTGCAAACCACGAGATCAAGTATTAGGTCGAAAAGACACCAAACTTCCTTGGAATGGGAAGGTTTCTTCTACGAATGAGGTTATGACCCTCAACCTTGGTTTTAATATTTCCCAAGCACTAATTGCTTCCAAATGAACAAGATTACATATAAGTTAAATGATTTGGACGCTCGCAAACCAAAAGATCAAGTATTAGACCCAAAATTGACCAAACTTCCTTGGATTGCGAAGTTCTCTCCTCAAAATGAGATTATGGCTCTCAACCTTGATTCTAACGATTCCCCAGCACTAATGGCTTGCAAATGAACACGATTACAATTATGTTAGATGATTTGAATGCTCGGAAACCACAAGAGCTAACATGAAACTCAAAAGGTACTAAAATTCCTTCTAATTGGACCGGCTCTCCCTAGAATGAGGGTATGGCCCTCAACCTTCGTTCGAATAATTTCCGAACACTATCTGCTTAAAAATGAACGCAATTACAAGTAAGTTAGATGATTTGAATGCTCGCAAATCGTGAGATCAAGCATTAGGCCCAATAGGCACTAAACTTCCTTCGAATGGGAAGATCTCTCCTTCAAATGAGATTAAGGCTCTCAACTTTAGTTCGAATGTTTCCCAAGCACTATTTAGTTCCAAATGAACACGATTACAAGTTAGGTGATTTTGAAGCACGCAAATCACGAGATCAAGCATTAGACCTAAAATGGACCAAACTTCCTTGGATTGGGAAGATCTCTCTTCAAAATGAGGTTACGGCTCTCAACCATGATTCTAATCTTTCCCAAGCACTAATTGTTTCGAAATGAACACGATTACATATAAGTTAGATGATTTGAATGTTCGGAAACCACGAGAGCAAGCATTAAACCCAAAAGATACCAAACTTCCTTCTAATTGGACAGGCTCTCCCTTGAATGAGGGTTTGGCCCTCAACATTGGTTGGAATCATTCCCAAGCACTACTTACTTCAAAATGAACGCGATTATAAGTAAATTACATGATTTGGATGCTTGCAAACCACGAGATCAAACATTAGGCCAAAAAGACACCAAACTTCCTTGGAATGGGAAGGCTTTTTCTACGAATGACGTTATGGCTCTTAACTTTGGTTCTAATGTTTCCCAAGCGCTAATTGCTTCCAAATGAACGAGATTATATATAAGTTAGATGATTTGGACGCTCGCAAATCAAATGATCAAGTATTAGACCCAAAAGGGACCAAACTTCCTTAGATATCGAAGTTCTCTCCTCAAAATGAGATTATGGCTCTTAACCTTGGTTCTAACGATTCTCCAGCACTAATGGCTTGTAAATGAACACGATTACAAGTATGTTAGATGATTTGGATGCCCGGAAATCACAAGAGCTAGCATGAAACCCAAAAGGAACCAAAATTCCTTCTAATTGGATAAGCTCTCCTTAGGATGAGGGTATGGCTCTCAACCTTAGTTTGAATAATTTTCAAACATTACTTGCTTAAAAATGATCGCGATTACAAGTAAGTTTGATGATTTGGATGCTTGCAAACTACGAGATCAAGCATTAGACCGAAAGGATACCAAATTTCCGTGGAATAAAAAGGCTTCTTCTACGAATGAGGTTATGGGCCTCAACCTTGGTTCTAATATTTCCCAAGCACTAATTGCTTCCAAATGAACAAGATTACATATAAGTTAGGTGATTTTGATGCTCACAAACCAAATGATTAAGTATTGATCCAAAATGGAACAAACTTCCTTGGATAGCAAAGTTCTCTCCTGAAAATGAGATTATGGCTATCAACTTTGGTTCTAACGATTTCTCAGCACTAATGCCTTGCAAATGAACACGATTACAAGTATGTTAGATGATTTGGATGCTCGAAAATCACAAGAGCTAGCACGAAACCTAAAAGGGACCAAAATTCCTTCTAATTAGATAGTCTCTCCTTAGAATGAGGGTATGGCTCTCAACCTTAGTTCGAATAATTTCCGAACACTACTTGCTTAAAAATGAACGCGATTACAAGTAAGTTTGATGATTTGGATACTTGCAAATCACGAAATCAAGTATTAGGCCGAAAGGACACCAAACTTCCGTGGAATGGGAATGCTTCTTCTACGAATGAGGTTATGCGCCTCAACCTTGGTTCTAATATTTCTCAAGCACTAATTACTTCCAAATGAACAAGATTACATATAAGTTAGATGATTTGGACGCTCGCAAACCAAATGATCAAGTATTAGACCCAAAAGGGACCAAACTTCCTTGGATTACGAAGTTCTCTCCTCAAAATGAAATTATGGCTCTCAACCTTGGTTCTAACGATTCCCCGGCACTAATGACTTAAAAATCAACACGATTACAAGTATGTTAGATGATTTGGATGCTCGGAAATCACAAGAGCTAGCATGAAACCCAAAAGGTACCAAAATTCCTTCTAATTGGACGGGCTCTCCCGAGAATGAGGGTATGGCCCTCAACCTTCGTTCGAATAATTCTCGAACATTACCTGCTTAAAAATGAACGCGATTGCAAGTAAGTTAGATGATTTGGATGCTCGTAAATCGCGAGATCAAGCATTAGGCCCAATAGGCACTAAACTTTCTTGGAATGGGAATGTCTCTCCTTCGAATGAGGTTAAGGCTCTCAATCTTGGTTCGAATGTTTTCCAAGCACTATTTGCTTCAAAATAAACACGATTACAAGTTAGGTGATTTTGAAGCATGCAAACTACGAGATCAAGCATTAGACCCAAAAGAGACCAAACTTCCTTGGATTGAGAAGATCTCTCCTCAAAATGAGATTACGGCTCTCAACCTTGATTCTAATCTTTCCCAAGCACTAATTGCTTCGAAATGAACACGATTACATGTAAGTTAGATGATTTGAATACTCGAAAATCACGAGAGCAAGCATTAAACACAAAATGTACTAAATTTTCTTCTAATTGGACATGCACTCCCTAGAATGAGGGTATGGCCCTCAACATTGGTTGGAATCATTCTCGAGCACTACTTGCTTCAAAATGAACACGATTACAAGTAAGTTACATGATTTGGATGTTTGCAAACTACGAGATCAAGCATTAGGCCGAAAAGTCACCAAACTTCCTTGGAATGGGAAGGTTTCTTCTACGAATGAGGTTATAGCCCTCAACCTTGGTTATAATATTTCCCAATCACTAATTGCTTCCAAATGAACAAGATTACGTGTAAGTTAGATAATTTGGACGCCCGCAAACCAAAAAATCAAGTATTATACCCAAAATGGACCAAACTTCCTTGGATTGCGAAGTTCTCTCCTCAAAATGAGATTATGGCTCTCAACCTTGATTCTAACGATTCCCCAGCACTAATGGCTTGCAAATGAACACGATTACAAGTATGTTAGATGATTTGGATGCTCGAAAATCACTAGAGCTAGCATAAAATCCAAAATGCACCAAAATTCCTTCTAATTAGACGGGCTCTCCCTAGAATGAGGGTATGGCCCTCAACCTTGGTTCGAATAATTCCCGAACACTACCTGCCGTAATTTGGATGATAACAAAGAAGATGGAGTTATGAACTCTTTGACAAAGGAGGTTTACTCAGCCGTAATATGCACCTACAGCGGACAGGCAAGAAATATGGCAAGGCATGCTTCGAATAGTGAAATGCTTGGAGTGCTTACATATAATCAGAACGCAAGTAAACATAGTGTGTTTACAAGCTTTCTGTCTAATATCAGACCAAACAACTAATCACCAAGTGCCCCAATGGGAGCAAAGAGATCTATATCCATCTATTCAAGCTTTATGTCTAGTATCAACACAATCCACTAATCTCCTCCCTTTAACAGCTCTCTTAATTATCAACAAAATTGAATGGGAATCATCTGAAAAATTTTATACCTAACAAACCACAGGACAACTTCAAGAGCAATTGAGGCAGAGGCCTTCCCTACGCTTTTTTGAGAAGAAACGACCAAGATTGGACCTTTTTTTAGCATTCCGGGGAGCCGATGTCCGCCGACATCTAGCCTCCCATCTCCAAATTGGGCTTCAGGTAGCCGGGCTGACAGTGTTCAGGAGTGACGATTTGTCACTAATTGGCTCGGATCTCCACTCCAATTTCCATAGCGCCATTCATGAGTCCCCCATCTTTGTGCCGATTTTATCTGAGAACTTTGCATCGTCCTCTTGGTGTCTAGAGGAGCTCGCATGGATGGTGGAGCTGATGGAGACGAAGGGACGGCCGCTCCTACCCTTATTTCATAAGGTTAAAGCTTTGCGTTCAAAGCATTTCCCATCCCTTTGAAGAGGTCATGCTCCAGCATAAGATTCAACAGGACGAAAGCACCTTTGAGCGTTGGGGCAAAGCATTGAGGGTCGTTGAGACCCTCAAAGGATGGGATTCGGATTATGTAGCCCTTGAGAATGAAGGGGAGCTTATCAAAGTGGTTGTCATTAGCCGACCATGCGCGATTGCTTCATAACCTCTTTGACAACCATCTTGACATACTCCCCTTCATTCCCAAGGGCTACATAATCCGAATCCCATCCTTTGAGGTTCTCAACGACCCTCGATACTTTGCCCTAGCGCTCAAAGGTGCTTTCGTCCTGCTAAATCTTATGCTTGAGCATGGCCTCCTCAAAGGGATGGGAAATTCTTTGAACCTGTGAAGCTTTAACCTTATTAGGAGCGGCCGTCCCTTCATCTCCATCAGCTCCACCATCCATGCGAGCTCCTCCAAACACGAAGAAGACGATGCAAAGTTCCCTAAAAAAATCGGCACAAAGATGCGGGACTCATGAATGGTGCCATGGAAATTGGAGTGGAGATCCGAGCCAATCAGTGACAAATCGTCGCTCCTAAACACTGTCAGCCCGGCTGCCTGAAGCCCAATTTGGAGATGGGAGGTGAGATGCCAGCGAACATCGGCTCCCCAAAATGCTAAAAAAACATCCAATCTTGGTCGTTTCTTCCCAAAAAAGCGCAGATAACAACGATGAGAAGATGTTGCTCAACAGTGAAAATTTAACTGTCCACATGCTAATGCTAGCAGGCCAAACGACGACGTACCCGATTTTAGTTTTTCAGGAAGCCCCTCCACCCATCTTCTGTGATGGCCACACTGCAC
Organism: Syzygium malaccense; assembly: GCA_031216405.1. Classification (NCBI taxonomy): domain Eukaryota; kingdom Viridiplantae; phylum Streptophyta; class Magnoliopsida; order Myrtales; family Myrtaceae; genus Syzygium; species Syzygium malaccense. Next base: position 3,372,753 of record CM062256.1, on the reverse strand, counting down.
TTTCTCCAGCAACATCTTTGCCATACCAGCTTCGTAGCCCTCTGCGGTCTCCGGGTTCATTCTTTTAATCGCAGCCAGAGTCTTAAGGGACTCTCTCCAGAGGTTGACATCTTCAGCTGGGAACAAACCTTCTAGCTCGCGCAGAGCTCCCTCGAAGCAGCCGTGTGAACCCCAAATTTCGTCGGGGTCGACCTGGTAGAAAACGGAGAAATACACGTTGCTTTTGTTGTTTTCGAAGAGAAAGCATCCTCCCGGAGGCACCGCACGCTTTCCGCATAGTGAGGAGAAATGACAGGTATGGCCACTTTAGAAGCCCTCAGGGCCCAAATTAGCTGTCCCTCCATTGGCTTGCCGATTGGGAGACAGTCATCGTCCCAGAAAACTCTAAAGTCTACACCAGCCAAAATCTCATACACAGAGAAGGAAAATGATCTACGGGTATCTGGCCCTCTAAAGCTCAAAAACACGTCGTATTTTGGAGGGACATCGCTTATGTTCCCCCCCCCCCTCCGATTGACGTTGAAGCCACTTTCCCGGTAACAGCAAGGAGGAGGAGGAGCTGAGAGAGAGAGAGAGAGAGAGAGAGAAAGAGAGAGAGAGAGAGAGAGAGAGAGAGAGATTCGTCAAAAGAAAAAAAGATAAAAAGGAAATGTGGGGGAGAGATCGCACTTACCGAGTGGAAAGGCACCGAAAAGATGGTAGGAGGAGGGGCAAAGGCCACGACGGAGTGGCCGTCTCACGGAGAATCGGCGAGCGAGCAATGTCGACGGTGAGCGAGTGAAGGCGACGGCGAGTGAGCAACAGTGACAGAAAGAGCGACATGATGGCGAGCGAGTCGAAGTCTCGGCGAGTGGCATCGACGTCGACGTCGGAGAAGAGTATGCGGCGACTTAGAGTCGGAGACGAGCAATGAAAAAATGAGTTTTTTTAACCCTAACTGTTGCTGCGGCCAGGTAAAGTAAACTAAAGTTAAAAAAAAGAAAGAATAAATGATTTAAAGAAATAAAAACAATTCAAAAATGGAGTCGGACAACTCCCCACGCCCACCCGCACACACGCACACAAACGCACACACAACAATCAAGCGATCAACTAATTACACATCCAACCCCTTATGTTAAATTCAGATAACAAGGCAAATATACAAGATTAAATTCTAACACGACTTACCGATTATCCTAAATAATTTTATTTGAATCTTTTACTAGAGTAAGTCGATCGCACATTAGTTATGAATATGATCCACCTCATTAAGTTGTGATTTGAGTTTAAATGCTTCTATTACTAGTTCAAGAATAACATCTAGTAATAATATTATTTTTTTGTCCCTTACTTCCTTATTAGCTAAATTAGGTTACCGCATTTATCGGCTAAATCTTTATGGGAGTCTCTTCTTTTTTAATTGTAAGTAAGACTTACGGTTGCAAAATGTCTAAATTTCTTGTAATTAAATCCACAGAGAATTCTTCCTCCCGGAATTCTCAAAGGGGGTGTTTGGTTCGGTTTTGTGAAGGAGCTTTGAACCTCCAAAGCCCTTTGGGAATTATGGAGTGTTTGGCAAATTATTTTTGGAACTCTTTGGCCAAATGTTGGCCTTCTCAAGGCTGAAAGCTCAAGGCACCGGGTGCCTTGAGCTTTCAGCATTCTCGGAATACTAATACCCCAATTAATGAAAATATGTTAGTTGCCTTTTTTGCCCTCAAAATTTGTCTAAAAACCCACTTTTGCCCATTTAAAAAAGAGAAACCCTAGTTTTCTTGTCCCCTTACCTCCTCACTCTCTCTTCTTTCGCTCAGTCACGCTCACCTCGCTCATCGATCTCCCTCGCTCGACTCGCGACGCCTCTCTCGCCGACCTTGCCTCTCTCCGACCTCGCTTCGCCTCCTCTCTGGCCTCGCGTTGCCTTGCTCGCCGGCCTCGCGTCGCCTCCTCGCTCGTCGATCTCCCTCGCTCGACTTGCCACGACTCACTCGACGACCTCGCCTCACTGTCTGGCCTCGCCTCGCCTTGCTCGCCCACCTCGCCTCACCTCCTCACTCGTTGAACTCTCTTGCTCGGCTCGTCGCACCTCACTCGATGACCTCGCCTCACTCTCCGGCCTCGCCTCGCTGGCCTCACCTTGCCTCCTCGCTTGCCTCGCCTTACCTCGTCTCCTTGCTCAGGTACGCTTAATTTGGGTATTATCTATTATTCTCGGTGATTACGGTTCTGAATTATTTGGGGCAAATCAAATTCTGAAGGAAGATGTTCGTCAATGACATGCTAATGTCTATGTTACTGAGATGGAACTCCAATATTTGATGCTTTCTGTGACTTTGAACTCCAATTCAAATTAGGATGAGCTTTTTGTTGCTAAACCTCTGTTCAACTCTGTTCGCGGCGACTTCGCATCAATCTTGAGCTATGAACTATTAGCTCAGTTGTTGTTGATTGATGTTCATTCAGTTTCATTTGTGTTTAGCATGGCTGAGTCCGAAGCTGGATTCTAAGTCATGCACTAGATTTCGATGTAGCTAGTCACTGAAGCACGTTAGGATGAGTATATCAACATATAAAAGTGTTCTGAATGTTGTGGTTCTAGTTTAGCCTTTAGCTCGGACGATAAAGCGAACAAATTACAAAACTGCCTCAAATTGAAGCATGTCAAGTACTTCACTTCACCGAGCTTTCAAATGAAATTTAATTGAGTTCATATGATGATTTAGAAAATATTGGCTTTCTAAGTCAGCGTAGATCCTAATAGTTCATTACACTGGTTTATAGGTTAGACCAATGTAATTCGTGGACCCTTTATCCGCGCTTTCCAGTAATCATTAGAATTGCCTTAATTATGAGTATGGCACAAATTTTTAATTGGCAACACAACTACTTTGTGAGTAACTGAGTATAATTTCCTCTGTCACTCTTCAAGTTCGTTGAAAATATAGTTCTAGTTTTCTTGGTTGAAAAATGTACAGGTTTTTAACAAATCCTATAGACGAGCTTTTGCAACATTTGGATGGCTTTGTTTTGTTGAAAAAGAACGATTTTTTGATGTGGCTTTCTTGGTGGAATGACTTTACTAGTAGATGGCAACTAAGGCATTTTGGAGCACGGAAGATGTAGAAACCTTTTGTAAGTTGTGCGTTGAACAAATTGAAAAGGGCAATCGTCCGGCAAACAACAAAAGGGATGGATGGACAGTCATTATTAGCAAGTTTGAGGAGCTAACAGGTAAAAAATATGATAAAAATCAAATAAAGACTAAGTAGGATAATCATAAGGAAGAATGGAAAAGATGGAGGACATTGTGTATAATGAAACAGGACTAGGATGGATTTCAAGGAAGGAAACCGTTGATGCGAGTGATGAATGGTGGGAGAAAAAAATTCAGATTTTTATCTCTTTCTCTTTTACTTTGGTGTTTAGTTCATTTTAAATGATACAACTTACGTAAATGTTATATTACAACAAGCCTATCCTAAGCTTAAGACTTTTAGGACGAAAGGCATACATCCTGATCTTGCAACTTTGTTAGATAGGATGTTCAGAGAGACTGTTGCTAATAGAGGAATCACATGGACTCATGGGCAAGGTTTACGTATTGATGAGGTTCTTGCTGAGGTCACACAATCTAGTATCGGCGATGGTGTAGGATCTACTAATGAAAATTTGGAGTCTCAAGCGGATGAAACCGTTGAATCAATTGGAACTCAGAGCCATAAAAGAGCTGCACATACGTCAATGAGGCAAGCTCGAGGAAAGAAAGAAAAGAGATTGACCATGGCACAGCAGCTTGGAACGCAAATTAGCAGGCTTTGTTGAACTGTTGAACAAAGGAGCGCTGCTGCTGCATCATCTCAAGCAAATGAGGGATACAGTCCTTACAAGGACCTCATAGATATGCTAGATACAATACCTGAAATTGTGCAAGATGAAAAGTTATACTTTTTCGCAATCTCTCATTTTAAGGAAAAGAAAGACAATAGGCAGGTCTTTATGAGCTTGAATGGTGATGCATTAAAAGTCAAGTATCTCAAGTATGAGTTTGAAGAGAGTCATAGCTAGGATATTAGCATCTTATTTGAACTCTTCGGTATGCTACTTTGTTTTCATGTGAGACTTGTATTTGCATTATGTGTGAACCTAATTTCTATTTATGTTTTAATTTGAGAACTATTTTCTAATGGTATTCTCTTCATGTGGTTTGGTTTGCATATATATGATGGTTGATATTGTTTCTCTTGATGGATGATCAGGATTGTTTATTCTTTCTCTTACACTCTAATGCATCTATATATTGTTACTTTAAGCAGTTATGGATGATTCTCTTGAAAGGGAAAATCGTGAAAAAGAGAAAACTAAATATTGGGACATGGTATATGCAATAGGTTAGCACAAAAGCGCTTTCGACGCTCTGGAGAAACCATAAGTAGGCACTTTAGCTTAGTTTTAGATAAAGTATGTCATATAGGAAAGGATTTGATCCAACCAACTGATCAACAATTTAAGGAAGTTCCAGCGAAGATCAAGAAAGATCGACGATTTTATCCATATTTTAAGGTAAGTTACTATTGTACAATATAAAGAAAAAACTAAATGTAAATCACGTAATATTTCGCTCTTTGTTTTTAGGATTGTATTGGAGCTATGGATGGTACGCATATCCCAGCAGTGATACCCACATACGATCAAATTCGTTTTATTGGTCGAAAACGAATGACGATTCAAAATGTGTTAGCCATATGTAATTTTAACATAGAATTTATCTATGCTTGCGCCGGTTGGGAGGGACAAGCTCATGATACTCGTATCTTCTATAAAGCCACTGGAAGATATGATGCACAATTTCCTCATCCTTCTCCAGGTTCGTTAATTAATTGTTTAGGTACATCCATATGTATTAGGGGTGTCAGAACCGAACCGAAAAACCGAACCGAGATACGAATCGAACCGAACCGAACCGAAAATTTCGTGTATTTCGGTTCGGTTTCGGTTTCGATTCGGATCATCAAAATAAACCAATTTTTCTTTTCGGTTCGGTTCATTTCGGTTCGGTTCGGTTCGATTCGGATTGAACCAAACTAAAATAAACACTTCGGTTTAGGGCTATTTTGCCCTCTCTCTCTCTCTCCCCTTCTCTCTCCTCTCTCCACTCTCTCTATGCTTAATGAACTTGAAACCGAAAACTGATCCGAACCAAACCGAACCAAACCGAACTAAATCAATTTTTCGGTTCGGTTCCAATTCGGTTTGGTTCAAATTCGGTTCGGTTCAAGGGGCACCCTTAACGGTTCGGTTCGGTTCGGTTTTTTTGAAAAACCGAACCGAACCGAACCATTTACACCCCTAATATGTATCCATGTGGCATATGTTGATTAAATTTTCATTATATTTGTGTAGGTAAATATTATTTAGTAGATACTGGATATCCAAATCTCACGGGTTATTTGGGGCCATATAAAGATGTTAGATATCATTTGCCAGAGTTTCGACAAGGTCCTACACCAACAGGGTATCGAGAAGTGTTCAATCGTGCCCATTCCTCTCTACGCTCGGTAATTGAGCGAGCCTTTGATATATTAAAAAACAAGTGAAAGATTTTGACAAATATGCCATGTTATCCGTATGAAAAGCAAGTGCAAATTGTCATAGCGACAATGGCTTTACACAATTATAGACGAAGAAATGTCGTGATTAATACGGATCTTGAAAATGCATAATTGGATCCTGATTATGGATATTCAGTCGATCATGATGATGTAAATGAGAGGATGAGTGATTTAAATGATAATGTATCTTCTGACATGGTACGTTTACGTGATGAAATAGCCATGAGTTTACAAAGTCATTAAAGATGTTTGTAATATTTAAGGATAATGTATTTCATTCTTAGGGACATGTGATGTATATTATAATGAAATGACTCCTTTTTTTTTAAATTTGTTAATATATTTCTATTATGTTATTCTCGTCGCGAAAATATAAAAGTTACCGTCATTATTTTTTTTACTTCAATTTTAAACAATTAAAATTAAAAAAACATAAATTGGTTACACCAAAGGACTTTCCAAATATATATTTATCAAACAGCTTATATTTCCCCAAAGCACTTTTCAATGGATATTTGCCAAACAGTCATGCATTTCCCCAGAGCCCTTTGTGCTAAATGTTTTTGCATTTGACCAAAGGCTTTCCCCAAATGCCGAACTAAACGAGCCCAAACTCTATGAAACATCAACAAGATGGATCCCATGTTCCTCACTTTCCAATTGTTTTCGAGCAGATCATATCTCTTCCCTCTTCAATTTCTCTCTTGTTCACTTTTTTCTTTCACCTCTCTCTTCCCGCCCTTTTGTTCTTTATCTGGGAATATCTCAAAAACTGATTCTGTTGGCATTCTCCAGCTCAGCTTCTTCTTGAAGCTCCCTTGGATTCGCTCACCTCACCTACGGTGAGACACGGTCATGCTCCGTGTTCTTTTGCTCACGGACCGTGAGTTAGAGAGGAAACGCCAAAGTTTTTCCCCTTTTGTGTGCGACGTGGGAAGATAAAAGAGAAAGTCACGGGCCTGTTATTCTTGGGCCATAGAATTCTTTTGTTCTTTTCTCCTCATGGGCTCAAATACAGTGGGGTATGGTCTTGTCAAGCCAAATTGTGGGCCTATTGGGCTAATTAGGGACTCTCAACAATGGGCTTCGGGAATTGAAGAGCGGACTAGGCCTTTTTTTATTCATCTTTGATTTATTTATTATTGCTATCAATTATTTTTGCTGATTTGCTTTTGTTTTCTTTTTAAATGTTTTTACAAAAAATGGATGCTTGCTTGGTCGGCAAAAATTCCGGTGTCAACAAAATCCCAGGTAATACTCCGTCGGATGACTTAGAATGAGCGGAATGCATCAGCACAATTTGATACAAGAAAGAGTAGCTCCTTCTATCTACACTACCACTTGATCATATGTGAGAGACCTGAATCGTTTCGAACAAATTCGATTAAGGCTAACCTGGGATAAGTATCTCTTGGACAACAAACCACCACTTTCTTTAATAACAAGTCGTCCTCTGCCGACCACTCTGGCTAGTTCAGAAATGAAAACTTCCAATTTTTCAGCCTACATCAAGCCAGTTTCTAATATTCGAGAAAGGTAAGAGGACGGGATGATTATAAAATGTGCATGGAATGCATTGCACCTCGGGCAGGAAGCTTTCGACATGAGACGCAACGGCGTCCATGATCTTAAAGGATGACTCTAGAGCCTCCCCTACCTCTCTAACATCAGCCTGTAAAGCACACCATTTAATGTGCATAAAGTTCATCAAGAAAGCATCAATATTGACTTGCATCAGACGAGTGAGATTAATACCATACCCTGCAATTCCCACTGATCGGTAGTTGAATGGAAGCATTCAACAAAGCTCGGGTCACTTGCAGACAAAGATGCCAAATAATCGATCTCAAACGCAGACCACTCGCCAAGATGTGGCGTCTAGATGCAAGAACAATAAGACCGGATATACATAAATACATACAAAAAGAAGTAATAGTACGACAAAATTAATAAAGTGATCAGCACAGGCGAACACTTGTTAATATATAATAGGCAACTTATAGTGAATCGACAAGTACAGTCCATAAATAATTTTATAATCGAAATTACACACAAAGCTCGTGGCCATACTTGAGATGCGAGAATTGCCGATACTGCTTTGGCTCTCTGCACTATACCATGTCTGCACTTTTCCTCATCACAGAATTGTATAAATCACCTAGCTTGACAGCGAGAGAAAACAGCATTTTGTGCAAGGAAATCGAAAGACCATGAATAACTACAACGTTCTTGAATCAACGTGACAAATGGGAGTACAGAATTAATCAGCGGAATCAGCCTTTAAGCTAAACCAACATTAAATGCAGTTCGATGATAGAAAGAGGACCATAGATTGGCCATCAACAAATTACCACCAAGCTTCGTCTGTACCAGCAGCGGCCGGGCCTCCGTGTCCTGCCGCGACTGATGCTCGGCAAGTCACGACCTTCAACCAAGGCTGCTAACGATGCTCACTGTCCTTGCTGACCCCTTCATGGCCGGGACAACTCTGGGAACAAACATTCTCAACACAAATTTTCAGATCTAGCTGAAACATTTGGTCGAGCAGGTGGAAGGCGTTCCAAAAACAGCCGATCCTTGGCTCAACGGGGGCTCGGCTCCGAACCGGGACTCTCGACACACGACGTATGGGGTCGTGGGGACTTGGCGTGGAAGCGGCGTGAGTCGGAGTTCGCGCGAACAGAACGGCTGCGAGCTCCGACCCGAGATGCCCAACAAACAGAGCCCAAGGGACCTTCAGCCAAAACAGGGGCTTACGGACGTCGATTGGAGTTCGTCGGACGGGGCTTGCGAGCAGCAGAGGCGTCGACCGAGGCTACCTCTCGCTCTCACTTTGCCCTTTTGCTGATAGACCCATCTGGCTTCTTGCTCTGGCATTTTTTTCGAGCACCTAAAGTGCGTGGCTTTAGAAGCTGGAAAAGGGGCGTGGCAGTGGCTCGTCGGTCGAGGTTCCGGCACGGTGGGCAATGGGGAGCTTCACACTAGACGTCTCTCCCCTTGGCTCGCCCAAAATATCTCTCTCCAGATCTCTCTCTTACCCTCTCCTCACCTTCACCCCCTCCCCTGTTTTTCTCTTCTCCCCCTCTCTCTGTGTTTCCTCCGCTGGGCCTCTCTCTTTTCTTTTCTGGTCTTTTATGGTCGACAATCACTGCTTCTGCTTCATTAACTCGCCCTGCAATGGCCTGCACCGGCCTACTCTGCTGCCTTGACTTTCGTCGCCATTCTAGGCCGGTGCAGGGAGGCAAGTTTTGCTCCTCTACATCTCGGCTTCCATGGCAACGGGGAGGGGAAGAGGAGAGAGGGAGAGGGGCTGGGCTGAGTGGGCAAAGAGGAAGGGAAAGATTGGGCCGTTGGAAGGAGGAAGGGGGTGGTTCGTGACCGTCGATCGCACATAACATGGGTTCATGCTGCGAATGAACATGTTCGACTACAAAATTACCGTCCCCTGCTCTAGTAAAGAACACAGCACCGACTCATTTATTGGCCTTCTTCACCGGCGTCGTCTTCAGCTTCGCGGGGGCAACCTTGCGTCGCGGTCGCAGAAGTCTGCACCGACTTCGCCGCGGGCTTCAACTTCGGCTTCTCGGCCGCCTTTCTCGTCACACCCACCACAGCTGCTTTGGGCTTGGCGGCAGCAGCAGCCTTCGCCCTGGGAGCTGCCGCCTTCGACCAAAAAGGAAAAAAAGAAAAAATTGCCCTCTCCCAACCTCGTCCCCAACCCGAAGCTCCTGTCGAGGGGCGGGTGACCCCTGCCCCTCGGCCTCTGCCTCACTCCCTTAAGAGCGCGCGAGGGGGCGGCGTTAATGTGCTTCGTCGGCGACGGCGGGGAACGGCCGCTTGACGAACGCCGGAGTAGAAACGAGCGGAGAAGCAAAAACCTGAGAGCCAAAAAAGAGGTTCGAAATTTGAAAGCGGCGTTTGCTGGAGAGAGAGACGCTGGAGAGGAAATATATTTGCTTTTCTTGTTCGTCTTCTAACGAGGAAAGGAAAGCACGGAGAGGAGAGGAGAGGAGAGGAGAGGAGAGGGAGACGGCGCGTAAGGCTAGTAGCGTGCAGGCCAGGAAAGAGGATGGAAATTATTTTTTGCGGAGAAAATCGCGGGCTGGCGAGTCGGCCCCACAAGCGCCGCGTGGACCACGTGGCGCTTCCTGAGTGGTCCGGGACCGCCCAATATTTTCTCCAGAGAGAGGGGGGTCGGGCCGGGCCGGGCTTGATCTGATTTTTTTGATTAATTTTTTTTCAAAAACATTTAAAATTTGTTTCCTTTTTTTATTTTTAATTAAAAGAAGGAAAAATACATTCTAATAACGTAAAATGCACCTAACGTCTATATGCAATGCTGTTAAATATTAAATACTTTTGTTTTAGGAATTAAGGACATCAACCCTTAAAGCTTTACATAATTAATCTTGCGCAAAATTAAAAAATAGGTGTCAAACAGCTTGATTTGTGGAGAATGAGAAGAAAGAGGAAAAGATCTCGCTTAACCCCGTTTCTGTGCTTGTCACTGCGCTAACGTACCACTTCCTGCACCTGGAGGAGTCATTCTGCAGCTGCAGTTGCTCAGGTTTCCTCGATCAGGAACAAACCCAAGACTTACTATCATGCCCCTATTTTCGGTTCAACTCATCTATCAAATGACATATTGAATGAGAACATTCGGAGGAACGTTCATCAGTCGAAAGCTTTCGTCTGTGAGTAACAAAATTGCTTTGGACACTTGTAGCCTTTTCAAGGTTTTCGGTCATCTGCAGACAATTAAAAATCTTTTGGTAAGCTCAACCAGGACACTCATAAATTAATTTGCTTACGAATCATATAGGCTGACGAAAAGAGAGGTTTGCACGATCGCTTCTAAGTCGCAATTTGTAAACATCAGATATCTAAACCAGGAGGACTCCATTACACATATAACTTGATGAGGTTGGTGGACGCAGACACTGCCCGAGACCCCCGGTCTCCTTTTTAGTCTTTAAAGTAAAACCATGCGTATTAAAACTCGTCAGCAAAATCAATGTATTAGCAACTGGACAATTAAGGAAATGAATTATAATTAGTGATCAAAGACTTCACTTCCGGGATTCTTTTCTTGAAGTTGACTGTTCCGTCCGATGGCTACGTGGGTATTCATCAACTTCTTTGCCTATGGCAACGTGCAATGGTCGCACTTGTGCCATTCTATTTCATGACATCTGCGTATATAAATAACGACTAAGCACTTACCAAAAAAAAAATAACGACTAAGCATTAATGAGAACATTTTCCGGCCACTTGTTAAATATATATAATGAAGTCTGTTTTTGATTTTCAAAAATGTTTATCACACGCAAAAAAAAATTGTATTGAAGAATAATAAACTTTCTTTAATCGACTTCTTTAACAATCAAAACACTGAGGTAAAAGGGTAAGACCAGGCCAACGGACTCGAGGATGGTCCTAAAAGCCATCCCCTTTCGCAGAACCTCTCCTAGCGACACCGCACCCATCCAAAGTGCCCGCGATCGCAGCCTTGACCTAATTGCTTCCTTCTTATTCATAGTATTGGAGTGTGGTTTATACTCTCCAGCGACAGGAAGGCACGGGGCGCTCTAGTTTAAGGATGAACCAGAGGACTTTTATAGTTTAGATCCGCATTTTATTGGTAGTTTGAATTTAGACTCATGAATAGCTACTGAGTATATATAGTCTCTTTCTCTTGTAATTGAGGGATCTAATATAGAGTTGCGAGGTACTAATTATAGTGAAATCATGTGCTGGATGTAGCTTTAGCTTAAGAGTGAATCATGATAAAATCTCGTGTCTCGATTTCTTTTTCTCGCTTTGTTCTCTATTTTCTTCTGATTGTGTGTCGAATCCTAACACTTAGTGGAAAGCTGAGTGGACCGATCCACTTTCTAGGAGTATGGCGCCGTCGGAGAAACTTCCAACAAGATGATCTTTTTATAGAAAATAATAATAATTTAGTCCCAAAAGGAATAAAAATAAAAATAAAAAAACGTTGGGCGTTTATGTTATTAGAATGCTTGTATGTCCTAGGTTAAAAGCTTGACCTCATTTCCATTTATCTCCATTTTCTTTCCTCCTCTTCCCCAAACGATGAAAAGTTTCGAATTCTCTTTTCTTTTTCGCCACAAGAAAAGTTCAATCAGTTTTGTTTCCACAGGAAAAATTTAACTTCACTCGCTTAGCCTTATATAATTACCAATACTATTATTTAAGTGGCCGTTAAATTCACCGTGACACCCAAAATCCCACATCGGAATGGCGAGTTTATAAAGTTACTTATGAGTAACAACCACCCTCTAATAGCCATCATCTTGTGTGGTTATTTTATGCATTTCTTTTTGGGGATTCGGCACACTTGATATCGGTTGGTTGGTATCAGGGAAGGACCTTCTTTAGGAAGTGTGTGGTTCTTGGACGGACTAGGCTCATAGCCAATCCGATGAAGGCAGGGAATGAGGGCTCGAAAAAAATTGGGATCCTAACGGGACTTTGACTTGGCAAATGGGACAAAAATGAATCGGTACATATCTATTGGGGTTATCGCTAGGCGGTACAATCAACACCAATGTGATTAAATGAAGACACGCAAAGTCCTGCATCTGATAAGCGTGATCTTATGATATTATTCACAAGTAAGATCTATCACCAATGGCCACCACCTTGCGTGTCTACTTAATGTACTCTTTTTGAGATTTAGCTCCCATAAAATAGGTCAATTCGTTACGTGACAATTCGAGGCCAAACACCATAACATAAATATTACAGCAGTCACTTTTTCCCTCTCCCCTCCTCTCCTTTTCCTCTCGCCCCGAAAGACTTCATCTCATCGCTCATCATTGCCACTTTGGCAAGTCTCGTTCCAGCCCTTGCACCACATCGTGGCCACCATCACAAACCTCTCTCTCTCTCTCTCTCTCTCTCTCTCTCTCTCTATCCGTGGAGCCTAACACGGTGGGCCGCTCGGACATGTGTCGTCACCTCAGAGTTGTAATTTCTCCACGGTGAAATCACCGTAGGCACCTAATATTTTCTCTTTCGGGACAGCCCATGCTTTGGGATCGCAAGGGAAAAATATCTTTTCTTCCCAATCTGTGGGTAATGAATTTCTAATGGCTGAGGGTACTCCGGTACAATGCCACTGTCCTGTCTGGAAGACTAGTCGGCATAATTATTGCAGGGTTTCTTTTATTTCAAGGCGGCAGCATGGAAAGTATCATATGTGTTGTCAAAATAGTCCCGTGTTCATCGTGAGAATTTGCTCTTTATATATGCCCACTTTGTTCATCTATCTTTTTACCGACACATGGACACTAAACTCTAAGGTCGGTGGCATTCCTTGATGACCTGTAATTGTAACATGATGCCAAGTGAACTAGTTCGAGCTTAAAAGATCAGCCTTGTCCTTTTTTTGGTTTTCCTTAAATAGTTAGTTCGGACTACTTCAAGTTGTTATGTCACACTCCCGAGCAACAACTCGACGACCCCCTGCCAATTCCCAACCCCTGGCCGAAACACGCTCGACATGGCCACTAGAAATTGCATAGCTTGCTGTCTTTCCTGTCGAGCCATCTACGTCCATCGCGATCCCGTGTAAAACTACGCAGAGATAGCCTGAACAATGATCTCAAGTCTCTCTTGTTCATAAATTATCAATGCAGGCCGTGTCCTGTTAAGCTACCAAATGGAGTAAACTCACCTCTCTCATGATCTGTAAAGTTTCCAGGACGTTCAATCCTCCTAAGAGAACATCAGACTCGCGAGAGCTTACATTGCATACCACGAAAAAGTGTCTCAGATGCACGTTATATTGAAGGTATTTTATATTGAAGGTATTGAAACTAGGTACATCTTGCGAGCTACTTTAGTATTCAGCAGATAACCCGCTCAACGGCCTACCTATTCTCTATACAACAAAACACTCAAACTGCGTTTGTGTTTTTCATAAGCTCATCTAATTCACAAGAAACCCTTCTCTCTTAAGGGCCCAATTTACAGCTAAAATACAAGTCCCCTGCCCTGAAACTTAAGGCTGGGAATCTTCATGAACCTCGGGCAGAGACGGTGATGACGTGGCACTGATTCTGCTAGGCAGCGGAGTGTTCCTACGGGACGACCGCTTTGTGGGAACGAGGACGCTCTCATTTTCCCACTTCTCAGCAAAATCGTCGTCGTCTTCGTCGTCGTCGTCATTCGCACTTTTGAATACTGGGTGGAGATATGCATTTTGAAGGAAGCTCTTCAGGTTCAGGTTCGGTTCCGTCGCACGTTCTAGAGTGTCCTTCATCATTGCCTCCTGAAAACAATGACCAAACCAAACATCACGAGAATAACTTTCAGCTTTCTTTTGTTTTCACTTTCGCTTTTCCCTAATTATCAACATCACAGACCCAATAACATTATCCAAATAGTCAAAGATAAAAAGAAATGCAGCCATACAGTATAACTATACAAATCCAGAAACCTCTTTCGGGCCTGTCTCCCTATATAAGTTATCACTTATCCGGATGGACTGGCCATATTAGTGATACCTGAAAAAATCCCATAAGGGCTAACATGGGATGTTCTACGCTAATCTTCACTGACTGATTGGTCAAAATTAAAAGCAACAATCATCTTCTATTTAGATGTCAGGATCCAGCAAATTGAAAAGCAATCAAGCAAGTTAGCACATTAAAGAAACTCATGCACAAGGCTTCAATTACTTCTATGGACATAAAAACACCTGTTTGCAAAGCCTAAAAATTACGGACCTGTAATGGATATCTAACAAAGGCAGGTTCAAAACGGCCTTTGCAGAACCTATGGAAATAGATGGTGAGAACTGGAAGAGCAATGAGGAATGGAGTTGAATTGGCAGCTTCCTTTGTAGCCAACAGTCCAAATAGAAGCAGCTGTGATATAACCAATGCAACAATAACGCGACCATGCACATCAGGCCAGAATGCTGCACCACTTTCATACTCCTGATTGTAGACGTTTATTATCTGGAATATTCAAAAGATGTTAGGACAAACATGATGGAATCACAGAAGAAGAAGAAGAAGAAGAAGAAGAAGGGCTTAACAGGATGCATCAAACATTGGTTACTTAAAAACAAGGAAGTATGTATAAGTGACTGGAAGATATCCCAACATGCACCCTAAATATAAAGTCAAAGCCATCCCTATAGGTGCTGCAGAAAATCTATAACACCATTGATCTAGAAACAAGAAAAATCTCAACATCATGACCTCCCCTTCAGAGTCTCACCAGCCTAAGTTTTTAGGTAACGAATCTGAATAAAATATTGATCTTTTGAAGAAATCTGGGTGCACAACATAAGGACCGCCTATTTGCAACTTTTCAGGTCACCCTTTGAAATTTTCCAGCAATCTAGTGATCCCCTCATCCCCTTGGTAATAATAACTCACAAATACTTTCCTAGAACCACCACATGTAATATCATCATAACTGAGATTAATCATGATTGAAAGTCCCATAGCTGTTCCTACATTTCAGGCAACTGAGTAGATAAAACTTCAAAGAAGATATTCCCAATCATTATCATCATAATACCTGATGACGAAACACGACATAAGCCAGGCCAAAGAAAACGAGTATGAAAGGAAGCAAGGCAGGTGTCACTGTAGCATATACAAGCCCCAGTAAGAAGTAAAACTGAATTTGAGGTTCTCCAGTGTTGAAACCAATGCTTCCAGGATCCATTGCCTCCTCCCTATCCTTTTCAGTTTTCACCAAGAAAAAATTCTTCAAGTGGTAGATAATCAAAGACTTCAGCATTAGAATCTCTGCTGCTATTCCAGCCCAACCATCAACCATAATGTAAGTAATGAAGAAAGTTGCTCCCTGGGGAATGGCCATCCCAATTGTTTTAGGAATTCTGCCAAAAAAAAGCAACATGTATGAAATCTTGTCCAGAAGGACAGCTAGCAAGTACATAAAATTGGAGAAAAAATTAGCTGCCCAAAGGGCAACTGCTTAATAGGCCAGTATTGTCACCCAGAATAAAGTCATTCCAAGGTCAACTAAATTAAGCACACTCTTGTAATCTTAAGTCAAGGGCCAGCACAATAGCCAAAACAATATTATATCAAACAGGAGACATGCAAATACTGAATTAATACACCAAAAGCAGCGTATTAACAGCTTCATCCTAGGTCGTACATAATAGGATTACACACTGCATTCTAAATCAAACAGAAATTACGCCTAATAATACTGAATAACAATGCCTGGTTGAAAGATTTGAGGGTTTCCTCGTTTCACAGCCACAGTTTTTCGTATAATCCTCAGCCCCCCCCTCTCTCTCTCTCTCTCTCTCTCTCTCTCTCTCTCTCTCTCTCTCTCTCTCTTTCTCACACACACACACACACACAGTGCATCCGCAAGCATACAGAAACATAGTACAGGCATGAATACAGCTATCTGTCTATACGTCATTGTGTGTGTGCGTGTGCGTAAAATATGTATGGTTGTATAAATGCGTGTAATGCACTTTTCGCCTCCTATCTATCCAAGGACAGAAGGGCGGCAGGCACTGAATTGCAACTTATTTGGAAATAAAGGAGATATGAAGAAAAAGATAGCCTTGACATACTGGCTGGGCGACTGATGAATGAATGAGTCTAGCTGCTTAAAGGCAGAACCAGCAATTAAGCTCCCAAGGAATACATTCACAAGATTGAAAAGATAATATCTAGTTGCTGATCTCCTTTCAAGAGATGATAGAGATATGAAGCCTTCAAATTTAGACATCATCATCAATATTGTAGGGAGGAAAATGAGAAAAAGCTTCAACGCAATCCCAGGCAGAAAACCCTGGATGAACGACTTAATGAAACCGCTGCAAGATAAATCGTCAAAATAAAGTTAATTTCCATCAAAACATATTGCTAAATCAATTTGATGCAATTAGAAATTTAAAAAGTTGAGAGATAAGAAAAAACCTGACTTACATTTCAATAATGGGCCTGAGAAAAGGAGCTACTTTCTCAATCCCCTCAATGCTTGCCAGAGATTGCACAAAAGCAATGGGTATCATGAAAAAGAAGGTGAGGAAAAAGAACGCGATGGCCATTATTAGTCTTCTGATTGTAAGAGAAACATATGGGATGGCAAGGTTTTGCCAATACACATCACGTGGCTCTGGAGCCCAATCAGTGAGCCATAGAGTTGGATTTCTGCACTGTTGAGTCTGTGCACAGACAGCGGCACCCCATCTCGTTTTGAAGGAAACAAATGCAGCAGGCATTATAGACTTTGGATCAGTTGCAACTCTCTCTCTTTCTGCAACTATCTGAACAGAAGATGATTCTCTCATGAATTCGATCCTTGATTAATCGTTTGGTTTTCACAGAAACAAACATAGGCATCAGTTGCTTACTTCTTTTGATAGTTTCTCAATTTCCAAATTATAATAATCAAGAGCATCAACCTTGTTCCCACAGAGTGCAAGAAAACCAGTCTGGAAACAGGAGGATAATCACGAAATGATGTAAGTAACCCAACGCATCAATGAAAAAAAACCATTAAAACTATCAGCTGAAGATGCAGTCTATAGAAATCTCTGATACTCTTTAGTACCTTTGTAAAGGGTCTTTCTGAATTATGTCTATTATACTTTAGCTGATAATAGTCTAGCCAGTTTTGCATTTTCTTCTTCTTCTTGACCAACTGAGCAAGCTTATTTGCGTTATACACCACCTGCAGAAAATTTCAAAGGAATTGAAGACATAGTATTATCTCCGAATAAAAGCATGCACAAACAATTCCATGGATGGAAAAGCATGTGACACATTAGAAAATTACGATAATCTGTCCGACAAAGTTGAAAAATAAAAAGCTAGTCTTTGAATTCTTCATTTGGCTAAAACTTTCTCATAGGTTAACAGAAGGCCATTACAAAAGCAAAAATAACTGGCCTGACGCTATCCAGGAATTGTCCAACAGCAATAGCTGGAACATCTTCCTAATGGACAGGGTGAGGCAGCAAAAGGTCGAAATGGAGGGGGAGAAGGAAATGTCTTCTGGTGTCAAAGGGAAAACTTTTGCAGCAATGAATGGTGTATAAAGCACAGAACAAGATTCATATATGCCATAAGGGAATGGTCACACAGATAGAAGCTACCGCAGATTCTAGAAAGCAGAACATGAGCAAATGGATTTCAACAGCACAATGTTTAAATCTTGACAAGAAACATGAAGCCACAATGTAGCTGTTCCCATAGAAAATACCAACCATATTTATTCTAGAAAGATATTCAGTTTCGTCAAGCCAACCTGATGGGTCAGATAATAATCCGGATGATTAACCAAGAAAAAGTGCTCCACAAGCTCACTAACAGACTCATCCGGATCTGGGGGAACATTTCTGACAAGTACCTGTTAAAATTTGGTTCCACAGAAAAATGTAGGATGTTACAGAGAAACCCTCGCAATAAATAGCCTCCAAGTTCCAAAACTAAAGCAACCAAAAAAAGAGTTCCAAAAATTAAAGATTTCAACCAAATCAAGATTAATAAACAATCATCCGTCTAGCTGAATTGGCACCAAACGACACATGCAGTCCACCCTACCGAAAATTGATCAGCGCGTCGCCGTTCTGAGGCAAGAAACTGCAGCCGCATTGAAGCAACCATCTCATACTCCTTAAGCAAAACATAGCATGTCCACAAGGTGAAGACATAAGCCATTATAATATGAGCCCAAAACCTGCCACATGGAGCATAAAACGAATAGTTAGCTGATAACCATTACCAAAATATAATTAGAGTTTAGTAACCATTGAAGTGATGTTACTGATGCAAATGAGAATAACATTTCTTTCTCATGTTTATAGAAGGTTAGTTGGATCTCCTCCTTTTACTTCCTTAGTGATTTAGATGGCAGTAACTTTCCTACATAACACCCTTAAAGAGAATGACATTTGCTCTTCACAAGAAACGTCTAAATCAAGTACTAATTAATTAATGCAAGATTTACCTATATCCAGGACCACTAACTGAATTTGTTTCTAACAAACATGGAAGAAGGTCATATTTGTACTTGGGTGACATTAATGAAATGTAAATGTCAATATATGTAGCATGACTTTTTATATTGTTGCCTGGGCGAATAGCCACTCTGGAACCTCTGCAAAGGCACCGTCCAAGGTTACAGATTTGGTGAACCCACCAATTGCAGAATAACTCCTTTCCAATTTTTCAGTGAAACTCTCTTTATCCTTTCATCCTGGGTCAATTATTTCAATACAACTAAAATACTACAAAAGATTAAACTTAAAGCCTGTAGAGCAAACCGTGTGAAAATAAGCAACAGGTCCACTACAATTGGAGTCAAGCCCCAAACTGAATACCGACTAGCAGCTCATCAACCACTAGAACACAGGCTCACATTGGTGATTAACAAAAACAAAAGGGCAAAAGAAAGCCAGATCAAATAAGCAAAAGTTCCATACCTATTCGATTGCTGTGGGATATTTGAAATTGAGAGTTTGTCAATATCGCTCGAAGTTACATTCTTAAGCTTGGCCAGCTCTAGAGTGCTGTTCGTCCAATTTACTGGTACCAAAATAGTCCACGCCAGGAATGCCACAGGAACAAAAATCTTCAGTCTGCATTAATGACATGGAGAAATTTGAAGAACAGTATTTAATGCATCTACAGTTGTCCATTGCCAACTGAACAGATTTTTAGCTATACAGGACGATTTTAGAGAATATTTCCTGACATGTTTGGTATATCAATAGATTGGACTCCACAGTCCTCATACCGGAGAAAATCAAACAGTGAGACATGCTTAGTGTAAAACGATCTTACTTGGCTGTAATCAAATTAATTTGCAAATCGTACAAGTAGCCAATGTTGCCTTATTTGTTCTTTCCCTCGTTTTCAAGTCGTGCAACTTCATCCATATCAACAATTCTTATACGGACCAAAATTGCATATCACATATAAAAAACTACAAAAATGATGCAGGTCCCCTTTTCTGCTGGATTTATAGGCCCATTTGGTATTCTATAAAGGTGCTGCAGTGATGTTGTCATAGCTGAGTTGGGATATGATGTAGCCACAAGTAGTAATGACTTTTGCTCTACATGTTTTGGAGTTACCCTTACCGGAGCAACATCTTAGAACAAACTAGGGCAGCTCCTGGAAGAGCACCTAAGAGGTTTTGCAACTTGGGAAGCTTCAATGTCCAACCATTTACCTAACTCTTTATTGAAGCGGAAGCAATCTTTTAAAAGCTGTAGCTGTTTCCCTGCAAATATGCTACTAAACACCATCTAACCTACCCCCAACGTGCTTCTTTTATGACAATAGGCATACAGGTTCTCATTCCCGTACAACAAACAGTGGCATACGAAGATTTAGTTAACTATCATTTCAAACTTGAGTAAGATATTACTTCAAATGGAGTTAGGGAACATGTGACCATGCCATTAATCCACAGATGCAACCAAAGATCATCAAAGCAAAAGCAAACGAAGCCAATTGTGCAATTGCAGTAGGAAACATATGATGGCACTATTGTCCTGCATCCAGTTGCATGAATCCAGGATGAATTAATAAGAGATGACGACGTTAATCAAATGCAGCATAACACATCCATACAAAAGGAAGGGAGGTCAAAATCTACTTCGGCGTACCCCATCAGATAAATTCTCAAGTAAACAGCGGAATCCAATCCCGCATGGTCAATAAGTTCTTGTTCAGGCATTTTAAGTGCATCTGGCATCCAATTTAAAAACTTAATGTATGACCGGAAGTCCAAGTTGACAAACTTGCGAACAAATGCCCCCGAACGAGTCGGACTGCTTCGTAAGTCCTTGAGATACCATTTGGGGAAATAGACTCTATCGTTGAAAGGTTGAAGCCTCAAAACGGCAAAAGCCACGAAGAACACAAATGCACTGAGAATATTGATTGCTGCAGCCAGTCCTATATCCGCAAGAGTAGCCATGTGTCCGTTCCTTTAAAAACAAGGAAAAGAAAAAAAAAGCTCCACCTGCAGAATAAGGAAAAGAATTGTCAGCACAGGCTCTCGACACGTATTTTCGAAAAATAAAATGAGAAATTGATATCCCCACGAAGTTCCCTCACGACCAAAAAACGACAGAAAATAAAAAGGCAAGCAAGCAAGCAAACAAGTTCTAATCACAACAAAGCATTCAATCCCGATGCAATTCACGATTCGCCATCCCATGTTCCAATGCCTCCGTTGATTTGAGGCAGGTGTATCAATTTTCCTCAAAGAAAAAAACCAAGCAGTTAGGAGAAAAAAAGAGGCATGCTCCGAGCATCCGTTCCGCGACTACATCGAAACAGCATCACCCCCCCCCCCCCTCCGCCCCTACCTACACACAAGAGTGATCTCATAGTACAACACAGACAGACAGCCATACGACCATCGTTATATTAGCCCACTACCCCACTTTACTCACAACC
The DNA here is from genome assembly GCA_031216405.1 of Syzygium malaccense. Taxonomy (NCBI): domain Eukaryota; kingdom Viridiplantae; phylum Streptophyta; class Magnoliopsida; order Myrtales; family Myrtaceae; genus Syzygium; species Syzygium malaccense. The sequence goes on along the minus strand of CM062256.1, from coordinate 3,351,710 downwards.
CGCTCTCCTCTCAAACCTCAAAATGGCAAAGATCAGTCCACACTCCACACCCTCAAGTTTCCACAAACATCAAAAAGCCCGAGGAACACGCCGTGCGCCGCAAAGCAACTATTTTTCAGCCACTTTTTCCACACGGTCCCCTTGCCTAGATAGCTCAAAACTCTCCCTAGTTCTGGCCGCAAACTTCTCCGACCAGTCCGCTTCACCTCGGACGCAAACTCAGGGCCGCCGTCCTGGAACAAAAAACCAACAGCACAGCACCGGGACCCACTCACAGCCGCGAAACTGCCGACTCCGCCGCCACGCTCGGCGCAACCACCCCATCAATAAAAGAAACGCGAGCTCCCAAACAAAAAGAAGTCGGAACCTCACCGTTCCGCGGAGCCGGAGAAGAGAGATCAGCAGATCCGAAGCTTGAATCGGAGAGGGGGTAGAGGGAGAGAGAGAGCCGGCGGGGGAAGCTTCGAATCGCTTGGGATCCGCCAGCTTACACCAAGAACATTCCTCGCCCACCGCCGCAGGCAAAGCACAATCCAGCGCCTTCAGAGCTCATGGAAGAAGGAGACGAAGGAGGAGGAGGAGGAAGGAGGTTGCCGTCCCCACAGGTTGAACCTCCATAGCACGAAAACAAAGCAGCAGATTTTCGCGGACAAACGTCGCCCTCTCTCTCTCTCTCTCACTCGCTCTCACTCACTCTTTCTCTGTCGGTAATAATTCGCTCGTGCTTTGGTTTTGTTTGCATTTTTATATTTTTTTGCGGGCGGGAGGGAGGGAGGGAGACGATGATGATGGTGAGAGAAAGAGAGAGGGAGAGAGAGAGAGAGGCAAAAGGTGGACAGTGTGTGTGAGAAGCGTGTGCCGACGTATCGGTGTGTTAGGTGCGCTGCGGTGTGCCGTGTGCCGTCCCCGTCTTTGTGGGTCCCAGTGATTTCATAAGCTTTCTCATTAAAGTCAAAAATAGTTGCGATTAGAGGGGGGCAAGTAATCGGCCGCTTTTTTCTCTTTGCTTCTTTTTTTTTTTTTTTTTAATTTAATATCACGAAAAACTCCAAACTGGTATACATTTATTTTTTTTATCACAAAAACCTTAAACTGATACACATATAATAATTTTACCCCGAATTATTTTTTTTTACCATCAAAAATCCCACACTGGTACATCTGTATCAATTTTACCCGGAATTAATTTATCCCAAGCCGGTACGTCCGTGACAAATTTACCCTTCGTTAGTTTTCGTTAAATTTTACTGTCAATTTGCTCGGTTTGATGACACGTGGTAGTTGATAGGTATACCATTTTGGAGTTTTTGGTGGTCAAAAAATTAGTTCGGGGTAAAATTATCACAAATGTACTAGTTTAGGGTTCTTTATGGTCAAAAAATTAGTTCGGGATAAAATTATCACAAGTTTACCAGTTTGGAATTTTTTGTGATAAAAAAGAAATAGTTCAAGGTAAATTTATCACAAATGTACTACTTTGAAATTTTTCGTGATATTAATCCTTTTCTTTTTTGCTTTACACGAAAAAAAGGTGATCGAGTGATCGTGATCCGTAAGCAAAATAATAGGGTACTTGTTAGTTGAGATAACTGAAGCTCTCTTTTCGTGCCATCCCTCGTTCGAGCGTGGTGGGGCCATAACGATTTTTTCCGGGCAGCGAAATTCCTTCATTTTTACCTCCTCCTTCTTTTTCGTACCCCGAAAGCCGAAGCTCGTGATCTGATCAAAATTCAATTAGCGCCCAGATGCTTGTTAGCAAAAAAAACCCAGAAATGACAATGCTCGGGGATACCCGAAAAAGGGCGAATTCGACGGTCGAGGTCACGCGGTCGAAATAATTGCTACCTCCATGTCGTGCTTCCCCCTTTTTTTTGGGCGCTTTATATGTTTAAGTTATTGAATTCAAGGGTCGACGTCGTGACCAAAAGAAACGAACAATAAAAGCATGTGCATTAAATAATCGTAATTGCGGAATGTGACTTTTTCAATTAATTTACGAGGAAGGAAGACCTGGTAAGTGAGAGAGAGAGGTCGGCCGTGTCGGCAAGCCGCCGCGTTTGGAACAGCAACCGCTAAACTTTCGCTACGGGGGGGTTCTCCGCTCCACGCGCCAGCTGGATGGACGGGGGAGCGGCGACGACAGCTGGCGCGTACGGCCGACGCCGATTGGCGGGAGGTGCATTCCACGTCGGCACGATGGTTACGGCCCGCGCCGTGTAAAAATCTAGCGGGTCAGATCCCGCGGCGGGCCCCGGGAAAAGGATAAGTAGATGAAATGAAAACGGAATAAAAAAAAAAGGAACCGATTTTTTGTGGCGGAGGGACGCGCGACGTGGCGGCCGCGCGTGGGGATCGCGTCGGCCGCGCGTGGCGGTGCTCGGGGGGGGTGGGGGGGATCTGAACCGCCGGGGGAGTTTCAGTAGCGTATGAGGTCGGTCAATTTCATCGGATTCAGTGCATTTTGACTTCCCCGATTCCGGAGTTGACTGCGCAGAAAAAGGTGGCAGTTGGAATTCATCCTAAACAGCCCCTAAATTTGTAATTTATCCAATATGATCCCTAAATTTTAGCTCAACGTGTAATGTCGTCCCCGAATTTTTAATTTGATCTATACGGTCCTTGGACTTTCGATACGTTTACAATGCAGTCCCTGAACTATATGTAAATATTCAATATTGTCATTTCATTAATTTAAGTTGATGGATGAACATTTTCATATAGTCCAGCGATTGCATTGAACATATACCAAAAATATATTGATCAGACTGAACAAATTAAAAGTTAGAAGACAACATTGAGCTAAAGTTCAAGGACCGATTTGAATAAATTAAACATTCACGGACTACATTACATATTTGATCAAAGTTGATGGACTGTTTGTGTCGTTATCCCTTAGATCAACAACTGACGGTGGAAAAATATTCGGAAAGATTAGATCCCGCATACTATTCTTGCCTCTGGATCTTACCCCTAGATTGGATTTCAGTGCTCAATTTGAGCGTGAAAGGCGGTCACTCTAGGTCCGTCAACCACCAACTCACCATAAATTAATCCTTGATTATCTCGAATCAGAAGTAACATGGGAAATATCCTCCAGCCATGGAGATGTTCTTCAAGACATTGCCTTTTCTTCCTTGGGCTTTCAATAGTTGTTGCTTGCAACTTCATTTGGGCCTGGGCCTTCCTTCATGGGAGAGACTCACATCACCCTCTATTGCTTCTTCCTTAGGGCTTGAGTTACGATATCTCAAGAATCTCTCAAAGCCAAAGTCTAGTTGGTTCTCCCCGTACTTTGCAACATGGTATCAGAGCACGTGTCGAGATTTCAAATCATAGCATATAATCTTTGTTTTTTTACCGTTATCGTGCCGGTTTTCATGTTTCTTGTTTGCACAGTTCGTCCAATGTAATGAATCCGTCGCGAAATTGCTTTCGTCCAGAGCCATCCAAAGGCTTACAAAGGCGTGAATCTAAAATCAAACTGTACAAAGATGTGCTTCTAATGGATATCATCCCGCGCAACGACTGCGATTGACCCGATTCATGCTAAAACTGTTATCAATAAAGTGAAAGACTGCGATGGTAACATTGATTATTATGTTAATTGCGCAAAGATTGTTATTAATCTGTTGATGAAGGGTTTGGTGATGAGGCCAAGCTGTTTTGATGCTGGGATTCCCTGATCATCGACCAAAGTCCATTGCCAATTTGCCAGCTCTTCTTCACCTTAAAAAGCGATGCATAATGCCCAACTGGATCTGGCTCTTGACCCCCCCATATCCTACTTCGGATTCGGTCAACTTTGAAATGAATAGCAAAGCTGCAAATTGGTGCGGATTTACTCTTGGTTCGATGAATCTACTAGTCTCCCACCTCTTCACTCCAGTCCAGCGCCAGCTTCTGAAATTTGGCGGATGTGAAAACACATGGTCCTTTTCTTATTGATCAGATAGAGATGGTTTACAGCTTGGAAGGCACATAAAACTAAACTTATGAGTAGATCTGTCAAACAGGTGGGTCGGAGCGGGTTTGAATCGGATTGAAATAGTCCGATCTAAATTGATTCATTTTCATGCAGTAAAGATCTAGTGATCCAGACCCATATTGCAAAAACAATTCCATATTCAACTAAATCTAAGGAAATTTATATCCAAACTGAGGTAAGAGCGCGAGATCGAATGAAAGCGAAAGAAAGTGAAGAGAGAGTCATAGAGGTAAGTTAGATCTAAATAAATTGTGAACTCATTTAATACACATATGAATTTGGGCTTTACCATTAAACATATTTACTAAATATGACTAACCTATATAACAATCCACCCATCAAATATGGGCTAACAAATAAGTTTATGATCCATTTTAAGACTGTTTTAGTAATTGTTCTGTGCAACGTGTATGCCAACTACTTGTGCTGTGTGTCTGGTAACCACTTGCGCAACGCATATGCCCACTTCTTGCGCCACGTGTATGTCAATCGCTTATGATATACCAATCTTTGTTCCCCTCTTCAATACTAGTTATCCGCAACGCGTACATGTCAAATTTTGGTGCCCACATTGATCAATGCCAATCATCCACGTGCGAATCCTCCCATTGGTCAAACTTATGTCAATCACAATCTGATTGGCATAATTTGCATGGCATCTCATAACTTGTTTAATATGCTCGATATCTCACATGATCAATGTCAATTTCGAAATGCCCAATACTTATTTTCACATTCTTAGGTACCAACAATGACTAACCTTGATCTTTTTCATGTGTTATATGTATATTAATTACATATATGATATATATGTATGTTTGTATAATATTACTTTTGTTCCGATGCCTTCATTTGAAGGAAATGACATCGTCAGCCTCAACTACCGCAATTATTACACGTATATCAATCGCCTGTCCAACGTGTATACTAACTACTTGAGCCACGTGTATGTCAACCGCTGCTAACATACTAATCTTTGTTCCCCTCTTCAATACCAGCTATCCACGTCGGACATATCAAATTTTGGTGCCCACATTTGATCAATGCCAATCTCCCAAATGCCAATCCTCTTGTTGGTCAAACTTACACCAATCACACCTATGCATGACATCTTATAGCTTGTTTAATATGCTCGATATCTCACATGATCAATGTCTATTTCGAAATGCCTCGTACTTATTTTTCCCATTCTTAGGTTCCATCAATAACCATCCTCGATACTTTTCATGTGTTATATGTGCATCCATTACATATACACGTATGCACGTACAATAAATTAATAATACTTTTTTATTCCGATGCCCTTCATTCGAAGGAGATGACATCGTCAACCACCTCAGCTACCGCATTCTTCCTTGGCTTGTAAAAAACCCTCCCCCCAAAAAAAAAGTTTCAACATCATAAATTCGTAATCAACGTAAGAAGACGTCAAAGCAAGAGGAAGAGAGAAATAACAGGTCAACGAGTTTCGATCTCATCCATGTATTATTCAAAGTTACCTTAAAAACTCAGTTTTCATCCGCGGGATGGAATCGACGTCGCATCTGCCGCGTTATGGTTGGCGACTTGGCGGCTCTTTACATGACAAGGACAGCTATCAATGTGTACACGACCTGGACTGTGCAATGTACGACCGATTAAGACCTTAATGTACTCGAAGGAGCACGGGACGACACTTGGGCTTAGGGTTTAAAAAGAAAGTAATGCATTGCATGCAAGCAAAGACACGTGGAACCCACCCAGCACCGAGTTGGTCACCAATAATTTAACAGAAAGCAACCGATGATGGAGACGCGTGACCTTGCAAATAGTTTCGCGGGGCCCTTTTCTCCGCTCGAAGAGGAATTTGGGTTTTGCTTTTGGCTGCAATGATTAGTCATGTCTTTAACACCATAATCGCGTGCTCTTTTTGACGGCAATGTGGTTGATTGAAAGCGAATTCGATGCCTCGAGAGACTCTACTAAGGTAATCTTACTCGATGGGCTATAATTGTAAGTGGATTTTCTCAGGAAAAAGTGCCAAAAAAGTATCGAACCTATTGCATTAATATCAATTCGGTTCCAAATCTTTCGATTGTGCCGATTTAGTCATAAATATTTTCGTATTTTGTCAATTAAGTCATTCCGGCCAATTTTAACTGGAAATCGCTGATGTCGACACTTTTTATAATTTAACAAATTGAATTTCTATGGATGGCGTTCACACCAGCGATTTCCAGCCAATAAGGACTCAATTGATAAAATATGAAAAAGTCTGGCACTAATTTGGCACAATTGAAAGGTTTAGAACTGAATTTGCACAATTACGATAGATTTAAGACTTTTTTAATACTTTTGCCATAGATTTTCTTACATTGACAATGATTTTATCCGAACTGGTTAAATGTTCCAGAAAAGTACAGGAATAGTTATTTTCCGATTTAATGTCATTGCTCGAATATAGGAATGATATAGATCATAGCCGGATGTGGTAAAAGAGGATTAGTATATGTGGAGAAGCAATTGGCATGAGTACCGCACCTATGACTAGAAATCGATACCGGCCACGTCCAATACATGGGGATCGATTCGCAACATGGTGAACGCGTCCAACACTTGGGGGAATGCGAGAAAACAAGCCTTAGAAGGCTCATAACTCTAAAAGGATGTCTTAAGACAAAAGAAGGACGATGCCGGTCTTAGTCAATTCCATGCCAACCCGATAATCACGTAAAAGGCATCCCGACGCCAATTCCAAAGATTAAGGAGCACGATAACAATCAAACTTGTCCAACAAGCGATAAGGAGTGAGCTAATCACCCGTTGCATGACGAGCAAGGATCGAAAAGGCATAAATGCAAGCTCCGGGCTAGGAGAGATCACATGCACACTCAACCAAATCACAAGATCGCACCTATCGTATCCGAGTTTTCGTTCCTTTCATTTTGTCTTGCCAAAACCTTGCTCTCGATTTGAGCTCTCGTGTCGTTGGCTTTTCGCTCCGAGTCATCCCTAAACTTAGTTCCCGCGCCTTTCTAAACAATAATCGCCCGACCAACGGTTTAAAGATCACGCGTTTGTCATATTTGCCAATTTCGATCCTTCCTTACGAGGGATAGCATCAATTTTGCTAATTTACGGGGGGGAAACACTCGGTATGTCTATTCTTCCAATTTTTATTGTATAGTTAGAAAATACATAAACGGTACGTGGCTTCCCAAATGAAAAGTTAGGTCACGAGCCTATTTATTGTAACATTTATTATGTACACACAGACATATTAGGTAAGATACTTTCCGCGAATGGGTATTGAATACGATGGTTCACCATCGCATTGACAGATAGTTAGGTCTCCAGGAATCTAAGACAGATCACAAGCATCGGCCTGTCTCTTTCTTACTGTCAGATACAAAATAATAATAAAGTAAATAAATTAAAAATATTTCGACCAAAAATGTATAAATAAATAAAAATATAAGTAGGATTGTGCTCGGGTATGATCCATTTTTTTCATTATGTCGGAAAATGTAATTTAATACATACGAACGAGACCCACGTTTGTCCCTCGAGGACTAGTCGGGCATCATCGCTGGTTTGAGCCCTAACTCGCCGGCCGCGCGGACACCTCGGTTATCAAAAAAAAAAAAACGAGACCCACGTTTGCAAGACGCTCGCGAGAGAAAAAGAATGTGAATTTTTCCTTTTCTAAATTACCTTTTTTTGTATTGTCAATAGTATATGTCTAACTACTTTTATTATGAACGATAAAAAATTATTTATCAATTCATTTTTATAAGTGATTCAAGATATTATTTTTCGGAAAATGTTTGTTTCGCGAAAAATGAATGATTTTGAAAATATTTTCCTATAAAACAATCGTTTATATCGCTTACCAGAAATGAATGAACGAAGAATATTTTCATCGTTCGTGAAAATCTTTAAACATAAATTATTATCGACAATGAAAATATTTTTCATTAACTAATTATTTCAAACGATACAAGCGATTATTTTTAGGAAGATATTTTCAAAGTCATTCATTTTACGCAAAATAAACGGAGTCTAAGATTAAAATTACACTGTCTACTTCAAAATTAGGTCAAGCGCGGATTAAATTATATATTCATACTTTTAATTTAAGGAATTTTGATGACCAACTACTCCTTTGTAGACTTGGAAAGTTTTTCTTTTAATTAAATAAATAAAAGATTAGTACGGACTTTCTTTTGACTTGGAACTTTAGTAGTCAATGATGAGCATCGCTTGGGTGGAACCTTCTAAGCCTGCATTGGGAGGCGATGCAGTTTTAAGAGGCATCAATACAAGTCTACATATGTTGGTATTAATTAATATTTCCATCCTTGATATGTCTATTAAAGAGCTTTCGAAAGTATAAGATATAGGTGGAAAAAGATTTTGTGTGTATTTATCATTCCATCATAGTATGAAATTTACGGGGATTGTTTTGTCCCGTCATATAAAAAACATTGGAAAAATTATACAAATGCAGTCTTAAAACTTGTTGAGTAAGAAATGCAAATAGGTCCTCTCGGTCAAGTCTTGCATGAAATTATTGACATGGAGGCCCGGTCACTTTTTGTTGTCCTATATGTCACGACCATCGATTTGGCTAAGAGGGGCAATCAATGGGCCGCTACGAAATGTTCGGTTTAAGTCATAATTACTCGCATCACACGTGGCTCGAGGGTCCGAGATTGGTGAACTCATGACAGCAACCCCCGTTAAGATGCTAGCAGCCAAGAAGTCTCTCCACACGAGTTACATGCAGCTAGGCAATGCAGCACGTGCCGTTCAAAAGTTCACTCACAACATAATTTGAACTCGTGATCTCGCGGAAGACAGGCAAACCTTTTTACCGCCGGGGCCGACCACTTGACCGTATAAGTTAGAATACGACCTTAGGTATTCGATCCCGACTCCATACCCACCCCCGTCCCGTCTTCCGACCTAAGCGTTGATGACAATATTATACGACAAACGTTCGACATGTTCAATTTTAAATGAAACCCCCGAATCTGAACGTTAGGAACGAATGCCAAAAGACGAGGAAAATCTAACAACAAAATCGACCAAATCAAACATTTCAATCTAAGTTGGTCAAAAGAGGGTTACCGTTGAAAAGCGCGCCCCGCCTTCCTTTATCTCAAAAGATCGTTTACCCACCAAGGCCCCCCCCCTGAAGAAAAAAAAAAGGAAAAGAAAAAAAGGGAAAAGAGCCTCCGAAATTCCACGTCACCGCCCACGAAAGGTGGGCGGTGGGCGCACACGTGGCGAGGAGGACGCGAAAGGGCGTGCCACGTCGGCGCAAAGGGACAGCTTAGTCATTTTCGGGCGGATCCACCGCCGAATCGAATCCGGTTAGCTCCGGATTGTCTGCCCATTTTCGCCTGACTCGGTCAGAGCGCCCTTTTTGTGGGCATCATTCGCCCTTGCCACCACAGCTTTACTCCCTTAAAAAACGGGATATATGCATTCAAAATCTTAAAATTTATCATAAAAATATAATTAAATTTTAAAACTTTTAAAAAGTGTAAATAAGTCATAAAACTTATCACGAAAGTGCGCTTGAGTCCAAAAACTTTCAAAAAATGCAAATAAGTCTTAAAACTTGTCACAAAAGTGCAAACAAGTCCTAAAACTTGTCACGAAAGTACAAACAAGTCCTAAAACTTTCAAAAAGTACAATCAATAAAAGGACTTGATTGAACCGATTTAATAAGTTTTAGGACTTATTTAATCCGCGAAAGTCCTTTTATTGATTGTACTTTTTGAAAGTTTTAGGACTTGTTTGTACTTTCGTGACAAGTTTTAGGACTTGTTTGCACTTTCGTGACAAGTTTTAGGACTTGTTTGCACTTTTTTAAAGTTTTAGGACTCAAGCGCACTTTCGTGATAAGTTTTATGACTTATTTACACTTTTTGAAAGTTTTAATACTCAATTACACTTTCGTGACAAGTTCTAGGATTTTGAATGCACTTATCCCCTTAAAAAACCCTTCAACGTTGGCTTTTATCCATAAAAGACCTCCAATTTCACATCATGTCCCAATTCTATTCTAAATTTTTTTTTATCCCATAAAACATCCCATACTTTAGGTCATGTTTCAATTCTACCCTAAACTTTTTTTGTATCATAAAAAACTCTCAACTTTAGGCTCGGTACCAATTCCGCCAAATCCCACCTTAAGGTTCAGTTTCAATTTCACTCTTGTTTTTTTTTGTCTTATAAAAAATTACCAATTTTTACTTTATTTTCAAATCTGCTGTCCATTAACCCTCCGTTAAAATTGCCCTCGGCGGTTTTTCGCTTGTCGATTTTTCGTGCCTAGGAATGTACCGTAGCTCGCGCTCGAAATGCCTGAATAACTCCGGCTCGGGAGTTTTCCATCTCTCGGCTGTCAAAAAGAAATTTTGGACGGAGAGTTAATGAGGGCAAATTTATGACTCAACTAAAAATTTGTGATTTTTTATGAGACTATAACAATTTTAGGGTAAAATCGGGACAAGACCTGAAGTTGGGGCTTTTTCATGGGACAAAAAAAAATTTACGGTAAAATAGGGACTGAATTAAATTTAAATACTTTTTAGGAGACAAATGATAAAATTGGGATAAAAAACTAAAATTGGAGGGTTTTTTTGTTCAGGATATCATAAGGGCGCGGGTGGGAGGGCAAAAGCGTCATTTCGTCGGCCCCTTCCCTCCCTTTTAGCTTTTAGCTTTTAGCCCTCCCGCGCTCCGCGTCGGCGGCAGGGGAAAAGAGGAGGGGTGGGGTGGTCCCGTATCCCCTGCGCGCGGCTCCCACGGCAATTTCCGTGCACCCGCGTTTCCCAACGATCGGTTTCACCTTCACTGTTATGCCGACAGAGTCAACGGGGCAGGTACGCGCGTGCGGTCAAAGCCCTCACGAGAGCCATGAATTTTTATGTTTTAGGATGCTTCGGATTAATTCATTTATCCGGGCACTTGTGTTTATTCATTTGTCAAATAGTATATCGGTACGTCGTTGCAGCTACGTATTGTTTGGTGGATTTTTCGTTGTACCGAGAGATCAACCATCGTAGTGAATTATTGCTCCGTTGATGACATCAAGAATCAGTGCCTAAGAAAACGAGGAATCATATCCTAAGAGAACAAATTCGTCTGAGCTTGGATAATTGCTCCGCGTGCGCGCCGCGATGGGATTAGTCCAGTGGCCGAGGAGGTCGGCATGCTCGATTATCAGCCGGAAAATTAAGCATTCCTAGAAGCATTGGGAAAAGATCGGATATGAATGTTCGACGTGCCGGGTAGATCCGACGATCGGCTTCTTAATCACGAACTGTCGCCCGAAAGAGTCGCGATCATTTGGGTTCAACTCTTTTGCTGCTCAGTGAGCACGCTGTGGCGGATTTTCTTTTCGAGCTAGTTGAAAGAGAATTGTGGTCCTCATTGGGTGTTCCCATGCTCCAAACCGAAACTTTCCAAACAACATGTGCGCATGCTCGGTTTAATTCGTGTCGGCCAAACATAAATGACTCCGGATCTGTAATGCCTAGGGGAGGGCAAAACCGAAACGAGAGACGCTTCTGAGTCTCTCTACCACAGCAACACGCATCGAACCACACCAAACACGATCGGATCTGAACCCCTGGCTTCACGAGCAAATGGCCCAGCACACAGCCAAAGTATTTCACCAAGGCGAATGAAAAGATGCGCGTGCTTTTGTGTGTGCAAGGAACCAAGACTCTAGAAGCCAAGAAGGAAAGGGAAGGAAAGGAAGAGGGCAAGGAACCCACCCGAAAAGCTTCATGCTTTGCTTCCCAAACTACAATCCAAAAAACCTCCCCTTTCTCTGTTTTGCTTACATTATTTTTCATCTTTTCCTTCGCCTTCGAAAATTTTTGTTTCTATTTTCTTGGTTCCCTTCGTTTTCTCGCCGACACACACTCACAGTTGCACTCTTCCTCCCAAACAGCTCTCTCTCTCTCTATGTCTGTCTATTCGTTGCTGTAATAAGCTTCGAATCTCTCCATCTCATTCTCTCTCTCTCCCTCTGTCATTTTCCTTAATGGCGATGTGTCTGGCCGCTCCTTATGATCTCCACTTCAACCCCACCAGCTCCTCCTCCTCCTCCTCCTCCATCTTTTCGTTCCTCTGCTTCGTTAAAGTTTGAAGCTTTCTTTGTGCCTCGGGCATCTTTGTGACGAGACAGTAGGCGAGAACCTCCGCAATGGCTGACCCAAGTGCAGGTTTTTCCTCGTTTGCTGTTCGTTTCCGAGCTGGGTTTTTGGTTCTTGCTGTGATCTCTGCTCTACGCGGGGCGCAGGGGACTACTGATTCTAATGATGGTAAGATATGTTGGACTCTTTTTCTTTAATGTGTTTGTTCTCTCCTTGTATTGGTCTTTGATCTTTAGCTCCTGATCAAACTTTTTTGTCTCTCTTTCTCTGAGTTTTCTTTATGGGTTGGTTTTTGGGAGTTTGATCGGATTGATAACTTTTAAAGCTACCAACTTTTGGATTGGGGATCTTGGTTTGAGTGAGCTGCAGTCCAAGAATGAGCTTTTGACTCTGTGGACTGGGGATTTACCTAGCTCAGCTCACCTTCATAATATAATTCCTTTGTTTGGAGAAACTTAGCTAAAATGTTTCATTCCCCCCCGCCCCCGTCCATTTTACATAATTGAGCTAAACCTGTTGACAATAAAGTAAACGATTTGTGTGTTTATTGGGCCAAAAATAATGTAATGCACCTCTCATGGAGGGATTGGGGCATCATCTGCATGAAGCTCAGCTCCAAATGAGCGGAAAAAGGTTGAGTTTCGCACGTTATGATGATGCTTTTGGGGTCTTAACTTTTTATGTTCTTGTTCCATGGCAGTTCAAGCTCTTCAGACCTTGTACACTTCATTGAATAGTTCTTCCCAGTTAACCAACTGGAAAAGCAGTGGCGGCGATCCCTGCGCAGAGTCATGGAAAGGGGTAACTTGTCAGGGCTCTGCTGTAGTCTCCATGTATGTATGTCTTGCAAAGTTAAGTCCTGGGATGTTTGATTGTTTAAGTATGCAATTCAGCTGATAGGTCTTTTATTTTGTGTTGAACAGTGAGTTGTCTGGCTTGGGACTCAATGGGACAATGGGATACTTACTCACAAACCTTATGTCATTGAAGAAATTGTGAGATGACTCTGATGATCTCTCTTTCCTTCATCCCTTGTTATAGTAATTTTAGCTTTCTTGAAACCGCTCTTACCTCTCTGTTAATCTTGTGTTCGTCAGCGATCTGAGTAACAACAACATTCATGATGGAATCCCTTATCAACTACCACCAAATCTCACAAGCTTGTAAGAATTGAGCACTGCGTTATTGGTTTCTCCTGCGTCACAAAATCACAGTTGTCATGTATTCTACTGTTGTCTAATGTAATGATTGGATTAACCACATTGCAGAAATCTTGCTGGCAATAACTTTAGTGGGAATCTTCCTTATTCCATCAGCAGCATGATTAATCTTAATTACATGTGAGTAACTTGCTTGAGTCGCTTCCTCGCGTTCGGGTTGTTCTCTTAATGTAGAGTTCATTTGCAGCATCTGTGCCTTCTAATTCATAATGTAAAATTGATGCTTCTAGGAACTTTAGCCGCAATTCTCTATCCCTATCGATCGGGGACATTTTTGCCAATCTTGCCAACCTCACTACAGCGTAAGTATATATTTTAAGAAGCACAGACTGCTATTGTTTTCCTTTTTTCAATTTTTTTTTGCGTACAACATAGTTTTTGTTGATAATTTCAATTTTATGGAAATTTCTATATCGAAAGTCTTGCTACTATTTGACATCGCCTCATGATCCTTAGGTAGTTATCTAAACGGTGGTCCAACCATGTTGATCCGATCTTCGATGTTCCATCGTCATTTAAAGTCGATTGGTTTTAGTCCTCTTTAATGCCAAAAGTCTTAGATTAAGCTAACTGATATATTGCCGATGGATCGCTCCTCGTTTGTGGATTGTCTTTCATATTTACCAAAACAATGCATTGCCATATTTCCTTGTAGGGATCTCTCTTATAACAACTTCTCTGGGGATCTTCCTACTTCCTTAAGCTCATTGACAAATCTTTCTTCGCTGTGAGTGCTTACATATTCCATATACATCTCTCTGTTTTTTTTGTAAATTTTGAACGGTTGATATTCTTTATTCAATTGATTTACCTCCTCATACAAACTATGTGCTGCAGTTACATGCAAAATAATCAATTGACCGGCTCGCTTAATGTTCTTGTGGGATTACCATTGACTACCCTGTGAGTCCCGTTTCTTATGCACCAATGTTCTATCATCTGTTGCTGTGTACTAATATTTCTCTATTTATGGCAGAAATGTCGCCAACAATCATTTTAGTGGATGGATACCTCAAGAGCTTAGTTCACTACAGACATTTATGTAAGCTACTTTACATGTTTGCATCATCTCTGATATTCCAAAGCTGCATATTGTGATTCAGCTTCTGCGGAAAATTTGATTTTGCTCTTCAAAATGAAACAGATATGATGGAAACTCTTTTGCCAACGGTCCTGCACCTCCTCCACCCCCCTTTACTGCACCTCCCCCTGCAAGGTCACGAAACAATCGAACTCGTTCTGGATCAGGCACAAGCACACCAGATGCGTCTGTTGGCCAGACACCAGGTTCAAGTAAAGGACTATCAACTGCAGCTATTGTTGCCATTATTGCGGGATCTGTTCTGTTGCTCTTGGTTCTCCTTGCTATTTATTGCTGCTGTCGGAAATGCAACAAGAAAGGGAGTGGTGCAAGAGCATCCACCAGGGGAAGTCAATCTGTCAAGAGTAATGGTGTGTTTCATTTCTTGTTTTTTTTTAATTGCCTTTGTTTACTCTAGAGATGTTATCAAATGTCCCTTGCATTAAGTATATCAAATCAAACGACGTAATTACTTCCCAGGGTAATTGATATAGACCTGTGCTTATTAACTAGCGGCCAGTAAATAACCATCAATCTTTTATTTCACATGGAGCCATATCCGCTTAAACTTTGGTGCTAAAATATGGTGAGGTAGTGTTCAGACCACTTTTATAATTAATAGTACATTCTTGTTGCAGTAAATCCTGAGATGCAAGAGCAGAGGGTTATAACCACTGCTGCTGTTATAGACCTGAAACCTCCTCCTGCGGATGTATTGGTGGCTGAAAGGGTTCCCTCGAAGAATGGTTCCATAAGGAGAATTAAGTCACCTATAACTGCTACATCGTATACTGTTGCTACCCTCCAAACTGCAACAAATAGCTTTGGTCAAGAAAATCTCATAGGTGAAGGTTCCCTTGGTCGGGTTTACAGGGCAGACTTTCCCAATGGGAAGGTAAGCCTATGTTTATATTAACGTCTTCATGTCCAGGTATCTTTGGCAGTTGAAAGCTAGTTAACTCTTTAATGCTCTTTCTTTGTCAAAGGGTTGTTCTTCAGTGTTGATCGACACAAATTGATCTGGCTAAATATCTGATCTATTAAATGGGCAAACTCATCATACTCTTCTTTCCCCCTCTGACTGTAGATAATGGCTGTGAAGAAGATCGACAATGCAGCACTGTCATTACAGGAAGAAGATGACTTTCTTGAAGCTGTCTCCAATATGTCACGCTTAAGGCATCCGAACATTGTTACATTGGCTGGATACTGTGTTGAGCATGGGCAACGTCTTCTGGTTTATGAACATGTAGGGAATGGGAATTTGCATGATCTGCTGCATTTTGCTGAAGATAGGAGCAAGACACTGAACTGGAATGCGCGTGTTCGAGTAGCGTTGGGGACTGCTCGGGCCCTTGAGTATGTTATATGCTTACGATGTCTCAACTCTGTGCTTGTTTTGGCCGCTGCTTGAATGTGATCCTATGCATCACTTCACATGTGACAAGTGTTTTCAGTCGGGCAAGTCTGCACCCCTGGTATGCTAATGCTTAAACATTTTTTCTTTGTTCTATCAGGTACTTGCATGAAGTGTGCTTGCCTTCAATTGTCCATAGAAACTTCAAATCAGCTAATATTTTACTCGATGAAGAGCTTAATCCCCATTTGTCAGACTGTGGTTTAGCTGCTTTGACACCAAACACTGAGAGACAGGTAAACTAGTTTGAACTAAGTTCTGCTGGTTGATGAACAATGACTCATTTCTTTTATTGTTCGTCTCTCCAATTTAGTAGCATGTTGAATTAGCCAGTGGCCGAATACTGGCTTATGTATTGGCTTGTAATTTCATCCTTTGCATACATTTAGCAGGTCTCTGCTCAGATGGTTGGTCAATTTGGTTACAGCGCTCCTGAATTTGCTTTGTCTGGAGTATACACTGTTAAAAGCGATGTATACAGTTTTGGAGTTGTAATGTTGGAGCTCCTGACTGGTCGGAAGCCACTCGATAGGTATACCTACTAAATATGATCTCGTAATGTTTAGCCAACACGTGTTATCTATGTCTACTGATGAAATATCTGTTTGCTTTTGCACCTTCAGTTCAAGGGTCAGATCAGAACAATCACTTGTTAGATGGGCTACCCCTCAGTTGCATGATATAGATGCCTTGGCCAAAATGGTTGACCCTGCTTTAAATGGCATGTATCCTGCAAAGTCCCTTTCACGTTTTGCCGACATTATTGCACTCTGTGTTCAGGTAAATTTCATTCCACCGGTAACTCACGCTAATATGTGCTTACAGGTTTGCCATAAGTCTGCAAGTGCGAAACCAGCTTGACTTTGTTCCTTTTGTCGATTTGATTGGAAGTTATGTCTTGAGACCATCTAAAGAATCAAACTGGCGATCCGAGCCTTTTAAGCACATTCCCTGCTTAGAACAAACTTAGGCAACATAGTATCTTTATTTAGAAGCTCATTATACTGGTGAAACAATTCTCATAATTAATGCCCAGAGAGAATAACGGTAGCACCAGCCCCATCAACTAGATCAATTGGAGTATACTAAGAAGGTTACCTAGCAAAGCTACCCTGCATCTTTGCTTGATGTCTATCTGTTAAATTTTTTCCATTTATCAAGGTGTTTGTGGAAGTATCCTGTTTTCATTCATATGTGAGCTCTTACTGCTCATTTACTTACATTTGATGCTCATATAAGTATTAGTTAGACTGCCAACTATCTTGTGGGGCAGAAGTTTCCGTCAACATCATGCAACCAGTATGATCGGATTTTCTCTGTCTCATCATCCCTCTGATCTAAAACATTTTGGGTGTTAAAATGATGTTTATGATGTGAAAGTGAACCATCCCTTTTGATCTCCCCGCGATCCAATTTAGCTTTAAGGTTGTTTTGGAAAGCTGGTGGTTTCTTCCCCTCTCACCAGAAGCTTGACTCAATAAATGATACTCGTCTTATTCAACCCTATCAATCTGTATAATCACAAGTATTTCCCCATCATGCAGCCTGAGCCTGAGTTTCGCCCTCCGATGTCTGAAGTCGTGCAACAATTGGTTCGGTTGGTGCAAAGGGCAGGCGTTTCCAAGAGGCGTTCCAGCGATGAAATGGGTTTTGCGTACAGGACACCAGATCACGAGGCAATCGACATGTCATTTTAAGCTGTCTCGGCCACCCCCGAAGTTTCATCCGATGCTTGCCGTTTTGTACAGACTTTGCAACACTCAGTTGATGACTAAGATCCACAGATAAAACACGAGACCTTCCCGGAGAGATGGTGAAATTATGAAGCTTGTATTATCACTTCACATTTAGGACGGTACAAAGCTGAAAGTTCAACCTAGTTTTCCCACTTCGCTTAGCCCGAGTATTGCTTCGATGTACATCTTCATGCCTGGTTTAGGCCGTAGTTGCTTAATCTCCAGGCAAAAAATAAGCTTTGTTCGATTCGAGTATATCAAAGAGACGAGGATTTGCCACAGAAACTTCTCAATTATTTTTACTCACATGTAGGGTGCATTGATCTAACTCTTACATCTTTTGAATCATGCACTACTCAGACACGAAATCAGCCGTCCGGCTGAACTCTTATTGAAAAAGTAATGGGCACCTCCAACTGGATCTGGCTACTTGGATCCTCAGGTCCTGTCAGGACAACTTCGCCATGGCGAAACTCGCCAAGCTCAATCGATGCTTGTGTAACTCTAATTTCCATATCAAGATCTTGAACTCCTTGAGGATCTATCGTGAACCAAGGTGGGTTCACGCTTATTGCCGTTCCATTCGGTGGTCGCACCGAGACCATAAACGTTAGCTGCCTGGCACTCACGTTCTTCACCCTCCTCTGCACTGTTCGAACTCTGGCAAGTGCGGATATTGTTACCGAGGGAAGGTTCAAATCAGATGGGTAGGCGAACGAGCCCGCGCAAGATTCTCCGGTGGCTGCTTTCACCGTCAACGGGTCCATTTTAGGTAAAGAGCACAGGAACTTGATGTAGTCTTCGTAATCTGCTTCATCACCAAAATGGTTACGCATTGAACCACGGGAGCGAATGTAGAAACTAGCAAGTTAACCATTGGGTGCATATTTTAGATTCGAACAACAAAGATAAAATGCGAATGGAGACCCAAAGTAGAAGCATTTTGGTTTGGTTTGGATCAGTTTTAACTTGAACCAAATTAAGTTCAGTCTGGAAAAGATGTCGGCTCGAATTTCTTGGGTCTGTCCCCAATTGGAACGAAACCATGTACGACTTTCCTCACTGAGGCCACCCTAAGGATGCTACTGTGGAATATAAGATTACCTGAAGGGAAGACGAGGCCGGGATTAAGGGCAGAGGTAGGATTGAGAAGACCTGAGCCGATATCAAAAGGCGTGGCAGGACTGAGGCTGCTGACATCCGAACCTTCGGCCATTATAAGGTCTCCATAGTTGTCGTGCTTGGTGGCGGTCGTCAACATCGCTGATGCGATCATGGAAGGTGTCCATGATGGATTGACTTGCTTGATGAGTGCCGCTGCTCCGACAACATGGGGCGTCGCCATGCTTGTCCCGGACAGCAATGCAAAACTTTGTCCTGCAATCGAAAGAGAGGAAATTTCTTTAACTCGAACTCGATATGCGAGCACGAAACGACAGTGTCATGTGTTCTGTACTGTAACTCACCGACGAGAATAGGTTCGGAGGCGCTCATAGGGCTCCATGCAGCCCACACTTGGTGACCAGGGGCGAGAATATCTGGCTTCAACATATCAATAGGAGTCTTCTTGACATCAATAAAATCCGGTCCTCTCGAAGAGAATCTGCTCACAGTCGGTGCTCTCCCACCAAATGAAGCCACTCTTCCTTCCCCAATGGCGGCCGTCGCGCCAAATCTGGTCAATGCTCCTCCTTGACCTCTCCCCGTCTCTTGCTCATAGTACTGTGACAGGATCTGCACAAAAGCATTTGGCAGCTTAGAAAGAACCGAATGTAAAGCGAAGACAAAGACATCGCAGACTCGATACCATTGATGACCAAGTATAGACAATGATTGACCTGTGCATCGGCAACTCTCGGGATCATTATCCCGGGAACAGAAAAGGGAATCGGTTCGGCGATGAAGTTGCCGTACGCCGGGTTCGCGATGAGAGCGAAACCCGCGAATCCGAGAGATCTTGCCGTGTTGAGGATCGCGGTGAGGGAGGAGGTCTGGTTGAAGAAGCCAGCAGAGAAAGTGCAGATGACTATGCTGCCTAGCACTAAAGCAGGGTCCAAGGCTTGTGGGTATTGACACTCCTCGGTGTACGGTGGTGTTCTGGGGAAAACCCCATATGGGAAGATTGCATCCTTGGCTAATACAAGCTTGTACCGAATCGCGCCGTTTCCTAGAGTTGGTCCTAATTCATGAAACAACCCAATGTCAACAACTATGATATCTTCCGGGCAATGTTAAGAGCAAGAACGTCAACAAAAGTCGTTGAAGAATGGTTGAAGGATGAATCTGAAAGAACAGAAAGATCGAGTGGGACTCCTCCGAGGACATTGAGTAGACAGATTGATGTACCATACTCTACTCGCAACCCTATTTTTAGGTCACATGCATTTCTATTCGCATCACAACTAATTCAATAAATTGTGTATTAAACCACCTTTGATTCCCTAAAGGACTTACTATAATTATACCGGGATCGTACGAACCTAGATCACCATGACTTTTTTGATCACACGGGCCCGATATGAGTCCAACCCAATCGAATGATCATTAGTGTGTTGGGCTCGCATGAACTCAATGCACCACATAATGACTCATCCTATCTTATTTTCATTCGAGTAATGTTTTTTTTGTATGCCAAGTGTATTTTTAGACTTTGGAACTCCTCCAAGAAGAGCTTGGCAGGCCCCTAGTGAGCCCCCATCCCCCCTATCCGTAAGAGGGGAGTTTTGAACTCCCCACCTCCCGTTCCCATGCCTCAGTGATTTCATATGCATAAATTTAATTCATAATAGTCAATTACAGTTAACTGTATCAGCAGCAAATATGCTACTCAGCTCCTTCAAGTTGGGAGCCAAACTTTTTCCATTCGTCTCGCACACGAATCAGCTATTACGAAAACAGAGAGAGAGAGAGAGAGGACCTGACAAGCCAACCCCTGCGATTCTTTGGCCACTGCCGAGGAGGAGAGAGGCAGGGTAGGTCCGGTCGGTGGAGGCGGCGGCGACACCCACGGTCCAGGGGCCGTAGGACAAGACGGTGGAGGGGGAGGGTCCGTTGTTGCCCACTGCCTGCGCCACAAACACGCCGGCTCTTCTCGCGAACAGCATCGCCATGTCAAACACGCTCAGCAACGTGGGTGTATCCTCTGGCGCTTCATCTGGCCCTACCGATAGTGATAGCATATCCACTCCATCATGCACTGCCTGTTCCATCCATTTTGATTGCGCGCCCAATCATGAGCCTAACTGTGTGGCATAACGATATAATACATCTAATTTCTAGTGTGATTACGTGATTCAAAGGATCTCAGTTCAGATTATCGATCCAGGTTGGTTATGATTCGAATCTTACCTAGATTAATTCTTGCCGGTAACCTTATTACCGGTAAATTTGATTGCATTTGGTATACCAATGTATTCTCCAATCAATAATTCTTGACAAACGACATCTTTTCCATACAAACTGCTAATTATGTGAATACCCTTTTGTACGTATACCTCGTGCAAAAGAGAATCGCGTCACATTAAGAGCACAGCACCCATAAAACGATTATAAGTATTAAATGAAATCAAGAGAGACATGAGCTTACTTGGTCGATCGCTGCAACGACATCGGTCAACGTTCCCACGGTCGGGTATACAGCTTTATAGACGGCTATTCTGTAGTAACATATCATTGAAAAAGAAACTTATCTTGGAACAATGCCAAGTGTACTAAAACCGGTCTATCAAATTGATTTACAAAGTGACGGTGAACTGCAAATAAATATTTGAAATGCAGGTGGGGTATGTCCAACGATTCATAAATATCTATTACTTATATGATTTAATCCCGAGTTTTAACAAATCCGATCGATCGCTCGCGTCGGGTTTCACAAGATCCAAAATGTGTTTCCATATGCCGGTTGAAAAGAAGGGTGGGCCATCCGGGCCCGCGATCTAAGTCTACCTTAAGAGTTGATTACTTAATTAAACAAACTACTACCTAGGTCGCATTAATCATAAGTTCACATGGAAAGCCTAGCAATGGAAGTTGTGAACATTGGCCCCATCATCACATGGATATATACATACCTAGCTCCAGGCGCCACCCCGCTGGCCCATCCGTACAACCCATTGGCGACGACCGCGACATCTGGATTTCCCGCCGCTATTGCCGCCACGTGGCTTCATGGTTAGAGAGAGAGAGAGAGATAGAGAGAGAGAAAGTGAGAGAACGAAACCCTAACTGAGTTCCAAACGTTAAAGTTCATGCATGGAATGATCGTTTCACGTCAATAGTAAATCACAGAACCACGAGTCGATCGACCGCGGACCTTCCATGCCCAGCAGCGTCAAAGGGTGACAAGATATCCACCGAAGGATCGAGGGGACCGGCGGCCTGAGCCCCGGCAGAGAAGAACCTCGCGGAGACTATCTTCCCGTTGCACGAGATCGCGGGGAACAGTGGGCCCGTCTCGCAAGCGCCGGAGAATCGGGATGTACGGTTCGAGGGCGGGAGGCCGGCGTTTGCGAAGCTCGGGTGCGCTGGGTTGATCCCGGTGTCAATGAAGCCAAGGACGATGTCCTTGCCGGCGTTTCTCGGCCCGCCTTGCTGCCTCCAAGCTCCTTGGTGCAACCCCAGGAATTGAGGGGTGTAGGTGGTCATCAGCTTCGCTCCTCGGTCTCTCTCCACGAGCCTCACTCCTGGAGTTTCTTTGAGCCTCTTCGCCTGATGATGGATCATGAACAGAGTCAGAAATCGGTACCGTTTCGTTCTTTTCTTGTTTCTTCTTCTTCTTCTTCGTTCTCTGAAAAGTAGCGGCATGCGGAGGGAAATGATCTCGGAATAGGAATTAATGCCCAGATACCATTTGTTCAATGGAGTCTTGTACGTGACGCGACGACTGGATTCAGTCACTCACAGTGCCAAAAAGTAAAATGAGTTCATCGTTTTATCGAGTTTATCAATGCTCATCAATGGTGTTTGATTAAACTGAGTTCATCAGTGCTTATCAATAATGGCTTTTCTTAATGCTTCTTCGACCACAGGATGATAAAAAGCAACATAAGATCGGCTAAAATTTTCCAGAATAACTGACTTTCATCTGGGGTCACATGATAAAGGAGAATTATAAGATGGTAAAGATGAAGGAACCTATCATGACCTGAGATTCTGTAATGTGGACGGAGAAGCCATTGATGACATGGTTGAAGCTGTACAGCTTCTTGTAGCTTCCAGTCTCCAAAACACTTTGCAGAAGTTGGTCGTGAGAATCCACTAGGCGCTTTGCGTGGGCCCTCGACACTTCCCTGAGGATCATTCACAAAACGAACAACACGCTTCATCAAAAACAAAAGGAAAATCACTTCACTTATCTAGGGCCAAAGCCTAAAGAGATAGTAGAAGGCAAGCAAACGTATCTGCTCTAATGAACCTGAACCCTTTGCTGTTCATTTTGGCCGAGCAAAACTCGAGAAAGTCGATCGTCTTGCTTACCTATTCAAATTGCGCCGGCTAAACCCATGCTCATGCGAGGAAGAAACACCCGCGAAGGCAACGGGGTCTCCTTCCATTAGAGCTAAGTAAATCTCTCGCTTTTCCGCGAAACAGATCCTGAAGATCGTAGAAGCGAGAAGCACGACACCTATCCGGGTAGCAGGATTGAAACCCAGACGAGTCATGCTTGATAGTTTGCGGAAGAGAAATGTGAGAGGTTTGTGATGACGGTGGTACTAATTATTGAAAAACGGACACACACACACACACAAATATGGAGACAACTTGCAGGTAGGAAATTAAATGCTTATTCACAAGCTAAATGTGAAGAAAGCTGGTGAATTGCATAATATAAGTTAGGACGGTTACGGCTCACGAATTTCAGTTTAACGTACGCAGATTGCTAAGTCGGAAGTAGGATTCAGGTCTTTTTCATGTGTTCTCGTCTGCTGCGACTCTCTCTCTCTCTCTCTCTCTCTCTCTCTCTCTCTCTCTCCACAAGAGATGATGGCCATGGTTAAGCCAAAAATGGACTGAATTTCTATTAAATTTACTGTCAATGAAGATGTATTTCCTTAACAATGGCTGGTGTATCACAGTATGGAGCTTAGGCCAGAGTATCGTTTACATTTCATTATCTTTTCCTAGAGATACACGTAGACAAGGCACATTAAACATAAATTCACAAGTCAAAATGTGCAGCTCAATGAGTCCTTTCGAACAGCGATTCACTTTTGGCGCTGGTCCTAGACCAAGGAAAAACGGGGCTCAGTAGAAAAGGGGTAATACACCGTACATTCACATCAATTCCAATCTTTTTGAATATTGCTCCAGTTTATTTACCGATTTATTTATGCATACAAAATAGCGATGTTCGGATGAAACCGCCGTACTCTAATAAATATGTGTGTTAGGGGCCTAACAAAAATAAATACTGGAATTCAATATCTGGAGGAATGATCATCGAGCCAACCATATTTACTGAAGATGGGAAAAGGACAAAAGAACTAGTATTTCCTAATAATTTCTGATTTTCCGACCTACCTCACACCCAACTACTGCCAAAATCCAACAACTGGCTTAAACAGCGAAACCTATGATCTAGATAAGGTGAAAAATACCAGATGCTAAAACCAGTTGCATGAAATATGGTAAGCGAGGAGTAATGCGAATCAAATATTACTGCAGAAACTGATCGAATGACAGTTGTTTTGGTGGTCTGAATCATTATGAATGGTGCTAAATTAGCAACAGAATTTCTCAATTGCTTTGCTTTGCTGGCCGAGTGAACCTTCGCACGTAAGCATGTAATAAGTGATCAGATTGATGAAGACATGAGCTTCACATAAGCTTAATAAACATTTAGAAGGAAAACCGGGTATTCAGAGTTTTTACCACTCCACACGGTTCAACTCCAAACGAAGTAGAGCAACTCCAAAAACCAAGTTTTCTCCCTGGACACACTACTGATTACATCACGACTCCTAAAACTAGCGCAGATACATCTATCCTATGACACGCACGCAAATCACTAACATCATCCCGTCAGACCATGGTACGCAGCACTGTACACATCAGACAACGGCTAGGAACTAATTCTGCGAATAATAACAGTGATGGCTTGTCATCCAGCAGCAACTGCCACGTCCAGGTGACATCTCACCTTCATCTCTTCCGACGCTTGGAGTCAACCTGTATAAAGTTAGCCCCATTGATAAATCAACCTATCTTCGAGATTAGCTAAAAACTATCATTATGAAAGGATCAAGTGGCAAGAGCATATAAATCCTTTTGCATACAAGAATACATGACATGCTAACTACACTACTTGTATCAATATGATGCATCAAAGCAAATCCTCCAGCCTAATCTCAAGGAAATAGGGTCCACAACACCATTCATGCCGATAAAAGATATGTGGAATCAATGAGTAAACACACGGGGAAGCAAACAGAACTGGGGATGAAGGGATTCAATGAAATTATGCATACATTGTGGTACAATGGTTTGTGATGGGTTAAACAAAGAGAAAACCAAGACAGATCATTCTTCCAAAGAGAAACCAAAACAGCAAGTAGCTTCCCCCATCTACAATATGTAGTAGAATGATTTAATGGGCAGTCCAGCAAAACACAGTACTTGTACATTAACTTAACCAAGTAGCTACGGTATATCGATTATGAAACAGCAATATGCATAAGCATGAACACAATTCTACTATCTTCTATCTCACAACTTCATAGTCCCATAATTACATTTACCGCAACACCTATGCCAGCTCATCACAATATCATGCAAAAAATTTTGGCAAGACCATATATGTAGGAAGTAAAATCACGAAAATGAAAATATGGGGCAGATATATTCTGTTATTACAAAAGCTGTAACAAGGATCATATTGAACTGCACCGGGGAAAAACATTCTTTAAATTTTGAAGGAAGTACACTTGTTCAATTCAAATCCACATAAAGTCATACTTGTTGAGTTTTTACACAATCCGCATTAAGGTGTTGAGAACAGTGTATTACAAGCTACAAATCTAATAAATTAACCCACATCCAACATTGCATGAATCTTCACTCTTAAGCCGTCTACATAAACCTATATTGATTAGGTCTAGGACCTATAAGTGAACTTTGATCTCGAATTATTCTGCTATAGATCATGGAAATGCTTTTAATGGTTTGTTGTCAAGTTAGAAAAAAGTCAAGGCACACAGTCTTCCAACCAAAAGAAAAAAAAAAGGCACAGATTAAATTCAAGTGAAGTGAATACGAATCAGGGTAATGCACAGCCTCGAAGATGGTTCGAGAACAAACTAGCACCCAAACACTCTTGAACACTCAAAAATCTCAATTTACTTGTCATTTGACAAAGAATGAGACTATAGAATGGACAGAACAGAATGAGCCCTACAAGGAAATAGCAAGAATATCTTCACCATATATTTAGATGATCAACTCTGTTTTTCCCCCCTACTAATTAGAAAAGATCAAA
This sequence comes from Syzygium malaccense, assembly GCA_031216405.1. Taxonomy (NCBI): domain Eukaryota; kingdom Viridiplantae; phylum Streptophyta; class Magnoliopsida; order Myrtales; family Myrtaceae; genus Syzygium; species Syzygium malaccense. The sequence continues at coordinate 3,325,638 of CM062256.1, read as the reverse complement.
ATTAAAAGGGGACAGAAAGAGATTAAAGGATAAAATAAACTCAATATCAGTGCAATGTTAGCTATAGTATAACTCTTGCCATTTCCTGAATCTTTCCAAGATATCCATCCTTGTAGTCAGTTTACATTAAGTACACCTGCTTCTTTACTGAGGAGAATCCATGTTCTGCATTATGATATAAATGCAGCCAATAAACAAAAGTCGACAGTATTAAAAAACAGCTTATCAGTATCATGAATTTGATGGAAGGAATTATGCAACGTATATGATAGGCAACACGAATGTGTTATAGTTCAAAGGGCATAATCACACTGTGAATTTTAATAAGAAGCAAATATGTTTTGCAATCACGGTTTCCCTCCCTTCACTTACTGCCCCAAAAACTATCCAAATCATGACTGGCCATTTTTTATGGCACTACTTGATCAAAAAAACTGTTCCTCCTAAGACATGTATACAACTCAACGTGGCAAATTAAGCGTTACAAGAAGCGTTACTTGTAATAAATCATAGGCAAATGCCGCCACAAAAAAGTCCCTCTTTAAGTTCTTAATTAAGATTGTGTGGACAAGATAGGTCCAATAAATAAGGTCTCCTAATGTCTTCAATATCTCAGCAAACACATTTTCAGAAGCATCAGGTGCATATTTGTAAGATGTTAAAGTTATGCTTGGGACCTTAAGAAGCAGAGGGGAAATGGGGTGAAAAGTGAGAACGGATCGATTACTTGCAAAGAATCATAAGCCAATGCTGCCATAAACATGCCAAGAGAGATGCTGTACATAAGGGCTCGTAATGTCTTCAATATCTCATTAAACACTAAATCAAAAGCATCAGGTGCAGATTTCTGTCAAGTTAAAGTTATGCCTAAAAATCTTGAGAAGGAAAGCAAAAGGGGGGTTGAAGCAAGAGAAATTGCTTTTGGAATTAATATTTGGTATAGAATATCTGGATTTACGCAATAATCCCCCATTTGAAGGAATCTTCATGAAGAGAGGGATTAAAGAATGATCACCCTCAAAGGCTGAGAGCATAATTGGTAGTTACACTAGCCCTCCTCATTCTTTTTCATAATCAAAAGTAGTTCTTGAGTTCAATCAACGCACAAATGATGAACATTATATGCCAAAAAGTTACCTTCACAAAAAAAATATTTAAAATCAGGATGAATGATAAACAGTACCAACGTACCAACCATCAGTTTCCCAGGTTCTAGCCCCCACTAGAACATCTTACACAGTCCTAAACAGACAATGGTCAACCTGGTTAATTTTGCTTGAATGTCCTTGCAGGTGAGCCTGACCATTCAAAAACAGCAGAAAGAGAGAAGGGGAAAAAAAAGGACAAGATGCAAAAACTAATATCTAAGACTCGTTGAAGAAAAAAGTTCACTGAAGCTTTTCTGGCTTTCTTTTTTTTTTTTGAATGTTAAATAAGATTTCATTAAGAAGATCCCGCCCCTATACAAAAAGGCTTCAGGTGGAAGACACCAATAACTGTTTCTAACATTTCTTATATGAGATTGATCCTACAAAACCAAAAGTGAAGACTGTACAACCAATTATCCCTAAAAGAATCCCAAGAGGATGCAGCTCCTCGAAAAATGCCCATTTGTTCCTCTCTGTCCAAATGAGCCAAAAAAACAACGAAAGGAATCGTCTTAAAAAATGAGGAGCCGATTTTCTTATGTTAAGGTCATGATGAAGCATCTCCTGGTCTAACTAGACAAGATAATAGTCAGTTATTTAGAAATACCAATCTTTTGGTACGAAACAAATACAGCAAAAATACAACTGATGATATTCTAAGTAATACAAACACATTCCCGGATATCTTCACTAGAGAGAATCACGTAATACAGGAGTAGGTAACAAAATAAGGAGACTTCACTAATAAAATCATGTCTCATATTTTCTGATATTGTCCACCGTGATCTAATTACTTGCAAAAGCAATATATTCTTCTGTTAGAATGACCAAATTCTTCAAACAGCGTAAAAACTAAACAAAAATAAGTATATACTACAGAGGTAAAGACACCAGAGTTGTCCAGAAAATAGAAGGACAATCAATCTTCAAAAAAATAGGAAGCCAGACATCCTGAATGAAACATTTAGTACCCATTAGGTGCCATAGAGATCAACGGATTACCCTCACATTTGAAAATAAAAAACTTTGAACTAGAAAAAAATGGAAATTTTCCAGGTACACTAGTCTTGATTTCCTTTTTCCTAAATAATGTGATATATTGAATCTTATTGCCTCAATTAAAATTTCACTACTTCCATAGCATTCTATAATGCAATTAAAATCTGCTTTCTTGAACTAGTAAATAAACGATGAAAATCCTTTTATTTTTTCTAAATGGAGCGACTTTAACTAATCTTCCATTCCAAAGGTACAAGCAGTAAACTAAATCAAACAATGTATGTCTTTGACTTCTCAATGAATTTTGTTTAGCTTTGATGTGTAAACTAAATAATCCGGTGAAAAACTTTTGATCCTCACCACACATAGATCTTAAATCAAAGCTATCCAAGCAGATTTCAAGGTCACTACCAACCAATGAAATGGGAAAACAGAGGGAAAACATAATCATCAGATTTTAGTACCAAGCACTATTACCTTTACTTCAGCTGCTGGTGACGAAGAAAATCCATTTTCTGCTCGTTTGACCTCATCATCAGAACACTCGGAGCAGACAAAGTGCTCAAGCTTTTTGGCTTCTTCAATAGTCATACCCACGCACGCTGGATGGTACCTGAGAAAAATGATGAGGGAGCACAATGAACTCTGAATTACATGAGGATACCACCAACTCTTCCGTAAACAATCAATATATTGCACAATCCATGGCAGACAAGTGCAAGGAAAATTCCTCAACAGTCAACACCGTGAAAGAGCATAGGTGTCACTATATAACATCCAAAATCCAAAATTCTGAGAAGAAAATTCCATCGACATAATTCCAGAGTTTTCTCATTTGCTTTGAAAGTACAGATGTGACTACAACTATCAAACCTGCCCTAAATACTCAAGCCAAAATTAAAACTTTTTTATCTTCAAGTAATTCTATCAAAAATTAGTAGCTAAGTCGCTTGTAGACAAAGAGCCTTAGACTCATTTTCCAACTCTTCTAGAATAAGCTCCACAAGTTATCATGCCATCGAACATTCTTATTACCTCCCAAGAAATGATCTTTTCATAATCTCCAACAAAAAAATCCACGCAACATCAGATGCAAGTTTCTCAACATTGTCAAAATATAATCGAACAACCAATTAATCTCATTGATGAGAGGCAAAGACTAAATGTATACCAGTCCTTGCATCCTTCACACTGCACCATGAGGTCATCCGGGTTATACGGCATCTCACACTTGCAGTACCTGTCAAATAAAGACATATCCAGCAAAACACATCAGCTAACAGTAAAAATCTCCAACACTATACAAAAAAAAAACTCCACCTTTATACGCAAACCACAAAATGATACCCAAAAAAAAAAAAGCAAATGAAAATACTCACACAGCAACACGGTCAGGTATAAACGCCCCAGTAGCTGCCTTATACTCAAATCTACAGTAGTAATCCTCGGCTCCAACATTCTCAAGCTTCGTATAGTTCTTGAACGAATGCACGATGCATTTGCCCTCGATGGTGTGCGCGCTTTGCACATCATAGTGATCAGACAAGAACAATTCTTTAGCACCGTGAAACTGCCTCCTCCCACCAATCGACTCCTCCGGCCTGTAATACCACCGCACCCTCACCTTCACGTTGTTCCGGGCATCGGACTCGATCTTCTCGATTCGGGCCACGTAAGGGGCCTTGCCGGTGTCGGACGGGCGCATCAGCACGCAATCCCCAGCTGCACAGACACCCAAAAGAAACACCCCACCCACATTAGCCTCAAACCCGAACCCCCCCACGCGCGCGCGCGAAAGGGAAAAAAACACGAGCACCCAACAGCCTCCGAAGCACGAAGCCAACACGACAGCGACGCAAAAAGAAGGCAAAAACGCACCGCGGACCACTTTGTTGGTGCCTCTGATGGTGTAGGAGTCGAGGTCCTTCTTCGCCGGCTTCGGCTTGGCCATGAGGCCGGGTCGGGTCTTCGCCATGGGAGCTTGGGTAGGGCTCAAATGGGTCCTCGCCGGCGCGCTCCGCCGAGGGATTCGAAAGGGCGGCGGGGGACGGGCGGCGGCGGGCGGCGGAGGAGGATTGGAGGAGGGGAATGCGAGGGAGGGGAGGCCGGCGGCGATCGAGGGGAACCCTAGATTTCGGGAGGAGGAAGAAGGGGTGGAGAGCAGCGCTGGTGAACGGTGGTGGTGGTGGTATTCATGGACATCGGAGAAGAGAGAGAGAGAGAGAGAGAGAGAGAGAGAGACTCATCAACCGAGTCACTGCACAAAGTCAGTCCGGCGATTTTAGTTTTGTGATTTAAATGATTATTGTCATTTACCTAATATTGCTATTTATTTCTTCTGATATTTTTTTGCCAAACATTACACCATGAAAATGTGGACTAAACGAAGTACGAGTATCGATAAATTTTTTTTAATTGTTCGATATGGTCCGTGATCTTTTTGGTGGTCATTTCCGTGGTCATATGTTGTTTCACATTGTCGAATAGATGATGGTGCGATTGACAACGCGGCACAATTTGGGCGATATCTTTGACGCGGTGCCACGTCGGCAATTAAGAGGGAGAATCAGGGTTCGGCCTCGTTTGGGAGGTCGTGTGAGGATTCAACGGCACTTATTGGCCAAGGGTGGGAGGGTTTGGCAACATTCGACGGGCTTCGGTGAGGATTACCGAACCCATATCTACGTAGAGGCACGAAGGGAAGGTGTAGTCTTTGCCCGCTGGCTAGAGTGCCATGACCCTTGTCAGGAGAAAATATTCGGTGATTTATTATTATCACATCAGCTGCCGCTGAGGTGGCTAATATTTTCTACTCAATTTCAATCCCAAATTGACATCCGTTGATGTGGAACGAAAGTATAAAAAAAAATTGGCCGGAGAGATTTAGGGCGTGTTTGGTAACCATTCTGTTCCTGAAAACTGATTCTGCTAAAAAATTGTTCTTTTTTATTCCATGCCCGGAATAATTTCTAAGCATTTGAAGGCATTTGGTAACTGCACAAAATTTTCTATTCTCGAAATAGAAAAAGAACAAAAATGGGTTTGACAACTGCACAAAATTTTTTTATTAATAATATTTTGAACTTTTTTATATTTCTTTCTCTTTTTTTTTTCTTTCCCTTCCCCTTCCTTAGCCATGACCGGTCGCCAATGCCAGCGAGGGCGACTAGCGGCCCGGGCAAGGACCGCCCTCGGCGGCTTGGGCAAGGGTCACCCTCACTAGATATGGCGAGGGTGGCCCTCGCCTAGGCCACTAGTCGCCCTCACTGGATCTGGCGAGGGCAGCGACAAGAGTCGCCCACGCCAGATTCGGTAAGGGCCACGACACCCTCGCTGACGCTAGCCTATGGCCAATCACCGGCAGCCAGCGGTCAATGGCAAGCCAGGAATGAAGAAGAAGAAGAAACCAAGGAGAAAGAAGAAAACAAAAAAGAAGAAGAAAAAAAAATTTCTTTTCCATTTCTAATTCTTATTCCCTTACTTTTTAACTCTGTTCCAAAACTGATTCTGGAAATAAATTTTTGCAAATTTGTGCCCAGGAACAAAAAATTTACCAAATGAATTTCTATTCTAAAACTAATTTTAGGAATAAAAGAATAAAAATAGTTACTATTTAACAACTTGCCAAACGCGCCCCTACTCAGCCATGAAAGCTTCCCCACTATTGTGCTCATGGTCGGCTCCGATTTCCTCCCTCGTCGCTCACTTTCTGCCATACCTTGTGGTCGGCTCGTGGTCATCCATCTTTGTCCATGGCCGAGCCACTCCTCCATTGCCATGGCAACTCAGTCCTTGCCCATTCAAATTTAGACCGAAATCGTGCCTCCAGAGCTGCAAGCCCAGCTCATCCAAGGCTTGCGAAGCTTGTTCCTAGCTGCGAGCCTTGACAGCTAGCTCGAGATCCCGATGGCTATGGACGAAGCTCAAAATCAAGAAGAAAAACAAAGGAAGTAGATGTCATGCTGAGGAAGACAAAGCTGACCACAAAGACGACAGAGATGACACCTGAACGCATTCGGCCATGGATAGACAAGTGCCTACGATTTTGGCCATGGACAACGAGACGAAGAAAACAAAGGAAGCCTGCCATGCTCGGTTTGAACGCAGCAATGGTCAGCCTAGTCATGGTGCTGGCGGCTCCTCTAGTGGCGACAGCTGAGGAGCGGAGGTCGTCAGCTATGGATGAAGGAGGAAGAGAGAGCTCAAAGGTGAACAGGGAAGATTTTTACTTACATTCCACGTCCGTTGCTAGCGTGACTCTATGAACACGTGTTAAGATGTCATTGGATATGGGTGAAAAAATATACGACATATCAAATGTTAACATGATGGTATCAAACCATTGAATTTTTTCTCACTTACCACGCTTCAACTAGGATCGGAAGATGCTCTCAACTATCAATGGGGAGGGTCATGATCCTTGCCCCTAAAAATGACAAGGTTCTCCTGACACTTGCCTACCATTAGTAAGGATCACAAAAGCCTCATCGCTTATCGAAGGAGGCAACCACGCCTCTTACCCCTGGTGCGCGCACTCTCTCTCTCCAAATCTGGTTTCGACGATCCTCTCTTGAGCACAACAGAGGTCGCTTAGGCTTGCCCCTCCTCTACAAATTTTTATTTTTCTTTAAATTGTTCATGTTGCACACCATTATATAAGTTAATATTTTGGCATGTAAAGTGATGTCACATAAGCAATTTTGACAATGTTTACTAACAATGACAAAGGTTTCGATTGCATGAGTTGTGAAAAATAAAAGGATTAGGCACAAACAACTAAGATGGGATGAATTGTTTATCATAAAAAAAATGACTGTAAATAGGTTGTCATGTGTCAGGGGACACAGAGCAATCATGCATTGTTATGTGTCAAGAGGACACATGCCAATACAAAGCCCACTACAAAGGGAGAGAGAATAAACCGGGCCATTCCTAACGGCGCTTACTCCGAGCCCACAGAGACGAAACTCTCTTAAACATTCCAAGCTGACAATAAAAACCTAGGATCCTACCTCCTAGCTCAAATTAGCTTCCATGGAGCAATGCTGGCATGGAATAAACCAGCAATAATTTCCTTACAAAGGCATTTGTTAGTAAATTCATGAAATTGTATAATTGAATAGTATATTTATTTTTCATAAATATGAAAGGACAAAATTATGCCTCTACAATTGCAAATTTGCACTATTAAATCGCATTAAAACAATTTTTTTTTATAGAAAACACAAGATAAGATGAGCACAAATTTTAGTGAAAGGCAAAATGACTCGAGAGTGCAGGAAAAACAGTCATTACAAGGAAAACGATCGACCTCTTGAATATTAAAGTTCTATATGTCAATATTAGAGGCAACTCTTGAGAAGATATTTTTATTGGATACTCATCTAGATATTGTGGATGGCAACATTGATATTATGTGTTATGAATGTTATAATTTTATTCGGTTCGAAGAGAACAAATTGATACTAGCTAGGATCATAATCAAAGTTCCAACGCCTACTAAAGGGGTACACAAAATTGATTTACTAAGTCATATGTGAGACCGTGGGTGACAATTCAAACAAGTGGGTCATATTCAAGAACCAATCACAATTTAACACATCACTTGATAAGCCAATTTCTTAAATTAGACTTAACAAGTGTAGCACTGCTTTTTGTATTTTGATTAAATAAGTTAAGTTATTTACTACTATACACCGATATGAGGAAAAAGCTGCATATTTGTGGAATGAATATATAGTTATTCAAATGGAAAACACATTTTTTTGTCAATGGACATCCGCGGGACAGCTGTTAAAGAACTCGTTAAGGAAAACTTTATAGCTTCCGCCTCATTGATTGTGTCCTCGGGTTGTGCATAATTAATGTTTCGAAATTTTAAAAATTTTAAAGTATAACTTAACAAATACGCATGGACACTCATTACCAAAACTCGCATTAAATCGGTGCCCTTTTATTTATTAACATGTTGCTACTGAGAAAAGGAGAAATTCTATTTTTGGTAGATATAAAATAGCTTGTGCGATTCTTGATTTATAATCGTGAAATTCTTAAGTTACATTACATGAAATATAGAAGAAGAATGTTTTGAAATTTTAAAAATTTTAAAGTATAACTTAACAAATGCGCATGGACACTCATTACCAAAACCCGCATTAAATCGGTGCCCTTTTATTTATTAACATGTTGCTACTGAGAAAAGGAGAAATTCTATTTTTGGTAGATATAAAATAGTTTGTGCGATTCTTGATTTGTAATCGTGAAATTCTTAAGTTACATTACAGGAAATACAGAAGAAGAATGTTTTGCAATTTTAAAAATTTTAAAGTATAACTTAACAAATGCGCATGGACACTCATTACCAAAACCCGCATTAAATCGGTGCCCTTTTATTTATTAACATGTTGCTAGTTGCTACTGAGAAAAGGATAACCGTGAAATTCTTTAGTTACAAGAAGAACAAGAAGTAAGAAGAAGAAGAAGAAAATAATAGAGCAATACATAAAAGTTGATATGCAAAGTCAATCATGGTGGTAGTGGGCTCAGGTCCAAAAGCACTGGTGGAAAGCCCATTAGAGATAGCTCCATAAAACAGAAGCCCAAGTAACGCCAAGTGAAACTAACTATTAGCCTAACTTAGAGGCTCGTTCACGTCAATTCATGTTCTTTTCTATTTTTTATTTATCTTTTATGGATATTTTTGCATAGGGATAAAGCCCAAATTAATCATAGAGACGTGACCCGCGGTCGCAACACTAGGAGATGATTGCACCTCCTAGCTTCATCCAGGTTTCTTAGGGATGCTGTTCCAGAATTGGCGTGCTGGGCTCTATACGTTCTATAGCAACTCTTATTCGCCGAGCGGTCTCCTTGCAATAAGTTCAACTTTTGATTTATATCTTTCTCTCCCTCGATCATTACTTCTAGGAAGACATGGCAACGTGCCATTTTTGGAGAAATCGGAGAAAAAAATTCAGAGAAATTTTGAGAGTAAGGGAGGAGGGATGATTTAAAAAAGTGAGCTTCTTACTTACATTTTCCTCGACTTTATGATGCTTTTGGGCACATACACAGTACGAAATTGAGGAAAAGGAGTATATAAAGCCCATCACGCATAAATGAATTGAAATCGGCATACATGAGGTGCCGCTCGTTAGGCATCACGAATTCATATTTCCAAGTAAACCACCTGAGCATCCAAGACAGATCAGCATTAAGTCCTGACCATGTAAGATTACCATTTTGTACAATGCTAATGTCCTAGAATATGATGTATGATGTTGCATTGGCCATGAGATAATCTTTGAGACAACAGTAAGAAGTGCTGAGTTATCAATCTGTAACTGGAACAAAGAACAAAAGACGAGCTTCCACTCACAAAGCCTTGCAGGGTGTTCTAAAAGAGACGATGGATCTCCTTGACGAAGGGAAAATTACCAAAAAAATCCTAAACCTTTTGTAATTGTGCCAATTTAGTCATAAACCTTTTTTTTTAATTCAGTCCTAAATCTTTTACAAACCAGCTAATTCAGTCCTTTTGGCCGGCCGGCGCCGACGTGGCGCCGGCCGGCATCTACGTGGCAATATTTTAATATTTTTTTATTATTTTCAAATTTTTTTCCTTTTTTCTTTTTTTTTTCTTTTCCTTCTCACCCTTGGCCTGGCCAAGGGGGAGGCTCGCCGGCGAGGGCCTAGCTCCGGTGAGGCTTGCCCAGCAGCGGCAAGGGCCCAGCTCGCCATGGCTAGGCGAGCTCCGCCTCGCCATATCTGCGCAAGGGCGGAGCTTGCCCAGCCATGGCGAGCTCGCCCAGCTCCGGCGAGGCGGAGCTCACCTTGGCTGGGCGAGCTTGCCCAGTGGCGACAAGGGCCTAGCTCGCCTCGCCGGAGCTGGGCCCTCGCCGGCGAGCCTCCCCCTGGCCGGATAAGCCAAGGGGAGAAGGAAAAGAAAAAAGGAAAAAAAATCGAAAATAAAAAAAAAATGTTAAAATATTGCCACGTGGATGCCGGCCGGTGCCATGTTAGTCGGCCAACAGCCATGTGAGCACCGGCCGGCCAAAATTACTTAATTGGCTGGTTTGCAAAAGGTTTAGGACTGAATTGGCCAAAAAACGGTTTAGGACTGAATTAACACAATTGCAAAAGGTTTAGGACTTTTTTGGTAATTTTCCCCCTTGACGAATCCCAAAGAGCTTAGGGATGAAACCCACAAGTTCCCCCATTGAGAAACACTGAGAAACCTAGCTGTATTGACACATCGCATGAAACCTAGCTGTATCGACACACTGCGTGATGAGATGAACGATTCTTCTCAGGGAAACTGGGAATGTCCGAGGCAGCCCTTAGGAAATCCCACTCGATCGATATCATTAACCTTCATAATGTCCGCCTTCATAGAACACCGCGCAGGCCCCATTGGACCCACAAACAAAAGCAGCACAGCAACTAATATCGTTGGCCACAGTATGAACAGAAAGATGAATCGATCGAGAAACAACCCGAAGCACAAAAACACTGGCCTCTTTCGGATTCCCAGACATTCAAACACATCCGTAATTCGTCCTTACCCCTTCATCCTCAAAAATCTGTGTTTGAGTAAATTACTCGCACATCTCCACTCCCACCTTTTTCGAAAAATAATTTGGTTTGCTTTACGTAGAGACCATTTATCATCCTTATGATGTACGATGAGATACATTTTTGATGATTAAATGGCTATTTGGATCACATCAACATGCTTGAAGGTGTTAAAAATTTAAAACTTGTACCCATAATAGCTCATTGTGCACTTATTAGTTACATAAGGTTCTGACAGACGTTAGAACACCACCATATGATGCTTTTGTTTGATGCACTTCTCATAAGTTGAGTTCACTAAGTGCAATACCATAAACAAAACCTACACTCGCATCACTAATGCAATCACCGCACAAGGATCTTATCTAATTTTCAGTTATGGCGTAAGCTAGCCAATGGGACTCGCGAAATTTGAAGCTTACGATATGCTTATCCTCACCAATATTACCTTGAACATAATGTCCGAATCCATCCGTGCCAAAGCCACGAAACTAACCAGCCATACATGGAACACCAAATATAGCTAACAGGTCATAATCTTATCGAATGTTATCAAGTGTTTCCATGTGCCACAAACCGACTCGCTACATAGTATACTTATAAGCTTCACAACTTGCCATCAAATGATTAGGTGGTCTGCAACACTCAGAAAGAGCACATTTAGAGCTCATAATGACATTAGGGTCGAATAATATTAGCAATATCAACCATCGACTTCAAAGCAAGGTCGGAGAGATGTCCATGGGAAAGGGATTGCCAAGTACGTTGTCCATGTAGTAATGAGGGTGAGTGGCATCCATCACCACGAATTGCATATCTTCCGATGGCTTCCAGTGCCTCTTTCTTTGGTTGATGAACCAGTTGTTGATTTGCTTCTGATCTAGCCCGGTTGATTCCGCCAGAGCCAGTTTCTGTGATTCCTGTCATTTCGAATAAGACCCGAGAGAAATTTCAAATACCTAGTGATGCAAAATTAGGTAACTTAGGTGCACGGAGTCTAGAGCAATTGGCATTGACGAGCAAATTATGCATACAGACCCAATATCAGGGTGAGGCAGAACACTTGATTTATGCATGTCAAGAAGGGTTTCATTTGTTTGTCATATATCAGCAGGGAAAAAATTCTGCCGGTAAAATGAGATCGTTTATAACCGATAACTAAATAAATCACACTAAGTGGCGGTGCTATCTCAACTATTCGAGGTGATGTTTTCATTGAATCCAACATCTCCAGTCTACATTATCAGGGTATCTGCACCAAATGAGTACAATCACACAAATTGAAACATTAGAACTTTAGTAAAGAATTTTTTTTAAAGAAATATTGTGAAGTACACAGCCAACGCAAAGAATTATTTTTCCAATTGTAAGGGCGTCACATGGACAGGGAAAATAACATTTCTGAGAGCCATAGGCAACAGATTAATCAAAGAAGCACATTTCATCTCAGCCATACCATATTAGTCAATATGACAACCATTATGCTTGTTTTATCATATAAATATCCATTTGGAAGAACTTTCTTTCTTTTGGGTCATTAAGAAGAATGGTGGAGTTGAAGAATGCAGATGAATACCGATGGGTAAGGCCATTTGTAGTGTCGACTCCACCAATCAAGCAATTGTTGCCGGGCCTCTTTTGGGAGCTTCCCCTTCTTCCTCTTTTTCATGAACTCCTGCTTGAGGCTACCGAGATATCCGCTGTACTTCCGCAAGAGCTGAGTCTTGAGCTCTCTGTCCTCTGCTTGGGGGTCAATGAAGTTGTTCACATCATCTTCTTCGGATGATCCATTCCTATCAAAACTCTCACTCAATGCCACTGGCAACATGAACAAGCACAGTAAGCATTTTGTGAAGTCTATGTCGCAATATGATACAAATCACAGCATGCATTGGTAACAACAGATTTGTAACTGGGTAACAAAAAATTTAATAGCACATTGCACAAGATCAAGAATATATCGCATCACATTCAGTGGTGTTTATTGGTTATTTCAACAAGTTACTAATTTATAGTATACACAAGTACCTTGACCTTTGATAGGGTTTCTCTGGAAGAAAATCTTCAATGGGCCAACAAAAATTAGTCCAAAGTGGTTACCATGGTTCAGATTTAAATCGACTCGTCAAGTGAATCATCCAATAATCCATTCTATCATTAGTTACGCTTTTTCCTTCTATAAGAGACAATTCATGTGGGTATCATATGCAGGCACACATTAATAACATCAATTTAATTTTTTATTTCCACTATTAGGAACTAGGAACTTCCGAGCATAATGTGTACATTATGTACTTTAGTTTGATCTTATATGCATATTTTGATTATACCAAACTAAAGTACATAATGTACATATTATATAGATAGAGATGGTACACCTCATGCCGCATAGTGGCAAGCCCGAGCAAGTGATGCAAAAGTATTACATACATACTTATATAAAAAGGACATAGGCCTTACCAAAAAAAAAAAAAAAAGGAAATAGGAAGGTCAAGAAATACATAATGCGTGACTTCTAGAATTTCCTCTCAAAATAACTACAACACAAACTAATCGTTCGATGTGTCGTCATCGAAAATCAAACGCTTTATAGTCTAATACAAGGCTTCTAACCTATTCAGTCAGATATTTTCCTTTATATGTGATAACAAGAAATGCTAATTCAACTATTTTCGATCACATGTTCAGCGACTATGCCAAGAGTAATTAGTGCATTTCAAACATTTTAAGTTCCTCTTAGACCATGTTATAATGGGCCGCCAAAGGTTTTAGTAAAGTTGAGAGAGAGAGAGAAAGAGAGAGTCCTTGACAGAAAGTAAGGCAATCATTATGCATGACAAAAATCCAACATCATATATACATCGTCGCATGATTGGTACTCTACATGAAATGAGAGCTTGAGACACTAAAATTAACATCAAGCAATTTCCTAGTACAAGGGTTGGCCAACTGATTGTTTCACTTATAAATTTTAATTGTCAAAAAAAGTTACACAATGCGTATATCTACAGCCTGGAAGGGGAAATTGAGGCTGTTCCCACAAATGTAAGATCGTGTTGTGGTAATGTTCAGGAAGGAAAGTAAATTACCTAGGTTAAATTGTTGCCATCAAACTTGCCTTATTTTCCTTGGGATATCTAATCCGAAGGCTACTGTATTTTAGGATTTAAATCTAAAACACCAGTTTTGCAATAAATTTGTCCCACAACCAGACTATAAAGGAATAATTCTTCTATGAAGAGGATGAATGCAATTGATAAAACCAAAAGGTATGTGTCTCCATCTAAAAACTGCTTAAGGACATACATTTTTCCACCATTGGAAACAAAGTGAAAGTCCAAAATAGTTTTCGTGCAAATCCTTTCCCACTAATTGTGCTTAAACGCTAATTAAGGTCTGCTTGAGTGGCTCAGAGATCTACTAAAAAGTCCTTTGCACCACATACAAAAATTACAAAGCGTCTTCGTTTTGGAAATTAAACCTAAAGCTAAAGCATAAAGCTATGGCATGTTTGGTTTGGAGTTAAGCCAAACAAAAAGCTCCATTAGAGTTTTCCATAATAATGAAAATAAATCGTAAAGAATTATGAAAAAAAATTTGGGTGAATTATGCATATACATGTATACTTTTTTAATATTAGAGACGTTCAACATTAAATAAAAGTTAATACTCAAAAGCCAAAGCGATGCCGAAAACCCAGGAAGAGGGTGGTTAGCGGTGTCCCCCTTTAGCTTTTGATTTTTAGGTAAAAGATCATGCTTCTATTTACTATTAATCGCCTCAAATATTTATAGTACTAGCTTATAAATCACCTAAAACCATTTAATAACAGATTACATACCCCCAAAAAGACAAAATGCACACCCCTTAGACAAAATATACAAAATCTTATGTGCTAAATAATGACTTTTTGTGGTTGTTAGTGTAGAAATAACAAATGATTGGGTGACTCGTTAGGATTATGTATGCCAGTTTTGCTAACATTTTGCATGTCTAGCATTACTCTATTAGAAAATTAAGTGAACCATGCAGAAAGACCTTGTCATCGAGATCAAATTTGTTATTGTGTATGCTGAGCAATGTTTCATAATTTTATATTCAGATTTCAGACAGATCTTCCTTTCCAAGGCTCAACCTGCAACAATGAGACTTGTGAAATAAAACCGTAAGTAGCGTAAAACAAGTCATCAATGAGGTTGCAATATTTGACAGAAACTAAGACGAAAAACTCATTGTACATGCAAACACTGAGAAGACCCTGCATTAAGAAAAAGTTAAAAATTCAAATAAATTTCACTTGTCTGAAGAAATGGACTCGATGAGATTAGAGACTTGCATCAATCACATTGAAAAGAGTAAACGTGAAGGACACACCAAAGGGCAGGACAGTAACTGATGATCCTTCATAGAATCTTCTATGCCATTTGCACCAAATACAAACTAAACTGCGTAAATGGAGAACATCTTTGTGCCAAAAATTGCTATGTCATTTAACACCGCAATGAGTGTGTCAGCAAAAGTGCACAAATTGTCCTGGCACATGTAAATTCATCAACGGAACCAATCTTGAAACTGAGTGTAAAATTGGATATAAACAGATGGCTTAAAAGAAGCTGCTGACTTATAAATGGAACTCTAAGCTGTCTCAAGGTTCACACAGGAGCAACGAAGCATAAGTCAAAATGACAAAAGATTTTCCCGAGCACATAATAGTATACCATTGATGATGAACAAAAAATAGTGCATCTCAAAATTTATCAATTGTGCGTGCAACTGAGAGAACGTAGATCATCCAAAATTGAGATGTTGCACCCTATTATAATGTGTGTATTGGGAAGCCATTGGATGCGCGACAAACATGTAGAAGAAATATTTGAACAATTTTTTTTCTACGTATATATACACGTGTATCTACATATATCCAACTATGAATGAGATGCCAAAGGTATAATTGAACAGTTCCTAAGAGCGTGAAGAGAAAAGGTCCACAGGAGCTTAAAAGATCAGCAAAGCTACACATATGAAGGCATTCAAGAGTAGAATAAAAGGAGGCAATTTAAACGGAATTTGTCAAAGAAATTCAGAGCAAGCATTCACTCTCAATTGATCCAAACCCTAAATATATGGAAACCCTATATCAAATTAACTTTTGCTGACTCATATCTACTCACGGCGAAATCAATGAGCATATATAAGGAATCTTTGTTTTGTTCAGATATTTTATTCTAACGTGCTTACCCATCAGAGAACCAAATGTTATTTCTAGAAAATTGACATCGTTGACATGAAAAATCCCCCAAGTTTTAGCCATTTTGAATGAACCGATCATATATAGTTCATGTAAAACTGGAGAACAAGCAAAATATTTCCTATTCCCAAGATAACTAAAAAAGTGCAATACGAAAGGCCAACATAGAACAACTAAATAGTCATTAATAGTATATTGGAGAATGAACGAGAACAAAGAGAAAACCACATTATACACACAAATTCCAAGAAGAGAGAGATAGCAGTAACAGTTGTTGTGCTGTTCCTCTTCATTCCATGAAGAGAAACATCGTACATTAAATAGGAAAAAAGCCTAGTACACGCACAAAAGCAAAGTTATATAACCGAGAACAAAAGGCCAATTCTGAGAAGCATATTAACCAGAGAGCAAAAGCACACTGTAAGAAGAAGGACAAAGAAACCACCATTTTTGAAAACCGAGCTCTTCCTAGTTCCCATACGCATCTTCACAGTTCACATGCATGGGGGTTTAAACATGAAAACCAAATCAAAATGGGGAAAGAAAAAAAGACGACATCCCCAAATCGAGTTCGTGACTGTTTCCAAGTAAAAGCTTGAGTTAGGTTTATATCCCAAACCTCTAAAGATACAAGTTAGAGCGACAATTTGCAAATAAGAAGATAGGTAGATTAATACCAGAATCAGAAGGAACGCCAAGAGTGAGGGCTTTGAATTGGCACTCGATCCTCTGGAGGAAGAGCATGGCCTCTTTGAAGGGTTTGGAGAGTTCTTGCTCATACTTGGTCAGCATCTCACAGTAGGCCTCCATGAACTGGTCAAGAGCTGGGTCTTCACCAATGCAACCTGTGTTGCTCATGCCGGTGTTCCCGGCCATTATCGCAGCTGACGCACACGCTTCCTCTAGCTTTGCCACCACCCCAGGAGGAGCTCCCACCTATATGTTGGTTATAATTTAACGCCATAATAATACAACACTTCTTAAGGAAACTGTGGAGATTTTCTTGTCAAGATCACCCAAAAGGGTCTCCATGAAAAAAAAAATTCACTTCGAACTTCAAAGGGTTTTCTTTCATTTTGCTAAACAACCACGCAGGTATTGTCACTACAACTATATATTATACAAGAAAGAGAAGGCAAAAGAAATTGTCTATCAGGGAAAGTAATGAACTACGTTCTTCGAGATATGACTGCCAACTGCTTTCACAAATAAATTCTTCAAAGAGGGGAAAAAATGCAAAAAGAAACAACAACTACTAATCCTATCAAGTCATGGTCGTCCCAGTTTGACTAAATTAACACCCGTAAAAGAAATAAGAAAAGGAAAAGCCATGCTTGAGTGTGACAGAAAGAACTCTTTTTTTTCCCCTCCTCGGGTCCTTATCTTTTCTCTTTTACTTGTTTTTGAGGAGACAATTAGCTTCTTTTCTCACTGGTATGAACATCTGAACAAAGAACGAGCATAGCCAGAGAGCGAGCGGGAGAAAGTAGGGTTTTTCGCTTTTCTTTCACCTTCTGACAATTGACATAAGCTGAGAGAAGGCGGTGGTAGTGAGGATGAGCCATGATCTTGGCCTTGACATCGTTGTCCATGAAGAAACAACCTGAGCCTGAGCCTGAACCACCTGCGTTGTTGTTGCTATTGTTGTTGTTGCGGTCGTCAAGAATCGGAGAAGAACCGCTGCTGCTATTACGAGCTGTTTGGTCAAGAAAGTACTGGTGGGTGCTTGTGTTTAGGTTTTGATGATGGTGATGGTGATGATGATGTTGATGATGGGGATGGGATGATGAGGTGATGGTGTTGATGGGCATCATCATCATCATCATTGGGCATAGCCCATCACCATTACCACTGTGGTGACTGTTCTCTCCAAAAGCCATCAAACAGGAAGACGAATTAGTGCTGTTTGAACCACCCTCCATTCTCTCTCTCTCTCTCTCACTCTCTCGTTACTGACCTTGTTCAATAGCGTATGGCCTGATGCAAAACCCCTTTTCTTCTCTCTCTGTCTCTCTCTCTAAGCTCTCTCTCCCTCTAGAGAACGAAAGAGTGATGATGAGATCCTTTATGTGTGTGAGTTTTAGCTGCTTTAAAAAGACTGTAAGTGCGAGTGACACAAACAACACCCAGTTTGGTCTCCCGAGTTTTGTGCTTACACAAAGTTCAGGCCTTTTCACAGAAGAAAGAGAGAAGGGGAAAAAACATAAAATCCATAAAATAATGGCCCTCCTTTCTAGTGGGTCGTCAGTTTTATACATGCACTTATATCAGCATAAACACCTCTCTCTCTCTCTCTCTCTCTCTCTCTCAGGGCATAGCCTGCCTGCTCAAAATATTTTTCCCTGCTCAAAATATTTTTCTTTCGATGGGGGAGCGATCTTTATTTTTTCTTTCACTGCATCATCGTCTCTCTCTCTCTGTGTCTGCTTGTTCACAGCATTAATCTCTCTCTCATCTCTGTTGTACTCTCTCTCTCTGTCTATCTCTGCGTGGGCAGTTTTTGATTGAGAGAGAGAAAGAGAGATGAAAATGCACGCGTTGTGGGTAAGAGGAAGGAGGAGGGTTACTTATCTTGAGGGGCTTTTTATTACCTTCCCGATGAAAACTCTCCGTCTCTCTCCCTATGTTTGCCAGTTAAATTTGCCAGTGTATCAGTGGCAGTGCAAGAAAAGAGGGTGAGAGAGGGAGAGAATTTTTTCTTTATGGAAATAAATAAAAGCGAATTAAGCGAGAGAGAGAGAAAGGAACGATCAAATCGAGGGAAGAGCCAAAGAAGAAACAGGGATAACTATTCATGGATGATGGAGGGGAAAGGTTCTTTGGGCACACGGAAGAATCACACACAAAGTCTCTCTCTCTTTCTCTCTCTGTTTTTTCGTCACAGTGGTGTTTCTTACAACTGGGGTTTTGATTTTGCAATCTGCTGTCCACTCGTTTAATATTCTTTCTCGCTGATAAATGTTGTCTTCTTCTATCCCACAAGATTTGTATTCTCTTCTTTTCCTTTTAAGATGGCTCCTTTCTCTTTTCATGTGATTGATCTCCTGTGTCGTAGCGGCTGTGTACATGGGGGGTTTCTTTCTACATCTAGCAACCTGGTTTTTAGTTAGGATGCAACCCATTGTTTTATGGTTTTGAGGGCTTTCTAAAAAATATTGATACGATGTGATAGATAAAGTGAACCGATTCATAATATATTGTATTATACATCCATGTCAATTGATTGTCTTACCAACAGCCTCCTTCTATGAAATTTTAGAGGAGTCTTTTCAATGGCCTCATGGCCATATAGAAATCTATGGGTTCAATAACAAATGTTGCTAGACACTGAAACATTCAAGAAATTGCTTGCATATACTATTATGAAATACTGACTATTACAAAATACTATCGGGTGAGAATAACCGTCACTTTATTCGATTATATTTATTTCGAGAAACAACTTATCTTGTTCATGTCTCTTTTACTGATCATGATGAAAACTATGGACGGTATCATGGTTCTCCTCTATCTACACACTTATCAATTTCTTGTTCAAACTCCAACACCTTAAAACTACCTTTGAGTTTGAGAAGAGATGTTAACAGATAATGTAGGATAATCTTGGAACAATGATATCTATGGGTTTCTTTTAACATTATTGGTAGTCGTATGTACATTCTTTCTGATTCGTTTGAGCCTATAAATAGGGGACAAGTCGTGATATTGAAAATATACAATTCCTTTCCTAGTGTCATATTTCTAACTTTAAGCAAGCTAAAGAAATATGTATTCTTCTTGAATACATAAATGTAAGCAAGCTTAAGCAAGTTAAGTAGGTCCATAATATTCAATAAGACATGTATATGATACGTAAATGTATTTTTGTCTAGCCTAATCATATCTGTTATCAAAAGTCAAGCCATTTATACACGAAGATCCAACGTGTCCTATGCAACTTGACCCTTTTAACTTATTTATGTGACATGGCTAAACCACTTGAGGCTTAAAGAGTGGATTAGTTGACAGGTGCGAAACCTATTTAGCTAGCACATATATTTGGATACATTTATACTTGCCTAAGCCTCAAGCGGACATGTTCAAATACATTTGGATACATTTATACTTGCTTTAGTATATTTTACATGTTTATGTATGAGTAAAAATATCTCAAACGTGCCATGTTTGATGTTAGAACCTAAACATAATATGGCGGGATTATGGCATGAAAATAAAGATTGTCAACTTAATTCTAACTTAACCACAAGTAAATGAAATCTTAGAAATGACTTCTGGTCCATTATATGACATTATTAATAGAGATACTCCTATTTTTATGGGTGTTTTTTTCCAAATGCCTTAAATAACCTCTTCTTGGGAAAGAACATTTATGGTGGACTAAATGCAATAACTGATGAGTTTTTCAATAAGAAGAATCGCATGTTAAACATTGCACTGACAAGTAAAATAACTTTTACTACTTTCAGTTTCTTTCTAAGCTCCTGAGATCAAAATATGTACTTTATATAATTATGTAAAAACTAAATAACTCTACTGCGTACCCCGGATATTTCATTACAGGCGTTCAATACGAGACAAAAAAAAATTTCACGTGCTATCAAAAATAAAAATTTAAAACTTAAAAATATATGTTATATAAGAATACTGACACCGTCTTCACCTGAGATTTGAAAAGAGATGGATCACACTCATTATTAGTCTTCTCGTCCCATAGCATCCAATCTTTGCAATTATTTACCAAAGGAAAAGACAAGGGTGGGGTTTCAGCTAAAGGAAAAAGCTGGTAAAGCGAGTGGGACACTCCGAATGTCTCTTCAATCTACCTATCCTTCTACACTCCTCAGAGTCATTTAGCCTGTCCCATTTCTTTTCTCCATTTCTTTTTACATTATCAATCCACTTTCTATCTCGTATGATGAAATAGGTTTTAGTAAGTTGGAAAGCTCTTCATGCAGCTCCCCAGAAGAAGAAATGTCATCCAGCACGATAGAAATTTCTACTCAAAAAGATAACTGGAAGAGATAAGAGATTACATGATTATAAAATTCAGTCGAGTTTTGTAGACCGCATCTCGTGCAAATCAAACTAAGAATGACACTCAAAAAAGAAATAAAAGATCTTGTAAGATTACTACTAACAAGTTCAAAAAGTTTTGAAGATATGGTTTCATATTCAAATATCGTGACACTTTTTGTTAAGAGTAAGCTAGGATTTCATCCGAAGTTAGGATCACTAGGTTTGATGCCCTCTAGAAATTTATGGGAATGGTGCCAACTATGTGAAAAATTAAGGTATTGATAAAGAGAGATTACATGCGTAGAAAATTCAACCAAATCTCACGGAAAGGGGGAAATTATCAAAAATATTCTAAACCTATTGCACCCTTAAAAATTCAGCTTTAAACACTTCAATTGTGCTAAATTAATCTTAAACTTTTTGGACAATTTGTTAATTGAAGCCCAAACCATTTGACAATTTGTCAATTTAATTCTTTTCGATTAATTTTTATTGAAAAAGGCTGACATAGCAGTCTAGTCAGTGCCGACTGTCCTATGTGGCACGGCCGACGTTACCACGATTAACGTTGACATAGACAATTTTTTTGCATTTTTTAAAGAAATTTGATTTTTATTATTTTTCTTTTCTTTTCTCTTTTATTTTTTCTTTTCCAATTATTGGGCGGGGTGTATGGCCCTTGCCTAGATTTGGGCTAGGGCTCGACACCTCACCCTGTTTGGGCATCGCGGCCCTCACCTGTGGTAGGCATGGCCATGAAGGCCCTTGCTTAGACTAGGCGAGGGTCGCTGGCCCTCCCCTATGGTCGACAATTTCCGCGACCTCGTGGGCCAAAAGTTGGAAATGAAAAGGGAGAAAAAAGAAAAGAATAAAAAATTCATATACATATTTTTTAAATATAAAAAGTATCTGCATCAGCGCTAACTATGCTAAGTAGGACAATTGACACTGACTAGACCATCATATCAGTGTTTTTTGGTCAAAATTAGCCAGAATGACTAAATTAGCAAATTATCAAAAAGTTTATGCTAAATTGGCACAATTGAAAGGTCTATGACTAAATTGGCAAACTGTTAAAAGATTTAGCATTGAATTAACCAAATTAAAAGGTTTGGAACTGAATTGACACAGGTATAATAAGTTTAGGACTTTCTTGGTAATTCTCCCCATAGGTAGGTGATGGGGGATGTTTTCATCTCGTCTAATGTCATTTTTGGATTTGGATCTAATCTATAATACGAGAAAAATAACCAAACCAGTTATAAACCTACTGTACAATTGTCAATTCAGTTTTAAAATTTATAATCTTGCTAACTTAATCTAAACATTTGTGCTAAATTCTAACGTAACCATTTTGGTCAATGTTTACCAGAAATCAGAGATGTGTCCGTGTGCCACATAGAACGATCAACAATGACTAACTGGTAAGTCATTGATTTTCTAAAAAAATTGGCCGAAATGATTACAGTAAAATTTCACGTAAAGATTTAGGACTAAATTAACAAAATTAAAAAGTTTAGAACTGAATTGATATTCATATAATAGATTTATGATTGATTGGATAATTTCTCCCTAGAATACATGTAGTAAAACCGACTTTCGCTCATTGAGTGTAATTAATATATCCTCTTTCTTTTTTGTAAGTAGAATGTTACTTTGAAAAATTTGATTGCAAATTTCTAAATTGATCATGATGGATAATCTGTAATTGATCAAAGTAAAAGAGAATAACCCAAAATATTATCGAATTGATCCTGCCTTCTATCATGTTATGTGAAAAGTCTTTTCGCATTTGGATCTATGGAAAGCATATACATACATCATAATCTATACAGGATATAATTAACTCTTATTATATCCGATACGATTGACTTTGCCTACGAAAAGGTACATTGTGGAACACAAAGCAATAATTACGCGGCAGAAATAAGTATTTTGATATATGTAAGTCTATTATCAATCATTATATCTATATACCTATCTATATTTTTAACGATCGCTTTTGCGCACCAAGGGCATTCAATGTCCACAAGTGTTTTCTTTTCTACTCTATATGAACTCCAAATTTCTCAAGCTCTTCATTTTCATCATTAATGCTCCATTTGCCTCGAAACAACACAGTCCAATACGAAAATCCCAATTTGTTTGACTTTTCGCTACAATCTAATAATGTTTGAAGTGATAAGTAGTATCTGACCAAAAAAAACCAGAAGAAGTGAAAAGTAGTAAACTCAACTCCACAAGAATTTCAACCAAAAAACAAACTCCACAAGAATGATAAAATATTCATACTTACAGATTAAAGTAAAGTCGACTCTCTCACGCGTGATGAGTGTCGTGTAATAGAGAGAAAAAATCTACGATAATTGTGCGTTTATTTCGAAAAAAATAAATAATTTGAAATATAAAACATTTTTATCACTTAAAATAATTAGTTAATAAAAAATATCATTAAAACTGACATCAATAAATGTCTAAACAGTTTCTTAACAATGAAAATATTTTTCGTTCATTTATTTTTGCAAGCGATATAAGCGATTATTTTTGAAAAATACTTTCCAAATCATTAATTTTTCGCGAAACAAACACACCCTACAAAGGAGAATAGACCGACCCCGTGTAAAACAATAATAGAAAATTCTATGGTCTCTTTTTAACGTTTAAATAAAAAAATGTGCCAACTAAGTAAATCCTCAAGTAAATTTCAGATTAAATGACACAAATAATCTTCGAACTTTAAATCACTGGGGTTTGCCCCAATGACCACCTTCCTACTTGGGAAGGGGGAGGTAGGGATTTCAATTCCTCACCTTCTCAGGGAGGTAGGGGTAGGGACGTTTAGTTTCAAATGTGGATTTTGACTTCTACGCTCTGCAAAGAGACAAGACAAAAGTTTGAAAGTGAGTTGAGAGTTAGAATAAGACAGACAAAAAAAATCCTCGGACTTTGACTTAATGTGCAATATCTTTTATGAATTTTTAATTCGTTCAATATGGTATCTGAATTATTAATAAGTATTTGATGTAGTCATATGCAGTCATTTTGTTTACTTGGACGATCCACATGTAATATTTTTGTGTTGTCTATATAAACTTAACATATTGAAAGTCACGTCAGCAACAGAATGACGATATTGAATATGTTTATATAAACTAAAGACTAGATTAAATATTTACTAATGATTTAGGAATCATATTAAATAAATAAAATATTCAAAATGACATTGCACATCGAACTATAATGCAAAAACCATTCGTATAATTTTCCTTGGTAAGTGGTAGTTTTATCGTCTTTTCTCGGTTAGCACAGGATGGTCATCATGCCAGCTTCTGTTCACCAGCTCGTCGGACAAGTAAGGTTCTTCTTTAACGAAAAGCTTTGATTAGATTAATCTTCGTTCGACACGCACGCAATTATGTCTCCCAAATTGGCATTTGCATGGACTTTATGCGATGTCTTTCTTTTTCACTTTTGCTCCCCAGTCATTTTTCGTCGTTTTCTATTTTGCCCCCTTTGGTTTACTTTTCTCCCAGTTGATTATATTATTAATAATATTATTGTTTTGAGGTGACGGTAATATAGATAATCTAATGAAATTGTTCTCCAAGTTAAACTAAGGAGTAATAAAGAGTTCCACTTATTTCTTTATCTGCAAATGAGAAGCATCGAGCTTTTAAACCATTATTAAAATAGTCCTTTTTGTCATTATATAATAATGAATTCTTTTCTGTATTTAACTTCATCTCCAATTTTGGGGTAATCTACTAATATTGGAGCGAATATTGATGAAGATGCTCCAAAAAAAGAACATGCACCTTCGAAAGAATAAGAGCATTGACTAAGGTAAGTCCGAAGATTATCTCTGATGCCAATTATCCCCTAACTTTTAAATTATTTTTGCGCAACAGACGGGCCGAAAAGCTAGTTTCGGACAGGTTCACATAAATTATATTTCGCTTTTTACTCATCACTTTTTCTTCAAATTTCAACGCGAGTTCATGTCATTTTAAAATATCATGAAGATTTGTGTGCGCTATTTTACTTCGATGATTGAATATTTTGAAAGCTTCTAAAAACTCTTTCGAGTTAAACTATAAATTCCACAAAAATGCATGATAAATCAAAAGTTAAAATGTACTAATTCTTAATCAAATTTGATAATATTGAGGATTGGTGAGATTGGGAGAGAGAGAGAGAGAGAGTGGGCAGATGGAAGCTGCAAAGTCCACTATGGGAAGCAGCATCATAATAAAACCATCCCCCTCACTGTCCCTATATATCACGCCTACCACTAGCCACGTTCTTGTTTTTATGTCGGATTCTTTCCCTTATGTATTTATTGTTGTTATTTATTGCTTCCACGAGCTCCATGTTTTTTTGTTCACCAACCAAAAAAATTACAAAAAATATATATTCTTTGCAACCTCAAGGGTGGTTTATTTCGCGAAAAGTTTATAATAAAAAAATATTTTCTTTATTTTTTGATATTTGAACCAATGAAAACAAATCAACGAAAAAGTTTTGGCAGTCAAAGGAAAACTTATGTTTAAACTTGGAAAAATAAATCTCTTTTGAAAATGAAATATTGATATTCAATAGGTGACATTTATCCACTTGTTTGTACTCAGCGATATAAAAATCTTGCATCACTGATACGGTAAGGGTTTGTCTGGAGCGGTTTTTGTGTTATTTTAACCTTGTCAAATCTTGAAGAGCACAGACCTACCGAAACTTTTATAATGTGTTTATATCAACACGTAGATTTGAATATAATTTTTCATAATATTGAATAGTTTGATTTAAGTTTAGACGAAAAATTTGAAAAAGTTTGTTTAGATCTCTTTTAAGCCAAAACAAACGGAATCCTTTGCGTGTTTTGAACGACATCAATTCAAGTTGATGTTATTCGTATCTAGTTTGAATTTCAGTCAATTACAAGAACCTCAAATTCAATATAAAGTAGTGCAATTCTATAACTTGCTTGTTTGTTGATATTTAAAATTATTAAGATTCTATTCGTAAATTAAATCTTTTTTATTTGGGAATCTTGTTTGCACAATTATATTATTTATAAATTTGTAAAGCAAAAATACAATGTGTTGGAAGTTGTAATTCTTCCGGAAAACAAAAAGTTAAATAGATGTAGGATCAAATCGATTTATATTACTCCAGTTATTATACTGATGACTTTTAAATTACATTTTTTCCGTTTAATTCAATGACCATTAAAATTCTTTTAACTATAGGCACTACTCAAACATAAATATCTTTTTAAAGTAACAACATAGATCTATAATAGATACGATTTTTTTGGCGGAACAAATTGAGGCCAAACACCTTCTCTAAAGTTTGTTTTGTGTACAATGTAGATGAATAAATTCTTCTCCACAATGCATCTACGTAAGCTTGGACAGGAGTTTCAATTAACTTCAAAATTATTTAGGGTTTCGCGCTACTAATGCTGAGAATTATGACAATTTATATAGAATACGAGAAGATGATTCACCGAAACATGACGATAAGTAAAGAATATTAGACTTGTGTGAGGCAATTATAAACGTGAGATTGGCATTATGAGGTGATGGACTTATCTATAGTGTTGATATTTTTCCGAGAATTTGATCAATATTAAAAATTCACTAACAATTATGAATTTTCGATTGAAGAAAACTTTCGATAAACTTTACGGGGCTAGAGCCTAATCCTAAAATTTTAAATGGAAACATATGGTTATTAGAAAGTTTCATTTGGGGAATTACTAATTGGGTATAGAATGTGATTTTTTTATTCCTTTTTAGGGTTTCCTTTGCCTTTTTCATTAGCCCTTAGTCTGCATTCTTAAAAAGAGAGTAGATAGACAAAGAGAATATGCAGCTAGAACCTGCACTAATGACATGGAAGTATTTAATTTACTGAGAAAAAGTAGAGCTAGGGCTAGTGCGTGTGTATTGGCACATTTTAGATCAGTTGTCACCAAGAGTTTGACGGGGGTTTTATATCAATCTGACAGACTCCAGTTGCTGCGAGATAGCAATAAAATATGATTTTCTTTCTATGAAAATTTATGTGGTGGGGGTGTGTGCAATCAACTGTACAGCTCTACACGTACATGTCGCGCCTCGTGGAGATTGCACGTACGCATACTGATCATCATTGCATGCAAACAATTATTGCAGTAGTGTATAAAACCCTGAAATTCCGCAAGTTAAAGGAAACTGCTGTCGTTGGTTCACTGTGGCAGATTTTCTTCTTCTTCTTTTTTTAAGTCGATTTTATTTTTTGGCACTTTTTCTCCTAAACAAGCATTCTCTCGGTCTAAAACAATCTGCTGCTTCGTCAGGGGACAGATTCAGAGAATGCTGCCAGCCTAATTTTTCAAGAATTGAAGTTGTATGAAATTTGAACAATGCCCGTGAGTATTTATCTCACTTTTTCTTAGTTATTATATATATTTAAAGAAAGAAAAGTACCCGAAAAGCATCAGTCAAGTTCTTGGCAACTGAGATGGTTTATGACTAATTTCTTGGCTGTAAAAACTTTTAGCCCTTAAACTTGGCTTCATATATCTTTGTCATAAGTGTTTTATGGATCGTCTTAGTGTTTGCTTCGTTTTATCTTAATCATAAAATACTCATTTTCTCACAGCTCTGTATAGATTGCCCCAGAAACATGCCTGTTTGGATTAATTTTCTTAAAAAAAGGTAAATCTTTATTTTTTAAAAGAATTTTGAAATGGGAATTATTTAAGTTTTTAGAGTTATGAATTACTTCCCTCTCAACATGTAATAAACTAATATCGTATAACATGTTATTTCGAATATTACGTAGATTTCATTTGTCAGCATGATATTTACTTTTCTTAATTATCAGGATTTAATTTTAAGTTGATATTACCTACAACGAAGATATTATTGTTATGGAAACATTTATGATTATCAAAGCAAAAATGGAAGTATAAAGCGCTGGCTAATTACCTGGTCTACGTGAAAACTAAGAATGTCTTATCAAAGGAATACTTTTACCTTTTCCTTTTCCTTTTCTTTCCTTCGTCGCCCAACCTTTCCTTCCGGCTCACTGCTGAGATCCTGATGAAATGATCAACGTCACCGCACACGACAAAAGATCTAGACGTAATCAAACACCACATCCGCGACTGAAAATCGCACTGATCTATGAAAGAAACGATCTGTGTTACTAAGGAACCGCCAGTAAATGCAGGGTCAAGGTTAGGGTTTCTCTCTTTGCACCTCTTTTCTTCTCTAGGGTTAGCTAGGGTTCGTCTTTGTGGAAGATAGTACGCGAATCCATCAAGGATAAAAGCATAGAGAAAAGTGAGAGAGAGAGAGAGAGACGTCACTGATATGCTGTGAAACGGGTATAATTGTAGAGGGACAGGAAGCTATGGCTACTTCAACTCTTCTATCAATAAGCAAGAAGCTTTCTTTCTGATCTAACTTTACGTCATTTCCATCAAACAGTTTTCATGAAATCCAATAAAGTTGAAGCTCCCAAAAAGAAATTTACAATAATAATAATTACTATCCGGGTTCTGCGCCTTCCTCTTTATGACCCGGCCATCATGTCAATCCCCCTCTTTGGTGGTACTTGCATGGTTAAACTGGATTACTTTAATCTTTAGTTTTGTTTTGGTCAGAACTTTAATCTTTAGTTCATCTGTTGTCAATTTGTAAAGTTAATCCACTTTTTCAATGGAATGTTAGCTCTTTATTTGAATACGTGATGTAAATGCAGTAGTGGGTGTGCGCTCTTTATCTCAAACAGAAAGAACTTAGGCGGATAAGGGTACATCAAAAAGGTGATCTTTAAGTAATAATTAGCGTAATCATGAGGATGAGGATGCGTAGCATAATTAAATGGGTTTGCATTAGCAACTTTAGTGATTACAATGTTCCAAGTGTCCAACTGGACTGGGGACAGAGAAAAAGGATAACGCAAACATAAAAAATTTACGAATATCGATATATATATATATATATAGATGTGATGTTAGTTTAAATATTTTTTTTGTCAAGATGTTTATTTGAATATCGAGAGGCTTATTATCACTTATCGAACCTAATTTGTCTGGCATTGTTCTATGTCCAAATGACAGGTGAAAAGAATGAGGCTGGTGGTGGCAATGGAAGAATCTGCTAGGGAGTGTTGATCATGGACATGAGCATCTTTAACATATCAATAAACATTAGTCATTCTTGATGCTCGATTTATCTCGTCTCTCCTTGTCATTGTTAAAAAACCATAGTTGCTAAATTTAAACTTGCAATAATGTGTGTGTATATATATATGTATAATACTTGAGCTCACTCACTTGTGTGTAGGTTGAGCCTTATACGATAAACATTGGGACGTAATCACATCCAACTAATAATTGAATACCAAAAGCTGACAGGAGACTTAGGCATTCATTCATTGATAGAATACTTATAAACTAAGTAATTAAGAATACTTTGGAGAAGCAAAAGAGGATTGTAATCCCTTAAAAATTCAAGGCTCTCTTTGCTCTATATATAATACCTCTAAGCATATGTTACATGCGTGCGTGCAAGATTGAATAAATATGTAAAAATTAGATAAATAAAGCTATCGAGAGTCACTTAATAAAATAACTAGGGCGGTTACTTCATGAGTGGAGGAAGTGGTCGATGGATGAAAACTACATGGAATAACTTATGGGGATCCCTAAATTTATTTGTTAAATGTTCATATTGTTTTATGCAACACTTGTTTTGGAGACAGTCGAAAGTGAAACAAATTGGGCGTTTCACTTCATGTATAGCAACTGTTGAGGTACGCATTGTGAACGTGTGCGACCATGGATGAGTTATGCACAAAGAGAAGGTAATTATTTTGTCGAAGTAATTTCGTGAATATTTAATGAATAATTGTAGCATACTCTGGCGGTGTAAAAAAAATACCCAATCGGCTTTATACAACATTGATTTGAGAGAGTTGATATGGCATATGAAGTCGCTTATTTAGAATTTTCTTTTCACGGGTGGTGTATGTTCTATGTTTCCTTCTTTAATTGAGTGAATGTAATAACTATTGGTAATTATTAAATACATGTGAATTGGGTGGTTACTTGATGAGGATAGAGAATAGTGACTAGATTTGATTTTTGTATATTTTGATGCGAAGGTGATAGCACGCATGTGAAGAGTGAAACAAATGGCATTTTTCACTTATATATATTGTAGTCATTTTTTCCGTAATCAAAGGGTATTAATGATTTCGACCAAAAAAGGGGTATTAATGCTAGTCCGCAAAAGGTACAGACGAAATCGAAGGCCGAAAGGAAATCCTAAACAATCGGAGCTCTGATGGCTATTCGTAATGCATAGTCGGATTGGCCGTTTGATGCGCCCAAGTGAGCGACCACGACAGAGAACTTTGAGAACAGGCAGGAGAATGGCTGCCAACTGCAAAGGGGAAGTGCTATGAAAGAATCACTTTCGAAGTGCAACAGAACACCAGCCTCTATCTTTCGCCGATCGAGTAGCTAGCAAAAGCGCTTTGCCTTTAGATTGAAGGGTTGAGCCTGCTTGGCTCTTGCGTTTGATGAAGTTGAGTGAATTTACTGAGAGTGAGACCAACGCGGTTCTGGACTCGTTGAAGATTTGGGTGTGGCTGGATTGTGTGCCAAGCTATTGCGGTACTCCCAAAGTCTGCAATCTACGGCATCCGTCGTCGAACGAAACTTGTATCTCTTGATAGCCGATAGGAATCCATGAGCATTCAAGAATGGTAGCACGGCCACTTCCACATCAGATTCAATAAGAAAGCCCCCAACCCACTTTGTCGACACTGCTCGAAAAGAAAATACCAACTTGTTCGAGTCACCCCATCATATATGGGTGCATTCGGCATGATGCCGGTAAAAATACAACGATATCGCCCGTGTGGAGAAGATCAGTCATCTCCGAGATTAGAGCATCAACTGATCAAAAAGACTCATTTGGAACAATCCCTCTTTGCTAGGTCGCATTGGTTAATTGCATTAGGTAGGGCATGGTCATCCATATAGAAAACCAACAGGAGTAAGTTTAGAAAAAAAATGGCGAATGATTGGAGGAAGGAATTGAAAGCGACAGTGAGATTAAAAGTCAGATAGACCATTAGCTTTTGTCAGACCAATATTCGGCTTGATTATCATTACATTATGATGGTGATGGTAAGATACCGGAAGCCATATGATGTCATTGACAGTTCGAAAGGCAATATGTCCACTGTTCAATTGTGCTTTCTTTTGGGTTCAAGGAGGCAATTACATCTTTTATTAGTGGGGTGGGAACATGATGGTGATCATTGCAACATGCAACTTCTTGTTTTTCGAAAGAGGGGCCACTCCTTTTTTAGGGTAGTTCCATTTGACTAATCCGATATCCTTAATTATAATTAATAGATTTCTCATATAGTAAAGAGTTAATCACCCAAGTGGGGTGGATTGTCATGTGGGAATTAAATAGTTACCAAAATTGGCATATGTACCTTTATCCAGAACGCTCTTAATTATTGCACGCGATTGTCTATGTAATATAAAGTTCATTTTGTAAGTTAACGAGAGCTCTGGAAACTCTTTCTAAGTAGCCGATAATGAAAATTCTTTAGGTTTTAATGCGCCGATTATCCTCATAGTATTCACGATCAATGCTTTCAAATTAGATTATTCCAAATTAGGTATATGCGTTGATAGCACTCTTTAACGGGTTCTATTAGCAATTTAGAGATACTAAAAAATTAATCCAAACTTCTCTCTTTGTGTCTTTCTTGAACAACTGTTGTCATTTTGAGATTATTTATGATCATCAAACTCGAGTTAAAATGATTGAATGACCAACAGAAGAACGAAACGAGTGATCACACTCATTTTATTCAATTGGACGATAAAATTCATATCTAAGACGATACTACTATTGAAAAAAACAAGGACCTTAATTTTGCGTCAAGTTTAATCTTTTTGAAGTTAGCATTAGACTTGCTAAACGAGTGGACATGGATGGGTTTAAGCACAAATCTTTAGAGGCAGTACACAGAATCGCACCCAGGGGAACAACGACCCGCCCAACAGGCTACCTTTTTATATTTTCTTTTTAAAAAATTTCTGCTTAAAAATGCATAAATATGGAAAGTAAATGGAAATAACTATTTTACTACTTTACCAATTAGTTTTACACTATTCTTTATCCTTTATTAGAAATTTGTACTTATGTTATCTTATTGGTGTTTATAAATTTTAAATATCAAGGTTGAATTATCAATAGTACATAATTACTTATTTTTCAAATAATCATATGAGCAGGCCCAAAAATCCATCCGAACCCACCTGTTAATGAGTTATATCTAGTGTGTATTTTAATATAGTATATTGAACCTTATATTTTAATTGACTTCACCGTGATATTTCGAATAAAAAAGATATGATTGATGACAAAAAGAATGGATTCAAGTTCTTCCATGTAAAAATAGAGTATCCATAATCCATTTCTCTATTACATCTTCTCGTTTGCACTTCTCTTCCCTCTCGTCTTTCTCGTAGGTTACAATTTATCTCACATAACTTGTTTACTAACTTTATGTTGATATTACCCTATTACCTCGGGCAAAACTTATGTATGAACATTCTCGCAATACACACAAAAAAAGAAAACGCGAATGTAAATTTAGCCCAATCTTGGGATGACACTTGTCTAGCTGGGTCATGTCCAGATGTCATAATCTATGTACCTTTGTTAACGCTCATTCGACCTGTCACCATGTTTATCTCTTCCATCAATAATGATTCTCCAATAAACACACTCGACAATTTGTTGGACCATAGTAATCATCGTATTCCTAGGAGTGACCCCAAGTTGGCAAACTTTACACCCCTCCATTGCCCCCAGCAACGAATATTTCAAGATGGTGGGGCTTAGGGTTTATACTTTTTCTCCCCCTTGGGTTGTCTTTGCACCACATAAATGAAAGCAAGCAACATCTAACTATATATTCCATCAAATCAAAGCAAAGAAACTCTTATATATTCCTCTTTCAAATTATAGAATTTCTGCCCCCTCGAATTCTTTCACCAAAACGTGACACCACTATCACTTGGCCATGGACAAGAATTGATGTTTGTCGATACACTTTGATCACAATTCCCTTTTTTTTGACAAATAAAAGGAGGGCTTTGCTTTTCTGCATGGGATGAGAGAGCTTATCTTCTATGCCATTAGTGGCAATTTTTGCACTGTTCTCTCCACACGATTCCCTCATTGACATTGTCGATTGTTCACTGGGCAAAAAGGAACCAAACTAGTGGGAAAACCGAAAAATCATTATTTAGAGCAAGATCATATGGAGATGGATCAATATGTGTGGAATGAAGATGAGAGCATAGAACATTGTTAGTAGAAGGAGGTGCTGCGATGAGGATAGATTTCTCTTGATCGGGTAGTCAGATAAACCCCATTATATGTTCACCATATGAAGACTTTATCATTCAAAAGCAACAAGATAACTTGTAGAACAACATACTGAACATTGAGTTGAAGCTTGCAAATTGTTGACTGATCACAGAGCCAAAACATGTAACCCTAACTTAGACACATCTTGATCAAACAAGAAGAAAAGATACTTCCATATATATATATATATATATATATATATATATATATATGTACACGTGTGTGTACATATATGCGTGTCTATTTCTTGGGGGTAAAAACGTAAAGGGGGCTTGTGGCATGCACATGGATAGTCTTTTGGGGGGTTCCAATAGGTCGAATTTTGATGCCTTCTTTGGCCGACAATATCTTGCTTTCTATTGCCCAATCAATGCCACTGCAAATGGAGATCTGCTGTTGCAAGGCCTGACTTGTCGCCAGAATTTATCTCTCGACACGTTCGAGGGTGTCGCTCTCTCTCTCTCTCTACTCTCGAGGGTTTGTGTGTGTGTGTGTGTGATATTATCCTCGGTCATCTTGCGTGACATGAACATGCTTTCTTTCGTAGAAGCTTTGTTTACCCTTCGTGGTAAACTACTGACAGTGGTTGAAAAAAGGCAACGAAGAAAAGCAACATAACAAGCTGCTTCGTCAACAATGCCGTGCACGACATAATCTCTTGCCATCTTGATCTGATTATAAGCTTACTACTCGTTGCACATGGTTGTTTGAACAATCTACTGTATGATTCTTGGTTTATCCTTTTTCTTTATCCTTAAGCTTGATGTCATTTTCTGGCATGTGGTTGAAAGCTATAGAGCATCAGAGAATTTTCCCAAAAAAATAATGTTTCAAGGAGTAAACCCTGTTTGATTTTCTTTTTGGGCTTCATGTCATTGATCTCTCACTTTCTTTTATTGCTTTAAAGAAGCTAATGATTGACAAATGATAATCATCATTAGTCCCCATTAAGTATGATTATCGTTTGCCTCAAATGGGCTGTGTAAGTTCAAACTGAAGTTACTTGTTGATAAAAGTAGACAGTTATCTCAAAGACTAAAGTTGAACACAATTCATAGCTCGACCCTAATTTTGGCCCAATTGTCTTGAAAGGATCAAGATCAACTGCTTTCAGGAATTGGAGAGTAAAATCGCGAAACACAGTATTGAGGGCCAAATTATTAAAATGATTCAAGCTTAAAAGCCTTCCATACTTGAGCCCGAGAAATTAAAATTCTGAATTTTTAAAGCTCAATCCATCGTCAACGAGTTGCTAGGCCAGATTTTCAAATGGAAGAACCAAATTGAAGAAAGATAATAGCATGAGGAATAGATCAAAGAAAGTAGAAATATGAGAACCAAAATGCATTTCAGCTCAAGTGCGAGAGATTGAAAGTACTTTCTTGCCTAAATTATAAAACATAGAAAGCTAATTAAGTCGATCCCAAAGATGCAAGGGCCTCGATGTATTTAAGCCATGTGACTAAGAAACATTTGCTTTGCATCTGTTTTTTCCTTGCCAAACGACCGAACAAAGCCCTAGAATGGTATGCAAAAACCGGTCAATGTGAACCCATTCCATTTTAGCCATTTGATCATATGGACTCAAGTGAGGCCCCTACTATATGATGGTTGAGATGGAGTTGACTCTAATGCTCCGAGTGCGTATTCAAACATCCAGACTCAAGCAAATGAAAACAAAATCGTCAAACAAACCGAAGGAGACTGCAGTTCAGAGCATTATCACAATATCTTCTCATTTAGAATGGAACGGTTCCTGAAATTTACAGTGGCATACAAACATTTATCGGAGAAAAACTGGGGATGATTTTTCTTTGAAAATAAAAACCACAAACCCAGCCGATTGTGTTGACGAATGATGCCTCATCCGATAAATTTACATTGCCACCGGATCGACATAGAAAACTCTTGCTTGAGCAGTCAGATCTCATTATCTCTTCAACTTCTTGGACTTCTTCCCATTCTTGTTACCCAAGTATCTCTCAATTTCTTCCTCACCATCATCTCCTCCTGCCTTTCTTCTCCTCTTGCCGCTGCCTTCTTTAATTTTCTGCACAGTCCAACAACTGTAAACTGAGCATCATCTCTATCTAAAAGGACACATCATGGAGGCTTCATTTGATATTTAACTCTGCTAAAGAAGGGATTGACAAAAAATTGCCCAAACCACTGGTGTATGCTTAAAAATGCTAATCATCACAATGTAATTTCGGATACAGTTTTACCACAATACAGGAAAGCTGTCCACTCATTGCATATGAACAGAAATAACTTTCTTTTATATGACATTGAGGGTCTAGGCCTCTTGGAGCATCCGACTCATGCCATCAGATCACAACAATCTCCCCCTCCCCCCATTTTACCGCAACCGGACAATTACTGTGGCAAGAGGCTCCTGGGTGGCCCAAGAAAGTTTCCCTTGTCGGCAATCAAAACCATCGACATGTTTCCCAAGGTTTAGTTTGGTGTTGTGTCTTACTCAGCTTAACCCTGGGTTTAATTGGACATGAATACTTCACTAAAGCATCGATGAGCAGTTCTGTTGAATATATGTCCTAGGAACTGCACGCAGATATATAGAGACAGAGAGATACCATCTGCGATATTCTTTTGGCCTCAGTAACACGTTCCAACAATAGCAATACTTCCTCCTCTTGAGCAGGGAACTCCGGTAACTTTTTACCTGATGTAAATCTTTCAATTAGTCTAATGAAAAGTCAGAAAACTGTGAAGCTTTTCTAGACATAAAAGTATGTTTTCCTCACCAATCAGCTTTTCTATTTGTATATACCACTCCAACTCGTACTGGTTCACTAGCGAGATAGCAACACCAGATCGTCCTGCTCGAGCAGTTCTTCCCACTCGATGTATATAATCCTACCATAAAAAGTCAAATCAGAAAAGCACAGATAATTGAGAAAATGCAGAACCATGCATCCAATTTACCCCATCAGCCAATGCCAAAACAAAAAATCCCAGGTCCATAAAGCTCAACATAATGAGTTATGTGAGTTTCATCTCCAAGATATCGATCATATTATTTACAGTGAAAGATGGTGTCTTGGAAAGGCAGTGGCTCTTGAAATAGCTAGCTAATCAAGCCTAGATAGGAAGTGTCAAGGTGCAAAGCTGCAGATTCTAATTGCTCTGGTTTATTCTACGTTAGTCTACTCCATTATAACTTTGCTTATCTAACTGGGTTTAATCTTCGTGGATATGCACAGCATACCTAGTGAAGAAAATTTGTCCATCTTGTCAAGGTGGCACATAAAGAATGTGGCAAGTAGGTCTACAAAAACTAAAAGTCTAAAACCATCAAAAGTAGCACAAAGCCCTACCTTAGAAGATGATGGTATGTCATAATTGATAACCATGTCCACTGCCGGAATATCAAGTCCTCTACTTGCAACATCAGTGCAGATCAAAATATTGCATTCTCGTGCTTTAAACTTATTCAAAGCTCCAAGTCTCTTAGACTGCCATGAAAAATTGGATGACCAAAGATCAGCAAACACCTTCAAATGCGGTTTACTATGAACTGATAAAAATGTGTGTGTGTGTGTGTGTGAGAGAGAGAGAGAGAGAGAGAGAGAGAGAGAGAGAGAGAGAGAGAGAGAGAGAGATTATGCCTGGCTCATTTGACCACTGATTGGAATTGCCCTTAGTCCAAGATTTCGAAGAATTAAGGACAAAACTTGAGTTGAATCACATGTTCGAGTGAAAACCATTGTTGTACTT
Source organism: Syzygium malaccense (assembly GCA_031216405.1). Taxonomy (NCBI): domain Eukaryota; kingdom Viridiplantae; phylum Streptophyta; class Magnoliopsida; order Myrtales; family Myrtaceae; genus Syzygium; species Syzygium malaccense. The sequence continues at coordinate 3,288,451 of CM062256.1, read as the reverse complement.
TCAGCCATCACAGTGAGAACATAAACAAGATAGCAATCCTGTATAATTGCGAACAAAATGATTGACTGACAGGAATCAAATTAACAGAACAGAGAAAACATACTTCAACAATTTCACTTTCAAGTACCAACTATATTTGAAGCAATAAATGCATTTAACCTAGAATATTACTCTGCATAAAAAAATTAAAGCTAGATCTTTAATTTCTAAAGTTTCCTCGAATGCCCCCACATAATTGCAACTACAACCGCGATAAAAGCCTTTTCCCAGTAAGTGGGTTGGCCACATAAATACTTTTGCGCAATCACATTCTTTCCTACGTCATATCCCTCATAATATACAAGCAGTGAATCTTTCTTTAATGTATTCATCCGCGTCTTTTTATGATGTTTGGCACATTCTCACAACATAACACATCCAGATATTGGATGCACCATCAAGACTAGCTTTATTGTATACACAAGCAACAGAAAGGGTGGCAGGCAGGCTCAGTACTATTGTTAGCATCTCATGCAAATAGCCCACAGTTGAAAGGACAAGACCTTGTACTTGGCAGGAACAAAGCGATACTGCTGCTTCAGTGTATCAACAGTGGAATATTTAGATGCAGCTTCAATCTGAAAGTAAAAAAGAGATTTGCACATTTTCAGGATTAGAATACTGCAATAACAGTATCTAGATGACAATAATATAGATTTTAATGATATTGGAATTGCTAAAACAATACCTTCACAGGGTTCCTCAAACAAGCCCTCTGTAGCTTCTTAACCTGAAAATCAAACGCATACATAAGATGATACTCCAAGCAGGCCCCATTAGGCTGTTATCTTCTAAAATAAAAGAGCTGAAACTCTCTTTTGAATAGGCACCAAATGGATACCCAACCATTATATCAGCAAATTTTAATCATACTAAGGAGAAGTTGTGGTGGCCTGGTTGAGAAGCACAAGACGCCAACAGTATTAAAGAACTTTGAAAGTAACGGTCACTGTATTTCGCCTAACTCTATGACTGATAATAAAACAGAAAAGAAAAAGAAAAGGTTAAATGTGTCTCAAAGCAAAGAAAAGGGTAAATTTCCTACTAATGGTGTTTTAATAAGAAACTCAATGCCCCAAATTCCTTCAACAAAAATCTAAGGAGCTTAGAAAACTTCACGATGTGGCAATGTTACTTCAACTACTTTTAATGATAAAACAAATATCCCTATGAAATGGCACCGCGAAATTGCCAAGCTGTATCTACTTCGAGACATCTTTAAATACCTTTTTTGTCATAGTGGCAGAAAATAGATATGTCCTCCTTTCACGTGGTATAGCATTCAGAATTTCATCGATGGACTTCTCAAAATCCTCATTTAGCAACCTGTCTGCCTCATCTAATACCTGTTTGAAGAGCAGATGTTGCATCATTGTTAGTATCGGCCCTACAAGTAGTAGTTATGTTGCAACTAGAATGACTCCAAATCAAACTGTAAAATGCTCGTCAAGTTAGAATAAGAACTCAAAACTCACCTTCCTAAAGGATTTCTGGTTAGAAGTTTGGGTCAGGGTCTAAGTACATCCTAAATATTAAATGCACTTCACTTATTAAGCAATCCATATGAACACGGTCACCACAGACCACTTGACTTATAATTTCTAGCAACATACTGCCTTCGATAAGTTCTCTCTAACGATCACGTCCAATCTCTCCGAAACAGTGCACTAGGCACAATGTTTTATGACTTCTTCGAAGCATGAAATATAACCTAGTCCAAATTTTGAACCAGAGAAAAGCTCAGGAAAAATTTGTTAATCTTTGATTTAGTATGAATAAATTGATGGAATATTTCCCCAAGCATCGAACATACATAACGTTATAACCTACATCATAATCTTTTTTGCATGGCTCACACTGTATAAATTGCCTACCAAATATTTCAACATGCGAAGAGAAAAGCCTTTGGTGTTGGACAAATGATCAAGAAGACGTCCTGGCGTTCCCACCTGTCCAAGAAAAGACATAAAAAGATAATAAGTATCAGCAGAAGACCTAATAGACGTATCTTGATAAATTTACCGAATAGCAGGTTAGTTCAGTGACTACACAAACAAAAATCAAGAACAGAGATAAAAGGCAAATATTGACGGAATATAGCACTCACTAAGCAAGCAGTTATAGATGATGCATCTTAGAAGAGATTAACATACAAACACCTTAAGTACGATAGCCTCAACATTTAATAAAATGCCCAAAGGCATCAAGCAAGATTTTGAAACTATCTACTGAATGTTTAAATGAGCTTAGAATTTCAACTTTTAAAGTTAAGCTCAACTAACAGGCAAAATAACAGCAAATGGTCGATATATTCTGGAAAGAAGGGAAGTGCCAATCTGAGACAACTCATGTCCACTAGTTCAGTTAAGTAACCCCAAATATGAAAGACAAATCAAGCAGCCTTCCGAAACGGATACTTGAGAGATGAAGTTCTAATCAGTGAGCACTTACAACAATATGAGGGCGCTTTGCGAGGGCAATTGCCTGTTGCACCATGTCAACTCCACCAACAAGCTGCAAAAGGAAGCAGCATCAAGAAAGTATTCTTCTCAGTCATGTGCAAATGCAGAATTGCAGTCTGGAACTTTCATCAAACAACTGCAGAACATGTCCTGCCAAGACAAAAGGACAGAAAGAAAACTACTAGCAGGATTGCTTGAAGATAGGTTAAGCTCATTCACCAACTGAATCGACTTCAATCTACTTCTGACAGTGGAGCTCACAGATGCCGAAACCAAGACATATTTCAAATGAGGGGATAAAAAACGCTAGGTGCAAATCAGTTCATTATTGCGTTATGTTATTCACATTATACTCTTAAAAGGAGACTTTCATTTTCTAAAAGAATAAAATCTTTTCACAAATACCAAAAGATGCAGATTTGGGCAGCTGACACACACATTGATAAAACCAACTAATTGCAATGAGAGAAAGTTCACCGATATGAATCAAACAAAAAATGCAAAGCAAATACATTTGAAAGGGCCCATCTATTCCACTATTAAAAGGTTTGTACCAGCAGCGAGGCAACTTTTCAAACTAAACAGGAAAGGGGATCTTGATTACAAACACCACAGTTTATTGCAAAATCAGAGTCCTGTGCCCGTGATACAGAAATATATTCTTGAGATGCTTGAAATGTTATTACTCAGCAAAAAGCTTACCACAGCACATCTGACTCCGATGCCAGATCCTAAAGCTTCAAATTGTTCAGCAATCTGAATTGCCAGTTCCCTAGAAATAAAACGGCACATTATCCACTAATCACGGGAAGACACCTGGCGATGCCACAGCGTCAGCTTGTCGCCAAATAAAGTGAAGTAATTCCAACCTCGTAGGAGAGAGCACACAAGTAAAGAAGGCTTGCGGAGAGTCCAATAGAGCTTGCAGTATAGGAAGGGCAAATGCCCCAGTTTTGCCGGATCCTGTCTGCGCAAGACCAATCATATCTTTTCCTATGGAACAAAAGGCAGAGAAGCAAAGGGAAATCAATTAGTGTATGGCGTCTACATCTCATCAGAGTAACTTCAGTCTGGTCAACACTGACAGCCAAAAAAACGCAATGTCACTAAGGAGTCATTAAACCAAGCTAAGACAGAGACTTGATATCGTATCCGCCTTCATTTATTCCAAAGCACTATCGTCTCGCACAAAGCGACATGCTCGAAGTCTTCATGCTCTGAACTAGCTACAATCTACCAAAATTATGCGAGCCAGACACCTTTAAGTGCACACTTCACTCGATATCATCATTAAGCTTCCAGGTAACACACAGAATCTAAACAAAGCTCGGTGCTTGAATGAAACAGAGTCTACACAAGTACCGGCTCATCGCTCGTGCGGAACATGGAGCGAAACAATTCGATGATCGTGCATCCTCGCTGATATTCTAAGCCTCGAGGCGACCGACCCATCGACGCAGCACGGTTCGCCTTATCGAAACCGATCCCAAGATTGAATTTTGATGACGAGAAAGGTACCTTCGAGAGCATGAGGAATGGCTTCGACTTGGATCTTCGTCGGGTTCTTCCACCCCAGGGTGTCGCAAGCCTCCAGCAGCTGCTCGCATATGCCCAGCTCCTTGAACGTCCTCACCTCTTCCTTCTCTTCCGCCATGCTATCACTCCTTCTTCGCTGCTGAGCTCGGATTCGAAGATGATCAAGAACTCGCTCGAACCACTTCCTGCTTGTGATCAATGGAAGCTTGGAGGGGGCGGCGAGAGAACCGCCGGAGACGGCGGCTTGTGGAGCTGAGCGGCGGGTGCTGACGGCACGGCCTCTCGAGGTTTTAGGGTTTTTGCTCTTCGCCGCTTGGCGGTTCTTCTCCTCACAACGACGTGTTTGGAATAACTTGGGATGAGGGATGTGCTGGGCGGGCGGGTTCGCGTTGACCCGAATTAGAAGACCCGGGCCCAATTTACCGGGCCGGATCGGGTTCAATATTGGGCCTAATTGGGCTTGTCCAAGCCCGTCGAGAATGGTCTCCGCCATCTTTGACGGGCCGGGCTTGGGGAAAGAAGATTGGAACAGTCACAAGAGGAGAAGAATTATTAGGATAAATTCAAAATTTAAATGTAGAAGTTGGATCTCAATTCACTAACGAAAACGAAGCGAAATGAAAGCAGCGCTTGCTTCGACCGAAAAATTTCGAATCCCTTTGGATCATTGTAGCAGGGTTGTCGCGAGCGACAGCGATCGGTTGATCTAGTCGCCATAATTTGATTAATTGCGTTGTCTGTGAGACTAAACGATTTGGATTACCGAAAAAAATTATCTAAAGAATTCTTATTCCTCAAACAACATTATATTATATGCCGCGCCAGGGAGACCCTCGACCCCTTTTTTCCCCAATTTACTAAGGGTGCGTTTGGGAGAGCTTTTCATCGATTAAGGCTCGAAATTGAATACGAGCGCATCACATGACAATTAGCGAGCTAGATCTGAAAAAAAAAAAAAAAATAGACCGTGTTACCAAACACCCTAGCATTTTGCACAAGGGCCTTTAGGAGACCCAAACGACTTTCGGGAATGTGTTCCCACGCGTACCTTAAGACTACCTGACATTGTTGTGAATTATGCTCGATACCAGGGATATAAGCACTATATCGAACCCAAAGGGTCAATGTACTCCGGGCAACTTTACGTAACTCGCGTACCTTTCTCTCGCAACCACAAGACCCGCCTTATCGAGTTAAATTTAGCGTTCACGAGACGCCTCATTAATCTCATAGATCAGATAAGACCCCGAACGGAACTTTCAAAAAGAGTGGGTCTGCACTTGCAGCACCTTAAGAGGGTGCGCGTTGTTTCTTCTCCTCATCTTCCAAAGTGAGAGTATTCCATAACTCAAAGGCGCAGGGAGTTGCGTCTACATCTATCAATGTCCATATGCTCGTATTGGCCGACGTGCACCTAACAACCACTAATGATCCGCCCCCTCTCCTATGTGCATTCAAATTCAAGCCTTTTCTCTTATGCTGAATTCAATGTAGTTGACCCCCAATAAGAGTTTTGGCTGCGTTTGGTCGACCGTACAAAAGTCAGGATAAGATGTATTTTATCCTATTTTGTATTTGATAGTTATTCAAGATAAGATAACGTCGGATATAGACCGGATATAGTCCGGATAAAAAAATCGGGGAGGGTGAGATAGATCCGGATAGGATTTCTAATGCCTATTTTTTCAGAAACCCTACGCTTCACTCGCCGTCATCTTCATCCCCACACCTTGTGCGCTTTCACCGAAAAAATTTCTCGGCTTTTTTTCCTTCACCGACTCCTCATCCGGACCCGTGAATAACAAAAAAAAAAATTATCCTATCCGACTTTAAATCCGTAGTCCATTAAACAGTGAATAGGATATGAAAAAATCTCAGAATTTCTTATCTTATTCGATTCAGTCCTATCCTGTTTAAAAATTCGGACGATCAAATACAACTTTCGTGGTTCCCCCACCCCAAATAACTCGACACCGCCCACCCGACCCGTCTGACATTCTTGGACCAAAGAAATTCAGACTATAGGTGGTCGCATTTATTATCGTTACCCACATTTCTCCTTGTCTTTTTAAATAAAAAGTGCAATAAAGATATGCCTTTTTTGATGGGTTACGAAAAAAATGATCTTTAATCATGGCATGCACAGGAGAAGATGAAAAAAACCCCTTTTTTATTCTAAATTGTTCAATCTCTTGAGGGATTTTGCTTTACTATATGTAGAGCTAAGTAAAGGGTCTCGATAGAAAAAAAAAAAAAGGGATAGGGTCCCGAGATTGTCGATCGAACCAACTTGGACGATGCTTTGAATTTCACTCTCGAGTCGGGGATCGAGCAACGCCGATTTGGTAGCCCGGATCGGAGTTTCGGCGAGGATCCGAGGAACTGGATGAAGTCGACAGGGTTCGGGACGGTAATCGCCGCCACCCGGCCCCGGGGACCGGTGCCGTGGCTCCGTGCTTGGGAGAAGAGGAGCGATAACTCGTCGGAAAAGAAAACGCAGAAAAAAGGACGGGAGGGCAGCACACGAGTTCGGCAAAACGAGCGGCAACCGAGACAAGCGTGCGCATGACTGAGAGCCACTGGAAATGGAACAGGAATTTCTCGTGGATAATAACGCCAATACAAGGAAATTAAAAGAATAAACAATGAATTTCCTTTTTGAAAAAAGTGACATTTATTTAAATAGTTTTCTGGTAAATCGCACCTGAAGTAAAGCTACCGCCGAACGCTCGTGCGATTGAAACGCCCTTTCTCTTTCGCATGCGTGCGAGAGAAGCACGTCTCATCCACGCCAATAGAATTTCACCCTTCTTCCAAAAATCTTTTTCCGCAATTTTTAATTGAAACCAAAGAAAATGGACATAAATTTTCGATCGATAAATATCGAGATTAATGGGTTCCGCGAGAAGTTACTTTTTAAATCCGCAGAAATGCCTCATGGGTGTGAAATTCCTGATTTTTTTCTTGCCAAATTCCAATAATTCCTCGAATTTAAGGTGAAGGTTTTTTTTTTGCCACATAATAAAGACTAATAATAATAAAGAAATTGAGAAAAAGACGGCTGCAAACGGACAGAAAACAAAGGAACAATCGAAAAGCAGACACAAGCAAAAGGCAGCAAGCTTTTTTCATGGCTAAATTATACACCAAATTTAAACGATATGGAACTAGATTTCGCTCTTTATACAAAAATATTAAATAATAGACGCAAAAAAATCACGAAAAAGGAGAAGAAAAAAATTAAAGCTCGGTCTAGAAAATATGCTGTTAATTAGTGCACCTTCTTGGTAAAAAGGCTCCGGAGGTTGAAAATATAATTACTACTCCCGCCGGTATTGCCGCCTCCTCCGCCGCCGCCGCCGCCGCCGCCGCCGCCATCGCCGCCGCTGCTGTTGGTGTCGCCGCAGTCGGCCACGGCCACCCGGATTGTGCTGTTGTCGTCGTTCCTGCAGCTCAGATGGTGCCTGTACCCGATACACATCGGCACGTTCAAATTCAACACCCTGGCCTTGTTCGCTCCGGCGCTGGCCACGCCTCTCGCCGCCTTGCTCCGGCGGGCCTCGGCCGCGGCTTCGGATTTCGGGACGGCCTTGTCGACGCTCCGGGCCGCAGGCTCGGCGGCGACAGCGGGGACGGGGACCTTGGCCGGCGGGGCCCCACGGCGCACCTGCCAGACCGGGCTGTTCCGGCCCAAATGCACCCCGACCCGGCCCGGGCTGCTCGGCCACTTCCTGGACTTGGAGTCCCCCGCCGAGTTGCTCCGCGAGCACGGCGCGCTGCTCACCTTCCGGGCGCTCGGGCCACCGAACGCGGCCAATCTGGGCCGGGCGCCGCCGTTCCCGGCGGATCTGCTCCGCGAGAAGGGCCACAAGTTGATGTTCAGCTCAGTGGGGCCCGAGCCGGAACCGGCCCGCCCGTGGCTCTTCTTCTCCTTCTTCCTGTCGACCTTGTCCTTATCCGAGGGCGACGGCTTCTCGTCTGGGTTGTTGACGGGCTTCTTCTCGCTCTTCTTGAAGATGTCCCTCCACCGCTTCGAAGCGGTGGTGGCCGACGACGCCGGGGTCAGCCGGGGCCCGGGCTCCGGATCCGGGTCGGGGAGGTCCGCCTCGGGAGCGGGGGCAGGTTCCGGCCCCTCGGGGCCGGCTTCGGGCTCGGGCTCGGGGACGGGGACGGGGACGGGGTCGGGGGGGTCGGGCTGGTGGAGGTGGAGGAGGTGGAGGGGGAGGAGGACGCCGTCGACGAAGAGCTCGTCGGCGGAGAGGAGCTCGGGCTGGGGGAAGATGGGGTTACGGACCATCCAGAACTCGAACTCCGGCGAGTTGGAGGCGCTGCTGCTCCGCCGCCCGCTGCCGCAGGGGGAGAGAGCCTGCGGCGGCTGTGGGTGGTGGTGGTGGTGCTCTTGTGCGGATATGGTTGGGCTCTCCATTTCCATAATTCGTTCTCGCAGAGAGAGAGAGAGAGAGAGAGAGAGAGAGGGAGGGAGGGAGGTGTTTTGTAGTTTCGTTTGGAATGGAGTTGGGGAGTTGCAGGGGAGAGACCCCACAGGCAATAAAGAAAGGAGGACGGACAAATTATAAGTGGATGAGAGGGAGAGAGCCTAGGAAGATGGTCCATTATAATACAATGAGAGAAGTGTTTTTCGCCGTACGTATGAACTTTCTTCTTTTTTTTTTTTTTTATAACTAGGGTACGAGCGCAGAGATCCACGACTTTTGAAGGTTGATGAAACATCCAATAAATTTCGTGAACCCATTGAATTTTTCTTTATGGTCTACCATATAAGATATGGAGCAGTTTGCATGAAGTTAGTGAACATATGACATTTAGCTCCTGAGTTGTTAGCTCCTGAGTTGTAAACTCCCTTGCCGCTCTAACTAACCGCGTCGTGTAAAGGAAGCGAGTTAAAAGTTGATAACTATGTTAATGAGTGCTTTAGGGGACACTAGTTTTGATGACATTATATAATTTCTAATGCACCGATTGCCGATGCGCCGATTGCTTTTGTGCTTATGCACGATCGGTTTCTTGAAAATCGAATTATTTCAAATTGAAATTAACTCAATGAGTATCTTGAGAACATTCGTTAACATGACGCATTATTAAGATGCAATTCCCACTAATCCGGCTCCATCGCATCACAAACTTTACATAAAAAGCACTTTGTGTTTCTCTCTATTAGATAAACTAATCTTAATGAATAGGCGAATTTGAGTTGCAAAATTGGGATTCAGAAGCTTCTAAATAATTTAAAAAAAAATAGTTCGAGAAGACAACAAAATAAGCACACCATAGAAGAAAACCATAAAGTTCATTCCCTCTCACAGATAATGTCAATGTGCAGTGCGATCTAGTCCTTAGAAGTCGATAGGTGGTTTTATTAAGAGGTTGACTTGCACCAATACACAACAGGTGAAGGCATTTGCATTTATGCCCTGAATTGACATCCGAGCCAGTAAATGTCTAACGAGGAATGAACGAACTCGATAGCTAGAGATGTAGAGATGCACCGATACTTAAGTCATTATGGGCATCTTGTGAAGGTTTCCTCCCACAAGCAGAAACGCCGACGCCGCCGTCTTTTCGGATGGATTGCCATTGATCGAGTGGCATCCATAACATGAAAATAAGCCTAGATGACCTCTCCTTTCGCAGAGCCAGATCTACTTGTTACAATGCTTGCGCACTCGCACACACTCAAGCGACCTTGGGTAAAGTCCCTATGATACTACACACTTATTTTCATATTGCAATGTCTCCCAATCTTTCAAATCTGAGTAGGTCTTTAAAAGGTTTAAAAAAAAGACGAGCGGAAGAAATTGCCCCGTGCTGGTTGCAATGCTTGTGAACACACTCAAGCGACCTTGGGTAAAGTCCCAATGATACTGCACACTTATTTCCATGTTGCAACGTTTCCCAATCTTTGGTTTTCAACTCATGCAACTCCGTAGAATTTCCTCTTTTTATCCGGTCGACACTTGTGATGGCTCCTGGCCAAAAAGGTGTGTACAGTCCAGTGTTCAGTGAATCCTATAGAAGATGCCGAAGCATGTGTCCTTTTCTTATCTTCTTAGAACGTATCTCCACAGATTAGTGACTCATCACAAAAAAATCTATCACGATAAACTACAGTTGAAAGGCCTTCGTTTGAGAAGTGAGTGATTAGCATCGATTAGCGGAAAAGAAACACAAACTTCAAATCGGGTATCATCATCTCTCGTTCATGTCTTCTCTGGACTTTATCCCGATTGAAATCACTTAGAAATCAAAGGTTTCTTTCTTGTAAAAAAATGTGGATCTTGACTTGAAAATATGATGGAATATCGCATTCAAATTTTACTCGATGAGATTTTTATCTCGAGAAATAAGTGTTTTGTGAATTTGCAACATGAGGCGTGTGTTCCATATGCATTTAATGCGATAGACGAAGGTACCACTTAACACTATTAGAGAAAAGAAAAATTATAAAATTTTATGCTTGTTTGAACAAAAATTGTATGAGTAATGCTAAGTATACCTAAATTGATCTACAGCATATTGATTTGTTGATCTTTGTTTCCTTTACCAAATTAGCTCATTTTATTTCTTTTTATCGATTCACAAAATATGTCTTTCTAAGTGAGTACATCCTTTTAATTTAGTTTTGTTTGTGCCCATTTGTCGCTAAACCAAGCTATAGGCAATTGTATGTCATTATCTCATCTAATTCAATATGGAAAAAAGTACGTATTTTCGATGGATTTACTTCAATTCCATCGTCGAGTGACTTGAAAAAAGTCAAAATTGAGCTTTTGTAATAAATTAAAGGGAAAAAGCCACAAAAAACCCTAAACTATGCTTACTGTGACACATTTTACCCTAAAATTTTTTTCCATGACTCAAAAAATTTCAAACTTATACTTGTGTAACTTATTTACCATCTGTCAAAGTTCCGTCAATGAGAATTATTAAAAATCTACCTACATGGATGCCGAAAAGTAAACGCTGTTGACATGACGCTAACATGGTTTAAGTAAAATGAAATCGATGTTGTTTTGGCTGAAAAATCATCTAACAAAACCTTGATTGAGGGTAAATGTGTCACATAGATATAAGTTTGGGGTTTATTTATGTCACAAGAAATATTTTAAGGTGAATGCATCATAGTGAGTACAATTTGGGGCTCTTGATGTTATAAAAAAGTTTAAGGTAAATGCGTTACAATGAGTATAGTTTGAGGTTTTTTTGTGGCCTTTTCTCCAAATTAAACTCAGCCTGCAATGATTTTCTCTCTTTTGAGGCAAACTTCTACTCTCGCCCTCCTCGACCATATTTTAAGCTGCCTCCATCCATTAAAAAAAGGAGAAGGTCTATTGCGTGCTTTAGTGTGAGGTGTTTACTTATGTTTCACGAAAAAATGTTAATCGACAGAGATTGCGAAGGGTCCTTTGTCGATTTTGGATGGGAAAGTAAATGACAAGAAATTTAAAAGTACAGCACGGGGAACAATTGTTGCTAGTGATATAAATTACAAGGAAAGATAGATTGCAGGAAAGTAAATACAAAGATAAAGAACGTCGAGTTCTGTGGTTGATTGAGGAAGCTTAAAATAAGAACCCTTAGAGAAAATCGAAGAGCAGAAAAATGAAAGAGAAATTAGAAACTAGGAAGAGAGAGATAATGCAGAAAACAGAAACAAAGGTTTTAAAATAATGCTGTTTTATTGATTTCTCTCCTTGTTTATATACACATGCAAAGAATGATGGGTTAAAATCAGTTTGAGTTTGAACGACTTTTTGGTTGCTTGGTTGTCCGTGTGGAGAGGAGCAGGAAGTTTCTGGCTGAATCGAGTCTTGCGCAAGAGAATAGGAAGATGCAAATCGTTAGTGATGTGGCAACTTGATCTGAGCTGGAAGCTGATGTGGACGTGGGCAACTTTGACTTGTTCAACATCCCCTGTAGGCTGACGGGGCGGCATGAATGGTCAGCTTAGAACGTTGAACTCGAAAGCATGCATAGGAGAGTCCTTTGGTGAAAATGTCAATAGGCTGATCTACGGAGGAAATAAAGTGAAGGTTGAGCTGCCCACAAGTCAGTTGTGCAAGCACGAAAGACAATGTTTGCGGTTAGGTACGGTGCCAATAAATTATCACGCCAAAGAGTTAATGGATATGGTAAAAGAGCCTTTAGATCTTTTGAGAAATACTCAATCCACATAAGTTAGTAGTATTAGCTAAGCACTTCTATTCAGCTTTTGTAGTGGAAAGTGCCACAGTTCGTTGCTTACAAGAGCTCCAAGAAATAAGATTATGACAAAGGAAAACACAATAGCCTCCAACAGAGTGCTGATCATCACACAATCACCAGTGTAGCCTGCGTCAAAAAGGCATGGAGAGCTGTAAATGAATTGTGAGTAAACAAAATACCAAGTCGAGGAGTGTCTGCAAGATAACACTCAATGAACCGTGGTAGAGGCACAGAGGAACTACCATGTAGTGTTGATGAGTAGGCAATGTTTGGTTGTGTAAGTGTTAGACATCGTAGAGCGCCAACAATACTTCGATGAAGAAGAGGTCTGGGAAAGGGTCTTCTTGAGGTTGATGTCGTCCATATACACAAGGAGTATCATACTGTAGTGAGGTGTATGTAGAACAAATAATGAAGAGTATGCACTTGACATTTGAAATCCTAGAGCAATTAAATAGGAGCTAAGTCGCTGGTACCACGCTTGAGGAGCTTGCTTGAGGCCGTAAAGAGAACGTCGAAGACGACATACATGCCGTGGCCTTGTTGCATCTACAAATCTTTGGGGTTGTACCATAAATACTTCCTCATTGAGATATCCATGGAGGAAAGCATTAGAGACATCATGTTGATAGATGTTCCACCCTTCAGAATAAGCAAGAGCAATGATAGTGCAAATTGTCATAGGTTTTGCAATAGGCCTGAAGGTTTCATAATAGTCTAGTCCCACATGTTGATGAAATCCCTCAGTTACAAGACGAGCTTTATACCGTTCAAGAGAACCATCGGCTCGAAGCTTGACTTTGAAGATCCATTTACATCCAATGGAACGAGCATGAGCTAGAGTAGGAAAAAGCTCCCAGGTTCCGTTCGGAATTAGGGCGGCATAATCGTCTGCCATGGCTGAACGCCATTGAGGATCACGAGATGCCTGAGTGAACATGTAGGTTCAGTGTAAGGATGAGTTGTGGTTGTCATTGCATGTGTGTGCTGGCAGTTGATAGTCCTACGCGAAAAAGTATCAACTTTGAGACGAGTTTTTATCGGATGAGTAGTTGCATTAGAATAGGTTGTTGGCGGGGCTGGTGCAGCTGTTGAGGTTGGTGGTGATGTCGACGATTCAGGCAAAGATGTTGATGAAGGAGGCACGACTTATGGAGTTGTGTTCGAAGTTGGGACTAGAGGTGGAGGTAGTGGGAGCACTATGTCCGAAATGGGAGCTGGCAGCGGCTATAGAAGACATGGGGTTGAATAGGAAGCTTCTTTCATAAAAAATAGCATGGGTAGCAAAGTAGAATTTGCGGGTGAGTGGACAATAACGGTGATACCAGCGATAGCGGTTATGAGAAGTTTTTCCATGCAACACTTATGCTTTTGTATCGATTGCCTATTATCGATGACTTTGTCGATGAACTTTCAAATTTTGGCGAAGACTCTCGTCAATAACTTTTACATTGTGTGTCGTCGATTTCATTGACAAGTTGTTAATTCTTCAAGTCGATGACTATTCTGACCAAACTATCCTCATCGACGAGTTCGCCGCTTATCAATAACAACTAAACATTGGTCATTTTTTTAATGTCAACAACTTACAATTTCACAAAAATGCATAAGATGTAATTTTCCACGCGACAACATTCAGACTATTCTAGTCTAAAGTACAAACAAAACCCTAGCTATCACATATTAATCCCGCAGATAGTCTCCGTTCTCTCAGTCACTCTCATTGTGCAATAATGTGCAACTCTCTCTCTCTCTCTCTCTCTCTCTCAATACCCGATTTTTGATAAAGGGCCACGATTGGATAGGTTCCTAGTTCTTGATCAATACTGATTCACCATGAAATCGATTATCCTTACTATCATCGCCGGTTTTTCTGGCCACACCACCTTGGTCGTACAAACGACAAAATAATGCCGAGCGTTGACGTCTTTCACATCCCACTATACATAATTGTTTTTCCTCTTCAGCTCTTGTCAAACATGACAAGGATTCAAGTGATCGAGCCCCCAAAGTCCACCACTCAGTCCGTATAGTTTAAAATCTTCCTTGCATGCTGCTCTTCACGTACGTTAGGGTTTGGAAACCCCGAATATTCCCCTGCCTCAATGCATGTGACCTTTTTCCCACTGTCTCCCATCAAACTTTCTTCTTTATTCTTTATAAAAAAACAGACCCGGGTTCCATGTTTTTGTTCAGGGCATCTTTCTAAGGTTACACATATATAAAAACACACGAGTTCCTTTCACGCCAGGTGTTTCGGCATTCTCCGGCTGCTGTTAGGCACGGGTCTAAAACTATCTAACTCTTAGGGTTGATGGAGGATCGAGACTATCTGATTCTCTCGTCCTTACCGACTGCTAATGCTGTTTAATCATTTCTCACTAATTATAGATTGAATTGATTTGTAGTCGGTGCTTGTTTAGTAATTATGTTAAAGTTTAGGGTTTTCATTGATGACAGAATGACAATACTAACTTGTGAGTATCGGATGTCATTTAAGCGGTTAGACTCTAAATGTGATCATTGATGAAATCGAGTTTACGCCAAGATAATGCTAATCAAGTCGAGTCTAGGTTTTCGGATGGTGTTATGTCGTCAAACACGACTCTGATGCTAGTCCCATTGATCAAGAAATACATTTCGTATTATGTGTAGGGAATTGCTTTTTGTATGGACACAATGATAAGCAACCTTCTCTTTCAATTGCATCTCGATACAAAATGTGGAGCACATTTTTGGTAACTCAAGGACTTATGCGGCGGCAAGATGGAAGATTATGCGTGAATATCTTTTATATGTTGCACAGATTATTTTCGAACAAGGGACTTTGAGGCATGTATGGTAGCCACGGCAGCAGCGGCCGCCAGCCGCCTCCATCCATTATGGCGCATTTTCCACCTATATAGGAGATTGATGATCTAACGAATTTGGCAATCCCCTAACTAATAATTTTGGTGCTTTAGGATGGATTGGTCGTGTGATCAGCAAACCAAACGGTGCCAAAGGAACAACAGGAAAGAGGGGATAAACACTGTGTCAAAAGGAACGGGAGCCAATGGGCTTGTGACCCCACTGCATTACTTGATAAATTCTTGGAATTACATGCATTTGAGGCACTTAGATTTCGATGTGATTATTTCATAATGCCCATTTATTTTTAGCAAAAAGGAGGCTTATTATATATATGATTGGATATTTTAAAAAATTACACCGTAAGACGAAAATGAGGAAAGAAAAAAAAATTACAAATCATATCCTGAATTAAACAATCTCCTTACAACTTTAATTAAATTGTTACTTGTTACTATAAAAAATGTAAAACATTCAAAAAAATTGATTAAATAAGCAACTACCAGAGACAAATGTACAGATGATGCACTTGAGCCGAATAGGACTCGCAATATATTTCAACTATGGCTGACTGTTTCACCTTCGAGATGTCGGAATTCACCAACTCTAAAAGTAGGATTAGCTCTTCGAAGTACGTAGATCTAAGCTGAAAGATGCACCTGAAACTTTAATTGAACTTACAAGTTAGTTCTAATAAAAAACGAAGCGCAAATCATACTGATTTAACCAGGTTTGATCAATTTACTCAAGCCATCGCTAAAATCCTAAGTGAAATCATTAGAACTTGATTGTAAAATTCAAAAATTACCTTACGTCATGCGACAAGCCCCTTCCAAGAGCTGAATAGATTTTGGTTGAGATATGATTCGAACATACCTCGCGCTTCCAAGTTAGCGCATCGTTCAAGGTTTGAACAACGCTTGATTCACTTTCGATGGAATTGCACTCGAACACTTAGTTTTGGAGGTGCACAAGAGAGAGGTGGTCGAGTGCTAGGATTTGTCCTTTTCTATTGAACTTGACCTAATATGCTTCCCATAAATTAATTTGTTGATTGGCCAAGAGATCAATGGTTGAGATGGCATGAGATGGAGGAAAATGATATTAGAACTACCGTAACTTTTGTATGATATTCATTTTAGTGTCAAACTTTTTTCGTCATCACTAAAGTGCTACTTTTTAAAAAAAAAACTGATGATTTAAGTGCCAACTTAGATTTGGGATGCCGAAAATCTAATGTGGCAATTTATTATCAATTTTCTTGATCGACGTGACTCATCGGCGTGCTCAGTAGGCATTAATAGCCCTAAACGACATTGTTTACATGTTATGACCCAAATATAAACCCTAATTCGAAAATTCCAAAATTAAGAGCTAAATCTTGTAATGGAAAGCGGGAGCAGGTCAAGCACCGAGATTCGTTTCAACAAGCACCGAGATTCGATTCAACATGGGCAAATCAATCACCTTTTCTCTGTTGTAAGATTCCTTCCTCTGGCACCAAGCGCCAATTTCTTTTCTCCAAGCACCGAGCCCTAATTTTTTCTTGTGTTGATTGAACAAGTGAGTGAGAGAGGATGACGATGGTCGTGTGAGTGGCTAAATGAGAGAGAGAGAGAGATGGCTTGCGAGCGAGGGTGACTGGCGGCT
The DNA here is from genome assembly GCA_031216405.1 of Syzygium malaccense. Lineage (NCBI taxonomy): Eukaryota > Viridiplantae > Streptophyta > Magnoliopsida > Myrtales > Myrtaceae > Syzygium > Syzygium malaccense. The sequence continues at coordinate 3,271,691 of CM062256.1, read as the reverse complement.
TCGAACAGTGATCGAATGTGAGCGTCGAATTCAAGGGAAAGAAAACGATAGAGAGAAATCTATCTTTCGAGAGAATGACTTGGTGCGGCGTCATTTAGGCCGATACCAGCCACCTCATTGTCCACATTGGACTTGTTTTTGTTTTTAAAGGCACGTATTGAAAATTTTTTATTAAAAAAATCACGTAGGACTTTTGGCTGGACCGGATGTACCTAAGTGATTATTTTTTCTTCGATTTGGTAGCGAAAAATTTTGGCACCAAAGTAAGTACCGTACAAAAGTTAAGACACTTTTAGTGTCTTTTTCCCTATGATATGGATGTAAACTTGTCCAAAATGAGAGGCAAGTACATGGATTGTTATTCTTTCATATTAAATCAGCCGTCAATTCCTATTAGAGAGCAAAATCAATGGTTGTGAAATTTAGGAAAAAAATTGACCTGTTCCACATGTAAATTGATTTAATTCGAGTCAAATCTCAAAGAATTTTTTTTCCTCTTAATTAAGGGAAATTCCTCCTTATTTCATTAAAATTAAGCATCCATAAAGTTTAGGGCAATGAAATTTTTTTTTGGTGTCTTTGTATTTTATGATGTAACATAACAATAATATACCAGAATAATGTGCCACAAGTATTATCAACACCATGTGATGGACAGAAGTCAAAGGTATTTGGAATAAAATCTCACGGTTGGAATTGGAAGTGGGGAAGAAAGCAACATGGCAGTAGTGCTAGCCTACTAGGGTTTCCCATCGACAATAATGGCATAAAAGTTGTAATTTCGAGTGGGGGCCCATCAATTTTATTTATTTTTTTGTATGGTAGCATGTGGGAGCATTTCATAGCTCTGTTGGGTACTATAATAGAGAGAGAGAGAGGAATCAAAACAAGGAGAAAGGAAACAAGATAACTGTGAGGAAGATGAGATGGGTGGGTTGACAAGGATCTCTTCCCCCCTTTTGTTAATGGCGTTTGTTTGTGGGCAAAATGATGAGCCATGTGAAGGCCAAATCAACATGGGTCATTTCCATCAATGCCCGGTGGACCCTAACCCAATCTTTTGGACATTGTCAATCGGATGCGACCGGGGGCAGGTGCGTTCGCGTCTGATGCAGCCGAACCTTTAGATCGGGTTGATTCGACTCGGGGCCCGACTGATTTAATGGTTGGCATGCATTGAGTAAAAGGGTCATTTTTCATGTGGATATATAGCATGTATGCCAATCTTCTCCACCACATCCTGTTCTCTAGATGCACCCAATTGGGAATAAGTTTAAGAGCCATCAATTATCTTCTTGTCCCTTTTCCCAACATTGAAGGGTTAATAATGGAATAACTTCGCCTTCATATGGTGAGAACTAAAGTGATAATTGGGTGGCTGGTGTGAATTTACAGTAAGAAAACACTAAGGGGAAAAATTGAATCATGCTAGGCGTCATAAAAAAGAGAGGGGGGGGGGGGGGGGGGGGTGCGGGGGGGGTGGCATTCACCAAGCGATATAGACTCGTGGATGAACTAGAGTAATCATCATACTAATGAGTAAGGCCACAAGTTGAACCAGATCAAACACTTTAATTCCATGCGAACACTGAATTTTCGAATTGAAGAAATTTGGATACGAGAGACTTTCGTAAGATGAACCCTCTAACAGTAATTTTGGTATTGAGGGATAAATTTTATGCATCTTAGATAAAATGGTAAGCGAAAACACCTAGAAGTTATGGTCTTGCCGTAACAAGAAAAAGTTGAGGACCTTGCATGCCAACAAGGCCATGTGGAACTTGCATATATAAGCTAAGAGCTAGAGAAAATGGCACATCCTGGGATCGATTTCGCAAATTCTACATACATAATTCATCAAACTTATCACTTTAAGAATGTGTAAGCGAAAATGCCTAGGAGTTATGGTCTTATCTTAATAAGGAAAAGTTGAGGACCTTACATGCCATCGAGACCATGTGCGACTTGCATACATAAGCTAAGAGCTAGATAAAACGATGCATCCCAGGATCGATTTCGCAAATCGTACATACATAATTGATAGAACTTGTCACTTCAAGTATGTGCAAGTGAAAACGCGTAGGAGTTTTGGTCTTATCTTAATAAGAAAAAGTTGAGGACCTCGCATGCCAACAAGAACATGCGTGATTTGCATATATAAGCTAACAGCAAGAGAAAATGACACATCCTGGGATCGATTTTGTAAATTCTACGTACATAATTGATCGAACTTGTCACTTCAAGAACATGTAAGCGAAAATGCCTAGGAGTTATGGTCTTATCTTTATAAGAAAAAGTTGGGGACCTCGCATGCCAACAAGACCATGCGTGACTTGCGTAAATAAGCTAAGAGATAGAGAAAACGATGCATGCCAAGGATCGTTTCGCAAATCCTACATACATAATTGATTGAATTTGTCATTTCAAGAACATATAGAACAAGTTCACTTAGCTCGAATTTCTTCTCAAGTAATTAACCTGAATTCATGTTATCCACATTCACTCGACCGAGCAATACATCGAGTGAGCTTTCACACCTTGAAAAGTCTAAGGTCATGGTACCCAGTCCATGGTAAATTATGAAACCTAGAAATGCCGAGCCTCGATACGACGTCGCGTACGAAGCGAGAAACTCTCAAGGAAGAAACGCCCTAGCTTAGGACACGGCCATATGGCACACCCTACGTTGTTTGGGACCATGTTATAAAGATACAGCTCATGCCTCATATCACTATGTCCCTTGGGCTACGCTATTTCCCCTCGTTCACCACACATGACCCCAACCGAAATTCAATGAGCATTGAGCGTTTCTCCTTTCGTTTGTATTATTTTTTTCCCGTGTGTGTGTGGGTGTTTTCTTCTAGGCGTTCCACCACATAACCATTGCGTCCATTCCTTCCAAGAGACTTTAATTATCAATGTCTCTTGCGAACTCCTTTTGTGGGTTGTTTTAGATGTCGATGCTTACCCACATTTCCAGTGGAACTAAATCTCAGAACCCGAGACAAAAAAATTTGTTCCGAATCCAAGAAAAAGTTGTCCGGTAGGCAAAGCCTTATCCAAACGAACATGTGACTTTTGGATATTTACATGCTTACTGTCGATACTTTTCTTGTTTGATGTCTATAATAACGGCGATTTTGCTTTAACGATGTTGGGTGTTCTTAGAGCTTTTCTTATCTCAAAAGATTCAAAAGGTGAGACTTTTCCTTGTACATATAAACCGACCACCCATCCTTTTTACAATCGATGTGATATAAACCTCAACAATTTACCCTTCACACGTCGAGCTTAGGTCGGAGCATTAATAACCCTCTTCGAGTGATTGTTCGGTCAAGATTTATTGGTAACTTAGGCTCTCATATCAAGATTGGGTGGTCTTGAACCTCTCTTATCCTAAAAACTAATTCAAAGGGCGAGATTTTCTTCACACATATAAACTAACTAATAGCCTTTTTCATAATTGATATGGGTTAAACCCTAATAAACGAGTGTCTTGAACCACTTATTAATCTTACTCAATAAAGAAACTTTCCCACACCAATACACCGATTGCACACAGCACAAGAGAGAGGGTGCATTTGAAATGGCAATATTTATTTATATATGTGTTTAACAGGGGCATTGGAAATACTTTTGTGGAAAAGTTTGTTTACATATCCCGATAAACTATGTAGTACTTTCTTCTATGACTTGAAAAGTAAGTGGAGACCCTCGTGAACAGACTTTTGTCCTTTGCTTAGAAAGATTACACAGTATCGGTTCATTCTTAATAAGATTTCAAAAGGGCCTCGAGAATATAAACGACAGAAAATCCACTTTCATGTAGGTTGAAAACATGTTTTGAAGCTAGTGGAGATAAGGACAACATCGGTTTCACAATTATTGAATTATCGGCATTGCATCCAATCTAGTACTAAACTTCATAAATCGATCGCTCTATTCCTATAATTTTTCTTAAAACTTTATTTAATTGGGTAATCCGACAAGTAGCTACTTAATGGAGAATTCGATGTGATATCGCTTTTGGCAGTAAATGAAACAAAAGGCAAAAAACACACTAACAAAAAAAAATACATTATAACCAGAAAATACAGTATAAACTCTTTGTTTATTCCCAAACCAATGTTATTTATTTGGAAAAAAGCCACAAAAAATCCAAAACTTTGCCACTGTGATACATTTTCTCTAAATTATTTTTTGTGACACCAAAAATTCAAAACTCATACCCGTATGACATATTCACCCTGAACTATTTATTGTGACACCAAAAATCTCAAATTTATGCATATGTGACATATTTAGCCTCAACTTTTTTTGTGATGCCAAAAACCCTAAATTTTTTTCTACAGCACCAGATTATTGGGATAAATGTGTTACATAGATATAAGTTTAGGGTTTTTGGTGTCACAATATACAAGTTTGGAGCAAGTGTATCACACGAATATAAGTTTGAGGCTTTCGGCATCACAAAAAAAGTTCGAGATAAATATGTTACAGTGGATATAGTTTAGGATTTTTGGTGTCTTTTACCCTATTTGTTTTAAACAATTGAAAACATTTAATAAGGAGAACATTGCAAAAAATACAAAGACTGATTTATAAGTTTGGAGTAAATGTGTCATATAGGTATGAGTTTGGGGTTTTTAGTATCACAAAAAAAGTCCAAGATAAATATTGCACAATAGGCATAGTTTAGGATTTTTGGTGGCTTTTACCCTATCTGTTTTAAACAATTGAAAACATTTAATAATGATGATGCTACAAAAAATACAAAGACTGATTTACAAAATCAAACGATTCACTTCTGAAATATCCATTTACAGCCAGTATTGCAAGCCTGTCTCTTTTTAAGCAGCTAGCAAACTTTTCTTGCTTTAAAGATCAGCCAGCTAGGTTTTCAAATCCCATGAATAGGAAAACTCCTCCACCTAATCAGCCGTCTCTACATATATTTGCACATGCACTACAAAAAAAATGGCCAGTCAATTCTACCTAAAAACAAATTTCTTGACAAATTTCTAAAATCGGGTATTTTGTATATTAAGGGAAAGTATATAATCAGATGGTGAGCCCCTCGGGCGGGCTCAACCACCACCTACACTCCATTAATTAGACTAGTCAATGTCATTTAGGTAAATAATGTCATGTCAACCATATAAAATCAATCATTCTTTATTAAGTCCTGTAGTTTTCAATCAAGAAGACAAATCAATGTCATTTGGAAAATTTTTCATGTCAACCACATGAAATTAACCATTCTTTGAAGTCTATAGTTTTCGACCAGCGCACCTTGGATGGAACCTAACTAGGTCTATACACCTAAAATTTTCCGTTATCAGTAATTAAGGTTGATTAATTACAAAAGAAAAGATTAGTCCATTTTTCACAAATTTCTAAAATTGGGAATTTTGTATATTAAGGGAAAGTATATAATCAGATGGTGAGCCGGTGAACCCCACGGGCGGGCTCACCCTTGTCCTACACTCCATTAATTAGATAAGTCAATGTCATTTAGGAAAACAATGTCATGTCAACCATATCAAATCGACCATTCTATAGTTTTCAATTGGAAAGACAAGTCAATGTCAGTTGGAAAACTTTTCATGTCAACCATATGAAATTAACCATTCTTTAAAATCTGTAGTTTTCGACCAGCGCTAGACGCACCTCGGTTAGAACCTAACGAGGTCTATAGACCTAAGTTTTCCGTTATCGGTTAATTAAGATTAATTAATTACAAAAGAAAAGATTAGTCCATTTTCTTGCGCATGCCTTCCTTGTCTGGGCTCAGTGTTGAGTGGACCGATAATATGAACTTGTATGAGCCCACGAATTGATGGCCCTATCTATCCTATCCAATTTTGCACTTTGCTAGTAATTAAATATCTTGTAGCCAACATCAAAATTTACAAACATTATTCACGTAATAATACTTATAGGACAGATATCTGAATTGTTATTTCATCACCAGAAGATGGGATATTATCAACTCAAATGACATGATGCAATTTTTTAGAGATGACAGTGGGTCAAACTACAACTTATATTCTCAACTCAACTCAACTCAAATAATTTCAAATACATCATGGAATTTACTTAAACTTAGGTGGGATTCTCAAATGGGAGCCCTCATAACATGACTTCTATGAGTGTACGGGATTCTCAAACACGAATAAAACCTATGCGATTTTTTCTTTTCGCGAGTACTTTTGAATAAATGGATTTTCTAGCCCAAGAGAAATGAGAGACTCTATAATTGGAAGAGGAATGTCAAGAAATGGCGTGAGTAAATATGTTATCTTTGTTTGGAGCTACTTATACTTTTTAAGTTCCTTTTCGTGTTAGGAACTTTAATTTAAAATAAGTTGTTCCGTATGTACTTGACACTCCTGTTTGGATCAGCTTAATTTGAGCTAATTTCACCTTTTCTTTCAAGATTTAAAATGAAAGTAAAGTAATTTAAAATTTTTTTGCAAAATTATATGCAGACAAGCCAATAATACTTATATAATTTGAATTATTTAAGGGCGTTTAACATTAAACAAAAGTTCAATTGTATGAGCCGCTACAACTGAAAAAGTGTAATGTTATCGACTAAAAGATATTGTTACAATTAGGGTCTTGATTGAGTTAATTTATTTATCAACTATCACGCACGTACTTTATAACTCCACACAACACGATACGGAATACTAGATATCGATAAAATCCTTAAATCTGTAGCGTAATTAACAACATGATTCAAGTATCAAGAATCGAAAAAACCAATGAGTTCCCTCTTCCCAAAGGCATCAATCTCATAATCAAAATGCACATGTCGACCCAATGAAGTCACTGTTGACATCATTGTCCCTGAATCAAGTTTAGCCTCTAACTCTATGATTAGTGCTTGCGCGTAAACTCTTTCTTCTTGCCGTCTATATCCTGTTTTAGCCACGTGACAGGTGATTAGGGTTTCAGCTTTTTCCTATGCAAGTTATGATTATGGCAACAAGGGCCTATCATGTTTGCCTGCCAAAGTTGGTATCACTAGATTCATACAATAATCAGATCAAAATTAAGAATCTTAATAAAGTCAATGATAATCAGATTTAACATGCAAATCATACAAGATCAGTCTCCCCTCATTCCCGCAAAGGATGATCACGTGTCAACGATAATCATATTTATTCGTGACAAGATCAATCACCCATCATCTAATGTATTTCAACTGAAATCTAAATGGGAAAAATTTAATTAAAAAATCCTAAACCTATTGCATCTTAGCCAATTCAGTCCTAAACCTTTTAATTGTGCCAATTGAGTCAATATGGCTAATTTTGGGGGGAAATCATTGATGTGGACATCCTACGTAGCACACTGACATTGACGTGAACAATTTTTATTGATATATTAATGTTTTTTTGAAATTTTGAATTTCCTTTTCTTTTCTTTTTTTTCTTCCCTTCTTCCTCTAGCCGGTCGTTGGGCCTTAGTGATCGTCGACAATTGGCCAAAGGCGAGGGCTAGCCTCACCCAGTGACTAGCGAGGCTCAATCTTGTCGAATTTGGAGAGGCTCACCCTCGCTGTCGCTGGGTGAGGTTGGTCCCGTCATGGCTGAGTGAGGCTCGACCTTGCTAGCCCGGTGATGGCAAGCCTCGCCTACCCCTAGCAAGACTCGACCTTGCTGTCGCTAGGCAAGGTCAGCCTCACCAACGGCTTGGCGAGGGTTAAGCCTCACCAGTGGTAGGTGGGGCGAACTTCGCTAGAGGTCGGGGAGTTCGATCTTGCCGGCCCTCACCTCTGGTCGGTTGTCGAGGCTCGGCAACCGGCTAGAGGTAGAAGGAAAGAATAAAAAAAGAAAGAGAAAGAAAAGAAAAAAGGATAAAGAAAAGAAAAAAGAATTTTTTTAAAAAAATACTATATTATTATTAAAAATGTCTACGTTAATACTGACCATATTACCTAAGACGGCTAGCATCCATGTTAGTGATTTCTGGCCAAAATTGATCAGACGGACTCAATTGATAAAACGTGAAAATGTTTATGACTTAATTGGTACAATTAAAATATTTAGAATTGAATCGGCAAAAATACAATAGATTTAAAAGTTTTTGGACAATTTTTCCTGTCTAATTGCAATAGAGGATAGAATTGGATAGTCATTCAATGGTTGCTACCACAGGATGTACTATAACATGTGAATCCACGATCCTTTTTAGTTAATTAGCTGAATATCGGTGTTGTTAGTTATGAAACTATGATTAAGCACCATATGTAGTTCGAAAAGCAGTTTCTCGATGGATTGCAAGACAAAACGATTGTCTTTCTCCCGATGCTCCAATCAATCATGCGCCATATCTATCATAAATGAATCGAACATGGCCGATGAGAGTTTCTCAGTGATTAAAAAAGGCTTGATACAATTTTTACTGATCATTATATATTCGAAATATCATGCAGAATTCCAATTTCCATTCACCCTTTTGAATCTAAAGAGTTTTTGGATATCTCTCTTTTCCCCCTTTTAATCAGAAATATCACGTTACTGAACAGGAAGAAGAAAATGAAGTCAATCATTCACCACAAAAACCAAGAAAATGGAAAAAAGAATTACTGGTGATAGGTAGCTTTACAGGCTGAAGAACTCTGATGGTCCAAAAGAGCCTGCTAACTTTTACACAATGTGATATAATTGGTTTCAAATATTCAAAGTTGGATAATCCCATGCGCCATTAGAACTAGGTCCCTATCTTAATGCAGTGTCCCTTGAACAGTTGGTACCTAAAAAGTAATGAAGAATCTTTTCTGACAAGGCATTCCAATGTACATTTGTCAAAGTACCTCATCGCTTGCTTACATGTTAAAGTCTAACGTTCTATGACTAAATTTATTTTGCAAAAATCAAATATTTTTGAAATTATTTTCATAAAATAATCGCTTACACCGCTAATGAAAGATATAATCATTATAGACAATAATTTGTATCTAAATATTTTCGTAGACGGTGAAAATATTTTTCATTCTTTCATTTTGTAAGCGATATAAACAGTCATTTTTAAGAAAATATTTTCCAAATTATTCATTTTTCGCAAAACAAATACATCATATGTATATAGATGATCTCTCTCTATCTAATATTATTTTTTTCTATTGAATTTTTTATTATGTTGTAAAACCCAACTTTGGAAAAGTAGTGAAATTCCCTCTCATGGTATCTGCTAAACATTATGAGCATGACCCGGCAATTTGAAGCCTAGCTATTATGACCCAAAAAAAAAAAAAAAGAAGCCTAACAAAGATTAACGATTTTCTTTATAGTATGAAGATATCCTGTACTAACTGAAGCTTTTGCTGATGGCTTCCATAAATTTCTCCGCCACATGTTAGGGTTGCCTGGTACATCTCATTTTTCTAAGTATTCTCAATCTGTTATATAGAAGGAATGTTTGCTGATTAGTGTACTAATTCTGCTCCCGGTTTCATGATATATGACTACTTAGAGCTCTCATATTCATGCCCTTTTTTAGCTTTATTGATAGCCAATTTGCATTCAAAAGGCACTAGATTCGGCATGCCAGATGCAAAATCCAATAATAAATTGCCTGCATATCTCTTAAATTAACCCTAATAGAAAGATCTTATTCTTGCCACACTAGTTAATTGATGTCTGTAGTAAAAAGCGAGTCTTTGACACCTAATAAAGGGAACGAGACCTTGTCTACTCAGCTTAATCATAACATCCTCAATTAAACAACAGAACATGCTCCCCAATCTCCTTGTAGATCTTCCTCCAATTCACGTCTTTTCAGTCATTTGATAACGCCATCGAATGTGCTAAACACTAGAGACACAATGATAAGTAACGTGACCCACTTGCCCAATTCTCGCTTAAGTGTTTTGTTTTTCCGCCCACACACTTCTTCAAAGCTTCCTCAAACCATCATGCTTGAGGATGATGAAATCCTCAAGATCGCACAAGAAGCAGAGGCTTCAAACCAGTAGAGGGTGCAGGACATTGTGTTGCAGCTGTCGGTTGAGCGTGTCATCCTCGTCGGAGGAAGCTGAGAGCACCGGTTCTGAGCGGTTTGCCACGATCTCGAGCCTAGCGCACGCAATGGTCCAAGAGAGGCTAGACCAAATGATAAGGGAAAGGCAAGAGGCAAGGCATCGTTTGGAGAGAATCAGGAGGCAAAGAGGCGGGGAAGAGAAGCGGTTCGTTGTGATGATGGCGATGGAAAAGAGCTCTCACGATCCGCGAGAGGATTTCCGGGAGTCCATGGTCGAGATGATAACGGTAAACAAGATCGATGACCCGAAGGACCTCAGGCGTCTCTTGAATTACTACATCTCGATGAATTCGGACGAGTATAGAGGGTTGATACTGGAGGTGTTTCACGATGTATGCACAAGGCTGTTCTTGTGTTGTAAATGCCATTGATGGACATTAACTGAGGATTTCCTAGAGTGTTAGTTGATTATTAAGTTTCGATTCAAAAAAGCATGTGAAGCATTTTACAGATTCAACCAGATATACGCACTCCCTCAAACGTCAAACGACCAGGATTTTGATCTTCTTTTTCCTTTGCATCTGTGCGGTTGGATTTGCGGCTCTAGATCTTCGAACGATGACATGAAGGTCAGTGAGAAAACTATCTTTTTCTGGCTGTGCGGGCAGAGAGAAAGGAAATATTGCAGCTTGCTATGTCAGCGATGAAACAAAAAAAATTGTGTTTCTTGTTAAACTGTAAAAGATGCTAATCCTGCATATTGGCAGGAATATCAAAATTTTTATTTCTTTTTTAGATTGTCAAACTGGTTTTTTTTTGTACCAATGAGTATGAGAAAGGAGGAAATTAGGAGTTCATATGTCCAAGAGGTCATCCTCGTGTTACCATATTGTGTTTCGGCAATAACAACGATCCCCATGCTAAAAGCCAAAAAGAGAATATTAGTTAAAAGAAGACCGGAGTGAAATATAAAGTAAAGTTTCAGAGAAAAGCATAAGAAAGATAAGAAAATTTGAAATTAATTATAAGAACACGGCGAAAGCCATACTGGAATGAAATGAACAAATACCAATTGGAAAGATCAATTTTCAAATAAAGCTCCGTTTATTTCGTAAAAAATGCATCCATTTTTCGTAAAACAAACGAAAGTGTTCCAAAATGTATGAGATTTATACTAGCGGTTGTTATGGTGCTTGTTGCGTATTTTCATCTCTTGCTTGTCACTAATTTAATCTTCCTCTGGCCCAAGCCAACCTTCTATAATAGTCCACCAATTGAACTATACTTTGAAAATCAAGCCAAGCATTGTGGCCCGGCCCATGTTCGGATTGATGGGGCCAAAGACTATTCAAGTGGCTGCCTTTGAGTAACACGCAAGTTAAAATTTTTGTGGGGTAGACTTTTGGTCGAAGGATTGGAGGGAAATTAAGATAAAGGTCTAAGTGTATTTTTGAAACAATGGTGGAATTCAAACAAGATTATTCGAGTAGGTTTTGATCCAACTCACTTGTATAACTCTTGAAGCATATGAAGTTATCCAATCAAAGTTTTGTGCTTCACATGTCAAGCATATATATAAAAGGGATAAGTGCATTGAAAGTCCTTAAAACTTGTTACGAAAGTGAAATTGAGTTGTAAAATTTATCACGAAAATAAAATTGAGTCTCAAAACTCATTTCGAAAGTGTAATTGAGTTATAAAACTATTAATACGTGAGAATCAAATCTCAAAACTTGTCACAAAAGTACAATCGAATTCTAAAATTTTCAAAAAGTGTAATCAACAATAAGACTTGATTGAACTAATTTAACAAGTTTTATAACTCAATTGCGCTTTTGTGACAAGTTGTAGGATTTTCAATTCACTTATCCCTATAAAAACTTGCGAGCTAGGTGGGCTTGACTTTGGCCCAATTGGTCCGAGCCTTGCCCAGGCCCGCCAAAAGATACCTTTGGGCACTTGTGGCCCGTGGACCGCTGGGCTCATGATTAGATTTAAGATCCATGACCGTGGTCTTTTATCAAATGTAACATGAAATTCATTTTTGGACCATCGACTCCAAACGGTTGTAGTGCCAAAACAATGAGATCACTCCCCAACTTTCCTAGGTGTGTCCTCTATCATGTAGATAGATATTTACACACGCACGCACCGAACCTAAACATGAAATGGCAACCACTAGATGATGAGGTTGATTGAGATCGGACTAGCTAGTGGAAATGAAACACAATCATCATTGAAACCATAGAGATTTGATGGATTACCCTAAAGATAAAGAATGAGAGTTGGGCATGCGGGATAGGGATGACATGGGACTATGGGATCCCCACATTTTGGACATTTGTGTGGGTGAGTGCTTAACAAAAGCATGGCATGTGCAAAGCGTGCCGGGTCAACTTTTCCCAATTTGGGTCTTCTACTTGTAAATGCCACACGCACACACTCTCTCTATGATAAAAGTTTTTATTAAAGATTTCTTTGTGAAAAGAGAGAATGTATCGTGATTTTGTATATGATTAATACCACCATAATTACCAAAATAGCTCATGCAGCATTTACCCTAAAACTAATTTTTGTGTAACAAAAATTTCTGAACTGGTACACACATTTCACAATCACTCCCAAAAAAATCCCAGATTACCTTACAATTTGAGTAAATGTCGAGTATATTGGTTTAGTGTAAATGTGGCGGGTGGACTGGTTCTTTTATAACATAAAAATTAGTTTGTGGTAAATGTGGTAGGGGTGTAATAATTTGGAAGAAATTGTGACTCAAAAATTAGTTTGGAATAAATATGATATGAATATATCAGTTTGAGATTTTTTTGTTGTATTAGCCTTACTCCAGTTGTTATATATTTATGAAAAAGAATTCGATCCACTTTAATGGTCTTCTCACATGAAAAAAGTAGTAGATCACTATTTTCTGTTTTGTCCTCCATCAATATAAAATATTTTTTCACAAGTGGTGTCATGGGATTTACAATTTCCAATTATCGAATACATTAATCAATCATTATGATACCATAAATAGGTTCTAGTCATCTCTTTGGTCAGAAAATTGTCTTTTTTAAAGGAAATAAATAGGGAAAAATGACCTAATTAGCCTTGGGCCTATTACACGGTTGCAAATTCAATTATAAACTTTTCAATTTTATCAATTCAATTTTAAATATTTGTACGAAATTTTAATGTAGTCTTTCTGGCCAATTTTTATCGGGGATTGTAATATGGCGGTTCAGTCATTGTCGGGCGCCGTCACACTACCATGTTAGTAATTTCCTCGCAAAAATTAATAGAAAGGACTACATCATAATTTCATACAAATGTAACTGAATTGACATCCATACAATAGGTTGTGCATTGATCGGACAATTTCAGTAAAATCCAAAAGGTGCATCTTACTAGGTTTAGAATACTACAAGTGTTGATGAACTATTCGTGAGTGCCCAGATGAACCACAACCCTTCAAAGTGAACATTGGAGGCCACAAAAAACAGTAACACGTTAAAAGCCAGAAAAAGAAAGACTCCATGGGTCCTGAATTATGGAGGATTCACAGTATCTGGTACTTAGATTTCAGAATCAGAATTGTCACGACGAGACAACCTCCTCCAGAGACAATTGATATTGTCTCAGACATGTCTACAAGTAGTGTGTTCTTTCTTGCTGGTGCCATGATGATGATCCACACTTTTCTTGAAGCGTGGGAGGTTCCACGTTATATTGCAAACAATTTGATGATTACAAATCATAAAAATGTTTTGGTCTCTATTGACAACGGTTCATGTGAATTGCTACCAATTGTACCATTTCATTTGGGTACTTGAGGCTCCTACACAAACAATGTGATGCTCTTGATTTCCCATTTCCGATGCGAACGTAACAAAGCAATGGCAAGTAGAAACGGAAGAAAAAAACATATGGGGTACAAACCCTAAGGGTAGCCTATCGAAAAACTTTGAGTTACTTAATTGCATCAAAGGCTATCTACATTGAAATTTCTCCGACTCGAGATGAAGAGGATGATAATGGCATTAGGGTTTAGGAAAACACGAACAAATCTTTCCAGGCAGTGACGATTAGTTCCAACACTCGTAATACTACAATCTGCTAAAAGCCCATAGATTCTATCCTGGAATTTAGGTTCTGTTTGATTGCGCTTTTCGAACATTCTTTATTTCAAGTTGTTTAACATTCATAGTACTAAGTTAGGAACAATGGCCAGGGGAAATCAGAATCTAGCTAGCTAGTAGCAGCATCTGATAAAAAAGCTTGATTGGCATGGGACTACACCGAAAGTGAAACAGTTCAGCTAGGGTTTCCATTTAACTATCAACACTATTATTCCTTCTTTTCTTCAAATAAAGACGAGGAAAAGGAATCGAAAGCAACAAAAAGGTACGCACCAATTGCTAAAGGGGTTAAATATGACAGCTACGTAAACACTTTAGATTAACAGGGAAGTTTGTCAAAAAATTCCTAAGGTTGCGTTTGATAGTCCAAATTTGAGTCCGGATAGGATAATTGTTATCTTATTCAGTGTTTGGTAATGTTTTTTGGACCGGATAAATCCGAATACATTGGGATAAAATGCCGGATTTCTTATCCGGCCTATATACCTAAAAAATATCATATTTTATCTTTTAATGGAGTAATAAAGTGACGCATCTGATATTGCTTCGCCGGCACTATCGCTTGAGGACCCCTGCCAAAATTACCAATCATTGTCATTTCCGACCACTGCTGGAACGTTGTCGCCTCCGGCAACGCCGGTCATCACCTCCGATCGGCGATCGTGTTCTGACGAGCAAGGGTGAAAAGAAGCCTAAACATGATAGTCGTGCCGGATTTGCATAGATCATTCTTTCCACCCCAGTCACATACATCCTTCACTTCGAGCCCGACCTTTCACGCAAGACTCTGGAGCCGGCTGTTCACCTGTTGATTGACAAAGAATGGCCAACACATCATCAGGGTTGAGCATCGATTTCCAACATCAAGAATGCTGAAATGGCACCATGGTGCAGAACATTCTCTTGCAGGTCCATCCCATGACGCACACCTTCTCCTCTATTGTCTCTCTTAGCCGCTTTCTTCAGTAATGGAGTTCAGCTGACCCACAAGAAGTGCCTCCTACTATTCACGAGGCCGTCCCAAAATTACGTGACTTGTGCCATTGAGAGACGTCATGCTCCCGAGGACAACATCCCAGAGAGACGAGGTCGAGAGGGTTTGAGTCTCACATACCGGAGGAGCAAAGTTAGGGATGAGATTTTCAAAGATTTTTAAAGATTTTCAAATGATAATGATTTTCAAATATTTTCAATATTATCTTAAATTGTGGATCTTCGAAGATTATCAATCATCCTTTCCACCTCAGTCACGTACATCCATCACGTTGAGCCCGACCTTTCACGCATAACTCGCAAGCCGACTGATCACTTGCTGATTGACGATGAATGACCAACACACCATCAGGGTCGAGTGTCGATTTCCAACATCAAGAACGCTGAAATGGCACTGTGGTGCAGAACATCCTCTTACGGGTCCATCCAACGATGCACACCTTCTCTGCTGTCACCTCTCTTAGCCGCTTTCTTCGGCAATGGCTGTATGACCCACAAGAAGTGCCTCCTACTGTTCATGAAGCCATCCCAAAATCACGTGACTCGTGTCGATTGAGAGATGTCATCCTCCCGAGGACCACATCCCAGAGAGTCGTGGTTGAGAGGGTTTGAGTCTCACATACCGAAGGACCAAAGTCAAAGATGAGATTTTCAAAGATTTTCAATAATATCTTAAATTGCAGATCTTCGAAGATTATCAAAGTTTTTTTTTCAAAAATTCCAAATACTATATTAAGCTACACTAAACATATGATAGGATAATTAACAATCTGGGAATATGTAGAGGATTTCAAATCCCTTTTATCTTATCTTATTCCAATCCAAATCCGAACAACCAAACAAAATGTAAATCAATTGATACAATTAAAGGTTTATGATTAACAAAAGTGTAATGAGTTTATGATTTTTTAAATAATTTTCGCTAGATTAACATGATCTTGTTAGCGTACGGAGTTAAAGTGGTTGGCGGGTTTTTTCTCCTGCCAACTCAGTTTCCCATTATTTCTTAAGAGTAAAGAGAGAGAGAAAGGATTAGATTTTGAGATATGTATCAGAATCTCTCGGTTATTACCTTTGATCTTCAGAATCACATTAGATATTCTGTAATTGTCATGTAATCTGGTCTAACGTCATTCTTGCCTTTTTGTGTTCCGCCTCAGCAGGAAGAAAGTTATATGAGTGAACAGTGTGTGCTGTTTTTGAACATGTTCATCATTGAGTAAACAATCTAACACAATGTTTAGTAACTCGTGTCTCTCTAAAGAAGTAGGTACTCACGAACTATAGTACCCTAGGAAACGACTGATTCGACTTATGGTCTAACCCTCCTGTGAATAGGCTATTTATCATTATGTTCCGAACTGTAAGCTCTATGAAGAATATAGTTCTATCAGTAAAAGCTCCTCTCATTATGAAACTCTTAGGATGTAAAGTTTGTAAGGCAACAGGAGTAGTAAAATCTCGTGAGTATATGTGTCGAGTTACCCATGGAGCAGCCCAAAAAGGCTAGAGCCAGACCTGATTGAAAATATATCCAACGATCGATCGTTTAATTAAGACTTTCATGCGCATGCCCCAATCAACACCCTGCTCCCATGTGCTTCTAAAAGTTCTCCAAAGAGCAACCATGACCTTATAAAATGGTTTATCCAGCACCATCATTTTGGTAGAGACTATAAAGAATCAATTATAGGGAGAAGAGTCCAAAAATAGTCTACATACAAGGAAAACAGGAAAGCGGCTTCCTAGAAGTGAAGTTGGGGCATAAGACAGACAGAAGAGAGAGGAGAGTGCATGGCCAAAAAGCAGCAGCCACTCTCTGTCTGGTCTTTGGGCGAAGTTGCAGGGAAAGCAAGCCAAGCCTGGCCTCAATTAGTGAGGAACAGCCTCATCCCAACTGGGCCACCAACTTACTTCATCAACTGTCACTTCATTTTGAGATCTTCCACTCCTAGTAAAGAGAACCACCACCCTGCAAAATAGGTATGGATTAGTGGATAATGACGCCGTGGCTGCATACAAACTGAAGATGAGAGAGAAGAGAGAAATCGTGTGGTTGAAGACTACCAACACTTTCATCAAGTTTCCCTAGAGGCTCGTAGAAATCATCTGCAGAAGAAGTAAATCAGTTGTGTATCGAAACCCTCATGCACAATCAACATGTGAATATTTTCCACATACATATGTTGATTGAGAAACCAGAAAACTTAAGTACAATAATTCTTGTCGAATTCAATAGAAAAATCCTAACAAATGACTACAGAAACAGAAATCCTTTCAAATAAGCGTACTTATTTTTCTTATGGTTCAGTTTAGTTTGTTTTATGATGAAACTTGATAGAAGACACGATAAAGTAGATATTCTCTTTGAGATTATCCGGTATTTGCACATTAAGCATGCTAATAGTTGCATTATCATTGTGTTTTTTCGCGATAACTTGGGTCAGACCACATGATGCATCGTAAAGATAGCAAGCCAAAACTATGATTCATGTGATGGTGTAATAGGATTACATACTTAATGTACATTAGCATGTTTGGATATGTATATCTTGTATATTTATCTTGAAAAGCACTCCACTCTTCTCATCAATGGTCACAGCATCAAATGTACTCAATGTGCAAAAGTAAGTTGTATGTGATACTAGTATTCAGATCCGTGCTTGGAGTATCACAAAGTACTTTCGAATCCTCCATCATAAGCACAAGACGAGAGCACGACGTTGAGAGTTTTGCATTGGATAAAATTGGAACTCTAATCAGTCGAAAACTTTGACATTATATAAGACGGCTGATATCAAAAGCTTAAGCTGTCAAGAAATGAATTTGTAGCGTGATAGATGCCTGGTATTTATCATAGGGGTTGTAATGTTTTCATTGGTTAAATTACTTATTCTTGAGAAATAAGAGATGACAGGATAATGACTGGATCACGGACAATACAGAAGGCCTGAAAGACAATGTTGAAGGGGGTCCATCAGGTTGTGAGCTCAACTCTTGTTGCACGAGTCCTGTTTCACTTAGATTTGGATTTGTCATTTTCTATGCGCCACCTTGTCAGACAAATGTACCATACCTTTCTTTTCTTTTCTTTTTTTATCTATCTTGTTTCTTTTCTTTGCCACTTTTCCTGGCCTATAAATATCAGCCAACTGAACTTCTCTTCACAGTTCACACATACAAGCAAATTGAGAGAGAGAGAGAGAGACAGAGAGAGAGAGAGAGATGGAGAAATTCCCAGTGATCGACTTGGAGAAGTTGAATGGTGAGGAGAGAGGAGTGACCATGGAGATGATAAAAGATGCTTGTGAAAACTGGGGCTTCTTTGAGGTACTCACGAACCTGAGTGTCCTATATGAAGTTTGTCACCTTTTCAAGAATTTTAAACAAAACATCGCCCTTTGACATTCATGGTTGTGCAACAGATTTCCTTGGTAAATTTGAGTGTTCTCATATTTATTTTGATTCTTTTCAATGCATATGTGAAGTTGCTGAATCATGGGATATCAAATGAGCTGATGGACTCTGTGGAGAGGCTCACAAAGGGTCACTACAGAGAATGCATGGAGAGGAAATTCAAGGAAATGGTGGCAAGCAAAGGCCTCGAGGCTGTTCAGTCCAAAATTGACAACATCGATTGGGAGAGCACCTTCTTCTTGCGCCATCTCCCCGTCTCCAACATGTCCGAAGTCCCCGATCTCAAAGAAGATTACAGGTTAGATATTACTTAGATATGGTTCCTTTCTACTACTAGTAGCACCACTAGTGACATGGTAGGAACTAGCGAACTGTCCACGAAAAGAAGGCAGTTTGTCAAAAAATTTCAAGCTGATTTGGTTTCCGATAGGGAGCATACTATCTGAGGCCGTTGGTTTGGTTTGAGTCCAGAAATGCAAAGGACCTTGATAACAGTGGAACCGAATCCACAATCTGTTACATTACCAAGTAATAAAAAAGCATAGCCTCTCTTTGCTGGTCAGAAAACAAGAAAAGAACCATTGTTCTCAATTTTTAGTTTGGTCTTGAAGTGCAAATGTAGTTTGAGCTTGAATCCAAAGAGGTCTGGCTCATTTCATACTGCTAAAACGATTAATGAGCCCGCATTGTGAGGTTCATGAAAACAGGGAGGTGATGAGAGAATTTGCACTGGAGATAGAGAAGCTAGCAGAGCAACTCCTAGATCTGCTGTGTGAGAACCTCGGCCTTGAGAAAGGGTACCTGAAGAAGGTGTTCTACGGATCCAAAGGGCCAACATTTGGAACCAAGGTGAGCAACTACCCTCCGTGCCCGAACCCAGAGCTTATTAAGGGCCTCCGGGCCCACACCGATGCTGGCGGGATCATCCTCCTCTTCCAGGACGACAAGGTCAGCGGCCTCCAACTCCTCAAGGACGGCAAGTGGATTGATGTCCCTCCCCTGAGGCATTCGATTGTTATCAACTTAGGTGACCAACTAGAGGTAATCTATGCATAATATTTCTAGCTATACAAGCTAACTGATTCGCTCATCTCATTAGCAGTGTTGGAAGAATCTCGTAAACCGGAAAGGCCGAACAGCATGGCCTGAACTTGCTCAGTTTTACTGAGGCCATATTCGGTTTTCAAGTGATATTTCTATTCCCTATCGACCCACGTGCTCCTGCTTGCCGCTTGGTGAAATTTACGAGTAAAATAAGACCAAAGGAGAGTCGGAAAAGGTTTAGTTCACAGTAATGATAGCTTTTCTTTGTCTCTGTGTCTTTTCTTTGTATAGGTCATTACAAATGGCAAGTACAAGAGTGTGGAGCACCGGGTCATTGCGCAGACAGATGGGAACAGAATGTCCATAGCATCGTTTTACAACCCCGGGAGTGATGCCGTCATCTGTCCCGCACCAGCACTGTTGGAGAAGGAAGAAGCAGAGAAAGGCCGAGTCTATCCCAAGTTTGTGTTTGAGGACTACATGAAGTTGTATGCAGGGCTTAAGTTCCAGGCGAAGGAACCAAGATTCGAAGCCATGAAAGCCATGGAATCCACCATCGCTACGGGTCCCATCGCAACCGCTTGAGTGTCGAATGGTGAGTCCCTTGTGATTAAGGAGTGGGTTTTGTGTCGTGGTTTGGTCCACTAATGTAATGAATCTCGCTCTATGTAGTTCTGGAGATTCTGAGTGCTTTGATTGTGTTTCAAGCAGCGTGTTTATCTTGAATTTTGTACTAGTGATTGCTGAGGCTTTTATTATAGCTTTTGGTGCTGATGAGTATTACGTCTTGTGAAGTGAAGAACTCGAAGGAAAGGATAGTCGCATCGTCTTCATTCTAACACTTGACAAACAAGGAATGACGTTACGAGACCGAGACAACATACTTTTTACCTTTTAACTTTTAATTCCGACTTGAGATCTACTCCTAACTGTGTCGGCACCTAACCAAGCCGAAAAAACATGTCACCTCAAAGAGAACCTCATGATAAGGTTTTCTAAGGATTCGTTTGATAACCGTTCTATTTTAAAAAATAATTTTTGCTTAAAAATAATTTTTTATTCTATTTTCAAAAATAATTTCTAAACATTTGAAGGCATTTGATAAAGGCCCAAATTTTCCATTCCTAGAATAGAAAAAGAATATAAATGCATTTGGTAACGGTAAAAAATTTCTTTCTATTGATAATATTTTTAAATATTTTAATGTTTCTTTTTTTTTTCTTCTTCTCCTTCTTGGCCATGGCTGGGTCGGCAAGAGTTGGACCCTTGCGGCTTGGGCAAGGGCTAACATCGCCGAATCCAGTGAGGGTTGGACCCTCACGGCCTAGGCAAGGATTGCCCTCACCGGTCTTTTCCAACTGTCGCCCAAGCCGGTGAGGGCTACCCTCGCCTAGGCCGGTGAGGGCGACCCTCGCCCAAGTCGCGAGGGTCCTGCCCTTGCCGGATTCGGCGAGAGCCGTGACGCCCTCATCGGCCTTGGCTTGTGGCCGATCAGAAAAGAAGAACAGAAAAGAAGAAAAAGAACAAAAAATTCTCTTCTATTTTCGATTCTTTTTCCTAGAATCAAGAAGCAACTTTTTTTTTTAATTTTTGATTCCGCTTCAAAACTGATTTTTTGACAAATTTGTGCCTAGGAACAAAAAATTTACCAAACAGATTTTTGTTCTTTTTTTGTTCCACGGTACAAAAGAATAAAATCAGTTGCTATTTAGCAAGTTATCAAACGCACCTTAAGCTACAAAGTGATTACCAAACTTTATTGCTGCCTAGGAGGGCATAAAAGCCAAAGCCAGAGGAAAGGGCTTTTTCTCACTATCCTGTAGCTAGAGCATGCTCGAGAAGAGTTCATTTTCACTTTCCACTTTTGGAGGTCTTTCTCAACAATAAACCAAAGATATAATTACAATTTGGGGAGTTCGACAACTCAGATTATAACTTCTGCAAGTGGAGCATACACACTTAACACCTTCCCAAATTATCCATAATCCTCCTCCACAGAACCAAGATGGAATCACACCAATGTTATGGAGGGGCTTTCATTTTTTCAGCTGTAATTTTTTTTTGGTTAGGTTTTCAGCTGTAATTTGATTAGGGCAAAAATACACTTTGCACACAAAATTTGCACTTTGTATCAGCTCAAAAGAAAGGATTGATCATTTACAAAGAACTAGCGAAAAGAACAACTCTAATTGTTATTAGCTCAAGGATTTACAAACTGGCATTAGCAGTTAGGTCCTTAGGTAGCTGCAATAGAGAGAAAAACAGAGTTGGTGAGAGACAGAAGTTGAAGAACAAAGGATAAGAAAAACAGAGTTCCGGCACTTTAACAAGCATAAAAGTAATCCTTCACATCAAATGCCTGCAGAGTGTCCAACAATCACGAACAAGTACAACGACTAACGGGTTGAAGTTTGCATCGCATCACAAGCAAGAAATTGATGACATGCTTTAGTCAACTTCAGATTTTGAATCTGTACATCACAAGAGCACACTGCCATGCAGTTGTGACAATGTTCGCCTGTGATAGGCAGAATGCTAGTCTAGAAGGAAGAGATCACTTGACTCATCAGCCAAGGATTTGAAGAATGTAATCATGTAGCCCAGCCAGTGCTCCGGAAAAAGAAAAATCAAAAGTCACATGTTTTAAAGCATGACGTAGTGAATATGTCTGTTGTAAAAGAGATGCAAGAATGGCAAAGAATGTTTTAGTATTAATTCAACCAACCGATTAATTGAACACTTCATTCGGCAAGAATTAGAAAACAGCAGGCGCACTCGGGAAAGGATACATCCCAGGCACCAACTCCATTAGTTATGCTGGATTCAGATACTTGATTGTTGTCACATATAAGATATAACCATCAGCTTCATGTAAAAACTTGTAAAATAATAAAGTTTCCTCTTCAAATTTATTAAATCGAGAGATACATAGCACAAGGAAACCACTCGAAAATTTATGAAAGGGGACAAATACCGTATGCCTATTATTCTTGAAGAGGCAATGTGACGATATCAATGAGTGTATGGAAACAATTGTCTGCAAAATGATTGTCAAAGTATAATGCGTTCACAACGCATTGTCGTAACACAAGCCAAACTCTGGCATTGCTAATCTGATTTTCTTAAACTTCAGGAAGTCTGAAATCAGGTCTTACGACGCAACACTTGAGTATATCCAAAATAAGGATGTAAACCAACCCACCGGGAGAAAAAAATTGCATTCAAGATAGACAATGAAGAGCAAAGCCAAAAGTATAAACTAATCTTGTCGTTTGCAGAAAGCTCGTTAATCCTGCAAACAAGGTAACACCACCTTCAAAGTTACCAAAGAAGGCTCAAGGTCAAAATCTTTTCAATAAAAGAAAATTTAAATCTTGTCCCAAGCAATTTTATTGATGATGGGTCAAAAAATTCCCCCAACTCACCCCTCAATGATTAAATGGCTGTGTTCCCCCCTAGCATAATTTTGCACTCAGAAGATGTGAAGGTGATCCTTTGCAATCTACGGAACACGTAGCTTAGCGCTCCAAATCACTTCTCTAATACTTGAGCAACCTCTTCCTTCTTCTCACTTTCCAAGTTTGCGTCAGTGTTAGTGTTGTCAACCTTTTTCCCATCTCCTTCCACTGCATCTCCATTAGAGTAGTGGTTCTTCAGAACAACTGAAATGTCAGCCTCGGAAGCTCCAGCAAGCTTAAAGCGCTCGACAGCAGCATCTAGTTTCTCCTTCCAACCACCCATCCCCAACTTGCACTCGACTTGAGATCGCTCAAAAAGCATATTGCCCCAGAAAAGGTGGATCTGCGACCTCATAACTGCAGCTTGCTCAGCGGCTTCTTCAGGCGAGACCTCTCCATCACCGCCACTCCCGGAGGGCTCACCTTCTGCCCCTTGTTTTTTCCTTCTTTTCAGCAGCTCATCCTTCTTGCTCAAGTTTGGATCTTTCAGTTCATTCGCCCTTTGTTCCTCCAGCTTCTCCCACATCTCCGTTGCAGCTTTCATTTTCTCCTCTGCACTATCAAAGAGTTTGAGTGTTTCTGCAGGATCCCAGCTCGATAGCTCAATTTTCTTAGCAAGAGCAAATGACCAGTGAAGTTTGGCCATTTCAAACTGCTGCTGTCCCAAAGCGAGCAATCCTTCATAAAAGTCTGGCTTGATTATGAGAGCTTCCTCGTATTTCTCTTTGGCCAATGAGTACTTCTCTCTCACCCAGTCATAAGCTACTTGAAGTTGCGCTGCTACTACCTCCTTCCCGGCAGACTCATCCAAGGGAATGCGCTTCCTTGCTGCGCACATATGGACATTGCCCCAGTTGAAGAAAGCTAGAGCTGCTACCTCTTGGAATTTTGCGGCAGCCTTGTCGAACAAATTCTGAGCTTCTTCACTCGTTACAGTTTCCTCAAGCGCTTCTGTGCAGAGTTCCATTCCAAGCTCATGCAAGTCTATGTGAGCGTCAGGGTCAATACCGACGTGAGTGCGGAAAAGCTGAGCAAACTCAAACAACCAATCATCCATCTCAACATCCTTGCACTCTGGATCTTCCAAAGTACCTGGCTGCTTATCTTTCGGGACTTCTTTTTCAATTTTATCAATTGCAGAATCACCAGCTTCTATTACCGATTCACCCAGAGAAGAATGAGACTGACTTTCATCTCCTTTGTTCTCCTCCTCACTTTCCACAGGCTTCTCTTCATCTTCTTCCAATAAAGGTGGCTCCTGCTCAGCAGTCACCTCAACAATGTGCAACCTAAGCAACCTGATCGAATCAGTCTTCTCCGGTTCAGGCTCTTTCTCAATATGACTGTCGACACCAGACTCTGCCATTCTGAGCTCACTGCTACATGTAATAGTCACTAAATCACCATCATTATCCCTATACTTGATCAAAACAGACTTCGATGAAGGAAAACGTTTGTTTACAATCTCCCTTAACACTTTAAAGCTGCAGTTCACAGGCATCTGGGCAAGTCTTATGTCATGATCATAAACAAGCTTCAGCGGCCTCAAAGAAACAGCAAGATCTGAGCGCCGACCACTGAGAGGCAATATTGATGCCGACGAAGATGACGACTGCTCCTTCTTGTTATCCTTACTCAAAGTCACCAGAGGGTCAGTAGAAGAACCCCTCAGCGGCTTTAGCACCAGTTTTGGCATTTGGGCTTTTGGCACAGGACCATTTTCAGTTGCTCCAATTGGTTGGGGCTTCTCTATCTTATTACTCGTAGATGAAACAGTTCCCGCTGCAGAGGATGCCGCCTTTTTAGGCACCGGACGGGCAGGCAAACATGGCCCTAGGCCACCAACCGGAGCGCCACGGACAGCCGAAGCCCCGAGAGCAGCCGGGGACGGCCGGCTTTGGAGGTCCTGCTGGGCCTCCTGGCGAGGGCCTAATGCCATGCGCAGTCGTCTCGCAATCTCCAAAGCATCCCCGTTATTCGGGTCCGACCCCAACAACACCTGAACATCCTGCATAGCCATTTCGATCTTCCCCACGGCCTCCAACGCCCTCGCCCTCCTGAGCAGCGCCCTGACGAACCGGGGCTGAACCTGAAGCGCCATCGTGCACTCGGCTATCACCGTCTCATAATCTATGGGCTTCATCTGCATCAAGCAAGCAGCCCTGTTGCTGTGGAACACCGCCCTCTCCGGGTGGGTCTTCGGCAAGAGGTTAAGCGCATTGTGGTACTGCTCAAGAGCACCCACGTAGTCCTTGCTCTGGAACCTCTTGTTGCCTTCTTCCTTGAGCTCATGGGCCCGTTTCAAGAACACCGTCGCGTCCAAATCAACACCCACATTGGCTCTCGGCGCCGGAGCGTCCCCGGCAACATGGTTCGAACCCCCTTTCCTTTTCTTCCCCCCAGATTTCCCCATCAAACTATATCTCCCTCCCCGCCCCCAACCCAGAACGATCAACCGACGGTCAAATTATCCTAGAATTCAATGTCGGAAATGGTTCAAGACTCCCCCCAAGAAGCTTCTCAAACGAACGACGTCACCTAGAGAGAGAGAGAGAGAGAGAGAGAGGCACTTACGGAGAACCCACACGAAAAAGTTCAAACTTTTCAGCTTCCCGCGAAGAATTCGATTGCTGTGACGCCGGATGATGATGATGATGATGATGATGATGGAAGCTAGATGGAAGCTGATTGAAGAGAAATGGGAGCTCAGTTGAAGGAGACGAACTGGAAATGGGAATGATGGCGTTTTGGGAATTTCACCGGGGTTTGAAACCCTAGACAGCTGCGCCTGCGCCTTGGGGGGTGGGAAAGGAGATGGTGGTGAAGCTCCCCTGATGCGATGCTCTCCGTCCGATCACCGCGAGCTGTGATTTCAGCCGTCGGATCTGCTCGCTGAGGGGGCCCCGCGCGTTGTTGACGGTCCGATTCGAAGCTCGCTCTTCCCGATTTTTTTTACCGTGCCTAACGCACGAGAGAACGGGGCCCGCCATACTCTAGCCCGTACCCGACCCACGGACCGGGTCAGGCCCATTGGAACTAATGGGCCGGTGTAGGCCCGATTCGTTCGCTGATTTCATTTTTCTTTGACTTTCTACTACGTCGATTTAATCCCGCTCTAGATATCGCGACGGAGAACAATAACAATAACTTAATCTAATTTTCACTAGGCAAAGCACACTCGAGTCACTTGATGAGTTTTCTTTTATCATTTTTTAATCTGATCTAAAAAAAGGGCTCGGCTCAACCGTGCCCCGACCTGACGTGCCTCGGCCCTGCACGTGGGTCAGCACTGCCCGGCGGCGACTCCTTGTGCATTGTGATGATAATAAAGGGAAATCATCACTTCCTTTCAACAAATTCCTTTTAGGAAATTCAAAAAATCTATAGAAAATGCATTAGGGAGACCGTGGAGATGATCAGTTTCTTTGCTCAGTAACAGGACCGATTTAAGGAACAGTCGAAGGAGACGGATCATGTCATGAACCATGATGGAGTACATGGTGATCAGGAACGATTGAAAGCATAACTAGCGTGCATCCACAACACACCATGATGAACGTTACTTTCGAAGTTTTCTGCAAAGCTGACCTTGACCGCAGAAGAAATTGACAATCTCAGTTCTAAACATGACGGCTGAATTACTTCATCACAGATCCCCGTTTATTTATATGTCACAACGATTCAGCGATGTCCAAACATCAGATGCTTAGATCGATACAAGATTCGCAACATCTTTTTCCATCGATTCGCTTATATCTGTTGAAACGGAAGCGCGAGCACTTTAATTATTCCTCGGCTGTTGGCCGCTAACATCACCGGGCTGTCGCGTTTCCAGCACACTGCGCTTACAAAGGTCAAATCTGCATTCTTGCCGACGTGACCCGCGCAGGGGGAATCGAAGCTGTGCCAAGCCGCTGGTCTAGGAAAATCCTGACAAACCAATCGAGGAAGAAGGTGTTACCATTTATGTATGTTGCATCTGCTTTAAGTCGCGAGACAATGGAAAGCCGATCAAACCTTGTGATAGACGACCACTTCATTTGTTTCGCTGCCGCATCCTATTAAGTTCCCATTCGACGAGAGGCCCACAAAGTTTTTACTATTCAAGTGGCCTCTAAATACGCGGAGCTGCGAAAAGTAGACATAGAATGAATTAGCTGCAATATGTTGGGGACATCGGATTTGAGAAGCCCGTAAACATATGTGACATGGACTGTAAATCTATGGAAAACATTATGAAGATGTTGTGATACACAAATCGACATTGTACGAGTCGAGTTCGGTGCGATCACTTACAGGAACGCATTTCTCTATATCCCACAAGCGCAGGGAGCTGTCGGTAGAAGCAGAGACAAGGTTGTTGCTGCAGGTGAATTCCACATGGGAAACAGCCTTCCTGTGCCCTTCGAGTTTATGCAGCGCTTGTCTGATATTTCTCGAGTCGTAGTAATAAATGTTATGATCTGCTGAGCCCACCTGCAAAACCCGGGGAGGAACACAATATTTACAAATCCGTTCACGATTTTGAACTTATGCTGAGACAGTAAGTAGATTCAACCAAAAAACAAGGCAAAACGGAGGTAAAGAAAGGACTGTTTCATTGTCGGTTTAGCGTCTTATGTAGCACGGATAGTTGGTGCTTCATTATTGTAGTAGCGAATCGAGCAACTGGTATTGAATTTCTTTCACAGGATCACAAAGAATCTGAAAAGGTTAAGACTCGTACAGCTAAGTATACGCTCGATCCAGGATCGTATTTGACAGCGCAAATGTTGGCCTTCATGTTGATGGTAAGAACACTCGCTTCTTGCTTGGTGGACCAAACCTTAACCTGTTCCATGAACACAATTGATCGCAACCGAGACTTGTCAAATTCATAAAGTCCGCCAATATAAGATATATGCAACCCAAGCATTTGAATGACTTTGCTTCTGCACAACTACAGGGACAGGAACTGCTCGGTTTCTGGCGTAAACCTTGAGAAATGTATCTCCCCCTAACGGGCCAAACCGCCAATCAAGGTAATTCTCATCAAGCAATATCGAGAAAAGCAAATCTAATCAGTAGAGCTTCATATTACCTTGCGGCCATCGCCTCCAGAAATGAGCAAATGAGGCTCGGTGTGCGAGAAATCAATCGACCAAACTCGATTCTCATGCTCATTAAATTGAATCATACTCTGCAAGATGTATATTTTTGTCCCATGAGAAGGATATTTTGGTCGTTGTATTAACTGGACAGGAGAATGAAAAAAAAGGAAAAAGAACACGGGGAAGAGCGTTTTCTGGGGTGGAGTTAACTTATCACCTGACAAGTAGCTACATCATGAACAGCTACTATGCCTTCATAATCACTAAAGGCGAATTGGTTGTTCATGTGCTTATTCCAACTCAAGCAACTAAGTTTCGATTCTCCGGAGATTTTTGCAACAGGTCCGTGATCCACTGCTGTCCCATTCGTCACCTATAACAGGTCAACTAAGTGAGCAATCGATGCAGAGCCATCAGAAAATAAAAAAAATTAGGCATCTCGTGTTCACTGAATTCCATAACTGTATTGAAACCCTGTTCCCTGATAGCCATCATCTTGTGCTAGTTCAATAGATTCAATATGATCAATGACACCTTTGTTAGACCAAATAACAGCTCTTGACAATTGCAAAGCGCCAAACATGAGTTTTTGACAGATAAAGAGCTGCAGGCAGAGGCATTTATCAATCAGATTCACCTGTTAAAGACATTGTTTCGATTCTACTCGATTATCAAAATCGCACAAGATCATTTAGTTCTCATGTCTGTACATCGCACATGTTAGTACTCTTTCACTTGTTGAAGTTAATTCAGGAATTCGAATTTCGGTTCATTCATATTTCAACTCACCTAGAGCTCGTGACAGATCACATGGTGCTAGTGAAACAGATACTGTACTTCAAGTGCTTACCGAGGAAAAATGGAAAACCTCGATGGTCCTTGACATCCCAGCTGTTGCAAACAGTTCTCCATCTTTATTGAGCTCTATGCTGTACAATAGTATTGGCTCTCAGATACAATTTGAAAAAATGACAAGAAGTGATAATCAACAGAGGCTGACACCACATATCTGGAAAACACAAGGTCCAAATTTTTAGTTCCCGATCCGCCAGTGAACGGCGTACCAATAACTCACCTCGAGACAATATTTCGAGAGTCGACATGAACCCCATTATTAAGTTCTGCAATGACCTTCAATTGACTACAACCACAAGAAGGAAAAAAAACAGTTTCAAGTGAAAAGCAGAACGACAGGACATCGAAGCCGCAGATAATGTAATGATAGAGAGATTGACTACCTGTACTCCATGAAAGAACTCAACATTGATTTAAAATCCTCGAGACCTGATTGACAACCTTCTCTTTTCATTGAATCATATCCTGTCTCTTCCTGTTTTGGTACATTTTCGAGTCAGTTATATCATCTCTTGTTAACCAGACTACAAGAGACCAAGGAAATTGCCACAGTGATGACATGCTTGATAAAAAACTTATCAAGTGGCGCAAGCATCCAGCAAATGTCTACTACGCAATCTAATTGATGACTAGAAGAGTTCAATTTTGTGAAACCACTAACCTTTTTAAGTACCGTTCCCTCCATTACAGTGCGTGGCCTTGTTTGACTAGTATCCTGTGAACCTAACCTCAAGCAATCAGTCTTTTGAAGTAGGCCTGTCATGTTTGCGTAATCTGAAAACTCTGCTATCTTCTCCTGTTGGGCTTGTGGCGCTGGTGTCTCATAAGACCGGAGCTGAATGCTCTGACCGCAATGGCAACACAATCCCCTGACCAAAGAAGATGGTGGATCTATAGCAGCAGTGGAAACATCAAACTTCTTCAGTTTCTTGAAGCATTCGTTCTCTGGTTCCAGAGATTCTGCATGTTGCTTAATATCAGTGGCCTCTATGTGCTCCGTAGTGTCTTGAAGATCAAACTGCATCTAAAATACGGAAAGAATAGTATCAACGCGACATACAATATCAGCTAACAACAATTTCACCTATCTAATTATAAATGGCGCAACACATTGAAGAAGTAGAAGCTACAAACGTGCCACAAAACTCGAGTGTGCATCTTCTCAATAAGAATTTAAACTTCTCATGTGGACCATTTCTACATAATCAAATAGCGGCTTCGAGTGATTCTCAGTTGAAAGATGGTGATTCTATGGCGGGAAATAGATTGCCGTAATTCCTTGATGATGACATGATCTGTCACCAACTATATCAGAACCCACATGCTTTCACGAATAGCAGAGACAAGCAGCAAGTTCTTAGGCGAAACTGCAAGTGAACTCTCACCAATACTAATTTCAACCTCAGATATGCTTTTCCAGACAAAACAATTCAAGAAAATCAAGGAGTGGATTAGGCACACTGAATCAGGTCGAACGGTGCCTTGATCGATAACTTGCCGAAAATAGCAACAGCATATATGCTGCGACGAGATTGTTACATGATGGGGTTGGAAATCGAATGTGTCATGAACCCACATCAAACACATGGATATGTTCTTGACCCATCAAGCCAAACAAGACAGGTGTTGAAGCTTTGTCTTCGATTCTCGTTTTCAAGAACGTGGAGGAAACTGACACACGAATCCAAACGTAGAATTGTACTGCTACAGGCATGTATGTATGCAAACGGCTCTCAAGAAAAGCATAGACAGGGAGAGCGAGAGTTCTCACTGGTTGATGTCCACAAGCCGCGACGAAAGCGTCGTCCATCAAGTTCACGCAAATCGGACACGACAGCTCGTTAGCATCGGCCATTGACGACCCCACCGAGCCTCCTCCCATCTCTGCGTTCGTGGGTGTGAGAGAGAGAGAGAGAGAGCTACGTCCCAGGAAGAAAGAGCAGAGAGAGGCCTTGGACAAGAGGACCAAGGCAAAGCTACTTTGAGAGAGCAGACTCGAGGATTGACGTCACCGACAACGTAGAAAAACTGGCAACACTAGTCTCTCTTTTCTAGAGAGAGAAATCATTGAAGTAAATAGGAGACAGAAACGAGAATATATTCATTATATAGAGACTATAGTCTCCATAATCTTCCACACTAGGCATTCTATCTTCGGAATAAACTATGTGAAAAGGTAACTATATGACATGACTGGACGACGTGGCGCTGGATTCTACCATCAATTGGACTCTATTATATAGAGTGGCGTGTATTAGAAGGAACCACTCGTTGGGAACTTGGGATCCGTTTATTTAAAAGAAAACCGTTTCCCGAAAATTATTTCTTGACTTTTCGTGTGTTTAGATGATGGGAAGTTAATTGATTTACAGAAAATGTTCTCTATGAACAGACATTACTTACTTATCGATTTAGGATGAGCAACTTGGATATTGCCCAATTTTATTCGGAGTCCGTTTGTTTAAAAGAAAACTGTTTTGGGGAAATTGTTTCCCGACTTCTTGGTGTTTAGATGACGGGAAACTAATTGATCTACGGAAAATCTTTTTCATGGACTGAAAATAACAAGCTTAGATCAAGAAAAAGCAACTTCCCCTTCTTGCAAGAAGGGAAAGTTTCGGGTCCATTTGTTTGAAAGAAAATTATTTCTGTAAAATTGTTTCCCAACTTTTCGGTATTTGGATGATAGGAAACTAATCGATTTATGAAAAACGTTTTCCACGGACTGAAAATAATAAATTTAGATTAGAGGAAAATAACTTGGTAAGAAGGAAATTATTTTTCCTGAATCACGGAACATATGAAAACTAATTATTTATATTGAAAATGATTTTTATTGAAATATATTTTCCTTTATGACGAAGTTTCAAATAAAACGAACGTACTCTTGATATCTTAAGATTTACACTAAACTTCTTCATGTGTTCTTTCTCTGATCACGAGAGAGAGAGAGAGAGAGAGAGAGAGAGATGGCCATGGAGATGATGATGCGTTACGAAAGCCACGGCTGTTTCACGGGGAAAAAGGAGGAGAGCACCTTGCAAGAGGCAGCCTTCACGCATTTAGAGCGTCGAGAATCTCATAAAGATGTTGCCGTGCTCATGTTGTCGTCCTCCGACGGCGGCCGATGGACTGGGCAAGACTCGTCGTCGTCTTCGTCTTCCTCCTCGGGGGGCCCAAACATGCAAAACCCTAATAGGAAGAAATCCAAGACGACCCCTCTTTTAACTCGACAAGAAAAAAGAAAAAAACCAGTTCATTGTCGGGCAAGGCCAGCGTGAGGTTGCGGTGATTGGTGGTGGGGGCTTCGTGGGCATGGCTATTGACATCGGCGGTGGTTGAAAGGAAGAGCGAGACAAATGGACTTATCAGTGGGGCGTGGTGAGCGCTGAATGAAGTATCTTACTACTTATATGACACTAACTTATTTAATATTTTCTCCATTTTGATGAGGTAATTAATGAGAGGTTAGTCAGGATAAGTAACAAAGTTGTCAAATTTTCCATTTTCTGAAAGTTGCTCTAATGAAGCTTCACCATGAGGATGAGTTCAAGTTTAGAATTGATTCACTTACCTAGCATATATGAAGGGGGTTAGAGCTAATCAATAGAGTCAAAAGTTGACCGTTATATTTCTAATTAAATTAAGTAGGAGAGCACTTGTTATGATTAAATTGATGATGGCACATTAGTATGGCATATCAGGGGCCGTGACAATGTTCTCCTCTTCCTTATGCCTTCTGCAAGCACTCAAGCTTGGCGCAATAGGTCTATAATATATACATACATACATATGTATGTATATATAATATATGAATATATGTGTGTGTGTTTTTACGTGTGTTCTTTTATTTTCATACAAGTCAATCACAAATTATTTCTAAAGTTTTTTTTTGGGTGATATATGCGTTAGTAGATAGTTTCTTTTATACGAGTCAAACAAAGAATTTATTACTTTATTTATCTTTTCATACATGATCAGTGGCTAAATAGGAAAAAGTATATTTCTTGATATGAGAACTTTTACAGTTTGCCCAACTAAGAACTCAAGATTTCTGAAGAATTTCTTTTCATTTTTTTTAAGGAAAATGCTATTATAGTTATTAGTCTTATGTGTCTTAAAAGAAATAAAATTTCACAAAATCGATTTGAAGGACTGCCTGTGGGTCTATGGCCAAAGTTATTGCCCTACTATACTTTGATTTTTTTTTTATCTCAATCAATGACCTAAGTACATTTTATGCTTTCTTTTATTAGTATATTGATTTGTCTTGTGGTTTTCTTTACTCAGCATAATAATCACGAAAATCAATTAAGTGATTAAGTTAAATATGTTAAAAGTTCTGCCCCTTTCACTAGCGTCTTTCGCTCCATCACGAGATATATGCGTTATTACATATGATGAGTAATTTGAAGTCTATGTAGGTAAGCCTTATATGGAGCGGTGCAACAATACTTAGGACCAATTTGTCGCTATGATAGTAGGATGTAGGGAATTGAGTTTGACTCATCACCATTAAAATGAGCAGTTTAGAATCGCGATTCAAGTGGTAGAGTTTGCTCTATATTTTATCGATTTCTGATTATTAGGTTACGAAGTGTGCAACTAACAATATAGAACAGATAACATGCGAGTCAAACTAGGTGAGTGGCTCAAATGAGAAATTGCTCATACTTAACAACCGTATCTCTTTCTTTTCATTTCGTTTTTTTATAATCCAGGGGCACAAGTGCAGAGTTCTAGCTATCTGGAGGCCATTGAACATTGTACGAGCTCTTTGAACAAGTTAAATCTAAATATTTGACTTGTGCAGATAGCTTTGACCCACAATAATTTGCATACAATGCAATTGGTAGGATTTGAACATTTGACCTCCAATTCCTAAACTAGAAATTCACTAATATCCCAAGCAACTGCGTACCGATTTGTGGGGGTTAATAGTGGTATCCCTTACGAACAATAGGGAAAAGTTGAGGACTTTCTTGTTATCAGCGTAAATAAGTTAAATTTCGTAAAAACTGAAAGATTCTATTGAAGCTCCTTCATGTTAAATTTTTTTTTCCTTCTCTCTTAACTTCATTTCATTGGTCTTGTTTCATACACCACATGGAACCGAACTTTTTTTTACAAGATTATTCCCAGTTTTCTTTCTTTTTTGAAGATCTCTTCAAGCCCCAGGATTGTAGTATCTTCCAAATGGAACCCTGCAGACAAAACACCGAACAAACTTCAATTAAGAATCAACACCATTGAGAGAGAGAGAGAGAGAGAGAGAGAGAGAGAGAGAGAGAGAGAGAGAGAGAGAGAGAGAGGGAGATGCTTAATTTACGTGCTGCAATCGATTTTAGGATCAATGGGCACAGGCAAATGAATATGGCAGCGCTCAGGAAGGGCATTGGACTTTCCGGGGTCGACTCCCAAACCGAGAGCGGCTTTCTTGAAGCACTCGCACAGGTCTCGTCGTATCTGCTTTGCGTTTGCCAACTTCTGCATGGTTTGCACGGCATGACAGCACGACGTGGTCGGCAAGGGCTCGGACCCCACGTCGGCAAGGGCTCGGACCCCTTCAGGAATGGCAAGCACGGCAACAAGTCCGCCATGTTCTCGCTGCACATGATATGGTTGATCGGTTCTGGCTCATTTCCGGCCATGCTAGGAATAGGTTCGGGCGGCAAAAGTATCAAAAAAGTCATAAACCTTTTGCATTTGTGCCAATTTAGTCCTAAACCTTTTTTTAGTGCCAATTCAGTCTAAACCTTTTACATTTGTGCCAATTTAGTTCTAAACCTTTTTTTGTGCCAATTCAGTTCTAAATATTTTGCATTGGTACTAATTCAGTCCTAAACTTTTTGGATTGGTGCCAATTGAGTCATAAACCTTTTTTTGGTGCCAATTTAGTTCTAAACTTTTTGCATTGATGCCAATTCAGTCTTAAACTTTTTACATTTGTGCTAACTCAGTCCTAAACGTTTTTGAGCCAAATTAACCGGAAGGACTGAATTGGTACCAATACAAAAGGTTTAAAACTGAATTGACACCAAAAAAAGGTTTATAACTCAATTGGCACCAATTCAAGAGGTTTAGGACTGAATTAGTACCAATGCAAAATGTTTAGAACTGAATTGGCACAAAAAAAAGGTTTAGGACTAAATTGGCACAAATGCAAAAGGTTTAGGACTGAATTGGCATAAATATAAAAGGTTTAGGACTGAATAGGCACAAAAAAAGGTTTAGGACTGAATTGGCACAAATGCAAAAGGTTTAAGACTGAATTGGCACAAAAAAAAGGTTTAGGACTAAATTCGTACTAATGCAAAAAGTTTAGGACTTTTTTGACACTCTTCCCAGGTTCGGACTGATCTCCAACCCTGCCGATAACAATTACGAACAATAGACTTGCAATGTAGAGAAAGCACAATAGTCTCACTTCTGCCTTGGCCATTTTCTTGCAATATGAAATTGCCTTTTCTAAGAGAGGGTACGTATGCGATGATGTAGCTTTTGCTTGGTTTGGTGATGTAAGAGTGTGGTTTTAGAAAGTAAGCAAGGGAGTGTATTTATAGGGGGTTTTGTGAGGATTAGGGCATTGAATAAGAGTATTTAGGTGGACTCGAGATAAATGGTTTGCGGACCAAGTCACCGTTCGATCAGCAGGGTCCACATAGGTGTCGCTTGATGATACGATGTCTACACATGTGACCCCGACTCCACATAAGTTTTTGGGCATTTTGACAGGGTCATTAATGAGAGTTTAGTCATGATAAGTAACGAAGTTGTCAAATTTTCCATTTTGTGAAAATTACCTTAATGAAGCTTCACCATGAGGATGAGTTCAAGTTTAGAATTGATTCACTTACCATGTATGAAAGGGGTCAATATGCCCCAATTAAGTCTATCGTGCAACTCGTGTTATCATAAGAGTTAAAAGTGGACCGTTATAATTAAAATTAAATTAAGTAGGAGAGCATTTGCGAAAATGAAATTGATAATAACATATCAGTATGTCACGTGACACGAGTGGTTTAAGCTAGAGTTAAGGGGCACAAGAATGTTCTCCTCTGCCCTACGCCTTTTGCACTTAAGTTAGGCACAATAGGCCTGATGATGTGTATATTTGACTTATATTTTGATTATATTTGGTGGTATTTTGGGCAAACATTCGAATAAATAGAGTGAAATTTATTTGTTTTTATGCATTGTGATTAGGTGATGATGAATGATGCAATCGCAAAGATTTTGGACGCTTTTGATGTGTTTTTGAGCTATTGGTTGGGATTCTGCATATAAAAGATCCATTTTCCAGAGATCCGTGCTCACGGCTTAAGATCGCGCGGATGTAAAGTTGGCACAGAATTTGGGGACGTGATTTGGTCATTAATTTCCATATTTTCCAGATATGATTGAGGAGGATTTTTTGTACTTAAATAGAACTCTTAATTAGGGACATTAGGGAGAAGTTTTTTTTGCCTTTTTTTTTCTCTTTTCATGTTGGATAGAATTTCTTTTTCTAGACTTTCTCTTTTTTTTATTTAAGAGGTTGAACGCAAGAGGGAAGGAGAGACTTGACTCCAGAAAATTCAAAAACATGTTATTTTCTCTTTTGCGCATTTTGTAGCCATGTGTGGCTAACTCCTTTTTAATCTAGCAAAGGATTATCAAAGTTCAAGTTCATTCAAGTTGTGAGATCTAAACTTAATCCTCCTTCTTAATTTCTGCAGTATTTATATATTCTCTGTTTTATTATTTACCATTGCTTTGTAGATTGTTACAATAAGAGCTTGTTGTGCAATTGACAGGGTGATAGTTTGCCAATTGAAATACCCAAACTCGTAATTGCTTAGGTGTTTTAATAATAATGGCAAATAATATGACTTGATTAAAATCAGATTTTCATGTTGTATTATGAGAATATATGATCTAGCTTGAATAAGTTACGCGTGTGATTTATTGGCTAGGGTTGGGTTTTTCTCGTTTTTCATGCTATTAGTGAATTGAATCCTAGGCGCGTGTCGGGCTTATTCGTTAATAAGGGATTAATCACATGCGCGTGTCCGATTAATCTAATATTAAGAAAAGATTAGGTTGTTAGAAGCGTTTCAACAACCATAAATAGTCTATTGCAGTGTTTTAGATTATTCGTTTGACTCAATGATCAACTTCCGAACTTGAATGAGATTACCTTTGCTAGATATTGCATAATCTGATTTTCTTTAATTTCTGTTTGCTTATTTTATTTAAGTATATTTTGCATAAACCCCCATTTTTAATTTCGCTTTTATTGTTTACTTGGTTTTCAAAGGATTAACAATTTGTCAGTCTCTGTGGATTCGACTCTACTCACCCTAAGTACAATTTATTTGTGATTTAGAGAGTAGGAATTATTTTTGGTGAATTCAACCACCACCAAGGCCTATATTCTGTCCAAAAAATGTTCATTGGCCACGCAAAAGAATGTCATGGCCATTGTGTGTGTAGTGTACATGTACAAGTTCTAAATTTTTCTAATGTACATAAATATATGTGTGTGTTCTTTTATTTTCATACAAGTCGATCACAAATTACATTTAACGTTTTTTTTTGTGATATATGCGTGAATATATATTTTCTTTTATACATGTCAAACAAAGAATATATTACTTTAATTATCTTTAATGTATAATCAGTGGCTAAATTGGAAAAATTTTATTTCTTGATATGAGAACACTCATAGTTTGCACAACTTAGAACTCAAGATGTCTTAAAGAATTTCTTTTCATTTCTTGAGTGAAATGTTACTATAATCATTAGTTTTATTAAGTGTCTTGAAAAAATATAACTTCTCAAAATCGGTTTGAAGGACTCCCTATGATTCTATGACCAAAGTTATTGTGCTAATACTCTTTGAATCTCAATCAATGATCAGAGTGCATTTTATTCTTTCTCTAATTACAATATTGATTTGTCATGTGGCATTCTTTTCTCAGCATATTGATCACAAAACCAACTAAATGCATCAGTTAAATATGTTAAGAATTGCGCTTCTTTCACTAGTATCTTTGGTTCCATCATTAGGTGCATGCATTATTACATTACATTCTTGTCGAGGCTTTGAATTTAAGTACAGGTAGGTAGACCTATATGGAGTGGTGCAACGATACTTAGGACCAATTTGTTTCCAAGATGAGGGAATTCCATTCTAACTCATCACCAATAAAATGTACAAAGTGTACATATCATGGTGATTCAAGTAGTCAAGTTTACTCTATGTATCATTGAGCTATGATTATTGGGTTATGAAGTGTGTGACTAAGATGGAACAAATAACACGCGAGTCAAAATTGGGTGAGTGGTTTGAATATGAAATTGCTCGTACTTTATAGGGACTGTGTAAGTGATTTGACTCAGAATAGTTTGCATGCAATTGATGATATTCGAATATGTGACGTCAACTACAAATTACGGAAAAAGTTTAGGACTTTCTAACTTCGTTTTATTGATCTCGTTTCATACAAAGCATGGAACGCGAGGTTGGCTTTTTTCTCATTGGAACCGAACATTTCATTACAAGATTATTCTTTCCTTTTTTTCTTTCTTTTTTTGAAGATCTCTTCATGCCCCAGGACAGTAATAACTCCCAAATGGAACCCTGCAAACAAAACAACACCAAACAAACTTCAAGTAAGCATCAACACCATTCAGAGAGAGAGAGAGAGAGAGATGCTTACTTTACTTGCTGCAATCCATTTTGGGATCAATGGGCACAGGCAACTGAATATGGCAGCGCTCGGGAAGGGCCCTGGCGTTTCCGGGTTCGACTCCCAGACCGGGAGCGGCTTTCTTGAATCACTCGCACAGTTCTCGCCATACCTCTGTCGTGTTCGCCAGCTCCTTCACCTTCTCCACGGCCAAACAGCACGGCCTGGTGGGCATCGGTTCGGCCCCGTTCAGGTACGGAATGCACAGCATCAAAGCCTTCAGGGCATTGCTGCACGAGATGTAGTCGATCGGCTGCGGCTTGCTCCCCACAATGCACGTGACCAAGAGGAACATCAGGCTCGCGGTGTAAAGAAAGGAGAACACCAATTCCACCTGCGGCTTGGCCATTTCCTCCTACGAGATATATAGATAGAGATAGATGGTTTCGGTCTGGTTTTGGTGAAGTGATTAGCGTGGTTTGAGGGGTCTGATGAGGGAGTCTATTTATAGGAGGAGACGGGAGTGCTAGGGCTTTTGAACGAGGATATTTAGATGGAGCCAAGACATAACCGGAGAAAATTCAAATACTGAATATTAAGTCCTGAAAAATTAAACTTTGAAAATGAAAATAAAGAAAAAGTTGTTTGATGATATATGAAGGTGAAAAAATGCATTTTATTATCAGAAATAGAGAGCATTATCAGAAGATTTTGACGATATATAATCATTAGCAAGTTTAATACATGTTGAATAGTTATCACTTAACAAATTTAGTAGCCTTTTTTACTTACTGCATTATGCAATTATTTGAATTTTGAAAAAAAATCAATTGAGTTGTGTGTCTTGAGAGGTTAGCAAATGCAATTAACAACATTCGATATGTAAAGGTTATCTAGTATAATTTTCCCACGGCGCTTCAGCCATGAGAAAAGGGATCGTGACAAAAGGTGTTTGACAAACATCTCGATAACCATAGCATCTCCAAAACCACAATAGTCTATAGCAACTTTCCCGAAGTTGCCTCACCCGGCTTTGAAATGCCATAACTTTGAAACATGTATTTACCAAACATACGAATTACAACACTTCGAAGCACACGAAATCTACAGTTTGTGTTGGGTTTTATTATGGCCCACGTGATTAATGGCCTGGCCCATATGTGATTTAATTTTAACAATTATTATGTGCTAAATTCCTATTGGTCAATAGAAATGTGTATTTTAATTACAGTACACCCTGATGAATGGTGTGACTATAAAAGACCCAATTAGAAACTGGTCCTCTTTCAACCCTAGAACAACGACGATTTCTTTTCCATCAAGAATGTCAGAAAGCGAAAAAGGGGTCAAGAGAGAGAAACCTATTTCTTCTACTTCACAAGGAATCATAATGGATCAAGGTATGTTTTTTCGTCTCTGATGATGATGTGAAAATCACCTTGTTTTAAGGTTTTGGGAATTATGTCTTGTGCAAAAATTAGGGCTTGATTTGCATAGAACTCAATGAATTACATGTGGTATCAGAGCCTGGTTTGAGAACTGGTGGTTTTCCATTAATTGTTTGATTGATGAGAAAATTTTATTGATGTTTGCCGTAAATATGAGATTTTGATAGATACGGTAAATTGTACCTCGTGCGAACTAAGATCATAAAGTTCAAAACTTTCGGTGCATAGCAGCCTTGACTTCATCGCTTTGCGCGATTCCTCTTCGCAATTGAACCCCGCCTCTGTTTCTTTAACAATGGTTGTGCGTGGCGGCAACACAGAGAGGCGTAATTTTCTTGATTTCCTTTTCGGGGTTTGGTCAAATTGGTCTCATGACTGGGGACGGACGGTGTAAGTGGCCTTTTGGCTGTTTAGGACAGGACCCACTTGAATTCTTGATCAAATTTCTATTCTTTAATTGATAAACTCATGGACAAAGATGCTGTCTTTCGTTTCTGCAAAGCGTGATAGGATGTTAGTTCCTGCTGTCACTTTCTTAGTCTTTGCAATGGTGAAGGTTGTAGGGGCACTTTCACATGATAATGCATGTCCCGAATGATTTCTTTCCTACATGCTGAACATACATTTTTCTGGTTAGTAGAATCTCTACATAAAATATGACTTTTGACTCTCATGAACACTTGGGTCACAAGAATTAATTGTATTTCATTCAATTGAAATAATTATTGATATGATTACTCAATTTGATATCTATATTATGTATAATTCTTCGGCCACCAAAGTGGCCGAATTAGAAAGTTTCTCATAGACGTCAAATTAAATAAAATTCAATTACTCATGTTATGTGATGCTACTAATGTGATGACATGATGTTATATATGTATTGTTTGTCATGAGTAATTTGAAGTTCATTGATTATAAAATATTTAAGGATTACCCAAAGGTTGATCGGTTAATTTTACGATCATGAACATAATAGTGGTTAATTAGTATACTTGGTTAGATATGTTTAGCATATCCAAAGATAGCAAGCGTGTCTAATTGGAGTATATATAATTATCAATTATGTGAACTTAAATTTAACCATCAATTATGTTTAATGGTTGTACATTGTTGTATCACCCAAAGGAGAACTTCGATGTACAGTTAATGTTATGTGTTTAAGTTATGACTTAAAGCATTAATATGTGAGCATTCGATATATTTTGCAGCATCTGTTTCTGTTTCTCTTCATTCGCAAGCTTCGTCTATTATGAAGTTCAATGGGCTTAACTTTTTTGAATGGAGTGAACAAGTCAAGTTTCACCTAGGTGTTCTTGATCTTGATTTAGCACTCATGAATGACAAGCCCGCAGTTCTTACTGCTTCTAGCAGCATTGAAGAAAGGTCCTTCCATAAGGCTTGGGAAAGATCAAACAAACTGAGCTTAATGTTCATGCGGATGACAATAGTAAACAACATCAAGTCAACCATTCCTGAAACTGACATTGCTAAGGAATTTATGAAGTTAGTGGAAAGTCGTTCTCAGTCTGATTCTGCTGATAAGTCAGTTGCTGGGACATTAATGGGTACATTAACCACCATGAAGTTCGATGGTTCTCGTACCATGCATGAGCATGTCACTGAAATGGCAAATATAGCAGCAAGATTGAGTTCCATGGGAATGAAAGTGGATGAAAGTTTCCTTGTGTAGTTTGTCATAAATTCCTTGCCTCCTGAGTATGGTCCATTCCAAATAAATTATAATACTATAAATGATAAGTGGAATGTGACTGAATTGCAAAGTACGCTCATTCAAGAGGAAGCAAGGCTTAAGAAGGAAGGAGTCCACTCTGTCAACCTCATGGGTCATCTAGGAGCTAAAAGAAAACCAAGAAGGAAGAATGGCAAGGGCAATAAAGGACAGCTAAAGATTAATGAGTCATCTGTCCACATCCATAAGAAGGAACAAAAGAATGATAAGTGTCATTTCTGCAAAAAACCTGGACACTATCAAAAAGATTGCCCGAAACGTAAGGCATGGTTCGAAAAGAAAGGTAAGCCTAGTGCTTTTGTATGTTTCGAATCATACTTGGCAGAAGTTCCTTATAATACTTGGTAGATTGATTCTGGTTGTACCACTCATGTTTCGAATACGATGCAGGGATTCCTTACGACCCAAACCATAAGTCCAAATGAAAAGTTTATTTTTATGGGGAATAGAGTCAAAGCTCCAGTTGAAGCCATTAGAACGTAACGTTTGATTTTGGACACTGGACATCATTTAGATCTTTTTCAAACTTTTTATGTTCCTTCTGTTTCTAGAAATTTAGTTTCATTATCGAAACTTGATACAGCTAGATATTCTTTTAAGTTTGGAAATGGATATTTCAGTTTATTTAAACATAATTATTTTATTGGTTCTGGTGTGCTTTGTGATGGTTTGTACAAATTAAAACTTGATAATTTGTTTGCTGAGACTCTATTGACCTTGCATCATAATGTTGGTTCGAAACGTGGCTTAGTGGATGAAAACTCAGCTTACTTGTGGCATAAATGTTTGGGTCATATATCCAAAGATAGAATACAAAGATTAGTAAAGAATGAAATCCTTCATGATTTGGATTTTACTGATCTTGGTATTTGTGTGGATTGTATTAAAGGAAAGCACACAAAACACACAATTAAGAAAGCAACTACAAGAAGCACACAGCTCCTTGAAGTAATACACACTGATATATATGGACCTTTTGATGTTCCATCGTTTGGTGGAGAAAAGTACTTTATCACCTTTATTGATGATTTTTCACGTTATGGTTATATATATATCTGTTGCATGAAAAATCTCAATCGGTAGACACATTAGAGGTGTTTATCAGTGAGGTTGAAAGGCAGTTAGATAGAAAGGTGAAAATTGTCAGATCTGATAGAGGTGGTGAGTATTATGGAAGGTATGAAGAAACTGGACAATGCCCTGGTCCATTTGCTAAACTCCTTGAAAGGCGCGGTATTTGTGCTCAATACACTATGCCAGGAACACCGCAACAAAATGGTGTTGCAGAAAGGTATAATCGTACATTAATGAATATGGTTAGGAGTATGTTAAGTAATTCTTCTGTACCCTTATCATTATGGATGTATGCTTTGAAAACCGC
The DNA here is from genome assembly GCA_031216405.1 of Syzygium malaccense. Lineage (NCBI taxonomy): Eukaryota > Viridiplantae > Streptophyta > Magnoliopsida > Myrtales > Myrtaceae > Syzygium > Syzygium malaccense. Next base: position 3,228,449 of record CM062256.1, on the reverse strand, counting down.
CATGTATTTATTAAATAGGATTCCTAGTAAGGCAGTTCCAAAGACTCCTTTTGAACCGTGGACCGGAAAGAAACCTAGTTTGAGGCACCTGCATGTTTGGGGTTGCCCAGCGGAAGTAAGGATTTATAATCCTCATGAAAAGAAACTGGACTCAAGAACAACCAGTGGTTTCTTCATTGGTTATCCAGAAAAATCTAAAGGGTATAGATTTTACTGTCCTAACCATAGTACAAGAATTGTTGAAACTGGAAATGCTAGGGTCATTGAAAATGGTGAAACTAGTGGGAGTGTAGAACCACGAAAAGTGGAAATTCAAGAAGTTAGGGTACAAGTACCTTTACCCATAACTCATTCTCAAGTTGTTGTTCCCACAGTTGTCGAACGGCTTGACAACATACAAGAACAACAAATAAATGACCAAACACTCCATGATGAAGTTGTTACGAATGAACCTGTAGTAGATGAACCACATCAAGTGGCATTAAGAAGGTCACAAAGGTAAAGAAGATCTGCCGTTTCTGATGATTATGTGGTTTATTTACATGAATCTGAATTTGACTTAGGAATTGATGAAGATCCAGTTTTGTTTTCACAAGCCATGGAAAGTGTTAATTCTGCTAAGTGGTTTGACGCCATGAAGGAAGATTTAAAATCAATGGATCACAATAAAGTCTGGGAACTTGTTGATTTGCCTGAAGGTTGTAAAAGAGTCGACTGTAAATGGGTCTTTAAGACCAAACGCGACTCAAGTGGCAATATTGAAAGATACAAGGCTAGACTCGTTGCCAAAGATTTTACTCAGAAAGATGGTGTTGATTATAAAGAGACCTTCTCTCCTGTATCTAAGAAGGACTCTCTGAGAATTATTATGGCTATGGTGGCTCATTACGATTTAGAGTTACACTAAATGGATGTGAAAACTGTCTTTTTGAATGGGAATTTAGATGAAGAAGTTTATATGAACCAACCAGAGGGGTTTTCAGTTGAAGGAAAGGAACACATGGTGTGTAAACTTAAGAAGTCAATATACGGACTTAAACAAGCTTCCCGACAATGGTATCTTAAGTTCAATGATACTATCACCTCCTTTGGATTTAAGGAAAACACCGTTGATCGGTGTATATATCTGAAGGTTAGTGGGAGCAAATTCATATTTCTAATTTTGTATGTTGACGATATCTTGCTTGCTACTAATGATCTTGGTTTGTTACATGAGACCAAGAAATTCCTTTCTAAGAACTTTGAAATGAAAGATATGGGTGAGGCATCCTATGTGATTGGAATTGAAATATTCCGTGATAGATCACAAGGATTGTTAGAGTTGTCTCAGAAAGCATATATTAATAAAGTTCTAGAGAGATTCAAGATGGAAAAGTGCTCTGCAAGTGTTGTTCCAATTCAGAAAGGAGATAAATTGGGCCTTATGCAATGTCCAAAGAATGAATTGGAATGCAAACAAATGGAACAAATTCCTTATGCATCTATTGTTGGGAGCTTGATGTATGCTCAGACTTGTACCAGGCCAGACATCAGTTTTGCTGTCGGAATGCTGGGCAGATATCAAAGTAATCCAGGATTGGATCATTGGAAAGCTGCAAAGAAAGTATTGAGATACTTGCAAGGGACAAAAGATCATATGCTCACGTTTAGAAGGTCTGATCACCTTGAGGTGATGGGTTATTTAGATTCGGACTGGGCTGGGTGTGTGGATACTAGAAAATCCACGTATGGATATTTGTTCCTTTTAGCTGGAGGAGCAATTTCATGGAAAAGTGCGAAGCAGTCTTGTCATTGCTGCATCCACTATGGAAGCTGAGTTTGTGGCATGCTTTGAGGCCACTCTTCATGGATTATGGCTGCGAAACTTTATTTTAGGACTTGGAATTGTCGACAGTATTGCCAAGCCGCTGAAAATTTATTGTGATAATGCAGCAGCAGTCTTCTTCTCTAAAAACGACAAGTATTCAAAGGGTGCTAAACACATGGAATTGAAATACTTTGCCGTTAAAGAAGAAGTTCAGAAACGAAGAGTGTCAGTTGAGCACATTAGCACTAATTTTATGGTTGCGGATCCGTTAACTAAAGAGTTGCCACCAAAGATATTTAGTAAATATGTCAAAAGAATAGACATTATTGAAAAACCATCATTGACATTATGTTAAAGATTTATGCTCTTTATGTACTTGACACTTCGATATCATTTATGTATTGTTTCTGATACACTCATGCATCCTGTTTCCTTATGTTGGTATATGCATGAATGAATTATGTGAATGTTAACAGGATTTGTTTCTGAAAAGAAACATTATTGCTGGACCATTATGTTATCTCTCATTATTGATCATGTTAAGTATAGGACTGATACTGTGATACATGAAAGGAACTATGTCGAACTAATGACAAACAATCACCATGATTCTTGTAAGTTCTTACTTAATGATGATTTATGAATTGGCCAATTTGAGAAAGGATTTAGCTCATACTTTGCGCATTATGTTTTATTGTTAAACCTTAAAGTTGAATAATATCACATGGGCCAAGTGGGAGAATGTTGGGTTTTATTATAGCCCACGTGATTAATGGCCTGGCTCATATGTGGTTTAATTTTAACAATTATTATGTGCTAAATTCCTATTGGTCAATAGAAAGGTGTATTTTAATTACCGTACACCCTGATGGATGGTGTGACTATAAAAGACCCAATTAGAAACTGGTCCTCTTTCAACCCTAGAACAACGACGATTTCTTTTCCATCAAGAACATCAGAAAGCGAAAATGGGTCAAGAGAGAGAAACCTATTTCTTCTACTTCACAAGGAATCATAATGGATCAAAGTATGTTTTTCGTCTCTGATGATGATGTGAAAATCACCTTGTTTTAAGGTTTTGGGAATTATGTCTTGTGCAAATATTAGGGCTTGATTTGCATAGAACTCAATGAATTACAGTTTGGCCACATCTATACCAAATGACTATTCGATTATCAAACACACTTTTTTTACTTGACCCAACCAATCATATTTTAGGAATTCGCGAGACCTTAATTTGGATTCTATCGAAAAGCACGAATTCCCATGCAGTTTCACTACGCTCGCATGGAGGCTTATGCTGTTTCGTTTTCCTTGAGTTTCGAGCATTTTAAATGCGGGTCATCGCAATTTTTCCTCGTCTTAGAACTTGTTTTATGAAGCTTTGGAGCTATGCGAGGATGATGCCAAATGCAATGTACTATTTCACCAACCATGCATGATAAGGGGTTACAACTCGTGCATGGTTTTAACTTTTAAGGTTACGTCCATGGTTTTTGTTTACGTTTCAATTGGGTGTCCCTGGTTTTCTAAGTGGCTCGGGCATTTCGTGTCAAGATGACACTCTCGAGTTGAGTGTGATGTTATTGCAAAACGATCGTGGTTTATGATGCTAATCAGAGAGTTAACCCGCATGCATGCATTGCACGAACTGTCGTACAAAATGCTATTCAAATGGAGTATGAACAATTTAAGCGTACATATGATATAATTTAACACACATCATTGGTTGTGAAAGTTGCATATAAACTTAAAATTATCAAGATTCGAGGAGACCAATTATCGCAAAAATAGAAATTCACAAACATAATAGGAATTATACTTCGTAAATCGATATATTTGTTCGCAAATAAGGCCTATAAAACAATAGAAGCTTTTGTTTACTAATTAGTAGTAGGAAAAACTTTGAATTCACATTGTTATGTTCAAGTAAAAAGATATGTTTTTCTTAAATACAAATGAGTTACGATTGAATAGTATAATGACAAGAGACAGAAAACAAGTGACATAGCACTTCAATTAGCGGAAGGACCAGATTGACCCGATTTCAAAAAGTTTAGGTGCCAAATTGGACAAAAAAAAGTTCACGCGTTAGATTGGACATTGAAGAAAAGTTTAGCAATTACCATGGCATTATCACTTTATGAAATTACCAACTTTTTTGGGAAAATTCCAATTAAGGACCCCAAGTGGGGTCAAATTCTCAAAAAAGGGCCCAAAGTGAACATTGTGTCAAATAATGGCTTGAAGTGCTTAATCAGTCTCAAATAAGGACCCGAAGTGCTCAAAAAGTCTCAAATAAGGACCTGGGTCCCTCGCCGGCCAAAATACCTACCGGCCGGCGAGAAAATTACTGTTTCGGTATCGGAACAGTAACTTTTTAATTTTTTTATTATTATTTTTTGTTTTTCCTTTTTTGTTTTTTTTATTTTCCTTTTCTTTTTCTTTTTTTTTTCTTTTCTTCCTCCGCCGGCCATAGCCGGGGCCGGCGGAGGTCGCCGGCCTCAGGCGAGGCCGCCCTCGCCGGCGTCGGGCGAGGGCCGCCCTCACTTGGGCTGGGCGAGGTCGCCCTCGCCGGCGTTGGGCGAGGGCCGCCCTCGCCTGGGCTGGGTGAGGCCGGCCTCGCCAGCGGCGGGCGAGGCCGAGCCCTCGCCAGCGGCGGGCGAGACTCGACCTCACATGCAACTGGCGAGGCTGGTCTCGCCCGACGCCGGCGCGGTCAAGCCTTCACCAGATCTGGCGAGGCTCGCCCGACACCGGCGAGGGCGGCCTTGCCCGAGGCCGGCGACCTCCACCGACCCCAGCTATGGCTGGCGGAGGAAGAAAAGAAAAAAGAAGAAAAGGAAAAGGAAAATAAAAAAAGCAAAAAAGGAAAAACAAAAGAAAATAATAAAAAATTTAAAAAGTTACTGTTCCAATATCGGAACAGTAACTTTCTCGCCGGCCGGCAGGTATTTTGGCCGGCGAGGGACCCAGGTCCTTATTTGAGATTTTTTGGGCACTTCGGGTCCTTATTTGAGACTGATTGAGCACTTCAAGCCTTTATTTGACACAATGTTCACTTTGGACCCTTTTTTGAGAATTTGACCTCACTTGGGGTCCTTAATTGGAATTTTCTCAACTTTTTTTATGTAAGATTGCCAATTACCAACTGTTCACTCTCCAAGTTTTCTATCTCTTTCTTATATGAATTACCAATAATTATATGAACAAGGTACCAACTTTTTCCGAGAAAATTATCCAAAAAATCATAAATCTATTGCACTTTTGCCAATTCAGTCATAAACCTTTCAATTTTGTCAATTGAGTCCTAAACCTTTTCAAATTTTACCAATTGAGTTCATTCAGTCAATTTTGATCAAAATTTACTGACGTGGACGGTGGCCATTCTATGTGGCACGGCCAGCGCTGACATAGACTAAATTTATTAAAATTTTCAATTTTTTTTATATTTTTAATTTCTCTTTTTCCCTCTTTTTCCCCTGCCGGTCACCCAGCCTCTGGCGGCCGCCTAGAGGCTATGACCGGCAAGGAGCCTTGCCGGCCTCAGGCGAGGTCGCCCTTGTGGGGATCTAGCGAGGGGCAACCTCATCGGCCTCGGGCAAGGCTCGCCCTTGACAAATCTGAGGCCATAGTGCCTTTGCCACGGCTAGCGAGGCTATAGCAAGGTGGGGTGAGGGCCGACCACTGTGGGGAAAAAAAAGAAAATAAAATTAATAAAAAAATTTTAAAAAAATAAAAATATTATTAAAAATTGTCAACATTAATGTTGACCAGCCAAAATTGGCCGGATGAATTGAATTTGCACAAATGTAAAAGATTTAGGACTGAATTGGCAAAAAAAAAGTTTGGTACTGAATTAACTAAGACTTTTTTGGTAATTTTTATATTCATTTCCATCATGCTTGTTACTGGTAGGAACGTTATAACCGGCGACATAAAGAAAGATGAACACTTTGTTGGCAATTTTCTCTCTCTATCTTTCCTTTTTCCACCTACTTTTTTCTGTGTTATGCTGATGCGGCATGCCACACATGCACCTGGTTTCCCACGTCAGCTATGTTACGTCAGGGAATTACCGGAGCCATATGCCGAAGTAAAGGAACGAGTTGAGCAAATTTAGAGAAATTGATTGCTTCCTAGAGTAGAAGGACGAGATTGCAAAATGCTACAAGTTAAAGGATTAAACCCAGAACCTCATTTTTTACGAGGGCTTTTCAGCAAAAGAGAATATGGAAGAGCCAAAAAAAACAAATTCTCTGCCACACGCTGAGCAAGCTCCAAAAACGAGGAAGGTTCCGTGACGATGCCATGAAATATACTTCGCGGGGTCATTTCCCTTGTTCGCGACTAGGGATAATCGAATCACAAATACCTAAACTTTTATCCATTTCACATTCGAGTACCTAGATTTTGTTTTATTGAAAGAAGTAGCCCAATTTTTCAAATGTGGGTTAACACGAGACCTTCAAATGTGGGTTAACACGAGACCTCCGTCAAAATCGCAAATGAGAAATGTCAAAAATTGGACTCTAAGGTCGTTAAATAGCCATTAATTGTCCAAATTGGAGTTCGATGTGGCCTCTTCAAATGATGTTATCGTCTCTTACGAGCAAGATTGTTCAAATCAACATTCACTCTCTCCTCATCGCCCACCACCAAAATAGATATGGCATAATTTTTGCTTAGTTAGAAAGCCAAGTTACCAATCGGGCTTAATTTTTGCTAAGTAGCAAGCCACATAAGAAAAATCACACGACAGGACAATTTATTTAACGGAGATCTCACATCAACCCACATTTGAGAAGTCAAGGTATTTAATTGAATAGAAAAAATATTAAATGCTTGATTGTAAATTGAACGAAAATTCGTATACTTGCAGGGTTATTACCCCTTCCCCGTTCGAAGACAACAAGATGGACAAAATGCTCGGTGCGTGTACCTCATAATCTCCCCCAATTTCTTCTCTCTTTTTTGTTTTGGACATAGATTTTGTTGCATGCTGACATGGTCTCGGATGCGAAGCAGATGACAAGGTTCACGTCAGTCATTTGACAATCATTTGGCGGAGATTTCGCTGCAAACTAAGAGACAGCAACGAAAACATCCTGGCCGGTCGCGTCCCAAATGGCTTTCTCTAACTCTATGTTCGTTCTTATTAAATACTTAACATTGATCAGAAGTTCATGTATCGTCGGCTCATCTTTGGGATTGACAATTTTCAAGTCGAAGCCCACCTGGAAAGAGTTTCAGGCTTGACTCAGCAAACTTCATCCAATCTTCAACCCTCACTGGTTTCTCTTCATTCAATCAGAAAAAGGGCTAAGAAGCGGCTTCTGTTCAAACGCGAGTTACCCCACCGATGGCAGTAAGTGCTCTTCAACTATCATTATTGTTGATTGACTTGTTCAGGGTGTTTTGAGAACTTGTGTGTTTTAGATGTGATTAGCTTGTAATTTCTTTTGAGTTTGTGTTTTAGTTAGTAGATAGGTAGAGGGTTTGAATGGATTTAGCCGACTGGACTCTGTTTTTGTGAGCTCTTGAAGGTCTTTTTTCTTTATTGGGTTTGTTGTCACCGAATTGATGAGTGAATGCTCAATCAATCAAACAAGTATTTGCCTATGTTAGTCATCGGATTTTGAGGACGATTCTCAATCGAATACGACCTCTCGTTCGAATACTCTGCCGAATTAGAAGGACGACTATCGAAATGTTTCAAAACTTGAGATGTCGGAGGCCTGACATAGTAAGTATGAAATGAACATGCAAAACTCTATCGAGGCTCAGTCATCAAAATTACGAATTAAGTGTCCATGGATGGTAAATTTCTCGATGAATCTCGGTAATTCCTTCGGTTGTCATAGTAATTTAACGATTTTAACCTTTGCTATGAGATTAGTAAATTCCTAAACAAATATGATAAAGTGATTAATATGAAGATTTGTATGGTTTTGTTGATTATTAGTTATTAGATAGGGACTAGGGTTGAGATGATTATGGACTGCCTCTTGTTGTTCAGGGAAGGTTCAATGAAATCATGGGTTTAACAAGATGGTGTAACTACCCTACGGTTGGGAATTAAATACTGACAACAACTTGTTATGTTTTCCTGTAAAATTTAGGTGGAGTGGCAAATAACATGTCCACATGAATCTCAACTATCTTTTTTCCTTGAGAAATTGGAATAATTTTTTTTTTGTTTTTTCACTTGAATGAAATTCAACAGACCAGCTCCTACAATCCTTATCCTAGGATTTTGTTTTTCTCTGGTTTTCCTACAAGCGCATGAGTCAATGTCTTCTAAAAGTCATTTCAAACTAATTCAGTTCACAACTGGCAAACAACATGTCGGATTGTTCATGAAACTCTAGATAAAGTTACCACATTGAATTCAAAGAGGGTTGGAGCTGGACCTCGCAGACATAAGTTCATAACACAACTCCCACCTAAAAGACTTTGCTACCCACCAAAAATCTTTGACCCCATAATTGTTTGAAAAGCAAAGAGGCGATCAATGTTTTAGTGTCTGTTGTTCTTAAGAATCAGTGAATCACCATTCACCAGCTGCGGGGTGGCTTTGCTGCAGCAACATTCGCACGTTCCGAAGTTTGGAAACTGGGACAGCGACAACATACCGTACACGACCTGCTTCGAGAACGCGCGCAAGGAGAAAGCAGGCGTGAAGATGAACCCAAACGATCCTGAGGAGAACCCGGAGATGTTCATGTTCGGGAGGCGAGGAATGGAGATCGACGACGATCGCCGAGCTTCGGATGCTTTTGAGCACAACATAAGTGAAGGGCACAGAAGGTTCGATGCGCACCGGAGGACCCCTTCAGATCAGCACAAGAGTACGGCGAGCCGTGGCAGTGTTCGGTCAGAATCTGGCAGTGAAAAGAGCAGTTCCAATTCACACCGAAACTCAGGTCAGCATCGCGCTAGGCCAGACCGCAAAAAAGGGCTGACAGAGAGCAGCAACAGCTTGTCGCCCTCGGTGACTAGTGTTCCAAAGCATGCAAGACAAAGTAGCGGAAGTCAACCATCCAATGATTCCGTAAGTCTGTACTTTGTGATCTTAGATTCAATCTAGCACATCTAATTGCTGTGACTTTTTCTCCGTAGTAGCCTTTTCTAGCGGCTGATTAGCCATTACATATGCTAATGGAAGTTATCACGAGGTTATAGCATGAGCTCAGTGCTACTGTAAAATGGTCATTGGCACTATGTCCTAGATGAGCTTCAAGTAGATTCACCAAAAGTGGTAAGATTGATCATTCTGCTGTCTAATTCTGCATCGTTCAGATCTCAAGCCAGAAAAAGAACAATTGCCAAAAGGCGGAACTGTCACCCATAGCATGTTGCGACCAGAAGCAAATCTCATGTTTCTTCTGGAGAATCTCCTACCCTTTATGGAGCAACTATAGTCCCTGCGAATGAGAATCTCGTGTTTCTTCGAGCAAACAGGATGCTGCCACGCTTTGTTTTCAGACTTATTTTTCTTGTTTACAATTGGCAGTAATATAGTCATTGTGTTGCGTGATCAATCCCTGCAGCGAAAGTGACAATATGGTATGACATTATACTTTTTCTGTTCTTTCCTGGGTAGACAGCATCGGAGAGCGCCTTCAATACCAAAATTTGGGGCCTGGGATGAAACCGATCCGAGATCGGGAGAGAGCTTCACCGTCATCTTCAACAAAGTGAAAGAGGAAAAGCACAACGAATCCTCCAAGTTCCCGGTCCTGCCCCCCGAGCCGATCACCTACTCGAGCAAACAGAAGAATCAAGAAAGCTCCTCTTCCTCCAGATCAAAGGTATCCGAATAATATCCACCGATTCCGCTCATTATAGTAAATGTCCCTTTTTTCATCAGCTCTTCACACAGATCAATGATCTTCAATTTGGGATGTTCTTGCAGATATGTTGCTGTCCTTGTTTTGGAGGGAGGGAGTGATTCTGAGAAGCTTCACGATTGCATCTCGGCTTTTCGCCTAAGACATGACGTATTATACTTCTGATTTCGACGGTTACTGTGAAACGGGTCATTGCTTAAGACTTTTAAAAACAGTTTGTTTGATTGAGATTTATATATTCTTTGACATCCCATTGCTTAAACTCTTTCCCTCCTCGTCCAGTAAATTGAAAGAAAAGAGTTCGTGTCGTTGGGAAGAACTTGCAAGTTTTGATCTGATACTCCCTTAGAAGGATTGTGATTGTGACATTAGCTTGAGTTACTCCAGACATGAGAAAGAATTCAAGCTAAGGTTGGAATCAACAATGCTTGAGCAGATCATTGCAAAAGTAGTTCGTTACTGTAGGTTCTTGGATAAAAATTGGGATTTCGAACTTGGAAAGCCTAGGAAATCCATCGATGTCTTAACCGCGATATCATAGGTTGTTCACACGGTCTATTTTTCTAAAATAATAGTTGCATGATATTTGTTTAAAGGTTGAAAAAAGAATAGGTTTTGTTCTCAACCGGCTGCTTTTGGTTCCAAGCTGGATCCTGAGGCGATCGGTTTGATTGTCGAGTTCAGAAATCAAAAACCGACTTTCACATGGTAGGTTTTAGGTTTTCAACCCGAAATTTATCTATCTTAGAACTGATCACTCCTAAATCTAAACCAATGATACGCATGACCAAAAAAAAAATAAAACCAAATCCACCTTGTTTCAATCCCATTGAACATGCTCAACTGTTAGGAAATAGACATGTACATGCACAACACGGGCATGACTTATGTGCCCAATACCATAAGTTACAAACAATACCATGTTCCGCTCACTCCATCTAATCGAGTTACCCATCTGGCTTTTTAGCATCTAAAGTTCGAAACCCGCCTCGTTTCGCAATCGATTCCACGGGCCCAATGCGGGGCCCCACATAGACAAGCCCGATTCGCGCTTTTGCAAGCTTCAAATCGAGCTCCAAATTCGATCAAAAAGCGTCTACCATATAAAAGATTAAATCGGTTCACACATTTCATTTGCTGTCCAACCGCGCTAATCCGAAACAAACTCCCATCGCCCACTCAAGGCCCGCCACCTGTCGCTCACCCACCGTAGGGCCCACGGGGTCTAATCAACGCGCGCGAGCACACGAGCGCAATCTCCCACACGGCGGAGCTCATTCAAAAATCAAAAAAGAACCCCGACCGTTTTCGTCGATGGTTTGAAAGCCTCGAGACGACGCCGTTTTGACCTGAGGAACCAAGCAGAAAATGGCTCCCGAGCGCCAAAACTGATATAAAATCTCTCTCTTCCTTCTCACTTTTCACTTTCACTTCACTCCACAACAACGCTTTCAAAATTCCTTTCAATCTCTCTCTCGCTCGCTCGCCCGCCGGCGATGGAGATCAAGTCCGGCGCGTTGGGCTCGTGCTCGAAGGACCACCAGCGGATCTATCAGGAGTGGTTCAACTTCGCCGACTCAGGTTCGCGTCTCTGCCTTCCTATCGAGCAGCGTTTTGGCTTGTTCGGTGATTCGCTGGCTCGATCGGGGACCTGTGGAAAATGTCGCCGGATCGCGATTTTCTCCAAGGCCGCTTGCTGCTGTTGTTCGTCGTTCGGCAATGGAATGTGTCGCCAGGTTGCAGTTTTTGGTTTTTTTTTTTTTGAAATGGTTGTTGGTTTTTTTTGTAGATGGAGATGGGCGCATTACTGGAGATGCAGCGACAAAGTTCTTCGCCATGTCGAAGCTTTCGCGGCAGGAGCTCAAGCAGGTTGTTGTGTCTGTCCATTGTTAAGAGTATGGAATTGAGTTGTCCTATTGTCTGATGATTAATTAAATGAAAGTGGGACTTTTTGGGCAGTGTTTTGGTTCGCTTCCGATTCCATTTTGGGGGGATTTTGTATGGGTTGCTATAGGGAATTGAACATGTGAAGTTGAATGTGGGAAGTGCTCCGCATTTGGCCAAAGATAGGATTGAAAGAGCGAGTAGTCGCTTGATAAACCGATAGTTGAAGTTTCGGGCTGATTGTGTACTGCAAGGTGTTATCTTTGAGCTCACCCTTGAAACGCTCTATCGTGATCTCCATGGTGTTCTGCTTGAATTGGAGTATATGGCAACTTGCACAGTGTAGTAAAGTCTAGGCATGGCTTAATTTTATGTGGTTGTCAGTAATGATTGTGTCCACTCTTCCAAAGTATGGTTTTTTTCAGAAGTTCTCGGCAATTTTGAAATGTGGGTTGTTTTCATCATGTGTTTAATTGGGAGTCCGTTGTTGCCTAAACCTTAACTTCTCAGTTGTTTGACCTTCTCTTTAGGTTTGGGCCATTGCAGATTCCAAACGTCAAGGGTTTCTTGGCTTCCATGAGTTTATTATTGCTGTGCAGGTTATATTTTGTTGCGTTTGTTTCTGGTGTGTATTGTTTTTGATAACTTGTAGATGCAATTTCTCTTTTAACACGTCGAGGTGAACAGCTGATTTCTCTGGCACAAGAAGGAGTTGAATTAACCCCCAGCAGCCTTAAGTTTGAAGGCAAGTTGCTCATATGTTCTACTTCTAGACAATTGTTTTTACTTTCTAAAGTTACTTATTTTCTACTCTAATTAACTTCAAGAAATGGAGACTGGCTAATAAACAGAAAAATTTCATCTCGCCATTGAAAGAATTACAATAGCCAAAAGAGAAATATAAGTGAAGCATTCTATGGGAAAACTCTGGGAAAATAAGAATCAAAGACCACTTGGATCTTATGTGGACTATCACTAATCCTACCTATTCCTATATTTTGACCAAAATGACCATTTGGAAAGGGATAAAAATTGCCTCATACCACGATAGTTGTCCCTCTTGGCCTAGTGTTTTAAGTGAGTGTACCCATGTTTGCATCAGTTATCTCGGCAACAGGCAAAATTTTTCCATGAATAGTGAAACAATCTATTCCTTCTAGTGAATTACAATTTCAGGGTTTTGTTTTTGGATACAAGAATTACAGTTTCAGTTTGTTTACAATTTAATCATGCTTACGAATTTCTAATTTTCTGCTGCTTGGGTGTCATTCATGACAAGAGTATAGAAAGTTCCTCATTGTGTACCATTTGAAGGGTAGTGCTACTGCGTGTTCTTGTAATGTTAGAGGTTTTAAGTTTGAGGTTCTCCATTTTAATAGAAGTTTCTGCAAAACATGGCTGACATGCCTCATCATGCTATTCTCGCTCTATATTTAAGCTCTGCTGGTACATCTGTTAATTGGTTTATGGATGTACATGCTTTTGACAGCTGATGTGGAGAAGATCGATCCTCCTATGATGGAAGGGTTGGATGCCGTGGTTGCTGTAAGTGAATTTCTTTTGTAACTCTTGCTGTGGCCCGCTTTTTAAGATCAGATATTTCTATAGCTTGAGTACTTATTTTTGCCTCTTTCCTTTTGTTAGAAAAGCAAGAACTCAACAGTTGTTGTCGATCCTGCAACAAATGGTGAGAACTGTACTTGTTATCACTTTGGAAGTATTTGTTTGTGAGCTCTTTCTGTTAACTAGTACTTCTCGCAATGCAGGAAGTACTCAGCCCCTGCCACCGCCATCATCTCAATGGTTTGCTCCAAAATCTGGGAGGAAGGTGAGCTTCGAGTATTTGTCTTGTTGCACAAGGAATTACTTTCTTGGTCGTTTGTTGGTTGTGTTCCTTTTAAGTTTCTCAGGGGATAGTAGTTTCTATTTGTTAACGTGATATGTCATTTTTTAATACTACCCGGAGGTCATCTCATCGATGCCTTTTTCGTTCTTCTCAGGCACAGGCGCCTCAATATTCGGTTACATCAATTGTTGATGGTTTGAAGAGATTGTATGTAGAAAAGCTGAAGCCTCTTGAAGTTGCTTATCGTTTTAACGATTTTGTGTCCCCTTCGTTGGTGAGTGAAATTGAGCAGATTCGATTCATGTACCGTGTAATTTTTTATTTTCTTTGATTTTTGGATCGGCAGCTATAATTCGGATAGTTTGTTCTGTTTTATTTGTTCTGTCTAGTTTCTGCTTTCGTTGTAGAATCATGAGAAGAGTAATCGGTTATATGTGTTTGCAGACAAATAGTGATTTTGATGCTAAACCCATGGTGATGCTCCTTGGTCAGTATTCTACGGGCAAAACTACTTTCATAAAGCATTTGCTGAGGTGTGAATACCCAGGTTAGTCAATTTTATGATGTATTCTTGTTGTCTTTACATGCAAATATAAGAAATTACTGAAAGAGTGCGGTCTGTGTTTGCTGGACAGGAGCTCATATTGGACCTGAGCCTACAACCGATAGATTTGTTGTTGTCATGGTATGTGAAGTTTTCTTTCCTACCTTCAGTTTAGTCTGATAGAGCGATTGAGATACTGTTACAGTATTCGAGAGAACTTAGTTGGCAGTTAATTAATTCTCTCAATTACTTATTTTAATTAGGACCTAAATCCACCTTGTTAAGTTAAACAGTAGTGTTTGATATATCTTTTCTCTGATGGATTCCGGATCAGTTATTTTCTGCATTGGAGAGTCATAAGGATTCTAGTATTCAGTATTGTTGGCTAGCCATTTGCCATAGTCAGTCTTGTGACTAACTGCTGCAATGGACTTGCATTAACTATTTTTACGTAGATATTTCATGATTTTCATCTTTTCTGTCTGAGCTTAATTTACTTTATACTTAGTCTGGACCGGATGAGAGAAGTATCCCAGGGAACACAATTGCTGTCCATGCAGACATGCCCTTCAACGGCCTGACAAAATTTGGAGGAGCATTTTTGTCAAAATTCGAGTGTTCCCAAATGCCACACCCTGTGAGTTCTTGACTTGGTCCTGTAGATTCAAATGTTACTTGCTGTCTTTAAACTGGCTTTGGAAAAATTATATTTTTTGTTCTGGTATGTTTTCTAAGCAAGACCGTTTCCTTCTAATTAAATCATTCTATTTGGACATATTGTCTAATTAAGTCTCTCTGACACCATATCCGGTTAAATCCACTAAGTGACCATCAGCATTCGAGGGTGACATGGACAGCATTATGCTGATGTGGATGCTGCAGTGGAAAATAAAAAAAGAGAAAATATCCTCTTCTTCCAATTATAATCTCTTTTTTTCAATGTGCTCGTTGGTCCTGATCTTTAAAAATATTGTCGACATCATGCTAGGGTGTCGTCTGACGGCCGTGTTAGCCTGATTTTGCCAGATTTGCTTTTTAAGGGACTTCATGAGACAATTTGTGCAAATAGAAATGCTTAATTAGAAAAGTTAAAAATATAATGGCTTGATTTTCTTTTGTCGATAATGACTTTGATATAAAAAGGCGTGAAAGTACAGATTCAAAAAGTAGAACTTGTCCGAAGGTTCTTAAAGGCTCTCTGTCAATAACAAATAGACATCATGATATGTTGCAGCTGCTGGATCAAATTACTTTTGTGGATACTCCCGGTGTTCTATCCGGAGAGAAGCAAAGAACCCAACGGAGCTATGATTTTACTGGTGTCATATCATGGTTTGCAGCCAAGTGTGATATGATTCTTCTTTTATTTGATCCTCATAAACTTGATATCAGTGACGAGTTCAAGCGTGTTATCGCATCCCTACGCGGTAATGATGACAAGATACGTGTTGTTCTTAATAAAGCAGACCAAGTCGATACGCAACAAGTAAGATGTCTTGGTCATATAGTTTGTCTTCGCTCCTCACCTGCATTTTCTGGCATATTCTCTATGAGAGGATTAACTAAGCTGCTTGTGCTATTTACAGCTGATGAGAGTCTATGGAGCACTGATGTGGTCGCTTGGAAAAGTTTTGAACACTCCTGAAGTTGTACGCGTTTATATCGGGTATGTTTTTAATATGAAAAATTGTTTATTTGAAACATTGTTTGAAAAGCTTGATTTTTCTTAGCACATGCTTTCTGCCTCTACCTTATGATCTGATTACTTATAACTTTTACTTGTTGGTTGTTGGGTACCTCTGTGCTGACCATTGTTTTGAAATCACAGGTCCTTCAATGACAAGGCTGTTAATGAAGGCATTGTTGGTCCTATAGGGCGTGATCTCTTCGAAAAAGAGCAGGATGACCTTCTTGCTGACTTGATTGACATTCCTAAGAAAGCTTGTGACCGTCGAGTACGTTGTGAAAATTTCACTCTTAAAGGACTAGTTTCTATAATTTTATCTTGTGTGTATTGAGTACCAATGCATTTAAGCAATTATTACTGCACACTGATTGTAAGTTATCTTGCTGCATCCATTTATTGCAGATCAACGAATTTGTGAAGCGTGCTAGGGCTGCTAAGATTCATGCTTACATCATTAGTCATCTTAAGAAGGAGATGCCTGCTATGATGGGCAAGGCAAAGGCTCAACAGCGATTAATTGATAATCTTGAAGATGAATTTGCTAAGGTCCCTTCTCTCTCACTCTCTTCTTTATGCTGATTTCACATTATCTTATGAATATGTGCTTTGAAATAGGTTCAAAGGGATTATCATCTACCAGCAGGCGATTTTCCCAGTGTTGATCATTTCAAGGAGGTCTTGAGCGGCTACAACATCGATAAATTCGAAAAGCTGAAGCCCAAGATGATTCAAGCGGTCGATGACATGCTCGGCTACGAGATCCCTGAACTCCTGAAGAATTTCAGAAATCCTTATGAATGAATCTTCCGGGGCTTGTGCCTTCTTTGTTGAGGCCATGTTTTCTTGCTACATGGTATGTTATCTGAAAAAACAAACCTTGTGTATAACATTTTTGGTCTCCGATGCTCCATCACCCTTAGATGGGGTTATCAGGTTTATGATGCCTTGCGTGTTAAGTTTTTTTTTTTTTTTTGATAACCCAGGGAACCCCCGCACGGCCGATAGCCGGGGAGTAAACCCTGGGGGCAACACGTGCTAGCCACCACACACGTGCCACCGGTTAAGTCACCCTGCGGCGTCCGGGATTCGAACACTCAACCTTTTGCGAGAGGAAGAGTGCGCGCTCCAGCAGCGCCACCCAGGCGGGTGGTCCTTGCGTGTTAAGTTTCGGTTCAAATTTGTGAAGAACGAATTGGTTTTTATCTCTACCCAATAGAGATTTCTAAACATAAATCTCATCACCCATTAGGTTTTTCTGTATGTAGTCTTTGTTTAATTGCTTATATTAGTGTCAGACGTCACCTATACTTGTCTTGGATGGTCGACTAGAACATGCCTCAAAGGTTTGAATGCATGAATATCACGTTAATTAAGCAAGGGAATGTTCCAGCAAATGTAGAGAAATCTTGTGAAAATTTGCACTTACAATGAAGCAGCCGATGTGGATCGCTACGAAGAAGGAAGAACACGGACAGGAAGAACACGGACATTTCGACCGACAGTTGGGCTGCACAAATTGTCAAAGAGAGCGGGAGAAAAAGGGAAGGTTCCAATTAGTCAAGTAGGTTCGTCTTCATAAGGTACTACTAAGTCGAGTTTTTCTCAAATGGTCCCCTGAATGGGCGGAAAAAAAGGATTGGCCAGCGCGCCCGTGCATCTCGCGCGTTAATTTCAAGCGCATTTTCGTCCAAATTTTCATGAACCGCAAAGAAGATTTGAATTAAAACTAAATTAGAGAGGGTAGGGCGGCTGGCAGTGGCAGCGATGCCCGCAAAGAACGAACCAAGGGTCCGATATCCCTTGCCGGTCTTAGGCATATGACTCTGCCCCTGACGATGCGAAGCTCTCACATGGACAAAAGAAACTAATCGTTGATTTGGATGTCGAAGTTGCAGCTTCAATGAAGGGATAATAGATTCGGGACTCTTTTCTCATGTTCGGAAGCAATTGACACTCGCAATATAATTAGGGAACAATAATTACACATTCATATGACAGCAAAACAAAAAAATTAGAAGAAAGAACGTTGAACAACTTATCTTCATTCTAGAATTTAATACATCAGAAGAGAAGCAAACACTTTCTGCATTCCTCAGAAGAAGCCTCTGCAACTTATGTACACAAAATCAACCAAATTCAGAAATCTGCAGCATCATAATATACACTTTTTCCCCTAAGCCTCTTGGAAAGGAAACTATACTCTGTCCCCTTGAGGGTCTTCATCACAACCTGCACATCATCGCTAATTCTCGAGTCTCAACCATTCCCTTTGTACCTCGTCCATCATTGGCTCTCTGGATGCAAACATTTCCTCACCCCTTTAGAGAGCACTCGCAAAACAGTGGATAGTTTTAACAGAACCCGTCGTTCTTCCATCACTTAGATATATACGGGAGAGAGCACGTTGCGAATAATATAACAAGATGAAACCCGTGGTATTTACACGTTCACTACGTCGGCGTCCTGGTTATCTGCACACGTCACGATAAGGCCTTCCACATACGTTGGAAGTAGGCATTGGAGCCATTGGCAGCCCGTTGATATGGGCTCCGGAGGTGGAACAATCATGAGTACGTTATCATGGCGTCGCACGACACCCATGACACTTACCGTGCTTCCTTCTTTTATATATCTGATGCCAAAAACAGAAGAGAAAGAAAAATCTTAGAGAGAAAGAGAGAGAGAGAGAGAGAGAGAGAGAGAGAGAGAGGAATCTTCAGGGCGAATTATTACTCATTAGACTTCCTTCTAAGTGAATAAGCTGAAAGATGATAAAGATATAATAGTCTATCGCATACCCTTCTTTGAGGCGCATAACACGATCATCATACGAAAGGCTGCGCTCTCCGAGCCAGCGCAAGAAGCTCGGAGATAAATCTCTCTTTTCCTTGGTCACGTCTACAGCCGTGGTGGGTTTGACGAATGGAGCAACCTTTGCTCCATAACCGGCTTTAACTAGTGCTCTTAATCCTGACTGGAAGTCTGATATGTAGAAGTCAGCCATGTACCTCTGTTCAGCAAATACAACATTGTCATTATTAGATCAATGTGAAAAAGAAAGCCGAGGCGGGTTCTCGAGTTCATAAAGTGCTAGACTAGCGAACCGGAACATAGTAGCAAAACATTGACACGTAACTAGTGCTGATTCTTGACGAACAATATAAAATTGAGACTAAAGAAGGCCAAATCCGTGCAGCAGTTAATAAGAAATTGTGGGATTGAAAACAGTGCAGCTTCCAGCAATCGTTAGGTTCGTTGAATTGAAGAGCTAAGAGTGGACATCAGTTCATGTCAAAGCCCACAAATAAAGTCAATGACTCTGCGTTCAACAAGCTTGTGAGCATATCAACCCGGAAAGACAATTACGTACCTCTGAATGTCTACATCCCCATGAGAAGCAACGGTGTTTCGGATTTGCAGATTTTCCACCCCATCCTTTATATTCGTACAATTCTGTTGATATATACACACATCTTTGCACCTTCTGATAAGATGATTCCAAAGGAATGCTGCCGCAGGTGACAACCTACAAGAGATAGAACGTTATCAAGCACCCTCCGAAACAATAACACATAAGCAGTCACATGGGAAAGAATCGTATCGAGCCATTTTCAGAATTATTCAACAGAGTATGTTTGGTATCAAAGAGAAGGATGTGCATACAAAACAGCATACAAAACAAGTACTAATCATACAATGTTTATTTTCACTGAACAATGAGTCACAGACCTATCAGCAGCTTTTTACAAGAAGAGGGAAGAAGAGACTATTTCAAATATCTCAATGGATGAGAAAAATTCATAGCAACTCCAGAATCAGCACCGGATGTTCAGAAATATGTAATAGCACCAGATAACTATTGAACCTCTTCCTGTCCCTTGGGCGCTTCAACATAACACCGGCCTTACCAGCCAAATAATTTGGTGATGCAGAAGATACAGAAAAGTGGGAGGCTCAAAACGAGGAGAACTCGTTTCAACCAAGGACGATTGTTAACATACCATGCCTAGCACAAACAAGCAGGCATTGCCAATGCATTTTCCAATGCAACGGATAATGACCAGAAAAACATGTTGACTAAACAGCAAAATATCTGCAAATCACTCATTAGCCTCAGATTTCTCCGTTGGACTACGAGGCAATTGCAACTTGCAAGTTGCCCAGGTATTAGATTCCAAACTGTCGATTTCTAGTCCCAAAAGCAAGAGACTCAATCCCAACCGATCCTGACAGGAAGTAACATAAGCAACATCTGAAAACGACTTCATGCGAACCCATATGCAAAATGTAGCAATTCAATTCCTAGGAATCGAAAAAAGCCAGTCTCGAGAACTTATTCCCCAATTCGCCAAATCGAGCACTCTCTATGCTTGAAAACTCTCGACAAAAATGATGCTCTACTTAACGAGCTATCTGCCCAAAACGTAAGATACTCGGCTCTCCATCGACAAAATTTCCCTACACTGCCATAATTATGCTTACCATACTAAAATTTGAGCGTGACAATCGAACGATAACCCCACAGAACTTAAATACTTCCATTTTAAGGTAAATTGTCACATCATATCGAATCCTCTACACAAGCAGATGACCAATTCTACATCCACACCAGGAAATTAACGATTTTTAAGAAAAAGTACACCCAGAGAATACAATATGATATATAGAGGATAAAGCTAATTAATTAAGCTAACCACAAAATCCAACTCGAAAAGAACATAAAGAAAATTTGGAGATTATTACCCCAGTGACCTTCACATACTGTCCATCAACAGCGCCCCTGAGCTCGGCGTCCGGGTACCTCGTCACAAACCCTAGCAGCCCCCGCCTCCTCCACGCCCAGTTCCAGGCCACCACCGCCACCGCCGGCGCCACCACCGCCGCCACCGCCACCAGTATCACCGCCTTCTTCACCGCGGCCATCAAGAACGCCCCCACCAGCACCCCCATCGCCACCACCACCAAGAACACCCACACCACCGCCTTGGAGACCCTGAACCCGACCCTCGCCTCATCGCTCAGGCTCGTCACCGCCGACCCGTACACCGCCTTCGCCGTCCCCGCCGGCTGCTCCAGCTGGCCCGACCTGGCCCGCCCGGAGCCGAGCGGGCCCGACCCTATCGGCCCGGAGGTGATCAGCCCCGTCGGCGCCAGGGGCGTGATGGGCCCCGAGGTCTTCTTGACGGGGCCCGAGTTGGCGCCGGACTTGGGCACGGGCCCGGAGTTGGGGCCGGATCGGACGGATCCGCTGTTGTGCTGGGAGGAGGTGGAGGGGCGGGAGTGCTTGAGGGAGGGGGGGCCCTCGCCGGAGGAGGCCGGAATGTCGAACATCTTGCCGAGCTCGCCGGACCTCTTGATGTCGCCGCCGGTGTACGGCACCGCCCGCGACGCCATTGTGGGGGCCCGCTCCTTGAGCTGCTCCGGCCGGCCGGAGACGTAGAGGCCGCTGCTGAGCTGGTGCGAAGGGATGCGGCTCCCCATCTCCGATTACCTTCCCTTCCCTTCCCTTCCCTTCCCTTCCTAGAGAGAGAAAGCGACTGCGCCTGCGCCTGCGAGGCGTGTAGAGAGAGAGAGTGTGTGTGTGTGAAGTGGTGGAGCTTGAAGAAGAAGGGAGGAGTGTTTCTTGGGGAAAGGTGGATGGTGGTGGTGGTGGTGGTGGTGGTGGGGGTGAAATGGCGAGAGAGGGCTCGCGGGGACGTGATAATGACGTCCCTGCCCTTCCTCCCTTCACGCAAAGAGAAATATATATATATATATAAATGAATGTAAATGAAAACGGTATTATTTTCCTTTTTTATTTGTTTTTTTATAATTTTCGGGGGGGGGATTTTGTCGTTTTGGTCTCTTGGAAGTAAATAGGAAACCTTTCGTCGATGGCCCGAAATTACTTCTTTGCCCTTGCTGTCGATTGTGTCTTGTGCGTCCTTTGATTCTTGCGGCATGACTATGGTAACAAATCAGAAAATTCGTGTTTAATTTGGAAACAGAATCAAAAGATGTCTTTACGACGCGAATGATGATTATTCTATTACCAAAATAGATTTCTTGCCATAAATAAATTTTTTTATTTATATTTCCTAGACAAGTTTCTGAGCAGTGATACGCATTTGATAACGGCATAAATTTTTTTTCGATGTTCTTGATTATCTCCCTCTTATGCTTTTTGCCATTCATCGACGGGCAGCGGGAGGCGGTCGCCAGCGGCGGGAGGCAAGAGGCGGGAGGCAAGAGGCGATCGATGTGAAGAGTTTTTATTTTTCATTTTATTTCATAAATAGAAAATTAAAAAATATTTACTTCTCATTTCTATTCCAAACCTATTTTGGACTAAAATTTTTTTTAGGAATAGAAAAATGAAATTGCGTTACCAAACAGATTTACGTTCCAAATCTGTTCCCAGGAACAAAAAAATAGATTTGGCCAAAAAAAAGAATGGTCACCATGCGTGCCCTTAATACTCATGAGGTTATATCTTGGAAACATTGCAATTTATTATGTAGAGAATCCATTTGCATGCAAAATATCTTAATGTCTAGGGTTAATATCACAAAAACCTAAAATATGCTTACTGTGGCACAAATATCCATTGTCTTTTTTACAATAAAAACCCACAAAAAAACAACAAATCGTGCTCACTTGACATATTTATCATGAACTTTTTTCGTGTCATAAAAAATTCTAAACTTGCTCATTGTAGATATTTTTATGTCATAGAAAACCCGAATTTATACCAATATGACAAATATACCCTAGATAGAACTAAAATAGATGACATATATGTCAAACAAATATAAGTTTTGGTTTTTTCGCGACACAAAGAAAGTTGGGGTACTTGTGTCATAGTGGTCAAGTTTAAGTTTTTTGTAACACAAATTTTTTTCGGGTATTTGTGTCATAGTGAGCATAGTCTTGGGCTTTTTTTTTGGTTTTTACCATGATTTCTATTTATTGTCCATTTTTTTCCAGCTTAATGCAAATACATTCAAAAAAAAGTAAAGGAAAGAAATGCATGGTTTCCAGATCACGTAGAACTCAGGGTTTCCCACAAGGTCAATATCGTAAAATGGAACCAGAAACCCACATTCCATAAATGAGCATCGGGCAGCATCAAATGATTGAAACCCCTTCTAAATTCTATAATCCAGCAGATTAAAAAGCAACTGATATAAATATAATATTATAAATATATATATATAGCAAAAAAGGAAGATGCTTTACCGCCACCGTCAAAGCGGCTCTTTAGATATGCCTTCTTTCTCTCTCACCACTTGTCAGTTGTCACAGTCATAGTAAAAATATTCATTTCATGGGATAAAGTTACAAAAAAAAAACCGCCAAATTCTGATTGTTATAATATATTTATAATAATTGTGACATATTTATTCTAAACTTTTTGTAATGACATAAAAAATCTCAAATTTATAATTACATGACACATTATTTGCCGTCAAAAATTTGGTATATGAACTTTTAGAAAAAAATAATATCGTTTTTTTATGGCGTCTATGTAAATAGACTTTTAATTGTTCTCATTACATGAATGGGTTTGGGATTTTTTTGTGTGACGTAAAAAAGTTCATGGTGTGAGCATAATTTAGGGATTTCTATAGCTTTTGCCCCTTTTTTTTAATCCATGATTATCATTAAACTAATCTCGGTTTTTTCACTGACATGGGTTTTTTTTCGTAATATTGGGTAATTTCTCCAAATTCCCCCCCCCCCCACCCCCCCCCCCCCCCCCAAAAAAAAAAAAGAAGAAGCTTGAGGGGGGCCTACTGCACAGATGATGCTAAAAGACAGAAGATCTTGCAGCAATCTTGCATGATTGCAATCCGGTCTCAATGATGGGAGCCCCATCCAACGGCTCAGGTCGGCCCCCCCAGGCCTCCTCCTCCATAAAAAGAAAAATAGAAAGAAAATACATAATAATAATAATAAATAATAATAAACAAACAAACAAATGAATTAAAAAATTAAAGTTAATTTGGGTAGTAAGTGAGAGAGGGCCCACTCAATTCCTTGCTGCTGGTGCCGCTGCTGCTATTAAAAAACTAAAAATTTAAAATAGAAAAACTCAAAAAAAAGAAAGAAAATTAATTAAGCTACGCGGTGTGTGGAATTTGTGTTGTGCAGTGTAAGAGTCGACAGTGGTGGATCTGCTGTCATCATCGATTCCTGAGCAAACATGTCTTTTTGGTCCTTGTGAAAGATTTTGTCATTGAATCAGCAGCAGCGAGCTGCAAATTAGACACACTTGCTTAGGACTGCTGTGGGGGGGGACCCACCTGGCCTTGAATGGTATGGGCCGCCCTCCCTCTCCCTCCTTCCCCCTTTTGGAACTGTCCAATCAGAGAGGGGTGAGATGAAATTAGCTGGAAGATGGCAAGGGTTTTTTTGGAGAGCAATATAAAATATTAATTATATTGAATTGCTCATATAATGTAATGGAAAAATTCTGAATGACGGTGCGAAGCGCCATCGTTTTCTCGTATAAATGCCTAAAGTAGATATTTTCCTAAAGAAGGGCCTGACCTCACAAACTAATCAAAAGCATTTTCGTCATTTTATTTTTTTTTTCCATTTTTTTCTCCGTTACTAACTAGCGAGAGTTGGTGAAAGCCCAGGGACCCTTGCCAGCCACTAGGTGAGGGCAGCCCTCGCTAGATCGAGCGAGGTGCCCGCCCTCACCTGTGGCCGTAGAGGGAGAAAAAAAAAAGAAATGGTAAAAAAGAAACGGGAAAAAAAAGCCAAAAGGAAAAAATAAAATAACAAAAATGCCCTCAATCAGTTGGTGAGGTTAGACTCTTCTTTGAGACTAATATGACCATTTCAGATCATTATTTGATAAAATAAAGGCACTTCATGCTCTTATTTGAAATAAGATTCACTTTATGCCCTTATTTTGGGAAAATGATAGCACTCCAAATCTTTATTTGAAATTTTCCCTAATGCAATAGTATAAAAAGAAAATAGTTTCTCAATTAATAATCACAAGTGTTGGGTTTGAGACAAATGCTTTGTTTATTTCACGAAAAACGAATGATTTAAAAAATATTTTCCTAAAGATGTATCGCTTAAAATAATTAGCTAATAGAAAAATATTTTCATTGCTCACAATAACAATATCTAAATATTTTCGTGAATGATGAATTTTTTTTCATTCATACCTTTTATAAGTAATATTATCAATAATTTTTTCAAATCATTTATTTTTCGCTAAACAAATAGAGCCGAAGCGTGCTTTTAACGTGTTCTTTTTTTAAAATGTTATTTTTTAGTGTTTAGAAGAATTTATATTTGATCTTGAACCAATTAGCAAATTGAGTGAGCTCACAAACAAGGAAGTAATCCAGATTAGACGGACAAATTTTCTTATATATAGTATATTTTTTTTATTTTCATATAATATAACCAAGAGATGTCTAAAAATAAATATAGAAATTTCTCAGGTGCAGCAGTTTGACTTTCAATGCTTCGAATCGAAGCCGCATCGGTTTGACCCACCAAACTAACATCTTAATCAAATCAAAATCGATCATGCACAGAAATTAAAATAATGCCTCGTCATCATTTAAGCCGATAATCAACAAGACTCGATATGAGGTCGGTTCTTGATAGGATTATCGTCCACAAACAAGCTCAAGAAAAATTTGTTTATGGAGCCAATAGGCATGCGGTCCGGTCGGTAAAGGGATTAGGGATAGGGCCAAAGAGCACCGTGTTCGGGTTCGATCTCGAGAGCGTTGCATACACACGTAGAGACGAAAAAAAATTGTTTTTTTGTTGACTTTTCTCGCGAATGCGAATTGGACGATTGCAAATCGCGGCAACAGCAAAATCTGCCGATCCTGATCGGCAAAATCAGAGAAATCGCTATCTTAAAAACAGGGAAAATTGATTGGGATGGTTCTTGTATTTTTTTAGCCGACGGAGGGTAAATATGGGAATTCCCGTCTCGTGGGCTGGTCGGTCGGGAATGAGATGCGGCCGTAGTTCTACGTAGAGCAGGCGCGTGTGGACGAAAATGTACCTGTACGGAAAACAGTTAACATTTGTTTTTTTGGCCATATGGCAATGTGATAGCTACTTGATATCCTTTTCCTTGTCAATTTTAGATGAAATTGGGATTGTGGAGACCCATAATGAGTCCTTATTTTTGCAAAAATTAATATGAATATATTGAATTTATTTATTTATTTTTTTGCTTATTTGCATCGCGTATTACGAGTTAATAATTAATGGGTATATGCAATTTTTCTTCTCTTTTTTTTTGTAGAGACAATAAATGACGGGTTCGAGTTTGAGTTGATTCAACCGAAGACGGGGGCGACCTGATTCTTGTGTTAGATCAAGTTGAAATTGTGGATATAATCGGGATTGTGATCGATAATTAATCATAAAACGGTGAAGATTAATCGACGTCACAACTTGCTAAAGCAAAAAATCTCGAAGGTGCAACCCGTGCCATTACATTAAAATGAAATAAATAATTTATCTGGTTTTTTTTTCTATTGCTTCCAATTTCTTTGGTCAACAATGCCAATTTCACCCGAGGCATAAGTTACCAACTTTTTTAGGGGCACTTTTTTTTTATTCCGGGGTCGTGGATATTTCGCAACTCTAATGGATAACGTGCTTGACGTAACAAAAGCAAAAAGGGCCAAAAAAAAATAATTCAAGGACTTTGCGGGGTCAAAATCTAGATGAAATAAAGGACTTTTGGGTCACTCTATCTTCTTTTTCTAAATAATTTTTTTTTCCTTCGTCTTATCGGGGGCCAAAAGTCCTTTGGCCCTTAGGGTCACTTTGATGCTAAAAAGCTTTCAAAAGGATTCCATGCACGATGCACTTTGTTTGCACGCCTTCTCTCGAGAGTTTCGTGGCCTTAAAACTCGCATCGTTTTCCCTTATTGCTACACGAGGGAGCGATGGAGCAACCTCCCCTGCAAAATTGAAATTGCTTCCCTCCAAGTTAGCCGAAATCTCGTGTTCTGCAAATCAAAAGATTGAGTGAACTTGCTGGGTTGTCCATTGGGTCCTCGTTAGGTCCGGTTTTGCAGGAAATGGGTCGATGGATTATTCAATCTAAACACATAGCTTAAGGATAAGAAAAGGGAGGATTTGTAAAAGATTTGATGGGCCATATTGCATGGGGGCCATGCATGTTCTCGCCCTAGAAAAGCAGCAATTTGTCATGAAATGATTAGCGGAAGGGATAAACTTTTCTTTAGATCATAAGTTAATGAAGGAAGGAACGCTTGATGGCTCGTGATTACTTGGTGTCAGTCGGGTCAAACGGGAGAGGCCCCATTGCCCATTCCCTCTCGAAACAAAATCATTTACTTTGAGGAGGCTGAGGAATCTCCATCGCTTTCGTGTCTTCTTTGGATTGTACAAAGGAATTGAGGGTTTGGTGATCGCTTTCTTTAACCTTAACCTGCTCCTGCAAATTTTCAAATATCGAATGTTTGGAGACTACGCATGCATGCACGAGGGTCTCTTGCCTTTAGTTTATTAAGAAGAGCAGCTTTCTTAAGTCGGTTAATGATGTCAGTGTGAAGCTAATCGAATTTGCTTTATAATTAACTTTCTCAATGCGAGGAAGAGTTCAGTGATGCGTACCCTTGTGGCAACATCATTCATTCAAATCAAAACGTTCTCATCTTTGAATTATTTCATTATGGGCATTGGACTGTGCAATTTTTTTTTTTGCTATGTTAATGATAATTCTCAGTTTGTTTTTAATCGGGTGCGATGAGAATAGGGAAGCAACGGCAAGTGAAGATGCGTACCGCGGGGTTTGGAACCGAGCAAACCCTAATGGCTATACTTAAGCAAATGTCTAAGCAAATGTCGAGCTTCCTTAGTTGATTTATTGTTGAATTTGATCACTTTTGTTCTTCAAGTAATACGTATGGAAAAGGAAGAAGAATAGGGGTGGTCCAATCACGTAACGAACTTATGCGCACATGGTTTTGTTGAACTGATATTGTGGATCTTATAAAAATTATCATGTCGAGATAAAGTTCCCGCACCAAGAGAGCTTAGGATCCTTGATGTTCACAAAAGTTCAGGAATACTCATTTAAAAGGCAGCATCATTTTTGTCACCGACAACGTTGTTTTTAATTTGTCTCTAATAATTTAATTGGTATTTGACCTAAATAATTTTAATTTAACCTATAGGTTCTCTGGACCTAAGCATGTCCTTAAGCTGCTTCGTCTGAACTCTAGGATGTAAAACATAGGGGTATTTTCTGAGATGAAGGAAGAAAAACTATCCTCCAATGAGAGAGAGCAAAATGTGCGGGTATCAGTACATAAAATAAAGAACGCAGTCTAGCTATCCGTCATATCTGTGGATAGATGTAGATAACCCCTATTGATTAGAAACAACACCGGATTTAGTGAGGTTACCAATGTAACCACCAATTAATAATTTAATTGGTATTTGACCTATATGTTCTAAAAGTCACAGCTCAATTTAAAGATATGGAGAATGCTGGAAAAAGTGGCCCAAAAGGATAGGATATGAAGTTTATGGATATTGCTATATCCTATTTATGTTTGGCGAATCGCATTAATAAAGCTGGATATTTTCACATACTATTATGCCCATTATTTAGTAGGAATTGCTTATTAGTACAAATGAACTTGAAAATGCACAAACGGATATTGTAAGAATCTCTCTCGATTTACTACTAAAGAAATCACAAATGCACAAAATGAGACAACCCCCAGCAATCAATCCATGGTTATCATATGATCTAAACCTTTAACATCAAAGGAGCTCATTGCAGCATTCTAGAGCCACGCATTCAACCATGACAATAAATGTAAAGGGACTACAGTGACATCGACGAGATAGATCGGCCATCAAATGCCAAATCAAATAAGAGAGAGAAAACATGATCATTCACCTTTGCGATTTTGAATTTATAAAGTTTCAACATGAACTAAAGAGCTATAAAGGAGAAGAAACTTCAACTATTTCATCGTTTTTGTAGGGCTTTGACGTGAACCAAAGAATTACAGAGAAATTGTGAAGTTTCAAGTTACGGAGGAGAAGGAGAAGAAGGTAAATTTTTTTTTAGAAATCTCCTTGCCCTTCATTCTTTGAAAATTAGAAAAATCCTTTTCAAGTTGGAATTTGTTCATTTAAAATCTGGGTTCTTCTACTTTATTCTTATTTACTTATTTTGCTATTATTTTTCCCTGTCTTGTTTTATTTCTTTTTTTTAATTCTCATTCTATCATTTCTTAATTAAAATTTTATTCAATAAAAAATTATACTTATTTACATAAAATACTAATAAACCTAAAATATGTAACAAATATAAATACTAAAAGATGCATATAAAATATACATTATAGAATACAAATAATTTTAAACTTACAAATGAAAATGGGAATATATAAAAAAGAAATTATTGTAACTTTAGTTTTGTTATGTTGAATTTTCTTTTTTTTAATGTTATAATTTAAATAATATTTATATTTAATCATTATTTTAAAATTAACTTAAGAAGTTTGTTATTTGAGAAAAATACCTTTAATACCATCAACATAAAATCTTATCCACCTTTATTCCACTTTTCATATGAGATATTTTTATTTGGGCTATATCTCTGAAATGTCTGACCTTATCCCATGTTCCTAGCAAATATAAAGTTCCATTTATATTAGATACACATCAATACATGTGATGG
The DNA here is from genome assembly GCA_031216405.1 of Syzygium malaccense. Lineage (NCBI taxonomy): Eukaryota > Viridiplantae > Streptophyta > Magnoliopsida > Myrtales > Myrtaceae > Syzygium > Syzygium malaccense. The sequence goes on along the minus strand of CM062256.1, from coordinate 3,199,120 downwards.
ATAAGCAATTATAATGTCCAACCTGATCTTGTCTTTAATAGGAACCAAACACAAAATATGATATCCCGACTTTTATCTTGGCTACCAAATGTAGCATACATGGATGAGCAATTATAAAGTTTCCATATATGTTAGATACACATCAATAGTTATGTAATGGACAAGCAATTATAATGTTTGATCTTATCCTATTTTTAACAAGAACCAAAACAGGATATGAGATCCCGACTTTTATCTTGGCTACCAAATATAGCATAAATGGATAAACATTTATAAAGTTTTTGTATATGTTAGACACACATCAATATTATTATACGTGAAAAAATTATCCAAAAAGTCCTAAACATATCGCACTTTTGATAATTTAGTCATAAACCTCATGATTGTGCTAATTGAGTCATAAATCTTTTGATAATTTACCAATTGAGTACATCCAACCAATTTTGGCCATTGTTGATGTAGACGCCGACCATCCTACGTAGCATGACCGCCGCCGACGTAGACATTTTTAATAATTTTTTGAATTTTTTTATAATTCTTTTTGGTTTTTTCCTTTTTTCTTTCCTTTTATGTACTTTTTTTTTGTATTTTGGATTGAGGGCTAACAACCATCGCCTAGCCCGCGGCCCTCGCCATATCTAGGCGAGGGCTTGCGCGCCCTCGATCCTTGCTTAGTGGCCACCGAGAGCATCATGGCCCTTGCCAGCCCTTAATCCAAAAAATGAAAAAAAAAATGTAAAGAAAAGGAAAGAAAAAAACTAAAAAAATTAGAAAAACGGCCATGCCATGTCAGGCAACTAGTGTTTGCGTCAGCAATTTCTGGTCAAAATTGACCGGATGGATTCATGGCAAATTGTCAAAAAGTTTTGGATTCAATTAGCAAAATTGAAAGGTTTAGAACTCAAATGGCAAAAGTGTAATAGATTTATGACTTTTTGGATTATTTTCCCTATTTTATGTAATTAAGGTAAAAATATCATATTTCTCCATCATTTTTTTTGGGCAACTCTTGCACGACTTGAATCACAATTCCTTTGTTTCCACGAAAACAATATCTCGTTCATAATTTATTTTTGCTGAAAATCAATTAATCAAATACAGCGTATAAACAAGCTCAAAACAATGGGGATTATTGTTTTGGGAGTCCGAAAAATTTGTGCTATTTCTCCCCTTCTCATTGTATTTGAATATATTTTTAGAAAAAAGGAAAAAATGAGGATTATTAGCTAGCAAACTTGCCCAAAAAAAATAAATTCGACCTTGACCTTAAGTTCTAGGTGCCCTAGTCTTTACCAGAAAAATAAGGCCTCATTATCTAGAAAGACCTTGTACTTTAAGGGCTCTTTCGATTCGACCTCCACCTTAAAGGCTCTTTCAACTAAATCGTTTCATGGAATCACTGCTAACTACTCTAAAAGTTTAATTAAATTATTAAGCAAAAGCATGATTTAATATTTGAGTATTTTAATGTGACCCTTTACGTGTAAGCTGGACTTTACCTCTAGACCAAGGGCCTATCTATTTCAATTTTGGCAATGGGAGATGAATTTTTTTAGGACCTCTTTCGCTAAATGCTGACATTGGCTAAGCTAATAGGCTTTTAACATTTGCAGAATGCTGTTTTTATGGTTAAATAATTTGATTTTCTTCAAAAACTACCATCACCAATTTTTTTGTTTTTCGGTTTTACCCTCGTTATTACTATTCATCTTCTTTGATGAGAGTGGCTAGCATGGGGTCGGCGAGGTCTCATGACCTAGGGGACAATCACCTGGGTCCAGGTGATGGTCGCTTGGTTTGCACAACCTCAGACCTCGTCGCCTAGGGTCGCACGACCCCAATCGAGGGCTGCCTGAGGTTGCGCCATGGGCTGCCTGGGATTACGCGACCCTCGCCGGGGATCGCTCAAGGTTGTGCAACCTTAGACGACGGTTATCGGTGCTAGATTTGGTTCACTGGTGGCTTGAGCCCTTAGTTAGTGGGTGCGAGTTTTTTTTTAAATAAAAAATAGAAAGAAATGCAGCCAAAGTCCTTTTCAAGAAGAATTTCGCCAACATTCTTGAACCCAAAGTTACTTTACAAGAGACTTTTACAAAACGCTATTGCATTTCGAATACCCATTTAGCCCAGAGGCCTTTCCCAACGACTTTCTTCCAAGGCTGAACCAAAGGCACCATAAATAAGGGAGCCGAATAAAAAATCTGGAAAGATTCCAACTTAGCACTTCTCTGCTCCGATAGCATATTAAGTTTTTAAAATAATTGGCAATCATCTCACAAAATGTATGATTTAGAATATGTCCGAACCCAATTGTCAATGTTGGACAAAACTAAGTTACTCGCTATGTCATGCCATTCGATCACACGTGTTGTGGATATATATTGCTAATTGCGTAGAATTGCACCGAACAGTAGTAAAACTGAAACGGATCGACAGAAAGTTCGCAAAAGGACAGAGTTCTTCAGATTAAAAGGCCAAATTAAGTCATGAATTTCAAAGAAAAAACCTAGATCAAAGGTCAATTGGCCAAGTCTAGGATGAGTGTATTTGAACGGATAGTTCTTGGGCCTCTTGAGCCCATTGGTCAAAAAATGCAGAACCTTATTAGAACAGAAGTCGGATGCTCTGTCAAGAGTTATCCTGAAGAGCCTCAAAATAGAAAAGGTTGCAATAGAACAATCGTATGGCAAGAGAAGAGAAGGATAGAGGTGTTAGCATCTCTCTTGACATATAACGTGGAGCCAGAACTTTCGAAAGCTTTCGGCGCTAGTTCCGAAAAGGCCGACCTCTCTCGGTGACCAAGGTCGTATACGGTTTAAACCATCCATAACTATGTTTATAAGATCGCATGGATCTTGAACATCGAGCTCAGAATAGATTGTTTTTAACCTGTTCTTGGCTCCTACTGCTAGATTAAAAGTGTTGGCAACTTGTTCGTGGTCCGGCCCTCCAATTAGGCAGACGAGGTATTCGGAAAGTAAAGAAAAAAGGCCACCAGTGAAGAGATTGAAAAGGTGGATGGCTTCAACTAGCGTCCTCGTCGTTTTAAAAACAAAAGTTCAACTTTTTTTGAACCATCCCTCCAAGCTCCACTACTAGGTCATGTGATGGTTCCATGTTTGGGTCAAATAAAAACGTCCGTAGATTGCCAAATAGACTGGGCAATCTCGCATGATTCCAGCTTTCTTGATGAGATTGGACGTTTGCTTCTGCACATGCCTCGGTGAGACTGTTTCTTACCCTACCATAATTATGAAATCATTTGGAAAGTGCCATAAGTGCGAGCAACAAAATACCATCTTGAATGAATTAAAAGAAGGCTCAGAAAATTGCTCAATTAAATCATTAAAAAACTACACATGTTTTGGCTACGATATGAGTTCTAAAAATTAATATTTCGATGCGTCGTAATAATTTGGGCAATACAATTCCCTTAAATGATTAATGAGCAAACCCTTTTCTTATAAAATAGCGAAAATGGCAAAAGAATGCAATTGGGCTATCTCCGAAAGAATGGCTTTTAGGTTGTGCATGATAACCATTTTGTACCCGGGAACAGATTCTGCTCAAAATGATTCTTTTTTATTCCGTGCCCTAGAACAATTTCTAAGCATTTGAAAGCGTTTGGTAACTACTCAAAATTTCTATTCTTAAAATAGAAAAAGAACAGAAATGCGTTTGGTAACTACACAAAATTTATTTTTATTAATAATATTTTGAATTTTTTAATATTTATTTCTTTTTTATTCATTTTTTCCCTTGGCCATGGCCGGTTGCCGGCTCTGGAGACCGACAACATGCCAGGGCCGGCGAGGGCGTTGTGGCCCTTGCTACCGTCCTCGCTGATTGCAACGGGCGAGGTTGATCCTCGCTCGGCCAAGGCGAGGCCGACCTTGCCGTCACCACCCCTAGCGATGGCAAGGTCGACCTCGCCAGATTACGGTGAGGTCAAGCCTCGCCCGACCAAGGAGAGGCCGACCTTGCCGTCGCCACCCCCTGCAACGGCGAGGTCGGCCTCGCCATGGCCAGTTGCTGGCGGCGAGCTGGCGGTGGGTCGGGAAGAAGACGAAGAATAAATAAAAAAGAAAGAAGAAATCAGGAAGAATCAGAAATGGAAAAATTGTTCAAGAATTAAAAAGTAATTTTTTTTGCTTCTTAATTCTGTTCCAAAACTGATTATGGGAACAATGTTTTGCAAATTTGTGTCTGGGTATAAAAATTTTGACAAACGGATTTCTGCTTCCAAAATAATTCTGGGAACAAATTAACAGAAATTTTTACTATTTGGCAAGTTACCAAACGCTCCCTTAAAGTTATTTCGACATTTTCTCTCTGGCAAAAAGAAAAAAAGTAATTTCCAAATTCACATACTTCTACTCTTAAAAAATATAGAAAATGGTGTGTTGGGTTGAACCTCAACTTTTTGAAAGTAGGAATAGTTAGTCTTCTAATTAGAATATCTCTAAACATGCACTATATGAGTTACCCAAATTCCATTGGATTTGTTCTTCTAGCTTTCTCTTTGGTTGACTTTTGAAAGGTTATAGTATATTATTTGGAAGATGCCAAGGCTAGCATAACCCAGTGAATAAACTATGTTCTGTTCCTCTTGCATTAGAAAGTGAAAAAAACAATTTTTGTATAGCCCTCGAGGAACCTTCCTCAATAGTTACGTAACATGTCATAGGGACATAAGTCGTATCTCAATCTTTATACATAGAATCGTAAAATAGGAATATCTGAAAACTTTCAATAAACAACTATAATTTAATTTTTGAAATTCAGCGATTTTTAATTTGTTACATGGTACCCCCATGTTATGTTAAATCTAGGTGGTGGGACTGGAATAGATTCCTAGTCTCCCAAAATATGTAAAGTCTTCTTCAAATCATGAGGCTGCGTTTAGGAACTACTTTCCTAAAGGTGTTTAGGCCTCCAAAGGCTTTAAGGCTAATAGTAAGGCCTTTGACAACTTGATTTGAGATAGTTTTTGAGAGATGTATTGCATTTTCAAAGTTCACCAAAGGCTTTTAACTCGATGTAAATATTAGCCAGCTTTGTGCTTCAACATTTTCGGAATGTTAATGTATTGTTTTTTCCAACTTTACCATGGATATGCTTTTTAAAATCCAATTTTACTCTCCCCATTTTCACTTCACGCAATGTCGTTGGTGAGCCTAGATCTGATTGTTAGCAAGCCAGATCCAGCACCAGTGAGCATCGTCTGGTAAGGGAGTGCATCAGTCTTGTCCAACCTTGGAACCGGACCAAACTGGCTCTGGGTGGTTCTCGGGAAGATTGGTCTAATTCACGGTTCCAAAAATTTGGAATCGAGAATAATCAATCCAGTTCCTGATTCCATGTGAGGAACTGGACCAGGCAAGGTTTCTTAATTTATTTATTTTTATTTTTAACCTTCAAGCAAACCCTAATTAGCAATTGTTTTAGTGTTGGGAAACTCCAACTTCTAGGAAATAGTAGAAAACAAAAAAAGAAAAAGAAAAAGAAATGACCAGTTTTTGGATAGACCTTGGAATTGACTAGTCGGTTTAGTCTAGTCTAATTCCAAGACCAGGTGAGTCAGTTCTTGGCTTCACAAATTAACCTTGCTCGGTCCATTTTCAAGTTCTAGGATGGGAACCGACCCACACTGAAATCGATTATCCCTATCACTTGAGGTTTCTGGGGGTCATTTGAGGTTGTACGATTTCAGGCTACAGTCACCGGTGCTAGATCTGGCTTATTAGCTTCTGGCCAATGTCGTCAATCGCAAGTAAATTTTTATTTATTTATTTAAAATTTATAAACTAAAGTCCTTCACATGTTTAATTTTTTTTCCAAACAATATGTAAATCAAAATTGATTCTTGAAACACTTGTCAATAATACTTTATCGAATAAAATTTGCATTTCAAAAAGCCCTCTCAAGTCTTTGCATTTTCTCCAAGGACTTTCCTCAGAAGCCGAACCAAAATGCCGCGGAATCTCCCTTGCTCTGCACTGTGGTCACTTTGCTTTTGATGATGCAAAAAAGCAACAGAAACAGAAAACCAAAAGAACACTGGAGTTGGATTCGGGCTATGTGATACTCAAGCATTTTTCTAAAAAAAACAAACAGCTCTCCCTCTCTATCCCTCTCTCTTCCTCTCCCTCTCCCTCTCCATCTCTCAAGTGACCACAGTAGTCTTTTTACTTTTGAGCCAAGCAATCACGAGGCGCCCCTGAAAGTCCCTGGCTTTTGAGCTTGTCTTTCTACCGCTAAACAAACCTAATCTCCTCATCCTCTTCTCCCGAAACCGTGAAACTCTAGACTCTCTCTCTTTCTCTCTCACCTCTTCAAGACCTGCATGAGGAAAAAACTCTTCTTTTCACTTCAATTCTGGACAAAAGAAGAAAAACAGGAGACCCCATAAACTCATCTTGCACTTTCATGCCTTTCCTCCACCAAGATCAGCTTCCTCAGCTTTCCTGAAGCTTTCCTTCAGGATTCTTTCCTTCTGTATTTAAAAACTGTGTCCATTCGGAAATGGAAAGCAGAAAACACCGAATTTCAGTCCTTTCTCTCCGTTTTTCAATCCCCTGTAACCTTTAGTAAATTGCCTTATCTTTTCTCTGTTTTTGCCTTTGTTTCTTTGTTTCTTTCTTTTTTGAAGTTTATGTTCTTGATTCATGACCATCTTTGTCTCTTTCACACGCTCGACAAGAACCCATGTTTCTGAACCAGTTCATGCACTTCCTGAAATCAATCCACACATTCAGAAGGAAAAGCCAATCCTTTTGATTGGTTCTTGTCGAGAGACCCTCTTTGCTAACTAACCATCCCTTTCTCCCTCCCTCCGTCTCTCTTTGAAGCTCCAATGGCCACCTCATGTTTCCATGCGTTTCGCTTGAGGAAATCAAAGAGCAAGCGATTCTCGGCACCTTCATCTTCAAGAACCTACTTGAATTCAGACATGGAGAACATGGAGAGGAAGAGATTCGATAGCTTGGAGTCGTGGTCAATGATACTGGAGTCTGAAAATATGGAGGCCTGGGAAGCATCAAGAGAAGATCAAGAAGAGTGGACGGCCGACCTCTCCCAGCTGTTCATAGGCAACAAGTTCGCTTCGGGTGCCCACAGTCGGATTTATCGCGGAATTTATAAGCAGAGAGCGGTGGCTGTGAAGATGGTGAGGATTCCGAATCAGAAGGAAGAGACTAGAGCTCTACTAGAGCAGCAGTTTAAATCTGAAGTCGCATTGCTCTCGCGTCTGTTTCATCCTAACATAGTCCAGGTAGTATTCTCTTTCTCAAATTCTCGGACATGAAGCATTCTTGTCATATGTAAAGGTGATAGCGTTTCTTACTGTTATTACTGTGATATGTTGTGGGGTAATATCACTTTAATATTGTAGAATTTCGGACATTTAGTCAATTTTGCTTAAATTCCAACAGACTTAGACATGTCGCTAATCTGCTGATAATAAATAAAGAGTCCTTCCGAGTGTGGTTAACAAGAAACTTGAATTGCAAGAAGACGTGTGTTTCGGAATGTCTAATGCTACGGAATTGCAAAAGGAATACACGTCGTACTGGTTTATTAGCATAATGATCCAAGAAAGGTTTCCGGCTCAATCTTTTTGCGTGTTGAGCTCTTGTATTGAAAATTAAGGCAGAAAGATGTACTTGGATACTCAGGCATGTGTTAATTAGCTCGGCAATTTAAACCTGGAGAGCTCAATATTGCAAACTTGATGACCCATCATTTTGGGCAGTTCATCGCAGCTTGTAAGAAGCCCCCGGTATACTGCATCATCACTGAATACATGTCGCAAGGAAATTTGAGAATGTATCTCAACAAGAAGGAGCCTTACTCTCTCTCGATCGAGACAATCCTAAGGTTAGCTCTTGATATATCCCGAGGGATGGAGTACCTTCACTCTCAAGGGGTGATCCACAGGGACCTAAAGTCAAATAACTTGCTTCTTAATGATGAAATGCGAGTAAAGGTGGCGGATTTTGGCACTTCGTGTCTAGAAACACAGTGCCAAGAAAGCAAAGGCAACAAGGGCACGTACCGTTGGATGGCGCCAGAGATGATCAAGGAGAAGCCTTACACTCGTAAGGTCGACGTGTATAGTTTTGGGATTGTTCTGTGGGAACTCACCACAGCCTTACTTCCTTTCCAAGGAATGACACCGGTGCAGGCTGCATTTGCCGTGGCAGAGAAGGTCAGATGGCCGATCTGCATACAAATTTCTTGCTTTCATTCAGATTTGGTTTTATTTTGGTATCTTCTTGCAACTTCTTGCATATAACTTTTGGGTTTTGCTTGGCATTTCATTGGGAGATTGTTTTACCCTAAAGGTCTTGATTGGTTGAGTCTTTCTTCGTTGAAAGACCAGTAATTTGATTGAGTTTGGCCTTCTTATTCTTGATAGATGAATTTGATTGCTGTTCCTGTTGAATGTCTCAATTAATTTTCGGTTCTTGGTGCTTACACTGACACGTGCTACATAGGATGGTTGTTTTCTTCCAAATGCAGTCTGGAGAGATATCGTTCCATGACTCGTTTCTGATCTTTTATCTGACAGAACGAAAGGCCTCCTCTGCCAGAGAGCTGCCAGCCTGCGCTTGCCCACCTAATCAAGCGTTGCTGGGCGGCGAACCCTTCGAAGCGTCCGGACTTCAGCGACATCGTGGCTGTGCTAGACAAGTACGATGAGTGCGTCAAGGAAGGGCTTCCCCTCACTTCCCACTCGTCGCTGGTTAGTCGGAAGCGCATCCTCGAGCGCTTGAAGGGCTGCGTGTCGTCCATGAGCTCATCTATACCTGTACATGCCTGACGCTTAATTGTAAGGTATACACCTATTGTTTTCTTCATGATTAGTTGTCTGTTGGCCGTGTACATTCGATGTTCGTGCATTAAAGTATGATGTGATTGTATATTGTTTATTTGCCATCACAAACGTCGCACTCAAAAAGTTTGGAAGAAAGGGGCGCCGTAAATTTTCCCATGTTTCCTTCCCTTTTTCTTTTTTTTTTTTAATTTTGGATCGATCCTTCTGTTCGAAGTACTTGAAGAAGGGCATCGAGTTGATATAGTTGTTTGAATCGACATGCCTTGCGACAATCTGAAATGAATGTCATAGCTAGATATAGTGATTTGGTGGGAAAAGGGGGATTAGCGAAAAAAAAAAAGGGAAGAAGATAAGTACCGACCTGTCGTCGGTGAATCGAATCCCTCATAACAGTTAATGTCATCAAGGCCGATACCAAACGGTGAATCGAATCCCTCATAATGGTCAATGTCATCAAGGCCGACTAACTTTGGTATTGTATATGCCAGATTAGGAAGATAATTTAGGATGAGTATGTCCGGTATGACAACGGCCAATTTTGGAATAGAGATGGTAATAAAGACTGGGATTCAAACTCCGGCACGTTCAATCTACAGCGCAAGATAGGGAGGAATTTTAACGCCGGAGTGACTATAGAGGAACTTTATCTCTTCTTCTGAACGGCCTGAGTCAGTACCTGAGGAAGGACTGTTCCGATCAACCGGGCAAACTCGTTGTCACGGCAATAAAAGAACAATTGAACATGCTTTCATAGTATTGGCAGTTGTGGCCAAGAGGTCACTGTTTCATCTGTTCACCATACATTTGCTATATGATGTCTTAATTTAGCTAATGCAATCTTGTGTAGCAGCAATTGTTGGACCAGAGCGAGTCAATTTCAAGCACATCAAACTTAATGTCGAAGATTGTCACTGTCTCATCAGCCTTTTGCCTATGTATGTACTCGTCCTTATTGTCATGTATAATTTAGTCAAACTGATATAGGGATCAGCACCCCAATGGTGACTCAGTAACCTTCTCCTTACGACAGCTGCCCATTTCAATTGTTTTCAGAACTATTCAAATGACCCCAAAGGCTAAAATCACGCTGAAAATCTATATGGCATCAATGGCCAAGCTCAAGAGCTTCTTGCGTTCAGATGGATTAACACAACTTTAGCCTTGAATGCTTGATTTTTCATCTAAATTTTACATTGGTTTTCCTATCACAAATAAACTAGAAACAGACCTAATAAAATAAAAAACAAAAGATAAAATTGTTAGTCCCTCATACGTGTTTGGTGACGATAACACCAACTCAAAGAGGTGGGAATATAGAGATAACGTGCTCTTGTTCCCCAGACTTGACCAACTGTACCCCCTTTCTGTGTTTTGTTTTTTTCAGAATCTCCAGACGCATAAAACTCTGCACCTTAAGTCAAAATAATCAAGAGGCAAACATTAAACAAGGACAGACAATCAAATCGGTCAAGAGCAGGCAAGTGCTTTTCGGACGGTTGTCAAGTAGTTTCTCTCTCTGAGTCTGATGCTGATGACCCTTAATTTGACTCGTATAGTTCAGAAGTAAATCAGGAGTTCATTCTCTTCCTAAGCCAAAAATAAACCGGACAAAACTACATAGCCTTTACATGAAAAGAGACGGTGGACAATGATACTGTCCAGACAGAGTTGGGGTGAGGAAAACTAAGGGAAAGGAAGGAAACATGCTCTTGGGAACCACCAAAAGGAGTTTTGGACTGGAGCCCCAGTTCCATTAGTGGGACCTTGCTTTATTCGAAGCCCTTGCTTCCTTTCTATACTCTTTTGTTACATGGATCGCAGCCTTCCGTTTACTAACCTTTATAACTGTAAAAGATATAAGATTGTAATGTACTGACTACTTCCACACAAATTTGCATCCAGTTCTCACCTATCTAACACCAAATTGCATTCACTGCAACAGAGATGCGAGTCCATATGAAAGAATAATACAGAAAGGTAGGAACAAAAGGGAGACAGTGAGTTGATAATATTCAGACTCAACTTATATTGGCTTCGTTACTTTTGATGTCAATTCAAAATCAAGTTTTGGATACCCCAGTGCAAGAATCAGAACTTCCTCAATTACAATTCAAAAAGAAAAAAATTTCAACCGGAGTCTATGGTATGATCAAACTATTGGCATGCTTATACCCATTTCGACAGGGGTAATCCAATGCTAACGGTAGCAAGCTCCCATTTCGTGGGGAGGAGGTGATTATCGACCCAATAGTATTGTTACTTAACTACCTCAACTGAAAACTGAATGTCAATTTTAGTCAAAGTTAATCTCAAGCTTCATCCAACTAAGAGTAATAGCTAATCCGGCAAAAGAAGAAAGCCACAGATTCAACATGACGTTTACTTACCTCGGCATGTTTTCCAAGAAAACCAAGAGAGAAGAGCAAGTTCAGCTGAATAACTTATACTTTATTATGATTCCAAGAAGCTGCCACATTCACATTCTCGATTATTGTAAGGCAACTATCTACAGAACTATTTCTCTCTCCCCCTGCTTTTCCCTTCAAACTCGATGGGAAAAACAGCACTCGCCAATCTCAGACACCCCATATCTTCTCCGCGATGAAACTTAAGAACCTCCTCAATGGTCCTTTCTCTGCCACTTTCTCGCCGCTGCCATTATTGGCGGTTTTCATTTCTCTCAACGACTCCGATTGACCCAGCTCAGCATTCCCCGAGTTTGACCGCTTTGACTCACCAGACCTGGTGTTGAACCTTCTCTTATTCCTTCTCTCCTTCTTTGTTCCTGAATTTCTTGGTCGTTTCTCTGATGTCAGCCCATCTTCATATGCGTCGATTATTTCATGGATCAACTGACGATTTGGAGATGAGTCCCACCTCGCCCAGTAACTCATATAGCATCTGAAGCAGTCACAATTGAAGGTGGAGGGATGATCATCATTAGCTGTGCCGCTTTTGGCAGAAGAAGAGCCTCTGCGGGAGGTTTTGAGGTTGTTCTTGATGGTGGAAGTTGGGGCGGAGCAAAAGATGAGATAGGATAAGACTTCTCTGTCCTGTGGTGACAGAGCCGCCGTGAGGGTAAGGATGGTGGCTGGAAGGAGGGAGAGATAATAGGACACGATGATTGGCAGTGACGGTGATGGATGCACCGAGCCTTTTCGGAGTTTCTTCATAGCTCTCGTTTTCTCGATGAAGTTTTCGGAGCTTTTTTTTAGGTCGCGAAAAGGGTTCAGGAGGTCTTATAAGACAGAGAGAGAGAGAGAGAGAGAGAGAGAGAGAGAGAGAGAGAGAGAGAGAGAGAGAGAGAGAGAGACAGAGAGAGAGAGAGATTACACTTCAAAATGCCCCCTAGGCATAATTTATTATACATCTTTAAAAGGTCTAAACATAAATAAGTAAAGATTCGGTTTTAATGTGGATTTAGAGACTTACAGATTATGGATACATAGAGTATAGTAAGATTCTCTCTCTCTTTATTTCTCTCTGTTTTTTTTAACGACGAGAAAGCCATCTTAGGTAGGTATGCCTTGGGCTCATAAAATATCCCACTAACCTCCTGGACCAAGGAGAACATAAGCCAAAAGCCGGGCGGGTAGCCCAGACAGGAAATTTATTGCACTAGGTCAAGGACTTGTGCCGAGTGCCCAATCCTCGCACACAACCACGTTTCTTAACCACTAAGCCAACCTCGTGCTCTTAAAAGCACATGCAACCATCATCAGCATTATCCTCACCATTATTATATTTGGAACAAGAAAATTTGATGATGGCAACAGGTTTCAGTTGGGTTAGTGAAGACGCAGTCAATTGCTAATCAGATCACACACCGACTGATTCTATGGCATATCTGCATTGGAAATGAAGTCAACTCCACATCTTAATGCACTGACATTCATTTCCAACATGGAAGTACTGCAGTCTAAACATCTAACAACAAATGACTGATTCAACGGCTGGCGTCTGACACAAACAGCATGACATCTACTTCCTTTATAAGCCACTGGAGTAAAAAAACAATGACAATGAAAGAGAGAGACCTCATCAAACGGTTGTTTCCTATTTTACTATTGCCTTTTGTTTTTTTGGTCAGAACTATTGCCTAATACCACAAACATATGCTAATTGTTATATGCTGAATATATTCTAAAGAAATTTCCATGCAACGCCCTCTTGTCTGTATTCAAAATACAATATTCATTTTTCATTTCTCTTACTTTAAAATTACTAGATTCACACCACAATTTCCCTATGTCCACAATTTACATCAAGTCAAAATATATGAAAAAACTAAAGCAACATATTTGGGCGCCCTTGGTCCAGTTCTTTGTTTTTGTTATAAATAGAAAAGAAATAATACCATCCCAAAATATTTCCCTAAGAACAAATTCAACACCATATTGAAAGAATGCTTAGCATATGATGTGCAAATCTTGAACATTTTTCATGTATCGATATGCACATGTGGCATAGCACAAATCTACAGGAAGGACGCCACTTTGATCATCACATACCAATAATTCTATGAAGAACTCTGAAGGCGAGCTCTAATCCACGACTCCAAATTACGCAGCTCCTCATTGTTTATAGAATGGCCAAGACCAGGATAAGCCTAAATATTTATAAAAATCTTTTAGACTTCTACATATCAATTGTACATAAAGAAAATTTACTTACGAACCATCAAAGGACTATCAAGTAAAAATTTTAAAAAGTTGAATAGATTTACCTTAAACTCGCAACTCACACCAGCTTTTGCAAGGAATGGTGGACCCGCTTGCCCAGCTTCAAATAATACCGTTCTGTCATCAATTCCATGAGCCCACGAGATAGGTGTCTGCACAGAGAACCATAATTCATGCCCATAAATAATGCCGGCGTACCAAAGAAAAAAATGGATTTTCAGAAGATCTAATTAGTAAGGCTGCGTTTGGTCGACCAGATAAAAGTTAGGATAGGATATATTTTATCCTATCCTGTGTTTGGTGGTGGTCCAGGATAGGATAAGGTCGAATATAAACTGGATAAAAAAATTCGAGGGGGGGTGGGATAGACCTGGATAGGATTTCTAATGCCTATTTTTCCAGAAACCCTACGCTCCACTCGCCGTCATCTTCATCCCCACGCCATATGCACTTTCACCAAAGAAATTTCTCGGCTTTTTTTCCTTCACCGACTCCTCCGAACCCGTGAATAGCAAAAAAAAAAATTATCCTATCCGACTTTAAATCCATAGTCCACCAAACAATGAATAGGATACGAAGAAATTCCAGGATTTCTTATTCTATCCTGTCCAGTCCTATCCTATTTAGAAATCCGAACAACCAAACGCAGCCTAAAGGAATTGCCAATCCACATTTCAAACAAAAATATCAGTCCTGACATAACAATGGACATTCTTTTCCAGCGGAAGTGGCCATTACATTGATTGAAGAACTTGGCATAAAACAATCTCTTCTAGGCCTAAAAGCACATTTTACAATGTTCACTCCATTTTCCATATGCTACTACTGAGACAAACTAGACCAAATCATAGCCATCACCAAAGATGTAGGATATAAAAGACGACTTACGAAAAAGATTTGGCTGAATTTTGGTCTAACTATATGTATTTTTCAATTGAGACAAGAAAATGGAGAAAGAGAAAAGCAAGGAGAAAGAAGAAGGAAACAATGAGGAATGAAAAAAACCAAAGCTCCATTTACAGGAGCCTGTTATCAACAAAAGCTTGTACATTTCCATCTATTGCCAGCACTAACACCGAGAAAACAACTTATCAAACTATAAAGCTAATCTCTCTGTCTAATACACATGTCAAATAGGTAGCAGAATGAAGCAGTGAAAAGGAAAAGTAAATGAAGTCGAAGTTTCCAAGGTCGAGATAAAGTACTCTTTTGGCATCTGGCGAAACTTGATCGAGGACGGATGAATTGAAAGGAACAAATCCACTGAATACTGCACCACCTCCGAGAGTTTTAGGGTACAGGAGAACACTTGCCAAGGTCAAAGCACCTGCAAAACATGAAACCACCCAGCTGTAAGACTATTGCAATGAAGATAAAGGTATATGCATGTGATGTGGACAAATGCATATGCTAGCATGCACACTCCCTACATGAGAGAGAGAGAGAGAGACCTCCTTGGCTAAAGCCGCACACAAACACATTATTGGGACTTATGCCAGCAGCTATCTCCTTGTCAATCATTGCATGCACATTCTTTACTGCTTGAAGCACTCTGTTCTCATCTTTTGGAGAATCCTGCATATGTAACCCATTCCATGTCACATGACGAAGCCAAGAGAAGAAGCACACTGTAATACTTGTTTAGGGCCAGTCAATCCACTTCATGTGTTAGAGGAGATTGTTAATTACATCTTACGAGAGTAGCTACAGGAGTTCTGGAATCCAAAAATATGTTTATGGGCTTGGAAAAATATTAGATGTCTCACTGCTTATAGGAAGAAGACAAGTCGTAGCAGCAGAGAAATTGCTTTTGGTGGGTTTCCTGCTCGCAAGGTGACTTCATCTTTTCTCCCTTTCGGATATGATGAATTGTAATCTCAACTAAAATCCACCAGGGCTTATTGAATACCATCGGGAGGTTAACGTGGAGTTAAAAGAAAGATGTGCACGAGAATATCATACTTACAGCTGTTATAGGGATCTCATGAATATCAAACCATGAAGGCATGACCGCACCATCTGCAAGGATGAATATGTGAGTAAATGTAGGAAAGGATGCATGGAAGGGTTTATATTTCCAGAAAAAGGTAAGAATGATTATCTGCAATTACAAACACTGCAGGACAAGTCAAGAGATGTCATTTTCTCAGGGTATCCGAAAGCAATGATTGAAAAGCCAAGGCATGCTATTGTGTGACCCTTTTATTCTGTAGAAAAACCAGCAAGGAAATCTCTTTCTTCTTCATGGTCAGAGTTTGATTAGGGAAAGATGTTTCGAATGGCCAAAATGAAGTCATTTACAATAAGTTTAACTAGTACGAAGGAGAAAAATATCTGAAGGCGGTTCACTCTCCCCATGTAATATTCCGCGAACGATTGATTTCTTGTGAGGTCGAAAGGCATGTCAAGCACGAATGGGTTTCCAATCTCTATACTCTACAACAATGCAAACCATCAGCCTTCGCTCGCAACACCCAATCTCTGATTGTCATACTAGAAAAAACTCTTATTTCCGGTTAAAAACTCCAGGTTCCCTCAAGGCCCAAAAGGACTTCAAGATTGAATTACCATTATCCGCATGTATAGCTTCAATCTCACAAGCAACACACCGGAGCACACATTTAACCAAACAACACCGAAATCAACAAAAAACCCAACTTTCCAACGGCACTTCGGAAGATCCCACAACCCATTTGACCGCTCTAATTGCAGACACCGAATAGCTCAACATCATTCGATCACACTACCTACTCATCACAGACAAAATCTCACGGACGACTAAAATTTAAGAACCCATGAGCACGCACATCAAAAGGGCACGACAGGACCTACAATTGCAAGTGACCGGATTGGCAGGAGCGGAAGGGAAGGACCACTTGGTGAGCCTGAACTCTGGAGAAGTGAAGAGGGTCTTGATGGGCTCGTTGGCAGGGCCCGAATCGCCCAACCCGTGGAGCCAGAGCACGAAGCTTCGAGCCATGGAGGTTGGTTCCGGAGCAGGCGGGTCTGGCCGCGAGAGGAAGAGGAAGAGGACGAGGACGGTGGCGACGGAGGTGAGCGCGACGAGGACGATGGGCTTCGTTACTGTTATCGGCCTTGTCATCGCCACCATCATTCTCCTCCCCTGCGTATGCAGGGGGAGGTCGAGTGTGAAAGGACGATAATAGCCATCTGCTTCATTTCGGTTTGTTGGATACTGCAAGTGCATTTCGGGAAAAAGGAAAATGGAAAAAAGCAAAGAAGAAGAAGAAGAAGAACAAGAACAAGAACGTGGAAACATTCCAAGCCAACGTAGAAGAGAAATGTACATATCTTATGAAGAATCAATCAATAGGCCTAAATGTATATTGCGCCCATTTAAAAGAAATGAATTCAATCCGGTGGACCGTGCTAATATTTTCGTAATTCGATCACCCTCATACGAAAGAAAGTATTGGATTTGTACAATCGATTCTACGTTATATAAATTGAAAGATCATCAATTTAAGATGTTAATGGACTTATCCAGATCATGACATATCGCAAAAGATATAGGTCGAGAAATGAAATTGTTTATGGTAACTTATAAATCGATCACCTTGTTTGTCTTCGAATTTTCTGTATTTTGGTGAGAAAACATTTTTCATTTCGTCACCAAGCAACGTGCATCTTTGAAAGGAATTTTCCCTCTAGGTGGGGCACCAAACCCTCTTGCCCCTCTTTAAAGAGTTGATGTTACAAGATGTTCTGGCTGTGCAGCAAGAGGGGTATGAACTTTTTAGAAGGGGTTAGGGTTGGGATTAAGATTTGCATTCCTCCACACGCCTCTCATTCTCTCCCTCTCCTTCCTCGTAGCCTCGTTCCAATAAAAGAAGTACCAAACAACCTCAGGTAAAAAACAAGGACACCAGAATTGCCAACATCGATATAAAAAAGATCACTTAAAGTGCATCCAACGATAAATTGCGGCGTTTATCCTACTTATCTTTTTAGTTTTTGAAAAAAGACTTAAGTCTGACATGACTTTTTTGCGGAAAAAAAAAGTTGAGGATGAAACTCACGTTCCAACTGATATCATGTTCTCAAGATTACGACGTATCTTCTTTCTCTCTTGTTCTTTCTGCTCTCTGTCTAATTACTCAATCCGATCTTTGTGGTGAGAAATTGAGGAGCAATGGCTCAACCACCGGAGAAGAGAGAGAAATGGAGGATTCGGTGAGTAACATGTCTGGAAACTATGATTAGCGTGATCAAAATTATGGTCAGGTTCTCATTATTCCAGATTTGGGGATTTTTCATATCTTCCCCATCAAATACTATCTTTCTATTGTCAAATCCGTGCCATGATTTCTTGAGCATCGTCTTTTTTTTGTGGAGTTTTGCTGATGTTGACGATGACTAAAATGTTTCGGAGTGAATATGTATCTGCATGGCATAAGAGGCACGAGTTTGTTTATGCATTTATTGGAAGTGCCGATGAGTTTTGTTTCACCTTTTATAATTGTGTTTGTTGAGATATACGTGTAAATTGTATTAGAAAGCTCCATATCGAATAATTGGTGTGGTGTGATGTGGTGCATTAATATATTATAATTGGCCCATAATTTATTGACTTAAACTTTTGAGTGAAGGTGGGTCCAACCGAATATGTTGACAGGCTCAGACTTGAGTTTCCTCTTGATAATCTCTCATGGTGAAGGTATTGGATTTTTATTGCGCTCTCCTAACGTTTGATCGCGTTTCCTTCATGAGCAACGAGAGAACCCGAAATTTTATGCTTATACACGGGAACCCTGACGCTGGTTCCCAGGTCTTCGGTGCCCAGACCCAGGCCCCCGACGCTCACGCTCGGGTCCATTGAGGTCGGGCCCAAAGCCTTGGTGCCCGTGCCAAATGCCCGACACCGCTATCTTGGATCCATAGAAGCAGTGCTTGGGTCCCCGACGCTCGAGATTGAGTCCCCGACACTTGGGCCCGAGTCCACAAAGCTCGTGCACAAGTCCTTGGCGCTTGGGCTTGGGCTTGGGCTGCACAAGGGCTTGGGTCTTTAGTTAATAAAACGTTCAAGCCTCGCCAAATAATCTGAATATTTTGGTAATTTTCCTTAGGAAAATCAAATGAGATTTTCCAAACAAAACGACGAAAAATATATTCTAGTTCATTTCAAATTTCAGTCAAATATCGGTAAATATTGTCGTTTTTGACTTCCTACAAATCATTTTCCAAAAATGTCACATTTTCTACAAAATAAATGGAGCCTTATTTTAACTATAGGGCGAAAATGACATTGTTATTTTTGGCTTTTGCTAATTGAATTTCTCCGGCAAGCCACGTAAATCAATTCATAATAACATAGTGGCAAGTCGGATTTTCCGGCCACTCAAATTGCCGATGACAGCGAAGTGCTCAGCTTTTTTTTTTTATAACTAAAATGGTACCTGATGATCTTTTAGCGTGGTACAAAAATTATGATATTTATAGTTTCTTTTTCAATAACTTTAGCATCAGTGGAATTTCCTATTCAAGAACCATATTTACTTTTCTCCCTTAGTTGTTCAGTTCTTCGTCCAACCTCTCATCGCAGTACTTATCAGTACGATCAATCAGACCACAATCGAAACGGAAACGAGGAACTCCAACATTCAAAAAGACACTTTAACTCGGAGGAGAAAGCCCCTTCAGCCACATAGGCTAAACGCGCAACTTCAAGTTCAGTAGTCTTCAAATCTTGCCAATTCTTCGATCTATAGATCTTGCATTTCTTTCAGACATTTGGTCGGACACAGGACCATGTATCTGTACCCAAATGCTTACGGAAGATTAGATCCAGCTCCACAAGACGAGCATTAGCTTCCCATTTCTTCATGTTCAAAGAGGACCCCAGAATCAAGATTGCCAAACTAATGCGTAAAGATTTGCACTAAACGATGTAGTTCAGGTAACAACATTCTAGTTTTACATCGGCGATTGCAGAGATATTTCCTGACAATTACATGGGTGACGGTGGGCGCAAATAATCGAGCGCGAGACTTTAGCTCCGATACCAAATTAGAATGTAACTTCAAGAAAGGACTTTGCCGAAAATTCCCGCATTATACTTAGCGGTCCATATGTGTAGTACTCGCATCGTTTTACAAGTTGTGTACACGAAAGACGAGTCCTTAAATTAGCAACGCACAATCGCCATGGCCACATCTCCAAACCTTTGTTTAGTGCATCGATGAACTTGCACGGTCCTTTGCTTTTCGACCACAGATTGGCTTAGTCTTTGAATGGTTCTCGCCCGAGTCAATTGGTCATTCCCCTTTTTTAAGGGGCTGGCCAGGGTAGTGTAACTGAAATCATAACCCTACACCACCAATCCCAAACCCAAAATTAGCAAACCCACAATAGCGATTAGTATAAAATAGCTCCTTCTCGAGAACTAGTTCTCAGGGAATCAGCAACCATGGCGATGTCCAGTAAGGCGTTTGCGCTTTGCATCGTCGCCCTGGTGGTGTGCTCGTTCGCGGCGAACAATGTGGTCGTCGATGCGAGGATGATCAGCTACGGCAGCATAAGAAAAGGGAACGAGGCGCATCTCTGCTGGCGCGGTCGTTGTAGGCCGCGTATTCCTCTTCCATCCAACCCTTACATCCGTGGCTGCGAGGTGTTCAACATGTGCCGCGGAGGGACATGAATTTGATTCCTTGGAAAAACTAGAAGGGTGCCTCAAGAATTGTTGAAATCTTTCGGATCATTAATGTGTTTTGGTCTTTTGCCAAATTAATACGTGTCATCACGTTTCATGGCCTACAATCAATTGATTTGTTCATTGCAGCCTTACATATGCTTCTCGGGTTAGACTTAATTTTCTCTTTCGTTGTTAGAGACGATTGAAATATATCAAGTCCTGTTTCCATAACTTCTCTGATTAATTGAAATTAATATCGTAATATCTCGTTACCTTAGATTGTAATTCTATAAAGCTAACAAATAGGCTCATGCATTCTGCATCGAAACATACAGAATATTATACTTTTTTTTCTCTTTCATCACAAGTATCAACTTCAGTTATTTGAGGCTTTTATTTTTCGGCACGCATTTGAGCCTGCAACCACGTACTTGTAGCGTATCAAATAAATGTCAAGACAAATTTCAGTCGGACTGAATATCAATTACGGCGTACAATATTTACACGGAGAATTATTTTCTGCAAAGCGATATTTGTAATTAAGATGATACTCGGCGTGATTATATTAATTAGTAGCACGGTTGCTCTTGTTATAAAAAAAGGTTTAGGTCCGCCTAAGTTCTATTTCGGTAGACTTTCGGATTTCATTGTTGACACAACTTGATAATTCACATGTGGCAAATTAAGCTTCTTTGTGCATGCAGCAGTTGCTGTGTTTCTGGTTGAATAATAATAATAGCTGAAGATTTCCTCATGCACGATAATGGCTCGAGAGAGCGAAGGATCCGTTCTCTCACGCGGGCCTCCTTCCTTATAATGGCAACTCAAATATAAACCCTAAACCAAATTAAAATTAAAGGAATCGGAGCGCAGCGGCGAAATGTACCTCGATCGTATCTCCACCCTTCCCCTCACGCGAAGGCCGGCTCGAGCGGTTCGATGACAAAGGCATAAAAACACAACTCCAAGAAAGAATCTGCACAAATTTCTCACGTTATAGATGGTGGTCCATATGCATATCATTTCCGTTTGCATGGTTTTACAATGTTGTATATCGAAGGACAAGTCCTTGTATGAATATTACCCACGATTGTCGAGGCTATCCTCAATCCTTTGATCAGTGCGGTTATGATCGAGCTTTCTAGATCTTTTGGTTTTGGGTTATGTTTTTTTTTTGGTTAATATCAGTTTTACAGTGGAACTGAAATTGGAAACCCTCCTAAACCAACATTACCTACTCGCAATTAACAGCCCCGAAACGAGCCAAAGATGGGTATAAAACGAGCTTCTCGGAGAGCTGTAATCCTCGCCAAAATCAACAATGGCGATGTCAAATAAGGCCTTGGCTCCTTGCATTGTCGCCGCGGTGATATGCTCGTTCGCTCGCGATGAACGATGTGGTCGTCGACGCGAGGATGATCACCTACCGTAGCAGCAGGAAAGGGGGCCGGGCGTATTGCAAGGGCATAGGCTGTTTGCCACTTGCGTCCAACCATTAAGAACGCGGTTGCGAGGAGTTCGACCAATGCCGCGGCGGGCCGCGAATTCATTTCTTGGAGAAGCCTGGAAGGGTGCTACAAGAGTATGTCTAAAAGACCCGAATAATTAAATATAAATTTATTAAGAATGGATATAGGAGATTATTAATCTTTTATTCTTTTGCCAAATTGATTCATGTCATCGCAATTTAGGGTGTACAATTGATCGATTTGTTTGTTATGGCCGGCCCTTAGTCGTGCTTATCGTGGTAGATTTTTCTCTTTCTTATTCGGGACTTCTGTAAACTTATCTCCCTCCTAGACTCGGGATGGTTTATTTGTGGTTTCAATTACGAAAATGCGTTCGTTAAAATTACTGCATTCTGAACATCATTGTGTCAAAAATCATTCACAAACAATAGTCGCAAAAGGACAATTCAGAATTCATCTTTTTGGCTTTGGAGCTTGAATTTGTGCCAAACGATTTGGTTTTAGACAACTACGTACTCTTTGCATTTACGTTGGCAATTGCACAAACATTTATTCCTAAGTTCAATGAATTTTACACAAAATGAAATCACATAAGACTTGATCCGTCCAACCTACGAAAAATTAGTAGGAGGGATTATTCTGGAGGAGTGATATTAGAATTTCCGATTTAATCAATTACAATTTAGTCAAACCACATTTATTTAGTTTTCCAGGAGTGGCTAAGGGATCAGTGTCTTGGCTCTTGCTGTCCTATCGATAAATCTCAGCTAGTATCATATGAAATCAAACTCGTTATACCATATTTATAATGCGAACTATCTAAAATCTATTTTCTTTATACGTCATAAACTACAAATAAATCCTAAAAAATATTTTTATCATGTGAACTATCTAGAATCTATACTTGGAAGTCCATTTCCGCGATATTGAAAATACCCCTTTGCATTCGCAGAAAAAACTCGTTGCCGCTGACATCGAGATCGTCCCGTGAATTAATAGTCGAGGACAGTCCGATTAATCAAAAAAGACCCAAATTCAAGTAGACTAACGCGTGAGCATTTAAGTATCTAGAATAAATTAACAATAGCGATTTTAATTAGGAAACTACCACTTTTAAATTTTACCAGAATTTCAAGGGGGAAACCTATATTTTGAAGCATCTGTTCTGGTTCGGTTTCTCTACTTTTAAGCTTCACCGGTACTTCAAAAGAAAATCTATTCTTAGAAGGAAAAAACAGAAGGATAAATAAAGAACATTGTCCCCGGACCATCAATGCCAACTCATAATTAACAACCCAAAACCACCGATTAGTATATAAGCACCTCCTCAGATGTCATTAATCCCTACCAAACACGATCAACAGAGAAATCGGCAAAATGGCTATCTCCAGGAAGGCTTTGGCTATTTGCATCATCGCCTTCGTGGTGTGCTCGTTCGCGGCGGACAATGTAGCCGTCGAGGCACGATCGATCGACTACGGAGCCATAAGCAAGGGGGGCGGGGCCTACTGCAAGGGCCCCAATTGCCTGCCTGCCCCATCCAACAGCTACAATCGTGGCTGCGAGATGGCCAACAGATGTCACGGGGGCATGTGACCCGATTTCTCTAATAACGTGAAGAGACCCTTCTTCATTGTAACGATCGCTATAAATTCACCTGTGAAATTATCGATTTTGTTTTCCAAATCGCCCGTCGTATTGCGATTAACGTCGTGAAGTTTCTCGATCTACTTACCGTAACCTATGTTACAGGTTTCCGTCAGTTGTGTTCCGCGTTCATCCTTTTTTAGGAATGATCGAGGAACGGGCAATGCGCCAGTTTCTGATTAAACTAGTCGTCACGCGACATCTGCCCGAGGAAATGTGCGATTCCGTTCCGTTGCGCAGAAAAATAAAAAGAAACCATTAAAAAAAATAGATGATCGCAATTCGCTTTCGTTCTCGAATTAATCGCTTCGATTGGTTTCGATTTGATTTGATTCGATAAGAAATACCTCCAATTTTTGCATGTTTTAGATTGTACAAAACGACTAGCTCTACTCCTATCCATCAAAATACATATGATCTCACACTACTCAAGAAAAACACAAGGAGAGCAAATTTCACTCGTCAAAACACATGTCTTGAAGAAAATGTTTTATTTCTTCGATTTTTTTTTGTGCCAACGTTTGGACAGAATGTTTCTTAGAAGACCCAAAAGAAAAAGAAAAAATGAAAAAAACACGTGTCTTTTCCCGGGCCCCACGTGTGGATATTTCTCGCACGACGGTATTGACGGACGGGACATTAGCAGAAAATAGAGAGAGAGAGAGAGAGAGAGAATTTGGTAGTCATCGCGTACAAAAGTCCCACGGAAAGATCAGTGAGCTCGAGGTCGCGCTCGCGCCGCGTGGCGTGCTCCCGCTGGTCAATGACTCCGATGAACGAGAATTCGTGCGAGGCTCGTCCCCGTCCCCACCCCCACCCCACCCCCCCACCACCAACGCGACCTACCCACCCCCCACCAGCAGATCTCTCTCTCTCTCTCTCTCTCTCTCTCTCTCTCTCTCTCTCTCTCCGCCGTTCTGGAATCGCAGCGACACTCGCAGAGAGAGAGAGAGAGAGAGGAACAGGGAGGAAGGGAAGGGAAGGAAGGAGGGCGGATCGTCATCCATGTCTGCTTCGAAGCTCCAAGCTCTGTGGAACCATCCGGCCGGTCCCAAAACCAGTGAGTCGTCGCTCATAACCCATCGCCGCCGCTCTCTCTCTCTCTCTCTCTCTGTGTTGGACCACGTTCGGTGCGGGCCGGCCCCGATGATTGCCCCCCGCTGTGTGCGTGCGTGCGTGTTTTTTTTTTTTTGTCTTTGGTCCTGTCGAGACCCACGATTCTTTTGTCGCGTTCCTGCTTCTGGGGGTCGCGTTCGCCCGCGATGAATTTGTTCATTTGCGGTTTGCGCTACACGTGCTCGCACCGAGGAGAACCTAGAGTGGATAGATGCGAAATCCGTCAAATGGGTAGGTGCAGTTCCGAGAAAGATTTGGTTTTGTAGCTGGTGGAGGTAGAATTCGACTCCGGCTAAGATGCGTTGACTAATGTCTGTTGAGGTGTTTTCAGCCTTGCTGAGGGAATTTGGATATGCATTTCGTGCATTCGGATTTGATTAGATTTGTTAGAGACGGTTGGGTTGGGTTGGGTTGAGTTGGTGCTTGTTCCTGCTGTTTTGGCTGATGTTTGGTTGTGTTGTGTCGCATCTCTGATGCGCAAGACTTGTGTTCATCGCCATGTCAATGCAGTTCACTTTTGGGCACCGACGTTTAAATGGGGCATCAGCATAGCCAACGTTGCCGACTTCTCTAAACCGCCAGAAAAGCTCTCTTATCCTCAGCAAATTGGTAAGCCTTTGAAATTTTTTGATATGTATGCTATTGCTAAGCGGCTTTCCAATTGCTGGTATCATTATGAGGCGCGTAGATAGTTTGTAGCCTTCGTCTCATGTGATTGACGCTTTGTGTGCAGCGGTCACCGCCACTGGTGTTATCTGGTCACGCTACAGCACGGTGATTACTCCGGTAAGTATCTACGGATAAAATGAATTGCCTGTGCTGGATATGCTGACTGTATGCTTACACAGTATTGGCAATTGAGATTGAGAATTTGGATCCTTTTTCTTTTCCTCGAGAAGGAAAGTGAAGCTGTGTATTCTGTATTCATTTGTATCCATGAAGATGAGGGCGAGGATAGAAAATACTACATGGATAGGTCTCTTGACATAAATGGCAAGATCAAGGTTAAGATGATTTAAGCTATCATTTGTTACCTTGAGTAGGGTGTCTCACATTCAAGCTCTCAAACACTGATAACAGAATGAGAAGCCGTTGCTGGCTTGCAAAGATTGTTGTGGCTTGCCTTTTCTTCTGTCAGCATTAAATGTTGTTCTCATTTTCTTCGGAGAAAAAATCTCCATGGTACTGAGCAGTGTTTGTCCTGCTGAATTACAGAAAAATTGGAATCTCTTCAGTGTAAATGTTGCTATGGCTGGGACAGGCCTCTATCAATTAGGGCGCAAAATTCGGTGAGTTTAGATTCTCTATAATACAGAAGTAAGTTGCAAATTGCTGATGTAAGTCGGTGTTTGTGATTATCTCATAATTTTTAGGAGTAGAACCATTGCCTATGCCAAATTTCCTGGTAATGTTTTTCATCAATTGATTTGGAAGAAGGAATAGTCTAACAAATCATTAGCTTTTTTAATTTGCAAAAAAAAAATTATTAACTTTCTTCTCGTTTGTTTCTATACCCTTAAATTGGATCCTCAACCTGCCTATCACTGGATATATGGTGGTAAGACTTTATATGTTTACCGATCTGGAAGCCTACGCAGCCATCCTTTTCACACTCCCATTTTATGTGCCAGTTAGAGGAAAAAAAATGTGTTCATGTTTGTCATCATCTTGTCACAGCTTTATTTCTACTTCTCGGCTCTCCCACCTGTACAAACTAGCTTGGTAGTCTTCTAATATTTATACTTGAGTCACTTGAGATTTCTTCAATCTAGATAGCTAGTCATGAGAAGATGAAAAAACAACCGAGCCATGTCTACAGTAATAGCTTAGTGCTCTGAGTTACTATGCTAATCATATCTACAGTAATGATCATTGAATTGCATGACTGCTGGGCATTCAGCCCATCTGCTTTGTAGTCCAGGCCCGACCGAACGAGATAAAGAACTTCTACTGAGCTTGTTAGGTCCTGTGTTTCCAGGCATGACTATCTCTCGGATGCTGAACCAGCCGTTGCCAAAGAATGATGACGAAAAAATTGTTGAAGGGGCCGGTGCTCGGAAGACCGCTGCTTTCTTGACTCACTTTTGCAAGATCATCTCCACTTTGATGCCTTTGCTTTTGTTTCTGTGGTTTTGAGTTCTGCCATTCTCACTGCAGTTAGCATTCATAAAGATTTGGCGTGTTGGCATACCAGTGGATCACTCTTTGATCAGTAAACTTTTTTCGCTGATTATAAATTTAATACGTTAAGAATCGGTCGGTTTCTATTTGTAACATCCATTGAGAATGATTCGCAGCAGTGGATGCACTGCGCAGATATTTGATTGCTCTCTTTATGCATTCGCATTCGTTCTCTTTATGTTCCATTGCTTTGACCCAGATCGTTGATTAAGTAAATGGCGGTCCACGGGGATCGCTGAAATGACATGCCATAGTACAGATGGACGAACTGATGTATATTGCCAAGGAGTTTACATGTCGAGATTCGAGAGCCTCTGTTGATGCATGACGCGGCTTGACTTGTTTTTGCACGATTCATATTCGATCTTTCGAAAGGTCATCTTAGTCTCTGTGTGAATCTTCTTCTTGGTTTCATGGCAGTATTCTGTTTGGCTAAACAGAAGCCCTGTTTTTGGTAAATTAATTCAATAGTGGAGCTAAAAAACTAATTAGAGATTTGTCATTCCTCTAATCATAATCACTCAAAACACGCGGTTAGAGATTTGAATAGGGGTGTGCACGGAAATTGGACCCACCAGTTCTGGGCTATTTTGGAATTGAGATTAGTGGATCTGGTTTTCAGTTCCATGTGTAGAATCAAACTACTTGGACCGACTGGTCAGATATTTTTTTAATTAATTTTTTTCCATTTCTTTTAAAACGGAAATTGTTAAAAACCTAACTTGGACTGGTTCAATTCGGCAATGCGGTTCTAGGGTGGAATTTAGGGATGAGTAACACGGACCGACCGAACTAGGAATTGCTCGGTAGGGGTGAGCATGGTTCCAGGTTCACAAGGTAGAACCTAGAACCTGATAACCTGACCAATGGGAACCCGTTCTAAGTTTTAAGGTATGCAAGGTAAGTTTCGAGTTTAAAAAATTAGAGAATCTGTTTTAATGGATAGGTTTTAGGTTCTAAGTAGTTGGAACCTGTAAGTTATAACCTAAACAAATTTTTTGTGTTTTTCTTGATTTATGTCTTCGCATGATCCTATGGTGTTTCGTAGCGTTAGATGATGAGTGTATAATCTAAAACCATTAGTATAAGCTTTCATTTTATGACTTATTAATATTTCATATTTTTCGTGTATCTCAATATAAGTTGTGTTTAGTGGATCATAACAGTAAGTGGTAGTTATTAAATGTCATGATTCATTGCAATTATTCAATTAATATGTTCTTTAGTTTTTGGAACTTGTAACCTACCCTATCATAGGTTCGAGGGTCGGTTTCAACGGTAGAGATGAGCATGGTTTCAGGTTCACAAGGTAGAACCTGGAACTTGATAACCTGACCAATGGGAACTTGTTCTAGGTTCCAAGATATGCAAAGTAGGTTTCATGTTTCAAAAATTGGGGAACTTGTTTTGACGGGTATGTTTCAGGGTCTAGGTAGTTGGAACCTGGAACCTGGAATCTGGAACCTAAAACCTAAACAAATTTTTTGTGTTTTTTCTTGATCTATGTCTTCGTATGATCTTGTGGTGTTTCATCGCATTAGATAATGAGTGTATAATCTGGAACCATGATGAATGACAAGCTTGTTCAGTATTGTTGTGTTCATTTTCGTTTTGTTTAGCTAAAAAAGAAATGGGATAAGTGCACTAGAAATTCTAAAACTTGTCAGGAAAGTGCAATTGAGTCTTAAAACTTTCAAAAAAATGTGATCAAGTCTTAAAACTTATCACGAAAGTGCAATTAAGTCCTAAAACTTTTAAAAAGTGCTATCAAGTCCTGAAACTTATCACGAAGGCGCAATCAAGTCCTAAAACTTATTACGAAGGCGCAATCAAGTCCTAAAACTTATCACAAAGGTGCAATAATGTCCTAAAATTTTCAAAAAGTGCAATCAATAGAAGGTTTTGATTGAACCAATTTGACAAGTTTTAGGACTTGTTTGCACTTTCGTGACAAGTTTTAAAACTTGTTTGCACTTTTTGAAAATTTTAGGACTCAATTGCACTTTCCTAACAAATTTTAGGACTTAATTGCACATTATGAAAGCTTTAGAACTCGATTGTACTTTCGCGATAAGTTTTAGGACTTTGAATGCACTTATTCTAAAAGAAATAAAAAAAGAACATGCTAGACCCTAGAACCTACCCTGGAGGTTTCGGGTTCCGACAAGTGCGTTCCAGGTTCCAAAAAATGAGGACTCTGTATCCGAAGGTAGGTTCCACATGGAATCTATAAGGAACTTGGAACCGCTCATCCATACTGCTCGGACCGGCTGGTTTTGGATACTTCTCGGTTCCATAAAATTGAAACTCGTAACGAACTTCTCACATTCCTTTCAATACTCATTCATTATTTAGTAAATCGAAGGCGCAAAGAGAGAAAGAAATTCAGGGTATGGAAGAAATACCAAAAGCCATGCCCTGACTTGTCGATGGACGAAGATTATGACCTAGGAAATGGAAAAGAATCTGATTAAAATTTCCAGCCGGACCCTGCACTCGATCTAACAATTCATACCTTTATTTGTAGGGATAGATTACATTACGAATAGTAGTGATGAACTTTTTCTTTTATTTATTTTTTTTGTTTTTCTCTTTTTCTCTCTGCCGGCTTTGGTATCCCTCCACGGCACTGATTGACCTTCACGCAACCGCCGTCGTAAGGATTGGACGGAGGAGGCAAACAGCTCGCGCCATTGCAATTCGCGCTGCCCCCATTTCTCACGCCGCCGTATCCGATCATACTTGCGTCGACAACCGCATTGTTTGTCGCGTACGAGCACACCAACAGGCCGACGATCCAAAGAGCCACCAGAGCCTTAATCGACATTCCTCTGGAACTAGTAAAGTTAAATATGTTAAAATACGGAAGAGAGAAAATGGGAAAGTCATATATTTCGATGTGTCAAGATGAAGATTATACCTGCCTATTTTATAGGCTTTACGAGATAACTGTATATGGTAACATATATTAGTCAAGGCGTGTACAACCAAGAGATAACTATAGAATGAATGTTCCCGATTTACCTTATAATACTTACATTTTACACCAAAAAAGAGAAATATCATAATTGTCTCTAACATAGGATAATATCTCTAATATTAAGAATCTCTAATATCTCTAACTTCTCCTCTCAAACTCAAGGTGACTTCAAATAAGTCAACCGAAGTTTGAATCAATGTCCGCGGTGCTTGTTTCTCCAGTGATGCCGCGTGGCACCGGTATTTGATGGCGTCTTCCAAATCTGGCTCATCTAAGGATAGCAAGTCTAGTGGTGGTGTCGGCTTTTCGAAATGACCCGCAAAAAGTCGAAAATCGGAGGGGAACAACAAGCGGCCGATGCAGTGGGCTTGCGAAATAGTAACTGAGCCACGCGGTCTGATCTGGCTTGTCTGAGGGTGACGAGAAAGCCAAGCGGAGTCAAATGTAGGGCACTAGTGAGGGGCAGCGAAAGCGCGAGACCGATCCCCCGTACCCGGAACTGGGTATCGCGCGGTATAAAGAAGCAGCAAACTCGACAAGGAAACGGTGGAATCGAAGAGCGTAGCAACAGTGAAATCGAAGAGCAGGGGGAGAGAGAGAGAGAGAGAGAGAGAGAGAGAGAGAGAGAGATGGGCGTACGCGATCCGAGGGCCAAGGCGATGGGCACTAGGCAAGGCGGAATGGAGGAGGAGGAGGAGGAGGAGATCCAAAAAACCCTAGATCAGATCAGTGTTGGGCGAAGAAGTAGGAAGGATTCGATCTCTCTCTCGTTCTCGATCCAAAAAACCCTAGATCAGATCAGTGTCGGGCCATCTGATCATACGTTGCAACTCCCCCCAATCGATCATAATCATCGGTCTCTCGGTGTCCGTTTTGTCGTCCCGATCTTTTAACCGTCTAGCTACTGGTGTGACGTTTCCCCATAGAAGACGCGGGGCAACTACCCCATTGACTGGATTTTTCCTGTTAAAAAAATTTGCTAGAGAAGGGAGTAGCAAAAAGCACGAGGTGTTCATGAAAAAAGGGTCTTCTTTTATTTAAAATTTCGATCTTGTGGAGGGCGTGTCGGTAGCCCGGGAAAGACTGGAGCTGGCCTGGAGGAGGGAGGAGTTTCTTCTTTTTTCCTTTCGGTCAATTTGGATGTAATTTGAGGCGATCTGCCATATTCCGGGAAAATTAACAGAAAGAAATTGATAAAAATGGATTTCAAACTTTGATCCAACGTGTGTATTGTCGTTCCGATATGATTACTATTTTTTTGGTACGTATTCAATTTAATTTCCGAACTATGTAAAAATGTTCGATATTATCCCTCCATTTATTTAAGATAACGGAATTTGCCGATCTTACTTCCTATGTTTGAACGGTAGACAAAAAAAGTTACACGTGGATCAAGACTCTCGTGGTGGATGAAAATTAACAAAACATAAATGACAAAAATGACCTCCACCATTCAAACTCACGGGATTGAAAGCCAATTAGCGAATTCCGTTAACTTGAATTAATGAAAATATAACAATAGATATTTTCATATAGTTTATGGATTAAATTAAATATTTTTCAAAAGTTCGAAAATCATACTAAACAAATTAAAAGTTTAGAAACGATATCGTTCATTCGACTAAAGTTTAAAAATCACATTGAATAAATTAAAAATTTAAGAAGGATATTGAATAATTGATCAAAATTTAGGGGTCATTTATGGAAGGACTTGCAGAAGAATATCAAGCGTTCACCATAACATCAAGATGGCAAGATCTGGCTTGTCTGAGGGTAACGAGTCTAGTGGTGGTGTCGGCTTCTCGAAACGACGCACGAAAAGTTGAAAATTGGAGGGGAACGACAAGCGGTTGATGCGGCGGGCTTGCAAAATAGTAACTAAGTGACGAGGCATGTACGGCTGTCATCGTAACATCAAGCGGCCTGTATGGCTGGGTTGGAAAATAGTTATTGGGCTATGCGACTAGCATCAAAAGAAAGCCACCTTGATGCGGTCAAAGTGATTAGCGTCGAAACACGACTATTATGAAAATGACTCGATTAAATGTTTCCTCATATGAGACTTGTGGGTACAAGTGAACACTGTCGAGTGTGCACCGAGTGATGCACTTAGGGAACGAAGGCTCTGATACCAGGTTAAATATCTTAAAATGCGAAAGAGAAAAAACGGAAAAATCGTATATATCTTATGTGTCACAATGAAAATTACTTATGCCTATTTATAGGCTTTACAAAACAACTATATAAGGTAACATATATCAATCAAGATATGCACAATTAAGGGATCATAATTGGCTTTAACAATGGATCATATTCTATAAAAAAATCTTAAGAATCTCTAATGTCTCTGACTGAGTAACAACAACACTGAAAGAAATCAAAGTGGAAACAGCACAAACGGAATATCAACGAGCTTTTTTTGTTTTGCAGTGGTCTGATTTTGGAAACGTGCGTTGATGGTACTTATAGTGAGAAAATAATTGAAATTACATAAACCCAAAACAGGAGAGACTAACCAGCCTCTTGAGCCATGGACGCGTCGCGCTCGCGCGTGTGAAGCCCCAAATGGAAAAATCACAGCCGGGTTTAGTGTGGCAAACCTCGAATGTCCGTAAGAAAATAAATATTTAATATCACGAAAAAACCCAAACCGATACATATATAATAAATTTATCATAAATGAGTTTTTTTATCATAAAAAATCCCAAACTGGTACATCTGTAATAATTTTACTTTCTGTTAGTTGCCATTAAATTTTACCGTCAAATTTCTGAGTTTGATGACATGTGACAGTTGATGGGTGTACCGGTTTAGAGGTTTACAAATGTACCAATTTGATATTTTTCGTGATATTAATTTAATTTAATGGAGGATAAATATATCACAAATATACCAGTTAGGAGTTTTTGATAGTAAAAAAAATTAGTTTAGGGTAAATTTGTCACATGTGCACTAGTTTGGGGTTTTTGGTGATAAAAAATTTAATTGGGATAAGTTTGTCATAGGTGTATCAATTTAGGATTTTTCATGGCATTAACCCTAAATTAAAAGAACCAGATGGATTGGATACGATTAATAGCAATAGTTTTCTATTTTAAGGGAAAAGACCCCGGTGAAATCGTATTCTCCTTTATAATTCTCTATTAAGATGGGCCACCCTCCCTCCTCTCTCGATCGATCCATCTCAAAAAGCAAGAAACGCAAGCGAACGTAGGATAGGGCAGAAGAGGCCAAAGCTGGCGAAGTTGAGTGCGTTCCCACGTACATGATCCACCAAGGTTTTTTGCTGCGATTCATATGTTGTTCGATTTTTGGGTTCTTGTTGGATTTGCGTTTGAATTCTCGTATTTCCTCAAGTTTTGATTTTTTTGTTCCTTCGAAGAGTTTGACTTGGATCCCTTCTTATCCTGTTCGGAGCCCGTGTTGTAACTACATTTGAGGGCGAATTTACTCTCCCCGGTCCATATTGAATAAGATTCCGAACTTTGGCACAGATGCAATAAATTTGAGATTGTTTTTGGTTATTTTCCCGTCCCACTTCTCGCAACAGTGTTCATAATGGTTGGACGGTAGAGGCAAATGCCGTGCGCCCTTGCAATATGCCGTGCCCCCTTTCCTAATCCGTGGCGGGTGATCATCCTTGCGTCGATGACCACATCGTTCGTCGAGAATGAGCATATATCACCACAAAAATAGTGCAAAGAGCCAACGCCTTATTCGACATCACAATTGTTGATTCGGTGTGCATTCTAGCTCTCCGAGAAGTTAATTTTATACTCATTAGTGTCGTTTTCGGGCTGTTATTTTGAGTTGGCATAGTTGGTTTAAAGTTTCAATTTCAGTTCCACTGTCCTTGCCTGCCATTGAAAAAGGAAAAATTGATATTAACTAGAGTTAATATCACGAAAAATCCCAAACTAATATACTCATAATAAATTTACCCTATGAATAATCTATAAACTCGATGCTACTTCGTTGTCTATATTTGTCCTTTGTGTTCAGTAAGCTGCTCATAAAATTAACCACTATGAATAATCTATAAACTCTCAAATGGAGTACAACATTGACCAATTAATATCATATTGGGTTCATGTTGCTGGAAATAAGTAGTTTGGGTTCTCAATATCTGGGCACGAATATGTGCGAGGGGTTACATTTTGACTTCATTTTCATCTCCCATTGGCGAACTGGACTAGACCGGTCTCTAGTCCCCGTTTCCGGTTCTAGTCCTGGTTCCCAATTTCTAGGTGGGACCGGAACGTACCAAAAATCGGTCAACCCTAATAGAATTGGCCCAACCCGTAAAGTGATCATCCTCGATTTGAGAGTTGAAGACTACATATGCGAGGCCCCAGCCAAACCAAGGATGGTCTATCAGTAACGGCATGAGATGAACGACTACGAACTCTTTTACAAAAAAAATAAATGATTTAAAAAATATTTTTCTAAAAATAATTACTTATGTCTTTTACAAAGATAAATCAATGAAAATTTAGCGAAAATGTTTAGACATACATTATTATAAGAGAAAATGTCACAAAAAACCCTAAACTATGCCACTTGTGACACATTTACTCTGAATTTTTTTTGTGACACGAAAAATCCCAAACTATGCCACTTGTGACACGAAAAATCCCAAATTATACCACTTATGACACATTTACCTTACAATATTTTGACCCATGGGTATTTTCGTCTTTTTCCTTTTTATTTTCTTTTCTTCTCTGGCGAGGGCAGCCCTTGCCGGCGTCGGGCAGCCCTCGCCGGCGTCGGGCAGCCCTCGCCGGCGTCGGGCAAGGGCGACCCTTGCCGGCGAGGGCAGCCCTCGCCTGAGTCAAGCGAAGTCGCCCTCGATTCAGCGTCGGGCGACTTTGCTTGACTCGGACGAGGGCTGCCCTTGCCGGATCTGGCAAGGGCGACCCTCACTTGGGCGGGCGAGGGTAGCCTCGCCTGACGCCGACGAGGGTCGCCCTCGCTTGAGTCAGGCGAAGTCGCCCTCGATCCAGAGTCGGGCGACTTCGCCCGACTCAGGTGAGGGCAACCCTTGCCGGCGTCGGGCGAGGCTGCCCTAGCCCGCGCTAGATAGAGGGCAACTTCGCCTGACTCAGGCGAGGGTGACCCTCGCCCTCACCGGCGAGGGTCGCCCTCACCCGATGCCGGCAAGGGCTACCCTCGCTGAAGAAGAAACGAAAAAAAAGGAAAAAAAAAGAAAAAGGAAAAAGACGAAAATACTCATGAGCCAAAGTATTGTAGGGTAAATGTGTTACAAGTGGTATAATTTGAGATTTTTTGTATCACAAAAAAGTTCAGGCTAAATTTATCACAAGTAGCATAATTTGGAGTTTTTCGTGTCACAAATAAAAGTTCAGGGTAAATGTGTTACAAGTGGCATAGTTTGGAGTTTTTGGTGGCATTTTTCCTTGTTATAAATAATGAAAAAAATTCATTCGCTAATTATTTTAATTACACTAGCGATTAATTTTAGAAAAATATCTTACAAATCATTTATTTTTCATGAAACAAATCTTAATGGACATGAACCCAAAAGATGCACGGGTTAGAAATGCTTGGCAGCAAGGAACAAAAACAAGAATCTAAAACAAGAATCTCAATGGACAAAAACAAGAATCTGGAAATCCATACGAGAAATGGTTTAATTTAGTTGACAAATGACTCCTATATTTTTCTCAAAGTGCTTTTGAATAGTGGGTTATTGAAATTGCTAAGATTGGGAATTGGGAAGCTCCTCCGTTTTTTAGTAAATCAAAGGCGAAAAAGAGAATGAAATTCGGGGTATAGAAGAAGCACCGGAAGCCATGCCCGACTTGTCGATGGACTAAGATTATGACCAAGGAAATGGAAAATAATCTGATCAAAATTTCCAATCGGACCCTGCACTTGATCTAACAATTCATACTTCTATTTGTAGGGATAGATTACATTACGAAGAGCAACATGATCGGAATCTTATTGTTCTTTTTCTTTTTTTACTTTTTCCCTTTTCTCTCCACCAGCTTCGGTATCCCTCCGCCGCACTCATCGACCTTCACGCAACTGTGGTCGTAAGGATTGGACTGAAGAGGCAAACAGTGCGCGCCCTTGCAATACGCCGTGCCCCCATTTCTTATGCTGCCATATGTGATCATCCTTGTGTCGACGACCACATTGTTTGTCGCGAACGAGCACACCAACATGGCGACGATTCAAAGACCCACCGAAGCCTTATTCGACATTCCTCGGGAATTAGTAAAGTTAAATCTGTTAAAATGCGGAAGAGAAAAAATGGGAAAGTCATATATTTCGATGTGTCACGATGAAGATTACATCTGCCTATTTGCAGGATTTACAAGACAACTATATAAGGTAACATATATCAATCAATGCACAATCAATGAAGATATACATGTAATCTTGAGATATATAGATAATCAATAGGTAATATCATAATTGTCTCTAACATAGGATAATATCCTATAGAAAATCTTAAGAATCTCTAATATCTCTAACTTCTTCCCTCAAACTCAAAGCGACTTCAAAGAAGTCAACTAAAGTTTGAATTTTCTCAATGTCCGTGGCACTTGGTTCTCCAATGATGCCGCATGGCACGAGGCTTGTCGGTGGTGTATTAGGCGGCGTCTTCCAAATCTGGCTCGTCTGAGGGCAACGAGTCTAGTGATAGTGTCAGCTTCTCGAAAGGACGCACGGAAGGTTGAGAATCGGACAGGAACAACAAGTGGCCGATGCGGCGATAATGTGAAACAGTAAGTGAGGGACACGTCATGAACGGCTAGCAACGGCCTATACGGCTAGCTTGGAAAATAGTTACCGGGATGCAGCCTGTGCGGCTAGCATCGAAAGAAAGCCACTTCCATGAAAAAGGCTCAATGGGCGACCGAGTAAATGCGATTAACGTCGAAACACGACTATTATGAAAGTGACTCAGTTAATTGCTTCCTCATATGAGACTTGTGGGCACAAGTGAACACTGTTGAGTGACGATGACCGTTGAGTGACGATTACGGGGATGGATATATTTGAATGTGCACTAGGGTGCACCGGGTGCACTTAGGTTTTCACAGAAATGAAGACTCTATTACCAAGTTAAATATGTTAAAATGTGGAAGAGAGAAAATGGGAAAGACGTATATATTTTGATGTCACAATGAAGATTACATTAGCCTATTTATAGGCTTTACGAGGCAACTATATAATGTAAAATATATCCATCAAGATATGCACAATCAAGGAAGATATAAGTGCAATCTTGAGATACATAGATACTCGATAGCAATATCATGATTGTCTCTAACAAAGGATAACATCCTATAGAAAATCTTAAAAATCTCTAATATCTCTAACAAGTAACAACAACACCGAAAGAAATCAAAGTGGAAATGGCACAAACGAAATATCAACGAGCTTTTGTTTTGCAATGGTCGGATTTTGGAAACGTGCGTTGATGGTATTTTTTTTTGGTAAGGAGCGTTGATGGTATTTATAGTGAGAAAATAAATGAAATTACATAAACCCAAAACGGAAGAGACTAACCAACCCCTTGAGCCATTGATGCGTCACACTCGCGCGTGTTTAAGTCCAAATGGAAAAATCACAGCTGGGTTTGGGGTGGCAAACCTCAACTGTCCGTAATAAAATAAATGATTAATATCACCAAAAATTTCAAATTAATATACCTGTGATAAATTTACCTAAAATTAATTTTTTGACAACGAAAAATTCAAACCAGTACACTTGTGACAATTTTACCATATGTTAGTTTCTGTTTAAATTTACTGTTAATTTTTAAGTTGGATGACATGTAACAGTTGATGAGTGTACGTACTGATTTGAGGTTTTATCCTCCGTTTATCACATGTATACCGATATGTAATTTTTCGTGGTATTAATTCAATTTAAAGGTGGGTAAATTTGTCATAAATGTACAAGTTTAGGGTTTTTTTGTGGTAAAAAAATTAGTTTTAGATAAATTTATCATAAATGTATCAATTTAGAGTTTTTTTAGTATTAACCCTAAAATAAAAGAACCAAATCGAAACACGGATTAAATAAGATTAATAGCAATAGTTTTCTATTTTGCCAAAACAATAAACGATTAATAATCTCACGTATCAACTCATATTAACTTTTATGGTTGGTATAGAGTCTTTGGATTACAAGCCCTCGAAAAGACCGTTCGAGTTTTTCTAGGAACTTAATTCACATTGTTCCGCGGCAGCCCTTGAACTCCTTGCAACCACGGTTGTAAGGGTTGAACTGAAGAGGCAAACAGTGTGCGCCCTTGCAGTACGCCCTGCCCCCTTTTCTTATGCTGCGGTGGCTGATCTTCCTCATCGACGACCGCATTGTTTGTCGTGAACAAAGCACCCTAAGTGGGCGACGATCCAAAGAGTCACCAGAGCCTTATTCGACATTCCTTGGGAACTGTTGACACTAATAATTAATTAGATTGTCAACTGGTAAGGATAAATTAGAATATCGGAGATAAATGCAAAATTGCATGATAAAACACGGGTCCATCGATGAAAAATGATGTAGGCCATAAATTTAGTTACCGAAGATTACGGCAATAGACAGTTGTCAACCACTAAATCATGCCGGCGGGAAGTTTTAAGTGTTCAAAAATTTGAAAAGACTGAAATTGAAGAGGGAAAAATTGCTGCCCGAGAATTTGTCTTGTAGATTATCGATGAAATCGTTATTGTATGGAGTCCAGGCCGTTGAAGGCATCAACAAGAATAAGAGCACATGGCTTTGTACACGATCGATGGCAGTTACCGGATACAGATGGACTGATGTCGTAAAGATAGAGGATGAGGTCAATGGCAGTTACTTGACATAGACTGACATATGTCACAAAAAGGAAGGATGAAAATGAGATCGATGACAGTTATTTGATGGAGATTAACAAGTGTCACAAGAATGAAGGATGAAGATGAGATCGATGATGGTTATTTGATGTGGAGTGACATATCGCACTAGAGGACGGTTATCATACTTACAGTATGAATACCATATGATAGACAGCAAAAAGCCCCTGAACATACAAACCAAAATGCTATCTTTTTATCTTTAAGCTTTCGCATCGTACTTTCAATTTCCTTAGCTGTAGTTGTAAGGACCCCAGGGCTACTATTGTGTAATATTGTCCGCTAAGACCCTGGCTCCCACGGCTTTAAAATGCATTACACATAGTAGAGAACCTCAAGCCTTATCAAGTAGGTTAGGACTCTCCTCTTGGCGATGTGGGACAAGAGACATGAGCTTAGTCTTGCCCCGCGCACGTCCAGGGTAGAGGTGCAGCCTCCCCTGCCATCCCTCATCCTGCGCTCACCGCCTAGGGTCTGGGTCCTCACAATAGTTATCTATGTTTTAAGTTTGGTGTTAGTGCAACATGGTACCGAAGGAGTTCGAGTGTAATTTTGCCAGTCAATGGCTTGTTGGATTTGTTTGAACTGGTTATGAAGCTTAAGTTCCCTATCAATTGAT
The DNA here is from genome assembly GCA_031216405.1 of Syzygium malaccense. Taxonomy (NCBI): domain Eukaryota; kingdom Viridiplantae; phylum Streptophyta; class Magnoliopsida; order Myrtales; family Myrtaceae; genus Syzygium; species Syzygium malaccense. The sequence continues at coordinate 3,160,050 of CM062256.1, read as the reverse complement.
CAAATACTGTTACGACTCGGATTTATAATGTTCGATTGAACTGAGCAAGTTCCTTTTTCTTGCGTGGATATCTCTTGTTCAGAGTCGCCACTGAACCTGGTCTTCTCTCATAAAAAAGTCAAAGAATGACTTTCGGTTAATTATATTTTGTTGTGGAAATAGTTCCAGCGAAACAGGAACTAGCAACAACAACACCGAAAGAAATCAAAGTTAGGAACAGCACAAACGAAGTGTCAAAGTTGTTTTCCAATGGTTGGAGCTTGGGAAAGCTTTCGAGCCCTTTACCTGAGAATACCCAATACTTGGAGTAATTTGCCTGAGATTTGGAATGTTTTGGGTCAACTGAAGGAGGGGAGACAAACATGATCAAAAAAAGAGAAGAAAAAGGGGCACACAGATTCCACCTTGTTTTAGCAACCAAGAAAGGCCTGACCTCGATGGACTAGGCCCCAGTATTGGTGATTTGGGCGCAGAGCAAGTGTTGAGAAAACTCATTTCCCGATAGACATATTCGAAACGAATTCAATCAATACAGAAAAACGTGCTTAATAATCATCAACTTGTATCATCAATCGTATAGGTATATCACAAAACGAACATACTCGGTATTGTCATAGATTCAATGTCACTTTGCACTTGAGAGTTCTTCGATTATCTATCATACCCACTTGCATTCCGAAGGGAAAATAGAGAATATGTTACCATCAAAGGGATGTGTTCTTATGCATATGAAAATGACGTTTATTTTTCTAAGGGTAATCTACTATTTATAGTAAGAGGCAATTAACTATCTTATGGGCCTTTGTAGTTTATGGGCCGGGTTTAGCCCATCTTGGGTGGTCCACCCATTATGCCTTTTAGCAAGGCACCCGGGCACAGGCTTTGAGTTCTTGGGCGCGGCATTTATAGTAAACCCTTTGTGGTCCAGGGCCGACCGAATGAGCTAGTCATGAGAAGATGTAAAAAAAAAACCGAGCCGTGTCAGGAAATCCTGAATAGCTTGGTGCTCTCTGTTACTGTGCTAATCATATCTAGAATCTACAGTAATGATCATTGAATTGCATGACTTCTGGGCATTCAGCCCAGCTGCTTTGTGGTCCAGGCCCGACCGAATGAGATAAAGAACTTCTACTGAGCTTGTTATGTCCTGTGTTTCCAGGCATGACTATCTCTCGGATGCTGAACCAGCCGTTGCCAAAGAATGATGACAAAAAAATTGTTGAAGGGGCCGGTGCTCAGAAGACCGCTGCTTTCTTGCCTCGCTTTTGCAAGATCATCTCCACTTTGATGCCTTTGCTTCTGTGGTTTTGAGTTCAGCCATGTCTCTCATTCTCACTGCAGTTAGCATTCATAAAGATTTGGCATGTGTTGGCATACCAGTGGATCACTCTTCGATCAGTGAACTTTTTTCTCTGTTTATAAATTTAATACGTTAAAAATCGGTCGTTTTCTATTTGTAACATCCATTGAGAATGATCCGCAGCAGTGGATGCACTGTGCAGATATTTGATTGCTCTCTTTATCCATCTGCATTCGTTCTCCCTTGCAGTACGCCCTGCCCCCTTTTCTTATGCTGCGGTAGCTGATCATCCTCACGTTGATTACCGCATTGTTTGTCGTGAACGAGCACACTAACAGGGCGACGATCCAAAGAGCCACCAACGCCCTGCTCGACATTCCTCGGGAGCTAGTTAAAAACAACTCTGAAAGAAATCAAAGTGGAAACAGCGCGAACGAAGTATCAAAGAGCTTTTGTTTTCCAATGGTTGGATTTTGGAAAAGCGCGTTGATTTTGGGTGGTATTTAAAGTGTCGGACCGATAACGATGATGTTGCTTCCCCCCCTCTCACCAACCAACCTCTGGTCCTGGATGCGTCGTCACCCCAACTTCGTCGCGCTCGCGAGTGTTTTATCCAAGGGCGCGGTGTGATGGAAAAAGGACAGCTGGGTTTGGGGTGGCAAAACGGGAACTTCCGTAATAAAGAACAGAACCAAGTCGAAAGACGCCTTTAGATATGATTCATAGCAATAGTTTTCTAATTTCTATACAAGGGAAAACCTTAACGAAATCGAAGGATAAAAGATCTTTGTTTTCCAATGGTTGGATTTTGGAAACATGGTGTTTGTAGTGAGAAAAAAAAAAATCAAATGACCGAACAAACGGAGGAAAAATGTCCGCCCTCTACCAGACCACCTCTTGATCCCATACGTGCGCACGCTCGATTGATCCTTGGAAATACCACAGCTGGGTATGGGTTGGCCAGCCTGGAACTTCGGTAATAAAATAAAATAACCAAGACTTAAGACGGATTAGATGCGATTTCATGGCAATAGTCTTCTATTTTTAAGGGAGAACCTCCATGAAATCGAATTTTCCTTTATAATTTTCTGATAAGATGGCCACTCTCCCTCCTCTCTCGATGGTTGAAAAGTGAAATGCTATTGAAGCTTCGTAAATCGTCTCTCTCGATCTCAAAAGCAAGAAGCGCAAGCGTACATTCATAAAGCAAGGCTCGTCTAAGCTCCTCTAGCTATGATACAGATATAAGCATGTCTTTGGCATACGCTTGCTTTGGTCTCTTTTAGGTAAAGTTGACCGTCTCTCTTAATTTTTATGCTTTTGTCTCCTCCTCTTTAATTAAGCGTTAATCATTTTCTTTGCCCTTTTTCTAAAGATATTTTTGTTTATACCCGGAATGGCAAACTCGCCCATCAAATCTGACCAAAGGAGACTAGCTTCCAAGCGCGTGAGGTCGAGTTGCATTTTGTCCCTCAAAGAATGGTCTCAATCTCATTTTAACCGTTGAATGATATATTCTTGTATCTCCCAAAACCCCAGAACTTGATCTTTTGTCACCCCTAAACCTAAGAGCCCCAGCTCGTGTCAATTTAATCCAAATTTGTCGACAGTGTATTGCAGTTTTTGAGGACTATGGTTGTAGAAATATTAACTTCCCGGGCAAAGAGAAATATTACTGAAACCGATCTCCACTGGACCAGGTGAAGCTCGATCGTTAGAAATGACGGTCCTGTTAGGAGCCCACAATATCTAATTATTATGGATTTTAAGGTCCATGATGGATTGGTCTAAATAATGATTTTGATGCTTGACCTGCTCACGAGTGAAATGGATCAAAGACGCTATGCAGAAATTATCATGCTCGAGCAAGCTTAACTAATGAGGGTTGGCTTTTCTAGATCACACCATTTTAACCCTTCGAGTCGATCGAACTAGGGTGTTTTGGCTGAATCGCCAAATCCATGATCACTCGTGTAAGAGGGGAGCTACACGGATCTTGTTCGCATCAAAAAAATGAAGAACAAAAGAAAAGCAAGTTACGTTTTTTGACGGTTTGGAGCATAATAGTACTGATTCTATGAAATTTAGGGTCCAAAGTGAGAGAAATTAATCCTTGAGAGTGCAAAATGGGAAAAAAAAACAGTTGGATTTGGGTTGGCAAAATGGAAACGACCTTCATAAAATAAAGAACCAAGTCGAAAGACGGATCAGACACGAGTAACAGCAATAGTTTTCTATTTTTAAGGGAAAACCTCAATAAAATCGAGTTTTCCTTTATATTTTTCTGATAATATGGCAACTCTCCCTCCTCTCTCTCGATGGTTGAAAAGGAAATGCTATGGAAGCTTCGTCAATGGCCTCCCCCCTTTCTCCTCCTCTCTCTCTCTCGATCGATCTCAGAAGCAAGAAATGCGAACGAATGCAGGATAGGGGCCAAAAACGGGCCAAAGCGGAGAACTAGAATGCGTTCCCACATGACTCACCTGTTGAGGAAACCTCATGATAGATTTTGAAATTGACAAAACTAGTCATGTTAATCTTATAAGTCTGACATGTACTCTGAAGTATTTTAATCTAGGTAGATGTATTCTGGAAGTGGCAACTTTAATACTTTGAGAGAACTAAACTTTCTGGAAGACCTCAGACTTTACGAGGTTTAGAAGGAAGACTTCAGACTTTACGGAATTTAGAACGAGAAGTTCAAACTTTATTGAAAAGTCACTCAAACTTTATCTTAAGCAAATGGAGACCTTTAGACTTTACTTCTGAAAAGTTCACACCTTACTGAAGACCTACACTAACTTAAGTTCTAAATGTACAGCAAGAACGAAAAGTTATTCAGACTCAGAACTTATTCAGAATGAAATATAACGGCTAGTGATCTGGTATGAATTTCACAGAAGGAAAGTTTTGATTGACTCAATCTAAGGCTATAATTGATTGACAATCAAACATTATGGCAAATATATATTACAACGGATAAAGCTTTACGTATGAAAATCAAGATTTTAGTTGTATGAGCGACCAGATTCAGCGGTATTTAGATTTTGTCAACCAACGACTACTTAATCAATTTTATACAAATATGTCCAAGGTGAAAATTGGAAGATGATTCTCTGAAGACTGTCCAATGGCTAGTTTGGAAGTGGAGGACTATAAAAGGAGATTAACGAGGGGCAGAAGGCATTGAACAAAATCAAGAATCAACAAGTCCAAAATCTGAGCACATTCCGATTCTACTATTTGTCTTTCCTGAGCTAAACACCGAGATCTTGAGGAATATTTTGTGAGAGTGATTATATGAGATAGAGAGTTCTATCATTCACCGAGTGATAGCACTTTGAACTTGTAATCCTTTTTGATCACATAGTGAAATCTAGCCATTAGGCTGTTAGTGTGGAAGAGTGGACATAGGCTTGATCTAGGCCAAATCACTATAACTTCTTGTGCGCAGCTTTTCTATCCCTAAACTCTTATTTTACATACTGCACACTAGCACATTGTCTATTTAGATTAGTCAGAATCTAAACATTGTTCAGACTTTACTGATGATCAATTGTTTCCGCTTTAAATTGGTCAAAATCGTTTAAGATCACCTATTCACCCCCCTTTAGGTGATCCTTGCCAGCTACGTCACCACCAAGGTTTGTTGCTTCGATTCGTGTAGTTCGTTGTTAGGTTTTTGTTGGATTTGTGTTTGAATTCTTGTATTTCCTCAACTTTTGTTTTCTTCTTTTCGTTTTCTTTTTTTTAGAAGAGTTTGACTTGGATCCCTTCTTAACCTATTTGGAGTCCATGTCGTAACTACATTTTGAGAGGGAATTATTTGTCCCGGTCCATGTTGCATCAGATTCGAGCTTTGGCACAAATACAATAGATTTATGATTATTTTGGTTATTTTCCTGTCCAACTTCTCACAACCGTGTTCTTAATGGTAGGATGGAATGAGGCAAACAATATTGGCCCTTGCAACACGCCCTGCCCCCTTTCCTAATCTGCGGTAAGTGATCATCCTTGTGTCGATGACCACATCGTTTGTTGAGAATGAGCATATTACAACAGCAATAGTGCAAAGAGCCAACGCCTTATTTGACATCACCATTGTTGATTTTTGGTGGGGATTCTAGCTCTCTTAGAAGTTAATTTCATACTCATCAGTGTCGTTTTTGGGCTATTATTTGAGTTGGCATTCTTGGTTTAGGGTTTCAAGTTTGACGTAGTTAGCAAGGATCACCTAGAGAGGGGTGAATAGGTGATCTAAAACTTTTGATCAATTTTTTAAGCGGAAACAAATGATCAAAATTAAAGTCTGAAAGATATTCAGATTCTGAGTAGATTTTATAGACAATGTGCTAGTGTGCAGTATAAAAGATTGAATAAGAGTTTAGCGATAGAGAAACTGCACACAAGAAATTATAGTGGCTCCGCTTTAATCAAGCCTACGTCCACTCTCCCACGCTGACAGCCTACCGACTGGATCTCACTATGTGATAAAAAAGGATTACAAGTTCTAAGTGATATTACTCGGTGAATGATAGAACTCTCTATCTCACACAATCACTTTTACAAAATGCCCCTCAAGATCTCAATGTTTTGCTTAGGAAAGACAAGTAGTAGAATCGGAGTATGCTCAGACTTTGGACTTGTTGATTCTTGATTTCGTTCAGTGCCTTCTGCTTCTCATTAATCTTCTTTTATAGTCCTCTACTTTCAAATTAGCCATTGGACAGTCTTTAGAGGATCATCTTCCAATCTTTACCTTGGATAGATTTGTATAAAATTGATTAAGTAGCCGTTGGTTGACAAAATTAGAATCCCGGTGAATCTGATTGCCCATACAATCAGAATCTTGGTTTCCATAAGTAGAGCTTTATCCGTTGTGATATATATTTGTCATAATGTTTGATTGTTAATCAATTATAGCCTTTTATTGAGTCAATCAAAACTTTCCTTCAGTGAAATCCACGTCAGATCACTAGCCGTTATGTTTCGTTCTGAATAATTTCTAAGTCTGAATAACTTTTGGTTCTTGTTCTACATTCAGGATTTAAGTCAGTGTGGGTCTTCAGTAAGGTCTAAACCTTTCATAAGTAAGGTCTGAAGTTCTTTATCTACTTAAAATAGAGTCTGAGTAACTTTTATGGTAGAGTTTGAACTTCTCGTTCTGAATCCTATGAAGTTTGAAGTCTTCTTTCTGAACCTCTTACAGTCTGAGGTCTTCCAGAAAGTTTAGTTTTCTCAAAGTATTAAAGTTGTCACTTCCAGAATACATCTACCTAGATCAAAATACTTTAGAGTACATGTCAACTTTACAAGATTAACATGGATAGTTTTGTCAACATCAAAATTTATTAGGAGGTTTCCTCAACAAAGTTCAGTTCCACTGTCCTTGCCAGCCATTGATAAGGAAAAACTGATATTAACCAATGGATAACCCAAAAGCAAAAGATCTAGAAAGCTCATGACTGCACTAATCATGGGATTACGGACAGCCATGACAATGGTTGGTATTATTCATTTAAGGACTTGTCCTTTGTATAAACATTCTAAGACCATACAAATGGAAATGGTATACAATATGGACCATCATCTATAACATGAGAAACTTGTGCAAAGTTTTTCTCGAAGTTTGGTATCAGAACAGAAAATCTCAAAGTTCGGGTCCTTGCGCCGTCCTTTCACCCACTATGTCTTGGACTCAACAATGCATTGCCTCACGCACATTTTGGATCTGTGATTAAAACCTTCGTCATCAACCCGCTCGAGTCGGCCCTCGCTGTGAGAGGAAGTTTTGAGATATAGTGTATATTTCGCATTGCACTCAAATTTCTTAAACTTAGTTTGGTTAACGGTTTATATTTGAGTTGCCACTATAAGGAAATAGACCCACGTCAGAATATATCTTCATTCTCTCGAGCCATGCATGAGGAATTCTTCAGCTATTATTCAACCAGCTACATTGTAATTGATGCACAAAAAAGCTTAACTTTCCGTATGTGTTCTTTCAATCATCAAGTTTAATTATTAAGTTGGTGTGGCCCCTCAAGCTTACTTTGACTAGAAGTGCGATTTGATGATGGGACCTATCACGTTCAATCAAACTAAGCTGAAGAATAATAGCTGAAGAATGTAGCTTCATAGTACACATATGGAAAATTCTTTGGGCATCAAACCTAGAAAGCTATTGCTATTACTCGTAGCTTATCCGTCTTTCGACTTGGTTATTTATTTTATTATTGTCGTTCGAGGTTTGCCAACCCAAACATAGCTGTGCGACTCTTCTAACACGCGCAAGCTTGACGCGTCTCTGGCTCAGGTGGTTCGTTATTCCTTTGCTCTTGGATTTCGTTGTTTCATTTGCTCTCTCTATAAATACCCACCAACGCTCGTGAAAGCCAACCACTGCAAAACAAAATCTCTTTGATACTTGGTCCGTGCTATTTCAAACTTTGATTTCTTCTGGTGTTGTTGTCACTTGTTCCCAACAAATGACGAATAAGGCTTTGGTGGCTCTATGGATCTTCGCTCTCTTGGCGTGCTCGCTCCCGACAAACAATGTGGTGGTCGACGCAAGGATGATCAGCTACGGCAGCATGAGAAGGGGTAGGGTGTATTGCAAGGGCGCTCACTGTTTCCCTCTTCAGTCCAACCCTTACGACCGTGGTTGCAAGAAGTTCGAGGGGTGCCGCGGAGGGACATGAATTTAAGTTCTCTGGACCTTTCGAGGGACATGTAACCCAAATACTCTATACCAACCATAAAAGTTAATACGAGTCTATATGCGTGATTATTGATCGTTTATTTTTTCGGTGAAATAATTTGTCGCCGCGATTGATGGCTTTGTCTATGTTTCTTGTGGTAGATCTTTCTCTTTCTTATCTGAGGTTTCTATCTTTTGGGATTGATGACTTTATCTATGTTTCTTGTGATAATAGATCATTCTCTTTCTTATCAGAGGTTTCTATATTTTGAGATAGATGGCTTTGTCTATGTTTCTTGTGATATAAATCCTTCTCTTTCTTTTCCGAGGTTTCCATCTTTTGAGATCGATGGTTTGCCTATGTTTCTTGTGATATAGATCTTTCTCTTTCTTATCTGAGGTTTCTATCTTTGGGATGCACGTTGACATAGCCGACAACTCAAGTGCCTTTATTTGGTAATAATGAGAAGAAAAAATTATAAAAAATAATGCACGTCGACATAGATCTTTCTCTTTCTTATCCGAGGTTTCTTCCTTATTTGATTTTCTAGGGAAAATTATCAAAAAAATTCCAAATTTTAAATTATTTTTTATTTACTTAAATTTTTTCTATTTTTTCCTTTTATTTCTGTTTTTTTCTTCTTCCTTGGCATGTCCCCGGCCACAGGCGAGCGCCTTCCAGTGAGGTCGAGCTCGTATGAGGCCAGTGAGCTGGACTAGCTTGAGTTCGCCAGAGGTCGGCGAGGCTTTGGCACCTCGGCTGAGACTCGACCCTCGCCCAGCTTGCCAGATTCCGTGAGCTGGGCGACTCTCCAGCCTCGCTGGAGGTCGCCAGATGTGGAAAATCCGGAAAACAACGAACGGAGCCTTAATCCTATGGCCTTTGCCTCTTCTCTCCCTTCCCTAATTACCACAAAGCAAAAAAAAAAAAAGAGGTGAATATTGATGATAACAGTTCCAGGAAATAAAAAGGAATGTGAGCAGTTCGGTAAGCAGAATTGTCGACGGCGATTTGAACGGCAACTGGCCAGTTAACTTCTGAGGCGTTGGATCTGGCTACAGCCGCTTTGGCAAGATTCAAGATGGAGGGCACTGGTCGAATCCCTCATCTCGGTACAATGTAGCCCCTCGGATCTCAGATGCATCAGAGCAAAAGCAATCAGTTTATTTGAAAAGGAGCAAATCCTGGGAAGAAGATAGGGAAATGATAGAACAGAGAGAGAGAAAGGGAGAGAGAGAGAGGAGGGGAGGAGCGGAAAGATTAAAGATTGGACATTCGAAAACCCTAGCAAGCAATGGTTTCTATGGTCGAGGAAGAAGAGATCATAGCCGTTCATCTCAAGCCGTTTCTAACATATCATCTGGTCCCTCTCCAAGGACGAGTTGGGTCGGGCCTCGCGTCTAAAAATCCTTGCCCTGTGCGGTTAATTATAGGGGATAATATTGTCCGATGTGTACGTGAACTTTTAATTTGTGTAATGTGATCCATAAACTTTAATTTAATGTGTTATATCGTCCCTAAAACTTTTAATTTGTTCAATATAGTCCCTAAACTATATAAAATATTTAAAAGTTTGGGATCACATTGAATATTGAGCTAAAATTTAGGGACCACGTTGAATAAATTAAAAGTTCAGAGACGATATTGCATATTAAATCAAAGCTTCAAAGATCAACTGTGTCGTTTTTCCTAATTAGTAACTTATGATATATCTTTTTTAATAGATAAGTATGAGTTAATTCTGCTGAAAGAAGCAAGGGAGCAAATAACCTGCCTTATGCTAAAAAACAAGGCAAATAATGAATTCGAATTAATCTATGATCTTCCATTTTCTGCAAATTTATTGTCCAAAACCCACCAAGCCGATTTACACTTCCAATTTGAGCTTATCGGATGGAGCTGAGACATGTAAAAAATCTCTAAACGCTTGTTTTGATTCATTACAGATTCCTTGCCTGTTCTCTTCGGGCACCCTCGTGAGGCTTGGCCAGGCCTCACTTATAGCGAGCGATAATGGCCTTGCCCAGGCGATGCTAGGCGGCTAGCAATGGGCAGTGGCCGGTGTCCAGTCACTGGCCAAAGATAGAAGAAAGGAAATAAAAAAAGAAGGAAAAAAAGAAAAAAAATCTTTAAAAAATGCAAAATATATTAAAATTATCTACATCAGCACTGACGATGTCACGTAGACCAGTTGGCCAGCGTCCACAACAGCAATATCCAGTCAAAATTAGCCAGAAAGACTAAATTGGCACAAAGATAAAATGTTTAGGACTTAATTGACATCAAAAAAATATTTAGGACTAAATTGACACAAATGCAAAATGTTTAGAACTTTTCTGACACTTTTCCCCACCAAGGTTTGTTGCATCGATTCGTGTTGTTCGTTTTTGGGTTTTTCTTGGTTCATGTTTGGATTTGTCATACTTCCTCAAGTTTTGATTTTTCTTTGAAGAGTTTGACTTGGATCCCTTCTTAACCTGTTCGTAGTCCGTGTTGTATTTACATTCCGAGAGAGAATTTATTTGTCTCGTTCCATGTTGCATAAGATCCGAAATATTGTGGGGCTTAGTTTTTGTGATTATTTAGATGGTTTAAGCTGGTAAGGATGTTCTGTCACTAGATCCTAAATCTTTTGATAACTTGCCAATTTAAATTCAGACATTTTAATTATGTCAATTTAATCCTAAATATAACGATTTGACAATTTAGTTATTCCAAACCTTTTAATTGTGGCAATTTAGCTAGCCCCGACGCTTACGTGACATGGCGAACGTTGACGTGGATAATTTTTTTTAATATTCTGATTTTTTCCCTTTTTATCTCCTTTTCTTTTCTTCATTTTCTTTTCGTTTCTTTTCTTTTTCTTCTTCTTTTTATTTTCCTTTTTCCCTCCGCCAGCTTTATCCGAGCCTCATTGATTGCCGCCGAAGTTCACTGGCCTTGGGCAAGGGATGCCCACGCCTGGGCTAGCAAGGGCCGCCCTTGCTAACTTCGGAGACATGGGTTGTGTGAAATGATTTGGGCTGTAGGGGAATTAGACCAGGCTCAGCTTTTGGACTATGCATATTGGACCGAAATCGAGTTAAAGCCCGTTCTTTCTTTCTAATTTATTTATCTAATTTTTTTTGGCAATTTTGGTGTTATCTTGCTATTTATTTTTTCATTATTACAATAAAATGCACTCGAATTGCCGACTGAATACATCCCAAAAGATCGAAACATCGGATAAGAAAGAGAAAGATCTACTACAAGAAACATAGATAAGGTCATCAATCGAGATGACATAAATTATTTTGCCAAAAGAATAAACGATTTATAATCTCACGTGTCAACGCCTACTTACTTTTATGGTTGGTTTAGAAAATTTGGATTACATTTCCTCGGTAGGCCTTTGAGTTTTTCCAGGAACTTAATTCTAGTCCTTTCGTGGCACTCCTTGAACTTCTGGCAACCACGATCGTATGGGTTGGACAGAAGAGGCAAACAGTGTGCGCCCTTGCAGTATGCCCTGCCCCCTTTTCTTATGCTGCGGTAGCTGATCATCCTCGCGTCGACGACCGCACCATCGTCGTGAACAAGCACACTAACAGGGCGACAGATCAAAAGAGCCACCAACGCCTTATTCGACATTCCTTTGGAACTAATAACAACAGAACCGGAAGAAATCAAAGTTTGGAACAGCACAAACGAAGTGTCAAATTTGTTTTCCAATGTTTGGAGCTTGGGAACCAACTGTCATCCAACGAACGAGCCGCGCTTGCGCGTGATAGGTCCAAGCTTTGGGGACGTGGGCCCAGCCTCAATGGACCTGGGCCCCAGCACTGGTGATTTTGGGTGCAGGAGCCAGGCACCTGGGCACAGGCTCTGAGTTCTTGGGCGCGGCATTTACAGTATACCCTTTGTGGTCCGGGCCTGATCGAGTGAGCTAGTCATGAGAAGATATAAAAAATGTTAACATGAGCTGTGAATTAGGGTCTAAATAGGAGAATTTTTTTCTATTTAAGATCTCTGTATATTTTTTTCTATTTAAAGTCTCTGTATATATGTGTCTCCTGATTTGTAGGAGATTCTAGGGTGGCTCGCGTCGATATATATATATATATAAAATCTTGTAAAGTTGAAAAAAATAGAATATGAGAAAAAGAATTCATTCTTGAATTGTTTACTTGTTAACATGGTATCAGAGCCCATGATCTAGGGACTATGTGTTCATTCTGATCAAGATCGGAATTCCTTGCCGGGCGTAGCCGTGCGGTGTTTTCGTGCGATTGCCGCACCGATTGCGCTCACTACCAAGACTAATGGTGGATGATGACATTCCACCCGCCGAGATAATTCCTCTGGCTCTAGCGGGAGGTGCTGCGAATTCTCCAGCGGGGAAATTTGTAGTCTCGCACTAGGCTCCGGGAGGGACTTCCACTACTGATGCACTCCTTAAAACCTTGACTTCCAAGTTGACACAAACCTTGACTCACCGTCAAGATTCACCTTCTCATGCTGAAAACTCCGCCCCACCAATTGCAGTCAAGTTGGATGGCGTAATTATGGCCTCTGGTCCCAAGTTGTTGAGATGTATATCTTCAGGAAGGACAAATTGGGATATATCAATGGGGATCTTCCCCCACCAATTCCAACCGACCCTAGTTTTCGGAAGTGGAAGACTGATGACAGTATGGTTAAAGGATGACTCATCAATTCCATGGACCTGACATTGATTGGCAATTTTATTCATTTCCCACTAGCGAAGGCAGCATGGGATTCGGTGGCTACTACATTCTTTGATGGCACTGATGTCTCCCAGATGTATGATCTGAAGCGACGTATGTCCCGATTGAAGCAGGCAGGCGGCCCGATTGAAAAGTATTACAATGATCTCAAGGGTTCATGGCGGGAGGTTGATTTTCGACGGCCTAATCGCATGACTTGTCCTTGTGATATTGAGCAGTACAATGCTCTCGTGCATGAAGACCGTGTATATCTCTTCCTTGATGGGCTTGATGATCGCCTTGACAATTGTCAAGGCTGATGTTTTGCAGATGCATCCCTTCCCGACGGTGGAGCAAGCCTACGCCAGGGTTAGGGGGGAGGATGTACGCCAAGCTGTTACGCTGTCTTCAACCGAACCACCTAGCACTGTGGCAGCCCTAGTTTCAAGTGGTGGGAAGGTTGCCTCATGCTTTCCCAAGGCCAACAATGAGTCCAGAGCTCTCCACATGGTCTCTCCTAATGCCGCGTTTGGAGGAGGGAGGACTAATTATGGCTCGAAGGCTAAACCACAACACCTAGGATGTTGTGCTCATTGTGGTAATTCTAGACATACCAAAGATACCTGTTTTAAGTTGCACGGTTATCCGGATTGATGGAAGGAGTTGCAGACCAAGAAAAAGACAGAAAATTCTATGGGACGGAGGCAAGCATCATTGGCTACGGGGACCTTACCCCTCTCATTGGTGCCGCAGGTAGACACCACCAATACTTCTAATGTAGCTCCTGAAGGTAAAATTGGGTGTGCACTTGTCAGTACTTCTCAGGGTGGCGGGGAGGGGTGGATTGTTGATTTTGGGGCAACAGATCACATGACACCCAATCCTAATAACAATATTATATGCTGCAACACTCCAAGGAAACAGAGTATCTATAATGCGAATGGCACTAGCTATCCTGTCACTGGGGCTGGCAATGTTGGTGTTATACCCTCTTTATCATTGTCTCACACTTTACTAGTGCCCTCTCTATCTAACCGCTTGCTCTCTGTTGGGCAACTCACTGATGCTTTGAAGTGCTGTGTTCTTATGTATCCGTCTTTTTGCTTATTTCAGGATATCCTCACGAAGGAGATTAGTGGTCGTGGTACTAAAAGGGGGGGGGGTTGTACTATGTTGATGACTTCCATGTAGGCCGAGCACATCACACAAGCAAAACGATTTGGTTATGGCACCGTTGTTTAGGACACCCATCTTTTGGGTATTTAAAGCATTTATTTCCAGACTTGTTACATAATTTGTCAGATACTGAATTCCAATGTGAGACATGTATTTTGGCAAAGAGTTATCGTGTCTCTTTTCCTTTGAGTTTTAATAAGAGCACTAGGCCATTTTCTTTGGTTCATTCGGATGTGTGGGGTGCTTCACCGCTTACTACTCTATCTGGCATTCGTTGGTTTGTAACATTTGTGGATGATTGTACTCAGATGTCCTGGGATTATTTAATGAAGCATAAGATGAAGTGGCAGGAATATTCCGTGTGTTTCATTGGATGATTGCAACTCAGTTTGGGACTCAAATTTGAGTCCTTCGTAGTGACAATGGCGGAGAATATATTAACTAGCATCTTGCAGCTTACTTTCAGGACCACAGGCTTATACACAAAACATCTTGCATTGGGACACCCCAACAGAATGGTGTCGCCGAGAGGAAGAACCACCATATCTTTGAGACGGCACGGGCACTGCTCGTGGGTGGACATGTTCCGTCTCGTTTTTAGGATTCCGCCATGGTAACGGCCGTACATTTGATGAATAGAATGCCCTCTCGTGTGTTGAATTTTCAGACCCCACTTAAAGCACTTGCATCCCATGTTTCTCTTCCTTCAATCATGACACTACCTCCCAAAGTTTTTGGGTGTGTGGCGTACGTCCACCTCCACAAGAACCAACGGACAAAACTCAATTCGTATGCGGTGAATTGTGTTTTCATTGGTTATGGTACTCATTAGAAGGGGTACCGTTGTTACAATCCGGCTACCAAGAAAATCCATGTCACAATGGACGTCACCTTCGTCGAGTCCGAATTATTTTTTCCCGCACCTAATTGTACCTTTCAAGGGGAGACGTCTAGTGAAAGGATAAAATGGTAGGAAACTGGTGTAATGGCAGGGGTTGATATGGCAGGGGTTGAGGTTGATTTTGCGGCTGTTGAGGTTGATTTTGCGGCTGATTTTGCAGCAAAAGGCTGATTTTGCTTTGAAAAAAAATGACCCAGCAGTGTTAGCACCTAATGACATGAGGATTGGTGACACGCGAGCTGAGGTGCAAGGTGATACGTGGGGTGACATGCTGCAGCATGGTGTGGCCACGGATCATGGCGGGACACGGGAAAATGAGCAACAGTACACTAAGGAATCTGATCAGCAGGTTGATTTGGTGCAAGAGACCCATGAACAATCTCAAGAACAGATCTCTTCACTTCAAAATACCTCATCTTTAGTATCGACAATTCTCCTGAGAATAGTCCTGAGGTAAGTTCTTCTACCACAAAAAATTTGTTTGTTGATACCGATGTGACTGTTGGTTATAAATTGCCTGATGGACATAATCGTGGCAATGCTCCTAATAGGTACTCACTAGACGTAAAAGAACGAAGGTCGAAGTATCCGATCACCAATTATGTTTCGACAGAACGGTTGTCGGGACCTTTGAAGGCATTTGTATCGAATTTCTCTGCAAATAGAATTTCGGGTGGAGTATAGAAGGTGTTGAGGGATCGCAAGTGTGTTCAAGCAATGCAAGAAGAGATAGAGGCTTTACAGAAAAATGAGACTTGGAGACATGTAGAGTTACCAAAGGGAAAGAAGGCAGTAGAATGTAAATGGGTCTTCACCATCAAATATAAAGCAGATTGTTCTATTGAGAGATATAAGGCACATCTGATAGCAAAGGAGGATACCCAAACCTATGGTGTGGACTATCAGGAAACATTCTCTCCAGTTGCAAAATTGAACGCTGTGCAGGTATTGTTATCACTTGTAGCAAATTTGGACCGGCCCTTACATCAAATTGATGTAAAAAATGCGTTCATACACGGAGATCTGGAAGAAGAGATCTATATGGCAATCCCACTAGGATATGCGTGTGCTAACAAATCAGAAGTGGTGTGTAAACTTGAGTGGTCATTGTACGGGTTAAAGCAATTACCACGGGCTTGGTTTGGTTGCTTTAGCTCTGCAATGAAAAGGTATGGGTACACTCAAAGTAATTCGAACCATACATTGTTCCTGAAATGACGGCATGGCAAAGTGACAACATTGATTATCTATGTAGATGATATGATCATTACAAGGGATGACCTTGAGGAGATCGCTGAACTTCAAAGGAAACTGGCGAATGAGTTTGAGATGAAGAACTTGGAAGGTTTGAAATATTTTTTGGGTATTGAAGTGGTCAGATCAAAGGAGGGTATTTTCTTATCTCAACGGAAGTATATGTTGGACTTGTTGGCTAAGGTGGGGGTGTTGGACTACAAACCTGCTGATAACCCCATAGCACAGAATCATAAACTTGGAGATTTTCCTGAACAGGTATCGATCAATACGGACAGATATCAAAGGTTAGTAGGGAGACTGATTTATTTATCACACACTCGGCTTGACATTGCATATGCTGTAGGAGTTGTAAGTCAGTTTATGCACGCTCCTAGTGAGGAGCATATGAATGTTGTAGTTCGGATTTTACGTTACTTGAAGTCAGCACCAGGGAAAGGACTATTCTTTGCAAAGAATAATTATTGTGAGATGGAAGGATTTACGAATGCTGATTCGGCTGGCAATATCTCGGATAGGAGATCGACGCTAGGCTACTTTACATTTGTAGGAGGAAACTTGGTTACATAGAGGAGCAAGAAGCAGAAAGTAGTAGCTTTGTCAAGTGCTGAAACCGAGTTTCGAGGGGTGGCTAAAAGACTATGTGGGCTTTTGTGGCTAAAGAATTTGTTGACAGAACTTGTTCTTCCACCTAAGTCGGGGATACAGTTGTTTGTGATAATAAGGCTGCAATTCAAATTTCTCACAACCCGGTTCAACACGACCGCACTAAACATGTTGAAGTTGATAGGCATTTTATCAAGCAAAATCTGGATGATAGGGTGGTGAGTTTTTCATTTGTCAAATCTAAAGACCAGTTGGCGGATATACTTATAAAGGCTGTATCAAGTTGAGCATTCCACAGGTCACTTGTCAAGCTGGGTATTAAAGATATCTTCTCACCAACTTGAGGGGGAGTGTCAACATGAGCCGTCAATTAGGGTCTAAATAGGAGAGTTTTTTTCTATTTAAGATCTCTGTATATTTTTTTCTATTTAAAGTCTTTGTATATATGTGTCTCCTGATCTGTAGGAGATTCTAGGGTGGCTCGCGTCGATATATATGTGTGTGTGTGTGTTTATAATCTTGTAAAGTTGAAAAAAAATGGAATATGAGGAATTGTTTACTTGTTAACAAAAAAAAAAACCGAGCCATGTCCTGAATAGCTTAGTGCTCTGAGTTACTGTGCTAATCATATCTAGTATCTACAGTAATGATCATTGAATTGCATGACTGCTGGGCATTCAGCCCAGCTGCTTTGTTGTCCAGGCCCGACCGAATGAGATAAAAAGAACTTCTACTGTGCTTCTTATGTCCTGTGAGTTTCCAGGCATGACTATCTCTCGGATGCTGAACCAGCCGTTGCCAAAGAATGGTGACGAAAAAATTGTTGGAGGGGCCGGTGCTCGCAAGACCGCTACTTTCTTGCATCGCTTTTGCAAGAACATCTCCACTTTGATGCTTTTACTTCTGTGGTTTTGAGTTCAGCCATGTCTCTCATTCTCACTGCAGTTAGCATTCATAAAGACTTGGCATGTTGGCATGCCAGTGGATCACTCTTTGATCAGTGAACTTTTTTCTCTGATTATAAATTTAATACGTTAAGAATCTGTCGGTTTCTATTTGTAACATCCATTGAGAGTGATTCGCAACAGTGGATGCACTGTGCAGATTTTTGATTGCTCTCTTTATGCATTCGCATTCGTTGTCTCTTTATTTTCCCTCGCTTTGACCCAGATTGTTAATTAAGTAATTGGCGGTCGACGGCGATCGCCGAAATGACATGCCACAGTACCGATGGACGAACTGATGTATATTGCTGAGAAGTTTACATGTCGAGATTTGAGAGCCTTTGTTGATGCATGACACGGCTTGACTTGTTTCTGCATGATTCATATTCGATCTTTCGAAAGGTCATCTCAGTCTTTGTGTGAATCTTCTTCTTGGTTTCATGGCAGTATTCAGTTTGGCTAAACAGAAGCCCTGTTTTTGTGAAATTAATTCAATAGTGGAACTAAAAAACTAATTAGAGATTTGTCATTCCTCTAATCATAATTACTCAAAACACGTGGTTAGAGATTTGAATAGGGGTGTGCACGGAAATCGGACAGGCCAGTTCTGGGCTAATTTGGAATTGAGATTAGTGGATCTGGTTTTTGGTTCCATGTGCAGAATCAAACTACTTGGACCGACTGGTCAGATTTTTTATTTATTTAATTTTTTGTTTTCTTTTAAAAAGGAAATGGTTTAAAACCTAAATTGGACCAGTTCAATTCGGCAATGCGGTTCTAGGGTGGAATTTAGGGGTGAGCAACACGGACCAACCTAACCGGGAATTGCTCAATAGGGGTGAGCATGGTTCCAGGTTCACATGATAGAACCTGGAACCTGATAACCTAACCACTGGGAACTTGTTCTAGGTTCTAAGGTATGCAAAGTAGGTTTCATGTTTCATAAATTGGGGAACCTATTTGGACGGGTATGTTTAAGGGTCTAGGTAGTTGGAACCTGGAACCTAAAACCTAAACAAATTTTTTGCGTTTTTTCTTGATCTATGTCTTTGCATGATCTTGCAGTATTTCATAGCATTAGATGATGAGTGTATAATCTGGAACCATGATGAATGACAAACTTGTTCAGTATTGTTGTGTTCATTTTCGTTTTGTTTAGCTAAAAAAGAAACGGGATAAGTGCACTAGAAATCCTAAAACTTGTCAGGAAAGTGCAATTGAATCCTAAAACTTTTAAAAAATGTGATCAAGTCTTAAAACTTATCACGAAAGTGCAATCAAATCCCAAAACTTTTAAAAAGTGCAATCAAGTCCTTAAACTTATTACGAATGTGCAATCAAGTTATAAAACTTATCACAAAAGTGCAATCAAGTCCTAAAATTTTCAAAAAGTACAATAAATAGAAGAACTTGATTGAATTAATTTGACAAGTTTTAGGACTTGTTTACACTTTCGTGACAAGTTTTAAAACTTGTTTGCACTTTTTGAAAGTTTTAGAACTCAATTGCACTTTCTTAACAAATTTTAGGACTTAATTGCACATTATGAAAGTTTTAGAACTGAATTGCACTTTCGCGATAAGTTTTAGGACTTTGAATGCACTTATTCCAAAAGAAATTAAAAAAAAAGAACATGTTAGACCCTAGAACTTACCCTAGAGGTTTCGGGTTCTGACAAGTGCGTTCTAGATTCCAAAAAATGACGAACATGTATCTGAAGGTAGGTTCCACATGGAATCTATAAGGAACTTGAAACTGCTCACCCATACTGCTCGGATCGGCTGGTTTTGGATAGTTCCCGGTTCCATAAAATTGAAACTCGTACCGAACTTCTCACATTCCTTTCAATACTCATTCATTATTTAGTAAATCGAAGGCGAAAAGAAGGAAAGAAATTCAGGGTATGGAAGAAATACCAGAAGCCATGCTCGACTTGTCGATGGACGAAGATTATGACCTAGGAAATGGAAAAGAATCTGATTAAAATTTCCAGCCGGAACCTGCACTTGATCTAACAATTCATACCTTTATTTGTAGCGATAGATTACATTACGAATAGTAGTGATGAACTTTTTCTTTTATTTATTTTTTTTGTTTTTCTCTTTTTCTCTCTGCCGGCTTTGGTATCCCTCCACGGCACTGATTGACCTTCATGCAACCACGGTCGTAAGGATTGGACGGAGGAGGCAAACAGCGCACGCCCTTGCAATGCGCTCTGCCCCCTTTTCTCATGCCGCCGTATCCGATCATACTTGCGTCGACAACCGCATTGTTTGTCGCGTACGAGCACACCAACAGGCCGACGATCCAAAGAGCCACCGGAGCCTTAATCGACATTCCTCGGGAACTAGTAAAGTTAAATATGTTAAAATGCGAAAGAGAGAAAATGGGAAAGTCATATATTTCGATGTGTCAAGATGAAGATTATACCTGCCTATTTTGTAGGCTTTACGAGATAACTGTATATGGTAACACATATTAGTCAAGGCACGTACAATCAAGAGATAACTATGCAATGAATGTTCTCGATTTACCTAATAATACTTACATTTTACACACAAAAAAAAGAAATATCATAATTGTCTCTAACATAGGATAATATCTCTAATATTAAGAATCTCTAATATCT
The DNA here is from genome assembly GCA_031216405.1 of Syzygium malaccense. NCBI lineage: Eukaryota > Viridiplantae > Streptophyta > Magnoliopsida > Myrtales > Myrtaceae > Syzygium > Syzygium malaccense. The sequence goes on along the minus strand of CM062256.1, from coordinate 3,139,833 downwards.
CTAACTTCTCCTCTCAAACTCAAGGTGACTTCATATAAGTCAACTGAAGTTTGAATCAATGTCCGCGGTGCTTGTTTCTCCAGTGATGCCGCGTGGCACCGGTATTAGATGGCGTCTTCCAAATCTGGCTCATCTAAGGATAGCAAGTCTAGTGGTGGTGTCGGCTTTTCGAAATGATGCACAAAAAGTTGAAAATCGGAGGGGAACTGAGCCACGCGGTCTGTACGGCTAGCATCATAACATCAAGCGGCCAGATCTGGCTTGTTTGAGGGTAACGAGTCTAGTGGTGGTGTCGGCTTCTCGAAATGACGGGCGAAAAGTTGAAAATTGGAGGGGAACGACAAGCGGTTGATGCGGCGGGCTTGCAAAATAGTAACTAAGTGACGAGGCCTGTACGGCTGTCATCGTAACATCAAGCGGCCTGTATGGCTAGCTTGGAAAATAGTTATTGGGCTATGCGACTAGCATCAAAAGAAAGCCACCTTGATGCGGTCAAAGTGATTAGCGTCGAAACACGACTATTATCAAAATGACTCGATTAAATGTTTCCTCATATGAGACTTGTGGGCACAAGTGAACACTATCGAGTGTGCACCGAGTGATGCACTTAGGGAACGAAGGCTCTAATACCAAGTTAAATATCTTAAAATGCGAAAGAGAGAAAACGGAAAAGTCGTATATATTTTATGTGTCACAATGAAAATTACTTGTGCCTATTTATAGGCTTTACAAAACAACTATATAAGGTAACATATATCAATCAAGATATGCACAATTAAGGGATCATAATTGGCTTTAACAATGGATCATATTCTATAAAAAAATCTTAAGAATCTCTAATGTCTCTGACTGAGTAACAACAACACTGAAAGAAATCAAAGTGGAAACAGCACAAACGGAATATCAACGAGCTTTTTTTGTTTTGCAGTGGTCTGATTTTGGAAACGTGCGTTGATGGTACTTATAGTGAGAAAATAATTGAAATTACATAAACCCAAAACAGGAGAGACTAACCAGCCTCTTGAGCCATGGACGCGTCGCGCTCGCGCGTGTGAAGCCCCAAATGGAAAAATCACAGCCGGGTTTAGTGTGGCAAACCTCGAATGTCCGTAAGAAAATAAATATTTAATATCACGAAAAAACCCAAACCGATACATATATAATAAATTTATCATAAATGAGTTTTTTTATCATAAAAAATCCCAAACTGGTACATCTGTAATAATTTTACTTTCTGTTAGTTGCCATTAAATTTTACCGTCAAATTTCTGAGTTTGATGACATGTGACAGTTGATGGGTGTACCGGTTTAGAGGTTTACAAATGTACCAATTTGATATTTTTCGTGATATTAATTTAATTTAATGGAGGATAAATATATCACAAATATACCAGTTAGGAGTTTTTGATAGTAAAAAAAATTAGTTTAGGGTAAATTTGTCACATGTGCACTAGTTTGGGGTTTTTGGTGATAAAAAATTTAATTGGGATAAGTTTGTCATAGGTGTATCAATTTAGGATTTTTCGTGGTATTAACCCTAAATTAAAAGAACCAGATGGATTGGATACGATTAATAGCAATAGTTTTCTATTTTAAGGGAAAAGACCCCGGTGAAATCGTATTCTCCTTTATAATTTTCTATTAAGATGGGCCACCCTCCCTCCTCTCTCGATCGATCCATCTCAAAAAGCAAGAAACGCAAGCGAACGTAGGATAGGGCAGAAGAGGCCAAAGCTGGCGAAGTTGAGTGCGTTCCCACGTACATGATCCACCAAGGTTTTTTGCTGCGATTCATAGGTTGTTCGATTTTTGGGTTCTTGTTGGATTTGCGTTTGAATTCTCGTATTTCCTCAAGTTTTGATTTTTTTGTTCCTTCGAAGAGTTTGACTTGGATCCCTTCTTATCCTGTTCGGAGCCCGTGTTGTAACTACATTTGAGGGCGAATTTACTCTCCCCGGTCCATATTGAATAAGATTCCGAACTTTGGCACAGATGCAATAAATTTGAGATTGTTTTTGGTTATTTTCCCGTCCCACTTCTCGCAACAGTGTTCATAATGGTTGGACGGTAGAGGCAAATGCCGTGCGCCCTTGCAATATGCCGTGCCCCCTTTCCTAATCCGTGGCGGGTGATCATCCTTGCGTCGATGACCACATCGTTCGTCGAGAATGAGCATATATCACCACAAAAATAGTGCAAAGAGCCAACGCCTTATTCGACATCACAATTGTTGATTCGGTGTGCATTCTAGCTCTCCGAGAAGTTAATTTTATACTCATTAGTGTCGTTTTCGGGCTGTTATTTTGAGTTGGCATAGTTGGTTTAAAGTTTCAATTTCAGTTCCACTGTCCTTGCCTGCCATTGAAAAAGGAAAAATTGATATTAACTAGAGTTAATATCACGAAAAATCCCAAACTAATATACTCATAATAAATTTACCCTATGAATAATCTATAAACTCGATGCTACTTCGTTGTCTATATTTGTCCTTTGTGTTCAGTAAGCTGCTCATAAAATTAACCACTATGAATAATCTATAAACTCTCAAATGGAGTACAACATTGACCAATTAATATCATATTGGGTTCGTGTTGCTGGAAATAAGTAGTTTGGGTTCTCAATATCTGGGCACGAATATGTGCGAGGGGTTACATTTTGACTTCATTTTCATCTCCCATTGGCGAACTGGACTAGACCGGTCTCTAGTCCCCGTTTCCGGTTCTAGTCCTGGTTCCCAATTTCTAGGTGGGACCGGAACGTACCAAAAATCGGTCAACCCTAATAGAATTGGCCCAACCCGTAAAGTGATCATCCTCGATTTGAGAGTTGAAGACTACATATGCGAGGCCCCAGCCAAACCAAGGATGGTCTATCAGTAACGGCATGAGATGAACGACTACGAACTCTTTTACAAAAAAAATAAATGATTTAAAAAATATTTTTCTAAAAATAATTACTTATGTCTTTTACAAAGATAAATCAATGAAAATTTAGCGAAAATGTTTAGACATACATTATTATAAGAGAAAATGTCACAAAAAACCCTAAACTATGCCACTTGTGACACATTTACTCTGAATTTTTTTTGTGACACGAAAAATCCCAAACTATGCCACTTGTGACACGAAAAATCCCAAATTATACCACTTATGACACATTTACCTTACAATATTTTGACCCATGGGTATTTTCGTCTTTTTCCTTTTTATTTTCTTTTCTTCTCTGGCGAGGGCAGCCCTCGCCGGCGTCGGGCAGCCCTCGCCGGCGTCGGGCAAGGGCGACCCTTGCCGGCGAGGGCAGCCCTCGCCTGAGTCAAGCGAAGTCGCCCTCGATTCAGCGTCGGGCGACTTTGCTTGACTCGGACGAGGGCTGCCCTTGCCGGATCTGGCAAGGGCGACCCTCACTTGGGCGGGCGAGGGTAGCCTCGCCTGACGCCGACGAGGGTCGCCCTCGCTTGAGTCAGGCGAAGTCGCCCTCGATCCAGAGTCGGGCGACTTCGCCCGACTCAGGTGAGGGCAACCCTTGCCGGCGTCGGGCGAGGCTGCCCTAGCCCGCGCTAGATCGAGGGCAACTTCGCCTGACTCAGGCGAGGGTGACCCTCGCCCTCACCGGCGAGGGTCGCCCTCACCCGATGCCGGCAAGGGCTACCCTCGCTGAAGAAGAAACGAAAAAAAAGGAAAAAAAAAGAAAAAGGAAAAAGACGAAAATACTCATGAGCCAAAGTATTGTAGGGTAAATGTGTTACAAGTGGTATAATTTGAGATTTTTTGTATCACAAAAAAGTTCAGGCTAAATTTATCACAAGTAGCATAATTTGGAGTTTTTCGTGTCACAAATAAAAGTTCAGGGTAAATGTGTTACAAGTGGCATAGTTTGGAGTTTTTGGTGGCATTTTTCCTTGTTATAAATAATGAAAAAAATTCATTCGCTAATTATTTTAATTACACTAGCGATTAATTTTAGAAAAATATCTTACAAATCATTTATTTTTCATGAAACAAATCTTAATGGACATGAACCCAAAAGATGCACGGGTTAGAAATGCTTGGCAGCAAGGAACAAAAACAAGAATCTAAAACAAGAATCTCAATGGACAAAAACAAGAATCTGGAAATCCATACGAGAAATGGTTTAATTTAGTTGACAAATGACTCCTATATTTTTCTCAAAGTGCTTTTGAATAGTGGGTTATTGAAATTGCTAAGATTGGGAATTGGGAAGCTCCTTCGTTTTTTAGTAAATCAAAGGCGAAAAAGAGAATGAAATTCGGGGTATAGAAGAAGCACCGGAAGCCATGCCCGACTTGTCGATGGACTAAGATTATGACCAAGGAAATGGAAAATAATCTGATCAAAATTTCCAATCGGACCCTGCACTTGATCTAACAATTCATACTTCTATTTGTAGGGATAGATTACATTACGAAGAGCAACATGATCGGAATCTTATTGTTCTTTTTCTTTTTTTACTTTTTCCCTTTTCTCTCCACCAGCTTCGGTATCCCTCCGCCGCACTCATCGACCTTCACGCAACTGTGGTCGTAAGGATTGGACTGAAGAGGCAAACAGTGCGCGCCCTTGCAATACGCCGTGCCCCCATTTCTTATGCTGCCATATGTGATCATCCTTGTGTCGACGACCACATTGTTTGTCGCGAACGAGCACACCAACATGGCGACGATTCAAAGACCCACCGAAGCCTTATTCGACATTCCTCGGGAATTAGTAAAGTTAAATCTGTTAAAATGCGGAAGAGAAAAAATGGGAAAGTCATATATTTCGATGTGTCACGATGAAGATTACATCTGCCTATTTGCAGGATTTACAAGACAACTATATAAGGTAACATATATCAATCAATGCACAATCAATGAAGATATACATGTAATCTTGAGATATATAGATAATCAATAGGTAATATCATAATTGTCTCTAACATAGGATAATATCCTATAGAAAATCTTAAGAATCTCTAATATCTCTAACTTCTTCCCTCAAACTCAAAGCGACTTCAAAGAAGTCAACTAAAGTTTGAATTTTCTCAATGTCCGTGGCACTTGGTTCTCCAATGATGCCGCATGGCACGAGGCTTGTCGGTGGTGTATTAGGCGGCGTCTTCCAAATCTGGCTCGTCTGAGGGCAACGAGTCTAGTGATAGTGTCAGCTTCTCGAAAGGACGCACGGAAGGTTGAGAATCGGACAGGAACAACAAGTGGCCGATGCGGCGATAATGTGAAACAGTAAGTGAGGGACACGTCATGAACGGCTAGCAACGGCCTATACGGCTAGCTTGGAAAATAGTTACCGGGATGCAGCCTGTGCGGCTAGCATCGAAAGAAAGCCACTTCCATGAAAAAGGCTCAATGGGCGACCGAGTAAATGCGATTAACGTCGAAACACGACTATTATGAAAGTGACTCAGTTAATTGCTTCCTCATATGAGACTTGTGGGCACAAGTGAACACTGTTGAGTGACGATGACCGTTGAGTGACGATTACGGGGATGGATATATTTGAATGTGCACTAGGGTGCACCGGGTGCACTTAGGTTTTCACAGAAATGAAGACTCTATTACCAAGTTAAATATGTTAAAATGTGGAAGAGAGAAAATGGGAAAGACGTATATATTTTGATGTCACAATGAAGATTACATTAGCCTATTTATAGGCTTTACGAGGCAACTATATAATGTAAAATATATCCATCAAGATATGCACAATCAAGGAAGATATAAGTGCAATCTTGAGATACATAGATACTCGATAGCAATATCATGATTGTCTCTAACAAAGGATAACATCCTATAGAAAATCTTAAAAATCTCTAATATCTCTAACAAGTAACAACAACACCGAAAGAAATCAAAGTGGAAATGGCACAAACGAAATATCAACGAGCTTTTGTTTTGCAATGGTCGGATTTTGGAAACGTGCGTTGATGGTATTTTTTTTTGGTAAGGAGCGTTGATGGTATTTATAGTGAGAAAATAAATGAAATTACATAAACCCAAAACGGAAGAGACTAACCAACCCCTTGAGCCATTGATGCGTCACACTCGCGCGTGTTTAAGTCCAAATGGAAAAATCACAGCTGGGTTTGGGGTGGCAAACCTCAACTGTCCGTAATAAAATAAATGATTAATATCACCAAAAATTTCAAATTAATATACCTGTGATAAATTTACCTAAAATTAATTTTTTGACAACGAAAAATTCAAACCAGTACACTTGTGACAATTTTACCATATGTTAGTTTCTGTTTAAATTTACTGTTAATTTTTAAGTTGGATGACATGTAACAGTTGATGAGTGTACGTACTGATTTGAGGTTTTATCCTCCGTTTATCACATGTATACCGATATGTAATTTTTCGTGGTATTAATTCAATTTAAAGGTGGGTAAATTTGTCATAAATGTACAAGTTTAGGGTTTTTTTGTGGTAAAAAAATTAGTTTTAGATAAATTTATCATAAATGTATCAATTTAGAGTTTTTTTAGTATTAACCCTAAAATAAAAGAACCAAATCGAAACACGGATTAAATAAGATTAATAGCAATAGTTTTCTATTTTGCCAAAACAATAAACGATTAATAATCTCACGTATCAACTCATATTAACTTTTATGGTTGGTATAGAGTCTTTGGATTACAAGCCCTCGAAAAGACCGTTCGAGTTTTTCTAGGAACTTAATTCACATTGTTCCGCGGCAGCCCTTGAACTCCTTGCAACCACGGTTGTAAGGGTTGAACTGAAGAGGCAAACAGTGTGCGCCCTTGCAGTACGCCCTGCCCCCTTTTCTTATGCTGCGGTGGCTGATCTTCCTCATCGACGACCGCATTGTTTGTCGTGAACAAAGCACCCTAAGTGGGCGACGATCCAAAGAGTCACCAGAGCCTTATTCGACATTCCTTGGGAACTGTTGACACTAATAATTAATTAGATTGTCAACTGGTAAGGATAAATTAGAATATCGGAGATAAATGCAAAATTGCATGATAAAACACGGGTCCATCGATGAAAAATGATGTAGGCCATAAATTTAGTTACCGAAGATTACGGCAATAGACAGTTGTCAACCACTAAATCATGCCGGCGGGAAGTTTTAAGTGTTCAAAAATTTGAAAAGACTGAAATTGAAGAGGGAAAAATTGCTGCCCGAGAATTTGTCTTGTAGATTATCGATGAAATCGTTATTGTATGGAGTCCAGGCCGTTGAAGGCATCAACAAGAATAAGAGCACATGGCTTTGTACACGATCGATGGCAGTTACCGGATACAGATGGACTGATGTCGTAAAGATAGAGGATGAGGTCAATGGCAGTTACTTGACATAGACTGACATATGTCACAAAAAGGAAGGATGAAAATGAGATCGATGACAGTTATTTGATGGAGATTAACAAGTGTCACAAGAATGAAGGATGAAGATGAGATCGATGATGGTTATTTGATGTGGAGTGACATATCGCACTAGAGGACGGTTATCATACTTACAGTATGAATACCATATGATAGACAGCAAAAAGCCCCTGAACATACAAACCAAAATGCTATCTTTTTATCTTTAAGCTTTCGCATCGTACTTTCAATTTCCTTAGCTGTAGTTGTAAGGACCCCAGGGCTACTATTGTGTAATATTGTCCGCTAAGACCCTGGCTCCCACGGCTTTAAAATGCATTACACATAGTAGAGAACCTCAAGCCTTATCAAGTAGGTTAGGACTCTCCTCTTGGCGATGTGGGACAAGAGACATGAGCTTAGTCTTGCCCCGCGCACGTCCAGGGTAGAGGTGCAGCCTCCCCTGCCATCCCTCATCCTGCGCTCACCGCCTAGGGTCTGGGTCCTCACAATAGTTATCTATGTTTTAAGTTTGGTGTTAGTGCAACATGGTACCGAAGGAGTTCGAGTGTAATTTTGCCAGTCAATGGCTTGTTGGATTTGTTTGAACTGGTTATGAAGCTTAAGTTCCCTATCAATTGATCAAATACTGTTACGACTCGGATTTATAATGTTCGATTGAACTGAGCAAGTTCCTTTTTCTTGCGTGGATATCTCTTGTTCAGAGTCGCCACTGAACCTGGTCTTCTCTCATAAAAAAGTCAAAGAATGACTTTCGGTTAATTATATTTTGTTGTGGAAATAGTTCCAGCGAAACAGGAACTAGCAACAACAACACCGAAAGAAATCAAAGTTAGGAACAGCACAAACGAAGTGTCAAAGTTGTTTTCCAATGGTTGGAGCTTGGGAAAGCTTTCGAGCCCTTTACCTGAGAATACCCAATACTTGGAGTAATTTGCCTGAGATTTGGAATGTTTTGGGTCAACTGAAGGAGGGGAGACAAACATGATCAAAAAAAGAGAAGAAAAAGGGGCACACAGATTCCACCTTGTTTTAGCAACCAAGAAAGGCCTGACCTCGATGGACTAGGCCCCAGTATTGGTGATTTGGGCGCAGAGCAAGTGTTGAGAAAACTCATTTCCCGATAGACATATTCGAAACGAATTCAATCAATACAGAAAAACGTGCTTAATAATCATCAACTTGTATCATCAATCGTATAGGTATATCACAAAACGAACATACTCGGTATTGTCATAGATTCAATGTCACTTTGCACTTGAGAGTTCTTCGATTATCTATCATACCCACTTGCATTCCGAAGGGAAAATAGAGAATATGTTACCATCAAAGGGATGTGTTCTTATGCATATGAAAATGACGTTTATTTTTCTAAGGGTAATCTACTATTTATAGTAAGAGGCAATTAACTATCTTATGGGCCTTTGTAGTGTATGGGCCGGGTTTAGCCCATCTTGGGTGGTCCACCCATTATGCCTTTTAGCAAGGCACCCGGGCACAGGCTTTGAGTTCTTGGGCGCGGCATTTATAGTAAACCCTTTGTGGTCCAGGGCCGACCGAATGAGCTAGTCATGAGAAGATGTAAAAAAAAAACCGAGCCGTGTCAGGAAATCCTGAATAGCTTGGTGCTCTCTGTTACTGTGCTAATCATATCTAGAATCTACAGTAATGATCATTGAATTGCATGACTTCTGGGCATTCAGCCCAGCTGCTTTGTGGTCCAGGCCCGACCGAATGAGATAAAGAACTTCTACTGAGCTTGTTATGTCCTGTGTTTCCAGGCATGACTATCTCTCGGATGCTGAACCAGCCGTTGCCAAAGAATGATGACAAAAAAATTGTTGAAGGGGCCGGTGCTCAGAAGACCGCTGCTTTCTTGCCTCGCTTTTGCAAGATCATCTCCACTTTGATGCCTTTGCTTCTGTGGTTTTGAGTTCAGCCATGTCTCTCATTCTCACTGCAGTTAGCATTCATAAAGATTTGGCATGTGTTGGCATACCAGTGGATCACTCTTCGATCAGTGAACTTTTTTCTCTGTTTATAAATTTAATACGTTAAAAATCGGTCGTTTTCTATTTGTAACATCCATTGAGAATGATCCGCAGCAGTGGATGCACTGTGCAGATATTTGATTGCTCTCTTTATCCATCTGCATTCGTTCTCCCTTGCAGTACGCCCTGCCCCCTTTTCTTATGCTGCGGTAGCTGATCATCCTCACGTTGATTACCGCATTGTTTGTCGTGAACGAGCACACTAACAGGGCGACGATCCAAAGAGCCACCAACGCCCTGCTCGACATTCCTCGGGAGCTAGTTAAAAACAACTCTGAAAGAAATCAAAGTGGAAACAGCGCGAACGAAGTATCAAAGAGCTTTTGTTTTCCAATGGTTGGATTTTGGAAAAGCGCGTTGATTTTGGGTGGTATTTAAAGTGTCGGACCGATAACGATGATGTTGCTTCCCCCCCTCTCACCAACCAACCTCTGGTCCTGGATGCGTCGTCACCCCAACTTCGTCGCGCTCGCGAGTGTTTTATCCAAGGGCGCGGTGTGATGGAAAAAGGACAGCTGGGTTTGGGGTGGCAAAACGGGAACTTCCGTAATAAAGAACAGAACCAAGTCGAAAGACGCCTTTAGATATGATTCATAGCAATAGTTTTCTAATTTCTATACAAGGGAAAACCTTAACGAAATCGAAGGATAAAAGATCTTTGTTTTCCAATGGTTGGATTTTGGAAACATGGTGTTTGTAGTGAGAAAAAAAAAAATCAAATGACCGAACAAACGGAGGAAAAATGTCCGCCCTCTACCAGACCACCTCTTGATCCCATACGTGCGCACGCTCGATTGATCCTTGGAAATACCACAGCTGGGTATGGGTTGGCCAGCCTGGAACTTCGGTAATAAAATAAAATAACCAAGACTTAAGACGGATTAGATGCGATTTCATGGCAATAGTCTTCTATTTTTAAGGGAGAACCTCCATGAAATCGAATTTTCCTTTATAATTTTCTGATAAGATGGCCACTCTCCCTCCTCTCTCGATGGTTGAAAAGTGAAATGCTATTGAAGCTTCGTAAATCGTCTCTCTCGATCTCAAAAGCAAGAAGCGCAAGCGTACATTCATAAAGCAAGGCTCGTCTAAGCTCCTCTAGCTATGATACAGATATAAGCATGTCTTTGGCATACGCTTGCTTTGGTCTCTTTTAGGTAAAGTTGACCGTCTCTCTTAATTTTTATGCTTTTGTCTCCTCCTCTTTAATTAAGCGTTAATCATTTTCTTTGCCCTTTTTCTAAAGATATTTTTGTTTATACCCGGAATGGCAAACTCGCCCATCAAATCTGACCAAAGGAGACTAGCTTCCAAGCGCGTGAGGTCGAGTTGCATTTTGTCCCTCAAAGAATGGTCTCAATCTCATTTTAACCGTTGAATGATATATTCTTGTATCTCCCAAAACCCCAGAACTTGATCTTTTGTCACCCCTAAACCTAAGAGCCCCAGCTCGTGTCAATTTAATCCAAATTTGTCGACAGTGTATTGCAGTTTTTGAGGACTATGGTTGTAGAAATATTAACTTCCCGGGCAAAGAGAAATATTACTGAAACCGATCTCCACTGGACCAGGTGAAGCTCGATCGTTAGAAATGACGGTCCTGTTAGGAGCCCACAATATCTAATTATTATGGATTTTAAGGTCCATGATGGATTGGTCTAAATAATGATTTTGATGCTTGACCTGCTCACGAGTGAAATGGATCAAAGACGCTATGCAGAAATTATCATGCTCGAGCAAGCTTAACTAATGAGGGTTGGCTTTTCTAGATCACACCATTTTAACCCTTCGAGTCGATCGAACTAGGGTGTTTTGGCTGAATCGCCAAATCCATGATCACTCGTGTAAGAGGGGAGCTACACGGATCTTGTTCGCATCAAAAAAATGAAGAACAAAAGAAAAGCAAGTTACGTTTTTTGACGGTTTGGAGCATAATAGTACTGATTCTATGAAATTTAGGGTCCAAAGTGAGAGAAATTAATCCTTGAGAGTGCAAAATGGGAAAAAAAAACAGTTGGATTTGGGTTGGCAAAATGGAAACGACCTTCATAAAATAAAGAACCAAGTCGAAAGACGGATCAGACACGAGTAACAGCAATAGTTTTCTATTTTTAAGGGAAAACCTCAATAAAATCGAGTTTTCCTTTATATTTTTCTGATAATATGGCAACTCTCCCTCCTCTCTCTCGATGGTTGAAAAGGAAATGCTATGGAAGCTTCGTCAATGGCCTCCCCCCTTTCTCCTCCTCTCTCTCTCTCGATCGATCTCAGAAGCAAGAAATGCGAACGAATGCAGGATAGGGGCCAAAAACGGGCCAAAGCGGAGAACTAGAATGCGTTCCCACATGACTCACCTGTTGAGGAAACCTCATGATAGATTTTGAAATTGACAAAACTAGTCATGTTAATCTTATAAGTCTGACATGTACTCTGAAGTATTTTAATCTAGGTAGATGTATTCTGGAAGTGGCAACTTTAATACTTTGAGAGAACTAAACTTTCTGGAAGACCTCAGACTTTACGAGGTTTAGAAGGAAGACTTCAGACTTTACGGAATTTAGAACGAGAAGTTCAAACTTTATTGAAAAGTCACTCAAACTTTATCTTAAGCAAATGGAGACCTTTAGACTTTACTTCTGAAAAGTTCACACCTTACTGAAGACCTACACTAACTTAAGTTCTAAATGTACAGCAAGAACGAAAAGTTATTCAGACTCAGAACTTATTCAGAATGAAATATAACGGCTAGTGATCTGGTATGAATTTCACAGAAGGAAAGTTTTGATTGACTCAATCTAAGGCTATAATTGATTGACAATCAAACATTATGGCAAATATATATTACAACGGATAAAGCTTTACGTATGAAAATCAAGATTTTAGTTGTATGAGCGACCAGATTCAGCGGTATTTAGATTTTGTCAACCAACGACTACTTAATCAATTTTATACAAATATGTCCAAGGTGAAAATTGGAAGATGATTCTCTGAAGACTGTCCAATGGCTAGTTTGGAAGTGGAGGACTATAAAAGGAGATTAACGAGGGGCAGAAGGCATTGAACAAAATCAAGAATCAACAAGTCCAAAATCTGAGCACATTCCGATTCTACTATTTGTCTTTCCTGAGCTAAACACCGAGATCTTGAGGAATATTTTGTGAGAGTGATTATATGAGATAGAGAGTTCTATCATTCACCGAGTGATAGCACTTTGAACTTGTAATCCTTTTTGATCACATAGTGAAATCTAGCCATTAGGCTGTTAGTGTGGAAGAGTGGACATAGGCTTGATCTAGGCCAAATCACTATAACTTCTTGTGCGCAGCTTTTCTATCCCTAAACTCTTATTTTACATACTGCACACTAGCACATTGTCTATTTAGATTAGTCAGAATCTAAACATTGTTCAGACTTTACTGATGATCAATTGTTTCCGCTTTAAATTGGTCAAAATCGTTTAAGATCACCTATTCACCCCCCTTTAGGTGATCCTTGCCAGCTACGTCACCACCAAGGTTTGTTGCTTCGATTCGTGTAGTTCGTTGTTAGGTTTTTGTTGGATTTGTGTTTGAATTCTTGTATTTCCTCAACTTTTGTTTTCTTCTTTTCGTTTTCTTTTTTTTAGAAGAGTTTGACTTGGATCCCTTCTTAACCTATTTGGAGTCCATGTCGTAACTACATTTTGAGAGGGAATTATTTGTCCCGGTCCATGTTGCATCAGATTCGAGCTTTGGCACAAATACAATAGATTTATGATTATTTTGGTTATTTTCCTGTCCAACTTCTCACAACCGTGTTCTTAATGGTAGGATGGAATGAGGCAAACAATATTGGCCCTTGCAACACGCCCTGCCCCCTTTCCTAATCTGCGGTAAGTGATCATCCTTGTGTCGATGACCACATCGTTTGTTGAGAATGAGCATATTACAACAGCAATAGTGCAAAGAGCCAACGCCTTATTTGACATCACCATTGTTGATTTTTGGTGGGGATTCTAGCTCTCTTAGAAGTTAATTTCATACTCATCAGTGTCGTTTTTGGGCTATTATTTGAGTTGGCATTCTTGGTTTAGGGTTTCAAGTTTGACGTAGTTAGCAAGGATCACCTAGAGAGGGGTGAATAGGTGATCTAAAACTTTTGATCAATTTTTTAAGCGGAAACAAATGATCAAAATTAAAGTCTGAAAGATATTCAGATTCTGAGTAGATTTTATAGACAATGTGCTAGTGTGCAGTATAAAAGATTGAATAAGAGTTTAGCGATAGAGAAACTGCACACAAGAAATTATAGTGGCTCCGCTTTAATCAAGCCTACGTCCACTCTCCCACGCTGACAGCCTACCGACTGGATCTCACTATGTGATAAAAAAGGATTACAAGTTCTAAGTGATATTACTCGGTGAATGATAGAACTCTCTATCTCACACAATCACTTTTACAAAATGCCCCTCAAGATCTCAATGTTTTGCTTAGGAAAGACAAGTAGTAGAATCGGAGTATGCTCAGACTTTGGACTTGTTGATTCTTGATTTCGTTCAGTGCCTTCTGCTTCTCATTAATCTTCTTTTATAGTCCTCTACTTTCAAATTAGCCATTGGACAGTCTTTAGAGGATCATCTTCCAATCTTTACCTTGGATAGATTTGTATAAAATTGATTAAGTAGCCGTTGGTTGACAAAATTAGAATCCCGGTGAATCTGATTGCCCATACAATCAGAATCTTGGTTTCCATAAGTAGAGCTTTATCCGTTGTGATATATATTTGTCATAATGTTTGATTGTTAATCAATTATAGCCTTTTATTGAGTCAATCAAAACTTTCCTTCAGTGAAATCCACGTCAGATCACTAGCCGTTATGTTTCGTTCTGAATAATTTCTAAGTCTGAATAACTTTTGGTTCTTGTTCTACATTCAGGATTTAAGTCAGTGTGGGTCTTCAGTAAGGTCTAAACCTTTCATAAGTAAGGTCTGAAGTTCTTTATCTACTTAAAATAGAGTCTGAGTAACTTTTATGGTAGAGTTTGAACTTCTCGTTCTGAATCCTATGAAGTTTGAAGTCTTCTTTCTGAACCTCTTACAGTCTGAGGTCTTCCAGAAAGTTTAGTTTTCTCAAAGTATTAAAGTTGTCACTTCCAGAATACATCTACCTAGATCAAAATACTTTAGAGTACATGTCAACTTTACAAGATTAACATGGATAGTTTTGTCAACATCAAAATTTATTAGGAGGTTTCCTCAACAAAGTTCAGTTCCACTGTCCTTGCCAGCCATTGATAAGGAAAAACTGATATTAACCAATGGATAACCCAAAAGCAAAAGATCTAGAAAGCTCATGACTGCACTAATCATGGGATTACGGACAGCCATGACAATGGTTGGTATTATTCATTTAAGGACTTGTCCTTTGTATAAACATTCTAAGACCATACAAATGGAAATGGTATACAATATGGACCATCATCTATAACATGAGAAACTTGTGCAAAGTTTTTCTCGAAGTTTGGTATCAGAACAGAAAATCTCAAAGTTCGGGTCCTTGCGCCGTCCTTTCACCCACTATGTCTTGGACTCAACAATGCATTGCCTCACGCACATTTTGGATCTGTGATTAAAACCTTCGTCATCAACCCGCTCGAGTCGGCCCTCGCTGTGAGAGGAAGTTTTGAGATATAGTGTATATTTCGCATTGCACTCAAATTTCTTAAACTTAGTTTGGTTAACGGTTTATATTTGAGTTGCCACTATAAGGAAATAGACCCACGTCAGAATATATCTTCATTCTCTCGAGCCATGCATGAGGAATTCTTCAGCTATTATTCAACCAGCTACATTGTAATTGATGCACAAAAAAGCTTAACTTTCCGTATGTGTTCTTTCAATCATCAAGTTTAATTATTAAGTTGGTGTGGCCCCTCAAGCTTACTTTGACTAGAAGTGCGATTTGATGATGGGACCTATCACGTTCAATCAAACTAAGCTGAAGAATAATAGCTGAAGAATGTAGCTTCATAGTACACATATGGAAAATTCTTTGGGCATCAAACCTAGAAAGCTATTGCTATTACTCGTAGCTTATCCGTCTTTCGACTTGGTTATTTATTTTATTATTGTCGTTCGAGGTTTGCCAACCCAAACATAGCTGTGCGACTCTTCTAACACGCGCAAGCTTGACGCGTCTCTGGCTCAGGTGGTTCGTTATTCCTTTGCTCTTGGATTTCGTTGTTTCATTTGCTCTCTCTATAAATACCCACCAACGCTCGTGAAAGCCAACCACTGCAAAACAAAATCTCTTTGATACTTGGTCCGTGCTATTTCAAACTTTGATTTCTTCTGGTGTTGTTGTCACTTGTTCCCAACAAATGACGAATAAGGCTTTGGTGGCTCTATGGATCTTCGCTCTCTTGGCGTGCTCGCTCCCGACAAACAATGTGGTGGTCGACGCAAGGATGATCAGCTACGGCAGCATGAGAAGGGGTAGGGTGTATTGCAAGGGCGCTCACTGTTTCCCTCTTCAGTCCAACCCTTACGACCGTGGTTGCAAGAAGTTCGAGGGGTGCCGCGGAGGGACATGAATTTAAGTTCTCTGGACCTTTCGAGGGACATGTAACCCAAATACTCTATACCAACCATAAAAGTTAATACGAGTCTATATGCGTGATTATTGATCGTTTATTTTTTCGGTGAAATAATTTGTCGCCGCGATTGATGGCTTTGTCTATGTTTCTTGTGGTAGATCTTTCTCTTTCTTATCTGAGGTTTCTATCTTTTGGGATTGATGACTTTATCTATGTTTCTTGTGATAATAGATCATTCTCTTTCTTATCAGAGGTTTCTATATTTTGAGATAGATGGCTTTGTCTATGTTTCTTGTGATATAAATCCTTCTCTTTCTTTTCCGAGGTTTCCATCTTTTGAGATCGATGGTTTGCCTATGTTTCTTGTGATATAGATCTTTCTCTTTCTTATCTGAGGTTTCTATCTTTGGGATGCACGTTGACATAGCCGACAACTCAAGTGCCTTTATTTGGTAATAATGAGAAGAAAAAATTATAAAAAATAATGCACGTCGACATAGATCTTTCTCTTTCTTATCCGAGGTTTCTTCCTTATTTGATTTTCTAGGGAAAATTATCAAAAAAATTCCAAATTTTAAATTATTTTTTATTTACTTAAATTTTTTCTATTTTTTCCTTTTATTTCTGTTTTTTTCTTCTTCCTTGGCATGTCCCCGGCCACAGGCGAGCGCCTTCCAGTGAGGTCGAGCTCGTATGAGGCCAGTGAGCTGGACTAGCTTGAGTTCGCCAGAGGTCGGCGAGGCTTTGGCACCTCGGCTGAGACTCGACCCTCGCCCAGCTTGCCAGATTCCGTGAGCTGGGCGACTCTCCAGCCTCGCTGGAGGTCGCCAGATGTGGAAAATCCGGAAAACAACGAACGGAGCCTTAATCCTATGGCCTTTGCCTCTTCTCTCCCTTCCCTAATTACCACAAAGCAAAAAAAAAAAAAGAGGTGAATATTGATGATAACAGTTCCAGGAAATAAAAAGGAATGTGAGCAGTTCGGTAAGCAGAATTGTCGACGGCGATTTGAACGGCAACTGGCCAGTTAACTTCTGAGGCGTTGGATCTGGCTACAGCCGCTTTGGCAAGATTCAAGATGGAGGGCACTGGTCGAATCCCTCATCTCGGTACAATGTAGCCCCTCGGATCTCAGATGCATCAGAGCAAAAGCAATCAGTTTATTTGAAAAGGAGCAAATCCTGGGAAGAAGATAGGGAAATGATAGAACAGAGAGAGAGAAAGGGAGAGAGAGAGAGGAGGGGAGGAGCGGAAAGATTAAAGATTGGACATTCGAAAACCCTAGCAAGCAATGGTTTCTATGGTCGAGGAAGAAGAGATCATAGCCGTTCATCTCAAGCCGTTTCTAACATATCATCTGGTCCCTCTCCAAGGACGAGTTGGGTCGGGCCTCGCGTCTAAAAATCCTTGCCCTGTGCGGTTAATTATAGGGGATAATATTGTCCGATGTGTACGTGAACTTTTAATTTGTGTAATGTGATCCATAAACTTTAATTTAATGTGTTATATCGTCCCTAAAACTTTTAATTTGTTCAATATAGTCCCTAAACTATATAAAATATTTAAAAGTTTGGGATCACATTGAATATTGAGCTAAAATTTAGGGACCACGTTGAATAAATTAAAAGTTCAGAGACGATATTGCATATTAAATCAAAGCTTCAAAGATCAACTGTGTCGTTTTTCCTAATTAGTAACTTATGATATATCTTTTTTAATAGATAAGTATGAGTTAATTCTGCTGAAAGAAGCAAGGGAGCAAATAACCTGCCTTATGCTAAAAAACAAGGCAAATAATGAATTCGAATTAATCTATGATCTTCCATTTTCTGCAAATTTATTGTCCAAAACCCACCAAGCCGATTTACACTTCCAATTTGAGCTTATCGGATGGAGCTGAGACATGTAAAAAATCTCTAAACGCTTGTTTTGATTCATTACAGATTCCTTGCCTGTTCTCTTCGGGCACCCTCGTGAGGCTTGGCCAGGCCTCACTTATAGCGAGCGATAATGGCCTTGCCCAGGCGATGCTAGGCGGCTAGCAATGGGCAGTGGCCGGTGTCCAGTCACTGGCCAAAGATAGAAGAAAGGAAATAAAAAAAGAAAAAAAATCTTTAAAAAATGCAAAATATATTAAAATTATCTACATCAGCACTGACGATGTCACGTAGACCAGTTGGCCAGCGTCCACAACAGCAATATCCAGTCAAAATTAGCCAGAAAGACTAAATTGGCACAAAGATAAAATGTTTAGGACTTAATTGACATCAAAAAAATATTTAGGACTAAATTGACACAAATGCAAAATGTTTAGAACTTTTCTGACACTTTTCCCCACCAAGGTTTGTTGCATCGATTCGTGTTGTTCGTTTTTGGGTTTTTCTTGGTTCATGTTTGGATTTGTCATACTTCCTCAAGTTTTGATTTTTCTTTGAAGAGTTTGACTTGGATCCCTTCTTAACCTGTTCGTAGTCCGTGTTGTATTTACATTCCGAGAGAGAATTTATTTGTCTCGTTCCATGTTGCATAAGATCCGAAATATTGTGGGGCTTAGTTTTTGTGATTATTTAGATGGTTTAAGCTGGTAAGGATGTTCTGTCACTAGATCCTAAATCTTTTGATAACTTGCCAATTTAAATTCAGACATTTTAATTATGTCAATTTAATCCTAAATATAACGATTTGACAATTTAGTTATTCCAAACCTTTTAATTGTGGCAATTTAGCTAGCCCCGACGCTTACGTGACATGGCGAACGTTGACGTGGATAATTTTTTTTAATATTCTGATTTTTTCCCTTTTTATCTCCTTTTCTTTTCTTCATTTTCTTTTCGTTTCTTTTCTTTTTCTTCTTCTTTTTATTTTCCTTTTTCCCTCCGCCAGCTTTATCCGAGCCTCATTGATTGCCGCCGAAGTTCACTGGCCTTGGGCAAGGGATGCCCACGCCTGGGCTAGCAAGGGCCGCCCTTGCTAACTTCGGAGACATGGGTTGTGTGAAATGATTTGGGCTGTAGGGGAATTAGACCAGGCTCAGCTTTTGGACTATGCATATTGGACCGAAATCGAGTTAAAGCCCGTTCTTTCTTTCTAATTTATTTATCTAATTTTTTTTGGCAATTTTGGTGTTATCTTGCTATTTATTTTTTCATTATTACAATAAAATGCACTCGAATTGCCGACTGAATACATCCCAAAAGATCGAAACATCGGATAAGAAAGAGAAAGATCTACTACAAGAAACATAGATAAGGTCATCAATCGAGATGACATAAATTATTTTGCCAAAAGAATAAACGATTTATAATCTCACGTGTCAACGCCTACTTACTTTTATGGTTGGTTTAGAAAATTTGGATTACATTTCCTCGGTAGGCCTTTGAGTTTTTCCAGGAACTTAATTCTAGTCCTTTCGTGGCACTCCTTGAACTTCTGGCAACCACGATCGTATGGGTTGGACAGAAGAGGCAAACAGTGTGCGCCCTTGCAGTATGCCCTGCCCCCTTTTCTTATGCTGCGGTAGCTGATCATCCTCGCGTCGACGACCGCACCATCGTCGTGAACAAGCACACTAACAGGGCGACAGATCAAAAGAGCCACCAACGCCTTATTCGACATTCCTTTGGAACTAATAACAACAGAACCGGAAGAAATCAAAGTTTGGAACAGCACAAACGAAGTGTCAAATTTGTTTTCCAATGTTTGGAGCTTGGGAACCAACTGTCATCCAACGAACGAGCCGCGCTTGCGCGTGATAGGTCCAAGCTTTGGGGACGTGGGCCCAGCCTCAATGGACCTGGGCCCCAGCACTGGTGATTTTGGGTGCAGGAGCCAGGCACCTGGGCACAGGCTCTGAGTTCTTGGGCGCGGCATTTACAGTATACCCTTTGTGGTCCGGGCCTGATCGAGTGAGCTAGTCATGAGAAGATATAAAAAATGTTAACATGAGCTGTGAATTAGGGTCTAAATAGGAGAATTTTTTTCTATTTAAGATCTCTGTATATTTTTTTCTATTTAAAGTCTCTGTATATATGTGTCTCCTGATTTGTAGGAGATTCTAGGGTGGCTCGCGTCGATATATATATATATATAAAATCTTGTAAAGTTGAAAAAAATAGAATATGAGAAAAAGAATTCATTCTTGAATTGTTTACTTGTTAACATGGTATCAGAGCCCATGATCTAGGGACTATGTGTTCATTCTGATCAAGATCGGAATTCCTTGCCGGGCGTAGCCGTGCGGTGTTTTCGTGCGATTGCCGCACCGATTGCGCTCACTACCAAGACTAATGGTGGATGATGACATTCCACCCGCCGAGATAATTCCTCTGGCTCTAGCGGGAGGTGCTGCGAATTCTCCAGCGGGGAAATTTGTAGTCTCGCACTAGGCTCCGGGAGGGACTTCCACTACTGATGCACTCCTTAAAACCTTGACTTCCAAGTTGACACAAACCTTGACTCACCGTCAAGATTCACCTTCTCATGCTGAAAACTCCGCCCCACCAATTGCAGTCAAGTTGGATGGCGTAATTATGGCCTCTGGTCCCAAGTTGTTGAGATGTATATCTTCAGGAAGGACAAATTGGGATATATCAATGGGGATCTTCCCCCACCAATTCCAACCGACCCTAGTTTTCGGAAGTGGAAGACTGATGACAGTATGGTTAAAGGATGACTCATCAATTCCATGGACCTGACATTGATTGGCAATTTTATTCATTTCCCACTAGCGAAGGCAGCATGGGATTCGGTGGCTACTACATTCTTTGATGGCACTGATGTCTCCCAGATGTATGATCTGAAGCGACGTATGTCCCGATTGAAGCAGGCAGGCGGCCCGATTGAAAAGTATTACAATGATCTCAAGGGTTCATGGCGGGAGGTTGATTTTCGACGGCCTAATCGCATGACTTGTCCTTGTGATATTGAGCAGTACAATGCTCTCGTGCATGAAGACCGTGTATATCTCTTCCTTGATGGGCTTGATGATCGCCTTGACAATTGTCAAGGCTGATGTTTTGCAGATGCATCCCTTCCCGACGGTGGAGCAAGCCTACGCCAGGGTTAGGGGGGAGGATGTACGCCAAGCTGTTACGCTGTCTTCAACCGAACCACCTAGCACTGTGGCAGCCCTAGTTTCAAGTGGTGGGAAGGTTGCCTCATGCTTTCCCAAGGCCAACAATGAGTCCAGAGCTCTCCACATGGTCTCTCCTAATGCCGCGTTTGGAGGAGGGAGGACTAATTATGGCTCGAAGGCTAAACCACAACACCTAGGATGTTGTGCTCATTGTGGTAATTCTAGACATACCAAAGATACCTGTTTTAAGTTGCACGGTTATCCGGATTGATGGAAGGAGTTGCAGACCAAGAAAAAGACAGAAAATTCTATGGGACGGAGGCAAGCATCATTGGCTACGGGGACCTTACCCCTCTCATTGGTGCCGCAGGTAGACACCACCAATACTTCTAATGTAGCTCCTGAAGGTAAAATTGGGTGTGCACTTGTCAGTACTTCTCAGGGTGGCGGGGAGGGGTGGATTGTTGATTTTGGGGCAACAGATCACATGACACCCAATCCTAATAACAATATTATATGCTGCAACACTCCAAGGAAACAGAGTATCTATAATGCGAATGGCACTAGCTATCCTGTCACTGGGGCTGGCAATGTTGGTGTTATACCCTCTTTATCATTGTCTCACACTTTACTAGTGCCCTCTCTATCTAACCGCTTGCTCTCTGTTGGGCAACTCACTGATGCTTTGAAGTGCTGTGTTCTTATGTATCCGTCTTTTTGCTTATTTCAGGATATCCTCACGAAGGAGATTAGTGGTCGTGGTACTAAAAGGGGGGGGGGTTGTACTATGTTGATGACTTCCATGTAGGCCGAGCACATCACACAAGCAAAACGATTTGGTTATGGCACCGTTGTTTAGGACACCCATCTTTTGGGTATTTAAAGCATTTATTTCCAGACTTGTTACATAATTTGTCAGATACTGAATTCCAATGTGAGACATGTATTTTGGCAAAGAGTTATCGTGTCTCTTTTCCTTTGAGTTTTAATAAGAGCACTAGGCCATTTTCTTTGGTTCATTCGGATGTGTGGGGTGCTTCACCGCTTACTACTCTATCTGGCATTCGTTGGTTTGTAACATTTGTGGATGATTGTACTCAGATGTCCTGGGATTATTTAATGAAGCATAAGATGAAGTGGCAGGAATATTCCGTGTGTTTCATTGGATGATTGCAACTCAGTTTGGGACTCAAATTTGAGTCCTTCGTAGTGACAATGGCGGAGAATATATTAACTAGCATCTTGCAGCTTACTTTCAGGACCACAGGCTTATACACAAAACATCTTGCATTGGGACACCCCAACAGAATGGTGTCGCCGAGAGGAAGAACCACCATATCTTTGAGACGGCACGGGCACTGCTCGTGGGTGGACATGTTCCGTCTCGTTTTTAGGATTCCGCCATGGTAACGGCCGTACATTTGATGAATAGAATGCCCTCTCGTGTGTTGAATTTTCAGACCCCACTTAAAGCACTTGCATCCCATGTTTCTCTTCCTTCAATCATGACACTACCTCCCAAAGTTTTTGGGTGTGTGGCGTACGTCCACCTCCACAAGAACCAACGGACAAAACTCAATTCGTATGCGGTGAATTGTGTTTTCATTGGTTATGGTACTCATTAGAAGGGGTACCGTTGTTACAATCCGGCTACCAAGAAAATCCATGTCACAATGGACGTCACCTTCGTCGAGTCCGAATTATTTTTTCCCGCACCTAATTGTACCTTTCAAGGGGAGACGTCTAGTGAAAGGATAAAATGGTAGGAAACTGGTGTAATGGCAGGGGTTGATATGGCAGGGGTTGAGGTTGATTTTGCGGCTGTTGAGGTTGATTTTGCGGCTGATTTTGCAGCAAAAGGCTGATTTTGCTTTGAAAAAAAATGACCCAGCAGTGTTAGCACCTAATGACATGAGGATTGGTGACACGCGAGCTGAGGTGCAAGGTGATACGTGGGGTGACATGCTGCAGCATGGTGTGGCCACGGATCATGGCGGGACACGGGAAAATGAGCAACAGTACACTAAGGAATCTGATCAGCAGGTTGATTTGGTGCAAGAGACCCATGAACAATCTCAAGAACAGATCTCTTCACTTCAAAATACCTCATCTTTAGTATCGACAATTCTCCTGAGAATAGTCCTGAGGTAAGTTCTTCTACCACAAAAAATTTGTTTGTTGATACCGATGTGACTGTTGGTTATAAATTGCCTGATGGACATAATCGTGGCAATGCTCCTAATAGGTACTCACTAGACGTAAAAGAACGAAGGTCGAAGTATCCGATCACCAATTATGTTTCGACAGAACGGTTGTCGGGACCTTTGAAGGCATTTGTATCGAATTTCTCTGCAAATAGAATTTCGGGTGGAGTATAGAAGGTGTTGAGGGATCGCAAGTGTGTTCAAGCAATGCAAGAAGAGATAGAGGCTTTACAGAAAAATGAGACTTGGAGACATGTAGAGTTACCAAAGGGAAAGAAGGCAGTAGAATGTAAATGGGTCTTCACCATCAAATATAAAGCAGATTGTTCTATTGAGAGATATAAGGCACATCTGATAGCAAAGGAGGATACCCAAACCTATGGTGTGGACTATCAGGAAACATTCTCTCCAGTTGCAAAATTGAACGCTGTGCAGGTATTGTTATCACTTGTAGCAAATTTGGACCGGCCCTTACATCAAATTGATGTAAAAAATGCGTTCATACACGGAGATCTGGAAGAAGAGATCTATATGGCAATCCCACTAGGATATGCGTGTGCTAACAAATCAGAAGTGGTGTGTAAACTTGAGTGGTCATTGTACGGGTTAAAGCAATTACCACGGGCTTGGTTTGGTTGCTTTAGCTCTGCAATGAAAAGGTATGGGTACACTCAAAGTAATTCGAACCATACATTGTTCCTGAAATGACGGCATGGCAAAGTGACAACATTGATTATCTATGTAGATGATATGATCATTACAAGGGATGACCTTGAGGAGATCGCTGAACTTCAAAGGAAACTGGCGAATGAGTTTGAGATGAAGAACTTGGAAGGTTTGAAATATTTTTTGGGTATTGAAGTGGTCAGATCAAAGGAGGGTATTTTCTTATCTCAACGGAAGTATATGTTGGACTTGTTGGCTAAGGTGGGGGTGTTGGACTACAAACCTGCTGATAACCCCATAGCACAGAATCATAAACTTGGAGATTTTCCTGAACAGGTATCGATCAATACGGACAGATATCAAAGGTTAGTAGGGAGACTGATTTATTTATCACACACTCGGCTTGACATTGCATATGCTGTAGGAGTTGTAAGTCAGTTTATGCACGCTCCTAGTGAGGAGCATATGAATGTTGTAGTTCGGATTTTACGTTACTTGAAGTCAGCACCAGGGAAAGGACTATTCTTTGCAAAGAATAATTATTGTGAGATGGAAGGATTTACGAATGCTGATTCGGCTGGCAATATCTCGGATAGGAGATCGACGCTAGGCTACTTTACATTTGTAGGAGGAAACTTGGTTACATAGAGGAGCAAGAAGCAGAAAGTAGTAGCTTTGTCAAGTGCTGAAACCGAGTTTCGAGGGGTGGCTAAAAGACTATGTGGGCTTTTGTGGCTAAAGAATTTGTTGACAGAACTTGTTCTTCCACCTAAGTCGGGGATACAGTTGTTTGTGATAATAAGGCTGCAATTCAAATTTCTCACAACCCGGTTCAACACGACCGCACTAAACATGTTGAAGTTGATAGGCATTTTATCAAGCAAAATCTGGATGATAGGGTGGTGAGTTTTTCATTTGTCAAATCTAAAGACCAGTTGGCGGATATACTTATAAAGGCTGTATCAAGTTGAGCATTCCACAGGTCACTTGTCAAGCTGGGTATTAAAGATATCTTCTCACCAACTTGAGGGGGAGTGTCAACATGAGCCGTCAATTAGGGTCTAAATAGGAGAGTTTTTTTCTATTTAAGATCTCTGTATATTTTTTTCTATTTAAAGTCTTTGTATATATGTGTCTCCTGATCTGTAGGAGATTCTAGGGTGGCTCGCGTCGATATATATGTGTGTGTGTGTGTTTATAATCTTGTAAAGTTGAAAAAAAATGGAATATGAGGAATTGTTTACTTGTTAACAAAAAAAAAAACCGAGCCATGTCCTGAATAGCTTAGTGCTCTGAGTTACTGTGCTAATCATATCTAGTATCTACAGTAATGATCATTGAATTGCATGACTGCTGGGCATTCAGCCCAGCTGCTTTGTTGTCCAGGCCCGACCGAATGAGATAAAAAGAACTTCTACTGTGCTTCTTATGTCCTGTGAGTTTCCAGGCATGACTATCTCTCGGATGCTGAACCAGCCGTTGCCAAAGAATGGTGACGAAAAAATTGTTGGAGGGGCCGGTGCTCGCAAGACCGCTACTTTCTTGCATCGCTTTTGCAAGAACATCTCCACTTTGATGCTTTTACTTCTGTGGTTTTGAGTTCAGCCATGTCTCTCATTCTCACTGCAGTTAGCATTCATAAAGACTTGGCATGTTGGCATGCCAGTGGATCACTCTTTGATCAGTGAACTTTTTTCTCTGATTATAAATTTAATACGTTAAGAATCTGTCGGTTTCTATTTGTAACATCCATTGAGAGTGATTCGCAACAGTGGATGCACTGTGCAGATTTTTGATTGCTCTCTTTATGCATTCGCATTCGTTGTCTCTTTATTTTCCCTCGCTTTGACCCAGATTGTTAATTAAGTAATTGGCGGTCGACGGCGATCGCCGAAATGACATGCCACAGTACCGATGGACGAACTGATGTATATTGCTGAGAAGTTTACATGTCGAGATTTGAGAGCCTTTGTTGATGCATGACACGGCTTGACTTGTTTCTGCATGATTCATATTCGATCTTTCGAAAGGTCATCTCAGTCTTTGTGTGAATCTTCTTCTTGGTTTCATGGCAGTATTCAGTTTGGCTAAACAGAAGCCCTGTTTTTGTGAAATTAATTCAATAGTGGAACTAAAAAACTAATTAGAGATTTGTCATTCCTCTAATCATAATTACTCAAAACACGTGGTTAGAGATTTGAATAGGGGTGTGCACGGAAATCGGACAGGCCAGTTCTGGGCTAATTTGGAATTGAGATTAGTGGATCTGGTTTTTGGTTCCATGTGCAGAATCAAACTACTTGGACCGACTGGTCAGATTTTTTATTTATTTAATTTTTTGTTTTCTTTTAAAAAGGAAATGGTTTAAAACCTAAATTGGACCAGTTCAATTCGGCAATGCGGTTCTAGGGTGGAATTTAGGGGTGAGCAACACGGACCAACCTAACCGGGAATTGCTCAATAGGGGTGAGCATGGTTCCAGGTTCACATGATAGAACCTGGAACCTGATAACCTAACCACTGGGAACTTGTTCTAGGTTCTAAGGTATGCAAAGTAGGTTTCATGTTTCATAAATTGGGGAACCTATTTGGACGGGTATGTTTAAGGGTCTAGGTAGTTGGAACCTGGAACCTAAAACCTAAACAAATTTTTTGCGTTTTTTCTTGATCTATGTCTTTGCATGATCTTGCAGTATTTCATAGCATTAGATGATGAGTGTATAATCTGGAACCATGATGAATGACAAACTTGTTCAGTATTGTTGTGTTCATTTTCGTTTTGTTTAGCTAAAAAAGAAACGGGATAAGTGCACTAGAAATCCTAAAACTTGTCAGGAAAGTGCAATTGAATCCTAAAACTTTTAAAAAATGTGATCAAGTCTTAAAACTTATCACGAAAGTGCAATCAAATCCCAAAACTTTTAAAAAGTGCAATCAAGTCCTTAAACTTATTACGAATGTGCAATCAAGTTATAAAACTTATCACAAAAGTGCAATCAAGTCCTAAAATTTTCAAAAAGTACAATAAATAGAAGAACTTGATTGAATTAATTTGACAAGTTTTAGGACTTGTTTACACTTTCGTGACAAGTTTTAAAACTTGTTTGCACTTTTTGAAAGTTTTAGAACTCAATTGCACTTTCTTAACAAATTTTAGGACTTAATTGCACATTATGAAAGTTTTAGAACTGAATTGCACTTTCGCGATAAGTTTTAGGACTTTGAATGCACTTATTCCAAAAGAAATTAAAAAAAAAGAACATGTTAGACCCTAGAACTTACCCTAGAGGTTTCGGGTTCTGACAAGTGCGTTCTAGATTCCAAAAAATGACGAACATGTATCTGAAGGTAGGTTCCACATGGAATCTATAAGGAACTTGAAACTGCTCACCCATACTGCTCGGATCGGCTGGTTTTGGATAGTTCCCGGTTCCATAAAATTGAAACTCGTACCGAACTTCTCACATTCCTTTCAATACTCATTCATTATTTAGTAAATCGAAGGCGAAAAGAAGGAAAGAAATTCAGGGTATGGAAGAAATACCAGAAGCCATGCTCGACTTGTCGATGGACGAAGATTATGACCTAGGAAATGGAAAAGAATCTGATTAAAATTTCCAGCCGGAACCTGCACTTGATCTAACAATTCATACCTTTATTTGTAGCGATAGATTACATTACGAATAGTAGTGATGAACTTTTTCTTTTATTTATTTTTTTTGTTTTTCTCTTTTTCTCTCTGCCGGCTTTGGTATCCCTCCACGGCACTGATTGACCTTCATGCAACCACGGTCGTAAGGATTGGACGGAGGAGGCAAACAGCGCACGCCCTTGCAATGCGCTCTGCCCCCTTTTCTCATGCCGCCGTATCCGATCATACTTGCGTCGACAACCGCATTGTTTGTCGCGTACGAGCACACCAACA
Organism: Syzygium malaccense; assembly: GCA_031216405.1. Lineage (NCBI taxonomy): Eukaryota > Viridiplantae > Streptophyta > Magnoliopsida > Myrtales > Myrtaceae > Syzygium > Syzygium malaccense. Next base: position 3,111,978 of record CM062256.1, on the reverse strand, counting down.
GGCCGACGATCCAAAGAGCCACCGGAGCCTTAATCGACATTCCTCGGGAACTAGTAAAGTTAAATATGTTAAAATGCGAAAGAGAGAAAATGGGAAAGTCATATATTTCGATGTGTCAAGATGAAGATTATACCTGCCTATTTTGTAGGCTTTACGAGATAACTGTATATGGTAACACATATTAGTCAAGGCACGTACAATCAAGAGATAACTATGCAATGAATGTTCTCGATTTACCTAATAATACTTACATTTTACACACAAAAAAAAGAAATATCATAATTGTCTCTAACATAGGATAATATCTCTAATATTAAGAATCTCTAATATCTCTAACTTCTCCTCTCAAACTCAAGGTGACTTCATATAAGTCAACTGAAGTTTGAATCAATGTCCGCGGTGCTTGTTTCTCCAGTGATGCCGCGTGGCACCGGTATTAGATGGCGTCTTCCAAATCTGGCTCATCTAAGGATAGCAAGTCTAGTGGTGGTGTCGGCTTTTCGAAATGATGCACAAAAAGTTGAAAATCGGAGGGGAACTGAGCCACGCGGTCTGTACGGCTAGCATCATAACATCAAGCGGCCAGATCTGGCTTGTTTGAGGGTAACGAGTCTAGTGGTGGTGTCGGCTTCTCGAAATGACGGGCGAAAAGTTGAAAATTGGAGGGGAACGACAAGCGGTTGATGCGGCGGGCTTGCAAAATAGTAACTAAGTGACGAGGCCTGTACGGCTGTCATCGTAACATCAAGCGGCCTGTATGGCTAGCTTGGAAAATAGTTATTGGGCTATGCGACTAGCATCAAAAGAAAGCCACCTTGATGCGGTCAAAGTGATTAGCGTCGAAACACGACTATTATCAAAATGACTCGATTAAATGTTTCCTCATATGAGACTTGTGGGCACAAGTGAACACTATCGAGTGTGCACCGAGTGATGCACTTAGGGAACGAAGGCTCTAATACCAAGTTAAATATCTTAAAATGCGAAAGAGAGAAAACGGAAAAGTCGTATATATTTTATGTGTCACAATGAAAATTACTTGTGCCTATTTATAGGCTTTACAAAACAACTATATAAGGTAACATATATCAATCAAGATATGCACAATTAAGGGATCATAATTGGCTTTAACAATGGATCATATTCTATAAAAAAATCTTAAGAATCTCTAATGTCTCTGACTGAGTAACAACAACACTGAAAGAAATCAAAGTGGAAACAGCACAAACGGAATATCAACGAGCTTTTTTTGTTTTGCAGTGGTCTGATTTTGGAAACGTGCGTTGATGGTACTTATAGTGAGAAAATAATTGAAATTACATAAACCCAAAACAGGAGAGACTAACCAGCCTCTTGAGCCATGGACGCGTCGCGCTCGCGCGTGTGAAGCCCCAAATGGAAAAATCACAGCCGGGTTTAGTGTGGCAAACCTCGAATGTCCGTAAGAAAATAAATATTTAATATCACGAAAAAACCCAAACCGATACATATATAATAAATTTATCATAAATGAGTTTTTTTATCATAAAAAATCCCAAACTGGTACATCTGTAATAATTTTACTTTCTGTTAGTTGCCATTAAATTTTACCGTCAAATTTCTGAGTTTGATGACATGTGACAGTTGATGGGTGTACCGGTTTAGAGGTTTACAAATGTACCAATTTGATATTTTTCGTGATATTAATTTAATTTAATGGAGGATAAATATATCACAAATATACCAGTTAGGAGTTTTTGATAGTAAAAAAAATTAGTTTAGGGTAAATTTGTCACATGTGCACTAGTTTAGGGTTTTTGGTGATAAAAAATTTAATTGGGATAAGTTTGTCATAGGTGTATCAATTTAGGATTTTTCGTGGTATTAACCCTAAATTAAAAGAACCAGATGGATTGGATACGATTAATAGCAATAGTTTTCTATTTTAAGGGAAAAGACCCCGGTGAAATCGTATTCTCCTTTATAATTTTCTATTAAGATGGGCCACCCTCCCTCCTCTCTCGATCGATCCATCTCAAAAAGCAAGAAACGCAAGCGAACGTAGGATAGGGCAGAAGAGGCCAAAGCTGGCGAAGTTGAGTGCGTTCCCACGTACATGATCCACCAAGGTTTTTTGCTGCGATTCATAGGTTGTTCGATTTTTGGGTTCTTGTTGGATTTGCGTTTGAATTCTCGTATTTCCTCAAGTTTTGATTTTTTTGTTCCTTCGAAGAGTTTGACTTGGATCCCTTCTTATCCTGTTCGGAGCCCGTGTTGTAACTACATTTGAGGGCGAATTTACTCTCCCCGGTCCATATTGAATAAGATTCCGAACTTTGGCACATATGCAATAAATTTGAGATTGTTTTTGGTTATTTTCCCGTCCCACTTCTCGCAACAGTGTTCATAATGGTTGGACGGTAGAGGCAAATGCCGTGCGCCCTTGCAATATGCCGTGCCCCCTTTCCTAATCCGTGGCGGGTGATCATCCTTGCGTCGATGACCACATCGTTCGTCGAGAATGAGCATATATCACCACAAAAATAGTGCAAAGAGCCAACGCCTTATTCGACATCACAATTGTTGATTCGGTGTGCATTCTAGCTCTCCGAGAAGTTAATTTTATACTCATTAGTGTCGTTTTCGGGCTGTTATTTTGAGTTGGCATAGTTGGTTTAAAGTTTCAATTTCAGTTCCACTGTCCTTGCCTGCCATTGAAAAAGGAAAAATTGATATTAACTAGAGATAATATCACGAAAAATCCCAAACTAATATACTCATAATAAATTTACCCTATGAATAATCTATAAACTCGATGCTACTTCGTTGTCTATATTTGTCCTTTGTGTTCAGTAAGCTGCTCATAAAATTAACCACTATGAATAATCTATAAACTCTCAAATGGAGTACAACATTGACCAATTAATATCATATTGGGTTCGTGTTGCTGGAAATAAGTAGTTTGGGTTCTCAATATCTGGGCACGAATATGTGCGAGGGGTTACATTTTGACTTCATTTTCATCTCCCATTGGCGAACTGGACTAGACCGGTCTCTAGTCCCCGTTTCCGGTTCTAGTCCTGGTTCCCAATTTCTAGGTGGGACCGGAACGTACCAAAAATCGGTCAACCCTAATAGAATTGGCCCAACCCGTAAAGTGATCATCCTCGATTTGAGAGTTGAAGACTACATATGCGAGGCCCCAGCCAAACCAAGGATGGTCTATCAGTAACGGCATGAGATGAACGACTACGAACTCTTTTACAAAAAAAATAAATGATTTAAAAAATATTTTTCTAAAAATAATTACTTATGTCTTTTACAAAGATAAATCAATGAAAATTTAGCGAAAATGTTTAGACATACATTATTATAAGAGAAAATGTCACAAAAAACCCTAAACTATGCCACTTGTGACACATTTACTCTGAATTTTTTTTGTGACACGAAAAATCCCAAACTATGCCACTTGTGACACGAAAAATCCCAAATTATACCACTTATGACACATTTACCTTACAATATTTTGACCCATGGGTATTTTCGTCTTTTTCCTTTTTATTTTCTTTTCTTCTCTGGCGAGGGCAGCCCTCGCCGGCGTCGGGCAGCCCTCGCCGGCGTCGGGCAAGGGCGACCCTTGCCGGCGAGGGCAGCCCTCGCCTGAGTCAAGCGAAGTCGCCCTCGATTCAGCGTCGGGCGACTTTGCTTGACTCGGACGAGGGCTGCCCTTGCCGGATCTGGCAAGGGCGACCCTCACTTGGGCGGGCGAGGGTAGCCTCGCCTGACGCCGACGAGGGTCGCCCTCGCTTGAGTCAGGCGAAGTCGCCCTCGATCCAGAGTCGGGCGACTTCGCCCGACTCAGGTGAGGGCAACCCTTGCCGGCGTCGGGCGAGGCTGCCCTAGCCCGCGCTAGATCGAGGGCAACTTCGCCTGACTCAGGCGAGGGTGACCCTCGCCCTCACCGGCGAGGGTCGCCCTCACCCGATGCCGGCAAGGGCTACCCTCGCTGAAGAAGAAACGAAAAAAAAGGAAAAAAAAAGAAAAAGGAAAAAGACGAAAATACTCATGAGCCAAAGTATTGTAGGGTAAATGTGTTACAAGTGGTATAATTTGAGATTTTTTGTATCACAAAAAAGTTCAGGCTAAATTTATCACAAGTAGCATAATTTGGAGTTTTTCGTGTCACAAATAAAAGTTCAGGGTAAATGTGTTACAAGTGGCATAGTTTGGAGTTTTTGGTGGCATTTTTCCTTGTTATAAATAATGAAAAAAATTCATTCGCTAATTATTTTAATTACACTAGCGATTAATTTTAGAAAAATATCTTACAAATCATTTATTTTTCATGAAACAAATCTTAATGGACATGAACCCAAAAGATGCACGGGTTAGAAATGCTTGGCAGCAAGGAACAAAAACAAGAATCTAAAACAAGAATCTCAATGGACAAAAACAAGAATCTGGAAATCCATACGAGAAATGGTTTAATTTAGTTGACAAATGACTCCTATATTTTTCTCAAAGTGCTTTTGAATAGTGGGTTATTGAAATTGCTAAGATTGGGAATTGGGAAGCTCCTTCGTTTTTTAGTAAATCAAAGGCGAAAAAGAGAATGAAATTCGGGGTATAGAAGAAGCACCGGAAGCCATGCCCGACTTGTCGATGGACTAAGATTATGACCAAGGAAATGGAAAATAATCTGATCAAAATTTCCAATCGGACCCTGCACTTGATCTAACAATTCATACTTCTATTTGTAGGGATAGATTACATTACGAAGAGCAACATGATCGGAATCTTATTGTTCTTTTTCTTTTTTTACTTTTTCCCTTTTCTCTCCACCAGCTTCGGTATCCCTCCGCCGCACTCATCGACCTTCACGCAACTGTGGTCGTAAGGATTGGACTGAAGAGGCAAACAGTGCGCGCCCTTGCAATACGCCGTGCCCCCATTTCTTATGCTGCCATATGTGATCATCCTTGTGTCGACGACCACATTGTTTGTCGCGAACGAGCACACCAACATGGCGACGATTCAAAGACCCACCGAAGCCTTATTCGACATTCCTCGGGAATTAGTAAAGTTAAATCTGTTAAAATGCGGAAGAGAAAAAATGGGAAAGTCATATATTTCGATGTGTCACGATGAAGATTACATCTGCCTATTTGCAGGATTTACAAGACAACTATATAAGGTAACATATATCAATCAATGCACAATCAATGAAGATATACATGTAATCTTGAGATATATAGATAATCAATAGGTAATATCATAATTGTCTCTAACATAGGATAATATCCTATAGAAAATCTTAAGAATCTCTAATATCTCTAACTTCTTCCCTCAAACTCAAAGCGACTTCAAAGAAGTCAACTAAAGTTTGAATTTTCTCAATGTCCGTGGCACTTGGTTCTCCAATGATGCCGCATGGCACGAGGCTTGTCGGTGGTGTATTAGGCGGCGTCTTCCAAATCTGGCTCGTCTGAGGGCAACGAGTCTAGTGATAGTGTCAGCTTCTCGAAAGGACGCACGGAAGGTTGAGAATCGGACAGGAACAACAAGTGGCCGATGCGGCGATAATGTGAAACAGTAAGTGAGGGACACGTCATGAACGGCTAGCAACGGCCTATACGGCTAGCTTGGAAAATAGTTACCGGGATGCAGCCTGTGCGGCTAGCATCGAAAGAAAGCCACTTCCATGAAAAAGGCTCAATGGGCGACCGAGTAAATGCGATTAACGTCGAAACACGACTATTATGAAAGTGACTCAGTTAATTGCTTCCTCATATGAGACTTGTGGGCACAAGTGAACACTGTTGAGTGACGATGACCGTTGAGTGACGATTACGGGGATGGATATATTTGAATGTGCACTAGGGTGCACCGGGTGCACTTAGGTTTTCACAGAAATGAAGACTCTATTACCAAGTTAAATATGTTAAAATGTGGAAGAGAGAAAATGGGAAAGACGTATATATTTTGATGTCACAATGAAGATTACATTAGCCTATTTATAGGCTTTACGAGGCAACTATATAATGTAAAATATATCCATCAAGATATGCACAATCAAGGAAGATATAAGTGCAATCTTGAGATACATAGATACTCGATAGCAATATCATGATTGTCTCTAACAAAGGATAACATCCTATAGAAAATCTTAAAAATCTCTAATATCTCTAACAAGTAACAACAACACCGAAAGAAATCAAAGTGGAAATGGCACAAACGAAATATCAACGAGCTTTTGTTTTGCAATGGTCGGATTTTGGAAACGTGCGTTGATGGTATTTTTTTTTGGTAAGGAGCGTTGATGGTATTTATAGTGAGAAAATAAATGAAATTACATAAACCCAAAACGGAAGAGACTAACCAACCCCTTGAGCCATTGATGCGTCACACTCGCGCGTGTTTAAGTCCAAATGGAAAAATCACAGCTGGGTTTGGGGTGGCAAACCTCAACTGTCCGTAATAAAATAAATGATTAATATCACCAAAAATTTCAAATTAATATACCTGTGATAAATTTACCTAAAATTAATTTTTTGACAACGAAAAATTCAAACCAGTACACTTGTGACAATTTTACCATATGTTAGTTTCTGTTTAAATTTACTGTTAATTTTTAAGTTGGATGACATGTAACAGTTGATGAGTGTACGTACTGATTTGAGGTTTTATCCTCCGTTTATCACATGTATACCGATATGTAATTTTTCGTGGTATTAATTCAATTTAAAGGTGGGTAAATTTGTCATAAATGTACAAGTTTAGGGTTTTTTTGTGGTAAAAAAATTAGTTTTAGATAAATTTATCATAAATGTATCAATTTAGAGTTTTTTTAGTATTAACCCTAAAATAAAAGAACCAAATCGAAACACGGATTAAATAAGATTAATAGCAATAGTTTTCTATTTTGCCAAAACAATAAACGATTAATAATCTCACGTATCAACTCATATTAACTTTTATGGTTGGTATAGAGTCTTTGGATTACAAGCCCTCGAAAAGACCGTTCGAGTTTTTCTAGGAACTTAATTCACATTGTTCCGCGGCAGCCCTTGAACTCCTTGCAACCACGGTTGTAAGGGTTGAACTGAAGAGGCAAACAGTGTGCGCCCTTGCAGTACGCCCTGCCCCCTTTTCTTATGCTGCGGTGGCTGATCTTCCTCATCGACGACCGCATTGTTTGTCGTGAACAAAGCACCCTAAGTGGGCGACGATCCAAAGAGTCACCAGAGCCTTATTCGACATTCCTTGGGAACTGTTGACACTAATAATTAATTAGATTGTCAACTGGTAAGGATAAATTAGAATATCGGAGATAAATGCAAAATTGCATGATAAAACACGGGTCCATCGATGAAAAATGATGTAGGCCATAAATTTAGTTACCGAAGATTACGGCAATAGACAGTTGTCAACCACTAAATCATGCCGGCGGGAAGTTTTAAGTGTTCAAAAATTTGAAAAGACTGAAATTGAAGAGGGAAAAATTGCTGCCCGAGAATTTGTCTTGTAGATTATCGATGAAATCGTTATTGTATGGAGTCCAGGCCGTTGAAGGCATCAACAAGAATAAGAGCACATGGCTTTGTACACGATCGATGGCAGTTACCGGATACAGATGGACTGATGTCGTAAAGATAGAGGATGAGGTCAATGGCAGTTACTTGACATAGACTGACATATGTCACAAAAAGGAAGGATGAAAATGAGATCGATGACAGTTATTTGATGGAGATTAACAAGTGTCACAAGAATGAAGGATGAAGATGAGATCGATGATGGTTATTTGATGTGGAGTGACATATCGCACTAGAGGACGGTTATCATACTTACAGTATGAATACCATATGATAGACAGCAAAAAGCCCCTGAACATACAAACCAAAATGCTATCTTTTTATCTTTAAGCTTTCGCATCGTACTTTCAATTTCCTTAGCTGTAGTTGTAAGGACCCCAGGGCTACTATTGTGTAATATTGTCCGCTAAGACCCTGGCTCCCACGGCTTTAAAATGCATTACACATAGTAGAGAACCTCAAGCCTTATCAAGTAGGTTAGGACTCTCCTCTTGGCGATGTGGGACAAGAGACATGAGCTTAGTCTTGCCCCGCGCACGTCCAGGGTAGAGGTGCAGCCTCCCCTGCCATCCCTCATCCTGCGCTCACCGCCTAGGGTCTGGGTCCTCACAATAGTTATCTATGTTTTAAGTTTGGTGTTAGTGCAACATGGTACCGAAGGAGTTCGAGTGTAATTTTGCCAGTCAATGGCTTGTTGGATTTGTTTGAACTGGTTATGAAGCTTAAGTTCCCTATCAATTGATCAAATACTGTTACGACTCGGATTTATAATGTTCGATTGAACTGAGCAAGTTCCTTTTTCTTGCGTGGATATCTCTTGTTCAGAGTCGCCACTGAACCTGGTCTTCTCTCATAAAAAAGTCAAAGAATGACTTTCGGTTAATTATATTTTGTTGTGGAAATAGTTCCAGCGAAACAGGAACTAGCAACAACAACACCGAAAGAAATCAAAGTTAGGAACAGCACAAACGAAGTGTCAAAGTTGTTTTCCAATGGTTGGAGCTTGGGAAAGCTTTCGAGCCCTTTACCTGAGAATACCCAATACTTGGAGTAATTTGCCTGAGATTTGGAATGTTTTGGGTCAACTGAAGGAGGGGAGACAAACATGATCAAAAAAAGAGAAGAAAAAGGGGCACACAGATTCCACCTTGTTTTAGCAACCAAGAAAGGCCTGACCTCGATGGACTAGGCCCCAGTATTGGTGATTTGGGCGCAGAGCAAGTGTTGAGAAAACTCATTTCCCGATAGACATATTCGAAACGAATTCAATCAATACAGAAAAACGTGCTTAATAATCATCAACTTGTATCATCAATCGTATAGGTATATCACAAAACGAACATACTCGGTATTGTCATAGATTCAATGTCACTTTGCACTTGAGAGTTCTTCGATTATCTATCATACCCACTTGCATTCCGAAGGGAAAATAGAGAATATGTTACCATCAAAGGGATGTGTTCTTATGCATATGAAAATGACGTTTATTTTTCTAAGGGTAATCTACTATTTATAGTAAGAGGCAATTAACTATCTTATGGGCCTTTGTAGTGTATGGGCCGGGTTTAGCCCATCTTGGGTGGTCCACCCATTATGCCTTTTAGCAAGGCACCCGGGCACAGGCTTTGAGTTCTTGGGCGCGGCATTTACAGTAAACCCTTTGTGGTCCAGGGCCGACCGAATGAGCTAGTCATGAGAAGATGTAAAAAAAAAACCGAGCCGTGTCAGGAAATCCTGAATAGCTTGGTGCTCTCTGTTACTGTGCTAATCATATCTAGAATCTACAGTAATGATCATTGAATTGCATGACTTCTGGGCATTCAGCCCAGCTGCTTTGTGGTCCAGGCCCGACCGAATGAGATAAAGAACTTCTACTGAGCTTGTTATGTCCTGTGTTTCCAGGCATGACTATCTCTCGGATGCTGAACCAGCCGTTGCCAAAGAATGATGACAAAAAAATTGTTGAAGGGGCCGGTGCTCAGAAGACCGCTGCTTTCTTGCCTCGCTTTTGCAAGATCATCTCCACTTTGATGCCTTTGCTTCTGTGGTTTTGAGTTCAGCCATGTCTCTCATTCTCACTGCAGTTAGCATTCATAAAGATTTGGCATGTGTTGGCATACCAGTGGATCACTCTTCGATCAGTGAACTTTTTTCTCTGTTTATAAATTTAATACGTTAAAAATCGGTCGTTTTCTATTTGTAACATCCATTGAGAATGATCCGCAGCAGTGGATGCACTGTGCAGATATTTGATTGCTCTCTTTATCCATCTGCATTCGTTCTCCCTTGCAGTACGCCCTGCCCCCTTTTCTTATGCTGCGGTAGCTGATCATCCTCACGTTGATTACCGCATTGTTTGTCGTGAACGAGCACACTAACAGGGCGACGATCCAAAGAGCCACCAACGCCCTGCTCGACATTCCTCGGGAGCTAGTTAAAAACAACTCTGAAAGAAATCAAAGTGGAAACAGCGCGAACGAAGTATCAAAGAGCTTTTGTTTTCCAATGGTTGGATTTTGGAAAAGCGCGTTGATTTTGGGTGGTATTTAAAGTGTCGGACCGATAACGATGATGTTGCTTCCCCCCCTCTCACCAACCAACCTCTGGTCCTGGATGCGTCGTCACCCCAACTTCGTCGCGCTCGCGAGTGTTTTATCCAAGGGCGCGGTGTGATGGAAAAAGGACAGCTGGGTTTGGGGTGGCAAAACGGGAACTTCCGTAATAAAGAACAGAACCAAGTCGAAAGACGCCTTTAGATATGATTCATAGCAATAGTTTTCTAATTTCTATACAAGGGAAAACCTTAACGAAATCGAAGGATAAAAGATCTTTGTTTTCCAATGGTTGGATTTTGGAAACATGGTGTTTGTAGTGAGAAAAAAAAAAATCAAATGACCGAACAAACGGAGGAAAAATGTCCGCCCTCTACCAGACCACCTCTTGATCCCATACGTGCGCACGCTCGATTGATCCTTGGAAATACCACAGCTGGGTATGGGTTGGCCAGCCTGGAACTTCGGTAATAAAATAAAATAACCAAGACTTAAGACGGATTAGATGCGATTTCATGGCAATAGTCTTCTATTTTTAAGGGAGAACCTCCATGAAATCGAATTTTCCTTTATAATTTTCTGATAAGATGGCCACTCTCCCTCCTCTCTCGATGGTTGAAAAGTGAAATGCTATTGAAGCTTCGTAAATCGTCTCTCTCGATCTCAAAAGCAAGAAGCGCAAGCGTACATTCATAAAGCAAGGCTCGTCTAAGCTCCTCTAGCTATGATACAGATATAAGCATGTCTTTGGCATACGCTTGCTTTGGTCTCTTTTAGGTAAAGTTGACCGTCTCTCTTAATTTTTATGCTTTTGTCTCCTCCTCTTTAATTAAGCGTTAATCATTTTCTTTGCCCTTTTTCTAAAGATATTTTTGTTTATACCCGGAATGGCAAACTCGCCCATCAAATCTGACCAAAGGAGACTAGCTTCCAAGCGCGTGAGGTCGAGTTGCATTTTGTCCCTCAAAGAATGGTCTCAATCTCATTTTAACCGTTGAATGATATATTCTTGTATCTCCCAAAACCCCAGAACTTGATCTTTTGTCACCCCTAAACCTAAGAGCCCCAGCTCGTGTCAATTTAATCCAAATTTGTCGACAGTGTATTGCAGTTTTTGAGGACTATGGTTGTAGAAATATTAACTTCCCGGGCAAAGAGAAATATTACTGAAACCGATCTCCACTGGACCAGGTGAAGCTCGATCGTTAGAAATGACGGTCCTGTTAGGAGCCCACAATATCTAATTATTATGGATTTTAAGGTCCATGATGGATTGGTCTAAATAATGATTTTGATGCTTGACCTGCTCACGAGTGAAATGGATCAAAGACGCTATGCAGAAATTATCATGCTCGAGCAAGCTTAACTAATGAGGGTTGGCTTTTCTAGATCACACCATTTTAACCCTTCGAGTCGATCGAACTAGGGTGTTTTGGCTGAATCGCCAAATCCATGATCACTCGTGTAAGAGGGGAGCTACACGGATCTTGTTCGCATCAAAAAAATGAAGAACAAAAGAAAAGCAAGTTACGTTTTTTGACGGTTTGGAGCATAATAGTACTGATTCTATGAAATTTAGGGTCCAAAGTGAGAGAAATTAATCCTTGAGAGTGCAAAATGGGAAAAAAAAACAGTTGGATTTGGGTTGGCAAAATGGAAACGACCTTCATAAAATAAAGAACCAAGTCGAAAGACGGATCAGACACGAGTAACAGCAATAGTTTTCTATTTTTAAGGGAAAACCTCAATAAAATCGAGTTTTCCTTTATATTTTTCTGATAATATGGCAACTCTCCCTCCTCTCTCTCGATGGTTGAAAAGGAAATGCTATGGAAGCTTCGTCAATGGCCTCCCCCCTTTCTCCTCCTCTCTCTCTCTCGATCGATCTCAGAAGCAAGAAATGCGAACGAATGCAGGATAGGGGCCAAAAACGGGCCAAAGCGGAGAACTAGAATGCGTTCCCACATGACTCACCTGTTGAGGAAACCTCATGATAGATTTTGAAATTGACAAAACTAGTCATGTTAATCTTATAAGTCTGACATGTACTCTGAAGTATTTTAATCTAGGTAGATGTATTCTGGAAGTGGCAACTTTAATACTTTGAGAGAACTAAACTTTCTGGAAGACCTCAGACTTTACGAGGTTTAGAAGGAAGACTTCAGACTTTACGGAATTTAGAACGAGAAGTTCAAACTTTATTGAAAAGTCACTCAAACTTTATCTTAAGCAAATGGAGACCTTTAGACTTTACTTCTGAAAAGTTCACACCTTACTGAAGACCTACACTAACTTAAGTTCTAAATGTACAGCAAGAACGAAAAGTTATTCAGACTCAGAACTTATTCAGAATGAAATATAACGGCTAGTGATCTGGTATGAATTTCACAGAAGGAAAGTTTTGATTGACTCAATCTAAGGCTATAATTGATTGACAATCAAACATTATGGCAAATATATATTACAACGGATAAAGCTTTACGTATGAAAATCAAGATTTTAGTTGTATGAGCGACCAGATTCAGCGGTATTTAGATTTTGTCAACCAACGACTACTTAATCAATTTTATACAAATATGTCCAAGGTGAAAATTGGAAGATGATTCTCTGAAGACTGTCCAATGGCTAGTTTGGAAGTGGAGGACTATAAAAGGAGATTAACGAGGGGCAGAAGGCATTGAACAAAATCAAGAATCAACAAGTCCAAAATCTGAGCACATTCCGATTCTACTATTTGTCTTTCCTGAGCTAAACACCGAGATCTTGAGGAATATTTTGTGAGAGTGATTATATGAGATAGAGAGTTCTATCATTCACCGAGTGATAGCACTTTGAACTTGTAATCCTTTTTGATCACATAGTGAAATCTAGCCATTAGGCTGTTAGTGTGGAAGAGTGGACATAGGCTTGATCTAGGCCAAATCACTATAACTTCTTGTGCGCAGCTTTTCTATCCCTAAACTCTTATTTTACATACTGCACACTAGCACATTGTCTATTTAGATTAGTCAGAATCTAAACATTGTTCAGACTTTACTGATGATCAATTGTTTCCGCTTTAAATTGGTCAAAATCGTTTAAGATCACCTATTCACCCCCCTTTAGGTGATCCTTGCCAGCTACGTCACCACCAAGGTTTGTTGCTTCGATTCGTGTAGTTCGTTGTTAGGTTTTTGTTGGATTTGTGTTTGAATTCTTGTATTTCCTCAACTTTTGTTTTCTTCTTTTCGTTTTCTTTTTTTTAGAAGAGTTTGACTTGGATCCCTTCTTAACCTATTTGGAGTCCATGTCGTAACTACATTTTGAGAGGGAATTATTTGTCCCGGTCCATGTTGCATCAGATTCGAGCTTTGGCACAAATACAATAGATTTATGATTATTTTGGTTATTTTCCTGTCCAACTTCTCACAACCGTGTTCTTAATGGTAGGATGGAATGAGGCAAACAATATTGGCCCTTGCAACACGCCCTGCCCCCTTTCCTAATCTGCGGTAAGTGATCATCCTTGTGTCGATGACCACATCGTTTGTTGAGAATGAGCATATTACAACAGCAATAGTGCAAAGAGCCAACGCCTTATTTGACATCACCATTGTTGATTTTTGGTGGGGATTCTAGCTCTCTTAGAAGTTAATTTCATACTCATCAGTGTCGTTTTTGGGCTATTATTTGAGTTGGCATTCTTGGTTTAGGGTTTCAAGTTTGACGTAGTTAGCAAGGATCACCTAGAGAGGGGTGAATAGGTGATCTAAAACTTTTGATCAATTTTTTAAGCGGAAACAAATGATCAAAATTAAAGTCCGAAAGATATTCAGATTCTGAGTAGATTTTATAGACAATGTGCTAGTGTGCAGTATAAAAGATTGAATAAGAGTTTAGCGATAGAGAAACTGCACACAAGAAATTATAGTGGCTCCGCTTTAATCAAGCCTACGTCCACTCTCCCACGCTGACAGCCTACCGACTGGATCTCACTATGTGATAAAAAAGGATTACAAGTTCTAAGTGATATTACTCGGTGAATGATAGAACTCTCTATCTCACACAATCACTTTTACAAAATGCCCCTCAAGATCTCAATGTTTTGCTTAGGAAAGACAAGTAGTAGAATCGGAGTATGCTCAGACTTTGGACTTGTTGATTCTTGATTTCGTTCAGTGCCTTCTGCTTCTCATTAATCTTCTTTTATAGTCCTCTACTTTCAAATTAGCCATTGGACAGTCTTTAGAGGATCATCTTCCAATCTTTACCTTGGATAGATTTGTATAAAATTGATTAAGTAGCCGTTGGTTGACAAAATTAGAATCCCGGTGAATCTGATTGCCCATACAATCAGAATCTTGGTTTCCATAAGTAGAGCTTTATCCGTTGTGATATATATTTGTCATAATGTTTGATTGTTAATCAATTATAGCCTTTTATTGAGTCAATCAAAACTTTCCTTCAGTGAAATCCACGTCAGATCACTAGCCGTTATGTTTCGTTCTGAATAATTTCTAAGTCTGAATAACTTTTGGTTCTTGTTCTACATTCAGGATTTAAGTCAGTGTGGGTCTTCAGTAAGGTCTAAACCTTTCATAAGTAAGGTCTGAAGTTCTTTATCTACTTAAAATAGAGTCTGAGTAACTTTTATGGTAGAGTTTGAACTTCTCGTTCTGAATCCTATGAAGTTTGAAGTCTTCTTTCTGAACCTCTTACAGTCTGAGGTCTTCCAGAAAGTTTAGTTTTCTCAAAGTATTAAAGTTGTCACTTCCAGAATACATCTACCTAGATCAAAATACTTTAGAGTACATGTCAACTTTACAAGATTAACATGGATAGTTTTGTCAACATCAAAATTTATTAGGAGGTTTCCTCAACAAAGTTCAGTTCCACTGTCCTTGCCAGCCATTGATAAGGAAAAACTGATATTAACCAATGGATAACCCAAAAGCAAAAGATCTAGAAAGCTCATGACTGCACTAATCATGGGATTACGGACAGCCATGACAATGGTTGGTATTATTCATTTAAGGACTTGTCCTTTGTATAAACATTCTAAGACCATACAAATGGAAATGGTATACAATATGGACCATCATCTATAACATGAGAAACTTGTGCAAAGTTTTTCTCGAAGTTTGGTATCAGAACAGAAAATCTCAAAGTTCGGGTCCTTGCGCCGTCCTTTCACCCACTATGTCTTGGACTCAACAATGCATTGCCTCACGCACATTTTGGATCTGTGATTAAAACCTTCGTCATCAACCCGCTCGAGTCGGCCCTCGCTGTGAGAGGAAGTTTTGAGATATAGTGTATATTTCGCATTGCACTCAAATTTCTTAAACTTAGTTTGGTTAACGGTTTATATTTGAGTTGCCACTATAAGGAAATAGACCCACGTCAGAATATATCTTCATTCTCTCGAGCCATGCATGAGGAATTCTTCAGCTATTATTCAACCAGCTACATTGTAATTGATGCACAAAAAAGCTTAACTTTCCGTATGTGTTCTTTCAATCATCAAGTTTAATTATTAAGTTGGTGTGGCCCCTCAAGCTTACTTTGACTAGAAGTGCGATTTGATGATGGGACCTATCACGTTCAATCAAACTAAGCTGAAGAATAATAGCTGAAGAATGTAGCTTCATAGTACACATATGGAAAATTCTTTGGGCATCAAACCTAGAAAGCTATTGCTATTACTCGTAGCTTATCCGTCTTTCGACTTGGTTATTTATTTTATTATTGTCGTTCGAGGTTTGCCAACCCAAACATAGCTGTGCGACTCTTCTAACACGCGCAAGCTTGACGCGTCTCTGGCTCAGGTGGTTCGTTATTCCTTTGCTCTTGGATTTCGTTGTTTCATTTGCTCTCTCTATAAATACCCACCAACGCTCGTGAAAGCCAACCACTGCAAAACAAAATCTCTTTGATACTTGGTCCGTGCTATTTCAAACTTTGATTTCTTCTGGTGTTGTTGTCACTTGTTCCCAACAAATGACGAATAAGGCTTTGGTGGCTCTATGGATCTTCGCTCTCTTGGCGTGCTCGCTCCCGACAAACAATGTGGTGGTCGACGCAAGGATGATCAGCTACGGCAGCATGAGAAGGGGTAGGGTGTATTGCAAGGGCGCTCACTGTTTCCCTCTTCAGTCCAACCCTTACGACCGTGGTTGCAAGAAGTTCGAGGGGTGCCGCGGAGGGACATGAATTTAAGTTCTCTGGACCTTTCGAGGGACATGTAACCCAAATACTCTATACCAACCATAAAAGTTAATACGAGTCTATATGCGTGATTATTGATCGTTTATTTTTTCGGTGAAATAATTTGTCGCCGCGATTGATGGCTTTGTCTATGTTTCTTGTGGTAGATCTTTCTCTTTCTTATCTGAGGTTTCTATCTTTTGGGATTGATGACTTTATCTATGTTTCTTGTGATAATAGATCATTCTCTTTCTTATCAGAGGTTTCTATATTTTGAGATAGATGGCTTTGTCTATGTTTCTTGTGATATAAATCCTTCTCTTTCTTTTCCGAGGTTTCCATCTTTTGAGATCGATGGTTTGCCTATGTTTCTTGTGATATAGATCTTTCTCTTTCTTATCTGAGGTTTCTATCTTTGGGATGCACGTTGACATAGCCGACAACTCAAGTGCCTTTATTTGGTAATAATGAGAAGAAAAAATTATAAAAAATAATGCACGTCGACATAGATCTTTCTCTTTCTTATCCGAGGTTTCTTCCTTATTTGATTTTCTAGGGAAAATTATCAAAAAAATTCCAAATTTTAAATTATTTTTTATTTACTTAAATTTTTTCTATTTTTTCCTTTTATTTCTGTTTTTTTCTTCTTCCTTGGCATGTCCCCGGCCACAGGCGAGCGCCTTCCAGTGAGGTCGAGCTCGTATGAGGCCAGTGAGCTGGACTAGCTTGAGTTCGCCAGAGGTCGGCGAGGCTTTGGCACCTCGGCTGAGACTCGACCCTCGCCCAGCTTGCCAGATTCCGTGAGCTGGGCGACTCTCCAGCCTCGCTGGAGGTCGCCAGATGTGGAAAATCCGGAAAACAACGAACGGAGCCTTAATCCTATGGCCTTTGCCTCTTCTCTCCCTTCCCTAATTACCACAAAGCAAAAAAAAAAAAAGAGGTGAATATTGATGATAACAGTTCCAGGAAATAAAAAGGAATGTGAGCAGTTCGGTAAGCAGAATTGTCGACGGCGATTTGAACGGCAACTGGCCAGTTAACTTCTGAGGCGTTGGATCTGGCTACAGCCGCTTTGGCAAGATTCAAGATGGAGGGCACTGGTCGAATCCCTCATCTCGGTACAATGTAGCCCCTCGGATCTCAGATGCATCAGAGCAAAAGCAATCAGTTTATTTGAAAAGGAGCAAATCCTGGGAAGAAGATAGGGAAATGATAGAACAGAGAGAGAGAAAGGGAGAGAGAGAGAGGAGGGGAGGAGCGGAAAGATTAAAGATTGGACATTCGAAAACCCTAGCAAGCAATGGTTTCTATGGTCGAGGAAGAAGAGATCATAGCCGTTCATCTCAAGCCGTTTCTAACATATCATCTGGTCCCTCTCCAAGGACGAGTTGGGTCGGGCCTCGCGTCTAAAAATCCTTGCCCTGTGCGGTTAATTATAGGGGATAATATTGTCCGATGTGTACGTGAACTTTTAATTTGTGTAATGTGATCCATAAACTTTAATTTAATGTGTTATATCGTCCCTAAAACTTTTAATTTGTTCAATATAGTCCCTAAACTATATAAAATATTTAAAAGTTTGGGATCACATTGAATATTGAGCTAAAATTTAGGGACCACGTTGAATAAATTAAAAGTTCAGAGACGATATTGCATATTAAATCAAAGCTTCAAAGATCAACTGTGTCGTTTTTCCTAATTAGTAACTTATGATATATCTTTTTTAATAGATAAGTATGAGTTAATTCTGCTGAAAGAAGCAAGGGAGCAAATAACCTGCCATATGCTAAAAAACAAGGCAAATAATGAATTCGAATTAATCTATGATCTTCCATTTTCTGCAAATTTATTGTCCAAAACCCACCAAGCCGATTTACACTTCCAATTTGAGCTTATCGGATGGAGCTGAGACATGTAAAAAATCTCTAAACGCTTGTTTTGATTCATTACAGATTCCTTGCCTGTTCTCTTCGGGCACCCTCGTGAGGCTTGGCCAGGCCTCACTTATAGCGAGCGATAATGGCCTTGCCCAGGCGATGCTAGGCGGCTAGCAATGGGCAGTGGCCGGTGTCCAGTCACTGGCCAAAGATAGAAGAAAGGAAATAAAAAAAGAAAAAAAATCTTTAAAAAATGCAAAAAATATTAAAATTATCTACATCAGCACTGACGATGTCACGTAGACCAGTTGGCCAGCGTCCACAACAGCAATATCCAGTCAAAATTAGCCAGAAAGACTAAATTGGCACAAAGATAAAATGTTTAGGACTTAATTGACATCAAAAAAATATTTAGGACTAAATTGACACAAATGCAAAATGTTTAGAACTTTTCTGACACTTTTCCCCACCAAGGTTTGTTGCATCGATTCGTGTTGTTCGTTTTTGGGTTTTTCTTGGTTCATGTTTGGATTTGTCATACTTCCTCAAGTTTTGATTTTTCTTTGAAGAGTTTGACTTGGATCCCTTCTTAACCTGTTCGTAGTCCGTGTTGTATTTACATTCCGAGAGAGAATTTATTTGTCTCGTTCCATGTTGCATAAGATCCGAAATATTGTGGGGCTTAGTTTTTGTGATTATTTAGATGGTTTAAGCTGGTAAGGATGTTCTGTCACTAGATCCTAAATCTTTTGATAACTTGCCAATTTAAATTCAGACATTTTAATTATGTCAATTTAATCCTAAATATAACGATTTGACAATTTAGTTATTCCAAACCTTTTAATTGTGGCAATTTAGCTAGCCCCGACGCTTACGTGACATGGCGAACGTTGACGTGGATAATTTTTTTTAATATTCTGATTTTTTCCCTTTTTATCTCCTTTTCTTTTCTTCATTTTCTTTTCGTTTCTTTTCTTTTTCTTCTTCTTTTTATTTTCCTTTTTCCCTCCGCCAGCTTTATCCGAGCCTCATTGATTGCCGCCGAAGGTCACTGGCCTTGGGCAAGGGATGCCCACGCCTGGGCTAGCAAGGGCCGCCCTTGCTAACTTCGGAGACATGGGTTGTGTGAAATGATTTGGGCTGTAGGGGAATTAGACCAGGCTCAGCTTTTGGACTATGCATATTGGACCGAAATCGAGTTAAAGCCCGTTCTTTCTTTCTAATTTATTTATCTAATTTTTTTTGGCAATTTTGGTGTTATCTTGCTATTTATTTTTTCATTATTACAATAAAATGCACTCGAATTGCCGACTGAATACATCCCAAAAGATCGAAACATCGGATAAGAAAGAGAAAGATCTACTACAAGAAACATAGATAAGGTCATCAATCGAGATGACATAAATTATTTTGCCAAAAGAATAAACGATTTATAATCTCACGTGTCAACGCGTACTTACTTTTATGGTTGGTTTAGAAAATTTGGATTACATTTCCTCGGTAGGCCTTTGAGTTTTTCCAGGAACTTAATTCTAGTCCTTTCGTGGCACTCCTTGAACTTCTGGCAACCACGATCGTATGGGTTGGACAGAAGAGGCAAACAGTGTGCGCCCTTGCAGTATGCCCTGCCCCCTTTTCTTATGCTGCGGTAGCTGATCATCCTCGCGTCGACGACCGCACCATCGTCGTGAACAAGCACACTAACAGGGCGACAGATCAAAAGAGCCACCAACGCCTTATTCGACATTCCTTTGGAACTAATAACAACAGAACCGGAAGAAATCAAAGTTTGGAACAGCACAAACGAAGTGTCAAATTTGTTTTCCAATGTTTGGAGCTTGGGAACCAACTGTCATCCAACGAACGAGCCGCGCTTGCGCGTGATAGGTCCAAGCTTTGGGGACGTGGGCCCAGCCTCAATGGACCTGGGCCCCAGCACTGGTGATTTTGGGTGCAGGAGCCAGGCACCTGGGCACAGGCTCTGAGTTCTTGGGCGCGGCATTTACAGTAAAACCTTTGTGGTCCGGGCCTGATCGAGTGAGCTAGTCATGAGAAGATATAAAAAATGTTAACATGAGCTGTGAATTAGGGTCTAAATAGGAGAATTTTTTTCTATTTAAGATCTCTGTATATTTTTTTCTATTTAAAGTCTCTGTATATATGTGTCTCCTGATTTGTAGGAGATTCTAGGGTGGCTCGCGTCGATATATATATATATATATAAAATCTTGTAAAGTTGAAAAAAATAGAATATGAGAAAAAGAATTCATTCTTGAATTGTTTACTTGTTAACATGGTATCAGAGCCCATGATCTAGGGACTATGTGTTCATTCTGATCAAGATCGGAATTCCTTGCCGGGCGTAGCCGTGCGGTGTTTTCGTGCGATTGCCGCACCGATTGCGCTCACTACCAAGACTAATGGTGGATGATGACATTCCACCCGCCGAGATAATTCCTCTGGCTCTAGCGGGAGGTGCTGCGAATTCTCCAGCGGGGAAATTTGTAGTCTCGCACTAGGCTCCGGGAGGGACTTCCACTACTGATGCACTCCTTAAAACCTTGACTTCCAAGTTGACACAAACCTTGACTCACCGTCAAGATTCACCTTCTCATGCTGAAAACTCCGCCCCACCAATTGCAGTCAAGTTGGATGGCGTAATTATGGCCTCTGGTCCCAAGTTGTTGAGATGTATATCTTCAGGAAGGACAAATTGGGATATATCAATGGGGATCTTCCCCCACCAATTCCAACCGACCCTAGTTTTCGGAAGTGGAAGACTGATGACAGTATGGTTAAAGGATGACTCATCAATTCCATGGACCTGACATTGATTGGCAATTTTATTCATTTCCCACTAGCGAAGGCAGCATGGGATTCGGTGGCTACTACATTCTTTGATGGCACTGATGTCTCCCAGATGTATGATCTGAAGCGACGTATGTCCCGATTGAAGCAGGCAGGCGGCCCGATTGAAAAGTATTACAATGATCTCAAGGGTTCATGGCGGGAGGTTGATTTTCGACGGCCTAATCGCATGACTTGTCCTTGTGATATTGAGCAGTACAATGCTCTCGTGCATGAAGACCGTGTATATCTCTTCCTTGATGGGCTTGATGATCGCCTTGACAATTGTCAAGGCTGATGTTTTGCAGATGCATCCCTTCCCGACGGTGGAGCAAGCCTACGCCAGGGTTAGGGGGGAGGATGTACGCCAAGCTGTTACGCTGTCTTCAACCGAACCACCTAGCACCGTGGCAGCCCTAGTTTCAAGTGGTGGGAAGGTTGCCTCATGCTTTCCCAAGGCCAACAATGAGTCCAGAGCTCTCCACATGGTCTCTCCTAATGCCGCGTTTGGAGGAGGGAGGACTAATTATGGCTCGAAGGCTAAACCACAACACCTAGGATGTTGTGCTCATTGTGGTAATTCTAGACATACCAAAGATACCTGTTTTAAGTTGCACGGTTATCCGGATTGATGGAAGGAGTTGCAGACCAAGAAAAAGACAGAAAATTCTATGGGACGGAGGCAAGCATCATTGGCTACGGGGACCTTACCCCTCTCATTGGTGCCGCAGGTAGACACCACCAATACTTCTAATGTAGCTCCTGAAGGTAAAATTGGGTGTGCACTTGTCAGTACTTCTCAGGGTGGCGGGGAGGGGTGGATTGTTGATTTTGGGGCAACAGATCACATGACACCCAATCCTAATAACAATATTATATGCTGCAACACTCCAAGGAAACAGAGTATCTATAATGCGAATGGCACTAGCTATCCTGTCACTGGGGCTGGCAATGTTGGTGTTATACCCTCTTTATCATTGTCTCACACTTTACTAGTGCCCTCTCTATCTAACCGCTTGCTCTCTGTTGGCCAACTCACTGATGCTTTGAAGTGCTGTGTTCTTATGTATCCGTCTTTTTGCTTATTTCAGGATATCCTCACGAAGGAGATTAGTGGTCGTGGTACTAAAAGGGGGGGGGGTTGTACTATGTTGATGACTTCCATGTAGGCCGAGCACATCACACAAGCAAAACGATTTGGTTATGGCACCGTTGTTTAGGACACCCATCTTTTGGGTATTTAAAGCATTTATTTCCAGACTTGTTACATAATTTGTCAGATACTGAATTCCAATGTGAGACATGTATTTTGGCAAAGAGTTATCGTGTCTCTTTTCCTTTGAGTTTTAATAAGAGCACTAGGCCATTTTCTTTGGTTCATTCGGATGTGTGGGGTGCTTCACCGCTTACTACTCTATCTGGCATTCGTTGGTTTGTAACATTTGTGGATGATTGTACTCAGATGTCCTGGGATTATTTAATGAAGCATAAGATGAAGTGGCAGGAATATTCCGTGTGTTTCATTGGATGATTGTAACTCAGTTTGGGACTCAAATTTGAGTCCTTCGTAGTGACAATGGCGGAGAATATATTAACTAGCATCTTGCAGCTTACTTTCAGGACCACAGGCTTATACACAAAACATCTTGCATTGGGACACCCCAACAGAATGGTGTCGCCGAGAGGAAGAACCACCATATCTTTGAGACGGCACGGGCACTGCTCGTGGGTGGACATGTTCCGTCTCGTTTTTAGGATTCCGCCATGGTAACGGCCGTACATTTGATGAATAGAATGCCCTCTCGTGTGTTGAATTTTCAGACCCCACTTAAAGCACTTGCATCCCATGTTTCTCTTCCTTCAATCATGACACTACCTCCCAAAGTTTTTGGGTGTGTGGCGTACGTCCACCTCCACAAGAACCAACGGACAAAACTCAATTCGTATGCGGTGAATTGTGTTTTCATTGGTTATGGTACTCATTAGAAGGGGTACCGTTGTTACAATCCGGCTACCAAGAAAATCCATGTCACAATGGACGTCACCTTCGTCGAGTCCGAATTATTTTTTCCCGCACCTAATTGTACCTTTCAAGGGGAGACGTCTAGTGAAAGGATAAAATGGTAGGAAACTGGTGTAATGGCAGGGGTTGATATGGCAGGGGTTGAGGTTGATTTTGCGGCTGTTGAGGATGATTTTGGGGCTGATTTTGCAGCAAAAGGCTGATTTTGCTTTGAAAAAAAATGACCCAGCAGTGTTAGCACCTAATGACATGAGGATTGGTGACACGCGAGCTGAGGTGCAAGGTGATACGTGGGGTGACATGCTGCAGCATGGTGTGGCCACGGATCATGGCGGGACACGGGAAAATGAGCAACAGTACACTAAGGAATCTGATCAGCAGGTTGATTTGGTGCAAGAGACCCATGAACAATCTCAAGAACAGATCTCTTCACTTCAAAATACCTCATCTTTAGTATCGACAATTCTCCTGAGAATAGTCCTGAGGTAAGTTCTTCTACCACAAAAAATTTGTTTGTTGATACCGATGTGACTGTTGGTTATAAATTGCCTGATGGACATAATCGTGGCAATGCTCCTAATAGGTACTCACTAGACGTAAAAGAACGAAGGTCGAAGTATCCGATCACCAATTATGTTTCGACAGAACGGTTGTCGGGACCTTTGAAGGCATTTGTATCGAATTTCTCTGCAAATAGAATTTCGGGTGGAGTATAGAAGGTGTTGAGGGATCGCAAGTGTGTTCAAGCAATGCAAGAAGAGATAGAGGCTTTACAGAAAAATGAGACTTGGAGACATGTAGAGTTACCAAAGGGAAAGAAGGCAGTAGAATGTAAATGGGTCTTCACCATCAAATATAAAGCAGATTGTTCTATTGAGAGATATAAGGCACATCTGATAGCAAAGGAGGATACCCAAACCTATGGTGTGGACTATCAGGAAACATTCTCTCCAGTTGCAAAATTGAACGCTGTGCAGGTATTGTTATCACTTGTAGCAAATTTGGACCGGCCCTTACATCAAATTGATGTAAAAAATGCGTTCATACACGGAGATCTGGAAGAAGAGATCTATATGGCAATCCCACTAGGATATGCGTGTGCTAACAAATCAGAAGTGGTGTGTAAACTTGAGTGGTCATTGTACGGGTTAAAGCAATTACCACGGGCTTGGTTTGGTTGCTTTAGCTCTGCAATGAAAAGGTATGGGTACACTCAAAGTAATTCGAACCATACATTGTTCCTGAAATGACGGCATGGCAAAGTGACAACATTGATTATCTATGTAGATGATATGATCATTACAAGGGATGACCTTGAGGAGATCGCTGAACTTCAAAGGAAACTGGCGAATGAGTTTGAGATGAAGAACTTGGAAGGTTTGAAATATTTTTTGGGTATTGAAGTGGTCAGATCAAAGGAGGGTATTTTCTTATCTCAACGGAAGTATATGTTGGACTTGTTGGCTAAGGTGGGGGTGTTGGACTACAAACCTGCTGATAACCCCATAGCACAGAATCATAAACTTGGAGATTTTCCTGAACAGGTATCGATCAATACGGACAGATATCAAAGGTTAGTAGGGAGACTGATTTATTTATCACACACTCGGCTTGACATTGCATATGCTGTAGGAGTTGTAAGTCAGTTTATGCACGCTCCTAGTGAGGAGCATATGAATGTTGTAGTTCGGATTTTACGTTACTTGAAGTCAGCACCAGGGAAAGGACTATTCTTTGCAAAGAATAATTATTGTGAGATGGAAGGATTTACGAATGCTGATTCGGCTGGCAATATCTCGGATAGGAGATCGACGCTAGGCTACTTTACATTTGTAGGAGGAAACTTGGTTACATAGAGGAGCAAGAAGCAGAAAGTAGTAGCTTTGTCAAGTGCTGAAACCGAGTTTCGAGGGGTGGCTAAAAGACTATGTGGGCTTTTGTGGCTAAAGAATTTGTTGACAGAACTTGTTCTTCCACCTAAGTCGGGGATACAGTTGTTTGTGATAATAAGGCTGCAATTCAAATTTCTCACAACCCGGTTCAACACGACCGCACTAAACATGTTGAAGTTGATAGGCATTTTATCAAGCAAAATCTGGATGATAGGGTGGTGAGTTTTTCATTTGTCAAATCTAAAGACCAGTTGGCGGATATACTTATAAAGGCTGTATCAAGTTGAGCATTCCACAGGTCACTTGTCAAGCTGGGTATTAAAGATATCTTCTCACCAACTTGAGGGGGAGTGTCAACATGAGCCGTCAATTAGGGTCTAAATAGGAGAGTTTTTTTCTATTTAAGATCTCTGTATATTTTTTTCTATTTAAAGTCTTTGTATATATGTGTCTCCTGATCTGTAGGAGATTCTAGGGTGGCTCGCGTCGATATATATGTGTGTGTGTGTGTTTATAATCTTGTAAAGTTGAAAAAAAATGGAATATGAGGAATTGTTTACTTGTTAACAAAAAAAAAAACCGAGCCATGTCCTGAATAGCTTAGTGCTCTGAGTTACTGTGCTAATCATATCTAGTATCTACAGTAATGATCATTGAATTGCATGACTGCTGGGCATTCAGCCCAGCTGCTTTGTTGTCCAGGCCCGACCGAATGAGATAAAAAGAACTTCTACTGTGCTTCTTATGTCCTGTGAGTTTCCAGGCATGACTATCTCTCGGATGCTGAACCAGCCGTTGCCAAAGAATGGTGACGAAAAAATTGTTGGAGGGGCCGGTGCTCGCAAGACCGCTACTTTCTTGCATCGCTTTTGCAAGAACATCTCCACTTTGATGCTTTTACTTCTGTGGTTTTGAGTTCAGCCATGTCTCTCATTCTCACTGCAGTTAGCATTCATAAAGACTTGGCATGTTGGCATGCCAGTGGATCACTCTTTGATCAGTGAACTTTTTTCTCTGATTATAAATTTAATACGTTAAGAATCTGTCGGTTTCTATTTGTAACATCCATTGAGAGTGATTCGCAACAGTGGATGCACTGTGCAGATTTTTGATTGCTCTCTTTATGCATTCGCATTCGTTGTCTCTTTATTTTTCCTCGCTTTGACCCAGATTGTTAATTAAGTAATTGGCGGTCGACGGCGATCGCCGAAATGACATGCCACAGTACCGATGGACGAACTGATGTATATTGCTGAGAAGTTTACATGTCGAGATTTGAGAGCCTTTGTTGATGCATGACACGGCTTGACTTGTTTCTGCATGATTCATATTCGATCTTTCGAAAGGTCATCTCAGTCTTTGTGTGAATCTTCTTCTTGGTTTCATGGCAGTATTCAGTTTGGCTAAACAGAAGCCCTGTTTTTGTGAAATTAATTCAATAGTGGAACTAAAAAACTAATTAGAGATTTGTCATTCCTCTAATCATAATTACTCAAAACACGTGGTTAGAGATTTGAATAGGGGTGTGCACGGAAATCGGACAGGCCAGTTCTGGGCTAATTTGGAATTGAGATTAGTGGATCTGGTTTTTGGTTCCATGTGCAGAATCAAACTACTTGGACCGACTGGTCAGATTTTTTATTTATTTAATTTTTTGTTTTCTTTTAAAAAGGAAATGGTTTAAAACCTAAATTGGACCAGTTCAATTCGGCAATGCGGTTCTAGGGTGGAATTTAGGGGTGAGCAACACGGACCAACCTAACCGGGAATTGCTCAATAGGGGTGAGCATGGTTCCAGGTTCACATGATAGAACCTGGAACCTGATAACCTAACCACTGGGAACTTGTTCTAGGTTCTAAGGTATGCAAAGTAGGTTTCATGTTTCATAAATTGGGGAACCTATTTGGACGGGTATGTTTAAGGGTCTAGGTAGTTGGAACCTGGAACCTAAAACCTAAACAAATTTTTTGCGTTTTTTCTTGATCTATGTCTTTGCATGATCTTGCAGTATTTCATAGCATTAGATGATGAGTGTATAATCTGGAACCATGATGAATGACAAACTTGTTCAGTATTGTTGTGTTCATTTTCGTTTTGTTTAGCTAAAAAAGAAACGGGATAAGTGCACTAGAAATCCTAAAACTTGTCAGGAAAGTGCAATTGAATCCTAAAACTTTTAAAAAATGTGATCAAGTCTTAAAACTTATCACGAAAGTGCAATCAAATCCCAAAACTTTTAAAAAGTGCAATCAAGTCCTTAAACTTATTACGAATGTGCAATCAAGTTATAAAACTTATCACAAAAGTGCAATCAAGTCCTAAAATTTTCAAAAAGTACAATAAATAGAAGAACTTGATTGAATTAATTTGACAAGTTTTAGGACTTGTTTACACTTTCGTGACAAGTTTTAAAACTTGTTTGCACTTTTTGAAAGTTTTAGAACTCAATTGCACTTTCTTAACAAATTTTAGGACTTAATTGCACATTATGAAAGTTTTAGAACTGAATTGCACTTTCGCGATAAGTTTTAGGACTTTGAATGCACTTATTCCAAAAGAAATTAAAAAAAAAGAACATGTTAGACCCTAGAACTTACCCTAGAGGTTTCGGGTTCTGACAAGTGCGTTCTAGATTCCAAAAAATGACGAACATGTATCTGAAGGTAGGTTCCACATGGAATCTATAAGGAACTTGAAACTGCTCACCCATACTGCTCGGATCGGCTGGTTTTGGATAGTTCCCGGTTCCATAAAATTGAAACTCGTACCGAACTTCTCACATTCCTTTCAATACTCATTCATTATTTAGTAAATCGAAGGCGAAAAGAAGGAAAGAAATTCAGGGTATGGAAGAAATACCAGAAGCCATGCTCGACTTGTCGATGGACGAAGATTATGACCTAGGAAATGGAAAAGAATCTGATTAAAATTTCCAGCCGGAACCTGCACTTGATCTAACAATTCATACCTTTATTTGTAGCGATAGATTACATTACGAATAGTAGTGATGAACTTTTTCTTTTATTTATTTTTTTTGTTTTTCTCTTTTTCTCTCTGCCGGCTTTGGTATCCCTCCACGGCACTGATTGACCTTCATGCAACCACGGTCGTAAGGATTGGACGGAGGAGGCAAACAGCGCACGCCCTTGCAATGCGCTCTGCCCCCTTTTCTCATGCCGCCGTATCCGATCATACTTGCGTCGACAACCGCATTGTTTGTCGCGTACGAGCACACCAACAGGCCGACGATCCAAAGAGCCACCGGAGCCTTAATCGACATTCCTCGGGAACTAGTAAAGTTAAATATGTTAAAATGCGAAAGAGAGAAAATGGGAAAGTCATATATTTCGATGTGTCAAGATGAAGATTATACCTGCCTATTTTGTAGGCTTTACGAGATAACTGTATATGGTAACACATATTAGTCAAGGCACGTACAATCAAGAGATAACTATGCAATGAATGTTCTCGATTTACCTAATAATACTTACATTTTACACACAAAAAAAAGAAATATCATAATTGTCTCTAACATAGGATAATATCTCTAATATTAAGAATCTCTAATATCTCTAACTTCTCCTCTCAAACTCAAGGTGACTTCATATAAGTCAACTGAAGTTTGAATCAATGTCCGCGGTGCTTGTTTCTCCAGTGATGCCGCGTGGCACCGGTATTAGATGGCGTCTTCCAAATCTGGCTCATCTAAGGATAGCAAGTCTAGTGGTGGTGTCGGCTTTTCGAAATGATGCACAAAAAGTTGAAAATCGGAGGGGAACTGAGCCACGCGGTCTGTACGGCTAGCATCATAACATCAAGCGGCCAGATCTGGCTTGTTTGAGGGTAACGAGTCTAGTGGTGGTGTCGGCTTCTCGAAATGACGGGCGAAAAGTTGAAAATTGGAGGGGAACGACAAGCGGTTGATGCGGCGGGCTTGCAAAATAGTAACTAAGTGACGAGGCCTGTACGGCTGTCATCGTAACATCAAGCGGCCTGTATGGCTAGCTTGGAAAATAGTTATTGGGCTATGCGACTAGCATCAAAAGAAAGCCACCTTGATGCGGTCAAAGTGATTAGCGTCGAAACACGACTATTATCAAAATGACTCGATTAAATGTTTCCTCATATGAGACTTGTGGGCACAAGTGAACACTATCGAGTGTGCACCGAGTGATGCACTTAGGGAACGAAGGCTCTAATACCAAGTTAAATATCTTAAAATGCGAAAGAGAGAAAACGGAAAAGTCGTATATATTTTATGTGTCACAATGAAAATTACTTGTGCCTATTTATAGGCTTTACAAAACAACTATATAAGGTAACATATATCAATCAAGATATGCACAATTAAGAGATCATAATTGGCTTTAACAATGGATCATATTCTATAAAAAATCTTAAGAATCTCTAATATCTCTGACTAAGTAACAACAACACTGAAAGAAATCAAAGTGGAAACGGCACAAACGGAATATCAACGAGCTTTTTTTGTTTTGCAGTGGTCTGATTTTGGAAACGTGCGTTGATGGTACTTATAGTGAGAAAATAATTGAAATTCCATAAACCCAAAACAGGAGAGACTAACCAACCTCTTGAGCCATGGACGCGTCACGCTCGCGCGTGTGAAGTCCCAAATGGAAAAATCACAGCCGGGTTTAGCGTGGCAAACCTCGAATGTCCATAAGAAAATAAATATTTAATATCACGAAAAAATCCAAACCGATACATATATAATAAATTTATCATAAATTAGTTTTTTGATCATAAAAAATCCCAAACTGGTACAACTGTAATAATTTTACTCTCCGTTAGTTGCCATTAAATTTTACTGTCAAATTTCCGAATTTGATGACATGTGACAGTTGATGGATGTACCGGTCTAGAGGTTTACAAATGTACCAATTTGAGATTTTTCGTAGTATTAATTTAATTTAATGGAGGATAAATATGTCACAAATATATCAGTTAGGAGTTTTTGGTAGTCAAAAAAATCAGTTTAAGGTAAATTTATCACATGTGCATTAGTTTGGGGTTTTTGGTGATAAAAAATTTAATTGGGATAAATTTGTCACAGGTGTATCAATTTAGGATTTTTCGTGGTATTAACCCTAAATTAAAAGAACCAGACGGATTGGATACGATTAATAGCAATAGTTTTCTATTTTAAGGGAAAAAAACCCCGGTGAAATCGTATTCTCCTTTATAATTTTCTATTAAGATGGGCCACCCTCCCCCCTCTCTCGATCGATCGATCTCAAAAAGCAAGAAACGCAAGCGAACGTAGGATAGGGCAGAAGAGGCCAAAGCTGGCGAAGTTGAATGCGTTCCCCACGTACATGATCCACCAAGGTTGTTTGCTGCGATTCATAGGTTGTTCGTTTTTTGGGTTCTTGTTGGATTTGCGTTTGAATTCTCGTATTTCCTCAAGTTTTGATTTTTTTGTTCCTTCGAAGAGTTTGACTTGGATCCCTTCTTATCCTGTTTGGAGTCCGTGTTGTAACTACATTTGAGGACGAATTTACTCTCCCCGGTCCATATTGAATAAGATTCTGAACTTTGGCACAGATGCAATAAATTTGAGATTATTTTTGGTTATTTTCCCGTCCCACTTCTCGCAACAGTGTTCATAATGGTTGGACGGTAGAGGCAAATGTTGTGCGCCCTTGCAATATGCCGTGTCCCCTTTCCTAATCCGTGGCAGGTGATCATCCTTGCGTCGATGACCACATCGTTCGTCGAGAATGAGCATATCACTACAAAAATAGTGCAAAGAGCCAACGCCTTATTCGACATCACAATCGTTGATTCGGTGTGCATTCTAGCTCTCCGAGAAGTTAATTTTATACTCATTAGTGTCGTTTTTGGGCTGTTATTTTGAGTTGGCATAGTTGGTTTAAAGTTTCAATTTCAATTCCACCGTCCTTGCCTGCCATTGAAAAAGGAAAAACTGATATTAACTAGAGTTAATACCACGAAAAATCCCAAACTAATATACTCATAATAAATTTACTCCGAATTATTATTTTGACCACAAAAAATCCCAAACAAGTACACATGTGACAAATTTAGTCCAAACTAATTTTTTGATCAGTAAAAACTCTAAACTAGTATATTTATGACAAATTTACCCTGATTTACCGCGGAGTTTACATGTCGAGAGTCGAGACCCTTTGTTGATGCATGACACAGCTCAGGCTTGCTTCTGCATAGTTCATATTCAATCTTTCCAAAGGTCATCTCAGTCTTTGTGTGAATCTTCTTCTTGGTTTCATGGCATTATTATGTTTGGCTAAACAAAAGCCCTGTTTTTGTGAAGTCAATTCAAATAGATGCTAAAAAACTAATTAGAGATTTGTCATTCCTCTAACTATTATTTATCAAAACACGTGTTTAGAGATTTGAACGGGGGTGTGCACGGAGCTGGACCAGCCGGTTCTTGACAGTTCCTTGTTCTAAATTTTTGGCATTGCGAGTAAACAATTCGGTTTTTGGCTCTAGGTGCGGAACCTGACCTACTTGGATCAACTGGACCGATATGCTTTTTTTTTTTTTGAAGAGTGATGAAAATAAAATTGCCAAAACCTTAAATCGGGCAGGCCGATTCCCGATTTTAGGGTGGAACCGGCCCTACCCGGAAACCGATCACCCAACATTTGAGAGTTCAGGACCATATGCAAGGCCCAGGCCAATGATTTTCTATCAGGAACGGTATGAGATGAACGGCTGCGATCTCTTCTTCTCGGCCATAAAAGCCATTTTGCTTGCTAGGGTTTATGAATGTCCGTATCTTCTTCTTCTCGCTCCTCCCTCTCTCTCTTTCTCTGTTCCGTCATTTTGCCCATCTTTCTCAGGTTTTTTTTGCTTCTTTTCAAGCACACCGATCGCTTTGCTCTGACCCATCTGAAATCCGTGAGGGCTACATTGTACCGAGATGAGGGATTCGCACCAGTGCCCTCCATCTCGAATCTGCCAAAGCGGCTGTAGCCAGATCCAAACGCCTCAGAGAAGTTTACTGGCCGTTTGTCGTTAATCCTCCGTCGACAATTCTGCTTACCGAACTTCTCACATTCCTTTCAACTCCCTGGTGTTTCATCATCAATGTTCAATCTCTTTCTGTTAAAGAAGTCCTTTTTTTTTTTGTTTGTGTGATCAGAGAAGGGAGAGAAGAGGAAAAGGGCATAGGATTTAGCCCTTTTTAGAGGCCCTTCTCTTACATCGAAGTTGCATTCTTGCTCGGGTCACCTTCCAAGCAAAGCTGCTTCAAATTTCCCAGCAGTTTTGTGTCTATCGGTGGCCATATTATTTCGAAATCCATCTTCTTCTTCTTCTTTTTTACAT
Organism: Syzygium malaccense; assembly: GCA_031216405.1. Lineage (NCBI taxonomy): Eukaryota > Viridiplantae > Streptophyta > Magnoliopsida > Myrtales > Myrtaceae > Syzygium > Syzygium malaccense. The sequence continues at coordinate 3,079,691 of CM062256.1, read as the reverse complement.
CCTTTTCGATTTTGCCGAGGCTGACCCGATTCCCTTGAAAAGCACTAGCTTTTTAGCGGTTGCAATTGTGAATCGAACTTTTTTTTTTCTAAAGTGATGGACAAAAACAAGAATCTCAACCATCTATATCAGTGAAATTCATGCGAGGAATGGTTTAATTTGCTCGACAAGTTTCCGCTATTTTGGGAACTAAATTACTGAAATCATATGAAAGGTTAAAGAACAAGGCCGAGAGTTTTTCAATGCTGGGTTATTGGAAATTGCCAAGATTAGGAATTTCGGAAGCTCATAAAGGCGTAAAAGAGAAGATGAAATTCAGGGTATAAAAGAAGTGCTTACTAGTATTTGTGATCGGTTACCGGCACTACGATTTCTGGGCGGTTCAATGAAATCGGGCGGTTTGAAATCGGTCGAGTTTAAAGGAGAGAATGCTTCTATGATTTCTAGGCGGTTCAATGAAATCGGGCAATTTGAAATCGGTCGAGTTCAAAGGAGAGAATGCGTCGAATGATAAATAAGGCCAAGATAACATACAAATGACATAAAAACTCACGAGAAACATTGGAACCAACAAAAGACAAAGGTCAACCTCCGGGGTCCACTCGGGCCACAATTTCATTCGGAATGTAGTGGAAAACATACGAACAAAAAAGCTTCGACGCAGTGTCTGCGACAGCAAACAAACGATTTCATCGCTAATGAATATTCCATCATTTACTTGCTTCGGTCGATGATGGTTGGTCGCTATGAAGTCTAGAGAGAGAGAGAGAGAGAGAGGGAGAGGGCGGAAACGATGGAAGAAGAGGTAGGGGAATTAAAGAAGAGGTTTTCGTTTTTCATTTTTATTTAAAAAACAATCAATCGGGTTCTCTCTTGGAACCGAGAACCGGACTACCCGAACTTTTGTTCCACTTTTAGGAATTGGGAATCGGACCGACACTCTTAGGAATCACACCCAATCGGCTGGTTCGGTTTGATCAGTCTGTCTTGCTTACCCCTACCTAGTAGTCATACTGGACTGGTTATTAGATTAAGGCTCCGTTCGTTTTCGGAAAAATATTTTTCCGGAAAACATTTTCTGTGTTTTCTGGTGTTCGGGGGGGGAAAATGTTTTCCGTGGGAAAACATTTTCCTTCCCCACCCTCAAATCCTTCATTGTTTTGAGGAAAATGATTTCCTCTTTTCACAAAAACGAAATCATTTTGTCCCAAAGTATTGGCAAAATTGCCCATGGGAGGAAAAATGTTTTCCGTGGGAGAAGAAGTTGATCGCCGGTCACCACCATTGGCCACCGGTCGCCGCCGCCGGCCGCCGCCGCGGGTCGCCGCCGCCGGTTGCAGCAGCAGCTGGTCGTTGCCGCCGGTTGCCGCCGCCGGTCGCCGTCGCCGCCGCCGGTCGCCGTCACCGGCCGCCACCGTAGGACGCCAGTTGCCAGTCGCCGCCGCCGGCCGCCGGATTGGCGGTAGCCGAATACTAGAAAATGTTTTCCGAAACTTTTTCAAATTTTAGCCGAACACCATAAAATTGTGTTCTAGGAAAACATTTTTCAGGAAAATGACTTCCGAAAAAATATTTTCCAAAAGGAGAATATTTTCCGGCAAATGAACGGAGCCTAAGGCTTTGTTTATTTCGCGAAAAATGTGATATTCCTGAAAAATGTTTTCTGTGAAGTCATTTTCTAGGAAAATGACAATATTTGGTGCTTGGCTAAGGCGTAAAAATAAATTGAAAAATATTTTTGTTATTTGGTATGGAAAATATAATTTGATTTCTGCAAATAGACATATACTATTCAAGTGCAAGTGGCTTACACATGGATAGCCAAGGAACTTGGCACGAACAATAGTGTCTTAAGCTTGAATCCCTGATTCTCAGGCATGAGCACGGGCACTAGTCTTGGATCCATTGAAACTGAGCTTGAGAACTCGGTGGTGCCTATGCCTGGCTCCTAGGTGCCCTGGCTCCAATCTATAAAGGCTGGGCCTCGATCTTAGGCGACTGGACCTTAGTAGGACCTAGGCCTGGGATCCCAGTGCTTGGGACCCGGACCTCAGCTCTCGGGTCTAGGTCGACTGATGCTGTGATTGTAGCTTTGGTACTAGTTCTCATGCCTGGGTCCATAGAGGCTGGGCCTCTAACCAACGCCCATGATTTGGTCCCTTGGATTTGGTCCCCTACGCCCGAACTCAGGTCCATTGAGGTCAAGCCCGGGACCTTAGTACCCATGCCTAAGTCCATCGAGGCCAAGCCCTAGTCCCTAGCACTTGGGCTTGGGCCTAGCATTGATGGATTGACGCTGGCCCAACCTCATGGACTTAGGCTCGAAAGTTGGGGACTTGGGCATGGGCACTGGGTTAAGGGCCTAGCCTTGATGAACTCGGGCACATGCATTAAGGACTAGGGCTCGACCTCAATATTAGAGGGTATGGCGTCCCAAACATAAGTACTGGTGTTTTAGGCCAGGTCTCAATAGGCTCGAGCACGATGGCTGGTAGGGGTGAGTGGTTCCAGGTTCCACATGGAACCTGAAACCTATCCTAGAGTATGGGTTCTCCATTTTTTGGAATCTAGAACCTATCCGTTAGAACCTGGAATCAGGTTTTAAGGTCTAACAGATTCTTTTTTTTATTGCATTTTTAATTAAACAAAACAAAAATGAAAGCAATAATATTGAACAAGCTTGTCATTTATCAAAGAGAATACAAAAGACTATTTTTTCCGGCATTACAGTTCAAATAAATATAACTAAAATGAGAAGTCATTATGTAAATTGATACTACGGGTGAGTAGTTTCATGTTCCGTATAGGTTTTACCCATGATAATAGGTTCATCATTTTTTGGAACTTGAAACCTACCCTATCACAGGTTCAAAGGTCGGTTTCAGAGTCTACTCAGGTTTCACCTGTATTATTAATTGAACAATTGCAGTGAATCAGTACTTTTAATAACCACCACTTACTGTTATGAACCTCTAACCACAATTTATTTTTAGACACACGAAGAATATGAAATATTAACAAGTCATAAAATGAAAGCTCAGACTAATGATTCCAGATCATACACTCATCATCTAATGCCATGAACCACCACAGAATCACAAGAAGACAGGTTCAGGTTCCATGTTCCACCTACTTATAACCTGGAACCTATCAATCGAAATAGGTTCCCCAATTTTTGGAACCTAAAATCTACCCTGCATACCTTGGAACCTGGAATCTATATATTCTCATTGGTCAGGTTCTTAGGTTCCAGGGTTACCCTAGAACCATGCTCACCCCTAGTGGCTGGGGTCTCGGGCATGGCGGCTGGGGTCCCAGGCGCGGCATTGATGGACCCGGGCTCAAGCTCTGGGGACCCAGCTCCATTGCCAAAGGCCACGGAACGTGCGTTGGGTTCTCGTGGGCAAGCGCAGAATTTCTTGTCTAAGCGTAATCATATTTTTAAAAATGATTTCAAGCTTTGGTAGGATAACCTATTTTGTTGATTAGGAAAATATTTTTCGTTGCAATCCAAACATTGGAAAATGATGAAAATGTTTGTCCAAAAAATGTTTTATGTGAAACAAACAGAGTTTAAGATTATGACTGGGAAAAGGAAAATAATCTGATTAAAATTTCCAATCAGATCCTGCCAATTGATCAAATTTACAATTTCTATCCTCTTATTGTGGCAATCTATTACATTATGCATAGCAACACATGATCTGATGGATATATATGTACAATAACATGACTCACTCTTCCTAACTTTGTCTCCTTCCTCTCTCCCTTATTCGAGGTGGGGGCTGATGTCGTTGCTGAGAAGATCGACTCCGTTCTCGTGTCAAGAACTCCAAATGGAGCCCTTAGCAAAAGAAGACGATCCCGTCGGTGTAGAGGTAAGCCCTCTATGTTTCAAGGGTCCGAGATTGGCTTCTTGAAATAGAGCGGGTCGACCCGCCGGCACAAAGGTTCTAATTATAGACATAGGGCGTCGACTCCTTTTGCTTAGGATTCCAGTTGAAGTTCTTGAAACAACAAAGGTCCACCCTCCTGCAACACGATCGAGCTCCACTTCTGACCGAGAGTTCGGAGGAGATCTTGTAAAGTAAGGAGTTGAAGACTAATCTCGCTACGTAAAGAGATTGTCCATAAAAATCTCCCTATAAACAATCATATAAATGGAGAGAAACTTCAATCATCTAGAGAAGCAAGCCTTAACTGATGCCGCGACTCAAACTAGAGATGCAAGCTGGTGTCGTGGCCGTCGAAAACAGCAGTTAAATTCCCAGTCATTCTCGACCTAGTCTTCCTCGCGAAATCCTCGCGACAAAAACAATCCTCGACCCTAGATGCCTCGAATCCAATGAGATGTTTCGTAATCTGACTATCCTGAGATTTCGTGCCACAAGCTTCCGAAAGCCTATTAGTAGTTCGCTTGTAGGAGCTGAACCACTTGTTCTGCATGTAGCTATTTTTCCTCCAAGGGGGCACTAGCAAGTCCCTCTTCTTCAGGGACTGCCTTATTGCCGTGCTCATTATCCTCACCACTTGCTTCAAGTCCTCGAGCTGACCTATGAATATCGGAGGAAATAATTTGAGCAATGAAGTGATGCGATCGGTCGGGCGAGCAATTTCGAATTCTCCTGCTAGGGAGACCTCGATGATGTAGCGGGTATCGTTTACATTGATGTCTATGTACTGGTAATCTCCGGCTGGTAATCGCCCAGTCTTCTCCCATCTAGATTTGCAGAGACCTGGTGTATATAGATGTAGGACTTAGACACAAATCGAACTTCACAGTTCTAGCTTTCTATTGATCAATGCAATCGTTCATAATACATCCTATAATTTCTCTCAAGTTCTTGTCTCTCAGGAAGATTAATTTGTTTTAATTTCTCATAAATCTCCCAAGCAAAATTATTCAAACAATGGAGTTGATCAAATCAAAATACATGAAATCAAAATCAGTTAGCTGATGAAATATACTAACCGGCGTCGAAGCCTATCTCGCGAAGACGAGCCATCAACCGTCGCTTAAAATCATGCGACGACATATTCACATGATCCCTCCCTATGAACTCGCAAGCGAGCTCAACTTCAGCTCCAATCTTCACCTTCACTTCGTCGCCATTGTAATCCCTCGCAAAAATCTCCTCCAACATCTCCCTCGTCGATGAATCATCGGAATCGGACAAACAATCATTGAAGTTGTTGCCCTCGCTCTCTTCCTTGCTCAACTTCTCATCATCATTATCGTCTTCGGCTTTGACTCTTCCTTCTCTCTCCATGAACGACGTCACCAGAGCAGAGAGCTCGGCAAAGCTCTCCGACGACGGCGAATGCTCGCTTCCGCTGCTCTCGCAGAGCCGAGCCGCTTCGTCAAAGGCCGCGGCTACCCTCTTGAACTTGATGGGCAATACCTTGGCCATACTTTTCGACTGAAAATGAGATTGGCTTTGTTTTCGATATCGCCTAACTTTTTCTTTTGCTCTTTTCGAGAGAGAGTTATTAAGAGTGAAAAGGATGGAGTGAGATTCATAATCGCAGGTGTTATATAGAGATTAGAGTGTGAGGCGGCTTTTGGTAGATTTGGAAGGTCGTGATTTCTTTTTCTTTTTTTTTTTTGGGGATGGAGAAGAAAAGACAAGGTAAATAGAGTTCTATGCATGAGGAATGGAAGGGATGTATGTAGTCGTGATTGTGGTCAGATTCGGATGTATCTACTCATGTTCGCGTCCACGTACATTCGTGGGTTGGTTTGTCGAGAATGAACCGGGTCGAGTTGCGGCAAATTATCATGTGCCTTTATTTTAATTATGTAGCTCAAATCAATAAAAAAAGTTGACTGTGTAGGTCCTCCCTCCAATTATGATGCGGAGGATCGAATTCTATTGAAGATAATTCCGATCTCGTCAATCTACTGGAGTGAAGGGAGATGTTTCGCCATGACATGATCCAGCGTATCCAATGAGGAAAAGACGTTCGAGATGGAGTTTCTAAAAGTGGAAGAATAAAGCCTAATTCGATAGGGTCAAGATGGAGGGTTGTTTCTTAATTTAGTCGATTTCCCAGTTTAAACGGGTTTCCTGATTTGGGAAGGTTCCTTAATTTGATATTTCCTAGTTCATATGGCTTTGTCCGTCTATAAGTAGAGGGTGTATCCTCAATTGTAAGAATTCACAATTGAATTTGATGATATATGAGAATTCTTCTCAAGTGAATGATTCCTTCAGTTCTATATCTATGTTAGAAAGTCTCAATCCTTTGGCGGTGAACTTAATAATATTTTTCCTTGGCCGTGGAACATTTTTTTATGTCTCGGTGGTGAACTCTTATATCCCATTTGTTCCCTCAAACACACAAAACACTTTCGTTTATCCCATCAAACATGTTCAGCAACTTCGTATAAACTCGCCACGTATCAAGTTGGTATCAAAGTTTCTAGACTGAACAATTTTTGAGTGAATGCTTCCATTCTCTGTTGCATACTTCCATTCTAGAAAAAAGTATTAAGTATGAAGTGGAGCAAGTCCTTGACCTCCTCGAGAATCAAGCGAGACATGGATAGCCGCGGATACCTTCGGTGTATTGTCCACCGCATATTGATTTACTGCCTTCCAAGCTCTAGGGATGAATCCAATGATATTGGGAGTGACTCTAGCAATTCGAATTATCCAATTAAAAGAAGAAGAGGGAAGCACCAGGAGAATGACCGTGAAATTAGAATGGAAGCACATGAATTTGAAGGCAGCCTCAATCCAGATGACTTTGTTGATTTGTTGTATGCTATTAAACAAGTATTTGACTTCAAGTCATACTCGAATGAAAATAAAAGCAAGGTTGTATTTCTTAAATTTAAGAAGTGTGCTTCACTTTGATGAGAAATCCTAACAAACTATAGAGTCAATAAAAAAAAAAGGCAGGGTCAAGTATTGGAAAAAATTAAGGAAGCTTATGAAGAAGAGGTATTTGCCTGACAACTATGAGCATGACTTGTTTCTAAAGCCGAACTCTCTCAATTAACATGGCATGGGCATCGAGGAGACTATTAGGGAGCTCAAACAACCCCTTATGAGGTGTGATGTACTAGAAATGCAAGAGAATACCGTTAATTGCCTCCTCTGAGGATTGAACAAGTATATCGCCGATTGCTTCAATCATATTGATCTTTTGAAGACTTTATCTAGGAAGCTATGAAAGTAGGGCAATTATAGTAGGGTGGCGAGAGGTTTCGGCTAGGCCTTCAATCATTAGAACATCCTTATTAATGGGTGCTTCTTCTAGCAAGGCTGAGATTATTTCAACAGAAGAGGCGTCGACTAAGTTCGTTAAAGAGCTCAAAAAAAAAAATTCAAATGTTGGAGGTAAAAAGTGCTTTAGGTATAGGCATTTGCAAGTTGATTGTCCTAATCGAAGGGTTATGACTCACAAGAAATTGAGTAAATTGATTTGGAATTTCAAGAGGCTAAGTAAGGAGCAGACCAAGTTGAGTTTGGAGATGAGGAGCAAGATGAGATCGTGGAACAAGCTGATGAAGATGAGTTGCTGGTCATCTGGAAGGCTTTAGGCACCATAGTTGCCCCAAAGATGCAAGAGCGAAGGAAGAGCATCTTTCAAATCCATTGTACAATTAATAGGAACATGTGTAAGTTGAATCACTAATAGTGGGAGCTGCACCAGTGCGACATCCACTACTTTGCTAGAGAAGTTGAATCTATCCACTCTAAGCATGCTTAATCGTACAAGGTTCAATGGGTTAGCAAGGGAAGAAATATCTAGGTAACCAAGCAAGCTCTTCTATTGTTTTCAATTAGTAAATGGTGTTGAGGCTAACAATGCAACCTAACGAGGTGAATATGCCAATTTAACAAATGGATGCATGCCATTTGTTCCGAGGAGAACTTGGCAAATTGATAGGAATGCTGTGAATAATGGCCATAGGAACACCTACTTGCTCCACAAAGAACAAAACAAATTACCCTTGCACCTTTACATCCCTAATCCAAAAAAATCAACCCGGGGTGAGAAACACAAGTAAAAAAATCCTTTTCTTAAGTGAAATATGGGTTGAGATAGCCATTCACAAACAAAAGCCTATTTTTACCTTAGTCATGATTGAGAGCCAAACAAGTGAGAAAGAGAGTACGTAAAATGCGCTCTTTAATGAGTGAGTTTGGGATTTATCCCGTGAATATATTGGATTTATCCCATAATATATCATATTTTGAGAACTAACGAGGTCACCTATCGATGCAATTTGGAGGAAACCAAGAGTTACAAAGACAAGCGGATGAGCTAATAGCTAGAGGATAAGCAAGGAAAAATATGAGCCCTTATTCGGTTTCAGCCTTGCTCATGCCCAAATAAGATAGTTCCTTCAGAATGTGAATGAATAGTCAAGCCATCAACAATACAGCTATTAAGTATAGGAACTACATATTTAAACTTGATGATTCCTATCATTCTAGCGTATTTTCTAAGATTGATTTGAGGAGTGAGTATCATCAGATTAGGAACAATTGTCCAATAAGTCCTAAATCTATTATATGTCGGCCAATTCGATCATAAACTTTTCAATTATGCCAACTTAATCCTAATTCTTTTGACATTTGCCGATTTTTTTTTGGGTAAGAAAAGGGGCAGAGCACGAAAATTACATTGTTACTCTCCAATCTGATCCCACAACAACAAAGGAAACAAACCTATTGGTGGACTATCTAATACATGATTATCAACCGCATTGTTGGGTTGAATAACCCAATTTGCTAGCCAATTTACGCATGCATTTCCCTCCCTAAAAAGATGAAGAATCTTAACCTGTTGAAAATGTTTGAGCATACTTCCAATTTGAGAAATGAGCGGGTCACCAAAATGAAGCGATGAAGTTGATTTATGAAGCAGATAAATGGCTATTTGCGATTCCACTTCCACAGTAAGTTTGGCAATACCCAAAGAAATTGCCAATTTGAGGCCCAAGAAGATGCCCCACAGTGTTGCTTTGAGTGAAGAACACACTCCCACTATTTTTACGAATCTAACAAGCTAACTGCTTGAGTAATGTTTGAAGTTTAGGACTAAATTTGTTAATTCAGTCATAAACCTTTTAACATGTAGTCATTTCGGCTAATTTTAGCTAAAAATCACTAACGTGGATACTGGCTGTCCAGTTGTCTTACGTGGCACGGTCGGTACTGATGTGGATAATTTTTATAATTTTTTTAAAAAATTGAATTTATTTATTTATTTTTCTTTTTTTTTATCTTTTTTTTCTTCTTTCTTCCTCTTTCTTGTTTTCTTCTTTCTTCCTCCACTGGTTGCTGTCTCGGTGATGGCCGATCATCTGCCACAGTTGAGGGTTGGCAAGGGTGGCCGTCGCCTATGGCCGATGACCTCCGCTGGCCATTGACGAGGCTTGGTGGAGGGAGAAAAGGAAAAAAGAAAAAGAAAAGGAAAAGGAAAAAAATTAAAAAAAGATAAATAATTAGAAAATAAAAAATGAAAAAATTATCCATGTTAGCGCCGGTTGTGTCACATAAAACGGTTGGAGCCGGCTAAGCCGCCATGTTAGCAATTTCTAGGCAAATTGGCTGGAAGGATTATATTGACAAATCGTTAAAAAATTTAAAACTGAATTAGAACAATTGAAAAGTTTAGGACCAAATTTGCCGCTATAATAGAATTATGACTTTTTGAACAATTTTCCCCATTAATTTAGGATAAGAGAAGGCAACAAGTGGACAACAACCTTCAAAACCAAAGGGAAACTTTAGGAGTGGCTAGTTATGTCATTCGGTCTTTCTAATGATCCAAACACCTTCGTGAAAATTATGAGTGAAATCGTTCATCGCTTTATTGGTCGCTTTGCGGTTGTTTATTTTAATGATATTCTCGTTTATAGTGAGAGCAAGAAAGAGCATTTGTCTTACTTAAGATAAGTCTTCGAAGTTTCGAGGAAACAAACACTCTAAGCCACTATAAAACAAAAAATGCCGACTGTTGCCTCCAAGCATCATATTCCTTGTCTGTTGGTTTCCAAATATGGGATTTTTATAAATCAATCAAGATGGAGGCAACGAAGATGTGGTCGATTCCAAAATCTATTTCTAATGTGAGGAGCTTTCATGGTCTTGCCTCTTCCTATTGGCGATTTGTGAAGAACTTGACCGCTATCATGGCTCCTATCATACATATATGAAGAAGGGATCTTTTGAATGATAAGGCTGCCCACAATGCTTGTGAATCATCAAACAAAGCTTTCCCAAAAACCTCTAATCTATTTAAAAAAAAAGTTGACAGGGTCGAGGAAGAATTATTTCATTTATGTCAAGGAGTTGTTTGCCATTGTGTGGGCTCTTAATCATTTGAGTCACCACTTGAGGCTTAACCAGTTTGTTCCTCATTCCGATCATGAGATTTTCAATTACATTAGCGGCCAATGCAAACTCAATTCGAGACATGCCAAATGGGTAAAATTTCTTCAATTGTTTTCCTTTTTCTTGAAAGAAAAGGACTAGCCACTTCCTATAATTTTATGATGGTTTCTGTCTATGACACTTATCTATGGGTAAAAGTCTTCAAAAAATCTACTAATCACGAAGCCTGTGTGAAAAAGTTTCACCTAAATAAGAAAGGAGAAAAACGTTCTATAAGATTGCTGCCCACAACTTTCCGGGCCGCTCTATCATTGTTTGAATTTTGGTTGTCTGAATCACATTGAATGGAATGCTTTTGCATCATATCCAAAAATAAAGCGATACATTACTGCCTTTTGTGTTGTCTATTCAAAAGGAGATTCTCTGTTATGATCCAAAGTAGGAATCTGTGCACCTTTTGTGTTTCACCTATGCCTTGTGCATCAGTTTTTTAATGTAGGTTCTAGTACTTTTTTTAGCTCAAGTACCCACGTATGCACGTATGTTTATTCCGTCCACATGCATTGATTAGACACAAACCATTGTCTTTTGTAATATAACGTGAAACTCCATCTGAGATTGATAAGCCACATCTTTCTAAAAAATTTTCTATCAAAGAGGGTATTGGTGCACGAAAAATCTCAGTGGAAAAAAGTCTTCTTCAAAATTTATTTTTTTGGTCCTTCAAATTTAAAAGCCAATATGCTGCCAGCATAAATTTTGATTCAATCTCCAGATGTTTCATTCCAGTCACAAAGCATCTATTGTGGCATGCAAAATTCGGATATTCTTATCTCAGAGCAAGACTTACCGGTTTTGAGGGTGTTCAGACTAGGTTCAGTTGCAAATTTTCGACTCTTACCCCTAAGTATAATACATATAGATGCCCACTGAGATTATCTATGTGCAGCAATATGATTTTTGAGCCTGCATCAGCCTATAATTTAAGGGGATGATGGAGATCCACTTTCCACGGTACGTTTCTAATAGTTTCTTCTCTATGTACTAAATGAGGAGTAAAAGTATCTTAATTTGCGTAACTACACAACTAAACTAATCTTAATCGAACTAAATTTAAGGCATGTCAATTGCAATTTGCGAACACAACGTGATACAAGAGACTCGAATTCATCATGATGTGGACAAGATACATACATACATACATACATACATACATACATACATACATACATACATACATATTTAACAACGTGACCTCTACGACAATTAAACTTAAATTTATTTTCTCCTCACAAAAAAAAATCTCCAAATGATACCGCATGACACATTTACCTTAAACTAATTTTCGTCTCACTAAAACATGCCAATTAACATCCCTGACCCAAGTCTACCCTCTATTACCATTCCGTCCAATATACTGTTCAAAGGCATACATGGAAGACAACTATAATACAAATCCGACATAAAGAAACATAAATTCGATATGAAAAACTCACGTGTGTTTGCCTGAATGCATTTAAATAGAAGGTAGATTTGGGCCACGGGTACCAGATTGAGATTTTCCGTAAGACGAAGATTAGTTTGAGGTAAATATGTTATCAAGTACCATTTTAAAATTTTTTGTGATATAAAAATTAATTTATGGTAAATGTGTCATAACAGTATTTGTTTGAAATCTTTTACGAGATAAAAATTAGTTTGTGAATAAACGTGCCACGATACTGTTAGTTTGGAATTTTTAACAGTATTGGCCATAAAATTAACATGATTTTATGTGTTCAAATACTTCTTTTATTGAGTCAAATCATCATGTCAGGCAAAATTCAAGCTACTTCAGCTATGACACGGAAATAAGCACGTCTTTGCCACTGCTTTCTCAGGTCCACAATGTGTAAAGTTGACCATCTAGTCTAATTTTTGCTTTTGTCTCCATCTTTTCAGTTAAGCATTAACCACTTACTTTGCCGTTTATGCCCGTAAAGGCTAATAGTCGCCCTTAAGACTTTGACAAAAGAAGAAGAGGATGTCTTCTTTGGGTCCTTTTCAAGGCTTCAAAGCGCGTGGGGTCGAGTTTGAACGTTGCCCCTCAATGAATGGTCTCGATCTCATTTTAAACCATGAATGATATTTCTTGTATCACTCTGAAACCCAGGACTTGATGTCAGTGTCGCCTAAACCTAAAAACACCACCTGGTGTCAATTTAATCCAAATTGTGAGCAGTTTTTTTGCAGGTTTTGAGGACATTGGTTATAGAAATATGTACTTCCCGGGCAAAGAGAAATATAGCTAGAACCCGATCTCCAGTGGACCAGGTGAATCTCGGTAGCTAGTAATGTGGGTTCTATTCGCGGACCATGACGTTGATTTTTATGGTCCATGATGGATTGGTCTAAGCAATGGTTTCGAGACCTGACGTGCTCAGGAGTAAAGAAGATTAAATATGCTAGGCAAAATTTATCGTGCTTGGGCAAGCTGAACCCAAGAAGGGTTGCTTTTTATAGACCATTTCCATATTACCTTTCGAGTCGATCGAATCAGGTGGGTTCACTGAATTGCCAAATCCACGATCGCTTGTGTAAGAGAGAAGCTAGATGGCTCTTTTTGCGTCAAAAACGAGGATGAAGAAAACAAAATGCTTTTGACGGTTTGGATCATAATAGGACTCATCATATGAAATTTAGGGTACAAATGATAGAAAGTGATCCAAGAGGGTGTAAAATGAAAAAAAAAAAAGAAGATCGGATTGAGGGTTGCAAAATGGAAACTTCCGTATTTAAATGAGAACCAAGTCGCAAGAGGTTTAAGATACAATTAATAACAATGGTTTTCTTCCCAAAACTTCTCTGAATTCTATCTTCTTTATTTTCCTTTTACTTTCTTATGCATGCAACGCAACCGATCTTTCCTTCCTTTGAGAACCTGAGCCCGAGCGTGGTGACTTGAGTATTTGGGCATGGCTACTGAGGACCCGGGCATGGAAGTGGAGTGCCCAAGTATTGCAGCTAAGGATCTCAGCACAAGCACCGGAATCCCTGGCTTGACCTCTGGGGACGTGGGCCCGCGCCCAAGTTCTAGTAACTTGGGTGCAGGAGCCGAGTACGTGAGTACGAGCACCGACTTCATTAGTTTGGTCTTTTTGGACCCAGGTCGGGCTACCGAGGAACTGGGTTGGCCTCTTGACTCGGGCCCGGCCACCAAGGACCTAGGACACATGCATTGGGGCTCTCGTGCCCAAGCATTGATATCCAGTCATAATTTGAGAAGGGCTTTTTGATCTTTTAAAGAAAAAAGCTACTTTCCTAAATTTAAACATAAGTTTTTCATTAATTATAAAAAGTTCTTCACTAACTCATTTTTCTAAGTAATCCAAACATTGGAAAATGAGGAAAATGTTATCCGACATAAAACTTTATCCTAAACAAATTGAAAATCGAGGAAAAAAAGAGCTTTTTCAAGAAAGTTTTGATCACGTTAACAGAGTGCTTTTGCATTATATGCTCAAATGAATGAATACATCACTACCATCTGTGTTGCCTCCTCAAATAGGATCCATAGTTGGGGAATCTGTGTACCTTTGCCTTTGCATTAAATTTTTTTTTCTAACGTATTGGTGCACGACCAATCTTTGTGAAAAAAGGTCCTGTTTGAATTGAAAATCCAATATGCTTCGAGCATAAATCTTGGTTCCATCTTTACATGGTCATTCCATTCACAAAAAGCAAGGCTTGTCTAAGCTTTAGCTGTGATGCAGCAATATAAGCATGTCTTTGGCATATGCTTTGTCAGGTCTTCTTATGTGTAAAGTTTTGTGTTTTTTTTTTCTAATGTGTAAAGTTGACCATCTCGTTTTTATTTAATCTTTCGTCTCCTCCTCTTTAATTAAGCATTAGTCATTTTCTTTGCCCTTCCTCTATGTTTTTTTTTGTTTATAACCGGAATGGCAAACTCGCCCGTGAACTTTGAGATTTGAACCCTTGAGTTATATTCTTGGATCACTCAAAACCCCAGAAACTTGATCTTGCTTCACCCCTAAACCTAAGAACTGCAGCTTGTGTCAATTTGAAGCAAAATTTGTCATCATTTTTTTTTTTGCAGTTTTTTGAGGACATTGGTTATAGAAATATTAGTCTCCCGGGCGAAAAGAATTATTACTAGAACCCGATCTCCAATGGAATAGGTGAATCTCGCTCATAAATAATGATGGCCCCCGTTTGGAGCCTATATGATTTAATGATTATATATTTTATGGTCCATGATGGATTGGTCTAAATAATGATTTCGATGCTTGACTTGCTTATGAGTGAAAAAGATCAAATATCATGCTCGAGCAAAAATTACTATGCTCGAGCAAACTGAACTAAAAAGGGTTAGCTTTTCTAGATCACACCATTTTTACCCCTGGAGTAAATCTGGGGTGGTTTGGCCGAATCGCCAAATCCGTGATCACTCGCGCGAGAGACAAGCTAGGTAGATCTTGTTCACGTCAAAAAGATGACAGAAGAAAAAGAAAAGAGAGGAAAGCAAGTTACGTTTTTGACGGTTTGGAGCATATACTAGGACTGATGCAGTGGAAATTTGGGGGTGCAAAATGAGAGAAACTAATCCTTGGTGGTGCAAAATGAAAAATAAATTGGCGACTCGGGGAGCAAAATGAAAACTCCCGTGGTAACATAGGAACCAAGTCGAAAGACGCTTCAGATACGATTAATGGCGATAGTTTTTCTATTTACGGAAGACCTCAATGAAATCGAATAATCCTAGTAATATTGCCACTCGCTCTTCCGCCTCTCTCTCTCTCTCTCTCTCCCTCCCTCCTCCCTCGATGGCTGAAAAGGAGATGCTATTGCAGCTTCGTTAATCGGCCCCTCCTCCTCCCTCTCGATCTCAGAAGCCGAAAAACGCACGGTAGGGCGAGAAAAGGGGCCAAAGGGGCGAACTTGAACGCGTTCCCGCGTGACCCACCAAGGTTTGTGGCTCCGATTCGTGTGGTCCGTTGTTGGGTCTTTGTTGGATTCGGGTTTGGATTCTTGTATGTACTCAAGTTTTGATTTTTTTTTTCTGGGGAGGGGTTGACTTGGATGCCTTCGTGACCTGTTCGTAGTCCGTGTCGTAACTGCATTCTGAGAGCGAATTGTTTGTCCTGGTCCCGTGTTGCATAAGATCCGAACTTTGGCAGGGCTTAGTTTTTGTGATTGTTTAGATGGTTCAAACTTGTAAGGATGCTTTGTCGCTAGATCCTAGGTTTTGGTTTGTGTTAGGTTTGAGATGGTCTCTTTCGGTATTCATTTGGGGTGCAGGACTTCATTGTGGGGATTTGATGTGAGCGGGAAATCACGCTTCAGTTTTGTGGATTCAGCAAAACCTGAAATATGTGGCAGCCTAGAGTTTGTTGCTTTAGTTTTGTGGAGTGAGCAAAACCGGAAATCCTTGTAAGAGTAGAGTTTGTTCTTGATGGAGCTTCGCGTGATGTTCTGATTTTGTCAGCATTTCTGTTTCTAATAAACACCGGATTTCTGTTTTGGACTTCTCGAGGTGTACTGTCAGTATAATCAGCGGTTCTGTTTTAATGTCTCCTCTCTCAATTTTAATGTGGTTATGGGCATCGGAGTTGCTTTTGCCGTGCTTTAGTGCCGTAGTCTCAGCAGTCTGATAGAATGACAACTTTTGCCACCAATATAGGTGCTGGTGATTCATTGCTAGTTTCTGGGTGGTTGGGTGTTTTCATATGTAGAGCAGATTTCCAGTTGTTTACCATGGTTCTTTCCATCTCATCAAAATATTCCCACTTATGAGGGAGAGAGATTTTTTAGGGTTTTGCATTAGCTGATAAATCATTTTTTAAGGGTTTGAAGGGTTATTCTCTCAAAATGTCACTACGTCCTGTGATCTCTTTGTTGTGCAAGTTAGTAGCTTTAAATGTTAAACACATATGAATTGTACTTGTATGTAAATGTTGTATTGTGGCGTAATGTCTCGCGGGCTGACACAACCTCCAGTCCATGACAAATGCACATGCATGCACAAGTGTGGTATCTTTGTGGCTTATGGAAGTTGTGACTCTCTAGTGAGATTATGATCTAATGAGCAATGAAATCTTTTTGATACTCGTATGATGTTTTGTTTTTTTGGGACCATCTTGCCAATGTCTGTCATATGACAATTGGAATGAGCTACTTTGTATTGGAGGACTTCCGTGGATTTTTTACCTACCTGTAGAGAAGTTATTGAAGTTGAATTGAGCATCCATTTTACATGATAATCTTCTCTGATGTATTTCTCCATATTGGATCTTATTCTAACATACAATGACTGTAATCTTATCGTCTTTTGATTATTTGAAACTCAACGTGTTGAAGTGTTGTATATGTGTTAAATTTATTCTTTTTACTTGTCTTGGCTCCACTTTTTAGTTTCAACACTATCTTGTTATATGCAGGGACAGTTTTATTTTGAGAGTGGATTAATTGTTTGTGTGACGTTTAGTTGGATCTATCTAGAAATTCATCCTACCTGAGGGAGAATGGCGGATGGAATTCCAAGTTTCTGGGGCCCAGTGACATCAACTAAAGAGTGTTGTGAGCAGAATTACGTCTACTCTTCTTATGTTGCAGAATTTTTCAACACAGTGTCGAACATTCCCTGCATTGTTTTGGCGCTGATTGGTCTGATAAATGCCCTAAGACAACGATTTGAGAAGAGATTCAGTGTCCTTCACATTTCGAATATGGTACTTGCTATGGGAAGCATGCTATATCATGCTACCCTGCAACGAGTGTAAGTTCCTTTCTTAACCCTGCATTACTTAAATGAATCTGTTGCTCATGAGAATCATTCCATGGTTAGGTATCGTGCATCATGTAGGAGATGAGATGTTAAAACCACCGAATTAGATTAACCGGTACCTCATAAATGAATCCAATACTTTTGCATTATAAACATCCAGGGCATAACTTTGGAGGGAATATGAGTATCCTGACTAGCTTTTAAAGTGTGTGTTCTTTTCCTGAGACCAAGGGTGTCTTGCTTGTTGGATACTGTTTTACCCAGGCATTAGGCATGCGTTCAGCTTCCACAATCATTGCCCCCTACCTTGTGACTTCAGCAAAGTAACCTATATTCTGTCCCTATGACTTTGAAATGTTAAGGACAAAAGAAGTATCTGACACATTAAACAGCCAAGTTTTGACGAAGGGAATCGCATTTACAACAGATCTTGGCTTGTGTCATATAGTTGGATTAACTATAATTGCACTCATCATTCTTATGTAGACATTAGGATGAAGTGAGTGGTTTTGTTTGTTACCGGAGTCTTGGATGGCGCTGATTCTTTTATTTTGTTTGATAGGCTTGAACTATGTTGTGGCATGGGCATACTGCATGATTTATCATAGATTGGCTTGCATCCTGATAGCCTGTTAATGATATCTGTCTTCAATATGGTCAGATGACCGTCGTTAGAAAATATTTTGTTGTGTAAGCTTAATAGATATGTGGATGCAATTTGTTAAATTTATCAGGCAACAACAAAGCGATGAAACTCCAATGGTATGGGAAATCTTACTGTATATGTACATCCTCCATTCTCCGGACTGGCACTATCGCAGTACGATGCCCACATTCCTCTTCCTCTACGGTGCTGTCTTTGCCATTGTACATTCATTCTTCAATTTTGGCATTGGCTTCAAGATTCACTATGTGGCCCTCTGTCTGCTGTGCATCCCCCGGACGTACAAGTATTATATATACACTGCCGATGCCTCAGCTAAACGACTTGCCAAGGTGTATGTTGCAACCCTTGTTCTCGGCAGTGTGTGCGGGCTGTGCGATCGCTTCTTTTGCAAGAAAATATCTTCTTGGCCCATCAATCCTCAGGGCCACGCGCTATGGCATGTCTTCATGGGTTTCAATTCATACTATGCAAATACGTTCTTGATGTTTTGCCGAGCCCAGCAGCGGGATTGGTCACCAAAGGTGGTTTATTTCATGGGGATTTTGCCCTATGTGAAGATTGAGAAGCCTAAAGTCCAATGAAGTATGTCAGAGAGGATGATCGACTTTTATGTTTGCATAGATAGTTTGAGAGTTTTCAAAGGGAGACGGGAGCAAGCGAGCAATTGCAAAGTTTACTTTTGCTCTTTTTGTTGGTATTCATTTGGTTACACTATGTCATCTACTGGCTTTTGCGCTTGAAAACAGGGAACGTGTACCATATTCAATTCGCCTTTCTCTTCGTAGGACGCAACAGCTCTGCATGCAAACCAAGCATATATTTATGTAATAGCTGTGGATTCAAACTCTCATCTTCTTTTGTTGTTAGTGTGTCGTTAGTTTTGAGTCTTGGACTGCTTGTTATTGCTGGAGAACAGTGGGGTTAATACTGAAGCAGTTTATTGTTTTGGAGAACTACATAGGAGTACCTGCATTGAAGGTAAAGGAGTTTTTGTACTGGAATTTTGCAAGCTCTTGGTTGCCACTTCCTATTTCTTGCACTTGTATTCTGTTGAAGCAGGCGTAGCCTGTATGCCGCGAATCACCAACAAAAAATTTAACACATGCGCGAGCAGACATACACCCTCGCACAGAGTTATTTGTGAGCTGAACGATCTGATGAATAAAGTATGGACATAGATATTTGTTCCAATGCCGACGCAACATGAATCTTAGCTTGCGTTGATTCTGCTGTGTTCTAAACCCGAATGGGGCGAGGTTTGTTCGTCTATATTAAACATATGAAATATAAGTACGCGTAAGGTACACTCGACAGTATTCACGTGTGACAACAGTTGTCACTTCTCATTCCTTTCTGCAAGAATAGGCGCGCAATTAGGATGCTGATTTTGGTACGATAGGAGAAGCCAACACAGAAGAAAAGATACGAGAGCAAAGCATACCAAATTCCATTCCCATCTGATTCCCTCTTATCCAATAAGCAAAAGTAATCAATTAGGACTCCCACTAGCCGTTGCAAGAGAAGAAAGAAGAACTGGAACAACATCAGAATATATGATTCGCTGAGAGAAAAGGTTTAAGGGACATTCATCTTCGTGGGACACTTAAATCTTATCCCTTCCTAAACATAATCTCATTTAGTCCGATAATCGGGCATCTGATGCTTCTCAATAGTCACAATTTGGAAAATGCGCCGGTAAGCACAGTCCCTCCAAAGGGGCCAAAAAGAGTAACAGAGGACAAAAGAAGCAGACTAAGTTTCACAGACCGATATAGCCAATCAAGACTTCACCTACGCAATTGGTTAGCATACACTGTACAAAACATTCATCCAACAAAAAGCCTCCCTAGCAGTTGCGAATGCTGCAAATACTGACAGAAACGACAGCATATACAGTGTCCTTTTGTCACTGAGCTCCTGCGGGCATGCCATGCTCGGTGTCAATGGCTGACAATGAGTTAACTAAGAAAAGTCCGTGGATGCTGCAATGCTTACTTATGACTGTGCAATCATCGTCTCGTTGATAATTTGCCCAAGCTTCATGAACAGGGCTTGCTGTTCCTCGAGAGTAAGGTTCATTACAATCTGCAAGATATCAACAAGCAGAGACATTCTCAATGGAAAGTGAGTTTCAAAAGATATTATATATGTCGTCATACCTGCTCCAAGATCATCTCAACTGACAAGTTCTGAGGCACTACAAATGACTGATGGTAGATATATGCAAACACAGCCATCACCATCTGAAGTAGAGAAGCTGACTTAGTAAAGCAGAAGAGGCACGTAGCACGAAACCTATTTCTCAAACAATATGCACACTAGCCAACTGAAATGGTGAAACTAAGACAAATATACAACAGAGAACAAGAAAAACACTGATCCTGTGCAACTTCAAATGATACAAGAGAATGTTCTGAGTTAATTATTATGTCACCTGACAATCCATTCTATCGGTTATTCCACCATGTCCTGGAATACTGTCACCAAAATCCTGTAGCACAAAGGAGCAAAATGGAGTGTCAAGACCTCAGAATCTGAGTCAGACCAATTAGAATTGTTTTAAATTACAAACCTTGATCTTGAAAGCACGTTTGAAGCCGCTAGCGAAGAAGCCTCCAAAAGGTGCTATAATCGACGCGAATAGACCAAGACAGAGAGCATGCCATTGGACTGGCATTATTGCCACCTCTTTCCATGGAAACTGGTCATTAACAACAAACTAAGTCATTGAATCTAAACATTTTTTAAAAATAATGCCAACTCTCTTAGATCCCGTATCTCACGAATTTCCTTTAGGCAAACCAATTGCTCAAACAGCTCAAACATACAAGAGAGGACTAATCAGGCCAGATTTTAGAAGCTGCTGAGGAAACTCATTAACCAACTGAATCAACACTCAGAATTTAAGCAGGAAAAGACATTGTTCATTCCAAAAATTCAAAATCACAAAGGAAATCTCCAGTTCAAGAATCAACTTGTTACAAAAAGCAATAAAATTGAGAGCAATTGACTCACCCATTCAGGAAACAATCCGGATATAGAGTAATACTCTGGCCTGAAAAATGGTCCAGGATCACAGTGGAGCCAACCAGTAGATAAATCCTGCGATGATCCGGATGAGACATTGAAGACCTCAGATCATTCTGAAGCAGAACGTGATTCAAAAAAAAGTCTTAGTAATAACTACCTTCCTCGGACATGTTAGCCACTGGAAACGGCCCATAATACTTGCAAGCTGCATATACATGAGAACATACCATGATTACCACCATCAAACTGAATCTGGTCATAATTACCAGCAAAAAGACTATACACAAGCCAATATGGGACCAGTTACCCTCAAAGCATGAAAATCT
Source organism: Syzygium malaccense (assembly GCA_031216405.1). NCBI lineage: Eukaryota > Viridiplantae > Streptophyta > Magnoliopsida > Myrtales > Myrtaceae > Syzygium > Syzygium malaccense. The sequence goes on along the minus strand of CM062256.1, from coordinate 3,058,529 downwards.
CAAAAGGAGAAGTAAAACCTGTCCAGACAGGATCAGATGCACAAAACCTATCTCACAAAAACCAAAATAGACCGCACATCCTACCATGACACAAACAGTATTGTGAACCACGTAAATTGAATAAAGGTCTACTTCCATCACCCCCAAGCAAAACAGAGGTAAGCATTTGGGTACTATTATGTGCACACATGCAAGCCAAAACGGCACAAGACATAGGTACAGTAAGATATCTTGACAACTCACCGCAAATGCAGAGATCATAGTAGTAAAAGATGCTCCTATAAATCCCTCCCAAGTTTTCTTTGGAGACAACTTGATCAATGGGGTTCTTCCAAAAAAGAAGCCGAAGATATATGCGGCGATGTCATTGATCACAATAAGCGTTGCTGGAAGAAGAAACCTACAGGACCAATAACACTATTGCATCAATGACGTATAATTACTCATGCCATTGATTACCAAATAGGCAACTAGAAGGTGAAAGTCTATTCACAAAAGACTAACAGCTTCAAAGATACAATTGAAAACTTGTAGTGACAGATTACTCCACATAGCAAGGGTACTTGACGGATAAATCAAAACCTTTAGACTACTCCAACGATGTTAAACCACATGAAAAATGTGAATAAGGCATCAAATTCTCAAAATGTCGGATGTTGGCCAAAAAAACTCTACAAGATCAGAAATGTCAAATATCGTTACACGGAAAACAAATCAAGGGTGAATCCTAGCTAGTGATTTTCAAAAGTGAATATCGCAAATTTCTGCAAGATACCTATCGAATCCCTTCCTGATACAGTCGTAGGATATTTATCCACGCTTACTGAAAAGCTCCATCAAACTTATGTCCACTCTCTCCAAATTAAAAAGGAAGATGACCTTGAAAAATCATTCATAGCTGTGAGTAAACATAAAGGGTGCAAACGAGAGAAGGGGACACCAACATAGGGACGCATAAGAAATCCTGAAGGCATCTTAAAGTATCATTTTTAATCAGAAGAAACCATAATGCCAAAAGTAGCTCGCTTTCGTTTCCATGGAACATTGATTGTGCAAAGCGAAGATTTCAACGGATGGAGGACCTATCAAGAAGAGGAATTGCATCTATCACTTTTATGATACTTCTTTTGACTATACAGAAGTACCACACTGCAGCAATAATCCGTGACAAAGAAATGAGGGCAAAATAATTCTCTTAACCATGCACCTTGCAGAACTCAAAGAGAAAAACCTGAGAGCAAACACTTTGATCATTTCGTTTGATATGGACACTTCAATCATGAAGGACAGATAATAAAAAAAGAAAAAAGAAGAATACACGACAATTCCAGGCCCACAAGAATACGATATCAAACATAGGATAGGAAGTGGACATGACAAGCTCAGATGAGTAAGTCAAGTGAACTTAAACATAGGAGAAGTGCAGGTACGCATAATAACACTTTGGGCTCAGCATACAAATTTGACTTTGACATGCATCTTTACATGCTTTCAAATAGACGAAAGGATCAGAAAGATTTAACTTTCCTTTTCCAGATGTAGTTACTCACCAGAATATTCCCTCAAAGATGTTGGCAACAGTAAAAGCAGACTGAGTAAACACCACAATGAGAATCATGTGTGTCCAGGCATACTGGCCAAATTGATACTTGTACATCTTCTTCTTTAAAGTAACAATGAACCACACAAAGCCTGATTCAAGTCAACAAGGATTACCTATATCAGCAATTTTTCATAGTAAAAAGCTGCAGAAAAGAACACCAGCCATTTGTACATCAATATTATCCATTTCCATGCTAGCATGTCCAATTTTTGTGCACAATATGAAACTCCATCCTTGTGGCAACACCGGAAAAAAATGAGAATTCAATTACAGTTTTGATTGACATCTCAATCATTGAAGTCAATTTAAGAGGATTTACTCGGATTAACAGATGGAGTTAGCCTACTTAGAATGATTGTAATGTTTGCACATGCCTAAGGTTGTTGATCGGAGCGTGGCATTGATAGAATCAACATGGTTAAGGAAGTGTGGTTGAAAACCACCCTCATACTAACATTTAGTACCTTTGAATTGCCTTCCATTCTTCCCTAGCAAAATACTTTTCAAACTATGGACTTCGAAGAAAGAACATAGTTCACAATGACCAATCTCAATTTTCTTAATTAACAGTACACTACACATTGACATCATGCAGAACACGCCAATCAGACAGGCTACATCAGATCATCCACACAGGCATATATACAGTAAAGTACAGCCATCGCAACTGTTCAAGTTATTCTGAACATTTGATACGCACCTGCAATGTACAAGGCATAACAGGCGATCATATGATACTTGACAAGTTTGCTGACAAGCTTATATAAAACCTTATCCGTTGTTACAGTGTTGACTAGTTGTTGGCTGAGAATGCGTCCATATACAAATAACATCGCCGTGAAGAAAAAGTGCCTGAACAAAGACATGTTAATAAGAAATGGTTCCCATAATAAGCCTCACTAATGCTGATCACTTGCATAGTAACCCTAAAAATGAATCGGTACGTGTAGATTTAAATCTATGCAATACCAGTTCAACATCCTAATTCCTGGGAGACGTCTGTCTTCAGGGTCTCTCCTTAGTAGAGCGAAAAGTTCTTTTGCCATGAAAATTTGTATAACGACAATCATGGCAGTGATGTATAGGTGACCCATGTAAATAACTAATGCAAATCCCCCAATCATCCACACAGACGAGTGAGCCCTGATCAACATCGATCGGTACTTATTTTGATCGTTAACAAGCAAATGGGTTCCATTTGCTTTACTGGCTTCTTGAACAACCTGACAACATGAAAATAAATGATCCCCCTATTAGACAGTGGCAGCATTCAAACGCAGCAACAGCTGATCAAGAAAGCATCCATTTACAAACCTCACTGGAACGCCTACGATGCCGAGCCCGAGGCGTTTGAGAACCGCTGTTCTGCATCGCTCTACTCTGTAATTATCACTCAATAGCAAATGCATATACTCTTGAAGTGATTGCGGCTGATTTCAACTAATGAGCTGCTACCTGATATACCAGTTAAACAAATGCAAATTACTTAAGACAGTTCATTCCAATAACACAATCAGATAGACAATAATATGTCAACAAGAACAATCGAAAGGAACAAATGCACAAGCTGAAGTATAAACCAAGAAAAACATATTCCCAGTCGGATTAACTTGTGTCCAACAACTAAAAATGTAACTTACTCCTTTTGAAAGCAACTCAGCTAATCACTTCTAGCATCTTCAGTCACTCGTAATAATTCATCTGCTTCCAATTTCTCCCCATCTCGGGCGAGTACAGATTCCAACACAGTCCAACATTAGCTAAAGAACACACCGACCCAACATAACACGACAAAATCAAACGCGAATCCCACCAAAATCATGCTCTGAGACGCCAGAGAATATCGGAAGAACGAAACATCATGGAACAATAACAAACCAGACCCAACAAAGAAAATCAGGAGAAGAAACGAAAAGAAGCTCGATTTGCATCTAAATCACGGGCGCTCGAACATACCCAAGAACTCCGACCCAACAAAAGCAATAACATACCCAAGAACCGCCATCAAAAAAGCAACCATGAAAACAATTCACACCCAATGTAATCAAAAGTGTGAAGGAGTGATAATAACCTAGTTTCGCTTCAAGAACAAGAGATCCCGCGGGAGGAGGGCAGGAGGGAGGGAGGGGAGAAGCCAGAGCGAATAATGGAGAGACGAGAAGCGACGCCAGAGAGAGGGAGAGAGAGGGAACGGAAGTGGGAATTTTCCCTTTCGTCTCCCTCCGTTGCTAATTTTGTGGAGGAAAAGACCAAAAGAATCGAGAACGCTGCACGCAAAAGGAAGTAAAATCGTTCCTTTTTGCCTTTTTCTTATTCAGCTGCAGTGAGAAGTGCTTGCAGAGGGAGAGAGAGGGAGAGGGAAGAGAGAGACGAGAGAGAGGGAGAGGAGAGAGGGGCGGAACCTAACACGTGGAAGATAGAGAGGACGTCACACGTGGAGATCGTGCAATCGCAGGCTGGCTTGGAGTATTAAAATTGAAATTGAGAAAGGTGAAGATGGGTCAAGAACACAAAGTTCAAATGAATTTTGATTTGAGATTTATTTATGATGCGCTCGTTTCGCGAAAAATGAATAATTAATGATCGACGGTATTGCTTATAAAAATGAATTAATGAAAAATATTATTATCTTTTTCGAAAGTGTTTAGATATAAATTATTATCGATACCAGCGATTATTTTTTGGGAAAATTTCTTCAAAATCACTCATTTTCCTCAAAATAAACAAAGCTTTAAAGTTTTCTTCAAGACTTTCCCCTTTACGAGTAGAATCTTGTCCACTATGTGAACGGAAAGATTTGCGTACATCGTGAAGTTAGTCGAACGGAATATTAGATAATTTATGTTTTTAGAAGAAAAAGGCCCCGAATCTAACAATGGAGAAAGAATGGTGGCTACAAGTACGGAAAATTATACTCTGTAAGTACCTTATAATATTATAATACTTTGCAAAAAAAAAGTACCTCATAATAAAAAAATTGACCTAGTATAATGAAACATTGTCGAGCTTAAGCCTCATTGATCTTTCTCAAGCTTATGTCCAACGGTATTATTATTCATAAAAAAAGGGCCTTTAGGTTAGGAATAAGTCCCACATTCTTCTTGTTACGGATGACCTGAATTATATGTATACCTCGATTTCCGAAAATCTAAAGTTAATGTTGTTAGGCTCAATTACATCTTCATTAGATATATCCATGTGATCCGAACTAGCCGGTTTTGGGCGATTCCTGATTCCAAAATTTTGAAATTGAGAATAATTGGTCCGATTCCTAATTCCAGGTGCGGAACCGAACTGCCCGAACCGGACCGGACCCTTATGTCTTTTTTTTTTCCTTTTCTTTTAAAGAGTAAAGAAAAGGAAACGGTTAAAACCCTAAATCAGACCAGTCCAACCCGGGAATCGAAATGAGATTGACTCGTATGGTCTTGCCTGGTTCTCAATTTTAGAGTGGAACCATTCCAACCCGGGAATCGATCAACACCACTATTCTTCATGGTCTATGAAGCGGGGATCAGTCCAGAAAACATCATATAACTAACACAGAGAAACTATGGCAACATGGACCCCCACATCTAATTAGACACGTTGCTATTAGGCTCGTGGCGACGAGCGTGACTCTTCTGGAAAATGTCGGTTTGGATGTTACCGCCGCCAGACCTTTTTAGCATAAGATGTTGACTCTTTCTCTTCTCGTGTATGGTAGAAAAGCCTAGGGAAATAAAAGTCAACGCTAGTTCGAAGTTCATTATAGGGCTCTAATGATTGGAGTTAATTTCACTGTTCACTGACCTTAGTAAAAGAGTATAGCCTTAGGTTAATTTGGCGATCTCGGTACCTCAAGCAGCCGTGAACTTGTAGTGATAATCTGATGGCTTCAACCTAGTGTACAAAATAATGAATGAATGTTATCGTTCAAAGAAATATGCTAAATAGTAATTGGGAAGCTCTACATATGCCTTATGTAATGAGTAAATTGTCGCGTGCGTCGCACACGTGACAAGGCCATATATATTTACCGAAAAAGTTCATTGAAACCCGAATTTATTATAGCGTGCTTTGAGTATTCTTCATCATGCTGTGAGTGTTATTAAATGTACGATATTTATTAACTTTGAAGCGAACCGTGAAAAGAAAAGAAGAAGAAGAAGAAGAGAATTTGACATTTAATTATGGGCCGGGCTTTTTCCACTCCTAATTTGCCTAAAACACTACCCAATAAAATATTATGACCATTTCACCCATTATGGATCTCACCTTTAGAATCTTAATTGTTCCCTTGGTTTCTTTTTTTTTCTTCTTTTGTGGGTCCCATTTTCGTTCGTCTTCATCATTCTCTTTTTCTCTCGACAATCATCTTTCTCTCTCTTGCGGCTCCCACGTTTGACAAAAAAACGTGGCATCCTTTGACGAAGTTGAGGCAGGTGCTAAGCGTGAGAGTCGGAGAGAGGTAAGGTTGTGGGGCAGGCTCCGAGTAGCGATTTCTTGCCAAGGTAGTTATTATTGCACCTGAGTTCGCCTTTAGGACGATGGCGACATTGCAAGTGCATGAATCAAATATGTGGGTGAAAAGAAGTCCAAAAAATGTGATGTCTAAAAAAACTAAGACAAAAGATAAGCTACTCACTTTTAATGGTTTGACCCATCTATATTGGATTTAAGGTTAAAACCATGTCTCTTGAGCAGTTTCATGTGAAGTCTGTATGGTGCTGGTCTAAACTACCCACATGGAATGATCATGTATAGAAGACAATAAAGTAGGCCATTTGAAAATTAGAAAAAAAAATGCACGGAAACGAAACTGCATAGATATCCTAGCAATTCCTTTTTTAGAGAAAATGCCGTCATAATCACCTCCATAAAAGCACATAACTCAATCCAATGATGTTATCTCGATCTAATTGGTGACTGTGCAACATATGGATGCCCTTCTCTATTCAAAACCAATCCAATATTAAGCAGAGGAATGATCCAACCATACTTTGCACTGCCACCAAAAGATTTGCTAGCTAACATGCGAAAATGCATTTGGCGTGCCCACTTGTTTTCCACTTTCTCAAGAACCGGAAACAAAATTGTAAAAGTTTTAATTAACCTATTAAAATGAGAAGAAAACTGAGGAAAAAATCCTTCATCTTTTACTGAGATCGAACCATAATTAGACCAATTTTATGGGGAGATATCAAAATGTGCATCTTGAAATCATTTTGCCAAACATATTGCAAAAAGAAGAAGGTCAACAGAAACCGGTTCGGGGAAATTTTCAATGAAAGAATACTAAAAATCCACTCAAAAAATCAAATGCATGCCCTATCTTAACTGGGTCAAAGAAATCCGTAAGTTCAATGTTAGAAGTTAACGGGTTAATAAACATTTTTTTACTTGGTGACAATAAAAAAGATCCCCAGAGGGAGAGAAAAATCAGCAATGCCAAAAGACCTCACTAAAGATCCTCAAAAGCATAAATTTTAATTAGATTCAACACTAAACAAGGAATACATCAATACCAACCTTTCCCACCCATAAATAATAATAAAAAAAAAGAGATGAAAGAAGAAAAATAAGAAAAAACACCTTCAATCTTCATTGACCAAAACCCATCACAGGGAAAATTACCACATTGCTCAATGTTAACCAACACTCCAAATTTAATCAATTTATCCAATGCCCATCATGAAAAATCGACGTGAAAACTATCTCAAACATAGAAAAAAAGAAAGTAGAAGGAGAAAGAAAGAGGGAAGGATGACGATAAGGAAAGCGGGGCCCGCAAAAGAAGAAAACTAGGAAAGAATACTAAGAGAATGCAAATGATGCTTAAAGGTTGGACCCATAATGGGTAAAATGGTCACATTACTTTGTTTGGGAGTGTTTTAGCCATATTAGGAGTGGAAAAAGTGCGGCCCTTAATGATTAATCACGTAAATCACAATGATTAGTTATATATCAAGTAATTCAAGAAGTCGTTGGATTTTCTTAGCATACAATGAGACAATTTCATTAAAGAACGAGACAATAATAACAAATAAATTAAAGACATATTTAATGTTGAATGATTATCTATTTATTTCGATAAATTATAATTTATCGAAATAGAAAGAAGAAGTTAAAATGAAAAATATCGTGAATTCAAAGGTTTAAGAGGAAATTGTAATCACGTAGCAAGCATACTACATAAGAAAACAAACACCATCTAATTACCATTAAAAACATATAGAAATGTGTCTGTTCACTCTTACTGTCTTGAGAAAAAATTTCTGCATTCATATCATCTAATAAAATGTTTGTCCAAGCTACTTTTGGAAATACGAAGCGAAATGTCTATTCGAACATGCTGTTTCGAAGAATGATGTGCATTTATGCACATATTAAGAATACACTATTTCAGAAGCGCATGCGCCATCTAACATAATTTCGAAGAGACATGTTTTTTCATGTGATTGTATGTAATTGTAAAGTAAATAGTACCTTGATTGGTGGGGCTGTTTGCCCTAGATTGGGGGAATAAGAAATTTATGAGAAGCATAACACAAATATGATCTAAACTACAATTCAATGCGACGAGATAGGTATTAAATAGAGGTGCCAGTTCAATAAAATAAACTATTTAAAAACACTTGGTCTTATTTAATGAAATAGACTGATGTCCAGCTATTATGCTTTTAACTTTCAACTCAATATTAGGTGTAAGGGTTTTTATGTCTATGAATGGATGAATATTAGAGTTAATGACAAAGAGACTACTTGAAACAAATGTACTACAAAGTACCATTTAAACGAGAAGAGAACTCTGTTTCGCTGAAAACAAACGATTTGAAAAATATTTTCTTAAAAATAATTTTTTGTATTACTTGAAATAATTAATCAATGAAAAGTAATTTTATTATCAACAACAATATATGCCCAAACTTTTTCATGAATGATGAAAATATTTTTCACTCATTTATTTTTGTGAGCAATATAAGCGATTTTTATTTTTCGCAAAATAAATGAAGCCTTAATGTACTCTTGAAGAAAATTTACCTTCTACGTTAAAAGTAAGTATACTATATATAGAAAAGAAGAATTAGCTTTTAATTAATAAAAAATAGAAGTAGCTTTTACTTTTTGTCAAAGCGGCATGATTTTCAACCATGTAAGGGAACCACTGATCTTACTATATAAGGTAACACTGATTTAAACTTGATTGAATACATAATTAGTTGGCATCACTTTGGAATCGATAACAAAAATAGATATAAATCAGTAAATAAATAAATCTAGATTGTAACATAATAGCATATATTTTCAATATCATATGAGAGTAAAAATGTGCTTGGGTAATATAGAAAAGAATGAAAAAAAAGTCTAAAAATATGATTTTTTTTTATGCTTTTGCATGAAAGCACGATAGGGTAAACGCACACCAAATGCAGGGTTCGCAGAATTTCGAGGCAGTGAGTAGAACTTCTCCATGTCCTAGTTCGTGTGATGACGAATACGTGCATTGAAAATCATCTTGGAGAGAGAGAGAGAGAGAGAGAGAGAGAGAGAGAGAGAGAGCTTACTTCAAGCAGACCAACCGAAGGACGTCTTGTTCAGATGAGTGCATTGAACAGAGAGAGAGAGCTTACTTCAAGCAGACCAACCCAAGGACGTCTTGTTCAGATGAGTGCATTGAAGCTTCTGCTGAATTATACAGTTCTTGGAGCACCAACTTCTTAATGAGTGCATTGAAGTCTCTCACCCAACCCGAGAGAGAGAGACAGAGAGAGAGAGAGATACAGAGAGAGCTTAGTTCAACCAGAACAAGGACGTTTTCTTCAGATGAGTGCTTTGAAGTCACTTGACATTCTGGTTGTTGGAGTATTAACTTCGAAATGAGTGCATTGAAGTCTCTCACCCAACCTTAGTACCTTCTCCTTCTCAGTCCTTCGTCCGCTCCCTCAAGAAGCCCCCACGCCTTCCCTTTTCCACCTCTCCGCCATCTGGCTCTCCTCACGCCTTCCCTTTTCCACCTCTCCGCCTTCTTGCTCTCCTCACTTGGATCCCTCTCCTCCTCTTCCTCTTCCGCCTCGCGCTTCTCTTCTAGTCGCCACAGCGAGCGGAGCAGAGCGGACGACCACCGCAAGGCCAATCTTGTCAGGTTTCGCCTCAGTTCCTCCAGTGATAAGCGCAGATGGCTCCTCGATCCCGCCTCCGTCGGCATCCAAGGTCTCTGATTCTCGCTCTGAATTATAATTGCATGTGAATATCTGAGCCCCGTTGAGTTTGCTTGTTGTTGATTTGGTGTCCTTTTGGTTGAGGAGTTTATATGGAAATTTTACTCGATTCCGGCATCCAAGGTCTCTCTGTTTTTCCTCTCTCTAATTGTAAATTTCATTGTTTCTCTGTTCTTATGATATGATCTTGATTTTGATGTTTTTCATTTGTTCTTTTTCTGGGGGGTCTGGACTTGTTGGAGTTGGATTTTAAATCAGATCCGGTGATTAAATGAGAAGTGGGCGATCTCGATTTTGCTTGATCGAGCAATCCTTTTTGTTTTCCTTTGTTTTTGCTAGTGAAGGCAGAGAATTTTCAGTTCTTGTCCTTCTGTTTTTAGCTCAGAGCGAGAAGTTTCTGCATATTTAATCGAATGCTATGGCACTGCAATCATTACTGGTTTCTTGAATGCAAAATGGTTGGAGTTGAATCGAGTTCTTCGTAGCAATACTCAAAGTGTAGCTGGGACTTGGGGAGAGCATCACCATTGAGCATGTGTAAACTGTAACGCCTTGTGAAGCTCGAATTTGGGAGGTGGCTTTTGCTGTATCTGTATTTTGTTTTTCTACATTGTGCAGACTCTGGTGTATCTGCTGATGAATCTGTGGATTTTAGTGTTGGTTTTCCAAGTCGAGAGTTGGTATCTTATGGCTGTTAATAGTTAGTGCAAAAGAAGTTGCAGTGTCAGTTTGTCAGGTCTTGTGCTTACTGTTGTAACCATTGAGCAGAATCTGTAATCAATCATCTGTAAATTGTTCTTAAGCAATGGCCAGGAGCAGGTTGTCGACACCTACCATCTAATCATGAAGGAACCGCGGAATGCGACAGTACTGGAAACAGATTGAGACAGATAGATTGGCTAAAAGCTGGTTTTCTAAACGGTGACAGAAGAAAATTTGGTGTGGTTGCCAAAGACAGAATATTGGACAAGATGACTTCCAGTGAAAACCCCAAGGATTTGTTTGATCCGATACTTCACCAGCCAAAGAATTCCGATGCGGTTGAGAACTTCGACTATGAGGCCATCCCATGACTGGTCGTGCGAGTGTGTACTGTTATCATAAGTTGAGAGCTGGTTTCTTATGGCCCTTAATTGTTAGTGCAAAAGAAGTTGCAGTGTCAGTTTGTTAGGTCTTGTGCTCACTGTTGTAAATAATGAGTGGAATCTGTAATCAATCTTCTGTAAAATGTTCTTAAGCAATGTTCTAAGTATGGATTTCCTTCTCATCTCTCTCCTGTGCCGATTCTTCTCTTTTCCAATTCTTTCAAAACTCTGCTTCATTAGTTCTGATTGCAATAATGCAATTTTAGCTAGTCTTTTTGGAGGCTAGGAAACTTGCATTCTCAATAACCAAAGAGCTGGGAAAGTAAGAACAGAATTCACTGCTCCAGGCACTGAATTCATATCCATTTCTCGTCCAAGCAGCAAAGAGACAAAAATGTAGGCTGCAGGTAAAGTTTGCTTTATGATTCTGCTTTTGTCAACTAAATCTGTACCTACTAATCTGAACTATTCCGTCTAGTTTACGGAAATAGAATCCATACGTACTCTAGGCAGTTTCCTGGTGATACTCATTTGAGGGGAGAAAATATTAAAAGTGCCAAAAATTGTGTGAGGCGCTCACTTTAGTGCTAAAAATTTTCGCCGGCTCACTTAAGTGCCAAATCGGAGGAAAAACGATCACTTAAGTGCCAATGGCGAGAAATTTCGGCCAAATTAATCCGTGACTTTTATAATTAAATTTTTAATCTTAGTTGGATTTTTTTAAAAAAAATTAATCTACGTGGTATTTCCACGTATATATTTCGATTTTTAAATACTTTTTTTCTTTTTTCCTTTTTTTCTTTTCTTTCTTCTCCCTTTGGTCACCGCCGGTGACCGGAGGCTGGCCATTGGCCGCTTGGCCTCACCCGGACGAGGCCGCCACCGCCCGCCACAGGCGAGGCCCAGCCGACCCTCGCCTGGGCGACGGCGGGCAAGCCCCGGCGAGGTCGGCCTCGCCTCGCATGGGCAAGGGCGAGCCTCGGCGAGGCGACGCCCAGCAGGGACACTGTGACCTGGGCAACGGCCGGCCTCGCCTGGCAGGCGGCGGCGGCCTCGTCCGGGCGAGGCCAGGCAGCCGGTGGCCAGCCTCCGGTCACCGGCGTTGACCAAAGGGAGAAGAAAGAAAAGAAAAAAAGAAAAGAAAAAAATTATTTAAAATAAAAAATGCTGACTTTACGTGTTGATTGTATCTCCAGCGAGCCACATCGGCTTTAGAAATTAATAAAAAAAAATGCCACGTCGGATTTCCGGCCAAACTGACCGGAGTTGGCACTTAAGTGATCGTTTTTCAAAAATTTTGGCACTTAAATGATCCAAATGAAACTTTCGGTACCAAAGTGAGCGCCGTACACAACTTTTGACACTTCTAGTGTCCTTCCCCCCTCATTTGAGTGTAAATTTAGATTGCTATTCTGCTACTTTGTACAGGGCAGCAGAGTCTGGACTCTATGGTGTGAGGTGTTCTTTAGTTTTCTTCAATGGCAAATATTTGGAAAAGAGAGAATGTATCGAACCAAAGAGATGAAAGATAAGCTGTTCAATAGTTTCCCTGTGATTTCTCCTCCACTACAAGGACTCGGCACAGCTTTCTCCGGTGATATCCTTTCGGGAAAAAGCACGGCCTGAAGAGAGGCCGAGCCGAGAGGTATGTTCATCTGCAGCAACTCAGTACTCAGTAATTTCTTTTGATTCAACTCAGTTTCGATCTTATGAGAAGGTTGATGCACCACTGCCTTGTGTGCATCTTACACTCGTGAAAATCTGGATGTATATAAGTTGAGTGTGGCGCATCTGCTTGTCTTTTGAAGATATGAACGCTTGTTTTTGAATCTTTTATTCCCGGGTGGATGAGTCCGATTTTATATATACTGCCACTATCCTTCGCACGGCAGTTTTCGTGAATACAACTATACGCACGTTTCATAAACCAATAGGAAACGCACAACGTTTACCATAGTCTTTGCATGCATTGCTTGATCGATAACAGGTGTGTCGAATCATTCTTGTGTAGTTGGATATTGTAAAAGCATGGACAAAAAGGGCATCGTATTTAGCCAAGCGATGACAAATATGAAAGAGATCCTAGATCACCTACTCCGGAGCCAAAAACAAAGAGAGATTGCTACATATTTTACTAAAACAAAGAAAAAAGAAGGAAACACCATAACAAAAACCATTGAAGAACCCATTCATTATACTCTGGAGCGCATTGAGGGCTCGAATCACTAAGTCCTTGTTGGAGGCAGGCTAATTGATTGCGGCGAGAGAATCCGCAAATGACTTTAGATACCGAAGACAGTCAAACATGGATTGGTCAGGTTCTTGATGGCATTTTGAAAATCAAGTTTTAGTCCAATTTCTTTGGCCATGTAGCGATTAGTAAAGTGTCATTCAAGAGCTAGCCAAATCTCCTAAGATGTCTGAAGGTTATGAACTTCATGGAATATCTTATTGTGAGGATCGAATTGATTAAACTCCAAAAAAATGACCTAGGTGAAATAGTGGGGATTGACCACCACAATACCATTGTGACAAGTTTCAGTGAACACAGAAAAGACCCATCCGCATAGCCACAATAGATCATTGTGGATTGAAATAGACTCGAATTGAGATTCTCACAGAAGATAATTACTTGCTCCAATGTTCATCCTTTTCTTCGCTTGCTCCAATGTTCATATCGAAAAAAGCAGCTCAAATCATAGTTTCATAGACAACCAAACAACCAAATATCGAATCAATCTTCTCTAATCGGGATATCCTTAAAGCATAGGGATTGTATCAATTTAGCCAAGCGACAACAAATATGATAGAAATCCTAAATCACCTCCTCGAGAGCCAAAACAAGAGAGATAGCTACATTTGTTTCTATCAAAGCAAAGGAAGAAAGCTATATAAGAAAGGCGGCCATGGGAGAACCTGTGGATTCTTTATAACTGATGTCGTTCTTGTCTTTACACACACTACGCATTTCAATTACATCAACCTAACTTTGTTATTGTCGCCAAATTTGTCCAAAAGGCATCAACCTTGGACCATATCACGGCCTAAGCCATGAAACAAGAAATTCTCACGTAAATATGCTATATCCCAAGACGAGAACTTCACCTAATTAGCTGTCATATGATAATACTCCCATGCAAAAAGATAGAAAAGCACAAGAGCGAAACTCCTGCAAAGATAAGGATAACACCCCCTTAATAAGAACCGACAGAAATAGATTATTACCAAGTCAACCAGTAGAGACCGAGATCGGCATCTCTTTCTCCGAAACCCTACATAATCCGCTTGAGAACACTTGAGTCGATCTGTTTCCCATTCAATCATTCATCGATACATTACTATTCTTTATTCTTCCCTTAATTATTGGCGTCGTTCATTTGGAGAGGTGGATCCGAAGTCTGACCATGGGTCCAGTGCTGACCACAAACAAGCCGAGGAGCAGGCATGCGAATTTCGAGAAGGCCAACCCCGACGACGATTACAGTTCAAATGCGGGACAGGAATGCTTAAGCGTGTTGAAGAGGAGAAAGACGAGGGGAAAGAAGAGGAGATACCAAGAGCAGCAATGTGAATCACCGCCACCAGATCAGAAGAAGATCACAACATTGGTCAAAAGTTTGACTTTGAGGGAATGGATTTTGTCTTCTCCTGGTAGAGAACCGGGATGCAGCTATGGAGGCGAGCCCTTTGTGTTCTTCCCACAGTTCAAGGGGGTGTATCCACCTTCTTTGGAGGTCGATGAAACTTCGATATCAATAACGGCTATGCCGTGTAAGGCCAGGGACAGTTTTTCGTTGGAGAGGCCATTGAAAATTAGTGGAGAAGATGATAGAGAAGAAGAACAAGAAGAAGGTGTGGTGTCTTCAGCATCCATTCGAAGGACTGAAAGTGGGACGTCAACGAAGAAAGTAAGCTTCAGGTCGCCTGTGGAGGCTGATGTCATCATCTTTTATTCTCCAAGGGATGATTACTGAATTTGATGATGACAATGATGATCATGGAGAGTATGAATAAAAAAAATGATGATCATGGAGAGTTGAATCAAAGATTGATGACCGAAGCAGACGACAAAATTATGTCTTGTGAAATTACATAAAAACTCATTTCCTATCAATGAGATGCGGTGAACAGAATCAATTACTTTACGGGAATTTTTCTTTTTGTAATTGGTTTGCTTAACTAGAATGAGCATGGACAACATCTTGATATCCTATGTCGAGTGCCTCATATTAGGACTGATCTAATGTGCAACACTGCAATTTTTTTATACATAAATTCTTTTGTATTGTCCTCTTATGAAAAAAAAAGCAGTGCTTACGAAATTTAATGGGAGTTTAATTTGACTTTAAACATTTAATTTCAGTTTTCATGTAATAGTGCGACAATTTTTTTTGGTAAAACACCCGATTTCTCTAACTCAATTTCTCTAACTATCTCGTAATTTTTTCTAAATTAATAAAACATTTTTACTTTGAAAGGGTTTATCTGCCTCTTCTTGTACTCTCAGTTTGGATGGGGTTGATTAGGAAGAAAAATAAGGGATTTAAAAGATTATGAGGGAAAAGAAAAGGAAGATTTGAAGAGATTGAGTTATGATGCTGTTTGGATCCTAGCGAGAGAAAAGAAAAGAAAAGAAAAGAATGCATTATAACATAAATTTCTTTTTGTGTATTTATAGATAGATGTAAACTAAGGGTATAAGTGAGAAAAAAGAATACATTTATTTGTTATTACACAAATCCATTCATTTCCTTCATATTTGGAGAGATTTGAAGGGTTTTAGGCTCCGTTCGTTTCCGGAAAAATATTTTTCCGAAAAACATTTTCCGCGTTTTCCTGTGTTCGGGGGCGAAAAATATTTTCCGTGGGAAAACATTTTCCTTCCCCACCTCTAAATCTTTCATTGTTTTGAGGAAAATGATTTCCTCTTTTCACAAAGAGAAAATCATTTTCTCCCAAAGTAAAGGTAAAATTGCCCATGGGAGGGAAAATATTTTCCGTGGGAGAGAAAGTTGATTGCCGGTCACCGCCATCGGCCGCCGGTCGCCGGCCGCCGCCGCAGCCGCCGCCGCTCGCCGCGCGCCGCCGCCGCCTGTCGCCGCCGCTCGCCGCCGCCTGTCGCCGTCGCTGCCGCCGCCGCCGTCGCCACCGGTCACCGCCCGCCGCCGGTGGCTGCCCACTGCAGCTGCAGCTCGCCGCCGACCGCCGTCGATTGCCAATCACCTCCGCCGGATCGGCGGTCGCTGAACACCGGAAAATATTTTCCGAAACATTTTCAAATTTTAGCTGAACACCAGAAAATTGTGTTCCAGGAAAATATTTTTCAAGAAAATGACTTCCGGAAAAATATTTTCCAAAAGGAGAATATTTTTCGGCAAACGAACGGAGCCTTAAAGTGTACATAAAATTAGGGGTGAGCACAAAAGATAGTGAGCTCAAAAGCTTAGATAGGCCTGGACTAAACCGGCCCATATTCTCGGTCTTGAAAAGGCTCGACCCGAGATTTCTAGCTTTCGTTAATTTTCTTTTTGGGTCGGTCCAAGCATTTGGGCCCGATATGCTTAGGCCCCAAATGGCCAAACATATAATAGAAGTGATTTTTGAGGTCGACAATTTAATAACTAATACATTTTTAATCTTTTAGAAAAAAAAAAAATACAATGAAAATTCAAGGCAAGTCCGAACTAGCGCAATCTGGTTCATTCCAAGCCTTTTTATTTAAACTGGGATCAGGCCATGCCGAAAGAAGCGTTAAGCCTCAACCTGTCCAGCCCGCCCTCATCCTTACGTAAAATTGATCGGACGCATCTCTCATTATCTCTTAGAATTTCTCCTAATCCTTTCTCTCCATCCAAAAATGGTTGTGCTTCTAGAACCTTTTCTCTTCTCTCCTAATTTTTCCTAGCATATGAAGCGTTAGGCTCTGTCGGAAGATGATATATTTTGAAGTTTTTGTGAGGAGAGGAGGAAGTTAAGTTCTTTCTTTATAGTCCTCAACTCAAATAATCCAAACGGAGTGCTAGGATTCAAAAAGGTTGTCTTTACTTCAGCCCGATTGAACTTGAGCCAACCTTGCACGACCCGGAAAATAGTACCGACCCTTTGTCGAACGGCAAGTCTATACATAACCGGTTAGGCATGACCCTAGGGCCCTGCCTAGCCTGTCCTTACTTAATAATTGATCACCTCTACTATGGAGATGCCAAGGTTGGTTTAACTAACTACATGCCTTAAAAATTATTTTGATTAGGTCCTCTCGAAGGACCACATCATCCTCCACCAAACCAATTGCAATTACAAAATATCGAATCATAAATTCCGGTCAGACTTGGAATTGATCGACATATCGAAATCGAATGTCCTAAATGGGACAACCTGTCACATGTGAGGGATGAGAGTTGTCCTTTGCATCATACTTTCTAGTAAAAGAAATTTAGTGTTTTAACGCAACTAGCTAGCCAACTTTGCAAGAACAGCTAAAAAGCATTCGAGGAAGTAATTTCCATAAATAAATCATATGGATTGTCTATGTCATGAAATTTGGTCCAATGTCTTGTCTCTTATCTTAGTTCGTACCGTGGACTTTAATGAAACTTTCGGCACGAATGATGCACTTTTGATGAAACTTTGCCCTTAAGCCCCTAGGTGGACTCCAGTGAAAGTTGCTATTGCTAGATCCAATATGCTCCTTAAAGTCGCCGCCCATGACCATAGTTCAACATATTCGGATAAGAAGACATGGAGTGTTATTGAAGAGCCACCTTAGTTTGTTTCATAAGCATATATCTTTATGCGAACCCCCTTTGAGGCGAATATCTGTTACTAAGATGGAAAAGACCGACATCCATGTGGAGCCATGCCGCTCAAGTCCTCGATTTCTCCTTTCAGACGAGCAAACCTTTGAATGGGCGTTGGCGGGCGGTTTCTATGCATAGTGTATATGATCGATTCAATATGATTATAGGATGCGTGCATATTCATGATCGCTTGTATTGCATACAAAAAAATGAACGAAATGTATTTTTACCATCCATAAAAAATATTTAGGCATAAATTGTTATGGATAATAAAACATTTTCCAGTAACTAATTATTTCAAAGAATACAAACCATTATCATTAGAAAAAATCTTTTCCATAGTAATTTTTCACGAAACAAATGAAGCTGTAAAATCATATAAATTTCCAAGTCTTGTAATTAGGTTCTGGATGATTAGGCTAAGTTAGCTTTAAACTATGCAAATCCTTCTATTAAGTAGCAACATTATTTCTCGATGTTTCCACTAAAAAAAACTACGATATGGCAATATTCAACATAGCGAAAGGACCCCAAATCTAAATCGTGCATGTATTTGAGGAAACACCACCAACAATATATGATGCTACTCGTTGTCCTCGAGTCCACACAATGAATTAGGTTGAGTGATAGAAAGGGATGGACGATAAAGTCAAAGGAAGGTAATTATGAATGCTGGTGAATTAATTGAGTCTCTAACAATAGGCTCAACGCATGGCAAGCCAGACGGGGAAGTTGGTGCACGCCACAATAAGTGATTCCGTTTTCTCCTGGCCTTTCGCTTTTTCCTTAACATTTTAAAGATGATAGAGGGGCCTGTTAAAACCTACCTGAGAAGGTTTCATCGAAGCCTCTTTCTTTTGAAATTTTTTCATATATTAAAGTAAAGAATTAATACCACAAAAACTCCAAATTATGCCTACTATGACATAAATATCCCAAACTATTTTTTGTATCAGTAAAAACCTCGAACTTATACTAGTGTGACCAGTATATCTTGGATGGAACTGTAATGAAGGATATATATGTTACATATGTATAAGTTTGGATTTTTTTTGGCATAAAAAAAGTTGGGGGTATTCATTTCACAGTGGGCAAGTTTAAGGTTTTTAGTGACATAAAAAAGTTGGGGATATTTATATCACAATGCGTATAGTATGGAGTTTTTTATGATATTTATCCATAAGTTAATATTTAATGTTTACATATCAAGTGATGCAACAAACTATTATTTAAATAAATATGCCACACTTGTTTGAATGGACATGCACTTTTGTCACATCGTTTAACATACCAATTTTATGAGTCTATCTTAGTATACCTAACATGTTTTTGCATCAAACAGGCAAAGAAGATAGAACTAGGGACCAAAATAATTTGTAAAATTTGTTTTCCCCCATTTTCAATCTTCTATTTTTGTGGAATTTGTTCAATGCATTAGTTTCATTTACCCAAATTTAGTTTTGTGATAATTTTGGATCAAATGAATATAACAAGAAAAAATGCTCCGAAATCTACCTCCTAAGAACCCAAAAGAAACGCAAGAATCATTTTTAACTTTTCTATACTTTAACTCTTACAAACAAGAGAGTACTACAAGAGAGAGGGAAGGTCGGAATGTTTGTCACATTCAAATTCTTCCGTACCCTTCATGGCTGAAAAGTGGAGTTTTATGGCATTAGTATTAAACATGAGACATGCAGAAGGATTTATACAACTGGTTTGAAGTAATATCGTTAGTGTGTTTGTGTTAGGAATTAGGGAATGGGATGATTATTATCTCAGAGGATCACTAAAGGCGGGGTTAGCCTCCTGTGCGCAAATTGATCACGATAGGCTAAAACCAATTATTGTATGGATATGATTTGTATGGCTTACTCAAGGTGCTCAAGGCCCGAGCTAAATTAGGTGTGACATGACCAATGATGAGGATGTGGCTCGCCATATTATCCTCGGAAACAATGCACCAAGAAAAGGGTGGCTTGGTGTTTCAGTTCATCAGGCACCGCACGGGCTTCTCCTTGGCTAGTAAAGTTTCTCCCCAAAACAAATGGCACCATAGCAAGTTTCCCAAACTGTATGAGTGAATGCCAAGAATAGGTTTATTGCCATGTTTTCAATAAGAAGAGAAAAGATATGTTGGTTTGCTAAAGAAAGTGCTGCCAAGGGAGTGCAATTGCTCAAGATGCCACACTTGGTAGGCAAAACACAAGTGACTAGAGATTAGTGAACAACTTTAATCGGGAGAAGCCACCCATGAAGTGGAATAGCATGTTCTATTGGACGAGTGTTTGCCAATCATGTCCGTGGGAGTTGTAGTGATAGTTGAAGAATGTAAGGAAGGGATAGAATAGCCAAGGACATGCGAAAATTGGGGAGGGGAGAGTGTCAAATTCCAATTTCTCCCATATCTATCCCAACAGAATAGTGGAGGTTAATGGCATCATGACCAAGTGTGAGAGATGCTAAAGGGTTCATATTGATGGATTGTTGGAGTAACATCAATGTGTATTTTCTAAGAACTGGGAATGTGATGATTATCATCTCAGAGGATTTCTGAGGCGGGGTTGGTCTCTTGCATGCAAATTGGACTTGAGCTCTCATCACTCTACTGATGATAGCCATGATAGGTTGAAATTAATTATTGTACTAAAATGATCTATATGTCTTACTCGGAGAACTAGATGTCAAAGTTAATTGGGCGTGGTATAGCCACTAATGAGGATACGATTCACCAAGGAACGATCTATCAAGGAAAGGTTTGCCTGATGTTCCAACTTATCAGGTGCTGCAAGGGATTGTCCTTGGAGGAAAGTTTTTAGCTCACGTCATGTGCACATGCTTCCACACCAAGATGGATGGGAGAAATTTTATGCAATTTTGAATTCGTATAGAGACTAATCCGTCTCAAATCCTTTGCTATTAGTCCAAATCCATGAAATCCCATGCCAAACTTGTCCCAAGCTCGAGACAAGTTATATCAAAGGGGCAAGAAACTCGTCCTAACCATGACATGTAAGAATTCGAAGTCCGGCGAACCCTTTTGGTTGGGGTTATCCAATTTTCTCAATTGAGCATGAATGCTTTCAATAAGTGACGCATGTTAACACGAAATAAATGATAACGCTACCTAAATAACTTACTGTTTCCAAAATCAAACATTATAATAACTTAATATGATAGTATTTGCCGTATTTGGTAATGTAACAATTTTTGAATTTCGGGGGTTAAGGATCCGCTGTAAATATCTGCCAAAGATAAGAAAGACAGGCGTCTCGGCCACAGATGAAGCTGGCCAATGGCGCGAAGCGTTCTTCGCTTTGGAGCGCCAAAACCGCAGCTTCGTTGGCATTGGAGGCGAGCGGTGGTGGGGCCCCGCTGTCCGGGCCAACTACCATGCCAAGAACGTCACGTCCGTATGGCTTCGCCGCAAAGGAAAGTGCCACGAAGCTCGCTTTTATTACCATCGCCCTATCGCCCCATGACGCCATTCGCTTTTTAACGCCCCCAGAGATTTGAAGCGAGAGATAGATATAGAGAGAGAGAGAGAGAGAGAGAGAGATCTTTCTGTTCTTCTTGCTTCTGGGTTAAGCAACAGAAGCCGATAGGAATGGCGGCGGCGGCAGCGGCGGCTGTTCTCGTCCTGGTCAGCCTCAACGCGAGGTGGGTCGGAGCTCAGGTGCACCACGTGGTCGGCGGCGACCGCGGCTGGGACGCCTCGAGCGCCGTCGGCTCCTGGTCCTCCGGCCGGGTCTTCAGGGTCGGAGACAAGCTCTGTACGTAACCCTCAAACCCCTCTTTCTTCTCCTCCTCCTTTTACTTTTTCCAGAATCCGGAAGAGAGAAAAGGTTAAAGATAGCCAAAATATTCCAAGTGTCTCAAAGCGTAACCCAATCACAAAGTGTTCGTTCACGTGTTGGCATTTCTGACTGTTCTTCTTTGTCGTATTCTGCTGGCTTTCTGGCTCATTATGCCGAAAGTGGAATGTGGGTATTTGGTGGGAGGTTTAGTTAGCAAATCTCGTCTTTCCTGATTTAATCAGAAGAACACAAGCAGGTTTTGACATATCATGTGCGTCTGCAGACCGCTTATCTATGAATGTTTGCTCTGTGTTCTGACTCTCCTGGGAATGAAGAATGCCTAGTCTTCTGTAATCATCGTTTATACAAATCGTTTATGTTTTCTTATTATACAAGCAAGATATTATTATATTCACAGACAGTTCATGTACCTTTAATCCTGCCGAGAAAAGCTACTTATAATAAGCGGCTATGGGGTCTTGGAATTTGGGTTCGCTTCTTTATTGGGTTAGATAGATAAGTAAATAAGCAGGAAAAGACAGAGAGATGAAAGGGGTTTAACTTGGGCAGGGTTCGCCTACTCGGCGGCGCAGGAGAGCATCGTGGAGCTCATGACCCGGGACGAGTACGAGTCGTGCAACGTGAGCAACCCGATCAGGATGTACACCGACGGCCTCGACAGTGTCCCCCTGGAGGAGCAAGGCATCCGCTACTTTACGAGCAGCCGGGGGGAGAGCTGCAAGAGCGGCCTGAAGCTCCATGTGGAGGTCCAGCCGCAGGGAGCCCCTGATGCCCCCAAGATAGCCACCTCCGAGGGGGCCGTGCTCGCCGCAGCTGACGGCCCGGTGACGCCGTCTGCAGCCGATCGCATCGGCGGGATCGCCGCGCTGGCGTCCGCCGGATTGTGGCTCTTTGTTTTGGGGCTATTTTAGTATGTTTGGAAGGATGTTTTCGTCTGGCCCGAGATATCTCATTGTCTGGACTGAATCATGTAAGACCAAGCCTTATCGATTTGGGCCATTTTGGGTTTTTCAGCTTGTGAAGGTCTTTAGGACAATTGCTGTTTCTCTTCTGTATTCATTTCCTTATTCCATGGAATGGTGTAGTTTTCAGTAGTATCATTAGTACCTTAGTATTTGTATAGTGATACATGGGATCCAAAGACTCTTTCGCTAATAAGAAGAGGCGGGCATATGACAACATGTTGGTTCCGAGAGACTAATCCGATTCCATTTACAACTTTGCGTGCAAATCTCACAGTGAGCAATGAGAAACTTGTTTTCGCAAGTTTCAAGCATTAGAATAATTAAATAATAAACGTCTTTATTTAACAAATTAAGCTTTTAAAATAGTTAGCTGTGGTCCCGTAAAATCTCACATGTTATCATAACTGAAAGTCCTGAGTTCGAATCTTTTCAAGCCCCATTTGTTTCTTCAATTAAATATGTCAACATTTAGTATTAGGTAAAAAAATCAAACTAAACATGGGGAAAAGTGTTAAAATAATTAAATATTAAACAACACGTTCATCCAACGGCTTAACCTTTTAGAACAATTGACTGTAGACACACAAAATCTCACATCAAGTACATCACATCAGTAGATAACATGTAAATTCATCACAAACATGGGAATTCCGTCACTTATGGAAGTCTCATCCATCGATATATCATGTAGATCTTGTATGGAGTCAAGTGTTTTGTCCAAGGTTGTTATTTTTTAATGAAGAGCATTGCAACATTTTTGCTGTGTTTTCCGTTTTGGGCCTTTATAATTAGGCCATTCACTGAAACATCCTTATCAAGCAAATGGGAATCGGGACTTGTCTGCTCGCTGAACTCGTATGCAACCTTCTTAGCTGCACTTTGCTCGCGTGGCAAAGTTATCGTCCTCGGACAGCTCCTGTCTAACTCAGGCCGATTATGCCACTCGAATATTCTTCCTCGAGCGGCTGAAAGTGACAAGATTGGCGGTAACACTAGCTCGAAACTACTGCTCTAACTTTACTTTTATAGATGATGTTTCGCTACAGGACGCTATGCTCCGTCTCCACTCCATTGTCAGCTTGCTGGGTGCTAATATCTTCTTCTTTTTTGCTAAAACAAATCGTCCATTCCATGAAAAACCATAGAAATATTACAAAGAGGAACCCGAGGCCACATTAAAATAATAACTCAAAGCAGACTCCGTGACACATTTTTTGAACTCCAGACGAGAGATTAGTAAATAGACAAGAAGATGCAATCTTTATGTGATGAAAAGCCCAATTTGCAAGCTTATGAGTAGCACGATTATTAGATCTATTGGTTCACTTCAGAATCCATCCTGGGTTGTTGCTAAGTGGGAGCGAGGGTATGAGACGGAAGGATGAATACTCCAAGGGCAAAGACTCTTGTGTTGAATAGCATCAATTAAAACCTTGCAATCATTTTAATAAACAGCCTTACGAATGTTGAGGGACCGAGTAGCTTTGCAGGCAAGAAGAAAAGCTGTAGCTGCCACTTCTATTGGTGAGTTTCATCTTTTCATATTGTCCACACTTGGATACTTATGGTCATTTATTATCCTTTCACGTGCCATCTACATTAAACATGGAGAAATTTGGGAGTTTGACCTTACCACAAGAGAATCTGCTTCCTCACTTAGCTCAACTTTGTTCCCTTCTCGAACATATTCTAATGTTCCATGAAATATTATATGACTAGCTTAACCATCCAGGAAGGATTTGGAATAGTTTGATCATGTAACTTTGCATTCCTATAACACCACATTCTAAAACAAAGAATTCATGCATAAAGAGTGAAGAGTCTACAATCCAAACCCACTCGTGCTATCTTTCCTAGATGAAGACAATGTTTCACCATCTTCTTCGCTGACCTAAAGTTCCAAGCAAATGAGTTGATACCCCATGGGCTCTCTCTCCAACCAAAGGACATGTGGTGAACAAATGTATCGAATTTTCCACACAACGAACAAGAAGGGTCTGGGATATAAAGTAATAAGAACAAGTTAGCTCGACAAGGCAAGACATTAGCTGCTATCCTCCACAACATCATTTTGTTTCGCTCGTGAGCTCGAGCTTTCCATATTTTGTTTCAAATCCCAAAGTTGTTGCCATTTTTGTTTGTGACTTGATGAGTTCGTAAGCGGATTTAACCAAAAACATTCCATCAGTAGATAGCTGCCAAATCAATTTGTCCGCTCTAATGGAGTTTGGATCATGAATTTGAAGAATTACCTAGAATGAGATTGGGCCAAACGTTTGAGTTAGACTAATTACTCCTAAGTTGTCCTTGGAATAAACAACTTTCTATCTTTCTTTGGTTCAAAAGAGAGTTTGGATCAATAGAAGAAAGTAATTGAGTTGTGACATTAGGAATCCAAGGGTGATTACCAACTTCAATTGACTTTCCATCGCTAATCTGATACTGAGTTTTTAGCTTCTTAAGTATTTCTCTGGCATCCATGATTGCCTTCCAAAATTAAGAGGTTGATGCCTTGACCTTGTGATTCCAAAAATTTGAGCCCTGGTGATATTTCCTTTCAAGGACTCGAACCCATAACTTACCTCTATCTTTGATCATTCCCCAACAGAGCATGAGGAGCAAAGCATTGTTCAAATCCCTAGTCTGCCAAGAACCCATTCCTCCACTCTTCTTGTTTTTACAAAGAGAAACCCAACATTTAGGTGTGAAGTATCTATTTTCTCTGTCGGCACACCCCACTAGAATTTTCTTGTTGAGGCATCGAGTTGGTTGCAAGTTCTTCGCGGTAGTTGATTAGATTGCATATCATAGATTGGTAATGCTCTAAACAACTGATCAAATCTTTACCCACTTGTGGCTGTGGGTTGTGACCTGGGCCCGTGGGCTTTGTGGGCTGTTTTAGAGGACTGCAGGGAGAGGCTCTCATGATCCACTCACTTTAAAGTTGTTTAAAGCCAACGTTAGACGTCTAATCCGTCCTGACCTTTATGAGAACTTTTATGCTCAGAAACTCTAAAGCCTTTGTTATCCTTTTAATGTTTGATCAATGAAGTTGTTTTTCTCGACAAAAAAAAAATCTTTACCCGCCCAATATATAATGCTTCAAGATTTGTCTCTCACATGTGGAGCTTGTCCATACGGAACTTTTTCATGCCCCTAGAAGTAATTTTAAAGAAAAAGAAAGACAATTTCTATCGATTCAAGCTATGACTTGGCTACGAGCAATAAATTTCAATGCATTCCTTCAATGCTCTCACTTGATGCTTAGTAACAAGTCATTGATTACATAAGGTTTGTTAAAAGATGAACTTTCCTGCCCTGCTCTTATTCCTCCTATCATCTTGAGATCCTTTGCCCTGTATAGAAAACATGGGAATTGTGTCACTTATGGAAATTACGTCCATCGGTATTTCATGTAGATCTTGTACATAGTCAAGTGTTTAGTCTAAGGTTGTTATTTCCTAGTAAAGAACACTGCAACATATTTTCTATTCCTAGTAAAGAACACTGCAACATATTTTCTATCTTGTCGGTTTAGGCAGGCCATTCACTGTAACAATCTTATCAAGCAAATGGGAATTGGGACTTGTCTTCCTTCTTGAGTTGGGATAATGACACAAACGATTTCTGAATTTGGTCCTTAAATTTTTAGTTTGTTTAATATAATCCTTGAACTTTAGCCTCATATTCAACGTAATCCATGAACTTTTGATTTGTTCAATATGGTCTGTGAACTTTTGGTATATGTTCAATGTAGTCCATGAACTAAAAGACCAAATTAAATATGTATCAAAAGTCCAGTAACAATATTGAACAAATCAAAAGTTCAGGGACCACATTGTACATTGGGTTAAAATTTAGGAACTGGCTTAAATAAATTAAAAGTTTGAGGATCACATTGTATATTCTGACAAAGTCCAGTATTTTCCCTCTTGAGTTTGTGTGCAACCCTCTTGGCTGCACTTGCTCACGTGGCGAAGTTATCATCCTCGGATTGCTACTGCCTTAACTCAGGCCGATTATGCCACTCGAATATTCTCTCTCAAGCGGAGATAATGACACTCCTTGAACCAATTGCTAAACTTTACTTCCATGGATGATATGTTACTACCAGACCCTACACCCCATCCATACTCCAATGTCAGCTTGTTGGGAGCAAATTAGTATCTCTTACTTCTGGTTTTCATGATATAAAAAGCACATCATTCACATCAATGAGTTAGTTTATGATTGCTCCAGAATCTACTCGTCCATCGAATTGTGTTCTTTATTACTAATTATCTTTTTTATTTTTCCCATAATCTATTAAACTATGGTGGTGATAGATTTTAGGGTGGGTAGATAATAGAACTTAACCCGTCAAAGCAAATTCCTCGTTTTTTTGAACCCGAAACCGACCAACCTTTTTTTCTATTTAATTTTTTTATGTGATTGCCGCTTCATATAAGATATTTTTGCAAAAGTTCTTAAATTGGACACCATAATAGCCTACTCACATTGGAATGCTCGACCCCGTTAGTTAAGAGACTTACAGGGTTTGGTTTTAAACTGATTTGAAACTATCGGGAACTTAACCGGCCAAGGCCGATTTTCAAATTTTTTACCTAGGAACCAAACTGGTCCCCATGTGAACCGTTGGGGTTTGGTTTGGTTCCTAGGTTAAATCGATCTAATTACTCACCCCTAATCATAACTATTTTTATGAGTTGTTTCGATTATCTTATTCCATGCTTAATCACTACGCACGCTCGACCGGACATCAACCCTAAAGTCCTCATCCAAGATCGAGTCACGATCGAGGGAATGCCAAACAATCTTCACGCTAAAAGATCACGGAACCTGGCCGGCTCGAGGCGGCCTTATCCTCGCGGCCGGGGCCAGGAGCGGGGGAAGCATCGCCGTCCACATCCCCTGCGATCTCGTCCTGCGGCGTGCCAGAGAGCCCGCGATTCCTCGGCTCCGTCTCATCTCGCCCGGCGCCTCCGCTACACCGCGGAGGACGGCCAGACCGGAGCGGACGGGTCCGGCTGGTGACCGCGCCGGCGGGACCGAGACCGGGGCGGCCGCCCGTCACGCTTTGACCCACCCCCTCTGACCAAATCGTCCGGCTAAATCCGCGGGGCCCACCTAGTCACACCAATCCCACGTTGTCTTGAAAAACCCCCCAACCATTCTTATAGTAGATTAAATTTTAAAAAAAAAGAGAGGAAGAAATATAAATAAATAAATAAGAATAAAAATAAAAAAGGGAGAGAGAGAAATTTGGACTAGCTAGAGAGGGGATGGTCCGTTGAAAGAAAGATGGGGGGCGGAGCGGTAATCTCACCACGTGGATCACATTCCGGTCGTTGATCCCAGCTACCTCCGCCACTCACCGGTCCCCCGAATTCCAATACGCTACAAAACTAGTTTGTGAAAAAATTAAATACCCCCACATAAAAAAACGGCTCATCGATAATATTTGTGCCGCATTTACCCCGGATTTACTTTCGTATCGCTAAGCATCCCAAAAACAAGTGTGCCCGTGATAAATCCATCTCAAATCAATAGACCCGAGACATGTACTGAAAATGTTAAGGACAAAATCGAGGCAAAATTAAGAATTTTAGCGGATTTTTAAAATGTGAAAGAGCATTTTAGGGCGAAATTAACACATCTGGGCGGATTTGCCGATCTTGGCTTATTTTTTTTTCCGTATCTGGCTTCCCCAGAGTGACTCGTTTAAAAGAAGCCATTTATGTCGAATTTTCATTCCGGATTCACGTCCCGTGCCAATGGTCCGGGTTGCTTGCCGCGTGCGTTTCTATGTCGAAATACCGGACGGAAGCTAATGGGGGGCTGAATTTGTCACGGGCGTACCCGTTCAAGATCTTTTGTGACATGAACATTAGGTCGGGGTAGATGCAGCATGTGTATCGATTTTGAAAATTAATTTAGGATAAATATGATACGGAAGTACCGTAAAAATTTGCCATATTAATTCAATCATAGGGAGAAAAATCTTATATAGGCTGATATGATGATAACTCCTAGGATTGATGTATAAACTATTTACCAAACAGAAAGAAAGTGAC
The DNA here is from genome assembly GCA_031216405.1 of Syzygium malaccense. Lineage (NCBI taxonomy): Eukaryota > Viridiplantae > Streptophyta > Magnoliopsida > Myrtales > Myrtaceae > Syzygium > Syzygium malaccense. The sequence goes on along the minus strand of CM062256.1, from coordinate 3,029,986 downwards.
TCCATTACATGCCATATCGCTTCTGCCTTCCTTCGCTCTTTCCTCCCTCCAAGCCTCTCCGCCACACCACGCCGCGCCTTCTTCCGTCGGAGCTCCGGCGACAGCGCTGCGATGGCCCTCAAGTCCTTCATCGACGCCGGCCCCGGCTGCCACTTCCCGATCCAGAACCTGCCGTTCGGGGTCTTCCGGCCGGACGGCGGCTCGCCGGCGCGGCCGGGGGTCGCCATCGGGGACCGCGTCCTGGACCTCTCCGCCGTCGCCTCCGCCGGCCTCTTCGGCGGCCCGGTCCTCGCCGGGTCCGATTGCTTCCACCAGGTCGGGTGTTCTCGCGTGGGCTCGTTCCGTGCTTCGTTTGCTGACCGCGACATCTGTGCGGACCGAAGTGGCGGTTTTGATGCTAGTTTATTTGTGCCTTCAAGTGATTTTGCTATTTGCTTCTGATTGCTTAACAAGACTGTGAATCACTAGTGAGCATGCTCTGTTTCTGTTTAGAACTGATTTCTGTAGCTTTTCGACGTGCCGAAGAATCGGAAATGCTCTGTTTTCGGATGATTTCGTGCTCATGAAGCCAATGCGAAGCATATCCCTTCGCAATGATCGATAATTAGTTGGTGAACTGCGTGAAATTCTACGAAATCTTCGTTTCCTGAAGGTTTTAAGCGTATTATGTCGGTTCGCTTGTCCTGTTGCTTGATAAGGACCCTTGGAATGTCTTTATCTTTGGTGAACTGCGTTTGCAAAAAAGGCAGTAGAAGTTGAACGACTGATATTCGCCTGATTTTGATTGCCAGCCGAACCTTAACAAGTTTTTGGCATTGGGGCGGCCTGCATGGAGGGAAGCTCGTGCCACGCTGCAAAAGATATTGTCATGTATGTCATCTCAATTTGGTGAAGTGCACCTTCTGCTGTGTTATCCCCATAAAGGCGCAAACATGAGGAAGGAAGTTCTTTAATTTCCAGTAGTAATGTGCCTATGGTGCTTCAAGAAGGGGGGCTCATGGCACCCCTCGAGGCATATTGTTTGTTTCATACAAAATGATGAAATTTTTAAAATTTGACTCAGCCACTGAACCTGTACTTCGCGACAACGCCGAGTTGAGGAAAAAATCACTTTTTCCCATGGTGAGGCATGCTTTCAGCCAGAATTCATTTTCATATCAAGAGATTACATTCGCTAACGAAGCTTATGCTTTGAATTTTCAGGACAAGGTGGAGATGGTTCTTCCTATTGCCATTGGTGACTACGCGGACTTCTTTTCATCGATGCATCATGCAAAGAATTGTGGGACCATATTTCGCGGGCCAGAGAATCCAATTCCTCTGAATTGGTATGTTCATTCGATTTGGATTGGTTCTCTCTTTCAATTCCCAACTCAACCTCAGCAAAAGTAGTAAAAACAATGCTTGTATTTGCCCGTTTTCAGGTTCTATCTTCCCATTGCTTATCATGGACGGGCATCATCTATTGTTATCTCCGGAACAAATATCGTTCGGCCAAGGTACTTAATTGATGAATCATAGTTCTCTCTGCCTATTCACAGGAGAAAAGACAGAGCAAAGGTTTGGTGTATGTTGAATTCACACCTCTGGGCCGTAAAATGAACTATCCTTATTCGAGTGTAATTCCACTTGCGAGGTCTCTTCCCTAGATAATTGGGGCCTGCTGGTTCTGCACCTAGTGTGTTTTATGGAAGAATATGTTGGATTGTCGATGTGATTCCTCAGTTGCATAGTTGGAGCTCCCATTGTTTATGATTAGATTCACCGCATCTTAATATTTTCCCTCTCTGTCGCAGAGGTCAAGGTTACCCAAGTGGCAACTCTCCACCTTATTTTGGACCTTCCTTGAAGCTAGATTTCGAGCTAGAAATGGTAAGTTTCATGCTCCGAATATCAGTACTCTCTTTTCTCGCCAATATTTATATAAATTGAAGAATAAAATGTAATAGCTTATGACTTTCTTTTATCCATTAAACTGATTTACTGTGTACCCTAGTATATTAACGCATAATTGCACCTCTTATCCTCTGTCTCTGTCTTTTGCGATGGCAGGCTGCTGTTGTTGGTCCTGGAAATGAATTGGGGAAGCCTATTGACGTCAATGATGCTGCCGATCACATATTTGGACTTGTGTTAATGAATGATTGGAGTGGTGTGTGCAACTTCTTCATGTTTTTATGTATTTCCACTTATTGTATTTGTGTTTTACTTTGAAGAAGTTTGGTTTTGCAGCTAGAGACATTCAAGCTTGGGAATATGTGCCTCTTGGGCCTTTTCTCGGAAAAAGTTTCGGTAAATGTTCTGGTCTATTATTTTAAATGTTTACATGTCATTATATAAATAAAAGTAATGGCTAAGCTGCATTCTACAATTGCCAAAAATGTGCTAGTGTCAAAATTTGACTGTAAGCAATGAAGGTTATATTATATGTATGGAGAAGGCATCAAGTGCGGATATTATATTTAGTCTTTGGTTTCTGTTGAAAATATTTCTAGGTACCACATTGTCCCCTTGGATTGTGACCCTAGATGCTCTAGAAGCTTTTGCATGCGATGCACCCAAACAGGTAAATACATTCCTTATTGCTTCAGTAAGTTCTCCATTCTTGCATCAAATTTTTCTGTTCTCAGGCAGTGTGCTGCATTACATCCTGTGTGATTTTAGGAGCCAAAGCCATTACCGTATCTAGCAGAAAAAGTATCCAAGAATTACGACATATCTTTGGAGGTGATACCCTAACACCATTCCTATCTGCCAACTTGTATTAATTGTTTTACAGCTTCCAAACTGTCCAGTCCTAAATTTGATGCATTCCTGTGTACAATGGAAACTTTTACTACTGCTAACAGGTTCAGATCAAACCTGCTGGACAAAAAGATTCCTGTATCGTCACGAAGAGTAATTTCAAGAACTTGTAAGTCATCTCAAGTTTCAGCTGGTGAAAAATAATGCTCTGAGAACTTTCATACACTGTTTAATCGGATTATTAAGGTCTTAGCAGCTACCCCTAAGCATGCTATCATATCATTCCGTGAATATCAGCTGTGATGCTACTGGTTCGGTGAAAAGCGGTGTTATTATCTCAACATAATAAATCTTACGCTGTTATAATTGGATGAGGGACTGACAAATTGGACACTCTCAAAATATTTGATGCGCATGCCTTATTTCTTTCTATGCATGTTATATAGCCTGTTCCTCTTTCCTTTATTTCCTTTCACTTCTCTTCAGACACCATCTTTAAACTATATTTTCCCTTCTTCCCCAAGACAAATGGCTTGCCTTCTTACAGACTCTTAACTCTCTTGTATATTGATGGAGCTCGTGGACTTAATTGCTCAATTTTCAGCTTAATGAGTGAGTGTGGAATTTGTTGCTCAGATAAATGACACTAACGAGTCTAGTAAGCTAGGCATCCCTGATCCCAAACAATTATTCTACTTGTGGACGGGTTTCGAAATTTAAACACCAAGACCCACATCAGTTACCTCTCACCTACCAATATTATGATTAAATATGATATTGTAACATGACAGAATTTCTACAGATTAGTACCTTATGAAGAAAATATCCCAAGGTTTATGTGCAATCTGTGGTGCTATGTGTTTGTGTGAGCTCACCTATCTCAAATTATGTACCAGGTGCTTAGAAAATTGCAACAGTGAACTTTTCATGTTTACTATAGCAATTATAATGCTCTCTGTGAATTTATTCTGTGTATTTTTTTATGCCACCATAGTCCATGATTTCCTTATGTTGTGCAGATATTGGACAGTAACACAACAACTTGCACACCATACAGTCAATGGCTGCAACTTAAGGCCAGGCGATCTCCTTGGGACAGGAACAATTAGTGGACCGGTATCGTTTTGTTTATCTATACTATCTACAACTTCTGTTTAGCATCAAACCTATTGCTTTTAGTCTTCTTCTGTCGAATTATACATACCAGGAATTTATGTTAAATAATTCTATCTTCTGAATTACTAATTTGTATAGGAACCGGAATCTCTCGGATGCTTGCTGGAGTTGACTTGGAATGGACAGAAACCCCTGTCACTAAATGGGACACCGCGCAAATTTCTCGAAGATGGAGATGAAGTAACCATCACTGGCCTTTGCAAAGTAAGCTTTTCAGCTTCTTTTTTTCTTCGATTTCCAATTTCGAAGATCACGTTGGTTTTTTTTTTTTTTGGCTCAAAACTGCTTCTGAAATTTAAGATGACATGTTGGTAGTCTGCTGCTGGGTAGTCTTTGAACGTTCTAATTTCTGATCCCCGTGCAGGGAGATGGATACACCGTCGGATTTGGGACATGCTCTGGAAAGGTCGTTCCGGCACCTCAGTGAGTTCATCTGCGGCGTTCGAGGGCATTGTTGTTCTTGTTATTACTAGAGTGAGAGTCCCTTAAGGAGTCACTGAACTGTCCGGTTGCATCCTATTTGCGGAACTCCAATAATGTATGCTTTGGTTAATAAATCTCTCTCTCTCTCTCTCTCCTTGGAAAATCATACAGACTACTGAAGCTTGAGTTTCAATCAGTTGGCTTGGGGGTTCTGGGACCTTTGTTGCCTTTACGTGCTAAATCCTAAAACAGTGAAGTCTCTAGCAATAGGATTTGGTATGTATTAGACAAATTTGTGGGTAGAGAAAAAGTAGATGGGGCCACGGGAGCAGAGTAGCATGGCCCACTAGCCCAAAAGGAGGACAAAAATAGTCCGTTGCCAACGGGACGGTGCTCTCTCAAATGTTCTTCCCATTATGTGCCAAAAAGCATTCAAGAAAGCAACTTCTCCATCGCTTTCCTCCCTCTCTCTCTCTCTCACTCTAATTCTCCGTGTCTGCCATGAAATCAGATCGCAAGCTCAGCTTCTCCTCCTCCTCGCCCACCACCACTGTCACAGTCACCTCCCCAGATGACCAGTTCATCCCTCCTCCGCCACCCAACATCACACTCCACCTCCAGCCCAATCCAGCCCGATCCCTGGCTGCCACCAAGATCCAATCCGCCTACCGCGCCCACCTGATCCGCACCCTCTACAAGACCATCTCCTCCATCAACTCCGCCGCCGACCGCCTCCAGCGCCGGATCCAGCGGCAGGACACCGTCGACGCTCTCCGGGGCAGCCCCCTCGAGAGGGCGAGGATCGAGGAGGAGCTGATGAGGCTGCTACTGAGGCTGGACTCCGTGCCTGGTGGGGTCGATCAGGCAGTGAGGGAGGGGAGGAGGAAGGTAAGCCGCCGGATCGTGGGGTTGCAGGAGATCGTCGATGGGGTGTGCTGCGGCAGAGGAGCGGTGGAGGGCAGCGATGACAATTGGTGGTGGTGGTGTGATCGGGTGGAGGAGGAGGTGTGTAGGGAGAGAGGAGGGGAGGAGTTGGAGAGGTACTGCGCCAACTACTTGGGGTTTCGTTGCCTGGAGAGATTTCTTCACGAACCTTGAGCTGCACCACTCTTGTTCTTCTTCTTAGAAAACTACTTTTTCTGTTTGCTTCCTTTCAATGGTTGTGGCAGTGGATCTATACAGTATACACTCGTGATCTTATCCATTCTTAAGTTTTGTAGGTTTTTCTATTTTGTCTTCGAGTTAATTTGTAAACTATTCAATCAATGAATTTACGATATTATAACTATGGTGGCGAGGTGACTAGCATTTGTAATGGGTTGGATTCAGAAGGAAAGTGGATAGTGTAACCAGCATTTTTTTTATTTGCCTATAAGTATGCGGCCTTGCTGCTAAATGGATTTGGGGGGTGGGACTAGAGTACTAGGTTTGGGGTTCGATCTCCATGAGTACCACATACACGTGCATAAAAAAGAAGAGAGAGAAAAAAAACCGGCATTTTTTGAGAAACTTTGATTAGCCCGAAATCTAATGACTGATTTTTTTTTGGCCAAACTAATGACTGATTTACGTCCATTAGATTCTGATAATTATGTGCTGGCCATTACATCATGAAGTTGCTACGTAGCTCAAGGGGCGTATTCAATTTGAGTCGAGTTGGTATAATGCCGAGCCTGAGCTAGGCTCGACTTGACTCGCATGCTTGGCGAGTGCCATCGAGTATTGAAACCTTTGAACTAGATAAAAGGAATGCGTGCAACAAATAAAGAGAAGGCATAAACCGGATGGCACAATTGAAAGATAGAAAGCGAGACTAGTAGTGAAAAGCTATAATCAACAACACAGATTAGACTATGAAGAAACCTTTAGTTCAGTTGTGAAGGTCGGGACGGTAAGATTAGCATTAGCTATTGCAAACTGCTATGATTGGAAGTTTCATCAACTAGATGTCAAGAACGCATTTTTATATTGGAGATGTACAAAAGTTTATATGGTGCAACCACTAGGACATCATATATTAGATGATTCTAAAGGGTTTGAAAATGGAGAGAGGAAATCCACTGACAAGGACACATCGGCATCTTGATTATCCATAGGTTGAGATTTGTCCTTTCATTTTTTTCCTTATATCCTTTTACTTGCTATCCTCTTTTCTCTTCTTCCTTTTATCTTTTCTTCTCCTTTCTGCCGGAGCAAACTACCATGTTAGAAGGTCCAAGCATGTTGATGCCAAGCTGTTGTCCTTCATCACCATTACGAGCCCTTGCCGTTGCGCCTCGAGCCACCTTCGTCGATGTTAAGAACCTCCCCAAGAGCCTACTCTCTCTCTCTATGGACACTAGGATTGGTTTTGCTACCTTTGATGCAGAGGTCCCAACCTCTGATATGATTTTGCCCGAGGCGTGTGAGCGACATTCATGAATTAAGTCATTTGATGTATTGTCCTTTTTTGTTTATCTCATACTGCTGAGTCTTACGGTTTTATTTTTTGATGTATAGGTAGGAACTGTCCTAGGAAGCCACTTATCTCGGTAGTGCTCTCACCTAAGCATGTTTGATATTAGAGTTTTAATGCTAAATGATAGCGTCATGTCAAAATGCACATTTTGTGAGTTAAGTCAGTACAACATATACAATCTAAGAACGTATTTCCTCTTTTGGTATATAATTTGATTCATTCTTGCCCTCTGCTCCCAACCTAGAATCATGTCAAGAGCCGCTCCTTATTGGATCCTATCACCTCGGTGACTACTCCTTATCCTCGTTCAATTAGATCATTTTAGGCACACTAATTTCTGCATGGTTCATCTTAGACTCACATACCTACTAGAGGGGGTTATGCTCTATACCATATTAATATCCCTAAATTAACCCACTCAAGGTATTGTCTATTTTGGTCCGTCTTATACCATGTCTAACGGTTTTGTCCTTTGGCATACAAGTAGACACTTTTCACGGAGGTCATCCATCATGATAGTACTTTATATATATCTTAAGCACGCTTATATTGCAAATCTAATGCTAAATGATGCAGTTGCATCAAAAGGCACATCTTGTAAGTTAATTGCAATTCCATATATATAATCCACAAACGCTTTCCCCTTTCGGTGTGCAATTCGTCTATCCCTAGCCACCCTCCTAGAAGCCTATGCATAGTTGCTCCTTGTTCAAACCCTCTCGTCTTGGTGATCACGCATTGCTCTCATCGAGCCAGGTCACTACATGCCCACTAACTTTTGCCTAATTCATCCTTGAACCATATACCTATTGGAGGGAATTCCGTTTTGGTACTGTATTGGGATACCCCTAGATTGAGCTATTGTTCATTTGACCTATCCTATATAAAGCCTCACAGTTTTTTTTATTTGGCACCTCTGTACTTGAGACTTCCGCATCATATGGCTCCGGCGGTGTCAAAAGATGCCTCTTGTGAATTTATTCTAGTTTCACATATAAAATCCATGAATGTTTCCCCTTTATACGTGGTCCCGTCACCGTCCTAAAAATTTGTTAGGAGTTTCTCCTTATTCAATTCCTCACGCCCGGAGATTACTCCTTCCTCACGTCGAACCAGGTCCTTACAGTGCTACCCACAGATCTGTGGCTGCGAGACCATCGTTGAGCCTATGCCGGAGGTCATGGTTGCCACCTTCTGTGGCTTGCGAACAACTTGGTGACAGGACCAACAAGTGACGCGATGGAGAGGGCAGGGAATGAGTGGCGCAGCTGGGGCGGTTTCGGTGACTGCTGGGCTTGTCTCTGCAGTTGTACCAACGACGAGAAATGATGACGGCGGCGGAGCACGACAGAGTTGGCGGCGAGGGAGAGGAGAGAGAATCTGGGGGTGAAGGTTTTACTTGGTGGGCGTGTATTTTCAGAGAATGCGGGGGCCATTTTGGTATAGGAGTGCATTTTTGGGAGATGCGGTGTGGACTGATCTAAGCTCTCAATCGGGCTGCTAGGTGTAAGAGGGTTGAATTTAAGATGAAAATTTACTTCTAAATTTGGATTATCTTTTAATTGGAAAACGACGGCTCGAAAATTCATTGCGTGCGTGGACAATAATTAGCTAAGCCAAGCATTTATACCAAATGCACGTCAAGTCTACAACCAATACAATCACCTACTCGCTTTCATGATGGAGCTAAATCTCACAACGCTCCAAGTCTCCTTCACAAAGTCCACGACCGCCATGGCCTCTCTACGCGTCTTGTCCTCCGCGTCGCACCACAATAGGGCCGGCAGGAACAGCCACATTGCCGTTGCGAGGATGAAACCGACCGCCATTGGTGCCGACACCGCCCTTGGTAGATGGAGTTTGCCCGCGAGCGCCTTCTTGGCTCCGATCTCGACGGCCACGCAGAGGCCGTGCAAGAGGAAGAAGGAGGTGACCACCCACCTTGGCTCCTTACGTCCGATGTAGTAGAAAATCAGCTCATGCATGAGCGCCGAGACCAGGAAGCATGCAAATGATGCCGGCAGTGCGGCCCACTTCCTCCCAATCGCGCGGCTGGAAATGGACCTGGTATGAGACAAGGAAGAGAATGATGCAACAGAAATTGAAATCTTCAGTACGTACTTATATAAGTTTAGACATTCGGTCAATTGCAAGTGAATACTTAAGTAAATGAGAATTCAGGCATTTAATGAGAATTACTATTTTGCGAGCCATTTTTTGTACGATGTCTTATTATGCAGTTGAAGTTCTTTTTCATGTACTAAGCTTACATTACATGTATGAAAATATAACATAGATATGACAGACATGAATCTGCTGTAGTGTAGAGAACTTTTGAAACTATGTGCATTCCCCTCATGTTTGAGTCAAGCTTTATCAAGGATTTTTCAAAATAAGTATAGACATAAACGTTTCATCAAAACCGGTCTATGAGCGTCAATCCATTCAATGTTCATAGATATAAACAATGAAAGCTAATTTATCCATATCAAAACGATCCAAAATTCAACATTCTTTTTGCATCTTAAAAAAAAACAAAGAAAACAGAGTCTCACCTAATAGGCAAGTAAACGGCAGGGTGGAGTATATTCGTGACCATGAGGTTCCATCTCCTCCCCCAAAAGTCCTGCAGCGAGGTCGAGAGGTACGGCTCTTCAAATTGCGGCTCGAGCTCGATGCCGGTAAGTACTCGGACCATGGCTCCAACCACGGCCAAGGACACCTCCAACCCGACGTACACGTGCACGCAATACATCACATTGATGATCACTGGATGAACTCGATCCTTCCTCTCATAGGCAGGCAAAAAGGCAACTATCACCAGGCACTTGATGACGTAATTCATCGGCGATTTGAGGCCTCTCTGGTTGATCTCCAAACCCGGGCGCTCTCCATTTTTGGTGCTCTCGACCGGGTTGCGAATCTTGATGGGAAGGCAAGCGATGGGAATGAAGTATGCCAAAGAGCTAGACTGGCTCGATGACAACGGGCCTTTGCCGTAGGCAAAGAGGATGAGCTTGAAGTCGCAGAGCCAAGCGATGAAGAACGAAGTGAGGCCCCCGAGAGAGATGGTGGTGAGGTTGAGAGGGAGGATGAGGAAGAGGACGATGACCGGCGAAATGGCCAAGAGCCTCTTGGTTCCAATAGGGACGGTTTTGGAGATGGTGTGGCAGTAGGTGAGCGAAATCACCACCAGGGTCCATACCATCACGAAGTTTCTGATCTCGCCCTCCATGTTTGGTGAATGAAGTTCGCATAAATAGTTAGTGTCGTATGAGGTATAAGTGAAGTAGGGTCGTGTCCCTAAGGGTTAGCTCTCTCTAGCTTGAGACAATGGCCTTAAATTCGCATTAATAGGAGTTGTTGGGAGGGGCAGACGTGGGGCTTGTCTTGAAGACCTGGTGAACTAAATTTCACGAGCAAATTCATCTAGACAGAGTGAGTCCAGCTATGCCTTTTTGCTAGTCAATGTCGGTCGTATCGGGGGAGAAAAAGATCGTGGAACTGCAAGATTGACCGTTTTGTTTTGGCTAATGGGGTGCGTGGTGGAAGGGAGTCGTCGGTTTTGAATAGTTGCCCATTTTCAACCCAGTCAATTGCATAATAATACTAAGTATCATCATACTTGGTAGTAAAAAAATGTCGTGTCGTCACGTACGCGTGCGATCGAACTTTAATTGGTTAATGAAAAGTCGCGTGTGGATTATAAGTATCGACGTCCTCTCACCACTGACGGAGATTGTATACTTCACTAACCGTCTGGTCAATCGATTCTATTAATGTTAATTATTGTTTATTTCTTAGGAGAACGAAGTAGTCTGGAATTCCTCTCTCCTTCCCTCTCTCTCCCTCTTTGAACCTTTCTTCGTCTTGTCTACTTCCAGGGGAGGAATTTGACCTAGATCTCTCCCTCTCCTCCTAGTTGCTTTTCCTTTAATTTCCTTTTGCTTCTTTCCTTACTGTCCTGATCTAGTTTTAGATCTGGGAGTTCTGCTCTCCTGATCTTGTATTTAGGGGATTTTCTCTTCGATATAATTTTAGACTTTGGAGTTTTAATGAATAAGTATTCCGTATCCAGTTTCATTGGTGTTCATAATAGTTTCGGTGTCAAATTTATGCTCTGTCAACGTCTTTTAGTTAAAAGCTTTGGCGCCTCGTAGTGGCTAAAGGACTCACTCTCACCGGTATCATATATGAGTTCATTCAACATGTTTATGTTGTCTCCATTCGATGATGGTGTTGAGGACTCGCACACCGCCGAAAGGCAAAGCTGTAACTACAAATAAAAATTCCGGGGTGTGCTTATCACTGGTGATACTTTGTGATTCGGTGATGAGCCGCCGATCCTTTTGCTTCGATGCAGTTACAAATCTGTTCTTGAAGGACGAGCGTGCGATTATCTCTGCCTATCATGTTATGATGATATATCTTGATTTCTGATTTTTGGTTTGTTTTGGAATTTTATGGGCTTGTCCTGTTGTTGTAACTTTTGATATTGCCTATGAATCATTTCATGTATCATTTTGGTAATAAATGAAAATTTCTTCCGATAAAAAAAAAGGTAGTCTGCAATTTGAGTGGTCAATTTTTCAAGATCAAACCACAAAATTAGACCGGGTTTAATTAAAAACCTACGTCGGACGCATGTATATATCGTTGTTTCGTTTTAGCTTCGGGAGGTGGATTTGCTGAATTCGTTGTTCAAATTCTAAAATTAAATTGTCCTAACGTTCATACCTCTGAATTTATATAAAATAAAATTCAAAAGTTGATTGTAAGCTTGCGGGAAGTATTTTCTTCGATAATGTCGACTGTTGCCAACAGCTCAGTTTTCAATCTTACTTTTTCGTAAATAACTTCTGCAGATTTAAAACTACAAAATTCCAAGAACGAAAGCGCGGGATCGACAGATTCCAATCAAATTTGGTGAGGGACGACGACCACGTATATATTTTCAAAGGACCTAATCCGTTAAAAAACACTAATTTCAAATCAAATTCAATTATGGCCCGAACCCTTTTTATCTCATAAAAAAAACAAACTTTAAATCGAATCTTGATTCTGGCTCAAACTTTTTTTGTTTAAAAAAAATACAAACTTTAGGCTAGGTACCAATTTTGGCCTGGACTTTTTTGTATTGTTGGGTGTCATATCTAGCCCCGTTAAGTTTTCGTCCGATGATGCCATTAAAGATTCTACGTGTCATGTCACAATAAGAGAGAAGTACTGTCGTGACCCTTTCAACGGGTGGGGAGATGACGAATTTAGAGGTAATATCAAGTTGCGAATCAACGGTCCTCAATCAATGCGAGTTCTCCTAAAACCTTACCTTGCACGATGTTGGGAAATTACAATTGAAATTGATCTATTTATGAATTCCAACCTAGCTAGGAATTGCCACTAGCCTATTCAGGTCGATTGGGAGTCAAGTGAAGCATGAGATGATACCTCACTTTTACGCAAGCAAAGATCTTGGATCAAGTACTTGATTACACCGACTATCTAACTAGTGCCCTTTAGGTACATAAACTTGATTAAATTGTTAATTAAGTGTCAAATCAATCTTTCACCATTTTATTAACCAATGCTACTAAACGATATCAATACATGGGTGTGCAATCAAGGAAAAATAAACAATCACAATCGATACGAAAAGTAAAGTGTAAGAAAGTAAACCCAATAAAGTATCAAACAAATAATACACATGGCCTCGTTATTAAGCCCCATGACAGCAACCCCCATGAGCTAAATTCAAATTGAATCCAATTTCTCATTCGAAAGATCATTATACTAAAACTAAACTATATTGAAGGCACTCAGTAAAATCTCTAATGTATATGTATGCTAACTAAATATAGCTAAGCTAAATCTAGCTCTAAAACTTAACAGCCAAGGTCTCTATTTCTAACCATTTTTCAATGTTAGTTTTTTTTAATCTTTTAACGTTTTAATTTTTAAATTCCTAACATGGGGACTCGGGCTGGGCCCTTGGGACCAGTCCAATTATGAGGATTAGGTCTAGGTCAAAGGGCCTGGGCCACAGGCAAAGATTATTGGGCTTACTATATCATACCCTCTCAGTTGAACGAAACCCAATTCGCTAAAGTTCAAATCCAGCCCAAACTTATCTAAACACAGCTAAGCCCAAATCTACCAAAATAATGACAAGCCCATAAAACTCAACTTAAATCCATCTCCTACCATAATCAGATTAAGCCCATCCTATTTCTTCATTCGGGTTTGCCGTATAATTGTATATGAACGTGTTAATTCGTGTCAGAAGTTGCCAGTTCTCTGTCACCAATGTCCAAAACAAGTTAAAGGCTATGGATTGTACGTTCAAACATGGGTAACACATATCTCAAGGGTAATTTAAATTACATGTTATTTTTTTCTTTTATTCGGTTACTTATTTGTTTTAGTTTTAATTCTTGTTTTTGAACCACTCATAAGTGACAAGGTTGAGATGATTGGGGGCCCATTAAGATTAAACAAGAGATCATTGTGTTGCCTAGAGTCCCAGCAACTTCAGCAACGACGAGTTGGGGACAAAGCTACATCCGAGCAGCGGCGAAGCAGAGTCCCCAGAGTTGTTCATCCCTCTTTGGAGTTTTATCGATACTCACCAAAAAGCAACCCGGACCTTCATACCTACAATGTCAGATACCCACATGAGCATATGCAATTTGTAACCTGATGTTCATAAGTCAACAAGCAAAGAGAAATGTTAGCTCAAATTGTCTCGATACGAATTGTTTTTTTTTTAACTTGATTTTTGCTTCTCAAAGATTAGAGGATAAGTAGATCTCATGATTCAAACACAAGGAAAATATAACTGGACCAAAACATAAAATTTTCCATAAAAAATATAAAACTGCAAAGATTAATTAAATGAGTAGTGTTGACTGTTTGTTGACACCTAAATTTTGGAGATCCGATTAGTCATTCATTGCATAAAAATTAGGGATCGATCTCGGTCCCTAGAAAAAAAAATTAATTAGTTAAATTGCATATAGATATTAGGAGCATTTCATTGATAGTTAATTAGGCCCATATAATTTGCATATTTATCGGACCGACGGTGGATAGGCTTGAACGAATAGTTCTGTGCTTAATCAAATTAATTGAACTAAGCCCATGGTGATGAAAATTTGGCCGAACCCATCATTCATATGCTCTACACATGTGATACTTCAAGTTAAGAAATATGGAGAGCAATATTACCGCAATCTTGAGGATTTGGCCACAAAAGGGCAATATCCCGTGTATATATATTCAGCCAAGTGTAGCTTGCAATGAGTAGAATATATATATTCACGTGGTTGAATAAAAAGGGAAAGGAATAAGGACGGATCACTGGAGATGGGAAGTTAATTGCACTCATAGGAAAATATATCTTCGGCCATGTGAATAGTATAAGAAGGGATATATTAATATTTTAAAAGAGGAAAGAGATATTGATTCTTTCCTTGAAGAGGTACCATGGCTTTGCATATAAAAGGAGATACACATTCAGAGGAGAAGGGGTCTCGGAGGAACAAAGGGGGACTTTTTTTTGGGATCTGATCACACACAAGAAACACGAGAGATACACGTACGTGAGGTTAGGGAGAGAAGAGGTCTCTCGGCCAACCACCTTCTGGTCGAGACTCCTTCGGCGCCACCCCTTGCCAGCTGACCGCCGCTCCTTCCACGACGGCAAGTTGTTCTGATCTACCCCTACGTGCTTGACATTGACCTTGACGACATTTTTGTTCACCGTCCGACGATGAAGTAGCCTTGCCGAGCCTTACTGACGAACAGCCAACCACCTCAAGCGCGAACATTAGCACCGACAACGCTGCTTGCTGCTTCGTTCCATCACGAGCTGCCTTTCTTGTAGTGTCGTCGTCGATCCAGTTCGCCGACGCCTCCGCACTACCATGACCAGCCAATGACTATGCCCAGTCCTAGCCGCTCGATGATGTCTCTGCTCCAGTAATCAGTCGGGAACGCGCTGCTCCGTTCCGCAACAGTTTGAGCCAACGGTGACGAACTTGCTGTGCCGCGAAGCCATTGAGCATCACGCACTGCCACCCAAGCTACTGTTCTACACCTTTACAGCATTTGTAGCGCTGTGTTTCATCATGTACGGCTCCGAGTGATACTCCACCAAACCCGGGACAAATTCTTTGAATTCCTTGGTGAATTATTTGCAGGTTGACCAGTGAAGTCAGCAATTTTGTGTGAACTCCAGCAACGTCCAGCAAATTCGCGAGTGTCCGCGCAGTGAAGCCACCATCAAGTCTGCCATCATCCGCCGGTCCTGTTTCGGAAGCGAATCATCCTAACTAGGTCATTTTCTCGAGCCAAATTTGGTATCCATATTTCATTTATCTAAATTGGGATATCTGATGCTAATGTGATTTTGAGTGATCAAGGCATTATCTAACTAGGATTTTATTACCTCGCTTAATTTGAAAACTGCAATTTAATTGAATATTCTTTGGAAATCTTGGATGTGTATTACTTATCAAATTTGGATATAATTTGAAAATTTCAAAATCTTATTCAAGATAGCAAAATCTTTTTAAGATATGATCGATTAGGAAAATCTCCTAATCCGCAACCGCACACATGGAATAAGTTTATCAGGCTTTAGATAGAGTTATTTTCATAGAGGGTATTTCGAATTTTTAGGGTCGATCTGTCAGGCTTCCGATCGAAATTTAATTCGAAAGATTTAGCGATTATAATCTTTCTAATAAAAGATTTGTGATTTGAATTTAAATTTGAAAATACATCAGAAATACAAAAAAAATTCATAAAAAAAATCAAAAAAAAATTTGCACCTTTAAACTCTAAGTCAGAATTCATCAAAATTGCCGAATTGAGCATTTTTCTTGAGATTGGTACCGAAAGGACGTTAGGATAATCTAGCATAACCAAGTCTCCGGATTTATAATCTCTAGTTCGTAGAAATAAAATAGTACTCCCGCTATTTTATTTAGGTTTCTAATCAACCTACCTTAAATGATTAGTGGCGGCTCCCATTGAAAATATTTGCATGCTCATAATTGGACCTAAGTTACGAATTAGTAGAGTTTAGGAGAACTCGAGCTAGGTTGGTTAATTTAATTGATCTAGTAATCCATTAGCCTAAGATTGGAAAGCCTGATTTTTAGGTCACGACAGCTTGGCGACTCCGCTGGGGACAGACTTGAAATTTTTTTAAAATTGAAGGAGGACTTAGGCCAGAAAATTTTCATGGAGAAATCACTCGATTTGGCAAAATTTGATTGAATTCTCATTTTTGGGTGTTAAATGATTTTGCAGAATGGGAGTTATATATGGTTCCAACGAGCCAATATTAAATTTGGAAACATTAGCTAATCAATCGTATCCGGTGGGACTGGAAATAATATTCTATATTGGATTTTTTATTGCTTTTGCTGTTAAATTACCGATTATACCCTTACATACATGGTTACCAGACACCCATGGAGAGGCACATTATAGTACTTGTATGCTTCTAGTCGGAATTTTATTAAAAATGGGAGCATATGGGTTGGTTCGGATCAATATGGAATTATTAACTCATGCTCATTCTATGTGTGATTTCTATGTTATGTATGGTCGTGCCTAAGGGCATATCGGTTGAAGTAGATTCTTCTTTTTGATCAATCAAAACCCCTTCCCAAACTGTACAAAGCTTCTTCCAAAGCGTTCCTTCTGTTCCTGGATAGCTTCTTTCAAAAGGGCTTCTGCTTCCTCAGTGAATGTTCTAGTAGAAGATATAATTTCTTGGAATTGAGGTTTATTCGTTTTTACGTAAGTACGTAACTCAACGAGAAATTTCCTTACCTGTCCAATTTCTAATGAATCAAGATAACCATTCGTTCCCGTATAAATCGTCATTATCTGTTCTTCCACCATGAGAGGGGAGTGGATTAGAATTATGATTTAATTTTTATACTATTGAAGCGGTGTTTTCATGTAATTATTGTGCGTGATTTACCGTATTTACACTACACCACACACAACCTGTGACCGGACCTGGATCACACCCATAGTTTTAAGATGGTATTTAGATGGTTCTTTAACCTTGGCGGTAAGGCTTCGCTAAAGGTTATCCCATTTGGATCTCGAAAATCTTTCCAAAAAATGGCTTAAGGGCCGTCCTCATGCACGTGAGGCTACGATGCATGGGGGTTGCCTTTGTCGACCGAACCAAGACGAAGTGATTGGATCCGACTAGTCAAGACTATTATATGCGAGGCTGCGACTAGTCATGACGATTGTGTGCGAGGCTGTGACATGTCGTTCTGTTCATCATTTCACTTTGCAAAAGCCTTTAGGGTAGATTGATTAAGATTTAAACTCACGATTCATGTGCATGTCTCTGTGATTGACACTTTCTCCTCAAAGGCTGTAATTTCTTGAGCTTTATCTTTGGTTTTCTTCATCTTATTTTGAGTCAGTCCTTGATCTAGGTTGAGTCATTTGGCACGTGGTCTATATACAAATGGGTCGCCTCGATATCCATTTCGTGCCTACTCCGAAGCTAGAGCTCAAGAAGTTATAGGGCTAGTTGAAGTCAGATGATCAGCAGTATGTTCTCAAGTGCATTGGATTCATGTTGCCAATCCTAGACATAAATGTTTAGAGCGGGATCATGCAGGCACTTGCTCATTTTCGGTGCCCCGAGACGACCACATTTGTGTTGGGAGGAAAGTTTGAGCTCACACCGACTCTAGAAGAATACAGTATTGCCATTAGGAAATCGATTAAGTTGGATATAGTTGAATCGCCTATTCGAGTAGATCCTGTAGTAGCGCTTGCTGAATTTTTGAGTTTGACTAAAAAAGAAATTGAAAAAGTGCTAAAGGGTAATTGTCAAGCATGCCCACTATCTTTTTTTATTGAATATTTCGAAAATAGCTTCGTCCTTATGAGATCTAAGATTTTTATCTTAGCTTTTTTTGGACTCATCATTTTTCCATTTCGTCAAAATGTTATTGATCCTGTGATAACTTGGACAGTAAAACTAATATGTGATGGAGTTAGTTTCATAAATACAATTCTGATAGGGACTTTCATATCTCTGACACGATTCAAGAAAGAAAAAGATAGAACTTTTCGAGCCTCAATTGAGCTTTTATAAATCTGGCTTTTCTCACACTTTTCTCAATTTGGGGAAAATATGACTGTATTTGAAATGGGCATGACTGATAACCCTATTTTAAGATTCAAACAAATACAAGATCAAACTAAGAATTTGCACTATACACAATGGGTCCATCTGTTCAAGGATCCAAACTCTAAGATTTTCCTTTGGCAAACTGTGTGGTTTCGGGAGGTTGAGGCTCGACTATGCTATGGCGATCAGAAGCCCGTACCTTTGATGGGCATTTATGGGGCAACCAGCTATCAGCCTCTTCGAATTACACGACAATTCCAAGTTTTGCAGGATGTCCCACCTCCACTCAGGCCCAATGAATTTCAAGTCCAGTTCGAGAAGGGCGAGTGCTACAAAGCCGAGCTTAGGCGTCATTCTGAGGCTTGGCAGAAATGTTCCGCTCAGAAGCTGATTTGGCCCGCAGATGAGCCCACTAGAAGGATGAAGAGTCACTTTGCCACGACTCGATATATTCAGTATCATACCATCCCTGCCGAGATACTCCCGAAGATCCCGGTTGTGACAGTGCGGCATACCCGTCAGACCCAAATCAAAATCAGTGAAGAAAAGGCGATGAAGGCCCAGGAAAAGGCAGATGCTTTGGCTGAAGAGAATGCACGATTACGGCGTGCCTTGAATGCCCATTCGTCTATAGATCACGTGGCCTCTAAAAAAAGGAAGACCATATGATTTCGTGTTTGGTTTAGGGAGTTTTTTTTTAGGAGGAAATGTTACTTTACTATTGACGTTTTCTGGTAATAGATGTTGCCGTTTCTAGGCGATCTTTCTAAGAATTCCTTTGAGACATTTTCCATTTTGGGCAATTCAATGAGAAATATTAAGCTATAATCTGTAAATTTCGGAATTAGTCCAGGTTTTTATTTTATTTTATTTTATTCATTACTGAATAAAGCAATCTGGAATTTTGAAATTTACTGGGCGAATCAGTCTTTCGAAAGAAGTTTCGTCTTAGGGGTCTAGAGGATGTCATGGATCGACTCGCTATTCTTACTTGTTGTATTTATTCGATCGTTACTTTTTGTAGGTAATTTGCCACGGATCCCCCTCATCCTTATAATACTCGATCAGTGACCAAAAGAAGGATGACCAATCAAGCCGAGATCGCAGCCATGATTGACAAAAAGCTAAAAGAACACATGAATACAATGAATGAGCAGATCACAGCTACCGTGTCCAAAATGATGAGTGATCTCATGGCCAAGCAGCAGCAGATCAATGCTGCCTCTCAATCGGAGATTCCACCTCCAATCCATCAAGGCCTCCGCCTTAACAAAGCTTCTGCAGCAAATACTAATCCAACCTTTGAACTGGATGATGTTATTTTGACTGACACTAGTGCGTCTCCAGCGGCCTATGTTCTTCATTCACCCCTTAATAATGAGAATGCCAAGTTAGTGGCTAAGCTCGACCAGAGATTACGTGAAGTGAAGGGAACTCAAAGTGTTCCGCCTGTTGATTTGTCTATTTTTGCCCGGGTCCAAGTGTCCGATAAATTTAAGATGCCAGCTTTCGAGAAGTATGATGGCACCTCAAACCCAATTCAGCACATCGAGATGTACCGGGGGCTCATGAATAGATATATTTCTAATGGATCTCTAATGATCTAAACCTTTCAAGCAAGCTTGAAGGATGCTGCAATGAAGTAGTATACCAACCACCAGATCAACCGGAAGGACTCGGGGGAAGAGGTGGCAAATCTTTTTGTCAAGCACTTTAAGTTCAATCTGGATGTCACCATTACAAGGGAAGACTTGGAGAGAGCTAAGCAAAAAAAGGGTGAGACTCTAAAGGTGTATGCCACTCGTTGGAGGAACATGGCGGGACAGATCATGCCTGAACTCTCAGAGTGTGACTTAATGAAATTATTCGTGTCCACTCTACCGCAGCCGATTCGTTTACGAATATTAGTAACGGCCGTCCAATCTTTTAGCCAGCTGATAGCCATGAGTGAGGAGATTGAGTCCGGGCTCAAGAAAGGGTGGTACAGTGAGTCAGGTTCATCAGGCAAGAGATTTACTAGTAAGAAGGACAAAGAGCATGTCCCCGAAGTCAACATGACTTATGTACAGAAGACGCTAGCTCAGGCCCCGAAACTACAATTTACCACCCAGCAGCTAGCCTCTTATGAGTAGCAAGGCCAACAGAACCCACGCCAACAGTGCAAACCTCGCCAATTTACTCTACTTCATGGGACGTTATCTCAGGTACCGGCGGTGCTAAGAAAAAAGAATTTGCTGAGTTCAGAACCACAAAGATCTAATGTTACCGGTTTTGCAAGGTACTATCCGTCAAAGAAATGCGATTACCATAGAGGTGAGGTAGGACATTCGACAGATGATTGTCAAGTGCTCAAACATCGAGTACAGGATCTACTCGAGACTGGAGCGTTTGCACTACAGCCAGCCGGTAAGCCTAATGTGCAGAACAATCCACTCCTTGATTATTCGAGCAGTGTAAATGTTGTCGTTGGCCCGGGGGTCAAGCAGGTTCAAGGCTTCAGGGTCCCTTTCGAGGATATGTTCGATACTTTAGTCCGAGCTGGTTATGTTTCGATTGGTGAAATGGTGTCATTCGGTGAAATAGAGAAGAAGGTGGATGAATTGGTAAGAGAGGGAATGATTGGGATGGCTGATGAATTCGGGGTAGTGGCCACTATATCTTAGGTCATCATTGACTGGAATGAAGAACTCGCAATGTTGACCGATGAACCAGTTAAGTTGGATCCTGAGCTAACTGACATGCCCCCTCTCGAAGACGCCTCTGACAATGATCTCGGGATCATTATACCCGATGCTTCTAAAGTATTGGTGCTGGCACCACCTCAGCCCTATGCTTATGAAAGTGACAAGATGGTTCCATGGTCATACAATGTTGATCTTATAACAAGGTCAGGACGAACTTATGCCGATAATCAACCGGCTAAGCCAGTGGCCGAGAAAGAAGCGAAGGAATTTCTAGCTATGATTAAGGCTAGTAAATATAGCGTGGTTGATCAGCTGAGAAAATTACCTGCACAAGTCTCATTGTTGGAACTTCTCCAGACATCAGATAAGCATCGGGGTGCTCTGATAAAAGTTTTGAGTGAGATTCATGTGCCCGAGACTATTGAAGAAGTTCAGCTAGAGAGATTTGTCGAGGTGATCCTCCTCAAGGATCAAGTAGCATTTTTTGATGAGGAAATCCCAGTTGAAGAATGTGGTCATAATAAGGCGCTTCATATATCAGTGAAGTACAAGGAGACTCACATGGTTAGGATGCTTGTTGATAACGGGTCAGCTTTGAATTTATGCCCGTTGGCTACTTTGAAAAGGCTAGGCATTCATCCATCTACCATGCAAGCAGCCAAGACTTTTGTTCGAGCCTTTGATAGAGTAAAGAAGGATGTGATAGGCCAGATTAACTTAGAGCTGCAAATCGGACCTTCGGTGTTTGATATTCTTTTTCAAGTGCTAGATATCCCTTCTGCTTTCAATTTCTTATTGGGACAGCCATGGATCCACAATGCAGGCGCAGTGCCCTCCAGTTTGCATCAGAAGATCAAGTTTGTGGCTGAGGCAAAGTTGGTTATAATTTATGGAGAGGAAGATCACCGAATCTTTAATGCGACATCGGTCCCATACATAGAGCCTGATCATGTTAAGGAGGATAGCTATCATTCATTTGAGATAGTCCAAGTTGTTCAGGCCTCCTCTGATATGCTGTTGCCCATTCCTAAGGTTTCTAATGCAGCTATCATGGTGGCCAAAGTCATGGTCGATAATGGTTTTGAGCCAGGTCAGGGTCTTGGGAAGGAAGGCCAAGGCATTCATGCCCCGATTGAGACAAATGGACAATCCCACAAGGCTGGTTTGGGATATCATGGGCTTGGAAGCCGCGAACAAGGCTATGATTGTTGCAG
Source organism: Syzygium malaccense (assembly GCA_031216405.1). Lineage (NCBI taxonomy): Eukaryota > Viridiplantae > Streptophyta > Magnoliopsida > Myrtales > Myrtaceae > Syzygium > Syzygium malaccense. The sequence continues at coordinate 3,008,107 of CM062256.1, read as the reverse complement.
AGGCTGAAGAGGAGTAAGTCAAAGTCCCTTACCACCTCCCATTAACCACACCTTTTGCTCAGCTGGAGTAGTAGGGGGATATGAGCATTTAAAGCCGAACTCAATTGAGGATAATCTCGGGCTTATCTTCCCTGAGCCGATACAAGCCCTAACTGACTCACCTAAGAAACACAGTAAAGAGATTTTGGTTAGTTTGTCTGATGATTCTGAGGTTGACCAGCCACCCTCTATTTTCAAGAAGCCGGAGTCAAGGGTGGTGGACTTTGACTTTAATGATGATATACTCTACCTTACCGGTTGGTTTGCTAAAACCTCCATTGGTGCAATCACTGAAGGACCACTTGAAGGGATGGGCGCTGGCCCTCAAGAGTAATTATTTCCAGTTTTCATATCTCCCCTGCGTAGGAATCTTTATTGTTTTTTTTCAATTTTCATTCCAATTCATGTTGCACTTAGGTTTTTCAATCCAATAAGATGTAATGCATTGATTCGGTATCAGTAAAATTACAGAGGTTTTTATCATTTTGAATCTTGTTGAAGTGCCCCAAACCAACCCGATGGCGATAACCAACGACTGGAAAAATTTGTTATTTACGGTAAAAACTGAAGGTGAGGCTTCTCAAGAATTCTTGTCTCGAGGTTTTCAAAAGAAAAATGAATTTCAAAAAAAGCAATGATCAATTTTCGAAAATTGCATATAGTTAAGCCTTGTCTTGTCTTTTTGATCCCTTTCTTTTATGTTTCAGGACTAATCTCGAGGCATGCGAAGAGATGGGAATCATGGATTCTCATATATGTGATGCAAGTCAATCCGATGACTTAGACAATTCTAATTCGAATGATGAAGAGATACGACAAAACTTAGAAATCCATTAGAAATCTAAGCCTCTGACTATTGAGGAAGCCATAGTGATCAATCTTGGCGACATGGAGAATCCTAGAGAGGTGAAGATTGGAGCATGTCTCCCTAAAGATGTGGCCAAATGCTTGACCCAATTGTTGAAGGATTATCAAGACATTTTTGCCTGGTCTTATACTGACGTGCTGGGTCTCGATCGATCGATCGTTGAACATTGTCTACCGACTGATCCTTCGGTTGAGCCCGTGAAGCAAAGGCCGCGAAGAGTTAAGCCAGAACTGGCAAAGAAGATCAAGGAAGAGGTCATGAAGCTTCTTGACGTGGAATTTATTGAGACTACTTAATACTCAGAATGGGTCGCTAATATAGTCCCGGTGTTGAAGAAAGACGGTCGGGTTCGAGTGTGTGTTGACTACCGAGATTTGAACAAAGCTACTCCTAAGGATGATTTTCCACTCCCACACATTGATGTGCTCATGGGGCAGCACAGCCGAGTTCGAACTATTTTTCTTCATGGATGGTTTCTCAGGTTCTAATCAGATCTTGATGAATGAGGATGATAAGTTGAAAACAGCATTTACCACTCCATGGGGGACATTTCATTACAAGGTGATGCCCTTTGGACTCAAAAATGCTGGGGCAACTTACCAGCAGGCAATGGTCACGTTATTTCATGACATGATGCATAATAAGATCGAGATCTATGTTGACGATATGATTGCAAAAACTCGGCATGGACAAGATCACATAGAAACCTTAACGAAATTATTAGACAGGCTTTGCAAGTTCAAATTGCGCCTCAATCTAGCAAAATGCGTGTTCGGGGCAGCCTCTGGCAAACTACTTAGCTTTATTGTCAGTAACAAAGGGATTGAGATTGACCCGTCAAAAGTGAAGGTCATTTGTGAAATAAAATCTCCCTCTTCGGTGAAGGAAGTTCGTAGCTTAATGGGTAGACTAAACTATATAGCCAGATTTATTTCTCAACTATCTGAGACAGCGAAACCTTTCTTTAAACTTCTCAAGAAGAATGCGCCAGTTAGATGGGATGAAGAGTGTGAACTGACATTCGACAAGCTTAAGCACTACTTGATGAATCTGCCAGTGCTTGTTCCGCCGACGCCGGGGCAACCTTTGACCCTATACCTTACAATCCACAGCGAGTTCTTAGGCGCCATGCTTGCTTAAAGAAGTGAAGAGGATGGAAAAGAGCATGCGATTTATTATTTGAGTAAGAAGTTCACCGCCTCTGATATGAACTATTTTGAAATAGAAAGAACGTGCGCAGCACTAGTCTGGGTGCTGCACGGGTTGAGGCAATACACTTTGCACTATTAGATATTGCTTGTAACATAGTGTGATCCCATCAAATACTTGCTCAATCAACCCGCTTTGGTTGGAAAACTGACAAAATGACAGATTCTCATCTCAGAATTCAATGTTCGATTCTTGTCTCAAAAATCAGTCAAAGGACGAGTAATTGCTAATGTCTTGGCCGAAAATCCTGGGAAAAATGAGGATCTGGGTCCGCTAGAGGATAGAGTCATGCCAATTGATGAGTATTGTTGACACATAAATTTTGACTAAACATTTAGTGATTAGTTGCATAGAAAATTAGGGATTAAATTTTAGTCCCTAACAAAAATATTAAAGTTAAATTACATAGCATTTAGTTTTAAGAACATTTATTAAGTAGTTGCATTTGCATTGGACTGGTGGCGGATGGGCTTAATAAAATTTAATTGAACTGGAGTTAATGGACTCAAGTACAGAGGTTCTGAACCCAATGGAATTAATTGGATCAAGCCCATGTGAATTAAAGATTCGACCCAACTCGTTATTCTCTCAAGTGGTCAAAATTGACATGTGCGTTGCACATGTGGCACATTGGATTAGGAAATATTGAGAAAAATATCATGAAAATCTTTGGGTCAAGAAACAATTGAAAAGCAAAGCGTTATCAGAGCAAGAATTAAGGAAAGAGGATTCACTCAAGCTGGTGGATATAAACTTGCGGACAAAGGGATTAAAGAAAGAAAAGAAAGGATTGGTAAGAGGATGTGGATTCTGGAGAAACAACAAAAGAAGGAAAAGAGTAAAAATATATATATTTCAATGCATCCACAATTGAAAGCTGCATCACGTTCTTTCCTTAGGGGTTCTATGTTGTTTTACTTATAAAAAGGGGGGACCAAAAATCGTGAGTGAGAGGATAGAGAGAAGAGGCCACAGAATTGAATACATGGCCACAATTTCGAGAGAGCACCTTACAGAGAGAAAAAAATCGTGATCAGTGGGTGGCTTCTTGACAATAGAGAAGATACAGTAACAATTGAGAAGAGAGAGAGGGGGGGGGGTTTTCCTGCAAGTCAACGAAGGCCCCAAGCGAAGACTTCCTCTTTCAGTGTCCACTCCTTCACCGAGCAAACTTGCAGACTTCGTTGCCGAAAGTCACTACCCCCATCACGACACTCCAGCAATTCCAGCCACTTTGGTATGTCATAGTCACGAAACTACCGTCCAGATGCACCACGAGCCTGACGTTCACCGTTAAGTTCCAGCAACTTCTGCGAGCAGTCCCAGCAAACTTACTAGTCCCGACGAAATCCCGCTGGTTGCTGTTGCATAACTCCGTTTCTTCACTAAACTTGGACTCTTATTTGTAAGTTTTACGGAGAACTCCCAAGCACCGCTGCACCACCATGAGCTTTGGCCGAGACCACCACGAGTAGCCAAATCGCGGCTATCCTCAGCTCCGCCGGTCACTGAGCTCAAGCCATCCATTGGTCAAATTCGGAAATGTCACCCGTGCAATATTTCGAATTAGGTAATACATTATTCGATTCAATTTCGATATATTAAATTACCTAACTTGAGTTTATTGTGATCTCAATTATATGCTGTGTCGATATTGTCATATCCAAAAATCTTTTCGCAGTCCGTGAATTGGGATATTTTCCTAATTTCACAACGTGCATATGATCGATAGTCCGATTTCATGCTCGAAATATGACTCGCGATCGCACAAAAAATCGTTAATCCGATTTCATGCTCGAAATATGATTCGCGATTGCGTGAAAAATTAGCCAATCTGATCCTCATGTCCGGGATACGATTTGTCAATCTATTGTTTCTAAATTTAAATGGATGTCGGTAATATTTTGTGATATGGTGTCGTTTGATTTTTTTTTAAAAATAAAGAAAATCCAAAAATATGTTAGTTAGGATTTCAATTAGAAGTTTTGCATGTTTAGGGAACTCTAAATGTATCTAGAAGATAGGATAATTATTTAATTTAAATTAGGACTTGAGATGATTTATTTCCTAGTTTAAATTAGGTGTTATTCTAATCCTAATAGATTATTTAGCTTATTTTTAGATTCCGAATTTCCATGAAAATCCCAAAAAAGAATGAGTTGCTTTAGGGTAGATTAGGATAGATTGCATTCTTAATTTGAGTAATTTTTAATTTCGAATTTTAACAAAAAATACAAAAAAAAATTTGTTAGATTGCATGTTATTTTAGGCATTTTTTATTTCGAATTTCATTGAAAAAATACCAAAAATAAATCATTTGTCCGTCATTAGAATTAGATCACGTCGTCGCATGACATATAATTCGCATGCTAGGTTGCATTAATCGCATGTCATCTTTTGCACGTCATTACATATAGGTTAGCTTTCATTTAAATAAGTGAAAATCCTAAAAAATATTGAGTGAACTGCTGGTTAATTAGAAATCATATTAGGATTGTTGATGTGATTTTTTAGCTAACAATACATATGCTTACGTTGCTTCGAGGTAAGTAATTCTCCCAATCTTCCAATTTATTTAATGTTTTGATTATTGGGTGTTACTTTGGTAGTTTGCGCACCCGTATGATCACCTCACATTCTAGTGACTAAGTTAAAATGGATCCAGACTGTATGCATAAATATTTTTGAAAAGAAAAGGTACCGAAAGGGCGTTAGATTAGATCTAGCGTAACCAAGTCCCCGAGTTTAGAATCTCTGGTTCGTAGAAATAAAGTATATCTCCCTATATTTTGTTTAGGTTTCTAATCGACCTACCACAAATATATTAGTGGCGACTCCAAGCATGAAAATTTTTGCATGCTAAAAACTTAAACCCTAAGTTGTAAATTGATAGGGCTTGGGAGGGCCCGGGTTAGGCTTAGTCTTAATAATCCATTAGCTTGAGAAAATTTTAGGTCGCCACAAGTATGTATGGACCATGTATTTTGATGGGGCCGTAAACTTGTCAGGATCAAGTATTGGGGCAGTTTTAATATCCCCAGGCGGACAACATTATCCAGTGGCGGCGAAACTGATATTTCCTTGCACGAACAATATCGCTGAATATGAAGCATGCATCCTCAGGATACAAGCTGCAATTGAAATGGTAGTAGCTCGACTTAAGGTGTTCGGAGATTCAACCCTCATTATTCTTCAGACCGTTGATAAGTGGCAAACTAGAGATGCTAAGTTGCAGCCCTATCACACCTATTTAGAGGAGTTGGTGGAAGACTTGGAAGACATTTCGTTTGAATACTTGCCAAGGACTCAAAATCATTTTGCCGATACTCTGGCTACGTTATTGGCAATGCTATGAGTGACAAGTGGGTTAAAAGTTGAACCTTTAAAGATAAAGGTCTTACAAAAACCGGCTTATTGCATGGCCACAACAGAAGAGCCCGACGGCAAACCGTGGTATCATGATATCAAGGCATATCTTCAAACATAGGAGTTTCCTGAAAAATGTACCGTATCTGACCAAAAGTATATCAAGAAAATGACGTCGAAGTTCTTCTTGAGCGGAGAATGCCTATACAAGCGGTCCTATGATTCGATTTTATTAAGGTGTGTTGATTCAACTGAAGCTGTTCGTTTGATGCTAGAAGTACATGAGGGAATATGTGGTCCGCACATGAATGGTCATATGCTAGCAAGGAAGATAATGAGGATGGATTATTACTGGCTCACTTTAGAGAGTGATTGCATTCAGCATGTCCGAAGTTGTCACAAATGCCAGATCCATGGTGACAAGATTAATACTCCTCCAAATGAATTGCATCAGATGTCTGAATCGTGGCCATTTTTTATGTGGGGCATTGACGTGATTGGCCCAATCAATCCTAAAGCATCAAATGGACATCGGTTTATCCTGGTCGCTATCGATTATTTTTCGAAGTGGATCGAAACTATGTCCTATACGACAGTGACGGCCCAGAATGTGGTGAAGTTCATTCGTCGTGATATCATTGCTCGATATGGTGCACCTGAGACCATAATTACTGACAATAGGTCGAATCTAAATAACAAATTGGTGGATGATCTGTTCAAGGAGTTCAAGATCAAGCATCTGAATTCCTCTCCATATCGTCCGCAGATAAACGGAGCGGTCGAAGTAGCCAACAAGAATATCAAGAAAATTTTGGCTAAAACAGTCGAGAACTATCGTGATTGGCATGAGAGATTACATTTTGCACTTATGGCATATCGGACTTCTATCCGGACATCTACAGGGGCAACTCTATATTCTCTTGTGTACGGTATGAAAGCAGTTCTACCTGTTGAGGTTGAAATTCTTTCGTTATGTATTCTTTCACAGGTACAATTGTCAGAAGCAGATTGGATCCAGCAGAGATTGGACCAGTTGAACATGATTGATGAGATAAGGCTTAGAGCTCTATGTCATGGCCAGTGCTACCAATAACGAGTTGCTAAATCTTTCAACAAGAAAGTCAAGTCTCGACATTTTCAAGTAGGCGACCTTATCCTGCGGAAGTTATTGCCAATAGTTCCTCTAGCAGAAGGAAAATTCGCCCCAAATTATGGCGGTCTGTACATTGTGAAGAAAGTCCTTCCAGGAGGTGCTTTGATTTTGGCCGAGATGGACGGTCGTGTTTTTTTCAGTCCAGTTAATTCTGGTTTTGTGAAGAAGTATTACACTTGATTTGTACTCATTCTGACTTTGTTTCTATCAATTCTCAAATTGAATTTCATGAATCAATTTATTTTCTTGTTATATTACTAAGCTTGGTTTGAGGAAGACTTTTGATTTGGCAATCTATTTCTGTCCTAATGAACCGATCATATTGCATGAGAGACTTCAAGATGACGAAAGGCAAGTCATTTCCATACACGTCCTGAATAATAATCCCTAGTGCGAGTTGAGTGAAAATTCCGTGCTAACAAGGTAAAGGATTATCTCACGAAAAGTATGACGATCAAAATGATGAGAGGCATTCATTCCCTCTATCTAAACACTACATGTTATCATTTGCTGAACCTTTTGAACGGAGTTTCATTTGTTACCCTTGTCAGGAACAACCCCATACTGGGGCACTTTCTTAGAAAGTTCAAAATGGTTAGAATTTTCTTACTTTCACTTGCATCAATCTTCAAGTATATTTACTGTATGCAAATTCTGTGTTAGCTCAAGTGCCTTAGATATGACGAAGAGCATTTCTTTCTATATCCTTACATATTATACCCTTTGCATACCCAATTTGAGCGATGAATTCATTTCAGCTTGATTGATGATCATTCTTATGATAAACAAATGAAATCATGTCAAAGCAAGTTCAAGATGACTTGAGGCAAATGGGAGTTCAAAAGAAAATTCATCAGAAAGGACGCAAAAGGACTCCATTAAATCAAAGTTCTCTCTCTCGGAAAAAGCTCTCTTAAAAAGAGGGAGAAGAATCTCTCGAAAAGAAAATCTCTCTCTCTAAAAAAAATGATGAGAGAAAAAAAGGCTTTGGCGAGAACTGAGTCGATATACAAGATCATTCTTCAAGGAAAAGATCATTTGAAGGTTCATTTGTGGGGCAATCTCTAGAGATAGATCAAGGGTACCAGTAGCATGATTGGATGATCACCAATTTCCATATTCATAATACCCCCTTTGATGGAAATAGGCCATTCATTTCAAACCTACCCGAATCTACGTTACAACCCTTACCGAAGTCTCTTCAGAATAGGGCACTTGAGTTAACGTAGAGTTTCAAATGCTTATAAATGTTGCTCGAAGAAGTGCGAGCAAGATTTTTCTATCTTATTTTTGCAGCATTCCAGACTTATAAACCCGGAGCAGCTAGTGATATCAATTTTTTCAAAGCTATGACTCTCATGAGTCCCCATTGTGAAACCTTTGACCAAGCCTGAGTTTCATCCTTATAAAGACCCCTCAAATTGGCTCAGTCATACTGATTTTGAGAATATTCGAACCCTTGTCGAGCACGATAAAGAGAGTTTGAGTGATTCTTATACCCACGTCAAAGGTCGGGTCAAAAACCTTTCATTAAAAGTGAGTGGAAAGTCCTTTCTGATTAAAGGTCTCTCATTTAATGTGATCAAATTGTCAAAAGGACGAAATTGTTGTTCTTATCGATAAATTCCCCAGTGAAGCTCGGTAATGCAGGCGGATTCATGAATTATGTTTTCTTGGCCATGCGCATGTGTTATTTTAACCTTTTCTTAGGTAAAAATAGGTGTAATGCAATTAGCTTTGTCATAAGAAAAATTCAGGTACGTCTGCTAATTATTCTTCATTGTTTCTCTTTTCGTGTTCACTCAGTGGAATAAGAGATATGATCTCTCTCATATGTTCACCAAGTGAAATAGGTGACGTATCTCTTTGTGTTGCCCAATGGAATAAACAGCACACCCCATTTCATGTTTGCCCAGTAAAACAGGCAGCATAGTTTCTCATTCCGCGTTCACCCAGTGGAATATGTGGCACAACTAACATCATGCTCACCCAATGGAACATGTGACATGATCCTTTTCGTGATTGCCCAGTGGTATAGGCAACACGTCTCTTTTAATTCTTTCTTCATATCATGCGTTATTTCGCATATGTAGGAAACTATAGGTAACAGATAAGCAATCATGTACCTTGAGAACTTTACTTCTAGTGGACTAGAAGTTTAGAGATCGAGGGAGTTCACAGCATTATAAAGCTTTTTCTCACTTGGGCGCTTTTTGTGCGATCCGTATGTAAGGCTCTTTCACTGAAGTGAGAAGCATTAGCATACGTTCCTTATTGTTTGCATATCATGCATCATTGCATTTGAAAAATTGGAATTAAAACCTCCATCAAAAGAAGAAGAAGAAGAAGAAGAAGATCATTCGTCATTTTGCACGGTTTAAATTTAGGTTTCAGTCTTTGAGCGAAACCTCTGTGAGCATCCACTCAAAGAGGGACAGCCGTTGACACCTAAATTTTGGAGACCCGATTAGTCATTCATTGCATAAAAATTAGGGATCGATCTCGGTCCCTAGAAAACAAAATTAATTAGTTAAATTGCATATAAATATTAGGGGCATTTCATTGATAGTTAATTAGGCCCATATAATTTGCATATTTATCGGACCGACGGTGGATAGGCTTGAACGAATAGTTCTGTGCTTAATCAAATTAATTGAACTAAGCCCATGGTGATGAAAATTTGGCCGAACCCATCATTCATATGCTCTACACATGTGATACTTCAAGTTAAGAAATATGGAGAGCAATATTACCGCAATCTTGAGGATTCGGCCACAAAAGGGCAATATCCCGTGTATATATATTCAGCCAAGTGTAGCTTGCAATGAGTAGAATATATATATTCACGTGGTTGAATAAAAAGGGAAAGGAATAAGGACGGATCACTGGAGATGGGAAGTTAATTGCACTCATAGGAAAATATATCTTCGGCCATGTGAATAGTATAAGAAGGGATATATTAATATTTTAAAAGAGGAAAGAGATATTGATTCTTTCCTTGAAGAGGTCCCATGGCTTTGCATATAAAAGGAGATACACGTCCAGAGGAGAAGGGGTCTCGGAGGAACAAAGGGGGACTTTTTTTTGGGATCTGATCACACACAAGAAACACGAGAGATACACGTACCTGAGATATATTACTGACTTTCTGCTTTAAATATTTTCTCTTCGACCCATGGCATTTGATTGGTTTTCCTATTACTACTCCGTTAATGAATGACAGAGAGGTCCAAGCCCACCGTTACTGATAGCAACTCCTGCAGTTGTTACATTAGCAATTCCATCAAGTTCTTATTTTCATCTCAGCATCAGGAGTTATATTCATACATTTTCTGGACATCGCAAGACAATCCAACTTTCACTTTGACTAAATTAATCTATAGGGATGTGTGTTAAAGCTTCGTTCACACGTATCGAGGTAGTCTCCATCACACGATAAAGAACACGGACTTATAGATTGGTCTCAGTTTGGGAATACTATAATTTTAACACATATTTTATCGCATCCAAACCAAAATAAAAACCAAGCATTTATTCACTAACTAATCATTACTCAAGGATTTAAATTTGTATTAATGTTGTTCCATAAATTCGTTGAAAAAAATTCGATGAACTTCTATCGTAGTAAAGTGACATAAAATCCTTTATTGTAGAAACAAAATGAAAGACAATCCCCCATACAATCACATCAAGAGATAGGAAAGATTTTTAGAAACAGTAGATTTTTAGAAACAGTATCTTTAGCAATGCTAAAACCTCTATTTCCTCGATTGAGCAGTCTAGCCAAACCTTTGACATCACATTGCGGGTTGGACTTGGATCTACACGTAAATAATCCTAGGACGCAAAATTCTTTCTAACTTCCTTTTTTTCGTTGCTTTTATGTCATCAATATGAATAAGGTTGCTGAGCTCATGCTAAGCGTGCACTTAAGTAAATAAATTAAACAGAGCTAAAAAGTACGCCATGGCTTTCTCATCGACCAATCGCATTTAATTTAATGGTCTTCATCATCAATCTAACAACTTTCCGTTCCAACCATTTTACGTCTGCATCAAAAACTAAATCGGAAAAGAGAATCCTTTGAGAACACGAGATTCTGAAAAGCCAAAAGAACAACCAAGTTGAATCGACTAATGTTCTTAGCCATCACATAAACAAACAAAAAGAGACAAAATTAAGGAGATGGAATGGTTTTTTTTTTTTTGGTCGAAAAGGAGATGGAATGGATTGAATGGTGCATTATTCAGCCTTTGAGATGGATGACCTTGCAAAGGGGATGATGGTCGGAGACCAGCTCGGAGTAACCGAGGCCGACTGAGAGTGGACTGGTCGTCTACTTTTCTTTCTTTTTTTAACTTTCCCAAATTCAACTCCTCTCTCTGTCTCTCTCTCTCTCTCTCTCTCGGCATCCCTTGTGCGTTTCGACTCCCTGCCATGCTTAGAATTTTCCGAGATGGAAAGGAATCACGCCAAGTATAGAGCGAATCCGAACCATTTCGGCCGACGTGCACCCACATGCGCACGCCAAAAACACACCCAGATAGGCCGAGTTCCTAGGGCTTGACCTCGAGAGTTGGTAAACCACATTGTACGGGGCCTTCTGCCCGAGACCTCCGCTACCGCCATAGACCGAGATATAATTCACGAAAGCTTATTACGAAGAAGGATCCGAGAAATGACAAGGATGAGGAATTGAGACAATTGATGGCCTATTAAGTGTGCCAAGATCAACGAAGAGAATTATAGTAAATTCCTCAAGGAGCCACATCACCTATTTATTAGGCACTCATTTCATCTTAATTAGTAAAATGCGCACTTGTTAAGACAACATATGTTCTTGACAGCTACATAAATCAAATATGATTAGACATGATTTGAGGATTCTTTGTTTGAGTGTTATTAAGTGAAGGATACTTATGTGATTTTTTAGGAGAGTCATAAAAAAGAAGGAAACCGACAATTTCTCTTGTTAATCATACATAATGCGACAATTTATTATTTATCAAATCGTTTGTAAAATCATCGAATTTTCTTCAAATAATGAAAAACACTCATTTGAGAAAAAGATAACAAATAAGTAACTAACTATAGATAAAATAGCAACGAAAATTGAAAAGTATGGAGAGAGAGAGAGTAATAAATAAATTATTTGTGTAAAAGAGCAATCAAAATAGAACAGTAATAATATATGGAATCAGGTAAACCTATGAATTATGAAAGTTGATTGGGAAAATGACATAAATGATCAGTGAACTTTTGTGCAATGTCGTCTTTGAATTTTTAATTTGTTCAATGTGATTTTTGAATTATCAATAAATGTTTAATTTGATTCCCAAATTATATGAAAATATGTGACATCAAAAGGACTATTGTAATTGTGTATTTCATTAAGTGTTCGATCGATTGACTTTACTAATGATTAATTATTTTTTATTAGCAAAAAGTCTAACTAAAAAAATCTTAAGCTTATACATAAAGGGATATCGTGTGAATATAAAGATAATATAGGACCTATTATCGAACGATATGAAATAATATTTTATTAATTATCGATTGTCAAATGAAGTAGTCTGGAATTTGTGGGATCACTATAATATTTGAAGATTGAACCCCAAAAAATTATACCGGGGTTAATTAAAAACCTAAATGGGTCGCATGTGGATGTTGTCGTATTTCGTGTCATTTAGCTTTGGATATCGCGGTTCTCCACGCGGAAGGTGGATTTGCTAAATTCATAGTTCAAATTCTAAAATTATATTGTCTCCTTGTCCGTACTTCCAAATTAAAAAAAAAAGGATTTCTAAAGTTGATTGTCAGCTTGCGGGGGGAGGTCTTTTCTTCGATAATGTCAAGTTGACTGACGTCAACGGCTCAGTTTTCAATATCTACTTTTTTCGTAAATATCTTGTGCAGATTCAGAACTGCTAAAATCCAAGAACAAAAGAGGGACCGAGAGACTCCAGTCAAATTTGGCGATGGACTAGAATCACGTTTATATTTTCAAGTCATCCTAAAGAGAAAAAGTCACGGAGGCATATTCATCGCAAATCTCGCTCCTTTTTTTCTTTTTTCAGATACGTATACTAAAAATCTTAAAATTTATCAAAAAAATATAATTGAATCATAATACTTACAAAATAGGCAATCGAGTCTTAAAACTTGTCAAGTTGATTTAATCGAGTCCTAAAATTAACGCTGTCTAATTTACTAACGGAAAATACTGATGTGACCCTGATATGTCTTATTTTATTACTTTTCTTAAGACACGTGGCGATAATGTGGCGTCCAACAAACGCCACGTCAGAAAAAATATATATTAAATTAAAAAAGTTATAAAAATAAAAAATAAAAAAGAAGAAGAAGAAGACCCCAACCAGCGACTGTAACGGTGGCCAACCCCTCGCTGGTGGCCACCGCCACAACTGCCGAGAAGGGCCGGTGACCCTCGTCGACCCCGAGTGAGCCCTCGGTGAGGGCCTACAACCCCTGATCTAGGGGAGGGCACGACCCTCCCCCCAGATCTAAGCGACCGAGCTTCGGGAAGACCTAGGCGACCTTCGCCGACCCTTCCTGACAACTGTGGCAGCGGCCACCGATAGAGGTGGCACTATGGTCAGAAATCCATTTATTAACTCATTTTTAGTGGGCCCAGGTTGAATATGAGTTACTTAAAATTTTGAAAACAGGTCAAAATGGGTTTACAACATTAAAGCTCAAGTTTATATGAGTCAAATATGGATTGAATATGGGTTTGTTGTAACAAACCCATATTCAATCCATATTTAACCTATTTAAGTTATTAACTTGTAACCTTATAGGCTAAATAGTTTAAGTGTCATTTAAAAAAAATATTATTTATTTTTATTTTATTTTTCCTTTTTTTTTTGTTTCCTTCTTCTCCAGCCGGTTGCCGAGCTCGTCCAGATCGAGGAGCTCGAGCTCATGATCTAGACAAGCCTCGAGCTTGAAGCTCGCCAGATTCCGATGAGCTCGAGGCTCGTTCAACGAGCTCGAAGCTCGCCAGATTCCGGTGAGCTCAAGGCTCGTTCAACGAGCTCGAAGCTCGCCAAGATAGACGAGCTGGAGCTCGCCGACCTCTGGAGAGCTCAAAGCTCGTCGGACGAGCTCCAGCTTGCGATTTGGACGAGCCTCAAGCTTGAAGCTCACTAGATTTCGACGAGCTCGAAGCTTGCCAATCTGGACGAGCTGGAGCTCGAAGCTTGCCGAACGAGCCTGCCTGCGGCCAGTCGCCGGCCGAAGAAGAAGGAAAAAAAAAGAAAAAAAAATAAAAAATAATAATTAAAATTTTCATTTTTAAAAAAATAAAAAATATAAAAATATAAAGATATATAAAAATATAAAAAAATATTTTTTTAAATTATAAAAATTCTTCACTTATTTTATATTGCATTGAAGCATTTTAGCGATATAAATATTATAAGAAACAAGTTTTTTAAAATTGGATTTTAAAGTGTTTTAGAATACGGGTTAGGTTGGGTATGGGTAAGATATGAGTTGGGTTGGATATGGGTCATTAGATTTACACTATATGAATATGGGTTAAAACGGGTTAAATGGGTCAATATGAGTCAATATGGGTCGGACCATTTTCGACCCGACCTGATCCAAACCTGACCCAACCTGACCCACCGGTTTGACAGCCCTAGCCACTGGCGAGGGCTTGGCCACCGCCACAACTGCGGGTTGGGGTCTTTTTCTCTTTTTTTTTTAAATTTTTATAACTTTTTTCTAATTTAATATATAATTTTAAATTTTTTTCTGACATGGTGCTTGTTAGGCGCAACATAATCGCCACGTGTCTCAAGAAAAGTAATAAAATAAGATATGTCAGCACCGCATCAATATTTTTCATTAGTAATTAGACGGTGTTAACTTTAGAACTTGACTGAACTAATTTGATAAGTTTTAAGACTCGATTGCACCTTTTGCAAGTTTTAGGACTCAATGACACTTTTGTGATAAGTTTTAAGACTTCTAATACACATATCTCTTCTTTTTTATTTTCCTAAAATCAATCTCTCTCTCTCGGCATCCCCTCATTCCTCAAGGGCCCAGGTTCCCAATTCCCTTTCCTTGTGAGTTTCGACTCCCTACCATGGTTGCAATCTTCCGAGATGGAAATGAATCACACCATGCAATATAGTTTATTTTTTTAGGAGTCAAATTCTGACATTTTTGACAAAGTCAATGCCTAATCTTCATGAAATACGAAGGAGACATTTTGGGATGAAAAATTTTAGTGTCAACAAGCATGAAAGACACCGATCTCAAGATTTGTTTTGCTGTTTTCCCTATAGTAGGAATTCTGATAATACGTTCGGCATTTTCAAAATGGCACAGGTGAATAGAGCAAAACCTCCAAAAACTACGCAAAGACCTCCAAATCGATTCAACGACCTTGGTTCAAGAAGCGCGTGAGCACTAGGACGTGATTTAAAGGGTTGGCACAAGAAATGCGGTCCATTAAATGTGCGAAGATCAATGAGGAGAACCATTGCAAATTTGTAAAGGAGCCACATCACCTATTTATTGTACACTCATTTTATCTTAAGGAAAAAATCACCAAAAACCCAAAATTATGTCACTTGTGATAAATTTACTCTCAACTTTTTTTTGTGACATGAAAAGCCCCAAATTATGCCACTTGTGATACATTTACCATATAATACTTTTGACCCAATGGCATTTTCTTCTTTTTCGTCTTTTTTTTTTCCTTTCTTCTCTCTTCCCTCCACTGGCCATGGTGGAGGGAAGTTGGCGAGGGCCACCCTCACCGGCGTTGGGGTTGGGCGAGGGCTGCCCTCGCCCGCCCAAGCGAGGGCGAGGGCGGCCCTTGCCGGCTTCCCTCCGCCATGGCCGGCGAAGGGAATAGAGAAGAAAGGAAAAAAACAAAAAAAAGGAAAAAGACGAAAATATCCTTGAACCAAAGTATTGTGGGGTAAATATGTCACAAATGACATAATTTGAGGTTTTTCATGTCACAAAAAAAGTTCAAGATAAATTTATCACAAGTGACATAGTTTGAAATTTTTTGTGATCTTTTTCCTTTCTCTTAATTGGTAAAACGTCACGTACATTGTATATGTTAAGACCACATGTGTTTTTGAAGATGTACATAAATCAAATTAGATTAAACACGATTTAAGGATTCTTCGAATGAATTTAAGTGTAATTAAATAAACCATTGATACCGACATTTTCTCATGTTAATCATACATAATGCGACAACTTATTATCTATCAATTTTTTTGTGAAATCAACGAATTTTCTGGGACACGAAATAACAATAACAAACAAACTCCAGATAAAATAGCGGCGACAATTGAATAGTAACATAGAGAGAGAGACTAATAAATAATTTGTGCAAAAGAGCAATGAAAATAGAAAATTAATAATGCACATGGACCGAGGTAAATGTATGAATTGTCAAAGTTCACTCCTTGTGTTCCGCGCATGTCTTGCCATAACCAGTGATCGTTTTCCACGTGGGTCTGCAACTGGATGCACGACAGTTAATATAACCATAAATATATGGCGTTTGAGTCCTTGGCTTCCGTGCATGGGCCCTGCAAAGGTGTGCACGGGGCCTGCAAAGGTGTGCACCTATGAACACGCCAGGTATGTCATGTATAATAGAAAAAATGATACAAATAATTTTTAAATTTTAATTTAATATATAATATTATTTTTAATTTTTAAATTTATTCAATATAATTTATGAACTTTAGCTTAATAATCAATACAATCTTTGAGCTTTTAATTTATTTAATGTGATCCTAAATTTTTGATATATATTCAATATAATTTCTAAACTTGAATTAATACAAGAATTATATTGAATATTTTCATATAGTTAAGGGACTAAATTGAATATGGACCAAAAGTTTATGAATGACATTGAACAAATTAAAAGTTTATGGATTATACTGTATATTAGGTTAAAATTTAGAGATCATATTGAATAAATTAAAAATTTTAAAAATATATTATATATTAAATCAAAATTCATATACTGTTTATGTCATTTTTCCTATATAATTATATTGTAAACGTCCAATAGCATTTGGTGTGGCTTATTTTTCTCATCGGCCAATAGCTTTTCATTTTATGGTCTTCGTCATATAAAAGTACGACTTTCTGTACCAATAGCATTTGATTGGTTTTCCTACTATTTCCTCTTGACCCGTGAACGCCGCAGCCTCTTTCTCTGTTAAGCACGTCAAGAACGTCCTCAGATCTGGATCAGAGAGAGAGAGAGAGAGATCTGCTAAGGTGAGCAAACTACTGCTATGGCGAGCTCAGATGCAGAAACGCCATATGAATTTGAGTATCAAGTTTTCTTGAGCTTCAGAGGAGCCGATACTCGTACTGGATTCACCGACTTCGTCTACAATTGCTTAGTCGGTGCTCGAATTAGAGTCTACCGAGACTACGACGACGATCTCCATATCGGTGAAAGGATTGATGGATCACTTCTGCAGGCTATCGACAACTCCAGAATCTACGTACCTATCTTCTCTCGGGATTACGCTTCGAGCTCACGGTGCCTCCGTGAGCTCTCACAAATCGTGGCAAACACCTTAAAATTGGAAGGTAGCAAAGAAATTCTACCTATTTTTTACGACATGACACCTGACGATGTTAAGCTGAAGACTCCACTGTATGACGATGCCTTGCAAAAACTGAATGAGAGGTTCGGGAAGGAGCAAGTAGCTGCATGGAGAAAGGCGCTCACGGAGGTTGATGTGACAAAGGCGTGGGAAGTGCAGGACTACACTGGGTAAGCCAGCTGCTTTCAAAATGCTTGTTTTCCCCAATTTTCCTTAACACTTAAATCATAGATGTAGTAAAATCCTGTATGATTTAGGTGGGAATTTTATTATAGTAATACTAAATGATTAACCAACGCTACGTTTGTCAAAAAATGTGAAGCTGCATAACAAGGTCGTCTTACATAATGCTCGAACATAAATCATAAAAAGTCAATTACAAATGCATAGATATTTATACACCTATTTTGCATGAAAGTTGTTAACACAATCCCAACATTGCTAATCTCATGTTGGAATCAAGTCAAATTTCAGGTCATAGCATGGCGCACGCGTTACTAAGTGCATAAAAAGTATGTTTTGGAGTAATGTTAATGTTAAGATGGACACTTAGAAGACCACTTCTGGATTGTTAAACTCTTATTGTTTATTGGATTATTGTGTAGTCTATCCGATACTTGAATAAAATCACTTCTAGCTAGGTAATCTTGGTTTTGCATTTTTCCCCACTAAAATGGCTTTCCATTGTGGCAGCTCAGGCGAACTAATCAAATTGATAATTGAGGAGGTTGTGAAAAAGCTACAGACAAGACATACATCGGTGATTGAACATTTTGTTGGAATTGATGATCAGATACCGGCAATAATCAAACTATTAGACATCAACTCTGATGATGTACGACTCATGAAAATCTATGGCATGGGGGTATCGGTAAAACGACTCTCACCAAGGTCCTATTCAAGCGACTCTCTTCTCATTTTGGAAAGAATTGTTGTTTTCTTGAAGATGTTCGAGCAAAGTTGTTAAGAACTGATGGCATAGTCGAATTGCAAAAAGAGTTATTAGCCAAAATTGGCCATCCTGCACGAACAACAAATGTTGACGAAATTGATTATGGAGTGAAGATGACTGGAGAAGCACTTTCCAATGAGAAAGTCCTCATTGTGCTTGATGATGTTGATAATAGCGAACAAGTGGAGAAATTAGTTGGAAAGGGATATTTGTGTTCAGGATCTAGAATATTGATTACAACTAGAGATAAAGATGTTTTGCGAAACAATAGCCCAATGTATCAAATTTTAGATTATGAAATGAAGATGATGAGTTCAAATCATGCACTTAAGCTTTTCAGTTGGCACGCATTCAATAGAGACTCTCCTTCATATGATTACAATGATCTTTCAAGGGAAATCATATCTACTACCGGGGGACTTCCGTTAGCTCTTGAAGTAATTGGTTCGCTCCTCTATAAAAAAACGCAAGAACTATGGATAGAGACATTGTACAAGTTAAAAGAAGTACCTCACAAGGATGTTTTTGCACGGTTGAAGATTAGCTATGATGCCTTAACTCGTGAGGAACAACAAATTTTCCTTGATATTGCATGCTTTCTTATTGGTGAGGATAAGACGAATGCAATTTACATGTGGAGAGATTGTGGGCTTTTCCCGGATATTGGAGTTGATGTCCTCGTTCGCATGTCTTTGGTAAAGATTGCAAAGAACAATACGTTTTGGATGCACGATCAACTTAGAGATCTTGGAAGGGAAATTATTCGTCTAGAAAATCCGATGAATCCCGGAAAGCGGAGTAGGATATGGACTTCTCCATGGAGTTCCTCGATGCAATAAGAACAAAGGAGGTAAGGCGCTTCTAAAGAGAACCAACAGATAATCTACACTGACTAAGGATGCTCTATGTTTGTCCTAATTTTTTATAATCCTTTTCCTCTTTGAATTAGAAATACTGATGTCACTCATTTCCTGTTCTCATTTGCAGATGAACAGGAACGTTCAAGCACTATCTCTTGATTTACATGCACAAAGTTTCGACGATAACGTTGCGTTAAGTAAAGAGATTGGAAGGTTTGAACATTTAAGGTTCCTTAAATTACTTAGAGGAACCTTTGCAGGTGACTTAGCAAATTGTCTTCCCAACTTAAGATGGATTTCTTGGTATGTTCCTCCGCGAATGTGTGAATGGACGAACATGTACCTAAAGAATGTTGCCATTCTTGAATTTAACGGCGTTGACTTGTTAGATGATTCGAGATTACGAGACTTAATTGAGGTGTGTAATATGCTCATTTCTATTATATTTTCTTTGAAAGTAATATATGGCTGTTCACCATTGAATGTTGCCTTCATTTTGACAGAGGGCAAGAAAATTGAAAGTTCTCTCTCTTAAAAGTTGTCACAACATAATCGAAACACCAAATTTCTCTGGATGCCCGAATTTAGAGAGGCTTACTTTTGAAGATTGTTCCAATTTGAGGAGAATTGACGGCTCTATTCAGAAATTAGAGTATTTGATGGACTTGAAGATTGATATGTGCTTTAGTCTTGAAGATTTGCCTGAAGAAATTGGGGACCTAGTGAATTTGAAGCACTTCTTTGTACAGCGGTGTAAAGTGAAGAAACTCCCAAATTCCATATGGAAGTTGAAATCACTACGTGTTATGCACTTTTCAAGTCGCTTAGTTTCTAAAGATTTATGGGAGTTACCTAGTGCTATTGGAATGCTTCATAATCTGGAAGTACTTCTAGTCAATAGTCTCAATTTAAAAGGTCAACTTCCTTCTGGGATCGGAAGTTTGCACTTTCTAAGGAATTTAAATCTATCATATACTCATGTTAGTGAAATTCCAAAGACCATTAGGATGCTTCGTAGCTTGAAAAGATTGGAGTTGATGGCATGTCATAATATTCAAGAGTTGCCGACGCTCCCAACAAGTTTAACCCATCTACGAGTGTCATCTGCATTATTGAAAGCAGTCCCGAATCTCTCAAACTTGACTAATTTGGTTGAGTTGGATCTAATGATAGTGGAGAAGGAGGAGATAAACTCTGTCTCAACGAGTTATAGTGGATTGAAAGGTTATCCAAACTACTAAATTGAGCTTGAGATTTCACAATGTCTCCACTCCTGCTGAGTGGGCTTCCCTTCCTTTGCTAAACCAACTTGCTTTGTTTGGATTGGACTTGCAAACCTTTTCACAACTATCCTTGTCTCTGCCAAAGCTGTGCCTTGATAATTTCAAATTCAATTATGTCACTCTCTCTGAAGCTGATCAATTTGTCATGTTTAGTGGTCTCTGAGTCTCCAGTGCAAGAATTACAACTCAATGGGCTTCAACTTCCACATGTAAGGGAGTTGCTTGTGGAAAGGTGTGTTCCCCTCCAGAGATTCAGGCTATCAACCATGAGGAAGTTGAAAGATGTCCAGGTGAGACATTGTCGATACAGTGGAATCGTGGGAAGTCTTCAAAGTTTGGAGTTGTCCTTTCCTGCAAAGTCTTCGTGGTTTACCAAACTTAAAGAACCTACGGTCTTTAGTCATCCAATACTGCAAAAGCCTACAAGCTGTCGAGGGCCTCGACGAGTTGGAGTTTTTGCGCCGGTTAATACTTAGCAATTGCCAATTGTTGGAACGGTTGATTGATGTATCAACCACCAAATTGCCAGACTTTTGCCACTTAGAGATCTCCAGTTGCAGGAAATTACGTGAGGTTAAGGGAGGATTCGAGGGCTCCATCCAATCTTTCAAGCATTATAAGGTGAGCTGAACCACTCCCTTTTTGTCTTCTCGGTTTTCTTGACCCAACTATCCAAAAAACGTGCTTTTAGGCAGATTTGCAACGTTTGTAGGGAATCGAAAAAAATCAAAGAACATGAATTGAATTTGGTCTCACTTATTTTGAAACTCAGTTGACGCAGGTTCGTTTTATTTTTCGCTCATGCTTTCTCATTTTCTTTTATTTTTTCCCTTTTTTTTCCTTTTTTGTGTATGAGAAAACTCTATATTTGCAGCAAGTCCAAGGGAGAAGGTCAGTTTTCATCACAAATGATTGGAATAACTGCAATGTCTAGAAGAAAAACAAAATAGCTCATAATCTCTTATTAAAATGTTCTTTTCATTTTATATGGAGCGAATTGTATTGCGTGGGTACTTTTTTTAAGTAATATGATCCACTTTATTGTGCATTTCTTCCTTAGTACTGTTAATTATGGAGATGAGTGTGGTGATTTGCGATTTCTACCGGGAAGATGGAACATTAAAGGAATCGGATACTGATTGAACAACTCAACAACATTTTGCTAACAGAGGTGTTTCCAGAACACAGTTTATATGGTCCACCTATCCACTAATCAAGTGACTAATGTCCTGGATGGAATTGAGTGCGACTTGAATTTGCATGTGGTTGGGGTTGGCCAAGTAAGATGTGTTTTCCAAAAGCACCTTAAATACTTATTTAAGATTTTACAGTGTGATTAAAAGCCACTTCAAACAGGAACAGCAACAGGAACAGGAACAGGAACAAGAGAGTCACTCAAAACAGGAACAGGAACCGCGAAGGCACTTTAAACGGGAACAGGAACAGGAAAGTCGCCCCAAACAGGAACAGGAATTAAAGCCAAGGAGAAGGCTGGGGGGAGTGTCGTTCAAATGCCTGAGCTTCAACAGTTTGAGTCTCGGCTGCTTCCCTGATGGAAAACAGAAAGGCCCCTCTCTGGAGGAAGCCACAGGACGCACGCCATCAAGTCACAATGAAGTTGGCTAAAAGCAGAGCTAGAGAGCACAGAAACCCTCAAAAATGCATTGGAGGGTATACTTGCCCATAAAGGTAATTAACCCCAATGGCGTCTAGCAAATCAGAACCAGAAGGTATCACTGTTGGCCGTGAATAAAGGCCACCTTATCCGTGTTGTATAATGTGGCCTATTGTTTTGCCTACTAGGCATTCGCTTCTTTAATTAGTCTGTGCTTTTAAAGGTCGGGCTTCGGCAGGGCCTAAGACGTCACAACCAAGCCCCTCCCTCGACCATTGCCGCTTGTTGTTCATTAGGGAGTTATTAATTGTCAGTTTATCAAGGGAAAATCACAAAAAAAAAGTCACAAGCCTATTGCAATAATGCCGATTGAGTCACGAACATTTTGCATTTGTACCAATTCAGTCCATTTGGCCAATTTTAGCCTGAAATTGCTGATGTGAATGTCAATCATCATATGTGGTCCGGCCAGCGCTGCCGTAAATAATTTTTAATAATAATTTTTTATTATTTTATTCTTTTCTTTTTCCCTTTTTTTCTTTTATTTTCCCTTCCTTGTTCCTCTAGTCGGTCGCCGAACCTTAACGACCAGCCAAAGGTGGACCTCGCCGGCCACTAGCAAGGGCAAGCCCTGCCTGCCCCTGGCGAGGCTCGGAAAATTGACAGCTCTATCAAGAAGTTAAATTATCTAATTGACTTGAATATCAGTGGTCGCCATCATCTTGAAGATTTGGCCAATGAAATCAGAGTCCCCGATAAACTTCAGCGCTTGACATTAGGGTGGTGCCATCGAGTGAAGAAACAACCAGATTACATATGGAAGTTGAATTCGTTACGCATGTTACACTTTTCAACTGAGTACTTCGAATCAACCATACAATGCACAGGAGTTGCCCAGTGCCATGGGAATGCTTGAGAATTTGCAAATGGTTGAAGTCATGACTCGACATTTGAAAGGTCGACTTCCTTCCGGAATCGGAAGTTTGCCCTTTCCAAGAATCTTATGATTGTCGTACGTTTACATCAGTGAAGTTCCAGAGACAGTATGCTTACTTGGCTGCAAACGCTGGAGTTAATAGAATGTGATGAGACTCAAGAATTGAGTCTTTGGGTGGATTGGGAGTTTAATCAAACTAAATAAGTTGAGCTTGAAACTAGTTAAGAATATAGAGGAAAAGAGCATTGAAGAATTTTTTATATATTTCGATATTTGACAATAAAGAATAGATAAACCTATGTATAGGCTTTACATAAAGATTACCTACAGTAACAGAATATTACAATATCAATTGCAATCAATGAAAAAGATATCCAAAATAACCTAAGTATCTAAAATATCATAAATAATTTAAAATATCTCTAACATCCCCTCAAATTCGAAGTGACATAAAAAAAAAGTCAACTAGAGTTTGGAGAAAAGATCCTGAAACTGCCTCAGTGACATTCTATTTCAATTCTGAAGCTATTAAAGTTTGATTGTAGGTGCTGTTGTGTCCAAAGACCTATTGGAATTTGCATAGTAGCTTAGTTTCTGCATTTTACGACCAGTGAGTCCTCTTTTATGCACCCGAAAAAATAATAAGACCATGTTGTACTTGTAGCGAGACGGACTGTCGTGAATCAATACAGATAAGTTGGGCTTTCTAAGAGACCAAACCTCTGCTGCCAAACAAAGAAAAACAATCCCCAATTCCCATGGATACAAAACAAATAGCAATTACTAGGCTTCTGGCAGTAGCAAGTGGCATTATATATAAAAACTTTTGAAGTCCTCAAGATCTACGACCAAATCATGTCCTCAACCGCTAGTGGAGAATGAAGAAAAGAAGAAGAGAATGATAAAGATCATCTTGTATTGCCTGAAACAGAGATGGGAATAACAGAGCCAAAAAGAAAATCAATGCCAAAATTCACATTAAGAAACGAAAGAGACCTTAACCCAAATATTACCTCCCATTTTCTTCCATCAAATTTAGGCAAAGTACGTCTACTTGGTAATATTCCCAACTCTCTGATTAGTTAGCATCATGAATTATTGTATCAACGAATTCATAGAATCCGAGACATCACAGCTCGACCGAGGTCCTTAATGAACGCGCCTACAGCCGCATACTCTTCCAATGCCTTCTTGATGACACCATCCCTCAGGAGTTGTGGAAAAAACAGCCAAGATCCGGTCACCATTACGAATGTCACCGTTGTTGGACCCGCCAAAGCCCTCGGCAACCGCCACTTCGTGCCGCACTTCCTTTTCACCGCCACCTCGATCACCAAACACGCCCCGTGGAGCACGAAAAAGCACATGACCTCCCAAGTGGGCTTCACACGCCCCATGTAGAAAAACATCAGCTCATGCATGAGCCCCGACACCAGGAAGGCGGCCATCACAGCTGGCAGCGCCGCCCACTTGTGGCCACCAGCCGCCAACGCAGCATTGTGGACTGGCTCATACACAGTCAATCGCAGGATGTTGGTGACCATGAGGTTCCACCGCTTCCCCCAGAAGTCTTGAAGTGAAGACGAGAGGTACGGCTCATGGAACTGCGGCTCCAGCTCCATTCCGAAGCCTGCTCGAGCTGCGGCTTGTATGGAGGATAAGATCAGATCAAGTGCAAGGTATAGGTGGCAGCAGTAGACTAACAAGATCAGATTTGGATGGATATGGTCGCCATAGTCATATAAACGTAATAGCATCACAAAAAGCAAAGCTTTTGTGGGATAGTTCAGCAGGAAGATAGGTTTAGGTCTAATGTTTTCAGGATTTTGAGGAAGTGGGTTTTCTTTATGATAGCCATTTTGAGTTGGATGTGTGTGATCTTTGTTGTCGCGTGTCCTCGGTGGCGATTCTTTAAGCGAGGTCTTTTGGATCTTGATGGGTAGGCAAGCAATGGCCAAGAAGCGTGGAAGAGAGATGGGAGGATCTGAAGCTAATGGCCCCTTTCCAAAGGCAAAGAGGAGAAGCTTGGAGTTGCCAAGCCATGAAATGATGAAACTAGTTTGGCCTATAAGATTCACAGCAGAGAGATTGAGAGGAAGATAAAGGAAGAGAGCCACAACGGGTAGCATTCCTAAGAGTCTAGTGGTACCTTTTGGGATGATCCTGCCCAATATGTAGCAATAGCACAGAGACATCAAAGCTGTGATGCATACCTTGAAGAAGTTGTACATCTCTCCTTCCATCTTCTCTCTTTCTCTCTCGGTCTTCCCTTTTCCTCAATTTTCTGCTACTCAGTCTTCTCGCTGCACAGCCGAAGGTGATAGAGCTTTGCACGAGTTTGAAAGTCAACATTGACAAGAAAAAGTAAGTTGGGTCTTCCAATAAGCAAGGCGCAGGAAGCTGCTCGCCTGCTTTTAAATATTGTTTCTCATCTGAGCAAGCTAATAATGTGCCTTATTTTTTTGTTTAGGAATCAGAAATGATCGGCGTCTTATTCAACTTTATTACCTTGCGGCACTCGCGCTTGGCTATTCATGCGATGAACTGGCAATTTTCTATGTTAAATCAACGAAACCTAAAGCATGCCATGGGTGGCTGCTTTTATAATATAGCCGAGGATAGAGAGGAGCCAACTAACAATCTTTATCCCTTTGATAGTCCTCGGGAAAAAATAATAACACTAATACTGAAATTTGAGAGCAGGCATGAAAGACTGGTAATTTAAGTGTGTAAAGATCGTTAGGCATTGTATGCAACAAATAATTTATCCAAACTCTGAGTCTGAACTAAGCCGTTGCGGATCTTGGGCTGCTTTTATAAAGGGGCAAGATTCAAGAACAGACTCAATTGAAACAGCCCTTGCACATTGCAGTTGTATGAATATGATAACAGGATTTGAATCATACCTCTAAAACCAGCCAAGGCGTATATATTATAGCAGAAGCAATTCGAAAGAATGGAATTGTCATTATTTTCTCTACATGTAGGCATGGCCATTGGCCGTTCCCTCATTTTCCTCTAGAAAAAATGTGGTTTTTAGACTGTACCCTTGTTTTTTTTCACTCTCCCATACTTCTTCCCAATAACATGTAACGTCTAACATTCTTTTCTTGGATCCTCATATTCTTTCCCTATCACAAACAAATATAAATATTAGAATATTCATTCCCATCCATTCCTTTCTTTCTCCCTATTCCATTCCTTCATCTATTCCGTTTCCACCCTGCATCATTTCATCATACGAGTCATGCAGGTCTTCTCCTTCTCATCACAAACTATCGCCTTTCCGAGAGTTAAAACCTACTTTGGAATCCCAGAACGCAGCAAACAGGCTCCAAACTAACAAATTTGAGCAACTTCATTCACGTGAAGGAAGCAAATACAGTAGCAAAGAGGCCTTTACTTCACCACTTCCTTGCACACTGAATCAGCTAAAAGATACCCAAAGGATATAGACGATGAAAACATACATTGCTCTTGACAACTAGTTCTTATGATCACAATACTCAATAAGACCGAGAGAAACAGAGACTGAGAAAACGCTCAGATGCACCACTTCGAAATTACTCATAAGGAACAGCAGCTTCTTTCTTCAAACCTATTTTCTTCATGCCAATAAAATTTTGAACAAATATCTTCTCTCGAATTGTCTAGATGACCATCCAGGACGAAACTGAAGATAAGTTACACAGCTATGGTAATACATCAGATATATCAACCTGCGAAACAAGCAAGACCAGGGCCATGTTTGATAGAGGTGGACAGCGCTTCATGAAGTCGAATTCCAGTCTTTTCGGATGTCAAAAGTGTAGTTGATCTCGAGGTAACACTTGTTGTCATCATCAACAAACTAGAGATCAAAATAAAAGCAGAAAGGAAATTGGTAAAAACAATAAAACACGGGAATCATTGGTGAGATGATAATTACAGTGATTCTTTCATTAAGCGATCGAGTTTTCAAAAAATAAAAACTCGCACTAATCATCAATGTTGGAGCTAAAAACTGACTAATTTTTCATTCCGACAGATTGATCTTGGTGACAAATATGAATGCAAGGCTGTTGTCAACCAGTGATTCAGAAAAGGCACGTTTTAAATGTTGAAGGCCAATGCCATGCCTCTTTTTGCTGACTAGATATCTGAAAGAACAAAGTTGATCTACTTGTTGCATAATTCTTCGAGCTCCAAAACCTATATACACTTAAATTCACTTCTCCCAGACATGATGTTTGAATTAGAAGAAATGCCTTACAATTATCTATGGATCATGATCTATGAAAATTACATGCAAGGAAACTTAGCAATCACGATACGGGAAGGAGCTGCACAAGTTGACTATTGAAATTTGACATTTGAAATTTGAAATTGCACATAGTAAACTGACAAGCTGTCATCCACACAAGTGAATCATAGGCTCGGAAATCTTCAGATTTTAAAGAAGTCTAAGAGTGTGTGCCAAGATGCTCCATCACTTAAGAATTTAGCACCGATAATCGCAGACTCTCCATCATCTTTTAAACATAACTCATTTACCATCGTGGGTGCATTATATCAAGGCAAAAGTAGAAGTAGCTGAACTAACCTTACTTCTGGCTGAATACGACCCTCTAGCAAAAATGCCAGACGGTGTCGTCTCTTCAGGCATTTCATGCATGTAGGGCTCCTGCTGTGGACTGAAAGTTCCGATCATCTCTTTTGTGCTGTCCACTGCAAAATAAGGCAATGCAAGGTGAGAAGAAAACAGAGCTTAATTTACTAACCATGAAATCCAGGGTTGAGAAAAGAGGGGCGTGGCGCTACCTTTAACACCGGTTTTCCATACCGTGTTGCTGTATTTGAGACCAGACACGATGTTGTTGCTGACCTGGAAGGTGAACTTGAGGCTATAACGGCTGCCTTCTTTTAAAGTAAACCACAAGCCTTTGGGTTTTCCATTCTCAGGAATTTGGAGTACTATATCAGGTCTATCAGGAGAAATTATTGCAAGGCTCACGATCTTGACATCTGGCTCCAGTGTTTCTACATTTTGAAGGAATGATGAAAAGAAAATGATCAGTGACAATTGAATTAGGATCGCCATTAGAAGAAAGGAGTTCATGATCAAGTCATCATTCAAGCTGTGGATTGACCAGAAATATGCAGTTCCAAAGCCATCATTCAATTTGCTAAGGACATCAAGAAAACGTTAACAGAGCATTCATCTCAAACTTGATCGACCAGAAATTTGCAGTTCCAAAGCCATCATTCAATTTGCTAAGGACATCAAGAAAACGTTAACAGAGCATTCATCTCAAACTTGATTTCATTTGCTGAAACAACACTCAGAAAATATAACAATCTCAGTAATGGCGTCGATGGTAAACTGGAACTCAAGGGAAATTTGAGCGTTCACTTAAAAATTGTGACAAGCAGAAAGCTAAAACACAAGACTCTGTACTCCACCATCCAGCATGTTGAGAAACAGACGCAACTAACAGTGAAGAACCAGAACTGCTCTTCAGATCAGACAGATTCCCCCAACCAAGCTCGCTTTGAAAGCTACTTTAAAAGAGATTCTTCTTTTTCGTTCTTGTTCGTCAGCTCTCACGCACATACTTAGTCCGCTTTCTCAAGCAAAGACAGATCTTTCGCATCAAGACTAAAAGATTCATAAGATAAACTTCCTTATAGACTGAACGCCTTACCTCATACAGGAACCAAATTTTAGACCTCGTCCTTTCTCTAGACACAAATTCTCTGCCATCCTATGAACTTCGTGAGCTTAATTCTAGAGAGATTATATCTAGTATATTTCCACCTTTTGAAGCATTCACACATACCTAGGGGAATCTTAAAAAGAGACTCCAAAAAAATTACCTTCAAGAACCATTTTAACCTTAACAAAGAAAAACAACTAAGCCTCATCCCACTAAGTTTGGTCAGCTGTATGAATCATTTTACGTTGTTGCACTTTTTTTTCCATATAACGTCTCCTATATGATCAAAGTTCGAACATTTGTAAGTTGCAACCCGAAATTCCAGCTGTAAACAAGTTCGAAAATAAAACCTTATTGTACACTATGGCAAACAAAACCAGCTTACAGATCTGCTTACTTTCAAATACATTAACCCATCTATGCACTCCATTGATCAGCAATCTGGGACAAACAATCTTTTGGAACATTTTTTCCCTTATATATTTTTGAGAAAATTACAAACTTCATAAGCTAACTGTTCAGTTCCGTCAAACTTTTATTGATTATAGATAACCCAATATTAGTTCATTTTCACAAGCCTTT
Source organism: Syzygium malaccense (assembly GCA_031216405.1). Lineage (NCBI taxonomy): Eukaryota > Viridiplantae > Streptophyta > Magnoliopsida > Myrtales > Myrtaceae > Syzygium > Syzygium malaccense. The sequence goes on along the minus strand of CM062256.1, from coordinate 2,978,913 downwards.
TGCCAGTCAAATCAGGAAATGGTTTGTAAACTTTTTTTTTTCTTTGGGTGATCAAAAAATTACCTCCAACAGAATCAAAGTCCACGCTTCCAAGAAGCTGTTCCTTCCACCTCCTCAAGCTTTCATCATCCTACATCCCATTCTCAAAACATCAACATCAAAACCCACAAAACTCGAGCCCCAGCAGCTTTCAAGACAGGCCTAAAAGAAATCTTTTTTTTTCTCAAACCTTATCCTTCTCAAACTGTTCCTTGAGAGTGACCTGAGGACCCAAGTCAATCTTCTTCGCATCCTCCTCTTCATCATCCTCGGTGGCGTATATGGAGCTCTCGCTCATGGTCCTGTGGACCTTCTCTCCTCGCAATTCATCCTCGCTCTCTTCATTCGGAGGTGTCTTCGCCTCCGTAATTCCCTTGGACTTGCTGCTCTTCTCATCAAATCCCATGTTCTTGGAACTCGAAGCGACTCCAACGGCCAAAGACATCAACAGCGCATCCAAAACACAAGACCCACAAAAGAAAATGTGTCCAAACGACGCACACGGGGACACAATCACCTCCCCCGCACTCGCTCACCAGCTCGAGAAGACGAGAAAAGGGTCGGAAGCGATGGAGGAAAAACGCAGCGAGAACCCACCAAGATCCTTGCTTTCGAAGGGAAAGACGAAAGAGCGCCCCCCAAGAAAATCAAAAGGAGGAGAGGAAGAAGAAGGAGGAGGAAAGATGGAAAAGAGGGACTTGGGTCAAAGAATCCAAGAAAGGCAAATGCGGAACAATTAAAGAGAACCCAAGAGCACGGACCCGGAGGAGAGAGAGGCGGGGGACGGAACGGAGGGACGAGAGGGAGCGAGAGAGGAGGAGGGGGTTGCTGTTTAGGGAAGTTCCAGGAAGGAAATGGTCATGCGGTGGTGGTGATGCGGGATTGCGAGCGAATGAGCTCGCAAACAGAGAGAGAGACAGAGAGACAGAGATCGTGAGGGTCAATCAGTCAGGCCAAGAATGGAGGAGGGGAGAGGGGTTGATTCCAACAGGGACGACGACACGCGCACATCCACGCACGAGCCAACCGCCCACCCAGCGGGGTTTCGCCTTGGATTTCGGTCATGATTTTGGTTTTTTTCCCTCCCTTTGACCTCTTCCTCCTCTCCTTTTTCTTTTTTTTTTTCCTTTTTTTTTTTGGTTTTTTCCCTTTGTGTTTTCCCCCACCTCACCCGATTTTTCTTTTCCTTTTTGCCTTTTCCCTTTTTTATATTCCCGACATGGCTGAAATGGCTTTTTTGCCTCTTGGATTAATATCATGAAAAATCTCAAATCGGTACATTCTTGATGAATTTATCCCTAAATTAATTTTTTTATCACCAAAAATCTCAAATCGACACATATATGACATATTTACCCTTCATTAATTTTTGTTAAATTTTATTGATAAATTGCTAAATTTAATGACACGTGACTGTTGACGGGTGCACCAGTTTGAGATTTTATCCCTCCATTTGTCACGGGTTTATCAATTTGTAATTTTTCGTGATATTAATTCAATTTAACTGAAACTAACGGATGGTAAATACGTCACAGATATACAAGTATGGGGTTTTTAGTGGTAAAAAAATTAATTTTTGATAAATTTATCACAAGTGTACCAATTTTGTGTTTTTCATGATATTACCCCTTTTCTTTTCCGTATTTTCGATACGGTGGAAATGACTTCTTTACCTTTTTGCAGTTCTCGCAAATTTAGTATATTTAAATCTGTTCGGAAGACATATTAGCCACATGATCTGCTTGAATAAGCAGCTTATCTATGCCATTAAGAAACTCTTAATTTAGAAAAATAAGCATAAAGAAATAAGTATGTCACGCGTTTTTCAATATGAGAAAATAATTAAAATTATCAATTCTAGCAATTTTATTATTGGAAAGTAATTGTCTTTTTATATTTCCGATATGGCTGAAATGACTTTTTTTTGATCTTTTTGCAGTTCTCGCAAATTTAGTATATTTAAATCTGTCCAAAAGACACATTAACCACATGATTTGCTTGTATAAGCAGATTATATATGTCGTTAAGACACTTCTAATTTAGAAAAATAAGCATAAAGAAATAAGTATGTCCAGCGTTTTTCAATATGAGAGAGTAATTAAAATTAGCAATTTTATTATGGAAAGAAATCGTCTTTTTACACGATATTCCCATCATTGTTATTAGCTTTTCATATTGAAGAAAAGAATCACGGATCTATAATGCTAGCGAATTTTTCTATCTTATCAACAAGTAGCTTATCTATGTCATTAAGAACCTCACATTTCCCCCATATTTTTTTACTTTTTTGTTATGAGAAAGTTAATTTAAATTATCAAGTATAGTAATTTCATAATGAAAAATAAGCATCTAATTAATAATCTTTTTCGGTCCTCTTAACTTTCATATCGAAAAAAGAAGCAGTTATCTATGATACTAGTAACTTTTGTATGTTATTGGTAATTACCCATAAAAATTATCTTCCAATTTGAATTTACCAAGAATTAGTAATTTCTTCATGTAGGGATAACACATCAAATGATTATAATAGGTGACTTTCATTGCGGTCAATGAATTTTCATATTGAAAATTATGAACCTATCAATATAATCAATAACTAGTAATTTTTCATGTAATCGATAACTTTTTATCAGGACAAATAACTTCCGTACTATCAATATAATCCGTACATTAGTCGACGAGTAATTACTTTTCAAAAAATAAGTACATAAATATCAATAGGTAATTATTTTTACACGTGATTTGTAATTTCCCGTCAAGCATAGAAACTTTCTTTCTTTCAATAATTATTTATCCAATTTCAAAAAATTCATTTTGAACAAACCGTTAACTAGCAACACATCAACCTAACTAGTAACTTGTCGTATAAAACCACAAAAATTTATACGTTGTCGGTAACTTATCCATGTGATTATAATAACTTCCGACAAATTTATAAACAATAAATTTCGCACAAATTATTTTCAACCCTCCCCGCCCTTTTAATTATTAACAATTTCGCCCACCGATTTTCGCGATATTGCATGAAGGCCCAGTCTCACAAGACGAATAGTCAACTGCTCTCGGCTTGTGCTGACTTTTTGTTCACAAGGCAAACATTTGTCCTGCCCCATTCCTTGGAGCCATCTTGTCACATTCTACACCGTTTTGGTCACATCCTGGGTTTTGGTGGGACTCTTTTGTTCAATGCCCAAAGCATTTGTCCTCCTACGCATGTTTCTCGCGAAATCATGAGCACGGGAGCGCTTTGTAATTAGCAAAGTTTCAATGAAATGGGGCCATTCCAAGCAGCATAAAATAGCCATCTTGTTGATAAAATACGAGGACTTTATCTTCGGATTCACAATAAAAAAAGGATAAGAATATGAGAAACTCTTTCAGACAAGTAGTGTGTGAAGTGGGATGTATCAAGTTGTCAATGGAATGATTGATTTACATGCTTGTTGCCATTTTTATTTTATGGCTCGGGAGCACGATCGTAATTTGCTGGCTATCTTAAGAGAACTGGTACTACAACCCACCGCCGCCCTGACCCCCCCCCCTCCAATTAGAATCTATGTTGGGATACGACATAAATGGTCATTGAACTTTGATCTAATGTGCAATGTAATCCATGAACTTCAGCTTAATATTCAATGTGGTCCCTAAATTTTTAATTCGTTCAATGTGGTTCCTAAACTTTTAGTACATATTTAATGTAGTCATTAAACATTTTCACATATCTAGGGAATAAACTGAATATGTACTAAAAGTTTAAAGACTACATTGAGCAAATTAAAAATTCAAGGATCACAATGCACATTGGGTTAAAATTCAAAGACTACATTGAACATCTTAAAAATTCAGGGACTACATTACACATTGAGTCGAAATTTAAGGTCCAATTGTGTCGTTTTTCCATGTAAGTTCTTTGGGGCAAGAATTGAGCCTACAACCATCGGTTCTTGAGTTGAAAGCATGAGAACGTCCTTACTATTAGATCCGTGAGATTCACACTAAGTTGGGACATTGATCTTCTTGTTTTCATTTTTCGGTTCACATCATCTATGTAAGAATAAGAATCTTCTGGTTTTTTTACCCTAGGGATCGAGAGTTCAGTCTCTTACCAGTTTTGTGAACCACATATCCTTTGGCAACTACCATCATCAAGTGCTTGCATTTAATTATGGAAGAGTTAGGCCATCTAATCAAATCAAGCCGAGAAAGGATATATATATATAGACACACACTCTCTCAATCACCAACTTCTTTTAATTTATTGCAAAAAAAAATCTTTATGTAAAAAAAAAATCTTTATGTTCAATTTCTTGAGCCATCAAAATTTATAGTCCCCACAGATAGAGGTTAATGGTTAACCTGTCAAATTAACCATCAAGAGCCCTTTGTAAAGTCTCGTGGTGGTTGTGTGAACCGAAAGTTATTAATTTCAATGGGGAAATAGAGAAAGAGACGAGCTATTACGACGCCTCGGCGCCTGCCGCAGCTCTTGTAATTAAGCCGATGTCAAGCCAAAGCCTCCAATGTTGCACCACCCTTACGCCTCATGCTTGGATTCATGAAACCAACATAATTTGACATGTTTGATTGCATTGCTAATGTCTCATGTAGGAGAGAGAAAAAAAATCAAAATGCTCGTGTCGGTTGCTAATGTTCATAAATTTTATGGCTTAGTTGCATAGTACGAAATTCCAAAATCAAATGGTACTTATATATGTTTTAATATTTTTAATGCACTCATTTCTAATTCTAGTTTTGATATTGAAATAAATTTCCCTTTCCATTCTCCAATTGAAAGAATGGAGGACTCTATAGTAAGATCCTAGGATGGCAGCTCATCTTCCTTAATTATAACTGGATTTTGATAGAACAACTGCAATAGATGCTTGCTGTCTACATAGGTGCTTTAATCCCATGATTGTTGACCCAACCCAAAGCCTCCGAGATAATCAAGGAAAGGTCATCAGTAATCATCACTGCTAATCCCAAAATGGAGGAAAAATGATGCTAACGCTGTCAATCACAGGGTAAAAAGAAAATGAGCTATCTCAACTCTCAGATTAGAGGTGTCTTAATTCGTGAATGGTGGAGTAATTTTCTATTGAATCCAATGTCGACATTCCTAAGCTTTCTTGAGTTCTTGAAATTTCAAATTTCGGTACAATGTGGTCCTTCCATTACGTGGATGGACGAAATTTGCTAATGTAAAAAATAATGTTTTCATTAAGATGTCAATTTATTTTTTGTCCTAACTTTTTGCCCATTAAGAAGCTTACTGTAGCAATATTTAAACTTCAATTTGGTAGTAGAATAAGAGAGAACAATGCATACAGTAGTTAGTTTTTCATTATTGTCCCTAGTGCCCCTAAAAAAATTGAGATTTTGGTTCCTTCTGATACAATGGGAAAGGAGAACGAAAAAGAAAGAGAGAGAAAATTGAGAATCTCTCTTATTTTTGGATTGTCTACTGAAATATGAGCTTCAGAAGTAATACAAAAATTGCTGCTAAAGAAAGCAGAGCAAGCAAAACAATGAACCCTGCCCTCTTTGATTCCCTCTTGGAAGGTAAATAGGAACTCATCTTCTCTGACATGCTCATCAGAAATCCCAGCATCCTCTGCAAGAAAACAAGGCAAAGCAGCAATCAGAAAAGTGAAAAATAGGACTAAGGTATCACCTATACATTTGCAAAGACATATGTCCCATGATAAATTGTAGAATTCATACCAGTCTGAAGAGTTCCATGTGAGAAAATGATTCCATGAACATCTCTACATTCCTGAAAAGAAGTTACCAACAATGGTAAAAGTTATAAGAAAAGTATAAATTATATAATAAAAATGAGACACGGGAATTAATCATAACTTTCTTCCAGCTTCTCACCTTATTACCACTCTTCCTTGGTACATCTGGCATATGTGGAAGCTGAAACCTTTTCCTAGAGGCATAGTTTTCTTGTTCCATTCTGCTTATATGTTCATGAAGCAAGATATGAGCTCGCAAGTCATATTTGAAGGCAGGTATCTCAACTGGTAGGACCTAACCGAGGGCATACCTAGCTTCCATGTGACGCCGACGCTCATTCCATCTTGGGTGCTCGATTGCACCGTGAACTCGATGTTATTCCCCAAGGTCTCGATAAGATAGGAGAAAAATGCCAGAACTTGCTGCAAAAAAAATTGAATAACACGAAGATCTTACACTAGGGACCCAATCTAGAGATGAATACACCACCAGAACAAATGCCATTTCTAACACGCAGATTTTACAATTTAATATAACAGAAACATGACATGGGCATTAGTTCTTGTTATGAACTGAAGGAGATGATTAAATACAGCCGTGAACTTTGAAGTATGTTTATGATCCTTTAAATACCAAGCTTTGGATTTACCTTCTTCCCCTGGAACCCCCGGCAAAACGGGATGAAATTGCAGATGCATCCGCATTCGTCTCCAAGAATATCTGACAATTCCCGGAGATTTTTGTTCTTTATTGCCGCATAAAGCTTGAGGACGGCTTCAAGAGCCTGGTGATCCTCCTCCTTTCCCAACGACGATGAATTGGTAGCGGCTAATGGCTTTAACAGCAGATCCTTCTTCCTCCTGAAAATCCATGATTTATCTGAAAATCCGGGTGGACCATAACTGGGAATCGAGTTATGAGATGGAGTGAGAGGATCACTTTGAATATGAAGGCCATGGAAATGACTTGGTTGAGGTATACATGGATGGGAGCTTAAAATTAATTTTCTGCAGCACAGTTTGGCAGAGGGAGGGAATATTATTAAACCCATTTTCAGGTGGAAAGAAAATCGTGCAAATAATACTTAAATAGCAAGAGAAACACTGAGGAATCTGCAGAATGGTTGAATATGGAACTCAGGGTGCTTCTATAAGAAAAGAATGAAGCATCATCACTCTGCATCAGTGACAAGTTAGGGATCTTCCCTTCTCTGTGCTAAAGCTGCAAAACACTACTTTGCCTTCCAACATTCTGCTGTCATGTAGTTTTTCCTTCAACCTGCATCAAACTACAAATTGCAAATCTGCATCTCTTTTCAACTATGAAGTCTTGAAGAAAAATCACTTAAGATCACGAATAAGGTTGGTTTTCAATCCAATGGTGATCGAAACACAGAGCTTGATGATAAGGTGATCAATTGGCATGATGGTCCATGACCTTTTTACGAAACCATGCCCAGCAGGGAGGTAGATTTGATCATGATGCTAACATGTCGAAGGGGGTCAGAAAAGACATTAAACGAGAGAATCAACCATCGAGCCGAACGCAAACAGCCTATGCCAAACAATTCGTTTTTGGTGGGTCGATTTGAAAACTAATTTTTGATAATTAAGATGTCGTTGAAAAAAGGCACTCAGGGCATTTGACGAAATAAAAGTATTTGTCGTAGCTCGAAAATTGTCGTCCCATAGCAACACATTAATCGAAGAACAAGCTCTAAATATTCAACGCGCTTTGATATTTCTTGAATAATTGTAACAGATTACCGTTGAGTATCCTTCGTATGCTCGTCAATAAGCCCTTGCCATTTTGACAAAATAAAAAAGACTAGGGGTGAGAATATAAAATCACCCGAATTGGAAACCACCCTGACTAGACCAAACTAGCCAGTTCGATCCGATTCCCTGTTCCAAGTGAGAACCGGATCGCCCAAACCAGACCGGATTGATTTATTTATTTTTTATTTCTTAAATAACAGCACAATCACGCATGTATGCACATTCTTCTCGCCCACGCTCACTGGGGACACAGAACCGAGAGCGAGGAGAGAAGAAAACCCATCGCAGAGCCTTCACTAACCCGCTCACGGCCACCGCACAGCCACCGTCCCCCACCTTCCACCATGCATAATCCTCGGCCAACACTCACGCCGCTCCGATGAACATCCGGTCCAATCCCTGCTTTGTGTCTCGGAGCCTCGCTGCGGCTCCACCGCCGCTTTGCCTCCACCAACAAAGCAGCTCGGCAGGTCCAGTGGGACCCCGTAGCCTTGTCAACGTGCCCTCCATGGCGCAGCCGCGTCCGGCCTTCCTCATCGCCGCTCGCGTCCCGTTCATCGTTTGCCCATCATTCTTTGACGTGCAGCCGCGCTTGCCCACCGTTCCTGCCAATGTGCCCACGTCTCCCGGCGTCCACCAGCAGCCGCTACAACCCCCTCGAAGCCTTCATCGCCGCCGTTCTCAAATTTGCCGAGCCACCCCTGTTTCGCTCTGTTTTTGGGCCTAGAAAGCCCGAACTGCTTCGCTGGTTTGGACCGGTTCGATCTGGTCCCAGGATCAGGCGGTCCGATTTCCGATTCCAAAGAACGGGAAACCAGACCGCTCGAGGAACATATGCACACCGGAAAAGGACACCCTTGTGATTAAAACAAATTTTTTTTCTGGCCCAAAATAATCATTCTTTGGATCGATTGGGGGGCTTGGACCCAAGAAATTTCGGAGCTTAGTTGACCGTGGGCCGGTCCGACCAGAATCGAAAAAACCGGCCCAGTCCGAGCCCAGATCCGTGTTGCCTCTCGTACGCCGCCCCACGCTCTCTCCTTTGTTCGCTCTTGCATCCTCAGTGATTCAGAAAACACAAACCAAGAAGAGAGAGAGAGGAGAGAGGAGAGAGAGAGAGAGTCTAGAGAGAGAGAGATGGCGGAGGATCTGGTGCTGGATACGGCGATCAGGGACTGGGTGCTGATACCGCTGTCGGTGGTGATGGTGCTCATCGGCGTCCTCCGCTACTTCGTCTCCAAGCTCATGCGCTCCTCCCAGCCCCCCGACGCCAAGCTCGTCAAGGAAGGGTCTGCTTCTCTCTCTCTCTCTCTCTCTCTCTCTGTCTCTCTCTCTCTCTCTCGATTCCATCGTCGCCCATCGGTTTTCCCGGTGAATTTGTAGTCCGTAGGAGCTGAGGCTCAATTGGGTCCTCCTGATTTTGGCGGGATTCTTCGTGGGTGCTCGATCTTGTAGGCAGGTGATTGTTAGGGCTCGGAACCTGCGCGCCGCGGCTAATTTCATCCCGCCCAAGTCGTTCCGCGCTCGGAGGTTCTACTACAGCAACGAGGTCTGCGTGATTCTTTCGCCGTATCGATCTCTTAGATTTGTTTGACGACGACTTTATCGTGTATGTGCGATTTCTTGTGCCTAGATCGTGCTCGAGAATGTTAAATTGTGCAAATTTTACATTTTCTGAGCTCAGCTTGTGCTCGAATGTCGGGGCTTATAAATTTCTTTTCCTGCGTCACGCGTTTTAACCCCTTGCCCTCGGTCATGCTCGGGCTGGTTTTCGTGTTTGATCGATAAAAAAAGCTGATTTTTGAAGATCCTCATTCGCTGTTGGTCTAATGATTGATTGATGAGTTTGTCTCTACGTATGCTGCGCCGTCTAATTTGAGTAGATTTGCATGGTTGATGATATTTGATGGCCTCGAGTTTTTCCTCTGCCACATGGGTCTCTATTCTTCTTCTTTTAGGTTTTTCGAACAGTCAAATCGCCCGTAATTGACACACCGTGGAGTGATATTTTCGGTTAACTGCATTTGACTGATTTAGCTTGTAGCTTATTCCATTTATTTCTTTGGCGGGGCAGGAAAATGGTCTTTTATTTGTGCCGAAGGGCCAGGCTCAGAATGCTCAAGCTCAAATGTTTTCCGATCCGAATATGGCTATGGATATGATGAAGAAGAACCTGTCTATGATCATACCCCAGGTATTGCAAGTTTACTCCTCTGGATTTCTGGTTTGGTTCCTGTTACCAGATGAGTGTCTAATGGTTGCGCCTCTTTTATCCAGACTCTGACTTTTGCATGGGTCAACTTCTTCTTCTCCGGTTTTGTGGCAGGTCCATTCTTTTCCCTTAGCTTTGAATGTAGCAATTGCCTCAATGGGATCTACTATCTTTGCTCGTTGTTCTTCATACTGTTCTATGCATATGGATATGTATTTTTTACAGACTGATAGTACTATGCTATAAATGACTGAATCGTTCTTTTTCCAGCCAAAATTCCCTTTCCACTCACTCAAAGGTTTAGGTCAATGTTGCAAAATGGGATTGATCTAAGTACTGTTGATGTTAGCTACGTGAGCAGTCGCTCGTGGTATGTTTATTGTTTTTATCAAATTAAATAATCTGTCTCATCTATCGTGTGTTGTAATAATTTTGTTTCTTTCTATCAGGTACTTTCTTAACCTTTTTGGGCTAAGAGGTCTATTTAGTCTCATTTTGGGAGAAGAAAATGGTTAGCACTAGTTCAATGACGTTCTTTTTTGGACTATGTTTGGTTCTAATCATAGCCCTATCAAATATGCTGATGTGATGCTTTTGCTGCAGCTACTGATGATACACAGCGTATGATGCAGATGACTGGCTTTGGCTTCGACCCTACAAGGGTAATTGGTCCAAATGCGCTTTCTCGCTTCTTTGTTGGACATTAGTTCTTAGATGTGTGCCACTGCTATCCTCTTGCCTTTTTCCTCTTTAGTATTATCTACTTGGCAGCGTCCTTGACAGTGAGTGTGGTCCTTATGCTGTACATCTTTTGTGTTAAAATAATTTTCCCAGTCATAAAATTTATCTTCATATCACATGGTTCGCTGACTTTGACAGCAAATCCATCAGCCTCTATAGCGGTTCAGCTAGATTTCTGTTTTCATCCTTTAGTGCTGAGGGGGTGCAAGTTTTGCGTTGACTGGCTTCTGCTTTAGCAATAGCTATCATTGTTTGATGTGCTGATAATAGTTGCTGTCGCTTTTCGATGGTGTTACTTTTCACTCCTCATTCATGGAGTATTTAGCGGGGTATTTGGCCACAATTCACTCCTCATTCATTTCATCTACGATAACTGATGCTTTTTTGGGAAGGAGGGGAGGGGAAGAAAAGTAGGGGGTGGGTATGGAAAATTAAATAACTTTTATAGTTTTTGGAAGGTTAGAAAGGAAATTCAAAAGTTCCATTTTATTGTCTTTCCCCCTTGGCTTCCAATCAAAGCCTAGCTCTCACATCTCATGATTTTGTCATGTCTTTTATGAATTTCTGTAAATTTGTTTCCCTTTTGCGCCTGGTCTTCTCTCTTTTGCGGCTAAGCAATACTTTTTGTTTTGTGTTTTTTTTTTGAGGAGAAAATTGAATTTGCATACTTGCTTTTCGGCTGATATAGATATTAGTAGTGTCCACTTCAAGATATAAAGCGTAATTTCCAAAAGGCGTGCGAAACTTTAATGATGGTCATAGTATGGCAAGTGTAATTTTACCTACTTGGAAATGGGACTTTTCCCCTTCTATTAACATGCATGATGAATACTTGCTTATATATGGCCCTTTTCATTGTTGTGTTTCAGAGCCTGGGTGCTGAGAAAGACGGCCTTGACATAGTGCAGCATGACTGGACGATGCCCAAGTTCGAGCGTCGTGCTGAAGCTGTATTGAGGAAGCTTGTCCACTGAGTGAAGCCTGCATCTGCAGTGTTTTTCTACTTCATCGGCCATCATCCCATGTTTGATTTTAGCGAGAATGTTTCGGCCAGCTGCAACGGCCCGAGCCTTCATTGATGATAGGAAATAGTGGCAACTTTCTTTGTAGTTGTCTGTTCTGAGATTATCTGTTCTTTAATATAGGAATATTTTCGCTCTGTGGTCCTAATCTTTTTTGAAATCCCTGTATTCAAATGATGTATGATTAAGGTCTCATCAGTTCTACGGATTAGAGGATAATGGTCATCTTTCTTTTGCAATTTCAGACATAGAAATCAGAAATCTTATGCAGCGCCCATTGGTCTCTTCCAAAAGAAGTCATAAGTTGAGTACCATCATAGTAAAATTACGTCCATCTCTCTCTCTCTCTCTCTCTCTCTACCATCAAAAAGGGGGCTGATCGCCTTGGATTGGAACTCTAGAGGCCTCTGTGGGAACTGATTAATAAAGCACGAAGACAAGCAGGGCCGGCAAAGTCCTTTTTCTGATAACCGACTCTTCGGATGAGCGGCCTTGGTGTACAATTTGGTCTCAGAAGGCCCACAATCACTATGACCAGCTCTCAACGGACACTGGGACGGGAAGTTCGCTCAATCAGAGCGCGAAAGGGAGAAAAGATACTTGCCCAATGCGCGCTTTACTCGCGCTGTTTAGCTAAAGCAAAGTTGCCGCAGACAAAGCAAGCTGCCCCGGGCCAGCTTCGGCATGGCCGGTTTAGAAGTTTGCAATTGATTGATAGCTTTTACACTTCCTTAGGTTGTCCGCTCTTTGCACGCCCCTTTGGAGTTAAAATCAATGGCTCAATAGCGCTTGTCGTGCAAAATCCATGCCGTGCAGCGTCATTAGTCAAAAAAGACGAAAACTTCAGTACAAGGATTGCGTTACCCTGCTCGGGGAACCAAACCCGTTTTCACACTTCTCAAATCGCTCGAAGACGGCAGAAAGTAATCCATCGCGGCGGAAAACGCGCTACTGTTAACACGCTCGACTCGTCCGGTTCCAACCCCAGAAACCTGTCAACACGTCCCACCCAAGTCCATGTAATTCGTTTCATTGAGGTCCAATCCTTCTTTTAGGTGATGATTTCTCAATATCTAGAGAAGTTTCTTTCTTTCTCTAGTTTTGGGGGACCATGTAGAGAAGTTCTTTCCTGGGGTCTAGCCTGACGGGGTCGGCTAGCGAATGGAAAGCAAAACTTGATGACATAAATTGGGCAAACGGACAAGCATCTGTATTCAAAAGGGAGTCTCTAAGTATGCCATCAACTTTTTGATTCCTGGGACCCATTAGGGCTTACCCGTCACATCAGCTTCCAGATTATTCAATCTTCGTGGGTCCGCTCCCGAGAGCTTAAAGTGTTCCTCCCAGCCTAGCAGGCCAAGTTTAACCGTGTTCACTTTGGTGAAATGGGCGTCAAAGAAAAAAAACATATATAACAAGCCATTTAGACCAGGTTGTCTGATATCGGGCGCTGGACGCGACATCAATGCATCAATGGAAAATCAAGGTTAATGGGTCGAATCATGGCCGTTGGGCCCCATTTGGTGGGGCACCCTCCACCGTCCAAAAACTGCAGGCAGCTTTCTTTTCCCACTCTTTACAGAGTGACATGTATGATTGTAGGTTTTGGGGTGTTTTTTTTTTTTTTTACTGGCCTAGCTTCAAATGGGTATGGCACATGCTACAGAAGACGGGACATTTATTTTCACCAAAAAACAGTTGCATGATATGGACTTAAACTACTAGGGTTGGAGATATAGAAGGATACAATACAAATTCAGCAACTCCAATTGAAAATGCTGCATAAACCAAGATTAAATCTCCATATTAGCAATTTCATTACGCTCCTCCTGAACTACCTATTGCTACCATAACCTATGCTTGTAGTACATGCGCATATGCGTCGTAATATGTTAATTGTCTTGAATATATAGCATGTTTTTCGACATCGGGAGCCGTGATTCGGTGTGGTAACCCGATTCCCATAATAGAAGAAAAGGAGAAAAAGAATTAACATCGGCACCTCCATCCATATTCTTGATAACTTTGCCGATCCTTTTTCAATGGAAGTGTAGATCAAATAAACTGAATCGATGTTAGTTCCACCAACGACTTCCGCCATCTCTTCGCAACGCGTTAGTGTTAAAAAGACTTATGCTTAACATAGCCAAATGGACTTCATCCTGTCCAGTTTGTGCTGATCTTAGCCAACTCCAAGTTCAGATCTCTTTTCGTCTCAACCCATCATCATTCAAGGCACCGACAAACCCACATCAGATCACCCGCGCACAATCCCACCTGCACCGCCACACATGCCAAGACATTTTTATGAGGTCTGCCGGGGAATCACTGGAGATCCACAGAGAGAATATTAAGCAGACTAAATTCAAACGACATCATTGTACTCGAATCTGTAGCCGACACTAAACAAAAGCGAAAAACGCCATCTATATCCATCGTTCGTTCATTCATTCCCACCTTGAATCTCTCCGATACTGATGGGTGCGAGGGCATGCCGATGCATGCCTCTCCTCATACTTTTGGTTTTTTGCGTAGGGAACGAAAGTTGCCTTCGAACGACCCTGTCCTTTCGCGCGGTGGGAGCTTGCGACGGCATGATCGGACTGGCTGACAGCGATCTTGCGTGGCGGATCAGACGGCTCGGGGGTGGGCCCGCGCTCACGAGGAGTCCTGCCTGGGAACGCATCTGATCTGGTCGGTGGGGCCCCTGCCGGGCTTTCGTCTCCGGGAAGGGCCAGGGCGGTTCGCTTGGTCCTTTTCTTTGCTTTGAGCAGCTCGAGAGTGAATCATGGCAGGGAAAAGGACGGCTAAGGGAGGGAAAAAAAGGACGGCTAATGAGGTGAGAGAATAGCAAAAAGCATGCAACAGAGGGTAAACCCTAATTTGGTTGTAATTTCCACGTAGATTGTTGTGATCCGTCGATCCGGTGAACGATTTCTCGAGAGATCATAGGCGTACCTATCTGACCTGTGCTGTGTCGCATGATAATGCGCGTCTTTTAAAATGAGAATACTTGATTAAATAGATATATCGTCGATATGTCAACACAACGATCCAAGATTCAAACCCGTCATTATCTCGTGCCCCCGCCATCGATCTTTGTGCGCGGTACTAGCAATAAGAGCCATTGGGAAAACAATGCTGTTTAGATTTATTACGCTGATCTGGGATCCATGATCAACGCTTGTATTTTTTTTTCTCCGTTTGAATACAATTCTCGCAATTTTTAACTGGCCTTCGATCTTATTTATTCAAGTAAGTCTCCCAATATCATCCGTTTATCCTAGGCGAAAAGTTTATGCTCCGGACTCACCCTAACCCTTTTAGCAAATCACAATCGATGATGCGTATCAGGTGTTGTGGGCCCTTCTATGGTGCTTCTTGAACGACGATCGCGATCAATTTATGCAAATCTAACTTACATGCACCGTTGGATAAGATGGGATGTACTCGCTTGAGCCTCGCAATATTCTTCGAGGACCCCTATGCTTTGCTCCTGATCAAGATGCTGATCAAAGGGTTTAATGCACTCGGTGGGTCCCAACAAACGGGCGTTGCCTTTTGTTTGGCGCCATCCCAAGCGTCGATCAAATGTTTCCGCACCTGTTCAAGAAAAAGCAATCCCCTTTTAAAAGAAGATTTAGCTAATTTTGACCTCAACAGCCTACCTTAGTCATTCTTAAACCATTCTAATTTTAATCAAGATTTATAAATTGATTATTGCCTTGCGTAGATAACATCGCGCCTAAGTGGACCACTGAATTTCGGTATCTCGATTAACTGCACAATTTATGCTACGTTAGGTTGCTGATTCGGTTCAAATGGCCATGTTATACATAATTCGAGTTTCATTTGTCTTGCTCCATTCTTGATTAGAGGCCAACTCAGCATGCATTAAAAAATAGGAAAGGAAAAAAAATCAAAGTTTTGAAAAAAATGCTGCAGCTTATTTTAAATGTACCATTTCTTGATTCATTCAAATGACAAGCTCATGTTCTGTACGGTCTAATTTTGTAAATAGAATTTAGTGTGATTTCTATAAAAATATTTGCCCCAGAATCTACGGCTTTGCATAGTTGCAAGACTAATGAAGGATTTTTATTCGTTTTCTGACTAAAAGTACAGATCATGTGTTTTAAGAAATCGAGGGAATTTCAGGATGTTAATTTCCAATTTCTTTTAGGGTGTACCAAACTAATCAATATAATATGTTGCAAATTTACATATCAGTTCCTATCAGGTGGGGTTTCACTTTCACCTTGGTAGGTTTAGGGAGAGAAAGATTAACAGCAGATTGATTTTGGTAAGCTAATGGAAATCCTTGAACATGAGAGCATGATGGTCCAGTGTCCTACAAGACCAATGCACAGCAAACAGACCGAAACCCACTAAAGAAAAAAAGGATGCATGATGCTGATATGAAATTTTGGCCACTACCATTTGGGATTTTTTCCTCTTTTCTAAAGTTTATTATTATGGACTATTATCAAAATAAATAAATGAATAAATAAACCCTTATCGGAAAAATAATACTTTAGGTGAAAAGGGAAAACATTTACAACTAGACATGCTGTAATGTCCATTGATTGGTGTCAGTAACATGCTGCATCAATAGGGCAAGATTCTTCATAGCCCTCATGAGCCAGCTCTCACTTTCTCTCACATCAAAATATCAATATGAAATTAGTCATTTGAGGCACTATATATACCCCCTCAGGCTGATCATCTCTTCACTAAGCAGCACAAAACCAGCTCTCATTTGCCCAATATATTCATTCTCTGATACCGTCAGCTTCGCTCCCTGTTCATTCATTTAGCTTGCTTTTCATTCCAGATGGCCTCTGTTGAGGTATACATACGCTTATTTGCTTTTAGCTTATGGGGTTTGGCTCGTCTTCGATGGTTGAACATCCAAGCGAAATAAGCGTTGATCTACTCTTTATCGATTTGTTGCTGATGATGATTGATCGGATGCTTGATTCCATCGACCTTTTCGCATTTTCAGCAAATTTTTGGCCCTTCAGTGATTGTTATTTTGTTCCAGTATCATATTCTTTGCATTTGAGTTGCTTGATCGCCTCCATTTGTCCATAGAGTAAGTTGTAAAGTCAACATATACGGCCTCTGATGATCGTTGATGAGCATATATATGATCTAAGCTAAGTGTTAAACAAAATCTAACAAAAAATGTTTTGGGTGATCGATTGTGTTAGGTATACACTCGGCGTACACAATATCGAACTGATCTTTAGATCTCATAAATCAGAACCCACCAAACCGGAGGGATGTTCATGCCATGAGATTTTCAATTAGCTTGTCGTCAGTCTAGCTGGTCAATCATTGAACAATAAAGAGAGAAACAAAGGAGGGAAAATAAACTAGCTTGCCTCCTATCTTGAATCCTTTTTCTTACATGTTTAATTTGACACTAGAACTACATATCATGCATAAAGAATAGCACAGATCAAAACATCCTGGTGTACTTTGACTGAGATGATACTTAATCTGTTCTTCATTTTCTTTGTCACTGTTTGTAACAAGTAGATCAAGAGCCTTGGCAATCAAAATGACGGAAAACGTAATACTTCCATTAGTTATAGTGCAGTACATATTTGACAGTTTGAAAATGGAAGGATTACGCCATTTAATTACAGTCATCTACTTCAAAATAGTAAATGTGAACTTTTCAAAGCAAGCTTAATAAGGTTTAACAAGTGCCTAAAAGCACTCTTTTACATCTTCCGTTATGTTTTTTTATCTGTAGAAGTTTAGATTTGGAAATCTAATTGATGATCATTTGATTAAAGGTTGCACCAGCTGCAACATTGCCCGAGGATAAGGCACCTGAGGTGACAAAGACCGAGGAAGCACCCGCGGAGGAAGTGGCCTCCCCCGTCCAAACCGAGCAACCCGTTGTTGAGGCGCCGGCTGCTGAGGAGTCGGTTCCCACAGAAGAATCCGACGCGCCGGTTGAAGTTGAAACCAAGGAAGTTGTGGAGGAAACCAAGGCTGAAGAGCCAACAGAGCCAGCTGTTGCTGAGCAGACCACCAGGGAATTGGACATCACCGAGGCCCCGGCTGCTCCTGCCGAGGTGGAAGCCCCCGCTGCTCCAGCCGAGGAGGAGGCACCGGCCGCTCCCGCCGAGGTGGAAGCACCGGCGGCTCCTGCCGAGGAGGTCGCGCCCGCTGCACCTGCTGAGGAGGAAGCTCCTGCTGCTCCGGCCAAGGAGGAAGCTCCTGCCGCTCCGGCTGAGGAGGTTGCACCAGCCGCTCCTGCCGAGGAGGATGCCCCTGCCGTTCCGGTCAAGGTGGAAGCACCGGCGGCGGAGTAAGAATGATCTGGCACTCAAGTTGCCTTTGAGGAAGTCGAGTAGATATCATCACCATTTTTCAAGAAGAGAATGCGAGAGGGAGAGATGAGGGAATGTGGTGGTGTCTCTACTCTTTAGTTATAATGGGGTTCTTGGGTTTCTAGGTTTGCATGTCGAAGTTGGTAAGGTTTTGCTCGTCATGTTTTTCTTGGTTTAGTTTCTTCCTGTATTAAATGTGGAGTAGACCATGTTGTGGTTACTATGGTTTGATCGAGTCTAGAATCAGAAGATGCCCACTTGGAGCCACGTCAGCATCCACCTCCACCGCAAGAAAGAAAGGCTGATAATTGTTTTATTTGAGGCGAGGCTGCTGTGCTATTTTGCGGGTGATGGCTGGAGGATTGCAGTTGAAGGGAGGGTGCGATGTTGGTGCCAAGGAGGGTTTTATATGGTTACTAGCGATGTGTGATGAGATATGAATAATGAAATTTGCCGTTTCTTCTTCTACTTCCTCCTAGTCGTTTTGTTTTCTCATTCCTATTATCCCCAACAAGCACCTAGTTCCGCGATGTTAATGTACCCTAGAATGCCTTATCGGATGTTGGTTTTGGAAGCAATTTGCTGAGGTTTCAGGAAGCTGCTGTCGACCCAAGATGAAACTCCATCCACGAGGATCGAGGGCGACCTCTAAAAGTTATGTGGAGCGAAAGATATCGTGATTCGAGCATGGGATTGAAGAGGCATAGCGGTTAGCCAGTTCAACCTAATCATTTAGGTAGCCGGTTCTTGTCCACTCTTCTAGTTCCATTCTTCGCATCGAGAATAGAACAATTACGCCGCCACACTTCTCGGTTGCTCGACTGTTTAAGGCGGATTTGAGCTTTTAGCTGATGGCGAGACACTCTTAACTGAGCCCTAAGAGAGGACCGGAATTTGCGCAAGCAATTGGTGTGGCAGCCTAAATTGAGGGCTTGTCACTCGTACAGTTTCAAGGGAAAAAAGGTGGACTGGATGCCATTGATTACTAAAGAAGAATCCCACTCCCACTTGACTTCTCTAATCTCTTTGCTTTCTCTGTCGATGTTAGGCAAATGGGGGCCAAAATTCATGACACGCTTGAATAAAAGCAATGCGATTGATTGGCGCCCAATTTATCTTTTGATAGAAGGGTCATCTCATATGACTGCTTTAATGCGCGACTTTATTGACGTGGAGCAGGTGCGTAGACATTGTATTTGGCAAAAGCCCTTTCAAATGTCTCAAGATGATAAGATGAATAAAAAAATAACCTCGATAGCGAGTTTACATGTCCTTTTCGGATGTAAATGATGAGAAATTGGCAAAAGAAGGGTCGACTATAAAATATTATTCTTGACAAGACGAAAAATATTTGTGGACATCTCTCTCTCAACGCTCTTTAAGTGAAATCTCTCTTTTGAAGCCATTTGTTTTCCCTCGAAGTGCCTTTCCTATGTGAATATGAATGTTTTGCTCATCAAGTTGCTAAGTCGATGAAGACTTTCGTGCGATGAATTTGGTTGAATGCAATAAGATGTCACTACTTCTTTTTTGTTCAGCTCGAGCAAATGTACATTTATAGGCAAGACAGCCACCATGTGCGATTCCAACTTTCGCCAACCACTACAGCATAGAAGTAGAATCCAAAAGTTGAAATAATTCCCTCTCTTAGGCTCCGTTCGTTTCCGGAAAAATATTTTTCCGGAAAATATTTTCCGCGTTTTCCAGTATTCGGGGGCGGAAAATATTTTCCGTGGGAAAACATTTTCCTTCCCCACCCCCAAATCCTTCATTGTTTTGAGGAAAATGATTTCTTCTTTTCACAAAGAGGAAATCATTTTCCGCCAAAGTCAAGGCAAAATTACCCATGAGAGGGAAAATGTTTTCCGTGGGAGAGGAAGTTGATCGCCGTTCACCGCCATCGCCCGCCGGCCACCACCGGCGCCACCGGTCGCCGGCCGCCTGCCGCCGCTCGCCACCGGATCGGCGGTCGCCAAACACCAGAAAATATTTTCCGAAACTTTTTTAAATTTTAGCCGAACACCAGAAAATTGTGTTCCAGGAAAACATTTTTCAGGAAAATGACTTCCGAAAAAATATTTTCCAAAAAGAGAATATTTTCTGGCAAACGAACGGAGCCTTAAGATCCATTTGTTTTGCAGAAATCGATTGAGTAGATGAAAAATATTTTCATTGTCGACAAAAATATTTAGATATAAATTAATATCAATAAAGAATAAATTTTTCATTAATTATTTCAAACGATACAAGCAATCATTTTTTTTTAAATGCTTTGCAAATCACTTATTTTTCACGAAACAAACGGAACCTTAACCTTTATTTGTAATGCCTTAGTAATGCCCTAGGATCGAGCCACATGAAAGAAAATATGAAGAGCATTGAAATATAGTTAGAGCTCAACAGGTAATGCACAAGCCAAAACCCGAGAAGGTTCGTGTTTATGGATCTCTGCCTATTTTGAATGTTTTTTACCCCGAAACTCTTTCTCCCTCACAAGAGATGAGAACGACAGATCTTCCTCTGAAGCGAACTCTCGGAGCGTTTGTTGTCTAAGCCCTGCATGTCCCTAGCCCTATGCATACGTATGGTGCACGAGTGCATAAATTCAACGATAGCCTATACATATATGATGAATGATGAAAAATTTCTGAAAAGGGTTAACTTCCACAGTCCCCTTCATCAAAATACCAGAGTCATTTCCACAGATACATCCAGACAAACTGCAAGGGCGGGAGAGAGAGAAAGAGAGACATGTATTGCAGTCAAATCTTTCTGTATATCTACATGTCAATGCAAAGCGACCATCTTTACCAGAAAAACTAAGTCCCGCAAAGGGTGGAGCTTCCCTTTTCATCCTGCATCCAAACTTTATTTATACCCTGCATCTATAAATATATGTATGAACAAGTTAAAAGAGGGGGAACAAAGACCTCAACGACAGAAGACCTCAACGACAGAAGACCATGACAGACGAGACATGATATCTACAACACCCTCTTTAAGTGTCCAATGATAGATCAGATGGTTATGATGCCCTATACTCTGTACAAGTTGAGAGATCCGAATCTTCTATGTGCAATCAAGGACTTTTTCCTAACCCAAAATGATGATGAAACTGAATTGTCACCAAGTACCGAAGCTGCAGCCTACATGTTCTTGAGCGATGATGGAAAGGCGCTGTTGCATGATGGCCATGCTGGGATAAGGTGGAAAGCACAGACGGTAAAAGCATGTATGGGATGATGGTAGGCGGCTCAGGTGCTCCGTGGACTTGTATATGTAAAGGCGAGACGCCAAACCCCGAAAACCCTCCACGGGCAGATATTTCACTGATGTCCAGAAGAAAAGAATATTCTTTTTCTGCTGTGGTGACATTTCGCTGACAATCTGCATTGGATTTACTTAAGGATGTGAAATTGAAGAGAAAGTAATGCAGAATGAATACGGTTTCCATTACAACGTATACAATTAGTGAAGAGAATTTATGCCAATAAGGGTATCAACTAGGTCTCTCAAACTGTATCTAAAGAATGGTTCACCAAAGTAATGAAGTGTCTCCGGGACCTACATTTCGATCCTGTGATGCAAAATTGCATCTCATCACTCCTATTCTACAACCATTCAGCACTAAATTACCATGACTGGAGTGTTATTGGAGGAAAATTTCTACAAGTCCAACCCAAAGAAAACTGCAACTTAAAACCCATACAAGAGTACAGACACATTACGCATCCAACAATCCCAACCTGCCCATAATGTATCGCCCGTGGCAACTAGCCCCCAGCATGCATCTTGTGTGGTAAGTCATGGGGCCTAAACCTCAGGAATTTTCATTTTTCTTATTTTATAAAAATCTGATGCCATTTAAAGCAAGCCAATCTTTCCTCCCTGCAGAATCCAGACTATGAAACACAGAGAACCATTTTCATGCTTGAGATAGTCAAGACAGCATTTGTACAGATTATATTTTAGGGGAACGCACCTGCAAACCTAGTTATGTAAATACAACCCTTGCTAATCTAAGAATGCTTCTTACTTAATATTGTTGTTGCTTACTATAAAAGATAAGTACCGTGAAATTGTTCCTTGCACTTGCGGGTGGAATTGGCTAACTTACCATTCATAAGCAAGTGATTACCATATCACCTAGCAGGACAACATGTGCTTCTGGTATGGAGAACTTGATCAGATGGCTTAAAATGTTCCTCTAAGATAATGTTGGACAGAAGAAAAGAGGGTTGCATCCATGTGGTGGTGAACGTCTAAACAAATTTGAGCAGATTGATTTTGTGACACAATCTAAGTTCAAGGGTTTTTAAACAAGAAGTTTCATTCATCAAATTTTCCCAGAGCACGCTCAGACTGACCAACTTTTGGTTCCAGCTGCAAATTTAATGACAATAAGAATTAATTGTATGAAGCTAATAATTGACCACTTCCAAAACTCAAGGCCAAGTTATCATCAATGGGCGGAATTGAAGCAGCCGCAAATTAGACAAGCTAATTATGTTTAATTAACTTATCTACTCAAGTCCCCAAAAAGATGGAGCATTTTGATGGTACATGGCTGATTGCATGCTTTAGCTAGTTAATTTTAGATCAGTAACCTCATGAAAATTAGAGGTCTGCTAGGATTTTAGTAAATTTACTATTTCTACTTTACCTCAAATTGGGAAAACGACACAAACAGTCCCTTAACCTTTGCTCAATGTGCAATTTGGTCCCTGAACTTTTAATTTGTTCAATGTAGTCTTGAGCTTTAGCCTAATGTGTAATGTGGTCCCTCAACTTTTGATACATGTTCAACTTTTTTTATGCTAGAAAGATACATGTTCAACTTAGTTCCTGAACTATATAAAAATTTTCAGTGTGGTCCTTCAATTAATTCAAGTTTAAAGACTACATTAAACATTTTCATATAATTCAGGAACTAAATTGAACATGTACCAAAAGTTTAGAGACCACATTGAACAAATTAAAAGTTCAGGGACAACATTGAACATTAGACCAAAGTTCAAAGACTATATTGAACAAATTAAAAGTTCATGGATCAAATTATACATTGGGCCAAAGTTCAGGGACTGTTTGTGTCATTATCCCCTCAAATTCAAGGTTTCTTGTTTCTATTTAGAGTCGGATTTTTGCAGAATTCATAAACATGATGTTCTTCCAACTAAGAAATTACTGTTTAATGCATTTTACTGAATTTTAAGCCATTCCTTACTTCTGAATTGTGTCCTAAAATTATGTTACTATGATGCTTTAAAAGAACCCAACAGTGCTGCCCATAAGCTTTAGGCGTGATGTCTAAAGGAATTTAGACATAGTAATATCCCTTTCAAATTAGGATCCAAGTCCAGCTCCATCTTTGAGATCCAAAAATTTACATAATAAGACAACAGATTATGAGGTGCCACAGGCCCACAGCTATGAAAAGACTATGAGAAAAAAGATAATAAAGGGACAAAACAGATAGCATTCAAGTAAACTGCCATATGCAGAGAGAGATTATTGACTCAAAAGGTAACAAATTAAATGATTAAATTCACAAACACAGGCACATACCTTCCAAAACCAGACTATCTGAGGATCGCTAGCTTTGTAACCATTGTACTCGGTATGTGCCTTCCAATCTTCAACAGAAATGTCATTCTCACTCCCATGTAGCATTTGATCAATATCTTCAAGCTCTAAACTTCGAAAAAAGAACTTCTGCAATTTCAATTCACTAAGAATATCACCAAAACCTTGTGCAAAATGCGAGACCTGTTGAGATATTGAGGTAACAAACCGATGTTTTATAAGAAGATCAACATAATCATTCCTATTCTTGCTATTAACCACCATGCCCTTCCCACCATCGCACAGTTCCACAACTCTCCTCAATCCCAACTCCTCAACTTCTCTGACAAATGTTAGTCCTAAAGCATCAGAATCGATAAATTCAGCATCCATTTCCAGAATCTGCTTGCAGCTATTATACATGCAAGGATCTGCATCTCTTATGTCTTCCAGAGAAATAGAGTATCCACCCAATTGCAAGAAAAATACCCGATCCAAAACGATCCCTACTTGTACTTTATGCATCAGAGCTAAGCCTATCATTCGACCAGAGAAGTTGAAATACTTGAGGTGCAAGGGTTCCACCGTAGATGCTGCATCCAGTAAAATAACAGAACTCAGGTAATCATCATGACCAATGTCGAATAGAGGACTTATATGCAGAGACAGAGGGCAAGATGAAATAAATCATCCTAAACATTCCAATTGCAAAACACTCAAGTGTTGATTGTCAATACTGAGAAGACATTCAGAACAAAGGTAACAGAACAGTAATAACAGAAGGGCAAGGTGACCACCACATGAGTAGATCTCACAAGTATTATCTTTTTTAATAACCATCAACAGCCCAGCAATTACCCTACGAAACTTTTTACGTACCCACACCTACATGGATTCAGGTATGAAGAATAAAACAATTCCCCAAAGAGACGAAGAACAACAAACTAAAAGAAAATCAGCCACGACAAAAAAGAGAAGTGCACATATCAAATGCTACTTCAATATTCAGTAGATCTACAATTTCTATTCATCGTTTTGAGATCA
Organism: Syzygium malaccense; assembly: GCA_031216405.1. NCBI lineage: Eukaryota > Viridiplantae > Streptophyta > Magnoliopsida > Myrtales > Myrtaceae > Syzygium > Syzygium malaccense. The sequence continues at coordinate 2,954,423 of CM062256.1, read as the reverse complement.
TTAGGAGTAGTAAAAGCTTATTCCTCAACTTTCAACAACCATTATCCATTCTAACTAAGGATTCTTTGATGAAAATCTTAATAGAACTGATAAAAAATTTTAAGAAAAAGAAACACGATTAATTAAAAAGGAAAAAATGCCTCAATAATAAAATGCTCAAATGACAAAAATTGGATACTCATTATGTATTCTTAACGATTTCTATTTTTTAAAATTACTATTGATATTTATCTTTCTGATATTTAACATTTAGGGCCGTCAAATAGGTCGGGTCGGGTTTGGGTCGGGTCGAAAATGGTCCAACCCCTATTGACCCAATTCCATGTAATGTAAATGTTATGACCCATACCCGACCCAACCCATATTACAAAAACACATTAATATTTAACCCAATCTAAGAAAATCAATACCCACCTATTTAATCCACTTTTATATGTTACTTAAATAAAAACTTCACATCAAATTAAAAAAGTAAATTAAACAATGCAGAGGAATAATTAAGAACATAAGCATATCATGCATATCTATTAGCTTGAATTTCTAAAAAGGCTGGCCATGGTTCCAAAATTCACACTATCCTCAATTAGAAAGTATTCACTTTCCCTGAACAGTAAGATCCTCCTTTGGACCCTACATCAGAGGAGACGAAACCCTAAGAAGAAGAAACAACCAGCCTCAAAAGCAGAGAAAGTTCAGGAATTTCGTCTAACAATTGGCATGTTTACTTAAAGATCCGTACACAGTATTCATGGGTACCAAATGGGTACCACTCTTCCTCGCTCCAAGTCACATTAAGCTCGCACTCTCCCCAAAAATAGCACAGCCCCATGGCTCCAGAAATTGCACATAACAGCAGACGCACTCGCCACGCACGTACACCCGCAGACAGAGGGTGGGACAGAGAGAGAGGGCGTCAAGACTTGCTCACCCATTAGCACTTGTGGCGCTATGGAATCTGTATGGGACTTCCCCATTTATGCAGCACACAAGAGAGAACCAGAACCACCATTAACAGCACTGACCAAGGGCCTCCACAAGCTCTCATTTAAACTATCCTCAAGCCTCCAAACACGTCTAATAAGACTTAGTGAAGAATAGAAAAAACTGGAGACACAGATCCATAAAGAAATCTACAATATGACTGATAAATCCCCGTCCAAATTCATATCCAGCTCAGTTAAACAGAGCCGCCAATCAGATGAGTCGGCCATCCCCATCTTAAGCAAAAAAAAAAATACCAGTTTCAAGCGAATGGTTCGAACAGCTTCTCTGTCGGAGGTAGAAGAGGATTGAGACGGGGACCCGCGGCTAAGGCTGAAGGGGGAGGCAGTTGAGACTCTGGAAGAGGAGGAGCAATGGACAAAGAAGCGCTCGAAGCCACCGGATGCAGCGAAGTGGAGGATTTGCAAGTAGGTTGGGTTGAGTAAAATAAATGAAATAAGGAGAGTAATATATTGCAGCTGAAAGTTTAGGGGCAAACGTGTACAATCCTAAAGTTCAAGGGATGTTGTAATTTCCTCTTACTTGTATGAGATTTGAATACTCTACATCTAGCATGCAATTTCATTAAGACTTCAAGTTCATTCGAAGGAAAGATTCCAAGTAAACAACCCCGAATTCCTAAGGCAACATTACTAGTATAAGTCAACTCTACCCGCCGGAACAATCTTGCTTTTGTAAAGTTTACTTTCCAGCTGACACAACCCCCCAATTACTTCAATCAAACTTTATCTTCGTACAGCAATAAAACCAACAATTAAGCCTTAACTGACAACATGCAGCCATATGATCCATACTATGACGTTTCACTCCGCTGTGTTTCTAGTTCTCTGAGACTTTATCTTTGTCACAAGGAATAATTGTGTAGTCTGCAAAGAGAGGGTGTTCAACGTGCCAAATAACCAGGTTGCCTAAAAACCCATACTTCCAAAACCAAATCGAAACTTTTGGTTAAACTATGGCCTTGTTCGGACCAAATTCATTTTATTCAGTTTGAATAGATTGGTTTCACGTCAAAGTGTTAAACAAACGAAGATCAAAACTTGACTGCCCATTTGGTTTGACTTTTTTAACTATCTTTACCATTTTGTCTTTCGGAAAGGTAATCTCTAAAATTTTACACATTATCTACTTGGCAGAATTGACCCCCACTTCCCATTCCTCAAAAGCACCCAATGTCGTAATCTACCATCACCTTCAGATTAACAGTTTAGCCTTCCTCTTCTTCCTACAAGAAAAGACTTTTAAACCTATTTATCATCATCTTCAATATATTAGCCACCATAGTTCATGCGATAGTTAATAGTCATCAGCGACACAATCTCTGGCCATTTGCCCCTCTCTCTCTCTCTCTCTCTCTCTCTCACACACACACACACACACACACAGAGTACACACAACTGTGGGTGCTTGTTTCTCAAAAGTTGCAGAAGAAGCAAGAGAAACCAGAGACAGAAATATCAAACAAGCAATGTTAGGAAGGCAAAGAAAATGGGTTAAACCTATGTATTGTACCTAACGGACTGGGTGTTTGGGCAGTTCATCTATCTGCCGTGCTGTTTGTTCAACTTTTCTAATCCGAAACTCTTGGTTCTGGTTCTGGTCCCGGTTGGGTGGAAACCAAACAGGACAGTTAAAGCTACCAACCCACTCATTCACTCTACATACTATAGCTATAAGTGCTAATTATATGTCAAACTCTAAACTCAATATCCATACAATATATTTGACATGATAAGCTGTCCATCAACCACTTTTTTTGCTTTCACAAAACCTAAGGACAACAACCAGCATTCTTAAATAAAATCACACATATCGCTATGCAATATTACCTGGATTTGGGTAGAACCTTCTGCGATCATTGGGACATGCTACAAAAAGAGGATTTTGTTGATTGAAAATAGCTTGACAAACCAGAACAAACCACTCGCGCAAGACACCAGGACCAGTTGCTTCCTCATTTTTAAATTCCATAAATATACCCCCATGCAAAGATTCCGCTTCTGCATTAGCTATATACTCAAATGATTCTGACAATAACTGAGACCTGTCAATCAGCATCTCATGTTGTTCTTCAAAATCTTCTTTCACTTCAGGGAACATCATCATCACTAAGTGCCTCCTAGACTCAAAATCCATGATATCTTTGTGTTCAAGAAGCCATTTGTGATCATCACTTCGCTTCGCATAACGGACAACTAGCGTACACAATGCGCGCTTCCTCGAGCTCAAAATTGTCCAAAATCGTTTTTCATGGCCCAGATAAAGTTTAGAAATGGCATTCAGTTCTTTCAAAATAGTAAGATAACGAGACCACCCTGGATATGCAATATCAATTTCCCCACTTACCTTTGCAGATAAGCGCTCCTCCATTCCGAAAAGGCACTTATTCATCTTCTTTAGCATTTCCTCGTAGATCGGATAAAGTAATTCAACCTCTTCAGTACACATCAGAACATCATGATGTTTCTTTTTCAAAGGCAAAGAGATTGGATGCTCGAAACCCTTGTGTCCGGAAATTGCATTTCGCAAAGGGCGCAAGAACATCGTGAAATCGTGGACATCACTCCAGTTCCCCACACTCGCTGCTGAAATAAGGGACAGTTCCAAATCTTTGGACAACCTCTCTGCCAGCTCACGAACGAAAGGGAATATCTCTTGTATAGAAATCGCTCTCTTTACGCTTTCGCTACGTTCGGATATCCATGAAACCTTAATAAGCTCCAACATCGACCCAAGACTACTCCGGCAAGATAAGTATAATGAGTCATCAGAAGATAATCTCCTGAGCAACTTACAAAACTCCAGCACTATCGGTGCACAGCGCGATCGCAAAGACTTTGGCAACTCAGTTATACATGAATCGAGGAAATGCCTAATCGAATCGTCGGCGCATTCCTTGTTACCCCTAATTGGCGACATGTAGAGCATGACAAGCGCTGCAGGCGCAGAGGACGACATAAATATCTGAAGATGCCCAGTAGCTGGATCACCATCGTCCTTCGGAGTCATCGACAAGTACTCCGATATCCTAGTCCTAATAGTTTTAAGAGCATAGGGCACGGTTTCACCTTTACAAAGACGGCAAACAAGCGAGATCATGTCATCGATGATTTGCCAAGCCTGCGGGTGCCCCGTGCTCCGCATTCGGCCGACCAAGTGCAGCCCGGCATCGTTTTGGATTGCACAGTCGGCCAAAGATTTCTCGCACTGCAGCTGCTTCCCTCTGTAAATCAGCCTCTGCTCACTGACGGGAATTCCGGTGATCACTTGAATCCGGTCGTGTATCGATTGCACCGTATCGCTCGAATTCGCCTGGAAAACCAGGGTCTTGCCCTCCGAGATCATCCTCACGAAGAACTGGAGCCGCGAGGCGAAGGCCAGCCGGGCGGGCGGCAGCGGCGAGTGCGGCAGGGGCCACGGGACCCTCCCGGAGCTCGAGCTGCTGGCGGGGGCGAACGCGGGGTGCTGGACCGAGTACAGCTCGTCCTTTCGCATCCGAATGCTGAGTAAATCGGCCGCGAAGTCGTCGTCGTCGGAGGCCGCGGGGGCATAATCGTCCAACTTGCGCTTCGCGGCGGCGGAGGCGAGGCGGCGGCTGTCGTTCGCGGGGTTGGGATCGGCGAGCGAAGACATCAACGGCCCACGCGCCGCCGTGGACGCCGGTCGCCGCGGCGGGAGGAAGGCCAAGGTGGCTGGCGGGGCGGTGGCGGCGAGATCGCCGGGGTGGGTTGGGGGACCCTCTAAAACCCTGGAATTTCACTGATCGGGAGGCGCCGCGCAGCTAGAAGCAAGAACCCCCCGAGGAACGCACCGACCGAGCGCGACTCCAAGAAACGCCGAGAGCGGCGGGCGGCCGAGCGGAGCGGAGCCGGCGGAGGAAGGCGGCGGCGATCGGCGGAGGCGGCGAGCGGCGGCGGCGGCGGCGGCGGTGGAGAGAGAAGCGATTCGGTGAGTGTGAAAGAGAGAGAGAGAGTCATCAATGGTTGGGGGCGGTGTGAGGGAGAGAGTTTTAGACTGTCTTCTTACGCTAAGAAGAAATCAACGACCAGAAAAAAAAAAGAATAATTATAAAAAAAAGGGGGGGAGGGTTTCGGTGCGGGAGGACGCACGAGCTTTCCGTGAGGACCCCTTCCCTTTTTTTTGTTTTTGTAAATGTAATAAATTTGTTGCTTGATTTATTTCTATGCCACCCCCAAAATTTAGTTTTAATTTGGTGCTTCTTAAGGCAAGATTTAATTAATCATTCGTTAGATTAAGAAAAAATGGGTGATATTTTACCATATATGGTGATGTGCTTATCCCAGTTCGAGGATCCCGTTTTTGGTTTTTCGTTGCGGTCGAATCTGGAGTTCCGGATCATGTTTTTCGGCGTGCCTAATGGGGGCGAACTTGTGTAGGGTTAAAGGGTCGAGCGGCTATACTTATGATGCATGATTGAAGAAAATCCGACTCCCTATTGACTCAACTTCTGAAATTGGGTTCGATATCGTTGTCCATAATAATATGCTGTCCTCGAAATTAAATTAAGTCATTTCTCGGCAAATGGATCTGATGTCGCCATAAATGAGGGTAATTGTTGTGTTATGTTAAGAATTTAGTAAGCAAGAATTAATACGACTGGATAAACTTTTTTCCAGATTGTGGAATCGAATTTTTAGCTTTTTTATTTCTATCAAAGGTGAATTTCAGATAAATTTCGCGCATGCCTAATAAGGTGACCTTTTTGGCCGATTAAAAGGTAAAACCCCTTCACTTATAGTACGTGATTGGAGAAGATTAACTTATTACTGAGTCAGACTTTTCAAAATTGTGTTCCATCTCATTGATCTTAATAATTAGCCGTTGTCAAAATTAAGGTAAGTAATTTCCCGACATATGCACTTGCATCGCTGTAAATGAGGGTAATTATCGTGTTACGATTCTCGGATTGCTTAACAATGCTAAGAACTTAATAAGCATGAATTCTCACGTCTAGAAGCTTGTGGTTTTCTGTTAATCCTTTTTAGATTTGTCAAAATGGTTATAAATCCATTTATTAACCCATATATGATTCATATGAGCTAAGTTGTTATATGAGCTAGTTTATTCGGTAAATGGGTTTAAAATGATAAAACCTAACCAAATATGGATGTCAAATGGATTTACCCCTTACTTGAACTCAATCCACCTCCATAACTCTCTCTTCATTGTTTCTCGCCCTCGCTTGATTCCGCTCGCTCGCTCCATATAGAGTTTTTTTAAGTTGAGTTAATTGTGGAAGTAATTTAATAATATGGGTTGGATCAGGTATGCATCAATAGATTTTTATTGCATGAAAATGGGTCAAAACAAGTTAAATCAGTCTATTTGAATCGGACCATTTTCGATTCGATCCACCCATTTGACGGGTCTAATCTTTTTATATCTAACCATCATAATCTTTTCAAAAAAAAAATAATAATTAAAGGGTATCATATCTAACGGATATTTCTTTTTAAAAAAATTTAGTGGTGAAAAGACTTAGGTTGTTTTCGGATAATTACTTAGAATTAGTAAAAAGATTAGTGATATTTCGATCATATTAAAGGTCAAAGGTCGCTTCTTATTTCCCAAAAAAAGCCAAAGATTGATGCAGCAAAAGGGCTCTAACATTGGGAATACGCACCGTCCACGTCATGAGCTCATCCGCACGAAATCATTGATCGAGAATATTTGGGATTTGAATATCACGAAGCATGTCCATTATTACTCGGTCCATGCGAACATATGCTCCCCTCTTGTTCTTATCATGAGAAAAAATTACATTTAAATAGAATAATGACATGCGGACATCACACCAAAACCGCTAGCTTATGAATTGAAAAATCAGAACTTTTGGAAGTTTGTCCCCGTGGAATACTAATCTCATTTAAATTTGGAATTCGATTAAGAATCCAATCACCTCACTGATTAAATTAGAGCGTTACTATTCTCTATTAGCATGTTTAGTCGTTTTATTCGGGCAAAATCGCATCAACTAGCTACCCCGGTAAGTTTGCTATGTCTAAACTCGTAATTCGACTGGATTACCATCTCCCGACATTTGGGAGTTCCTCGCAAGATGGCATAATCGTAGTCATTTTTTACTTTCTTATCCTAATATGTCCGTGATATGAAAGTTAATGATATGGATGTTCCACAGATTTTCAAGTTGACATGAGTTAAGAATTTTTTATGGGAGACTTTAGAGTCTAGACCAAACCGCTAGCTTATGACTTGAACAATCAAAACTTGGAAGTTTGGTCTTGTAGGATCAATCGTCTCGCTGATTGAACTAGACCGTCGCTGTAGTTTATTAGCGTGTTTAGTCATTTTATTGAGGCGAAATTGCATTTTACATTCTCCACTAGCTACCTGGTAAGTTTACTATATTCAAACTCGTAATTCGACTTGATTACCATATCCAGACTTTTGGGAGTTTTACTAGATGACATAATCATAGTCCATTTTACTTTCTTATCCTAGTCCGCCTTTGATATGAAAGTTGCACAGAATTTCCGGTTGACATGAATTTGACATTTTCATGGTGGACTTTAGAGTCTAGACCAAACCCACCCATTTGGGTGATCGAGCTGGACTCGCGATCATCTTAAATTTTGTTATTGCATTTTCAAAATTACTTCAATTTATTTTTTCTTTTGGTTGCAAATTTTGTATATCCAATTCCAAAATTCTGATGATTACATCATGACCACTTTATTGGAAACGAAAAGCCTTTTCTTTTGGGGCAAAAAAAAAAGAAGATTTATAGTTCTATATACATTTGTCTTATTTTCCTTCGATCTAGGTTGACAAAAGTTTCATCCTATCACTCTTCTGATTAGTGGATTCAAACTTGAAATCATAGACATCGTTCATATTAAAATTATGTTTAATTTGGCATCTAAATCATGTCTGGAACTCGTAACCCCCGATCAGATGGGTAGAGAAAAATATGACCCTAAATCGATAAGTAAAACTAATTTCTAAGTACTTCCCTCATTTTCGAATTAATTTCTCACATTTTCATGTTAGTCATTTTATACAAGTAAAATGAACAAGAAGGTGCGACTGGCTTTAGCAACTCCTTTTCGGTATTGCCCTACGGGTCTCACATACCTTTACAGAATGTTCGAATTGAGTCATCACTAATTCACGTTACCCCGCAACTCGAAGATCCAACATTGGCTAGCCAATTAGTGTAGACCCACTATGATGTTAGCAGAGAGGAAATTTCTTCACACGAGATGTATCATAATTAATCAACACAACATGAAATGTTCAAAGGTTTGTTTACCAGTTGAAATTAACCTAACATAAGTAAATGTCTGAGTTCTAAAAGGAAAACAACAATTAGGTGTACATCACCTCTACTTTCCTCCAATTTCAACTTTTGTTATACTAATTGAGGGGCAAAATCATAATCTATTTTATTTTATTTAAATAATATTTAGTTAAAGTCAGAACTTCATGTAAAAGCTTTTGAGTTATTTACATAATTGGACCACCTAGTTTCAAAAATTGAAATGTATTAATTTCAACCTCAATCATCAACAACAGTAAATTTATATAAAGATTGAAAATTAACTTTGTTCGACGGTCCTCTTGTCATACTTACTACTAGTTATCTATCGTCCTTGTCAAGACTAATGTAAAATCGTCTATATAGAACATTATAAATGCGTATCATGTATTAATTACATTGCATTAGTGATCAATTGGTATTAATTGATTATATTTGAGCTAACTTGATTTTTCTTGTAAATAAGACTATACGTAATACAAAGAAAAAAGTTGATATTGTAAAATATTCATCGAATTTATCACCTAATTTCAGTTATAGCGACATTATTCATCATAATCCATGCATCGCATGGTCGTGATTTTGCATTTTATGGGTTATGATGTGAGTGGCTGCTGAACACTTTTTTAATGTTTAATGTGATTTTTAAATTTTTTTATTAATCTAATCCCTAAACTTTTAAAAATTTGTTCAATAGAATCATTATGATAGGTGTATCGCTGGATCATGTGTATCTTTCTAATGCGGACTATCACGTAAGCATTTATTGGGTTAAAATAATGATGTGGACTAGCACTTTATCTTCCTATAATAGCAAAATCTTTTTTCCTCTATTTCTTTTCCTTTCTTTTTAGGTCAAAATAATAAGAGAAATTTATTGTAAGACTGTCAATTTATTCATAAATTTTCAAATTTAGCTTATATAGTTCTAAACCTTATGATAATATTTCAAATAGTCCATCCAGCTAATTTTGATTGGAAATCGCTGACATGGCGATCTAGTCATCGCCAATCTTTCTAGGCAGGGCTTGCAGCAAACATGTCCGACACCGCTAAAAACGACATCCCAATTCTATATATATGGTTATAGCTTGATCATTCTATATATATGACTACGCCCTCCCAGTATTAATAATTGGCTACAAAATCGGTGTCCAAGTCATGCAAATCATATAGGAAACTTCTACTTACGAACAATCAAAATTATGGTAGTTGGTTGAACCACTTCTCAGGGAAAAATGTCAGAAAAATCATAAACCTATTATATTTGTGTCAATTTAGTTATAAAGTTTTTGATATAGTGCAAATTCAATTTTTCTGGTCAATTTTGATCGGATGTTATTGATGTGGATGCCAACCAACCTATGTGACATAAACGGCCGCCTGGCAATGACGTAGACAACTTTTAATAATATTTTAATATTTTAGAATTTTTATTTATTATTTATTTTCTTTTTTTTTCCTTTCTTTCCTTCTTCCTCCAATCAGTTATTGGTCCTCGGCGAGTAGCCAGAGGCTTGGGCCAGCGAGGTCATGCCTCGCCTAGCCACAAGCAAGGGTTCTGACCTCACCTAGCCATAGCGAGGCTCGACCCTACCCAGATCCGACGAAGGCGAGGCTCGACCCTCACTAGTGCGGCCATCCGGAGAGGCCGAGGCTCGTTGGCCTAGGCCTTTGGCTGGTCACCGAGGTCTAGCGACTAGCTGGAGGAAGAATGAAGAGAAGGAAAAAAAGATAAAAAGAAAGAAAATAAAACAAAGAAAAGAAAATTAAATAAATAATACGAAAAAATAGTAAAATATTATTTAAAGTGATCCACGTCAGAACCGATCGTGCCAAGTAATGATTGCCGTCCACTTTAGCAATATCCAACTGAAATTTGCTGGAATAACTAAATTGGTATTACGTCAAAAGATTTTGGACTTTCCTAACACTTTTCCCCTACTTCACAAGATTTAATTGTAATTTTCTTGAAAAAGCAGGGCCATCCCACTTGAATCTGTGGCTAGCCAATGAACATTCACGTGATCATCATTAAATTATAGGATCGCAAACTTTACCAGAAGATAATAAATTATGGCAATAATAGAAGGACAAAATTCTTCGGTTACCAAATTTGCATTTTCAGTCTGCAAGGAGCCATGGTGTCAAATTGTCAATCCGATAAGCATCCATATTAGGAACAAAATAAGCCCTTATAAGACCAGCAAATCTGCTTACGAGCAAACCATCGATTGCACAAACCCACCATCATCAAGGGAAAACAAACGACAACAATGAGACCTCAAATCCTCCTCCTAACAATCTTCCTGGCCGTCCTCCCTCTCTCGGCCATCGCCATCGTCGGCCGGAAGTTGGCGGCCGGACGCTGGGTGCCAATCAAGGACGTGCACGATCCACATGTCCAAGCGATCGCCAAGTTAGCTGTCAGCAGGTTCAACAGCCGGAACCACACCAACCTGGTTTTCAAAGACATCAGAAGAGGGGAGACTAAGGCCGATGGGGCACCAAGTACTTCCTGCATCTCCTCATAGCCCAACCGTCGTCGCCGTGTTACGCGGCCCTCGTACTGGAGAAGCCGAAGCAGCAGCATACAGCTTCACAATCTTCAACAGAAATGTCATTCTCACTCCCATTGAGCATTTGATCAATATCTTCAAGCTCTAAACTTTGAAAAAAAAACTTCTGCAACCTCGATTCGCTAAGAATATCACCAAAACCTTGTGCAAAATGCGAGACCTGTTGAGACATTGAGGTAACAAACCGATGTTTTATAAGAAGATCAACATAATCATTCCTATTCTTGCTATTAACCACCATGCCCTTCCCACCATCGCACAGTTCCACAACTCTCCTCAATCCCAACTCCTCAACTTCTCTGACAAATGTTAGTCCTAAAGCATCAGAATCGATAAATTCAGCATCCATTTCCAGAATCTGCTTGCAGCTATTATACATGTAAGGATCTGCATCTCTTATGTCTTCCAGAGAAATAGAGTATCCACCCAATTGCAAGAAAAATACCCGATCCAAAACGATCCCTACTTGTACTTTATGCATCAGAGCTAAGCCTATCATTCGACCAGAGAAGTTGAAATACTTGAGGTGCAAGGGTTCCAACGTAGATGCTGCATACCAGTAAAACAACAGAACTCAGGTAATCATCATGACCAATGTCGAATAGAGGACTCAGGCGTAGAGACAGAGGGCAAGATGAAAAAAATCATCCTAAACATTCCAATTGCAAAACACTCAAGTGTTGATTGTCCATACTGAGAAGACATTCAGAACAAAGGTAACAGAACAGTAATAACAGAAGGGTAAGGTGACCACCACATGAGTAGATCTCACAAGTATTATCTTTTTTAATAACTATCAACAGCCCAGCAATTACCCTAAGAAACTTTTTACGTACCCACACCTACATGGATTCAGGTATGAAGAATAAAACAATTCCCCAAAGAGACGAAGAACAACAAGCTACAAGAAAATCAGCCACGACAAAAAAGAGAAGTGCACATATCAAATGCTAATTCAATATTCAGTAGATCTACAATTTTTATTCATCGTTTTGAGATCATTAGGAGTAGTAAAAGCTTATTCCTCAACTTTCAACAACCATTATCCATTCTAACTAAGGATTCTTTGATGAAAATCTTAATAGAACTGATAAAAAATTTTAAGAAAAAGAAACACGATTAATTAAAAAGGAAAAAATGCCTCAATAATAAAATGCTCAAATGACAAAAATTGGATACTCATTATGTATTCTTAACGATTTCTATTTTTTAAAATTACTATTCATATTTATCTTTCTGATATTTAATATTTAGGGCCGTCAAATGGGTCGGGTCGGGTTTGGGTCGGGTCGAAAATGGTCCAACCCCTATTGACCCAATTCCATGTAATGTAAATGTTATGACCCATACCCGACCCGACCCGACCCATATTACAAAAGCACATTAATATTTAACCCAATCTAAGAATTTCAATACCCACCTATTTAATCCATTTTTATATGTTACTTAAATAAAAACTTCACATCAAATTAAAAAAGTAAATTAAACAATGTAGAGGAATAATTAAGAACATAAGCATATCATGCATATCTATTAGCTTGAATTTCTAAAAAGGCTGGCCATGGTTCCAAAATTCACACTATCCTCAATTAGAAAGTATTCACTTTCCCTGAACAGTTAGATGCTCCATCGGACCCTACATCAGAGGAGACAGACCCCTAAGAAGAAGAAACAACCAGCCTCAAAAGCAGAGAAAGTTCAGGAATTTCGTCAAACAATTGGCATGTTTACTTAAAGATCCGTACACAGTATTCATGGGTACCAAATGGGTACCACTCTTCCTCGCTTCAAGTCGCATTAAGCTCGCACTCTCCCCAAAAATAGCACAGCCCCATGGCTCCAGAAATTGCACGTAACAGCAGACGCGCTCGCCACGCATGTACACCCGCAGAGAGAGGGTGGGACAGAGAGAGAGAGGGGGTCAGGACTTGCTCACCCGTTAGCACTTGTGGCGCTATGGAATCTGTATGGGACTTCCCCATTTATGCAGCACACGAGAGAACCAGAACCACCATTAACAGCACTGACCAAGGGCCTCCACAAGCTCTCATTTAAACTATCCTCAAGCCTCCAAACACGTCTAATAAGACTTAGTGAAGAATAGAAAAAACTGGAGACACAGATCCATAAAGAAATCTACAATATGACTGATAAATCCCCGTCCAAATTCATATCAAGCTCAGTTAAACAGAGCCGCCAATCAGATGAGTCGGCCATCCCCATCTTAAGCAAAAAAAAAAATACCAGTTTCAAGCGAATGGTTCGAACAGCTTCTCTGTCGGAGGTAGAAGAGGATTGAGACGGGGACCCGCGGCTAAGGCTGAAGGGGGAGGCAGTTGAGACTCTGGAAGAGGAGGAGCAATGGACAAAGAAGCACTCGAAGCCACCGGATGCAGCGAAGTGGAGGATTTGCAAGTAGGTTGGGTTGAGTAAAATAAATGAAATAAGGAGAGTAATATATTGCAGCTGAAAGTTTAGGGGCAAACGTGTACAATCCTAAAGTTCAAGGGATGTTGTAATTTCCTCTTACTTGTATGAGATTTGAATACTCTACATCTAGCATGCAATTTCATTAAGACTTCAAGTTCATTCGAAGGAAAGATTCCAAGTAAACAACCCCGAATTCCTAAGGCAACATTACTAGTATAAGTCAACTCTACCTGCCGGAACAATCTTGCTTTTGTAAAGTTTACTTTCCAGCTGACACAACCCCCCAATTACTTCAATCAAACTTTATCTTCGTACAGCAATAAAACCAACAATTAAGCCTTAACTGACAACATGCAGCCATATGATCCATACTATGACGTTTCACTCCACTGTGTTTCTAGTTCTCTGAGACTTTATCTTTGTCACAAGGAATAATTGTGTGGCCTACAAAGAGAGGGTGTTCAACGTGCCAAATAACCAGGTTGCCTAAAAACCCATACTTCCAAAACCAAATCGAAACTTTTGGTTAAACTATGGCCTTGTTCGGACCAAATTCATTTTATTCAGTTCGAATAGATTGGTTTCAGGTCACAGTGTTAAACAAACGAAGATCAAAACTTGACTGCCCATTTGGTTTGACTTTTTTAACTATCTTTACCATTTTGTCTTTCGGAAAGGTAATCTCTAAAATTTTACACATTATCTACTTGGCAGAATTGACCCCCACTTCCCATTCCTCAAAAGCAACAGTGTTGTAATCTACCATTACCTTCAGATTAACAGTTTAGCCTTCCTCTTCTTCCTACAAGAAAAGACTTTTAAACCTATTTATCGTCATCTTCAATATATTAGCCACCACAGTTCATTCAATAGTTAGTAGTCATCAGCGACACAATCTCTGGCCATTTGCCTCTCTCTCTCTCTCTCTCTCTCTCTCTCTCTCTCACACACACACACACACACAGTACATACAACTGTGGGTGCTTGTTTCTCAAAAGTTGCAGAAGAAGCATGAGAAACCAGAGACAGAAATATCAAACAAGCAATGGTAGGAAGGCAAAGAAAATGGGTTAAACCTATGTATTGTACCTAACGGACTGGGTGTTTGGGCAGTTCATCTATCTGCCGTGCTGTTTGTTCAACTTTTCTAATCCGAAACTCTTGGTTCTGGTTCTGGTCCCGGTTGGGTGGAAACCAAACAGGACAGTTAAAGCTACCAACCCACTCATTCACTCTACATACTATAGCTATAAGTGCTAATTATATGTCAAACTCTAAACTCAATATCCATACAAAATATCTGACATGATAAGCCATCCATCATCCACTTTTTTTGCTTTCACAAAACCAAGGACAATAACCAGCGTTCTTAAACAAAATCACACATATCGCTATGCAATATTACCTGGATTTGGGTAGAACCTTCTGCGATCATTGGGACATGCTACAAAAAGAGGATTTTGTTGATTGAAAATAGCTTGGCAAACCAGAACAAACCACTCGCGCAAGACACCAGGACCAGTTGCTTCCTCATTTTTAAATTCCATAAATATACCCCCATGCAAAGATTCCGCTTCTGCATTAGCTATATACTCGAACGATTCTGACAACAACTGAGACCTGTCAATCAGCATCTCATGTTGTTCTTCAAAATCTTCTTTCACTTCAGGGAACATCATCATCACTAAGTGCCTCCTAGACTCAAAATCCATGATATCTTTGTGTTCAAGAAGCCATTTGTGATCATCACTTCGCTTCGCATATAGGACAACTAGCGTACACAATGCGCACTTCCTCAAGCTCAAAATTGTCCAAAATCGTTCTTCAAGGCCCAGATAAAGTTTAGAAATGGCATTCAGTTCTTTCAAAATAGTAAGATAACGAGACCACCCTGGATATGCAATATCAATTTCCCCACTTACCTTTGCAGATAAGCGCTCCTCCATTCCGAAAAGGCACTTATTCATCTTCTTTAGCATTTCCTCATAGATTGGATAAAGTAATTCAACCTCTTCAGTACACATCAGAACATCGCGATGTTTCTTTTTCAAAGGCAAAGAGATTGGATGCTCGAAACCCTTGTGTCCGGAAATTGCAGTCCGCAAAGGGCGCAAGAACATTGTGAAATCGAGGACGTCACTCCAGGTCCCCACACTCGCTGCTGAAATAAGGGACAATTCCAAATCTTTGGACAACCTCTCTGCCAGCTCACGAACAAAAGGGAATATCTCTTGTATAGAAATCGCTCTCTTTACGCTTTCGCTACGTTCGGATATCCATGAAACCTTAATAAGCTCCAACATCGACCCAAGACTACTCCGGCAAGATAAGTATAATGAGTCATCAGAAGATAATCTCCTGAGCAACTTACAAAACTCCAGCACTATCGGTGCACAGCGCGATCGCAAAGACTTTGGCAACTCAGTTATACATGAATCGAGGAAATGCCTAATCGAATCGTCGGCGCATTCCTTGTTACCCCTAATTGGCGACATGTAGAGCATGACAAGCGCCGCAGGCGCAGAGGACGACATAAATATCTGAAGATGCCCAGTAGCTGGATCACCATCGTCCTTCGGAGTCATCGACAAGTACTCCGATATCCTAGTCCTAATAGTTTTAAGAGCATAGGGCACGGTTTCACCTTTACAAAGACGGCAAACAAGCGAGATCATGTCATCGATGATTTGCCAAGCCAGCGGGTGCCCCGTGCTCCGCATTCGGCCGACCAAGTGCAGCCCGGCATCGTTTTGGATTGCACAGTCGGCCAAAGATTTCTCGCACTGCAGCTGCTTCCCTCTGTAAATCAGCCTCTGCTCACTGACGGGAATTCCGGTGATCACTTGAATCCGGTCGTGTATCGATTGCACCGTATCGCTCGAATTCGCCTGGAAAACCAGGGTCTTGCCCTCCGCGATCATCCTCACGAAGAACTGGAGCCGCGAGGCGAAGGCCAGCCGGGCGGGCGGCAGCGGCGAGTGCGGCAGGGGCCACGGGACCCTCCCGGAGCTCGAGCTGCTGGCGGGGGCGAACGCGGGGTGCTGGACCGAGTACAGCTCGTCCTTTCGCATCCGAATGCTGAGTAAATCGGCCGCGAAGTCGTCGTCGTCGGAGGCCGCGGGGGCATAATCGTCCAACTCGCGCTTCGCGGCGGCGGAGGCGAGGCGGCGGCTGTCGTTCGCGGGGTTGGGATCTGCGAGCGAAGACATCAACGGCCCACGCGCCGCCGTGGACGCCGGTCGCCGCGGCGGGAGGAAGGCCAAGGTGGCTGGCGGGGCGGCGGCGGCGAGATCGCCGGGGCGGGGTGGGGGACCCTCTAAAACCCTGGAATTTCACTGATCGGGAGGCGCCGCGCAGCTAGAAGCAAGGAACCCCGAGAAACGCACCGACCGAGCGCGACTCCAAGAAACGCCGAGAGCGGCGGGCGGCAGAGCGGAGCGGAGCCGGCGGAGGAAGGCGGCGGCGATCGGCGGAGGCGGCGGGCGGCGGCGGTGGAGAGAGAAGCGATTCGGCGAGTGTGAAGGAGAGAGAGAGAGGCATCAATGGTTGCCGGGGGTGTGAGGGAGAGAGTTTTAGGCTGTCTTCTTACGCTAAGAAGAAATCAAAGACCAGAAAAAAGAAGAACAATTATAAAAAAAAAGGCGGGGGGGTGGGTTTCGGTGCGGGAGGACGCACGAGCTTTCCGTGAGGCCCCTTTCCCTTATGTTATTTTGTGTAAATGTAATAAATTTGTTGCTTGATTTATTTCTATGCCACCCCCAAATTTTAGTTTTAATTTTGTGCTTCTTAAGGCAATATTTAATTAATCATTAGTCAGATTAGGAAAAAAATGGGTGATATTTTACCATATATGGTGATGTGCTTATCCCAGTTCGAGGATCCCGTTTTTGGTTTTTCGTTGCGGTCTAAGCCGAGTTCCGGATCATGTTTTCCGGCGTGCCTAATGGGGGCGAACTTGTGTAGGGTTAAAGGGTCGAGTGGCTATGCTTACAATGCATGATTGAAGAAAAATCCGACTTGCTATTGACTCGACTTCTGAAATTGGGTTTGATACCGTTGACCGTAACGATATGCTGTTCTTGAAATTAAATTAAGTCATTTCCCGGCGTATGGATCTGATGTCGCCATAAATGAGGGAAATTATCATGTTATGTTAAGAATTTAATAAGTAAGAATTAATACGACTAGATAATCTTTTTTTTTCAAATTATGGAATTAGTTTTTTAGCTTTTTATTATGATTAAAGGTGAATTTCAGATAAATTTCGCGCGTGCCTGATTAGGTGACCTTTTTGGCCGATTAAAAGGTAAAACACCTTCATTTATAGTACATGATTGGAGAAGATTAACTTATTACCGACTCAGACTTTCAAAATTGTGTTCCATCTCATCGATCTTAAAAATTAGCCGTTCTCAAAATTAAGGTAAGTAATTTCCCGGCATATGCACTTGTGTCGCCATAAATGAGGGTAATTATCGTGTTATGATTCTCGGATTGCTTGACAATGTTAAGAACTTAATAAGCATGAATTCTCACGTCTAGAAGCTTGTTTTTAGATTTGTCAAAATGGTTATAATCCATTTATTAACCCATATATGATTCATATGAGCTAAGATGTTATATGAGCTAGTTTATTCGGTAAATGGGTTCAAAATGATAAAACATAATCAAATATGACTGTCAAATGGATTTACCACTTACTTGAACTCAATCCACCTCCATAACTCTCTCTTCATTGTTTCTTGCCCTCGCTTGATTTCGCTCGCTCGCTCCATATAGAGTCTTTTTAACTTGAGTTAATTGTGGAAGTAATTTAATAATATGGGTTGGATCAGGTATGCATCAATAGATTTTTATTGCATGAAAATGGATCAAAACAAGTTAAATTGGTCTATTTGAATCGGACCATTTTCGATCCGATCCACCCATTTGACGGGTCTAATCTTTTTATATCTAACTATCATAATCTTTTCAAAAAAAAATTATAATTAAAGGGTATCGTATCTAATGGATATTTCTTTTTAAAAAAATTTAATGGTGAAAAGACTTAGGTTGTTTTCGGATAATTACTTAGAATTAGTAAAAAGATTAGTGATATTTCGATCATATTAAAGGTCAAAGGTCGCTTTTTATTTCCCCAAAAAAGCCCAAGATTGATGCAGCAAAAGGGCTCTAACATTGGGAATACGCACCGTCCACGTCATGAGCTCATCCGCACGAAATCATTGATCGAGAATATTTTGGGATTTGAATATCACACGAAGCATGTCCATTATTACTCGGTCCATGCGAACATATGCTCCCCTCCTGCTCTTATCATTAGAAAAAATTACATTTAAATAGAATAATGACATGCGGACATCACACCAAAACCGCTATCTTATGAATTGAAAAATCAGAACTTTTGGAAGTTTGTCCCCGTGGAATACTAATCTCATTTAAATTTGGAATTCGATTAAGAATCCAATCACCTCGCTGATTAAGCTAGACCGTTGTTATTCTCTATTAACATGTCTAGTCTTTTTATTCGGGCGAAATCGCATCAACTAGCTACCCGGTAAGTTTGCTATATTTAAACTCGTAATTCGACTGGAATACCATCTCCCGACGTTTGGGAGTTCCTTGCAAGATGACATAATCACAGTCGTTTTTTACTTTCTTATCCTAATCCGTCCGTGATACGGAAGTTAGTGATATGAAAGTTCCACATAATTTCAAGTTGACATGAGTTAGACTTTTTTATGGTAGACTTTAGAGTCTAGACCAAACCGCTAGCTTATGACTTGAACAATCAAAACTTGGAAGTTTGGTCATGTAGGATCAATCGTCTCGCTGATTGAACTAGACCGTCGCTGTAGTTTATTAGCGTGTTTAGTCATTTTATTGAGGCGAAATCGCATTTTACATTCTCCACTAACTACCTGGTAAGTTTGTTATGTTTAAACTCGTAATTCGACTAGGTTACCATCTCCCGACGTTTGGTAGTTTCTTGTGAGATTACATAATCATAGCCATTTTTTACTTACTTATCCTAACCTGTCCATGATATGAAAGTTGCGCAAAATTTCAAGTTGACATGAATTTGACTTTTTCATGGTGGACTTTAGAGTCCAGGCCAAACCCACCCACCATGGGTGATCGAGCTAGGCTCACAATCATCTTAAATTTTGTTATTGTATTTTCAAAATTACTTCAATTTATTTTTTCTTTTGGTTGCGAATTTTGTATAACCAATTCCAAAATTCTGATGATTGCAGCATGACCACTTTATCGGAAAAGAAAAGCTTTTTTTTTGTGGCAAAAAAAGAGCCGTATTTTCCTCCGATCAAGGTTAACAAAAATTTCATCCGATCACTCTTTTGATTAGTGGATTCAAACTTGAAATCATGGACATCGCTCATATTAAAATTATGTTTAATTTGGCATCTAAATCATATCTGGAACTTGTAACCCCTGATCATATGGGTAGAGAAAAATATGACACCCTATATCGATTAGTAAAACTAATTTCCAACTACTTCCCCAGTTTTCGAATTAATTTCTCACATTTTTCATGTTAGCCATTTTATACAAGTAAAATGAACAAGAAGGTGCGACTGGCTTTAGCAACTCCTTTTCGGTGTTGCCCTACGGGTCTCGTGTACCTCCACGGAATGTTCGAATTGAGTCGCAACTAATTCACGTTACCTGCAACTCGAGGAAGAATGATGGGAAGGAAAAAAAAGATAAAAAGAAAGAAAAGAAAACAAAGAAAAGAAAAATAAATAAATAACACGAAAAAATATCAAGATATTATTCAAAGTTATCCACGCCAGCACCGGTCGTGCCAAGTAATCGCCATCCCACTTGAATCTGCGGCTAGCCAATGAACATCCACGTAATCACCATTAAATTATAGGATCGCAAACTTTGGCAGAGAAGATAGTCAAATATGGCAATAATATTAAAAATCATAGTCATTAGAAGGAAAAAATTCTTCGGTTACGAAATTTGCATTTTCAGTCTGCAAGGAGCCATGGTGTCAAATTGTCAATCCAATATGCTTCCATATAAGGAACAAAATAAGCCCTTATAAGACCAGCAAATCTGCTTGCAAGCAAACCATCGATTGCACAAACCAACCATCATCAAGGGGAAAACAAACGACGGCAATGAGACCTCAAATCCTCCTCCTAACAATCTTCCTGGCCGTCCTCCCTCTCTCGGCCATCGCCACCGTCGGCCGGAAGTTGGCGGACGGAGGGTGGGTGCCGATCAAGGACGTGCACGATCCGCACGTCCAAGCGATCGCCAAGTTCGCCGTCAGCACGTTCAACAGCCGGAGCCACGCCGGCCTGGTTTTCAAAGACATCAGAAGAGGGGAGACTCAGGCCGATGGCGGCACCAAGTACTTCCTGCATCTCCTCATGGCCCAACCGTCGTCGCCGTGTTACGCGGCCCTCGTGTTGGAGAAGCCGAAGCAGCAGTCCTTGGAGCTTTTGTCCTTCGATGGCGAGACTTGCTAAGTTCTCTCTTTTCTGCTAATCGAATAGGGAATAAAAGTTGTAATTCGATGCGTTACCACAAAATCGTTGCGGCTGTTCCGGCCTCGAAATTAAGTTTCTTGGTACGAAAAGCTTTATTTCAATTTCGCTTATCTCAAAAGTTTAAAATCGTCATGCAACTTCACAATGTGATGTCGGTTCACATTTTGAGGAACTTATTGCAAAATAGACTAAACTATGATGCCAGAATTCAGAATGGCATTATTCAATCAATTAATTAATTACGTATTCGAGAAATAGGTTGTTTAAAATTCTGCTTAATCTCTCGTTATATTTACTTTCCAAACTTTTCTGATCACGAGACTGTAATTTTGCCAATCTATGTAGCTACTGGTTCTATTGCATCTTGGTCTCGAGGGATGTCAAAGTCAAGTACCGTTACAAATTTCGCAATCGGGTGGTGTAACTATATATAATCGATTCTCGATTTGTTCGCTGAAATTTTGGATTTGTTCGTACCTGTTTTGATATTCGCCTTAGTAAGATCAGGTCTTAGTGAAGTAGAACCATGAAATACTCCCGTCCGAGGTTAATTTGTTCTAACGGTTCACGTGAGATGGGCTAGTGTATGTCGAGAATGCCGGAGAAAAGTTCATGGAAAACCCGACACCGATTTCAACCTCAACTATGGCTCGAAAAATATCAAAAAAATTCCATGGTAATTAAGCAATGAATGTACGGCAGTATATTTTTATTCGATGGACAAAATGCTATTGTTTGCTCGGTTATCTCGGCTCGGTCGTCTTCTCGACGATGACGAGCTGGTTGGGGCGCAGCATCGAGCTGAGGATTAGAGTAAGGAGAGTTCGACAGAGAGTAGCTGAGGAAATAGACAGGTGGGCAAGGATACGTATCCGAGTGGAAACGAGCTCGCCCGTAGCCATGGGGTGGAGGATGTCGCCGTACTCCCCGGTCGCAACTTGATGCGACGAACAACGCAAGGACCAGGATTACAAATGATAATCGACATCGCTTTTCCGGTTGTTCTTGCCGGATATCGTCCGGTTGAAAGTGAGGTTCAGGTCGGATGAAGGCACGTTTTCGGATGATCATCGATGTTTATCCCTTTCTATCCTCATGTTTCTGGTGTAGGCTTTGCTTAATTATAAATAAAATATAGCAGAATGTGAGCCAAAGTTCTGAATACTCTTAGCTAATTAATTTATTTTTGGTTCTAAATGAGACTGTAACTATTGCAAGAAAGTGTGCAAACAACATTTAATAATAGGAAGAGGTTTGTAAAAAGTTTGCGATGTCCAGGAAATGAAAGTTGCAAGGATGAAAACATTGATATTGCAAAAATACAAGGATGAAACAACTATTAAGTTTATCATATTAGTTTTTGGGCTAATTCAAAAAAAAAAAAAGAAGTACCAACTATATCTTAAGTGATAATTTTGGCCCGAACTTTTTTTGTTTCGATAAAAAGCACTAACTTTTACTCTAATCCCGAATCTAGCCCCCATGGTGTGAAATTTTCAAATGATTCAGGCCAAATTTGAAATTTAAGTGAAAATTAGTAATTTTTTAATGAGACAAAAAAAGTTTGAGCCCGAATTGTTGCTCAAGGTAAAAGTTGATGCTTTTTTTTTTTAAATTAGGCCTAAATTTTTGTGTAGTGCAAAGAAAAAATAATTGATATTGCAAATTATGAGGACTCTCACATTATTTTCGATCTGCCACGTCAGCATTTGTTGGGCCAAAATCATGACGAGGACTCTCACATTATTTTCCTAAGTCAGCAAAAAAAAAAGAATCCTCTACTTTTTTATCGATATATATACATGACATGGAGGATACATGCAAGCCATGTGGCCGCTAGCATTGCGAATTTAACAACAATTTTTGGTCGTCTCAGCTTTTTTTTTTGCCTGTCCTTTTTCTAACTCTCCTTATTCTTTGAATTTTATTTTGCCTCTTGCAGAGCGCAAGAGACAAACCCCACCCGTGTAATACTAGCATCCCCACCGCCCCCAATCCCTTTACCAGTGGGGCCGCATGCCTATCGGTGGTCGCCTCAGCTTAAGGTGTTGGAATTTTTAAGGAAATGGATATTTGAGTGGATTTTCAAAAGTGTAAACTAGGGGTGTCAATGGGTCCACTTGGATCGGGCTTTCATGATACCCGACCCCACCCGAAATATACAGGGTCACGCTCGACCCGACCCTACCCAAGACCCTGTTCAATATATACTCCAAGAATAGGGTCGGGTCGGGTCGGTCCGGGTCGGGTTTAGGGTCCCAAAACCCTAAGCCTTATGTGGTTGCCACATGCCTCGATTCTTCTCTAGAGCGAAGCCGCTGGAGTCTGGGACAAATTGGGGGTCTACGAAGAGGCGGCTTGAGTGTCGGAATGCGGCGAAGCACTACAACCATGATGCGTCCTCGTCGTCGCACTCGCCGAACGACTCCTCATCCTTCGCCTCGACCTCGCTCCACACACGGTCGCTGGACTTGTTCGAGCAGACGAGATTCCAGCTCGAGGGGGTGACGGCGAGATCGATCGGATATGCCGGAACCTGGGGCTGTCCGGGATCGACGACTTCGCTATCCCGACAACGGCGTGGGAGGCGAGGAAGATCGGGTCGTCCTTTGATCTCCTGCCGCAATCGAGGTTGAACTGGATGGAGAGTCCCAAGGAAGGAGGCGAAGAGAAGAAGGCTGCGGCGCCAAGGCCTCTACCTAGGCTATCACGGCGAGCGCCATGAGGGCGAGGACGAAGGCCACCACAACCATGTTCGCAAACTTCATAGCCGCCATTGCCACGAACTCGAACTCGAGGGCGGGGAGGAGCAGAGAGAGCAAAAGGGGGAGAGAGAAGTTCACGGCCGCCAAAGAGAGAAGAAGCAAAGGGGAGAGAGAGGGGGAAGGGTTATATTTGGTGCCAGGTCAAAAAAGCCCGGCCAGCCTGATCCTAATAAATACCCACATCTAAAATTCATACCCATAGAAAATAAGACCTGACCTCAAAATATCCTAAAATTTCGGGTCGGGTCAGGCCGGGTCAGATCGGGTCGGGCCGGGTCGGCTCGGGTTTTTTTAACATCCCTAGTGTAAACACTAGTTTGAACATTCAAGACCAAATATAGGATTGCAAACTTTGACGGAACATAATGATAACATGGCAACAAAATAAATAATAGTCATGAAAAAGCAATTATCGGTTTACCAAATTTGCATTAGGAGCCATGGTGTCAATCCAGAAATCTTTTGATTTTTCCATATTAGGACAAAAAAGAAAACCTATAAAACCAGCAAGTCTGCTGCCAAGCAACCATCAATTCCATTGTCAAGAAAGGAAGAAACAACGGCCGTGAGACCTCAAATCCTCCTCGTAACCCTCTTCCTAGCCGTCCTCCCTCTCTCGGCCATCCCCGCCATCGGCCGAGGTCCCCCTGCCGAAGCCTGGGAGCCGATCAAGGACATGCACAGCCAGCTCGTCTGAGGGCTCGGCCAGTTCGCGGTCATCGAGTTCGACCGGAAGAACCACACCGACCTGATTTTCAAAGACGTCATAAGAGGGGAGACTCAGGACGTTGATTACGTGACCACCAAGTATCGCCTGCACCTCCTCACGGACCGGCCATCGTCACCGTGTTACGAGGCCGTGGTTCAGGTGCAGACCTGGTCGCTGCACTCTTGGGAGCTTTTGTCCTTTGAAGGCGAGATTTGTTAAAGTTTAACACAAAGAAATCGATCCGAAAAGGCTATTCGATTTGAACGAGAAATAAAAGTTGCGATTTGATTTGATATCATAAAATGGCCACGGTTTGTTTCCCCAGTACGAAAGTTCCATTTCGATTTCGCTTCAAAGTAACCGTTATGGTTGTTCGAGAATCGAACGAGAATAAAAGTTGCAATTCGATGTGATATCGTAAAATCGCCGCGTTTGGTCGAGACTCAAATGTTTCCCCAGTACGAAAAGTTCCATTTCGATTGGGCTCGGGGTAGTCATTACGGTTGGTCGAGAATTGAACGAGAAATAAAAGTTGCAACTCGATGCGATCTCGTAAAATCATTACAGTTGGTCGAGACTCGAATGTTTCCCCGGTACGAAAAGTTCCATTTCGGTTTTCGCTTCAGAGTAACCCTTACAGTTGAGAATCGAACGACAAAAAAAATTTGCGATATCGTAAAATCGCTGCTACAGTTGGTCGAGACTCGAATGTTTCCAGCTACGAAAAGTGTCATTTCAATTTCGGCCGGAGCAGTAGTTCATCTCAAAGAGTATACATCTATCATACAACTTTAGAATGTAATATCAATCTATATTTTGGCAGAATTTATTGTGAAATAGATTAATCTATGATGCTAGTATTCAGAAGACGATCAGTTAAAGCAATCGACAGTATTTGTGAGGCTTTGTTATTTTGTTATTTTTGTGAAATGTCCATCAAATTTATCACCTAAGTTAAGTTATCACAAAACTATAAATTAAAATCAATGTATCGCATGGTCCTGATCCAAATTGTGTATTACTCGAGTGGGTTTTGAAAAGTTTTGAGAACAAAATCACACGGAACAGAAGGTTCAGAGACTAGTTTGAATTTTTTAAAGAAAGCTTTAAGGACAACAAATGTTGTTATCTCCGTATTTTACGTATCTCTCGTGGAAACGCATCAGTCTCTTACAAAACACAGTATCGACGCTCGATTTATCTTATGGAAACTGCGATGCTCCACCGTGACATGATCTAGGACAACCACTGTATAAATGTAAATATCTATTTAGATAATTACGCACTTCTAGTATATTGATAATTGGCTACAAAATCGGTTCCCAAGTCGCGCAAATTACATAGAAAAAACCCATTTTACAAACAGTCAAAATTCCGGCAGTAGGTTGAACCACTTCTCATAAATTGTCCAACCGAACATAAAAGGTTCAGAAAATTATTTTGAAAATTTTCGGAATATCGATAGATTTGTTTGTAATTTTTCTTGAAAAAGCAGGGCCATCGCACTTGAATCCGTCCCTAGGCAACTAATATTGTTCATGAACATCTCTCGATAACCAAAGGCCTGCCTTAGATACTTGGTGGCGATTAGCAAGAGGTACCTCGTCAAAGCAAGGGAAGTTTCCTTTCAACCGGGGCTGCCTTGTCTGTCCAAGTGTATACACTTGGTAGACTGATAGGAATGCATTCCTTATTTTTACGTGCCGGTACCCACGCGCCCAACCCTCCTAATTGGGAAAAAAGTTTTTCTTCCATTTCCTCGTGGAATACCCCCATTTATTTACATCCAAGAGTTCAGACGCAATAGTTTATGGACTTACTTAGATCCATCCATCGTAAAAAATTATAGGATTGCAAACTTCGGCAAAAGACAAATACAAAATATGGCAATAAATATAAAATCACCGTCATAAAAAAAAAATCTTTGGCAATGCCAAAAATTCGCATTGCCAAAATAAGTATCTTATAGGTTTTCCATATAAAGGGACAAAAGAAAAGCCCATGAAAAAAAAGGAAAGAAGCATCTGTCACCTAACATCATCAAGTAAAACAACGACCATGAGACCTCAAATCTTACTCCTAACGATCTTCCTCGCCGCCCTCCCTCTATTGGCCGTCGCTGCTGCCGTCGCCGGGAAGCCCCCAGCTGCACCCTGGGTGCCAATCAAGGACTTGCGTGATCAAGCCCCTGTTGTGAAAGATCCTTGATGACTTGCTTGTCAGAATAGTCACATGTGGGTGACTTGCTTGAAAGACATCTGACTTTGTGGAAGATTTCATGTTGATGTTTAAAGAGTTTGTTAATGTTTAATCAGATGTTAAATGAATTCTTTGCTTTCAAAACGGATTCTTAGTCATTTATAGGTTTAAAGAACAAACTTCTCCTCTATTTATTAATTTTAGATCTACATTAATTCTTTTAAGTTAACGACATCTTTTATGTCATCCATGTTGACTAGACACTTGTAATGCATGCAGGAATATCAACTTGCATATCACGTGCAAATACGATCTCCACTATGGATAGTTCCTTGTAAGTACCATTCCCTCTTGTGCTTTCTTCAAATTCGAGATGTCAAGAGGTCATCAATTGATCATATACCAAGTGGTAACTCTGAATTGAATTGTTGGGATTATTCATTTCTCCCTCACAATTTTTCTTGTTTGCTAAGAAATCGTCGATATTCTTGAAAAATACAGTATTTGACTTGACATTACTGAGATATAATTGCATTAGGATTTTTTCGATCTGATTATTCTATTTTTTGTATCAATCGGATTCTTTTGTTTATAAATTTGGTCTTCCAATAAAATTTGGTGTTTATATATCTTCATCTCTCTTTATTCGCCAATAGTTAAACCTTTTGCTTTATTTATGACAAAATGTTTTTTTTCTGTCTACTAGAGATTGGGAAGCTCTCAAACTCCACATGTGTGAAGAGTTGGAGGCAAGTTCTTTGTTTGTATTTGAGCTTTCTGATTGATTGGAATAACATTATTAGAGCTAATATTCCGATATTGTTATTGCAAATCTGACTTAAATATTCTCAATAATTTTGATGATGTGCCATATCTGTTATGACGAGAAGTCTTGAGTATACCAAACTTTTCCCTTATTGATTATATTCTCGAGATCACTCATTAATAGAACATCAAGACGATCAAGTGCGGAAATGCTAAAAGTGCTTCGTTACTATATCCAGCTGTCATATCTAGGATTTTGCAATGTATGAGATTGGGTGCTCCTATGGCTTTTAGTAAGGTGCATGCCTTCTTATTGCTAGTGGGCAAAGATGCAAATAATTTCAGCTCCAAATTAGACGAAGTTATTGTTGCATCCTGTTTGCAACAAGCTATGGCCTATTCAAGCTAATTTCAATACATTTGATGTTACCATATGCAGAAAAAGCAGTCGAGGATGGAAGCACTAGAACAACAACATGGAGAAGTTAACTTATTCATCGCTTCACCAATTTGACCAAATTTCAACCGATTATAATGTTTCATCCGATTTTTTGTTAACCTTGTGATCCAAACTTTTGAAAATGCGATTCGATTTTCAAAAATATGTTAGAGTGGCAAATATTCGAAATTTGGGCCAAACGGATTGCCACGGTGGAAAGTTATCATATTTTGTCTATGAAATATCTAATCACTATGATTTTGGCAGTATTAGAAAGCTTATCACTTGATATTTGAAGTTAGATTAATAGATTGAATCAAGTAATCTCAAGACTATTTTGTAAAATAAAAAAGTTATTCCGAGGAATTCATGCATACCCCATTGTTCATTTAGGGTTTGATCAGTATTAATAACTCTCCTAAATTGCTTACCATCAACTCAACAAAAATAGGATAGTATTCATTTCCTCCACTTTAATCTCAGAGTCTAAAAAATCAAACCCACTTCCTCTACTGCATTAGACCCATAGGACACAATGGGCTCCAGTAGAGGGAACTTAATCATGCAGCAAAGAATGAAATGGACACCTAAGCTTCATCAAAGCTTTGTTGATGTCGTGGCACAACTTGGCGGCTGGGTAAGTAAGTCATATGATGATTATATTTTCAACCGATTACAATGTTTAATTCGATTTGTTGTTAACTCGATTTTTATATCAACAGAGAGCTTTTGATCCGAACTTTTGAAAATGCGATTCGATTTTCAAAAATATGTTAGAATGGCAAATATCCGAAATTTAGGCCAAATGGAATGCCGTGGTGGAAAGTTATCATATTTTTTCCATCACATATCTGATCACTATGATTTTGATAGTATTGGAAAGCTTATCACTTGATATTTGGAGTGGGATTAATCGATTGAACCAAGTAATCTTAAGACTATTTTGTAAAATACAAAATGATAATATGAGGAATTCGTGCATACCCGGTGTCCATTTAGGGTTCTATCAGTATTAATAATCATCAACACTTTGTTGATGCCGTGGCACAACTTGGCAGGCAAGTATTATGCTTGTGTTATGTTGATTTTCTATGTATACTCTTGATTAAGCTTTTATTTGGTAATTCTATGATGAAGCTATATAATGAAAAAATGAGGAGGCATCTATTTTTCTATTTGTCCCCCGTTGTGAAAGATCCTTGATGACTTGCTTGTCCGAATAGTCACATGTGGGTAACTTGCTTGAAAGACATCTGACTTTGTGGAAGATTTCATGTTGATGTTTAAGGAGTTTGTTAATGTTTAATTTCTGTGTAGATGTTAAACCGATTATTTGCTTTCTTTAAGAGGCCACGCCTAAACGAATTCTTGCACTTATGGGAGAAGTCTCATTAAAAGTCATTTACCAATTTAAAGAACAAACTTCTCCTCTGTTTATTAATTTTAGATCTACATTAATTCTTTTAAGTTAAGGACATCTTATGTGTCATTCATGTTGACAAGACTCTTGTAATGCATGCAGGAATATCGACGTGCATATCACGTGCAAATACAATGAAGGAGCCGGTGGATATAATCTCCAATATGGATGGTTCTTCGTAAGTACCATTCCCTCTTGTGCTTTCTTCAAATTCGAGATGTCAAGAGGTCATCAATTGATCATATACCAAGTGGTAACTCTGAATTGAATTGTTGGGATTATTCATTTCTCCCTCATAGTTTTTCTTGTTTGTTGAGAAATCATCGATATTCAAAGACTGTTTGTGTCATATACCAACTTCAAATGTTCATGGACTATTTGTGTCATTATCCCTAATCGATACTCCAAAATATCTTAGCTCATTTCACGTGAGCCTTTAAATATTTCATGCCCAGCTTACAATACCATTTCACGTTAGATCGATTTGTACAAATATGTTTCGATAGCCTCTTTAGTAAGGGAAAAATTATCAAATACTCATGTCTTGCGTTAGCCCGATCTAACGACTCAAGTGAAAATCTTGTTTAGTCTGTGAAAGACAGACTCGAGATGAGATGTGTGGTTGTACACTAGTGTTAAGCTCTCCACTCGTATCATAGTAGGGTAAGGGCGACGGGACAATGGTGCGAGGGTTAATATTTTCATCCTGGTAAATCATTCAGTCCTTACACCAAGAATGGATCTAACAAAAACTCAAAGAGAAAATCAGTGCTTTGCAGGAGCATCGACCCACTGATGTGTCAATCTTGCCTGGCAGACAAATAGCATATATCTTAGACCCATTGCAAATAAATAAAGGTTTTTACTAAGGTGAAAATCCCATGTACTGTTGATCCAAGGATGATTGCGCAGATGGGCTCACTGCATCCGGAATATGCAAGTTCGTTTCTTAATTACATTCTCTCCAAGAGTAAAAATCGTTTTCCACTTTCATCATAAGTTGAATGGAAACATGCGCTCAAAGATAGTTGCGTAATTGAATTCGTCCACATGTTAATTAATCAATGATGAAAGTAAGAATTATTTCCTTCACCAAAAGTCCTTATAAAAAAAGGATTAATATCACAAAAAACCTCAAACTGGTACGGTTGTGATAAATTTATCCAAAACTAATTTTTTGTCCACTAAAAATCTCAAATTAGTATACTTGTAACAAATTTACCATCCGTTAAATTAGGTTAATAAAAAAAATCACAAACTCATATATCTGTAACAAACGAAGGGTAAAACCCCAAACCGGTACATCCGTCAAGTGTCACATGTCATTTAACTTAGTAATTTGATAGTAAAATTTAATAGAAACTAATATAAGATAAATTTGTCACAGATGTATCAATTTGGTGTTTTTTGTGGTCAAAAAATTAGTTTGAGGTAAATTTATCATAACTGTATCAGTTTGAAGTTTTTTGTGATGTTAACCCAAAAAAAAAACTCCTGTTGAAAGAAAAATCTGCTTGCGTCAGCTCACTTATAAATTAGCCTTTTGCATGGTGTACAAATGGCCCATCTTTGAAGATGAACCCCAAAATAAGGAAAACGTAAAAAAAAATTTCCTTTTTTGACCAATCTTAAAGAGAAAATCCTCTCTCACATTAATTATTATCTGATAGCACAAAAAATCGCCCATCTTTGACCCAAGTCTTGTCGACGAAAAACTTTTCTAAATTGGCCTCGCATGGCTGACAAGCGGCACATTACGACGGTTTTCATGTCCACCGACCACCCCACGACGATTATAAAACCAGCGACAAACGCCAGCGGTTGCACCCAACACTCCCAAAGCAACAAAAACCACCACCATGAGGCGTCAACTCCCACCCCTCCTCCTCCTCCTCCTCCTCCTCCTCCTCCTCGCCGTCCTCCCCCTCTCCGCGCTTGCCGCCGGCGAGTGGAACCCGATCAAGGACGTGCATGACCCGCACATCAAGGAGATCGGGGAGTTCGCGGTCGCCGAGTTCAACAAGGACCCGCAGCACGGCGCCGACCTGCAGTTCCAGGACGTGATCAAGGGGGAGGCCCAGGTCGTGTCCGGCATGAACTACCGGCTGATCCTCGCGGCGAAGGATTCGGCGGCGGTGGTCAAGAATTACGAGGCGTTGGTGTGGGAGAGGCCGTGGTTGCACTTCAAGCAGCTCAAGTCGTTCAACCCTGTCAAAGATGTCTAAAAAGCTTTTTTCGCATGTCCAAACTTAATGTGAATCGGTGAGGAACGTAATGTGTATGTGCGTGATGTGTAAAAAGCTCCTTGCTCGTGGAACGAGGAAAATAAAGTTTGCGCTCATGTGTCGTGTTTCTGTCACTGGACCTGCACGGCCATGCATCCGATTCTTCGGCAAAGGCGTGGATAACAAGCCAGCCGCTGCACTGAGGGATGATCTGTTCCCGGGTAGTCCGGTTCCTGGCCGGTTTCTGATCCCTTTTGGAATCGGGAATTGGCCCAACCGTTTCTAGAATTGGATCGGATCAATCTGATCAGTCCGGTCCGGTTCCTAAGTGGGCCAACGAAACCTATCACAAGAGAAGTAATCAGGCTCGAAGGTGATCAATTCAGCCTCACTCATGCTCCAGCAAACTCAACACAATCAACGAGCTAAAACCCAACCAATCATACCCACGAAACCGTCCCGCAAAAGAGAAAAAAGAGCGAAACAAGTAGAGCAGACCTCACAAAGGGTCAGCGCTCGGCAACAAAAGAAGGGACTGACTTACTTCTCAGATCTGTAATGCATTTCATTCGAGCATTTTAACGAACACATATGATCAGTTCGAAGACGAGATCTAGACGTATCATCGAAAATAGTGTATGAAGAACGGAAAAAAAAAATAGAGTATTGGATATTTACCTCGATGAGATGCGATTGCAATCACGATCGAGAGTCGAGACTCGAGATGAGACGGTGAGATGGAGGTGCTGAGCGAGAGGGATGCGAACGACAGGCGAGATGGTGGCATCTAAGAGTCGAGCGAGAGAGTGACCGAGAGTCGAGCGAGTGTAGGCTTCGAGCAAAAGGAATGCGAGCAACTCAGGCAAGTGGGCGGTGCCCGCCATATGAAAGTCGAGCAATCGTGAATTAAGGCGAGCGACTCAGGTTGTGGTTGGATGATTTGTGAAAAAAAAAATCAGTCCGGTCTGAGTAGTCCATGTGGGCGATTACACCCATGGAATCGGGAATCAGAGCAAAAATAACCAATTCCGAAAGATTAAAACTGGGAACCGGACCGGTGCCGCGGACACTGCCTAGATCGGGTCAGTTCAATCCGATCCAGGCGATTCCTTTTACTCACCCCTAGTTAGATCTGACATTTTCAAAAATTGGAAAAGAAAAAACCTACATTATCAAAGTGAATGACTACGTACCCCAGAAATAATCATTTGAGATAGGAGATTTTTTGCAGAGACTAGCCATAGTTCTGTCAACCGTCTTGAGTCGAGCATTGGAGGGTCCTCAAATGACGTAGCAGTAGTTGATCGAAGGAAGTAAGTTCGTTGCCTTATGCGTAAATGCACCTTTCACTTCTAAAACTAACATCTCTTTGTGTTTTTTTTTTTGGTAAGAACATCTCTTTGTGTTCTATTTTGCTTAAACCAAATTTATCTTGGAATATATTTTTTTGAGAAATATATATCGGAAGTCCTAAAACTTGCCACGAAAAATGCAATTGAGTCCTAAAACTTTTAAAAAATGCAACTAAATCATAAAACTCGTCACGAAAGTATAATTGAGTCCTAAAACTTTTACTTTTAAAAGGTGCAATCTAAGCCCTAAAATCTTAAAATAAAGTCTAGCATGGCAGACAAATGGCCCATCTTTGACCTATCTCAAAATGAAACAAAAAGATATAACCCCAAAAGAGGGAACGCTATTAACTTCTCTTTGGCCACAGGTGAACCTTAAAGAGAAAATCCGAGGTCCGCAAGAGAATCAGCTCGCTCATAAGTTAATCGCCCATCTTTGACCCATATATGTCGATCAGGGTCCGTTAATTGAAAAAAAAAAGCAGTTTTTTTAAAGATTATTTTTCGACTTTTTAGTATTTGGTTGACAGAAAACTAATCGATGTACAGAATTCTTTTTCATGGAACGAAAACAACAAGTTTAAATTGTGGGAAAACGATTTTCCCTTCTAGCAAAAAGGAAATCATTTTCTCTAAATCACCAAATAAATGAAAACCAAAATATTTTCTTTGAATATGATTTTTACGAAAAATATTTTTCATTATCATGAAATTTTCAATGAAATAAAGGCACGTTGAAATAAAGTCTTGTCGAAGATAAAGGTCCGTGCTTTTCAAGAGCATCATCGCTTTGGTAAATTACTTTTGCATGGCTGGCAAATTGCAAACGCGAAACTATCTCAAGAAGAAGAAATTAGAAAAAAAGGAGGCAATATCCCAACGCTCTTCCTTTCCACCGACGCCTCCCCGCGACGATTACAAAACCAGCAACAGAACACCAGCAATTTACACGCAACGCTCCCCAAGCAAACCATAGCAAAACCACCGCAATAGGACACCAGCTCCGTCTCCTCCTCGCCGTCCTCCCTCTCTCTCGGCACTCGCCATCGGCGTGTCGAACCCGATCGATGATTTCCATGACCCTCTCGTCAAGGAGATCGGGGAGTTTGCCGTAGTGGAGTTCAACAGAACAGGGGCCTGCAACACGGGCCCAATCGCCAGTTACAAGGCGTGATCAAGCGGGAGACGCTTGGGTCGTGTCCAGCACGATCTACCGGTTGGTCATCGTGACGGGGGAGCGAGTCGGCGGTGGTCAAGAATTACAAGACGTTGGTGTGGGAATGATGTTAAAAAAGAGCCTATGTTGTAATCAAGCGATATCATGTTATAGCACTAGACACGTCAAACGGATGGTCAGGTCGAAAGTGGTCTATCCTAAATTAACTCATTTAACCCGTTTTGGCTCATTTTCTTGCAATACATATCTAGTTAACCATACCTAACCCAACTCATACCCAATTTGATCCATATTATTAAGACCCTTCTAAAGAAAACTCATATCTAAACTGAAACGGGAGCACGGATAAGCAAAGCGCAAGATAGAATTATGAAGGTAGGTTGGATGTAAGTAAATTGTGAACCCATTTAATACCCGTATTACTTTGGGTTTTACCATCTAAATCCATTTACTAAATGTAAGTAACCAATGTAACAACATAACCCAATCAAATACGAATTTATGATCCATTTTGACATATTTACATGGCACGCGATTGTTTTATGATTCACTGGAAAAGGCAGTTGTAAGTGTTTTTTGTTTTTTTGTGTTTTTCTTTGATTTTGCTATGGTTATCGTCATAGTTCACACATCGGCACCTTATCAATGATTTAAAGAAAAAACGAAACAAGATATGAAGTCGACGGATTCGACCGTGCACGAGATTTCGCTACGGTGCGCTCGCCCGCACCCGATCCCGCCACGCCTGACCGCGCCTAGGAAATAACGGCCAAAACCGTCGGGGCGTCCCACGCGAAGCAAATCGGGTTTGGATCTTATTTAAAGAAATAATAATTAAACTAATTATAATCCCGCGCGACCGGTCGTCTCCGCCAACACGTGAATAATTAAAAAAATATAAAATAAAAACGAAAAAAAATACTGAAAATAAAAATAATAATAATTAGTAAAAAAAAAGAAGAAGAAGAAGGAAATTAACAAGGAGCTCCCCGTGTTTCTCTGCGCTCACTGTTTCCTTCCCTCCTGCCTCTGGCGCTGCGATCGGAGATCGGAAACCCTAGGAGAGAGAGAGAGAGAGGGGAGGGGGATTGCAGAGGTGAGGCAAGATAGGAATCTGCATCTCCCGCCCGCCGGAGGCCCGCGGCGGGTCCTCGCCGGCGTCGCTGCGGCGGCGGCTCTCGTCGCCGCAGCGGCAGCAGCCGGCGCCGGCGGCGACCCCGCAGCCGCAGCCGCCGCCGCCGCTCCTCCCGGATCCGAAGATGAAGGGGATCTTCAAGAACAAGCCCCGGACTCCGGCCGACGTCGTCCGGCAGGCGCGGGAGCTCCTCGCCTACGTCGATAGCGGCGGCGGGGGCGGCGCCGAGCCCCGCGAGGCCAAGCGCGAGGAGAAGGTCCGGCTTTGTTCCTGCTTTTTTTTTTCCTTCTCATTTTTTGTCTCTGTCGTCTGATTTCGGTTCGGGTGGTGTATGGGCTTAGAAAATCTGATGTTTCTGATGGCGTGGCGTGAAAAGAAATCGATGATTGAAGCAGAGTTTAGCTGAGAGGGACTTGATCGTTCTGTCCTTGGATTGAATTCGGATACTTTTGAGAGATTTGTTGGCGATTCACATTGTTTATATTGGAATTGCATAGTCATGTTGGATAAGGAGTGGAGGCATTGTATCATTGTGAATCTTATTGTAAAATACACATCGTGCCTCTCGGAAGCGGAGATTTTCGATTGTTAGAGAGCTTGCATATCACCATCTCTTGGCTTGACGAGCTTTTTGGGTTGAAGCTTAAGCTGCTTTATATTCGTTAGTTTTGCTCCAACATGAGAAATCGGTTGGATGGCCTTTACGTAACTTGCCTATGCCAAGTGAAACACTTGGAAGTTCCGGTTTTGTATTCCTATGTAAAATCTGTTCATAGCATGGTGAGGATTGGGCTAAAAGTTCCTCCCGATGCTTCACAGTCTGCACGCACAACATTTTATGGTAGATGAAATATTTTGTCACGAGTCTACAATATTTTATCTGCTAAGAAGATGACCTTTATAATGCATTAATACTTTTACCAGGTGGAGGAGTTGTACAGAAATTTAAGGGAGATGAAGTCGATTCTCTATGGAGATAGTGAATCTGAGCCAGTCGCAGAAGCTTGTGCGCAGTTGACACAAGAGTTCTTCAGAGAAGACACATTGAGGCTAGTGATTCATTGCCTTCCAAAGTTAAAGTTGGAGGTAATCTTGCCTGAATCTTTCGATATTGCTTCTGAGGCCAATTTTGTGGGACATTTTTCTAGCCTACGTTGTTAGTTGTCTTGGTTCTGCAGTGATCAATGAGAAGAACAATTTTGTGCAGGCTCGAAAAGATGCCACTCAGATTGTCGCAAATCTTCAAAGGCAGCAAGTTCAGTCACGATTGATTGCGTCTGATTATTTGGAAGCAAACTTCGACCTTTTAGATACTCTGGTAGCAGGGTAAGCTACCTTTTCAGTCTGTAGTGTTTTGGTACAGTAATTCTGCGGTTACTTTCTTCTTTATGTTGTTTAGGGAATAGGTTGCGCTTTTTGTTAGATAAGCTTCATTATCAGAAGAAAGTTTTCCAACTCTTAGAATGTCCATGTGCTCACAACTTTTCCATATTGCTTGTTGCCAGGTCTGTAGCTAGAAAGCTCTCCACATGTTTGTGGAACTAAGTGTTTATGCCATTTCTTGCATTGAAATAGCAATAGATGTAACTGTCCCACGAATACTGTCGAGCTTATAGCTTTCTGCACGCTGGAATTTCTTTTACCAAGAAAATTTCGCCAAGAACATGATCCTGGCAAGAGAGTTTATTTGAGTGGATGACAATATGGTTCTTATATTCTGAAATAACTGGAATTAGCCCATTAAGTTAGTAAGTTTGGATACCTCTTGAGTAGTTTCAGGAGCTATTTTATTTTTGACGGTAGAAGGTGACTGGTAGAGTTCTTCAAAACCATTATTTTGAGCAGTTTGCTATTTCAGTTTTGTTTGGGACTCTACTGAGCTTTGCCCATCTATCAGCATTTTGTTCTTTCTCCACCAGTAGCAGCCTCTGATTTATAAATATTGTTTGCTCTAGTTATGATGACACAGAAATGGCTCTGCACTATGGTGCAATGCTTAGGGAGTGCATTCGTCACCAGAGTGTTGCGAGGTGAGCATGAAAAACTTGGGTTTACTTAAATTTGCTCACGGTAGTTGAGGCTATTTATCTGCTGTTAGCAATTTAATCTCCTCTCAAGTCATGATAATTGGCCATATCATTGCCAAATTATGAACAGCATTGCATATCTTGGATATTTTGAGGTTAAAATACTCATAAAATGAACAATGCTTTCTTTTTCCAAGAGAGAGTAAGGTTATTATTAGTTGTAACCTTCTTTTGAATAATGAGTACATTGGATTGATGAAATTGGTTTTCCTCACCTCCAAAGTTTTCCTTTTGCTTTGGTTAACTGTAGCAGTTTCTCCGACTCCTGTGAAACATCTATTTCTGTGTGTATCTCGTTGAACAGTAGCATAATTGGAAATACTTTTCTTATAGTACTAAGATTAGATCATATGTTTTGGGTGTTCAGTGGTTACATATATGGATGTTGAAGTGCCTACTATAGGGTGCTGTCTCATATGGAATATTCTTGTCAAATTTGTTGATTTCGGTCGAATTCTTAGGCTACTCAACTGGAGTCCGGAGTTAGATCCCCTCCCATGTCCTGATGATGGTTGATTCATCTCAAGTCTATTAAATAAATTTGATGGAAGCTAGCTAGCAATTTTTTTTGTTTTTTGTTATGTTTAAGATTTTCAAAGATGTTACTTATGTCCTACCTTTTCTTAAAATGGTTTATCTTGAAATATAGGCATCTTTCCTTGATTTGGCAAAGTTTCTCGTAATATTTTTCAGGTATGTGTTAGAATCCGAGCATGTGAAGAAGTTTTTCGACTATATACAGCTTCCAAATTTTGATATCGCTGCAGATGCTGCTGCAACATTCAAGGTCATATCTTTACCTGGATCTCTCTCTCAGTCAAGCACGCATCCGTAGTTTTCATTGCCATATAATTGCTTCATCCATTCAGACTAGTTGTTTATTGCCTGTTCTAATGATTGTACAAGACTTGTGAGCTTACACTTGCACTTCTGTGAACCTTTTTTAGCATTTGGTTTCAGGAACTGTTGACCAGGCATAAATCTACTGTGGCTGAATTTCTGACCAAAAATTATGACTGGGTGAGTAATGTCATCTCTGTTTCATTTTCGTGCATGTACCTTTAGAGTTGTACTTTTTGTCTTTCAAATGTATTGCCATTGGATAAACTGATCGACATGCATGCTCATGCTGTTCCGTGTAATTTATTTCATTCAATTTATCTTCCTTTATAACCTTAACACAACATAGAGTGCACTTGCATAATGGGGTTCCATATAGCCAACCCCTTTTACTGAAACAAGGCTTGGTGGTGCTGGCTGTTGTTCTAGTATGTCTTTGAGCCTGTTTGAAGGAGTTGTAGAAATATATTTCGGTCCTTCTGTGGCAGAGCACATTGAGGATGTCTGTTCTTTTGATGAGTAGTAATAATTGAGATGTGGAATGCAAGTGTTGATGTTGTTTATGGTGTGCACGCGCTTGACATACTCTTAGCCAAGCATCTGATTTCATAATTCTCTTTGGTACATGTTTATTCTGACCTGGGCAACATGTGCTTGCCATGTTTTAGACTCACTCCTCGGTGGGTGTTCTGGAGATCTAAAGAGAGGTATACGTATGATTTGTAATTGTT
Source organism: Syzygium malaccense (assembly GCA_031216405.1). NCBI lineage: Eukaryota > Viridiplantae > Streptophyta > Magnoliopsida > Myrtales > Myrtaceae > Syzygium > Syzygium malaccense. Next base: position 2,915,742 of record CM062256.1, on the reverse strand, counting down.
TAAGTATCAGCTGTTTGATTCAGACCCCCTCAATGTAGCAATTTTAACCATATGAATATACCATCGGGAGTTCTGATGATGTGAATGTGAATGACCTTTTCTCCCACCTCTTTTGCTGATTGTTCTTATTCTGAATTTTGGCTTTCTATTTTATTATTGCTACCTGATTTGTTTACTGTTGATTTCTTCTTGCAGTTTTTCGCTGATTATAACTCCAAGCTATTGCAATCTTCCAATTACATTACCAGAAGACAAGCTATCAAGGTAAATTTGATGGTTACTGGGATATATTTTTGAAGTCAACAAAATAGGACACTTTTACCCATGAATGCAAAGAGTCCTCTGACCACTATTCATGTGAAAGTTGCGAGCCTTTTTCCATTCTAACAACCATGTTTGGAGGATTGGAAAAGGGGCCATCACTGGTATAGGCAGCAATTTTAAGTCTTGTAGGTCTATATGGTCCATGTAGGTCTTGTGCTGTTTTCTTCTAAGATATAAAAATACAATTCACATTTTCTCTCAGCTTATGGTCATTAGGCCTTTGGTGTGCAAATTGATTGGCACTATTATTCTGTGAGCCTGGTCATTGGTGTTTCTCGTCTTCTTCTTATTGTGATAGATCATCGATTGCTTTGAGAGATCCCGCTCTTGGTTGTCTTGTCTAGTCCTGAAAGATAGTTTTTCCTAATACATGTCACGAAGTTAGTCCTTGGGGCATAGGCTTTTGAGAATCCGGGATATTGGTTCGTCTCTAGGTGCGGATGGAGGAACCATATAATTTGTGTACCAGTACAAAGATGTATAGTGTTGTTTCATAATCAGCTGAAAGGTTTTCTTAAAATATTTAAAAAGGTCCTTTGTTTTAATATCCGTGGGGTTAGCAAAACAAATTTTCCTCTATTCCTTTGGGGATCCATGATTTGTGTCAGGCTATGTAGAGAGAAGTTATAATCTTTGGTCAATAAGATTTTCAAGGTTTTTCACATGCCGTGTATGTTGGGTTATTTTATCTTTAATTGTCCAGCCCTGACCAAGGTCATATGTTACTTATCATCTCATTTTGACAGCTTCTTGGGGATATTCTGCTGGATCGTTCTAACTCAGCTGTCATGATGCGTTATGTGAGCTCGATGGATAATTTGATGATTCTCATGAATCTTCTCAGGGTATATGTCTATCGAGATCTCTTCTTCTTCTTTTTTTGTTTTTTGTTATCGAGATCTCTTCACTTAATCAAATACGAGTCATTCTTTTTTAGAACATGAAGCTCACACCCACTCTTAACAGAACAATTTAAATGAACTTCAGAGGGATCCATGGTTTTTCCTTCAACACATGGCCAACTTTGTAATCTAGAAAGGGAAATTTGAGTCTGTGCTTTTATTGCTAAGTCTTAGACATGACAGTATTTTCCTGAGAGCTAAAACTATTCTATGAATGAATGGTGCACACATCTTTGCAGGAGTCGAGCAAGAGCATACAGATGGAAGCATTTCATGTCTTCAAGGTATTTATATGTTGGCCACACCCGAAAATCACGACTTTGGCATAATGACCCGCCACGTCTCTTGCTCACTCACAACTCTGAATCTTTACAGCTATTTGTTGCTAACCAAAATAAGCCTCCTGGGATCATCAGCATACTCGTCGCAAACCGAAGCAAGCTTCTTCGGTTATTTGCCGATTTCAAATTCGACAAAGGTACCGCACCCCTCTTCCTCCTCTTTTTCCTCAATCCTCTTGTATTCGGCACGTCACAGAACAAGCTCCGGAGCCTTATCGCACCCACTTCTGTCTATTTCCTGACAGAGGACGAACAGTTCGAGGCAGACAAAGCTCAAGTCGTAAGAGAAATCTCAGCCCTCGAACCGCAGGATCGAACATGAGATCGGATTCGTCCTTTTTGCCTTATTGTCTGGGCCAGGTCTTCATGTTTTGTGCTATAATTCCTGGCCCCTCTCCTGTATTATGCTGCCGAGCTCCCGTGATGTGAAATCACACACTGAATGTAAATTATCCCCCCCACACAAAAATAAAATCTATCCCAAGAGAGGGGGTTTCGATAAGATCTCCTGGTGGTCCCATGGAATCAGTTGCTCCTTCAATTTTTCTTGGAGGTTATCAGATGAGGGGCGCTTTCATGGACCTAGAGAAGAACCATAAATCAGTACGACTTGGAGGGTTGCATGAGAGGTGAAGGTGGGTTGTTCTCCACCAAAATGGAGACCCTACACATGATCGTGTCAGCGTGCGACGTTGCTCGCAACTCTCACTCGTGACAGAAACAGGGCGATGGGATAGCGAGATAGGATATGACTCTGACCCATCACTCCCTGGTCGGTGGTCCACTCTCTCTCTCTCTCTCTCTCTCTCTCTCTCTCTCTCTCTCTCGTTTTCGGTCGACTGAAAAAGTCATCGGCTTTTGTAAATTATCAAAATAAAAAAAGCTATTTTTAGAATTCAATTGCCACAATTAAAAACTTTAAGACTAAATTGACAAAAGTACAATGAGCTTAAAATATTTTATATAATTTTTCCCGTTACTCGACCCATCACTCCCTCGTCAGCAGCCTTCTCTCGTTTTTGGTTGGTTAAAAAAGTCACTATTTTGTGAATTATCAAAATTAATACTATCATTTTTAGAATTCAATTGCTACAATTAAAATGTTCATGATTGAATTGATAAAAGCGCGATAAGTTTAAGGCCTTTATATATAGTTTTCCCCATCACTCGACCCTTGACTCTCAGGTCGGCAATCGTCTCTCGTTTTCGGTGGGCTAAAAAAGTCATTGCCTCTGTGAATTGTCAAAACAAATAATAACATCTTTAGGATTTAATTGCCATAATTAAAATTGATAAAAATGTAATAGATTTAGGACCTTTTATATAATTTTCGCCATCACTCGACCCATTACTCCTAGGTCGGTAGTCCTCTCTCGTTTTCGATCGACTGAAATAGTCAATGGTTAGGACTCGATCGCCACAATGAAAAGATTTAGAACTGAATTAATAAAAGTACAATAAATTCAAGATTTTTTTATATAATTTTCCCGTCACTCAACCCGTCACTCTCATGTCGGCAGCCCTCTCTCTCGTTTTCGGTCGACTGAAAAGTCACTGGCTTTGTGAATTATAATAAAAAAAAATGAAACCACTTTGGCTAAAAGAATTTCTTTAAAAAAATTGAATGAAAACCTGATCACAATAATTGAGGAGGCTCTCTATCTTTTCGTAGGGTGATACTTTGAGGATTAGGAAGCATTCCAACCTCATAGGCTCATCCTCTGTTTGAGGTGGCTTTTAGGGCTACATGTTTTTGCTTGCTCTGTCTCTCTCTCTCTCACTTTTAGCATCTATTTGACTTCGATTTGATATCAAATAAGGTCAATTTTGTGAAATTAATTATATATGGATGCATAAAGTACTTTAATTTTGTCCCGTCGTCTTTTGAAAAATAAAAAAATTATTCATTTTTCTTTCTATTAAATAAAAAGTTCTCTCAATCACATCCTTAAGCTTATATTTTATAAATTTATATTGATTCCGCCGTTTTCTAAACTGTTAAATATAGGAATGGCAACAAGATGAACGCGCCATCCCCTGCCCCGAGTAACATCTGAAGCCGTCCTCTTGTTCTAATTACCTATACTAAACTCGGAACCCGCTCAAAAACCAGCTATATGTATATTTTTTTCAATATGCTAAGTAAATTCATTGAATAATATAATTAACTCGTATAAAAAGACTAATAATATTTGTACAATAAGTCGACTTTGAATTTGAAGGTACATGTTGATCCAAATATCGAGCATGGTCCAGACCTACATGGTTACCACCAACCCCAAATTCATCCTCCAATCCAAAAACATTCCGAACATATCCCTATGAGACTGCGGGCGAGTCGAAAACTTTGATTTATTACGATCAATCGCCATCCCTTGCACGAAATGAGCACATATCGGACAAGACTCGATTATTGTGAATCGAAAGTGACTTTTCGACGCAAATTAGATGAGAGACCTAGGCTGCAACTTGCAAGATTTAATAGGATAAGAGGCTATCAAATTGACAAGTTAGAGACTGATTTGGTGCACCAAAGAATGTGGGCATGAAATTGAGGAGAGAAGGTTGCATCTTGTGGCAATGCACAATCAACGTGCCTTGAGATCCGGTGAACAAGAACCTATGCGCCGTCAACCGAGAAATCTTGATTTGGTGCATCCATCCAAAACCACATTGGTCAAACTCCAGCTTCTTATGAACTGTTCTTATCTTCTTGAACCGTCCATCCAACCTTTTTCTATCTCTTTGACAACCATAATATAAAATCAGGAAAAAATTATACTATATGGTTTTTTTTATTTTATTTTGGGTCATCTTTTAAATTGGGGTTTGTTCAAGTTAAGCTTCTCCGCTGACATATTTTTGCGGTCACATCCGTTTCAAACGTACTTCTTGACACAAGTGTCGGCTTCCAATACTGACCAAAAAAAAAATCACAAATATCTGACCAACGAATGAATTAAAACTTTATTTGACCAAAAGAAATTAATTAAAACTTTACAAATATATTAACGAAGGATGAGCATCGACACGCCCTAATCTCCTCCTTTAAATATTGGTGATTTCTAGGATTGAACCAAATAAATAATATTTACAAATCGAAAAAAAAAAACTCCCATTTTTTGTTTTATTATTTTTCTTTTACACAGCGTCTCCGCCACGCGCTCTCAATAATTCCACCATTTGAAGGCGTTAATAAGTTCGATTGAAGAAGACAAAGCCTTTCAATAAAAAAAAAACAAGAAGAAAGAGCTTCATTTAAGCTCCTTTTTGTCCTTTTTCTTTCCTCAAATGATGAAGATTTTGTGAAACCACTGCTAATATGAACTCATGACTCCTTATGCTTGATATCATGAGAAGTTTTGTGAGATCATTTTTTATGAATACGCGACTTAATATTTGAACATTCTAACAAGATAGTGTTTTGTTGAAAAAGCATTATATTGACTTTAACATTGTATAATTTTTCATTAATTATAGCGCCACATGATGTTGCCTAGGTCTGCAAAATCACGATTAGGCTCACTAGAACAGAGCAAAAGATTTTGGATAAATCCGAGTGGCACTATTATCACTTCGATGGGGTTTCTTTTTGTAAAGTGGTCCACTTTATTTCAAATGTTAGTTTTTTAAATTCCTTCTGAAAAGAGTTTAAAAGGGCCACGGTATATGGAATGGCGTGACGCCACGTTTATGTGCAAGCACGCAATTTGATATGCATGCCATGGTTGTCAGATACGCGCGACCTCATCATTACAATCGCCAATTCACACATCACCACTCTTTAATTGCCAAAAAAAAAATCAGCCAACTTAGGTTAGTGAATGATAAGATTATGTTTACTTTACTCCAACGAAGGTAGTAATACGACGGTAATCGATTTTACGTGAAGAATCTTATAGGGTGCATTCGGTTCATCATTTATTGAAGATATTGAGCCTCAAAAGACACTTGTGCCAAAGTTGTGGTGTTTGGCAACATAATTTTAAAAACTTTTAAGCGAAAATTGGCATTAGCATTGGCATTGACATTTTAGCATTTTTCAAGGGGGAAGGACATCAGAAGTACCATAATTTTCTGACGACATTCACTTTAATGTCAAAACTTTTCGGCAGATCATTTAAGTGTCACTTTGATTAAAAAAAAAAGGAGCACAACTTAAGTGCCAACTCCGATTTGGACCCCAGAAATATGATGTGGTAATATTTTACTAATTTTTTCGATCAATGTGGCTTGCTAGCGCTCTGAATCAACATAATTACCCTAAACAGCGTCGCTAAAGATGTTCACCCTGAATTTACACCATAATTTGGACAAATCAAGCCACTTCCCCTCTTCTCCCTAATTTGCACCAAGGCAATTCGCGGCAGATCGAATCGCAATTCGCAATAGAGAACGACGCCATGTACGAAGCTGACATCGACGAAGAAGAAAGCCTCTGTATCTTAACAAACGCTTGCAAGGTGACGAAGTATCTAGAGCCAACAATAATGTTGCAAGACCTCCTCCATAAGTTCCCAAACAACTCGTCCTTCAGCTTCGACTACTCGCATAGCTCGATCCGGTCTCCACTCCTCCTCCCTCGTTCCCACCTCCCCGTCGATTTCGACTACTTCGACACTCCAAAGAAGCTCAGCTTCAGATTTGCTCCACAGAAAACGAAAAAGGAGGAGGAGAAGATCAATCTCTCTGATGAGTAATAAGGAGAAGATGATGATGAAGGCAAAGACGAAGTCGATTTTGGAGATCTACGTTTGGATTGTCGAATTTTGGTTTAGAATTTCCAATTTAGCATTCATGTGATTCGGGGGGATTTCAGGGTTGGGACAAGGATCCGAGCATTTCGAGAAGAAGAAGAGCCATCCCACGGTCCATGTGAAGCTCTCCAATTCTTTGAAGGGCCGAAATTATTTCTTTCTTAATGAAAAAAAGTCACCTAAGCATTCAAATGATATTTATAAAGTCACATAGGTACTTAAGTAATCGTTTTTTTTTTTATATAGCACTTAAGTGATCCGTAAAAATGTTTTGGCACTAAAGTGTTTCAATCTTGACCTCACTAATATATTCGGGTTCCTTTTTTTTGACCACACGAAAACGTTGCTTGTTGTCTCTCTCGGAACTCTTCTAAATTTGTGCTTGCCTGATCGTCGAGGTCGGCGAGGCCGAGGCTGCCCAGGTCGAGGTTGAGGTCGAGGTTGAGGTCGAGGGACGCTATCGTCAAGAACATGATGAAAGCTTGCTGAACGTAGGGCAAAGGATTTCGAATGCTACAAAGGAGAGTGAGGCGAAATCCCCAAGAAATCGAAAGAGCTTAAAATCCGGAGAAATGACAAGTCTTTACTCTAGAACTTTAAGAAGTTCATCGATAATTGTCGAATTCCGTGACCAATTCTTCGGGATTTCATCTCCCTTCCCCTTTGTTGCGTTCGAAAAGAATCCCCTAACCTATTCCAAGCGATACTTCAACAAATAGATATATAAATAGGGAGATAAATAATGTACTGACTTGTTTGAGATAAAAGTACTTTTGAAAAAATATTGGTGAAAATTCCCGAGGGTTGTCGACATGGAAACACAATCTCGTTCGACAATCCAAATCCCCATATCAGATTGCGACTCGGGCGAGTCGAAAATTTGATTTGTTACGATCAGTTGTCATCTCTAGGACAAAACGAGTACATACTTAGTAAATTGAGACTCGATTATTGTGAATTGAAAGTGACTTTTGGACATAAATTAGACTAGAGGCATAGGTTGCAGCTTACAAGATTAATAGGATAAGAGGCTATCAAATTGACAAGTTAGAGACTGATTTGGTGCACCAAATAATGTGGGCATGAAATCGAGGAGAAAAGGTTGCATCTTGAAATCTGTTGAACAAGAACCCAACGCGTGGTCAACCAAGAAATCTTAGCTTGGCACATCAATCCAAAACCACATCATGGTCAAACTCCAGCTTCTTATGAACTGTTCTTATCTTCTCGAACTTGTCCATCCAACCTTTTTCTCTCTCTTTCACATAAACTTAAAACAATATAAAATCAAAAAAATTTATATCACGTGGTTTTTTTTTTTGCCCTTTTGGGCCATCTGTTAAATTGGGGTTTGTTCAAGTTGATCGTCTGCGCTGACCTTTTTTCTGGTCACATCCTTTTCAAACATTAGAGTTTCGCCAACATTCTTCTTTACACAGGTGTCAGCCCCTAAGACTGACCAAAAGAAATCACAAATTATCTGCCCATGAGTTATTAAAACTTTATTAATATCTATTAACTATGGAATGAGCACGGAACAAACCCTAATCTCCTCTTTTAATTATAGCTAAATTACTAGGATTGAACCCAAAACCCATATGCAAATATTGAAAAAATCCCACTTTCGTTAATTTTATTTGCGTAGCATCTTGATCGTGCGCTCTCTATAATTTTGCCTCAATTAAAGAAGATAGAGTTATGATTAAGTTCGTCTCACGCCAAAAAATTGCGACGACGAGCTCCTTCTTCTTCTTTAGAATGACGAAAGATTTCGTGGAAACACCGTTAATTTGAACTCCCGATGTCATGCTCGATACCATGAAAGGCTTTGTGGGATCATTATCGAGGAGCGCGTGGTTTAATATTTGAATATTCTAATCGGACCGGCTGTCGAAAAATCGTAATATTGATTGTAAGGTTGCATAACTTTTCCCGTCGATAATTACTCGGAACGTGTCGCTTCCATGAACTTGCTTAGGTATGCATAATCATGATTAGTCTCACAAGAACAGGGCAGAAGATTTTGGACGAATCCGAGTGGCACCATTATCGCTTTATGGGGTCTCTTTTATAAAGTGGTCCACTTTATTTCCAACATCAATGTTTGAATTCCTTCTGAAAAGATATAAAGAAGAGAAAAGGGCCATGGTTTCATATTGGAGTGGCGTGACGCGATGGCTATGTTGAAGCACGCCATTTGTTTATTCATTTCTTCCAACAGAGTGGCCGGTGACTCCCGTATGCTTGTCAAATACGCGTGGGCTTATCATTACAATCGCAAGTTTCACACACATCGCCACTCTTCAATTGCCAAATGAATCATCCAACTTAGGTTAATGAATCATAAGATTATGTCTACTTTACTCCATTGATGGGTAGCAGTACGAGTGTAATCGGTTTTTACTCCAATAATCTTATAGGGTGCGTTTAGTTCGGTATTTGAAAAGGATGTTTGTTGGGCCTTCAAAGGCAAGTTTTGAGGTGTTTGACAACATAATTTCAAAATCTTTTATGCCAAAGTTGGCATCGACATTTTTGCATTTTCGAGAAAAGAGTATCAGGAGTGTCGTAACTTTCGTACGACGCTCATTTTAATGTCTATAGTTTTTTTACGAATCACTTAAGTGCCAACTCTAATTTGGGATGCCGGAAATCTGACATGGCAATATTTTAACATTTTTTCCAACCGGCATGGCTCGCTGGCGCTCTGAGTCGATTTAATTACCCTAAACAACGTCGCCAAACATATTTGCCCCAAATTTACACCACAATTTGGACGGATTCCCCCTCTTCTTCAAACCCTAATTCGAACCGAGGCAATTTGGGGCAAATCGAATCGCAATTCGTGATAGAGAACGACGACACGTGCGAACCTAACATCATGGAGAAGAAAGCCCTTGTATCTTAGCAAATGCCTGCAAGGTGGTGGAGTATCAATCTCGTTCCCGGACAACTCGTTCTCCAGCTTTGCCTGGGATTTGCTGCACACAAAACGGCAAGGAAGAAGAAGAAGAAAACCAATCTCTCCGATGAGTAATAAGAAGAAGATGATGAATACAAAGCTGAAGTTGACCGTAGAAATCTACGTTTTGGATTGTCGATTTTCTATCTAGAATTTCCAATTTAGGTTACATTTGATTTTGGGGGATTCCAGGGTCGGGACAAGGATCCAAGCATTTCGAGAAGAAGAGGGAGCCAATCCCGCAGTCCACGCGAAGCTCTCCAATTATTTGAAGGGTCGAGATTATTTCTCCTTTTTTTTTCTTTAAAAAGAAAAACCACGTGCATAGGACTTTTCGCCGAAATTTATCGACATAGGCGCTAAAGTGATCGTTTTTTTTTTCAATGTGGCACTTAAGTGATCTGTCGTAACATTTTGATGCTAAAGTGAACGTCGTACGAAAATTATGACGCTTCCAATGTAATGCTATTCGGGGGTTCGATGATTTTTTTTTCCCCAATCTTGCCATCACTAATAATTTCGGGTTTCGGTTTTGCCCTCACGAAAACATTGCTCGACATCTCTTGGAACTCTAGATCTGTGCTCACCCGGTCGCCGAGGTCGAGGGTTGCCACTGTCGAGAATAGAACGAAAGCTTGCCGAATGTAGGGCGAAGGATTCCGAACAAGACCAAAGAGAGTGAAACAAAATCCCCAAGAAGTCGGAAGAGCTTAAAATATGGAGAGACAAGGAGTCTTTCCTCCGGAATTCTCAAGTATTCAAGGAAAATGGTCGAGTTCCGGGAACGATTCCTGAGGATTTCGTTTCGCCACCCTTTCGTCGCGTTCAAGAAGAAACCCTAAACCTATTCCAAGCGATACTCTAACTCATGGATATATATATATATATATATATATATATATATAGGGAGATAGATAACGTACTTACTCGATTAAGTTAAAACACCTTAGAGAAAATAATGCCGAAGATGACGCGCAAAAATGGAAACGCAATCCCGAATCGGATCACGATCCTCTAGGGTTCGAGCGGGACTCGATCGGCCGCCTCTCCCGACCCTCGGTGTCGGCTAACCCTAGATTTTTCGCGAACGCGTATCCCGAACGATCGAGCCGGTGGGGGGGGGGGTGTTAATGAGCGAACACTTATCCTAAACAACTTCTCAACATAGGCACATAAAAAAAATTTAAAAGTACATTTGACAAGACGGCGATGTGCTGTTTGGTTCCTATGCGTGCCTCTAAGTTGCCCGGACAGACAGTCTCTTTTTGAATCCAATGAAGATGCCATGATCAAATTGGCGGACAACTCATCGTGTAGCGATCACGTTACATCTCCGGGGCCCTATAATCAAATTGCGATTACTCGCCTACTAATCGCGTAATTTAATGATAATCCGGGGGGCCGGTCTGCTACGCGGGGCGTGTAATGACAAGCCCTCCTTAAATTTTAATCCCGCTCGCATCGGGTCAAGGATCATAGGACATTGAAGAAAACCATATTGTAAGGGGCGGGCTGTGCTATGGCGCTTGCGCTTTTGATGAGGAAGCAGCCACCTAACTCAACAACTAAAGTGGAAGAAGCGTATTAAATTACTGCATTATAAAAAAAAGAAGAGAGTGATTTATAAAAATAATTAATATCGATGTCGAGAAGAACCGAAGAGGAGAGACCGTAGACGCAACCCAATCCACCAATTCTTTTTTATTATTTTATATTATATTCATATTTTGTTAAATCTTTTTTGGGGGTGAAAAGTGCAGGACCTAGGTCAAGATGTACGGTTTTACCTGAGCTGTGATGCCATCTTATATCTGTATTTGCACAGCTACTATTATTATTATTATTTTGTCTTTTGGAATGGAGAATCGGATTCGGAATGGTAATTTCAATAGGGTGGCCGGTTTTTATAGAACGCGATTTCGATTCCTCGACCGACGTTGAACTCGAAGCGACAGATGATCGCGAATCGTCCACCCGAGTAGGATTCGGGACGCGACGTGCTCCATGTCCAATGGGATCTGCGCTCGGGCACTTATCGCCGTCCTTCGAGACCCGCCGGAACACGGCGTAGAGGGTGAAGGTTGATGTGATGCTCAAAAAGGGCTCCGGGTACCTTATCAGCTTTGCTCATCCACATCGAGACATAAGAAAAGGTATAGTTTTAACATCGACAGCGACCCCTTATTTACTGTTTGGTATTTGAAAACTGGAGGCCCCGACAAGATGCCGTGCGATCGCTATTAATACGTTTGACAGGCACAAATATTTTCGTATCTACGTAAATGCAACATCAATGGCTATTGAGGACTCGCTATAAGGATAACATATTGAGAGTTGGCTACCAATCGGTCATGGGCTCCGGTGTCATGTATTATGAGCGCAACAGTAGGAGTTCGATACCTTTAACATGATAGCCCGTCAAAATATCCAATTGAATCTGTTTTCACTCAGAAACTTAATGATGATCGACAGACTCATTACTGACTGATAGGGTCCTGACAGATTACTAGAATTATTTACCGCTTCACACCATACTGATTTTTGGGATTTTTCTGAACCGATAAGCTACTACAAGATCCGATGTAATTAATGCTCGGATTGTTTTGCTAAAAATGAATGATTTTGAAAACATTTTCCTTAAAAGCGATCGCTCTTATCGCTAACAAAAACGAAACGATTGAAAAATACTTGCATCGTTCACGAAGATGTTTAAACAAAAATTATTATCGATAATAAAAATATTTTTTATTTCGAGCGATGCAAATAATTATTTTTAGGAAAAAAAATATTCACTGAATTATTTATTTCTCGCGAAACAGACGGGCCTGAATTATTTCCTTTTTCTCTCTTGCGATGCGACGGCAAAGAAATTAAAGAAATAACCTTTTTAAGTCAAACACCAAGGTCAACATTTTTGAATGAAAGATTATCGTAGTGATTAAAGAGTAGAAAGAAAAGGAAGATTAACCTTTGCACGTTTCATGGGTCTCGCTTCTCGCCAAAAGGTTCGCTAAAATAAGCGACAGCGCACACGACGTCGTTCTCCGGAAGGGGCCCACTTAAAAATGACAGCTCCCGTCAGATCTCTCTAGCCCGGCCTGACCTCCTCCAGCCCGCCAGCCCCCTCGAGGGACCGTCCGATCAGGCCTGGCCCACCAATCGAATCGGATCAGTCGTCGCAGCTGTGACCCAAGTACCCGACGCAGCCGGTCGTTCTAGCGTCCCCCACCGTGATGCACCCCCATAAAAAAAAAAAAAACCGAAAATGAAAAATCAAAACGGTCGTCGTCTTCAACAGCTAGCTCTTATTCCTCCTCCCTGCGCTCTGCTCTCTCCGCCATGAAAACGAGCTCGCAACCTCCATTGATGCTCTGAAACCAAAACCTCGCATCAGAAATCCTCGCTTCATCTTCCCGGAACTGCGAAAGCAGCAGCAACAAGAAGAAGAAGAAGGAGAAGGAGAAGAGCAGCAGCTGCGGCGCCGTTCCAGCGATGGTTTCTCTGGAAGATTCTCACTCCAATTCCACCCGCCTCCCCCTCCCCCGCGACTTCTCCCCCTCCACCTCCAAAATCCACCGCCACGCCGGCCGCTCCATGCGGACCGTCCGCTCCAACCTCTACCGGGACGAGAGCGCGTGCTCCTTCCCCGCCGACCGGCCGGAGTTCGTCTCCGAGAACCTCACCGACTCCGTCGTCGACATGCGCCTCGGCGAGCTCGCCGCCCGCTACAGCAGCGTCGCCGCGGCCGCCGCCGCCGCCGCAGCCGCCGCCCGGGCGTCGAGGCCCGGGGCGTCGGAGGAGGAGCTGCTGGAGCTCTCCCAGGCCTTCAGCGACTTCTCGGCGTGCAGCAGCGACATCTCCGGGGAGCTGCAGCGGCTCGCGAGCCTGCCGGCGTCGGAGAGCGACGGACGCGGGGGCGGCGGGGCCGAGGCGGATCCGAATCCGGAGGACTTCTCCCCGTGCCTGGGGTTCCTGCAGCGGGAGAACTTCTCGACGGAGATCATCGAGAGCATCTCGCCGGAGGATCTCCAGCCGACGGTCAAGATCTGCGTGGACGGATTGCAGTCGCCGTCGCTGGCCGTGAAGCGTTCAGCTGCTGCTAAACTCAGGTTTTAATGGAGTATTCGATACGATTGCGCGTTACACCCTTTTTTCAATTTTGGAGAGATTCCAAGTGTTTCCTTCATTTGCTTAAGATTAGCATCTGCAAGTTCACTGTTGAAGGCAAAAAACTGAGCTTTTTCCTCTGATTCTTCTCTGCAATTGGTTTTGCCTCAAGGTTGCTCGCGAAGAATCGGTCCGACAATCGAGCTCTGATCGGGGAATCCGGCGCCATTCCGGCGCTCATACCCCTGCTCCGGTCGACAGATCCGTGGACTCAAGAGCACGCCGTCACCGCATTGCTCAACCTCTCCCTGCACGAGCAGAACAAGGTCTTGATCACGAGCTCCGGCGCGACAAAATCGCTGGTCTACGTGCTCAAAACCGGAACCGAAACCTCGAAGCAGAACGCGGCATGCGCATTGCTAAGCCTCGCCTTGGTCGAAGAGAACAAGAGCTCAATCGGAGCATGCGGCGCGATACCGCCGCTGGTGTCGTTGCTCCTGAACGGATCCAACAGAGGGAAGAAGGACGCACTGACGACTCTGTATAAGCTGTGCACCATCAAGGTGAACAAGGAGAGGGCGGTGAGCGCCGGCGCCGTGGGGCCGCTGGTGCAGATGGTGGGCGAGCAAGGGACCGGCATGGCGGAGAAGGCGATGGTCGTGCTGAGCAGCCTTGCCGGGATCGAGGAAGGGAAGGAGGCGATCGTGGAGGAGAGCGGGATGGCCGCGCTGGTGGAAGTGATTGAAGATGGGTCGGTGAAGGGGAAGGAGTTTGCAGTGATGACGCTGTTGCAGCTGTGTGGTGACAGTGTCAGGAACAGAGGGTTGCTTGTGAGGGAAGGTGGGATTCCTCCTCTTGTTGCTCTGTCTCAGACCGGCAGTGTCAAGGCCAAGCATAAGGTATGGCTTTTCTTGTGGATTGAGGTTAAAAAGATCCATTCTTTTGTGTGTTCTATCGAGGAAAAATTTACTTCGAGATTGACTTTCGAAGTGTTGAGATCAACTTGGTCAAAGTATGATTGTTTTGCTTTTCTTACCAAATTAAACTAGAGCGAGTAACAAGTTCTTTACGAGGGAAAGAGAAGTTCTTTTTGATGATTTGGTCGATATTCTTCGGTTTCTTTTCAAGGTATCCGACTAAAATAACAGTGATCTTTAGCCTGAACTTGTCTGTCCCGGTGATTTTTGCCCCTTTCAGTCATCCATTTAATTCCCAAATCTAGTGTGAGCTATCGAAGCTTAAGACAACATCTCCAACTTCCGTGCCTGTATTGGGTTTGCTGAAAATTGAGCTTCTTGTTTTGGGTTCTTTTTCTCTTGGACAGGCTGAGACACTTCTTGGGTACTTGCGAGAACCGAGACAAGAGGCTTCGTCTTCCAGTCCCTGAAGGCTGTCCGTTGTCCCTAGTTAGGAGGGGTAATTATACGAAGAGTTCTTTGGGTGTTGTGATGTGTAAATAGGGAGTGTTTTTGGGTGGTGGATTTGTATAGCATGGTTGAGAAGTTGCTGGGAATCATTGTAGAAGAAGGAAAAATCATTAGTTAGGAGGAGAAGCTTTTTAAGCTACGCTATAAGCCTAGAGTGAGCATCACAGACTGACTGTTAGATTATATTTTGATCTTGTTGACCAGGTATTTATTGGTGGAACACATGTTTGTCTTGTGGATTTTGGGTTTGTGAAGAGAGATCTCATCTGGGTCGTTTTCCTCGTGTTTGCTTTGGGTTGTCCTGGGAGATGACTTCGTACTTCGTCAAAACATATGATGCCGTCACCTTCTTGATTAGTGAAGAAGAATTAGTAATTACTCTGGCTTCGGGACTTTCACAACACAAACGCATGCTTTTCGTATTCCTTCTGGAACGTATAGAATAAGAGAATGTGAACAAGACGTCCTTCTCATTACCGGAATCTTGGCTTTCTTGAAAGCACACGGCTTGTATGATGATGTAGCCAGAAAAAAAAGGCTGGAAGAAATTGACAGAAAGAGGACAGATGCCCACTTTCTTTTCTGTCTTTTATTCTTTCGATTTCCCCTTAATTTGCAGAACGTAAATGCTCGGGACCATTTGAACTTTCACGAGTCCTCCGCATGCACGGCCACAATCCCATGTTAATTCAGATGTCCCAATAGGCTGCTCTTGTCCGTGTGCGAGTTCTTTGCCATCGAACTACTTGTGGGGCATGATATCACCGTGTCGGCAATGCTGAATCGCGATGGCGTATTCGTTGCACTGAATCGTGATCTGAAAGTGTATCTCGGTGTCCATGAATGGATGCGATGCTGGTGATGGGTGGTGGGGTTGGGATTCGAATTATGGTTGCAAGGTAAAGGACTGGTCCCATTTGGTTATCTTTTTGGTGAGAAGCTTACCAAGATCACACTAGAGAGAGAGAGAGAGAGAGAGAGAGAGAGGGAGAGACAGGGTTTCCATTTCGTTTCGTTTCGTTTCGTGTCGTTTCACTTGATGCCCACCCACTGCATCCGCATACATTGCCAATTGAGACCTGCCCATTGCCAGAGACACGAACGCGAAACTGTGTATTAAATGCCACGCCACCAACAGCCAGTCCAGACCGCCCTCCCCAACCACTCTTTTGGACACACTCCTACATTTATTTGCCCCTTTCGCTCCGTCGTCGCTCTATTGGTTGCCTCATTAGCTGGCACGGCGGGTGCGCGCGCGCGCCTTTTGCCTTTGCTTTTGGCTTGCTTGGTGGCGTACGGTCTCGCTGTTGTTGGAGCCTCGAGTCTCGAGCCCGATGTAGTTGTTCGTCGGCCTCTTCGTTTTTTGTACTGTGTGCCTGTGACCTGATGAAGCGTGTCGGTGGGAGGATGATGTCTGCCCCTCTCTCTTCTTCAGGACCCCATGTTAATGTTTTTGCCTGAGGCTGCGGGTCGTGTCGGTTTTGGTAGTGCATCATGGACTGGGGAAAAGAAGCCACTTTTCCTCGAGCTGGTTAATGAATTCTTGTGCCATTCATTATGACCACACAGAAAATGGAGCGTGGTTGGAATTCTCATGCCCCTAATTCCCCCACCACGTAACTTTATTTTCCGAATACCCTTAACAAGTTTTACATATCGGTGATTTCGAGATTTGAATTGAGTCGAGATGGAAACTTTTAATGACCCGCTCGGGTGGGTCCAACGTCGGTTTGGTTTGGTGACCCTCTTTTAGTGCATCATGGACTTGGAAAAGAAGCGCGCCATTCATTGTGACCGCACAGAAAATGGAGTGCGGCTGGAAATTTATCTTCCTGCAAGAAAATCTTAAAAATTCTTTGGTCACGTTAAGAATAAGTTGTGCTCATTTTGGACCCGCAATATGACGATGGTGCCGTGACCCATTTGTCGTCGCTAGTTACTTGTCGTTTTTCTCCCCTTCAGAATGTTTGCAAATGAAAGTTTCCATTTGGAGTTTTTGAGGAAGTACGAAAATCTCAATACACTTGCTGTTCAATGTGAATACTGTATGTTTCAAAAGGTTTTGAATATTTCGTAGTTAAAAAGGATTGCAAAAAGTGAAACAGCTAAAAGTATGACAAGACACTCTTACTTAAATCGGCATTGCAACTGCCTAACATGGTCTTTGGAGCGCACTTCAAAAGCTTGTTATATACTTTCCTTTCTGTTATTATTGTGTCTCCAATAAGTATGGGAAAAAATATTTTGATTAGAGAGAGATTTAGGGAAAGAAAACCAGTTGCTTTAATAGATGTTTTGTAGGAAAATCCTTAGACCAAAAGAAAGGCGGAAAAGCGACAGAGACATCTGCTCTGGTGTGAGCTGGTATCACTATTGTCTTATTAACCATAAAGAAGGTAATCACACCGTAAATACCTAAGTCAGATAAATTGTCGTGTGATGTGATTTTGCTGACACGGCTCGCGTACTCAGTTAAATCTAATTACAATCGATGACTTGACTCGCTTACCTAGCAGAGCTCGCGCCGTCTCCAATTAGACTTCGGGTGATGAGGAGAGAGACCGTGTGCCGTTTTGAACGATTAGAGTCGCTCTTTATATCTCTGTGGATGACGCATCATCTAAAGATGTCGCATTGATGCCAATGCGGATAGTTAAAGGCCATTTAACAGTGTAGGTCCAAGTTAAGGCTATTCAACGCTGGTCTTCGAGTTGGCATTTTATGTCCATGATCTTAATAGGGACTCATTTTAATTCATAGTTGAAAAACAAAGAGGCTTGATTGAAATGAAGAAAAAAATTAAGTACTCAATTGTACAAGGTGTCATTATCCCTAGAAAAAAAAAAGGTGTGTCTCTTTCCACTACTTAAAATGCTGCTAGCACAAATTTTCAAGAAAGTGATGGCATTACCGTAGTTTCAAAACTGCTGCAGTTGCTACACAAAAGTAAAAGGGTTTGGTCTCGTTAATGTTTTGATTTTCAATGTAATGATTACACGTGACATCAAATTGATAATACATTATAAATTACAATTCTTTCTCGAATGAATATTTAATAAATATTTCCAAAACACGAGTTATTCTCAAAATAATTATTGTTCTTGGTGGAGGAAGGTAAGAATAGGAATATAAAGTCTAGTGTCGGGCCCGCTACTTACACCAAAATAAATATTTACTTTTCCATCTTAAGATTTTCTTCTCATCGAATCTGAATCTTGTTCTCAAAATGTCATGGTCATTATTTACAATCTGGATCAAGAAAGATGGCTCGTGGATTTCGACCGTCACGACGTGAATCAAACGCCGTCCTCGTGTTAATCGACAAAAAGATGTCCGCCACGATCGTCTCGAGACACTAATTAAGCGGGCCTAGTGACATAAGTATCGAATCGATTACTTGTGTTACAGGAAAAGTCGGTGGATCGAAAGTTAAAATTGTAATAAAATCTATTTTTATATTTATTAGTCTCTTCCGCGGACTGCACATTGAAGTAACGTTCGAATGGCGGGAGAGGGATCGATTCCAAAAGGTGCAAGGCATCATCCTTGGAGATGTGACCCGACATGTGACCTTTCTCATTCGACATGATGAAATCTTGCTCTTTTACCATCACTTAGACCAACCCTTGCCTAACTTGACTTCATCGAGCGCCCCCACGTAATCTTTAGGGTTTTGTTTGGTGGGGTTGGACCTTCCACTTGCATCGTCCTAATCTACCCTTGGAAGAAAAAAAGCTCGTGCGAACATTGCATACATTTCAATACACAATGCGAAGCAAATGACCAATGTATGGACTAATGACATCCTCCGCCTAAACAAAAACGACAAACTAGAGTTTATCTTTTTTGTCGTATTTCTTGACCCAGACTGACTTGACGAGATTATAAGTATAATGAATTGATGTGGAGCGAGTTTCTCTTCAAAAGAAATAAAGAATTGAGCCAATGAAGCATATTTCGCATTGATAAGTTGTATAGTATATATAGAGAGAGATCGCCACCTGTAATCATGGTGGAAATTAAAAGATAAAGATAACACTTTGATCTACATGGAAATCGGATAAAGACAAGTAAGGAAAAAATCTCCGATTAATCAGCTCGTTTATGTCTTGCTTGATGTGTTATCTTCACGCTGATTTGTAGAAGATTGTTTTTGTGATATAAGATAAGATATATATGATGTGATGAATACAAAAATAACTTGTAAAAATGAAGTATCATATGGTTAGAAGGATTGATAACCGAGCAACATTAGTCTCTCGCCTATTATTCCGTGCTGTCCTTTAGTTGCTTTCCCTGCTTCCATTGGAATCTAAGCCATGTTGGAGATCGATCTCGTTCATTTTGAATCTTTGTTAAGAAAAAAAAAAACGAAAAAGACAAAAATTGCCAAGTGGGACTTAAAATTCCATCAAGTTGCCCTTAATAGCAACTTTGGCATCTTATTCAACTAGTATAAATTAATCGAAGTAGGAAACAATTGAAGGAAAATTAAAACAGTATTGCCGAAAACTCAAACGAGTCCTAAGGAAAACATGACTCCTAATATGTAAAAATGGTGAATTTATGAAGTGGGGCGGGGTTGTGCGGAAGGACCGGCCGGATCCATCCTCGCCCGGCCCCGCATCCTCGGCCCACCCCAAATGCGGGGGCATGAAACTTTGCCCGGTCCCCATCCCAAACCATGGATCGTAGGTTTTTACTCGCCCCATTTTGGGGCGGAGCAATGCGGATATATCAGGAGGAAATTGCCGTCCCTATCTATCGAAGAGGACGGCGATCTTCGCCGTTCATTTCGTTCTATTTGAAGGACCAATATGAAAAGCAAAGGTGTAATATAGAGATGCAACCAAGGGGAAAAAAAGTTAAGGATGAGATTGAATAATCGGCGAAAGTTCGAGGACCGTTCATATTACCAAACCTTTTTGTTTTATTGCCAACCTATTCATCTGCAATGAAATGACTTAGAGCAATACAATTTGACTTGATTGGGGCAATTTTATAGATTTTCTCTCTTTGTCAAGCTTAATTACACTGAAACACCAAATGGATCAAGAACAGATCATCTCGGGCTTTGTTCTTTTTGGTGGACGACATTTTTGAACCGGCCCGGCCCACACTCGAAATTCCCAGGCCCAATCGTCAAGCCGGGTTGGACCGGGCCAAGCCCAATGCTCAAGCCCACATTTTTGGCAATATTGCGAAGTCACATTTTCTGACGTTGTGAAAAGTCCATAAACTTTTATTTTGGTTGCACTCACTAGTTTTTCTGGTCTACATAACCATTAAATGTTACTTGAAAATTGTTTCTTTTCAATTTTTTTCGTCTTTTAGACCAAAATAATGCCGGCCACATGGTTAACAAAGTTAAATAAACAGAGAGGGTGCATGGTTGATGAAGTTAACAAAACTTAATAGAGCTTCTTTTCATCAAGAAAAACAAATCAGTTCACGTTCGAGTAACACTTAACGGCTATAGAGATGAAAAAAAACTAATGACTGCAACAAAAACTAAAGTTTCGGCGGGACCATTGTGCAATGATGCCAAAATTGAAGGATGGTATGTAAATTTTCAAAGTTTGGCGACAGTTATGCAACAATACCAAAGTTTGAGTGGATTTTTAGTAATTAACCCTAATTTCAATGTCTTCAAACACAATTAGGTCGAACCCAACATGCCTGAGTTTTTGTCTAAAGCTCATCCCAATGGCAGGCAAGCCTCTTGAGCCCGTCAAGGGTCGCCCTTTGGCTTTTAGATTGTAATATCAACCCCTTGGGCAAGGTGGGTTATAGGCGACATCAGACTAATTCATCAGCTCAGATGATGTATTGAGTGGACATGCATGCTAACCGCTACCGAATTCTCTCAACTCCATCAACCACGATAATGCCCATTTCATCAATCTCATTAACCACGTAGTACACATTATTTGGCAAAGAAAGATGCCAACAGAATTAAATTCGATTTTTTTTTGTTCTTGT
Organism: Syzygium malaccense; assembly: GCA_031216405.1. Classification (NCBI taxonomy): domain Eukaryota; kingdom Viridiplantae; phylum Streptophyta; class Magnoliopsida; order Myrtales; family Myrtaceae; genus Syzygium; species Syzygium malaccense. Next base: position 2,894,940 of record CM062256.1, on the reverse strand, counting down.
TGGGTTCTGTTGGGGTGTTCTTTTCAAATGAGCAGCAAACCCTAGAGGATGAAGATTTGGGCTACTTGCTCTGACAAGAAATGGACCAAAGAAAGTTAATGGGGGGCAGTGCATATGGTCCAGTTCAGCCATTGGCAGCAGTGCATATAGGCCGTTTGGACCCTCCACACCTAATGCTTTTAGCTGCATCAAAGTATTTAATGGCCTGTTCATCATAACTACTCAATGCAAACCACATTCAATGTTACCCAAAAAATGTCCTCTGCTCTTGTGTTATTGCATGCCAGAGTTCTAATTTCATTTTCTTGTTCATATCCTCCAAGTAGAAGGGAGGGAAAAAACCATATATTTATGTGTGCATTTATGGATGGGAATGGCCATATCCATCTGTATCTTGATTGGGATTTCGATGGCTGTTGACGATACAACGGATAGATACTTATAGTCGAGATTCTTGCTATTGGATTTGCTAATATGTTGCATGTAGATCGATGAAGACACCGTTTGGCACAAGATAATAAGGCCATTAATTGCGTGGAAATTCACTGAAGTTCCATCATCGTCCATCCGATTCCGCTTGATTCTTTTTAATTGTATTGAATATTGTTTTCAAATCGGCATTCATTTAATATCCCTTTGGTGTCATTGACCTAAGAGATGGCGTTTCTAGTCTATATCTTTCTATTTCTATATATGGAAAGTTAAAAAATAGATCACATAATAATTCAGAATAGATGTGGAAAATCGATTTATGTGTACTTTTTCCGCATTTTTATTTATATAGATATGTAATGTGTAAATTTGATATGAAAGAATATAACTTTTGAATTCAGAGATTCAATACACAGAATCTAGAAAACTTGAGTTAAAATTAATTGAATTTTACATCAAACATAAGTGATTTAAGTGTAGACATCACATGATAGTATGATTTCATAAAATGATAGTTGTTAGATCATGGTTGCGCAAGAATATAAAAACCTCGCGATAATTATAGAAGAAGTACAAAAAAATCACTGAATTATTTTTTCGGTTCAAAAAAGAAATTGCGACTTTATGCATTGTTGCCAATTTACCTTATTTTCGTAAAAAAAAAGAGAGATTAATTATTAACCTCTTCGCATCTAACAAATTAGGGTTAAACCAAATATAGCAAATACAAATCTTGAACTAACAAACATAAAGTTGAAACAAAATCGAAAATTGGGAATATCCAAATATGAAATATGGTTAGTTTGTATATATTGAAAAAACCCGAGAGAAAAAAAGAAATATGTTAATTATATTATTTGAGAGAAATTTTGGATTCGACAAGACCTTATTGTAATATTGACAGAAAATAGTAAAAATCTTCTAAAGAAAGTTATTTTTGAGATAACAGTAATACAGTAGGGTTTGATGAACACATTGTAATATAATTATTTCAAAGCAATTTTTAAAATAAAAAAAAGGGAGATCGGAGGAAAGCTCCGGCGATGCAGTGCCAACATTGCGGAACCCTAGGCGATGGGAGCAAGGACTTGTCCAAACTTAAGGGGGCGGCCCCCAATGTCGACGATCCTAATCAGAGCTCCGAAATTCAAGGCTAGCTATCAATAAATGTTGTACGGGGAAAATGCCATAAATAATTCGTGAATTTTAAACTCAACGTGTAATGCCGTTCTTGAGCTTTTAATTTTGTTAATGTCATTCCTCAACTTTCGATTTATTCAATGTAATTCACGAATTTTTGATACATAGTCAATTTAATCCATGGACTAGATAATCCAGAGATTAGGTTGAAACCAAGGACTAAAGATTGAGCATTTATCAGAAGTCAACGGACCGCATTGAACAGATTAAAGATCTAGGGACGACATTACAGATTGAGCCAATGTTTACTGACCAATGCGATCATCTCGTATTTAATTTGAGCTATGAACAGTTATTATCTCGGGAAAACGGGCGCGAAACCCGGGGCTCGCTAGCATATGGACAATGCGAATCGAAATTCCCGACATTGGATCCATTCAAGATTTTTTTCCAAATCGTTCATCGGGGAGTTAAACTAAGAGCATAGGACATAGGAATTAGGACAATCCAACATCTGGGGTTGGTTCCTTAACTGGGGGGTGGGGAGGGAGGGACTTGGGGTGTACGTGGGAACGCGGTCGTGGTCTCTTTCTACATAAAGTCGCGACGGAAGCGTATCATCATCATCGATCGATCGATCGATCGAATCAGATCTGGTCGGAACACCGCGAGGCGAATCGGTATCGCAACACCGCCCCCCTCTGGTCAATTCAGTCTCCCTCCCTCGCCCTCTCCCCGCGTATGTCCAAACCCTAGCCTCCCTCCCAGATTCGATCGGAACGATCCGTCTCCGGTCCCGCATTGGCGATCGGAAGCGGGGGCGGGGACGTCCCGATCGTGTTCTCGCCGGAAGACGGGAGGCGGAGGAGGAGGAGGAGGAGGACGGCGGCGGCGGCGAGTGTGGTCTTCGCAATCGGTATGCTTCGGTAGTCCGTGCCCCGGGTTTGTGCGGGTGTGCATTGGGGGCGTCGTCTTCTTTTGGGTTCCCGCGTGTTTGATTGATTGCAAGCTTTTCGTTTTTGATGATCTTGTTTCCTCGCAAGCGGCAGCGATGGCGTGAGGACGTCGCTTTTGCTATTTCGGAGTCGACATTGCTGGTTTGTTCGTGGGTTTTTGTGTCTGAAAGCTCCCGAAACCTCTCTCGCGGGTCGTCTTTGTCTTTGTTTTTTTTTTTTCGGTTTTCTTTGCTGGGGTAGTTTCGCCTCGGGCTCGATGGGATCTGCGTTGCACTTGTCGTCGAGAGGGCGAAGTACGACGTCGGCGAGCTCGTGATTGCAGCAAAGTGCTGATTTTTCTGATGATCAAGTCTCGAAAGCTGCCGTACAACTGAGAGCCATTTCCAAGTTTTTTTCAAGTTTGGCAGAGAGAGGGAGGTGCATTCGTTTCAGGAGAGGAGAGGAATGGTGTCGTGATCTTAGGGGTTCTTTGACCTTTGTTTTCTGAGGGAGATGATCAGAATTTTGGAGAATTTCAGAGCTTGAATAGGGGCCACCCCGGTCTATCAGTTTAACAGAACCTGTTACTCCTAATTTTCCGTTGAAGGAGGGGAAAGACTTGGGAGTTTTGGCGAAAGGCTCAAATGCGTGTCATATGCTGATTCTGCTCAGCTTTTAGCTTACTTTAGCGATCTGTTTTTGTCGGTTTACACTCGTCGAGTGTTGTCAAGAGCGGCAGAACATCCAGTGGATAGCTCTCATTGTTAAACTTTTAGAGCAAATGGTGCAATTATCTTCTCTATCAATGCAAGGCTTTATGGACTCTGATTAGCTATTTTTCTGCAGGAGATTGACCGTTTGGACCAGCTCTGAAGTTGACTCTTTGAAAGCTTCCAGCACTATTGCATGGTGTGAAGAAACTTGAGTGGAGTTGCAAGTCATATTACTCTAGACAGTGGTCCAACATTTGCATTCAGAGAGGAGCTCAGATTGACTTCCCTTATGCTGAGCCTTCAAGTAATGTTTCGCTGCTTTTTCCTGCATATTCCTTGCCTGGCTTGGAAGTTTCCTATTTAATCTACCTGAATTACCCTTTTTGAGGTAATTTAGTTTTTACTCTCCTCTTACGGACAGAAAATGCTTCGACTATGATTTTGAGCGCCCCCGATTGTTTTGCAGATTATCAGAGTATATGCTCTTGTTATGGTTGCGTAGATACCCAACCTGTGACGAGAGAAAGATGGCTTTTCGTGGTGAAGACGAGCAGACGGAGGATTACCTGTTCAAGATAGTTCTTATTGGTGATTCAGCTGTTGGGAAATCAAACTTACTTGCAAGATTTGCCCAGGATGAGTTTTACCCCAATTCCAAGTCAACTATAGGAGTAGAATTCCAAACGCAGAAGATGGACATCAATGGAAAGGAAGTGAAGGCGCAAATTTGGGATACAGCCGGCCAGGAGAGATTCAGGGCTGTTACATCTGCATATTATAGAGGAGCAGTTGGAGCTCTTTTGGTCTATGATATTAGCAGACGCCAAACATTTGATAGCGTTGGTAGATGGCTTAATGAACTTCACAGTAAGTGAATGATTTATAGTTTGATATGCTTATGCTCTGGTTACTTTTTCATTCTTCTCTTCCTGTTGAGTGCATTGGCTTGGAAACTAGTCTTTGGTCATTGGAAAAATGTGTGTGGTGGAAATTGATGGCCATTAATTTCTGGTGCTAATCCTGAAGCTTTATGCTAGCAAATTAGTTCATCAACATTGTTCCCTTTTCATAAAGAAATTGAATTTTCGTTTATTCTTAGAAAATTGTAATCTGTTTTTGCTATCCTCTTTCCGTGTAAATAATCACATCTTTGGCCAGTTAAAACTCATGCCACTTGTAGCATAATTGCATGTATTTGTTCTCTTTCCACATTTTTTTTAAATCTATGGAAAAAAAAAAGAATGCTTGCATTAGTATGCACTACTGAGAACTAGAAGTCTTATTCTGTATATATGCATATGGTGTTCTGTTTCCACATCTCTTATGGCTATGGAAAAAAAATGCTTGGATTAATATGTACTACTGAGAACTAAAAGTACTTTCATCATCTAACAGCTCACTCCGACATGAATGTTGTGACTATACTTGTCGGTAACAAGTCCGATCTTAAGGATGCAAGGGAAGTGACAGTCGCTGAAGCAAAAGACTTGGCGGAAGCTCAAGGCTTGTTTTTCATGGAAACTTCAGCCCTTGATTCCTCGAATGTTGTTGCTGCATTCAAGACGGTGGTTGAAGAGATATACCGAATATTAAGCCGGAAAGTCATCGCTTCACAAGAACTGAAGAAGCAGGATCCAATATGGGTAGGTAATGGAAAGACTGTTGTTTTACAGGGTGATGGTAATCAGGAAACCGATGCAGCACCCAGAAAAGCTTGGTGTTGTTCTGCTTAGGATTTTACATAGGTTAAAAGCTTTAGCCTTTTATTTCACACAATTTCTTCTTTCTCCCCTGGTCGAAATGCTCAGTAAATACTGATTTTTTTTTCTCACTTTTTTGGGGGTTTATGATGGTTGAAGCAGAGGTATGAGGGGAGAGAGAATGTACATGACCTGTGGTGGATGTATAATGTATGGAGCAATCTGTAGTTCATACTAATGGTGCATCTGTCGTTGCCGTCTGAATGATGAACTTTTGTATGAGCAATTCCCTCCTTGTTACCTTGAAAGGAAATTCCAGCTGCCGTCAAGTCAAGTCCCTTCCACAGATTGTCTAAAATGATGAGGATTTTCTTCTTCCGGTCGCTTACTAGCCTCTTACGCAAAAGATCTGCTCTTCCAAGTACAGTTTCCTCATTAGTCTTTATGCCTGACATATGGACAGTTTCTGGTCGATGCGATGTTAGGCTTGCAGCTTAATGAGGAAATAGTACTTGGAAGAGCAAGTCTTCTACGTAAGAGGCTACGAAGCTACCCGAGGAAGAAAATGCTCATATTTTATACGATCTGTGGAAGAGACTCGACTTGAAGACGGTTGTAACTCCCTTTTAAGGTGACGAGGAGGGAATATCTCATGTAAATATTCTTGATCCGGACGACGAAAACAGATGAAACTTATTGTTGATATCTCAAGAATCAAGATTTCATTCGATGTTTTTGGTGTCCTACCACTGTTCCACATATGAAATTTTCTGTTGTGTATAGAGGTAAAATGCTATTGCTATGCCACTTGCTACTCTTGGTTATTCTTTTTCTGCCAAATTCTAAGTCACACACGATACCAGGCTCTATCGTGCAATGCTGGAACGAAGCATTACTTGCTCTGATATATGGTGTCAACCGTAGTCGAGGATGGTCCTTTGCATCTCGTTAAGAATGTCTTTTTTTTTTAAACGATTGGGTTAGCCAGAACTGTATTCTGTCATTGAGTTGCGACAGCTCCTTAATGTTCTGTGCAATGCTTCAAGTTGCTTTCATTTGTAGTGACTGCAACACTTGTTCTCTTCCTTTTCTTGAGCTATGTTGGACATGGGAGCGTGCATGTGCCCGGCGGGTCGGCCTGTGTATTCTGCTTCTGAAAAATTGGAATTGCGAATCGAACCAAAAGAAGCCGGTGCAGGCTAATGAATGATACGGGCCCAAAAAAGTTGGCTCCAAACCTGTTTTTGGTAGTGGATTCCGAGGGGTGCGGTGGTGGTCTACTACAGGTTGCCACGGTGTCTCTATTCTTCTTGAAGGATAACATCACTAGACGGGGGATTCATTCGAGCTATCACCTTCGGCGCATGCGGCACAGGAGCTCTCTCATTAGAAGCGTCTTTGTTTGCAAAGAAGCAGGATTTGATTTTGGCTGAAAGGGTGGGCTTGAGATATTCTCGTGGGGAATTTGTTAGATGCGCCGTGTTTTTTTCCCGACCTCTCTCGGGCTTTGCTCGAACGATATCGCAAACCGGGTCGGCCTGCGCACCCAATAAGCAAAAGAAAGCCTTCTAGGTTTGGCCCGTGGAGACCCTCCACGAGAGGATCAAAAACGATGAAAATGTTCGATTTATCTTTAGAATTACTATCCTTATTCTTTAGCCCTTTCGGCTTGCTTTCCCAGCAAGTTCATAGCGACAAGGCATATCAAATCGCGTGATAAAAATAAGGAATAATGACACAAACATTCTCTGAACTTTAGCTTAATATGTAATTTGATCCCTGAACTTTTAATTTGTTCAACTTGATCCTTGAACTTTTAGTAAATGTTCAATTTAGTCCCTGAACTATATGAAAATATACAATATAGTCCCTAAACTTGAATTAATTGAAGGACTACATTGAACATTTTTATGAAGTTCAAGGACTTTATTGAATATGTATCAAAAGTTCAGGGACCACATTGAATAAATTAAAAGTTCAGGGACCATATTGAATATTGGGTTAAAGTTCAGGGACTACATTAAACAAATTAAAAGTTCATGGATCAAATTGCACGTTGAGTTAAAGTTCAGGGACTGTTTGTGTCATTTTCTCTAAAAATAAAAATCATATAATAAAATTAAGAATAAGAAAAACCATGCGAACGTGCCATAAATTCCACCTCCGATTAGGAAAAACTTCTTACTAAAGTCGACGGGTCCTCCTGAAAAAAATGACATAAAGGGCGATGGGAAATCGGAAGGGGCCAAAATCGGAAGATTTGTCTCTGCACGTGTCCGTTCCGTTCGTCGATTTGGGGATTAGGGTTTAGGCGTCTCCCATTTGAATCGGAAACCCGAAAGGCATGGGGCGATTGTACATACAGCACCTGAGCGGAGAGAAGATATTCAAGTGCAGGTTCTGCAGGGTGGACTCGGCGTCCCACGACGACATCTCTTCCAACGAATTTCAGGGTCGATACGGCCGCGCGTACCTCATGACCAGAGTGTGAGTTCCCTTTCCGGATTCCGTTTCCGGCGTTGGCGAGCTTTTTGGTGTGATTCGGAGCTTGCCCATTTCGTGTTGCGCTGTGTTTTTTGCCGGGCTAATGATTGGCGAAGATGGGGATTTTTATTTCCTGTGGGTGGTGGTTTTGGTGATCGTGGGAGGGGGTGCATTTTTTTGAATTGCGGCGGTTGTGCTTTGGGGCATTGGCCTGGACAGTGGACGATCTTGAAGGATTGTTGTTTTGATTGATGGGTATGATTGGCTGATGTTTGAGGGGCATTGGTAATCGATGATCGTTTCTTTGTACTTGCTTTTGGTAGCTTTGAATTGGTGATCCATAGATAGCCGGTTGGTCTTTGAGAGAGAGAGAGAGAGAGAGAGGGACTATGCATTTCTAATGTACTCGCTTTTCGTAGTAAGCAAACCAGTCGAGTTTTGTGAACAAGTGGCAGTGTCTTTAGTGTTATTCGGAAGGAGCAGGCTTTCGTTTGGCAAACATTAGCTCCGTGGAGTCTGTAAACAAGCGATTTTTTACAGGAAGATGACTCAGTGCTGTGTTGTGTTGTGAATGATGTCAAAGCAAGTGATAACTTACTTCACTTGAAATGGTGTTCCCGCCATTCTCTGGATAACTACCCCGGCATAGTAGACTGGCGTCTATGTGCTGCTATCAGGAACTAATTTGACAGGCCTTTAGCTTTGCCGTCGCATTATTATGCTGTGCAGTTTTAGTGTGTAATAATGTTGCAATTCAGTTGGTTCTCTGGTAATGCTTTCACTGGCTGTTTAACTATGGGAAACTTGATATGTGGAAACTACTATCTTTTTCTTGTCACTAGGAAAAGTACGTTTTTGCTGACTTGTTTTTGCTTCCCATCGTAACTTGACTCCCAACTTTTTGTAGTTTAATTTGGACAGTTGCTCTTTTTAACTTTATTGCTTAGATTGAATGCTTGCATCGTAAAAAGAAACATATTATATGTTGTAATGTGCTGTTGCTCAATTTTGCAGGGTAAACATCTCCATTGGACCCAAGGAACAACGTCATCTATCTAGCGGATTACATACCGTGAATGATATTTATTGTAGCTCTTGCCAACAGTTACTGGGATGGAGATATGTGAGTTTTAACTTACTATTCTATGTCATGGTCTAGGATGCTTTAGCTTGCTCGATTATGCATGAAACCAGCCCTTGTGGAGGAAGAGATTACCTCATGTTCTCTGAACTTCAAGAAATGGGAATTGCATTCAAAAGTCAAAATTTTGCAACTTTTTAAGAAGACGCTTCAGCTAAATTGGTTTTTTCTAAGTCTGTGCATAGTACATGAATTAGTTCTCTGAACTTCAAGAAATGGGAATTGCATTCAAAAGTCAAAATTTTGCAACTTTTTAAGCAGACGCTTCAGCTAAATTGGATTTTTCTAAGTCTGTGCATAGTACATTAATTAGAGCAGAGCGTGCTTTGGCTATAGTTTCTGCTTGTTTTCAATTTAGTGAGGGATGGGAACTTCATTTGGAAGGAAATTATTGTTCTCATGAATCTTACTCTTTTGTTGGATTTTCCCTGAAACCCTTTTCAATGGTTATTTATCTCCAGGAGAAAGCTTATGAAGAAAGTGAAAAATATAAAGAAGGAATGTATGTTCTGGAGAAAGAACGCACGTTGAGGGACGGTTGGTGATCAATAGTACAATTACAGCCATTATTGCTGGAACAGGAAGACAAAGTAATGCAGCAACATGCTTCTTTCATGGTCGAGGATGGCCATCTTCGTGAAGAGTATATTATTTTTGGGTCGATAGTAAGGTATATCGTGGATTCAGTTTGCCGAACTTCTGCAGAGGCTTTATGGAACCCTACTGCGACAAGTTCAACTGATTTTGCCCTTAGTTTCTAGGATGAAACTCTAGCAGAGAAATTACAATTGTGGCAAAAAAACGTCGATATAGCTTAGGGATCATACATTAAGCTGGCAAAATGGTCTGTCTAGTGGCAATTTGTATATGTAGCATGGACTGTTTTGTGTATGATAATTATGATGCTATAAGAGTGACTATATTTCCTCTTTAAAGACAGGACTACACAAGTTCCTGCAGATTCTTACATGAATTCCTCAGTTAAGGGACGTGGACGAATCGAGTTCAAGTGGTTGGTGGCTTTGCAATTAGGACCTCTAAAAGTTGCAGAGGTGTGATTCTAATGTTAGATGACTCGAAGATGTGGATTAGCTTCTAATGGACCGGCTAGTAGTGCAATGGGCGGAGTGATGGGAATGTAACTAGGGTTGATAGCGAATGGCGGAAAGATGATTGTTGCAAGCAATGAATGCACTTTTTAGTGTTACTTTGAGGGGGAAGTACATCAGAAGTGTCAAAATTTGTGTACGGCACTCACTTTAGTGCCACAAGTTATTTTCGGAGCATTTAAGTCACTTTTTTAAAAAACGATCACTTAAGTGTCAACTCCAATTTAAGTCAGTGGAAATCTGACGTGATCATATTTTATTAATTTCTTAATCCTACGTGGCATGTCGGTGCTGACGGGAATAATATTTAATAATATTTTAATATTTTTTTTCAATTTTTTTAAATATTTTTTCTGATTTTTTTTCTTTTTTTCCCTTCTTTTCTTGTTTTCTTTTATTTTTTCTTCTTCTTCTACCTTTGGCCAGTTACCGGACATTGGCCACTGGCCACAACCAGTTGCCTGGCCTCGCCCGGACGAGGTTACCGTGGCCCGTGTACTGTCTTCTTAGATTTGTGGATTATATTGAAGGTTTGCTTCATCTTGACCTTCTACAATATACTTTTCTATTCTCTTTTAACTCTTTGTGCTTTTGATTATCTTCTTGCTTCTTAGTAAATGGTCTCGACCCTATTTTAAACAAGAGTGTAAAATAAATTTCGTGTACTTTGGAAAAAGAATACCCAAGTTTTAAATATTATAGTAGTATTAGATATTGAAAAATTGAGAAATGTATATCTTAAACAAGGAATGAAGAAAATCAAACAAACTGTTTCTTATTAGAGAAGACCATAGCTTATTTCAATAAGTGAATAAATCCCCCACAGAAAATGCATTTATATAATGCAAAAAATACAACAGACTCAATAAAGAGTATTAAGTAGTGTATCTCCTTAACTTAAGATGGATATTTGAAAAAAAAACTGTATATTAGTACTAGAAATAATTTTTACTTTGAAAGTACAGCGTATTGAATTAGGTGAATATATCTGCACCTAATAGAGACAATCCCTCGAGTTTAAGAAACATAAATATTAAAATACTAGAAACTATGTAAGCTTGACGTCTTTAGTTTACTTTGAATCATACATTTTTAATTTAAATTGAAATTGGAAAAATACAGGACTGTTTTCTTCCAAAAATGGTTTCCATGGCTTATTTAGTACTATTTCATGCTTTCGAAATCCATTTATCTTAAACCTTAAATGAATTGTTAAAAATGATTTTCCGAAAAGATAACACTTCCGAAGACAAAGCATATCGACATTTAGCTTTATTTTATGCCTTTTTGGATTTCACTTATTTTAATTACCAATTGTAGGATACAAGATCTACAACTGACAAGAACATTTGAGATAATTCCATTAAAAAAATCCACTTAAAAAGTTGAAATAGAACTTTCTTTTACAAAAAAGTTGATAGACAGAGCTCTTATGAGCGTTATATTTCTTCTATTGTGAATTACTGCTTCTATCTTTTATAATGAATATAAAGAGATGACCTCGAGTTTTGGTTTTACTATTAAAAGGAATCGAATAGACAATCATATCAAATGAATTGGCACCGAATATATGTACAAACGCGCCCGTCCAAAGCACGAGCTAAGTAGCTAGTTTGGAATAAGATCCAGTAGCGACTCATTTTTTTTTACAGTTTCACTTTTAATTTGATGTCATTAAGCATCTTCCATAAGTAAATTGTTGAGGCTAAATTTGTCCATTCAAGATGTAAAGATTGAAATGGATGAGGAAGAACAATCGAGGAAACATCGTGTTCGTGGGAACTGGATCGGACCGCATCGAATCGGCTGATTTCGAGAGATTTTTAGTTCCAAAAATTTGAAATTGGGAATAATCGATCCGGTTTCCAATTCCAAGTCCGAAATTGAACTGCCTAGAACGGACCAAACCGATTTGGTTTTATTTTTTTTTTCAAATTGTCATTTCTTTTAAAGAATAAAGAAAAGGAAATTGCGAAAACCTTACAACGGACCGGTCCGACTCGGGATCCGGACAGGGACCGATAAGTCCGATCGGGCTCTTGATCCTAAGGTAGAACCGGCCTCACCTAGAACCGATCAACCCTCGTTTTCAATAAGAAAAAAAAATCCATAGTGATTTTACTAGTGCGGAATGCGCGATATATGCGCAATAATCGAAGAATTTCTTCTTCCTCCTCTTTCTTGCTTTTCCCTCCATCCTAAAACCCTAACCCACCGTCCAACACGACCAAACCAAAACCTCTGTCTGTCTCTCTCTCTCTCTCTGTCTCTCTCTGCATATGTCATCTGTTCTGAGGATGAAGGCTCTCATCTCCCCAACCTTCGCGGCATTCTCCCCTCGCCTGTCCAGACCCACCTTCTCTCTTCCCCTCTCCCCCTTCTCATCCTCTAAAGCGTCCATCTTCGCCCTTAAAAATTCGAACTTTCGCGGTCTCCGGCCCAAGCCATGCCCGGACAACCCCCCCATTCGCTGCCTCCATCGGAGCTCGCAAATGGGTGCTCGGCGCTCGCCTTCTTCCGGCGAGATTCACGTCATCGTGGGTCCCATGTTCGCCGGGAAGACCACCGGCCTTCTCCGGAGGATCGAGTTGGAGAGCAGCAGTGGGAGGTATTTGAACTTTTCTCTTTGTTTTATCTTGTATTATTGATTGTTCGTTGTTGGGTCATTGGTTTTTTTCTGTGGTGTTGAGTGTTGCTAGCTTTCTTGCTAGTAATGTTTGAGGCTGGCTCTGGATAGTTGGCTGGTAATGTTAAAGCGGAAATGGCCACTTACACTTGTAGAATTTGAGTGAGTCCGTCAGGCTACTTGTAAATTTGTCCGCGGTTATCTAGCTTGTTTCTGGTTGTGCTCTCCGTAAAGTTGGATTTTGGATGGATCTCAGTACTTCTATGCGCTGTTAGCCTTTTGGTATTTTGGGGGCGATAGGAAGAGGATAGCCAATTCACATAATGAATAGTACGTTGTCTTATTGTCAAAGATTGTTGTGCCATGGATGGTCGCAGTTCAAATTATCAGCTAAAGCATCTCACAACAAGCTGACTTGAGAAAGCATTCTGAAAGATAGGATTGTAGAGGTGTTTAATTGTCTCGGTTTTAGTTAGGAAGCTTTCAACGATCAATGCAATCTGATTTCCAATATATTTCCAGCAGATTTTGTGACAATTGCCATGACAAGGTACTCTATTTATAATTATTGCTGATCTGTGACTGTAATAAGGGAAACAAGATGTGGGAAATCTAGTGGCAGTTACCATGGGATCACCTCCATGATAGTGCTACTCGTTAGGATATAGTGAAGTAAGTAAGACCGAAGTTTCTTCCTTTGGTCCTTGACAAGATATCTGTGCTACATTGAGAATTTCGTAGCAATGAAATACTTTGATCCATGTTGAGGAAGAATTAGTCGTAAATAGCTCAATATGCTGTCTTTCTGCGAATGTGGTGGTAGAATTTCCAAAACAAAAGATCTTCCTGTTATGTTGTGTCATTTGTGGAGTGCTGTAGTCACTTGTAAGGTATTCCCAGCTTACAGGTTGATCCCCGAAAGGACTTTCTCCAGCTGGATAAAACATTGAGGAGTCTTTGTTATTGTGGAAGGCTGACAGAAGCTGTCAGGCTCCTCTGTAATACTGGGGTTCACGTGCATCCAGCAACATATGCTCTTCTGGTGCAAGAATGTATATACAGCAAAGCATATGAGAGTGGAAGGATAGTCCATGCCCAAATGGTAGTTGTTGGATATGTTCCAGATGAATATATGAAGACTAAATTGCTGATATTGTACACTAAGCTGGGAGATCTGAACACTGCAAACACATTGTTCAGCAAGTTAAACAGTAAAAGCTTGATTTCTTGGAATGCCATGATAGCAGGGTATGTGCAAAAGGGCGGTTTGGAAATTGGCTTGAATCTTTATTATGAGATAAGAAGCAATGGCTTGATTCCGGATCAATATACCTTTGCATCAGTTTTTCGAGCGTGTGCGTCATTAGCAACATTGGAACATGGGAAGCGAGCGCATTCTGTTATGATAAAGAGTCATATAAAGGAAAATGTTGTAGTTAGTAGTGCACTCATTGATATGTACTTCAAATGCAGTAGTCTATCTGATGGACACAGAGCGTTTGATAGATCTATGGAGAGAAATGTTGTGACTTGGACTGCTTTGATATCTGGATATGGCCAACATGGTAAAGTAACGGAAGTTTTGGATTCCTTTCAAAAGATGCTAGATGAAGGGTTTAAGCCAAATTATGTTACGTTTCTTGCAGTACTTTCTGCATGCAGCCATGGAGGTTTGGTAGATGAAGGTCGGGGATACTTCAACTTGATGGCTAAACAGTATGGCATTCAACCTAGAGGGCAACATTATGCCATTATGGTGGATATTTTAGGGCGTGCTGGTAGGTTGGGAGAGGCGTATGCGTTAGTTTTGAACTCTCCCTACGTTGAGCACCCAGTAGTATGGGGGTCGCTTCTTGGGGCTTGTAGGACTCATGGAAACATGAACCTCTTAAGAATTGCAGCTAAAAGATACCTAGAGTTAGAACCAGAAAATGCTGGAAAATATGTTGTCTTAGCTAATGGCTACGCTACCTTTGGTTTATGGGATAAGGTCGCAGAGGTTTGGGAAGTAATGAAGAATACAGGCATGATGAAAGAGCCTGCTCATAGCAGAATTGAAGTGAAAGAGAAGATGCATATTTTCCACAAGGGCGACTGCTCTCATGAGACATCCAGAGAGATTTGTGAGATGAGTAAACAAGTGACATGAATATTGGATTTGTTCCTGACTTAGATGGTAATTAACTTAGGGAGAAGGAGCTTATAATTCTGTATCATGCTTTCTGCTCCCCATGCCGGTGGGGTGTATCGGCAATGGAGTTTCTTATGGAATTGTTGCAGATTGCGAGGTATGAGGGGGTGCATTCAAAATTTATCAGCTGATGGTTGATTATACTTGGTCATTGCATTTTCAATCAATGTCAAGAGCTTTTTGATGTCCAGTCTTGTTTTGCATATGGAGCTATTTTATCATCCAAATACTCTGCCATCAACTTGGCCTTGGCAGATTGACTAACATGCAGTGCCGATGATGTGGTGTGGATGTAAAGTGCTTAGAGTGCACCCATATATATACAAAGTAGTTTCCATTCACTAGATCAAATTAGTTTTTTGGATTCTCAGTGGATTTTTTTATCATAAACCCAACAACTAGGTGCGTCTACCTAAGTTGTGCACTTACTATGCTCTTAATGTCTATGGGAATTCAGAACGAATTCTAATATCTCAGCATGCATTGGTGCAAAAGCAACTTTGTTGTCCCTCACTGAATTGTGTTCTGAACCTTTGTCCGTCTTTTTTGTGCAGAAGCGTAGCTGTTATCAAATCTAGCAAGGATACAAGATATGGATTGGATTCTATAGTGACTCATGATGGGGCAAAATTCCCATGTTTGGCGTTGAAAGATCTGTCTTCATTCAAGGAAACATTCGGCCTTAATGCTTATGATCAGGTATTGCAAAGGAAGAGTATTAGTTGAATAAACATTTCTTCGATGCAGAATGAGTGGCAAATGGTAATTCATGAAGTATATTATCCATTGATGATTTATGATATATATTTTTTTGCTCGAAAGATGCTTGGAAGTTCTCTTGTTTATAGAAGCTGATGTGCTAGGTTATCATCAAGGCTCTACTCTAAGGACCTTTCTTCCAATAAGTTTAGAATATGTGTATTCATTTTTGCAGCTAGATGTCATTGGTATAGATGAAGCTCAATTTTTTGAAGACCTTTATGACTTTTGCCGAGAAGCTGCTGATCGTGATGGCAAGATTCTAGTGGTTGCTGGCCTGGATGGTGACTATTTGAGGTAGTAACCCATCTCTCTCTCTCTCTCTCTCTCTCTCTCTCTCTCCACCTTTTATTTCGATCAATGCCTCGGTTAAATGATTATGTACTATGTCATAAAATTCCTTACAATGTGGTTGGGCTCGTTTGGTTGCCAGGAGGAGTTTTGGTTCTGTGCTCGACATTATACCTCTAGCCGATTCTGTCACCAAGTTGACCGCCCGATGTGAACTTTGTGGAAAACGCGCTTTCTTCACCCTCAGAAAGACTGGCGAGACGCAGACGGAAGTAATTGGTGGCGCTGATGTGTACATGCCTGTTTGCCGGCAGCACTATGTGAGCGGGCAAGCCGTCATTGAGACGACAAGAATAGTCCTAGAATCTCAGCCTCAGAAGGTCCAGTGTGGGTAAAGCCATAGGCGAAGGTGGGTATTTATTCTACCGATTGCGGCAAATCGGCAATCGCAGTACTTGTTGTATTTGTGACATGATGTTATGGTTATCCAGACGGGATGTTAGTATTGTGCCCTTGGGATGGGGTTATGTAAATGGGGAATGCTTTATTTTTAAGGGTCCTTTTGTAATATTCACCTATTGCAACCTTTTGATGCTGAACTTGCAAAAGGCTCTTGTAAGATTTTTGTATATAACCACGCTCGGTCCATGTCAGAAACCTCATCAGCTCTGTATGTGCTATTTTCCTGTTTCATGTTCGCTTCAATCCGTTTCTTTCGACCAATTTTTGCAGTGCAAATGAGTCCATTCCATCTCACTCATTAGATCATTAGATCATGTGTAGTCACATCGAACCTCTAATCTTGGGTCCTTTAATTCATTGAATTTTGTTACGTCTGTCGGTTCATTTAGCTACATTTTTGTCAGGAAGTGATTTTAGGACATCCTACGAAAACAATGAACTCATATTTGGATGCTCTGCATCTTCTTCTAGCGGATCAAATGAACTAAAATTTGGATGCTCTGCTCTGCAACTTCTTCTGGTGGATCAAAAAGTTAATCAAACAGGGGAGGCCTCAGAATTGCAGAATGACAGCAAGGCTGTAAACAGCCATTCAGTCCCGAAAGATGGTGTGTTTTATCAAAGATGCTTTCGTCACAGGCCATCCGAAATGCTTACACTACGTATAATCCATAACAAATTTAAAAAAACACAGCTCCTCGTCTGTCTGCACTTTATGTCAAGCAAGTTTCAATCTTTTTCTAAGAATTTGAGAGAAAGATAACGCTTGGAGTCCACAAAAGACTACGAAACAGAAGTTCCTCCGCGCGCAGCCACAGAAAAATGATCTGACACAGCCAACAGATCTTCAAAATATCAAATTGGAGTCTTAAAAAAGCAACCTTTTGACATGGCGAGAGAGAGAGAGAGAGAGAGAGGATGTGAGACGCCATCAATGGAATATGAAACGCCCCCACTCAAAAATGGCGGACGAAGAGAAGGACCTCGACGCCGTCCATGATTAATCTGCGGCGTTCCATTCAGTAAATCCGCATCAAACAGTTCAGAGGCACTTCCTCGCAGAGTTTCCAAAAACAAAACAGAGAAAGAGACAGAAAACATGGATGGAGCAACAAAAGAAGCTAAACCCAAGATCGGCTAGCATTCATACGATTGAAAACCGATGGTGTGAGGGGGCGTTTATATAGAAAGTCCGAATCCAAGGTCTCCTTCCATGAACTGAAACCCTAGTAGTTCCTTCCTCAGAGGAAGAAGGCCCGTGATGAGAGTTTAAGTCCGATTTGAAGAGACATTCGACAGAAAGGCCCACCGCGACCCAATGACTTGTTCACCGTTTTTGGCATCTTGAACGCATCTTTCAATGCTCCCTCCATCTTCTTGCGGCTTAAGCCGAAGCATTTGCACTAGGTAAAACCCAAGGACGCCAGCATCCCGGAACCATTGCTGCTGTCGTGTCGTCGTTCCTGTCGACTGCACACGTGAATATATCCGATTTTCCTTGAGACCGTGAGGCCGAAACCGAGAAAGGTCGGACCTTTTAGGCATCACTTCGTCCCGAAAAACAAAATGGTTTTTTTTGTAGCTTACTAGAATCTTATCATCGAAAGCGAGAAAAGTCCAATTCGAAGAGACATTCACAAAAGGGCCCAGTTGCGACCCAATGACTTATTCATCATTTTTGGCATGTTTTTGAACACATCATTCAATGCTTCATCTTCTTGTGGTTAATCCAACCCTTTTGCACGGGGTAAAACACAAGGACACCAGCATCCCGGAACCAATGCTGCGGTCTCGTCGTTCGTGTCTACTCCACACATGAATATGTCCTAGCTATTTTTCTCGAGACCGTGACGTCTAAAGCGAGAAAGGTCGGGCCTTTTAGGCATCGCTTCATCCCGAAAAACAAAAGGGTATTTCGTAGCTTATTAAAATCTTATCATCGAAAGCGAGAAAAGCCCAATTTAAATAGATATTCAAAAAAAGGCCCATTATGACCCAATGACTTATTCATCATTTCTGGCATGTTTTGAACATGTCATTCAATGCTTCATCTTCTTGTGGTTAATCCAACCCTTTTGCACGGGGTGAAACACAAGGACACCAGCATCCCGGAATCATTGCTGCGGTCCCATCCTTGTTCGTGTCAACTCACAATGAATATATCCGATTTTCCTCAAGACCGTGAGGTCGAAAGCGAGAAAGGTCGACCTTCTAGGTATTGCTTCGTCCTGAAAACAAAAGGGTTTTCATAGCTCATCAGAATCTTGCCTTCGAACTCATGGTATTTCCTCGCGAATTGCGTCGAGGTCGAGGTCGAAAGGAAATTCTAAGTCACAATCAGTGGTGGGGAGGAACCAATGAGGGTCACGTTCAAGGAAGCAGCTTTTCTACTTTCTAGTGTGGAAAACAAAGACGATAGAAGTCGGCAACACCCGATTAACTATTGCGGTCACGACTCAAAAGCAATTGGCTCGAAAGGGGAATGCAAAAGGAAACTTGTCAGCTCATCCCACCCACATGAACATGACGTTGGAGGGGGGGGGATGGCGAGAACTTTTTGGCCCTTCATTCTTGGCACAAAACTGGAGATATTACTCTTCACGCGTCCCCAAATTGAAGGTGAAAGTGATGTTCTAATGCTTGGGACAATCAATATATCTTAGGGCATGGGACCCCAACAACTAGAAAGAGAGCGATATCTTGGCTTTAATAAGTTAAAGAAAGGCTCCAAAATAATCAGATTGTGGGTCAAAAGATTTCATCGTGTAGCCAAAGGCTCTAGTTTATGTCCCCACGCGTCTAATGGGTGACGCAATCCGAGCAAAACCACAGAAGTCTCGACTCGTTTTTGAACTTATATGGACATTTGCTACTGTTCCTCCATGTCTCTTTCACGTTGAGGGGGAGAGAGAGAGAGAGAGACACTTGTGTTGTGGTGATTAAGGAGTTCTTCACCATGAATCGTTTTCACAGCTGTATAAAGCGCAATTAACGAATGAAAAAAGTATCGATTATGATCGCCGCTTTATAGGGTCGTAACAAAAACAGACACGTTGGACGTGCACCGCATTTTGTTGGAGGGGTTCAAAGTCGATGATGAAGACCTTAGTTGTTTTCCCGATAAGTTTTTACGGGCTTGTGATAAGCTACAGTTTTACATAGTACTTGGCACTGTGAGTGATGATGCGCGTGATTGTCGGATCCTTTGAGAGTTGATAGATGACTTGGCATCTTTTCAAGAAGGGATTCAAGAAGTCGTCGATAAGATCCTCAGTTCATCCGAGGAGAGAGTAGGAGAAATTTGGAGAACGCCCTGGCGTGTTTTAATTATATGCAATGTGCACTCCACCCCCTTAATTCGATAGCTATTACGACTCTATTTTATCACGGTTACAAGTATGCTTTGCGATTGTATCGGACCCGATCGATCCCCCCGATTAGATTAAGAGCATCTCCGTTAGCTCCCTAATGTACCGATGAGCCAACTAAACAGTCTTTAACCCGCTCATCACATAAAAAGCCGAATCGAACAGTGCATGGATGGGAAGAAATGCTTTTGATATTAAAAGGGTATAAAGCAACCTCTTTGCCACGTCGAGGGACAACGTCAAGATAAGGGTGCTGCCGCGTTTTGTTTATCGTTTCTTTTCGCGTACGGGGAAGATAGCCTTCTGATTCTCTCTCTCTCTCTCTCCTCAAATTCGATCCTCGCAAACTTTTTTGTAGCATCCTCGTCAAGTCATCAAGGGTGTCCTCCACGTGTTTTGCTCCTGTTCAATCAATTTGGGGAGTGTTCTTGGCGAAAATTATCCTATCGATCCTAAATTTATTATTCAAATTTTATCAATTTAATATTAAATTTTTGTGTAACATTTCGATGCAGCCATTATGCTCGATTTTTACCGGAAATCGTTGATGTGGCGTATGACGGGCGACGATGATTGGACCGCCGCATCACATTGGAATTTCCCCTTTCTTACGGTGTGAGCAAGGTTAATTTATGGACGCTTTGAACACGAGACGGTGAAGGGATCGCATTCCCCCTTCCTGACGGCCCCTCACGAGTCACGAGAAGATTTTGCCCTTTGCCCTCACAAGATGAGGCACCACCGGGTATGAATTCCGCGTGCCTCGCGCTCGTCCCTACGAAACACCCTGCTTCTAATGTATGTTGTACAAACTAGTTTCGTGCAGCGTTAATTCTTTTTGTCTATTGCTCTTGCACAACCCTCCAAAAAAACGAAAAAAATAAAAATAGAGAAGTCTTACAAAATTATAAAAACTAGTGTTGGGCACCGGGCCAAGACGTGGCATAGGATATTATAATTAGACATGGGAAATCCCTTTGAACCTGCTCGTTTCCTATCTTTCCCATCGCAAAACATCGAATATAAAAACCCAAATACGGTATCATCCGATCTCATTAAGCATCTTGGAGTACTATCAAAAGGTTCAAGACTAAATCGGTAAAACTGCAAAGTTTAGGCCCCGATGCTACCGATCGGGGCCTCTACCGCCTGTTTGCCAGCATACTGGCGGCGAGATGCATAGAGGCGTCCCTTATTTTCACGTGTCAGTGCTCACACGTCCAGCCCCTCTCGTTAGGGGATAGTTTCTCTTCCCTCATCCTAAAAATTACCCTCGTAGTGTTCGGACGAAATAATTTAAGGATTTGCTTGGGTCTAACGGTATTTTTATATGTAAATGTTTTAGTACCCCTATAAGAAGGGAACTAAATAAACTTCTACCGAGTCCATTTAAAGAATAAGACAATCAAGGATAAATTTCGCCGCGGCCACTGAACTTTAGCGATTTCTCGACTAGGTCACTAAGGTTTCGATTTTAATGCCCGATGCACTAAAGTTTCGAATTCCGATACATTTCTATCGGAATTCGGTTTATTGTCCGTGGAATGCAGAAGAAGCAACGCCCATGTTAAAAAGTTTGCTAGATTTTGATTGAAATATTGATTGGATTTCGGGTCACAGCGCATCAATTACAAAGATACTATAATCAAGGGCTAATTTCCAACCCCAATTCTACCTCGAACTTTTTTTTTTGTCTAAAAAAATATTTCCAACTTTCACACTAGTCTCGAATTTACCCACGTGTCCAAAAACTACCATCGATTTCTTCGAAATTATTAACATTAGGAGGGTGCTGTTATTCCTTATAAAGCGGGGGCGTTGATGATCGACCCGGGTTCTAATGGTGAACATCTAATTGGCCCTGTTGCTGATTGTTGTGAAGAAATTAGCGCAGATTTGTGGACGTATGGTTTGGGACTAAGATGAAAGTCGACAACGAAACGAAGCCGGGACAGAATTGGGATCGGATCGGACCGGACCGGACCTGAGCTTAGGGACTTTTTATTTTATGGAATTATGCCTTCAATTAGAATATAATTAGATCGCACGAGTTGAAATCAAAATAAAGATTCCTGTGGACACCTCCAAAACGCTGCCAAATCAACGCCGTCCATTTGACCAAGAGAAGCGCCGATCTTACCATCACCACCACCGTCATCGCCACCCACGTCATCGCCACCGTCATCATCACCGCACGTCTGGACGGTGGGGCCGACAGGTCGTGACGTGGCAAGCCCCCATTGGTCCGACCCATCGAAATGATTTTCAAACGCGGGCACCATCGTTTACTGGTGGCGGCTTAAACTTATTCCAAAGTTTAGGTGTTACAGATGTCTAATTGAATGAACATTTTCCTAATTTATCCTAAAGTGTTTGTGCCGAGTTTTGTCGCGAATTCGATCACAAAAACGGAAGCTTCGTCTGTGCAGATCAAGGCCGACCGATCCGTCTACCTCGCCTGTCTAAATAAAGATTTGGAAAAAAAAAGTCGTTAGATTAAATAGGTCACGATGCTATTTTAATATAATCCCCGACATATTTACCCACGTCTCAAAATGCGATAAGGATGATGTAGCATGACGTCGGCACGAGGAATTGCATGAATTGTCCCCCCCCTCTCCCAAATTACTTTACGGGAAAATATCGTGGCAACCCCGAAAGTAAATATGAATTTCAAAGTCATCATCTTCGCCACGTAAATATAAAAAAAGTGTATAATTACAAAGATCATAACATGGGGGAGGAAACTCTTGCCGTCGCTTGTTCCATGAGTAAAGCTAAATAAAAATAAAAATTTATTTTTGCTTCTTGCTTTCCTTATTTCCAAATGCCATAAGCCAACACGATATAGGCACGAGAAATTATACAAATTGCCCTCTACTTACTTCACGGGAAAATACTTATCTTTTCGCGTCGCGCCTCACAAGCTAGAGCTGGCGACCCGAAAATAAATACGAATGTCCACGTCATCATCTTCGCCGCGTAAGTATAAAAAAAAAAAAAGGAAGAGAAAAGAAGAGGGTGTACAATTACAATATTATAAGGGAGGAGGAAACCGTCATCGTTGCTTCTTCCTAACAAAAATTTGAAGTCGAGCGCGAGATGCTTCCAAGGACGTGGGCGCGTGCGGGCACGCGCGGGCAGACGCGCTCGCTAGGAAAAGAGCCCCCCGACCTGCCCTATAATTACGAAAGTGCCATTTGACTCGTCCCCCGGCGAAAACCGTGTCCTCAAACCCGGCGCCCCTCGTTTTCGTCCTCCTCCTCCTCCTCCTCCTTCCCTCCCAACACGGCGCTCCCCGTCAATTCCCGGTCTCTCCCGTTCCGCTCCTGTCTAAACCCTTGACCACGAAAAGCTTCGGACAACTTTCTATGTCGAGATCGGACCTAACCCACGTTTCCTGGAAATCCCAATCTTCGCCCGATCTCGTCCTAGACTTTTGCTCGCGGCAATCGGCCCTTGGACCTTTTCGGCCGCCCTCGGGAAAACGTCTCGTTTTTATCGGAATTGGCAGCGATTTAAAGGCACGAATTCCGTATCTCGGATTGGATTGATCCCGACTCCAGTATATGATGGAGCACATGATAGATAGGTCGCGAACGATTAATCCTTGATTCGAAGTGCCGACGTGGACGATCTGTCTCTGATTGGATCGGAGAGAGATGGGCTCCTAAGTCGGCGTCGGGAAATTTCGACCGAGATGCCACCCGGCTGCTGAACCTAAAGGGTCTTGGGTTCTTAGCTTGTCTAACATCAACATCGTTCTTTTATTTTTTCTCCTCTCTCGACCAAACTTCGATATACGTGATTTTTTTAATAGATGGTTTTAGTCGGACACGCATAATTATTGGATAAGACCCATTTGGAACCTGCTACAATTATGGAGCTCGCAGGAGTTGGGAAAGTCTAAGGATGTCCGTGATATTCAAAGGTCAAAGATATCACATGAAAAAATCACCAAGTTGCCCCGAATGAAGCATGTCCCTCTTCTTTAAGATAGCTCGTTAGGACACACATGAGAAGTACAAACACACATGTCCAATTTGTCCCATTTGTAATTCCTTTCCTTGCCCCCCCCCCCCCGTCGATCAACCGTTGGAAGTCAACCATGTCTGTCCGATAAAAAGCTTCTCGTTTGAATTCTCAAATGCTGACGGAAAGTAACCCTACGGAAAAGTCCACAATTCCCAAGAAAAACGAGCTGATCACCACTAACCCACTAGTTAAATTTACTTTGAAAAGCTATTAAATCTTGACATTTTCGCAGAAACTGGTCGAAATCTTCAAGTCCACCACAACCAAAAACAAAGGGGACACTTGGCCTAAAAGGTCCACTTCACCCGCAAGCAAAGAACAGACAGATTCGACAGTTGAAAACGAGTAAGGAAGGACGATCAGGTCGCGCGGTGGGGGGTTCATGGTGTTCTGAGGAAGCTGCCTGCTACAGTCGGCACGTCACTTCCAAAGGGTTTGTTTTTGTGACAATGAAAGCGAAGTTCCCACGCACGCGGCTCACCCCCACACCGGAAATGGAGATATATTCTTCTTGCCAGGGGTACTGACGTGATTTCGTGTCCCTCCCGCTCCGCCCCCTCCAGCGGGTGGCAAGCGTAATTTTGTTGACCCAGAGAGGGCAATTCTTTTTATATGGGTAATAGCCTTATAAGTTGGGTATAGAGCTCCACACATGCACACTTTTAGGAGAGAGAGAGAGGGCAGACAGATGGACAGAGCAGAAAGAGAGGCAGGGGCAAGTTGGTGGTTTCTTGTTCTTGAAGAGTCAGGGAGCTGAGCTGAGCTGAGCTGAGGTGAGGTTAACCGAGAGTTCTGTGGCTCAGGTAAGCAATATGATATGTCTTTTGAGCTCTTGATTGAGTACGAATTTGAAAGATGGTTGTGATTTTCATCGAAGTTACGTGAGGGTGTTCTGTCTTATCCCCGTGAAGTACTCTTCTTGTACGATTTTCCCGGACAAATTTGCGTCTTTTCATGGTTGACGGATTCTTGATTGAGCCCGAATGTTGTTTTCGTGATTTTTGGTAAGATGGGTATGTCGTAGAATTCTGGGGAGGTGTTTTCTCAGCTGATATGGCTCATGAAGATTGCAACTTTTGCATGAATTTGGCTTCCTCCTTTGACCTTCTGATGGGTGATTTGGGTTGGGGAATCAAAATTAAGTTCCCTGCTTATCAAATTGGCTGGTTGATTTCTGTTGGGATCTGGTTTATACGCCAAAATTTCTAGCTTTTTGATCCAAAGTGCAGGGCTAGCTGTTTCAGTGGAACCTGTTGTTGGTCAGAATTTCATATACATAAAAAATTTCCCCCGTCCCACGGTAGGTTTTGCAGCCGCTATAAGATGCCTTTTCTGTCTCTTTTGTTGGTTCTTTTTTACTGTTTGTGTCAACGATGGCAGAGACTAAGGAATGAACATGGTGGCTAAAGTAGTAACTTTTTTCTAATCTTTCATGTGATTTGTGTAATTGGGATTAATGCATTGTTCTTCTACTTTCTTTTGATTTTTAGTCCCTACTCGTTTATGCCTTTAATAAGCTACACGAGTTACTAGAAGAGAATGGATATTGATTTTGTTCATATATGTGGATGAGGTGTTTGAAACGATCAATGATTGTAATTGACACTGTACCTTTTCCCCCCCAGTGGTTTCAGATATTGCGAAATTTACACATCGGTGCGAGGAATCACTTTGCTGCTGTTGCTGCTGAGTATCGTATTAAGGAATTCTATGGTGCGATGAAACCAGATCACTGGTTTTGAGATTGCCATGTTTGTTCTTGTGGCCTGAGTGATGTTGTGGATTACATAAAAGATTCTGCTAGAAAGCTTCCAGTATTATCCGCAAGTCAATCACCTCGAATCCTCCTAAATGCAAACATCTGGGAACCGCCAGAATTCGGCTGGCATCCATGGGTTATACCATCAACCCGTGCAAGACATCGACCCTTATTATATGCCTAATTTTCAGATCGTGGAAAACAATGTCAGTCCAGACATTGGCAGCCAAGGGACTAATTTCACCTTTCAGGCTTACAATGAGCAGTTCTATACCCTCGAATCTGCTCCAGC
The DNA here is from genome assembly GCA_031216405.1 of Syzygium malaccense. Classification (NCBI taxonomy): domain Eukaryota; kingdom Viridiplantae; phylum Streptophyta; class Magnoliopsida; order Myrtales; family Myrtaceae; genus Syzygium; species Syzygium malaccense. The sequence continues at coordinate 2,869,503 of CM062256.1, read as the reverse complement.
TGTTTCCGGTTTTGTTTCGTACGATTCCCCTTCGGCTGTGAGCGTCGCGTCTAACAGGAGTCCCTTCTCGACTCAAGGTTCACACTCGTTTGTGTCAGATGCGCAACATTCTTCCGACAATCTTTATGGGTCGCCCATCAGTGGTTCTTCAGTGGCTTGTGGTGGCAACCAGATGTGGGACAAGCTGAGGGAGCTGGAAAATTCGTTGCTTGGACCTGAATCTGATTTCAGTGATAGCTGCAATTGTTGCCTAAATAGCGGGAGCCACCAATTCACGTCAACCGGGCAGTGGGATGTAAATCAGATTATAGAGATGAACCCTGGATTGGATTTGAAGCAAGTGCTCATTGCCTGTGCACAAGCAATTGCCGAAGCTGACATGCCTAAGACGGCTGGTTTGATGGAGTTGTTGGAGAGGATTGTATCTGTCTCGGGAGATCCAATCCAACGGTTGGGTGCTTACTTATTGGAAGGGCTTAAAGCGAGATTGGAATCATCTGGGAGCATAATCTACAGAAAGCTCAAGTGCAAAGAGCCCACTAGCTCGGAATTGATGTCTTACATGCACATCCTCTATCAGATTTGTCCATACTGGAAGTTTGCCTACCAGTCGGCAAATGTCGTGATCGGGGAAGCTATAAAGTATGAGTCAAGAATCCACATAATTGACTTCCAGATCGCTCAAGGAAGCCAGTGGATCACTCTTATCCAGGCTCTTGCAGGACGAGTGGGTGGGCCCCCTCTTATTCGCATCACTGGTGTTGATGACGCCCAGTCAGCTCATGCGCGCGGAGGGGGGCTCAGCATTGTCGGGCAGAGGCTAGCGAAGGTTGCTGAGTCATGTGGAGTGCTATTTGAGTTCCACAGTGCCGCCATGTGTGGAAGTGAGGTCGAACGAAAGGACCTCGGAGAGCGGCCTGGAGAAGCTATAGTCGTGAATTTTCCCTATGTTTTGCATCATATGCCAGATGAAAGCGTCAGTACCCATAACCACCGTGATCGGCTGCTACGATTGGTTAAGAGTCTATCCCCAAAGGTGGTCACCCTCGTGGAGCAAGAGTCTAACACCAACACGTCACCATTCTTTTATAGGTTCACAGAGACTTTGGACTATTATACAGCTATGTTCGAGTCAATTGATGTGGCGCGCCCACGGGATGACAAGCAAAGGATCAGTGCGGAGCAGCATTGCGTCGCCAGGGACATAGTCAACATGATAGCTTGTGAGGGCATGGAAAGGGTCGAAAGGCACGAACTTTTGGGGAAATGGAGGTCAAGGTTTAGGATGGCCGGATTTCAACAGTTCCCGTTGAGTCCTGCAGTTACTTATGCTATCAGAGATCTGTTAAGGGAATATAACGAGAAGTATAGAATCGAAGAGAGGGACGGAGCTCTTTATCTCCACTGGATGAATCGAGCTATGGCAACTTCTTCTGCGTGGTGGTGAAACTTGTAGGTTTTGATGAGTGAAATCTGTAAAGTTTTGTACTAGTTGTAGTTCATGTTTAGCTTGATGATTAGCTTAAATTCTACTTCTATAGGATCAAGGGAGCAATGTTTAGAACTTCCACTACGCTGTCATAAAATCCCCAACTTGAATCTGGAAGGAAAAAAAGTCTTTCTAAACGTCTGCTCGGGAATGAAGCAGATAGTATATTCTTACGCTACTCTTTGAATCTCTGTTTTGCCCTTGGTGTGTTAATTTAGCTGATTCGTGGAGAACTCCGATTACATATGGTACTGGTACTATCTGTGCAAACAATAAGACGTTAGTATTGGGTAATGGAATGCACTGGCAGCAGGGAAGGTGAATTCTTTTGTCAAAGTTCAGTTCTTGCTCAATGAAGTCTTCAGCACTAAGAAAAAGGCTGTTGTACTCGTGAAATTGACATGAGTTGGCTATCTTTCTAGGCAAATCTCACGGTATCTGCGTTTCCACACTGCATCACTCCAGAAGTAGCTTTAGTGAACTCAGTTTCCTGCTGATCGTTCAGTAACAAGAGTGAGACGTAATAAAGCACGTACAAGTTCATTTTAAATATTGGAAGGGGCTTTTGGCTCCTGTACAAATGCATGCAGCTCCTGACACTAGGAGGCAAAAAGTATTGCTCCTGGCCAAGAAAGCACCCAAAGCACAAGTTTTTCCGTTACATTAATCTGTATATTTTACAAACAGCATCATGAGCCTAAGACGACCGGAGCTATGTAAGTGATTCAAATCAAAGAGAAGACTGAGCTATGTACAAGCTCATTTATGGCTTCTTGATGCGTGACAAACCATTATCAAGGTATCTTGAATGTCAAAAAAGTTTCCTTGTGCTCCTCCTTCCTCACCAATACTCCCGACAAGTGCACGAACCTTCAAGAAAATGATGGAAGCGGTTACGATCCCTAACTATGATCTCCCTGTTGTAAATCTTGGAGATAAGTTTTATGACCAAATGACAATCATCACATATTCGTAAATTCTTAACAATTCTGAGAGGAGTTCTGGGAGTTGTACTGAGAAGTCCGAAAGCAATAGCCAGCTTCTCACTATGATGAGCCAATGCAATCTCTTTCTGTCTCTCATCAAGATCTTGTGAAACTAAAGAAGTTAGCGGTTTGTACCCAGCAAGCTTCAATTTTTTGAATATCTCACTCAACATTTGGTAAATCTTCTCGGTCCATGGGTGTGACTTATCGCCGGCAACGAATTCATAAACTGCATTGTCCACTTCAATGGAACTGCTGCCAGGAACCTTCTCAATATTTACATTCCTCATCATTTTTCTCACGTGAATAACTTTGTCCCACTTCTTTTCTTGGGTATACATGTTTGACAAGAGAACATAATTCCCGTCGGCATGTGGTTCCAATTCAAGAAGATTGACTGTGGCTTCTTCTGCTAGGTCAGTGTCCTTGTAGACTCTGCAACCTCCAAGAAGGGCCCTCCAAACAGCAGCATCCGGTGCGGATGGCATCCTTCTAATGAGCTCCCTAGCCTCTTGAAGTCGCCCTGCACGAGCGAACATATCAACCATGCAACCATAATGTTCAATTTTAGGAGTAACGCCGTAAACATCACTCATGCATGTGAAGTATGTCCATCCCTCATCTACAAGGCCCATGTGGCTGCATGCACTCAAAACCCCAACAAAGGTAACATCATTGGGTTTAATTCCTTCAGCTATCATTTTGGAGAAGAACTCGAGAGCGGCTTGGCCAGATCCATGGTTAGCAAGCCCCAGAATGGCAGAACTCCATGTGAGGACGTCCCTTCTGTCCATTCGATTAAATACACACAATGAGCTGTCCATGTCGCCGCACTTCGCATACATGTCCACAAGTGAAGTGCCAAGCTTCATATCTACTTCAATCCTAGTTCTCTGTATGTACTCGTGGATCATTTTGCCCATTCCCAGTGCACCTATGTCTCCACAGGCACCCAATACACTCACCATCGTGACGTTGTCTGGCACCACATTTGCTAATTGCATCTCGTGAAACAGCTTCAACGCCTCATTAGACTGCCGAGTCCTCGCATAAGCTCCAATCATGCAACTCCAAGAAACTACATCTCTTTGCCTAGCATTGTCGAACAGCTTTCTTGCCTCCACAACATCACCGACCGTGGCGTACCCATGAATCATGGTATTCCACGAAACCAAGTCTCTCTCAAGCATTTTATCGAACAAGTCACGTGCCAACTGAATTTCACCAATCCTCACATACTCAGCCAACAGCGCATTATATGAAACCAAATCCGGTTCCTTCGAATCATCTAAAATCCTCTTCGAAATCTCTACAGAACCCAGTCTCGCGTACATCTCAATCAAAGCAGTTTGAACAAACAAATCCGATTCGAACCCAATTTTCATCCCCTGAGCATGCACCGTTCGACCATTATCACCATCCATCAACCTACCACACGCCTGAACCACCAGAGAAAGACTAAAACTGTCGCAAAAGACTCCGTCTTGACGGCGCATTCGGAGAAACAGAGACACGGTCTCGTGGGGCCTCTGGGAAATCAAATTAGCGCGCATCATGGTGTTGAAAATGAACGCATCGGGGGACGAGACCGAGTCAAAAATGGAGCGAGCATAAGGCAACAGATCGCCGGGCGCAGAGGAATGCGCGAGCAGCGTCCGCAAGAGCTTGGCGACGACGCAGTTGTCGGCATCGAGACGGGTTTTCAGGACGAGGGCGTGCGCTTGTCGGAGGTGGCCGAGGCTCTTGGAATTGCGGAGGAGAGACATGGCCTTTCGCTCCATGGTTCTTGCTCTTGAGCGCCGGTTTTGGGAAGACAATTTCATGGGACAGTGTCGGTGTGGGTCGATGCGCTTGGAGTTGCAGAGTCCGAGGCCGTACTTGGGGGGAAGTTGGAACGAGCGCGAGGGAGGAACGATCATCAACGGCTTTTAACGGTCCCATGTTTCAAGGCTGTACTCTTTCCCGCGCTTTTGTAGGACGTTGAATGTTACATGACTCGTTGATTTAGTATGTGATTAGAGATTGTAAATCGATCTTGCATTGGATAATGACACAAACGATCCATGAATTTTAATCCGATGTGTTATGTGGTCTTTGAACTTTTAGTTTGTTTAATATGGTCCTCGAATTTTAACCCAATGTACAATGTGATTCTTGAACTTTTAATTCGTTCAATATGGTCCCTCAACTTTTAGTTCGAAGACAATATTGAACATTTTTATATAGTTCGGAAATTAATTTGTATCAATTTATCTATCTATATATATAAAGGAGTACTCACAACTTCAATTATATCGAACACGAGAAAAAGGAAGAAGACAGGATTATCCAATTGAAATTTATAGGAGCATAACAAAGGGTGGCTCAGTCGGTAAATAATCCTAAGAGGGAAATGTTGTGCGTTTGGAAATCTTACTCAACATAATTTCTAGCAATTATGCATCACCAAATAGGGCAAATAAGTACAAATACCGCGGAGCATCGTTCATAGGTGGCACGTGAAATGAGAAAGAAAGAGAAGGTATCTTGTAATTGTCATATCACGTGGTAATGACAAGTGGAAAAATTGGCCAGTGCAGTGTTAGAGAATTAAAATTCATAAGTAAAAGTTGATTGGGATGCATATAATATGGGTGGTTATATAATTCGTCGATCATGTCGTATCAATCACAATCGATGCATAAAATACTTTACAGAGAGAAGAGGGAGGATGGTGTTAACGTGGAAGTTAAGGTATGAACACATGTGGTTGCATGGTGGGAATCATGTTGTTTGTTGACATGAAGAGAGACATTTGGGGCTCATGTGGAAATGAGAAGGAAGATATATGCGGTCCTTAATTTACCGCAAGATAGCTCCTTAGGTTGTAATGGATCGAAACTGCCTACTTTTCGTCGTAAAACCTATTCAAAATGTGATAACACACAAAAAAACGTTAAAACTTATACGATTGACAATTGTGATTTACTCTTTTTCTGATCTAACGATTATCGAAGGGCTGGGAATTCATTTCCCAAAGTTCTTTACAAAAACCCAATTATTGCATGGCAATTTCTATGCTACAGTTAATGGCAAATCATTATGTCAATGTATCTATGTTGGATGAGAGATGACACAAAAGAGTACGATGTAAGAAGCATCATTTTTTTTTTAAGAAGCATCATTCAATGGTTGATAAAAGTGACTGAATGTTTAGGTCACAGAACAATAAAAGCTACCATTTTTTGCATATGCCAAATGAACGTTATACCACCATTATCCGAAGGAACTCATGTCCAATTTTAATATGAATTCTCAAAGATTCAATTGTCCAAAAATATATGAGGCGCACTCACGTGAAGTATCCAATAATTCTTCACGAGAAAGGAGCGAGACAGAGAAATGGGATGTTGACACAGGAAGAGAGGGCAAACACAGAGAGAGAGAGAGAGAGAGAGAGAGAGAGAGAGAGAGAGAGAGAGAGAGAGAGAGAGAGAGAGAGAGAGAGAGAGAGAGAGAGAGAGAGAGAGAGAGAGAGAGAGAGAGAGAGAGAGAGAGAGAGAGATGGAACTATGTGTGGCAAAAGTGACGAAAAATAGTTAGAAGTCGATGGTTGGGCAGCTAGTTGGGTCGTTCGATGATTTCTAGCTCAAGAATTGTAGGGTAGCTATTCGAGTCTCAACGATAATTATTAAAAATCGATTAAATTACTCTTAAACTTAACCCGTATGGTTGTCATAATTGGTTGAGGCATTGGCGGACTTCTTCCAGGGAACAATAAGTTTACACTGAAACTATTAATAGCTGGATCTCCATACCCGTGCCTTAAATTATCGCAAGTAAATTTACACCGAAACTATAAACTCTTATACGAAGACGGCAACATTGGTAGGAGGGTCCGTTCTTTGAAAAGGTCTGTTGAAAGAATGGTCACTTTCATACTTGCCACGTGGCAAATACAGAGGTAAAGTGAAGTGTCACGTGATGTGACATGTGGCATAGTTTTGCCACGTGGTGCACATTGACCAATAAGCTTTTAAATTAATGGTCTGTCATTAGCTAGTTTCTATTGGATTTAAACTTTTATAAATAAATATAGAGAAATCATATGATTGTTTCATCTCTTATGAACTTAAATAAATGGATAAATTAGAGAAGGCATTTTCATTTACACTCTATCATCTCCCAATTTCTATATGCTATTTATATTTAGTTCAAATACTAGGAAACGTATAAAGAGAAAATCAAAGATTTTTTTTTCTCTCTTTTTGAGTTTAAGATTGAAATAGTATAACTAGAAAGTAGTTTAGATTATGTTCATCACTAACATGGCTTATTTAAAACGTAATTCCTTAATTGCATTTGTAAACAACGAAAATTTTGAGCCAAATATAAAGTTATGCATAAATATTTTAGTGCTCAACAATTCTTATTGTCAAGCATTATCATACAAATGGCAAAAAGGTAACTCAAAAACCCCACATTTAAGAATTGGAATGCTATTAGTAACTTAAATGGCGTCATAATCAGAAATTAAGGCATCTAGACATGGCAAATAGGCCGGAATGACTACTGGGCCGAGGATCATAAGCAATTATCATTTAATATCAATTTTTACTATAAAATTATTCTAATAAATATATTAAAACCCAATACCCTTCGGCCAAGGGCCATTCGAATGTCATTCTATAAATAACTCACATCCGCACAAAGGTGTTGAAATACTCTTATTTTCAATCTTTCAAAACTTATTGAACTTCAATTCATCTTTTGTTCTTCAATCTACAGAATTTCAAAAAAAGATAAAAGGTAAAAATTTTTAAAAATAGACTATAGCATCGGGTTGTTGAAGGGGGTAGTGGCGCCCCCCTGCTTGGCCAGTGACCCTCGCTTGAGTCACGCAACGGTGGCGAGCCAACGAAGCTACGACATCCTCACCTTGAGCCAAAACGCCGATGTCTAGTACTATTTAGCATTTTTTACATTTTAATCTCACTTAATTGAAAATTAATCAAGGTTTGACAAAAAAAATTTTGAGACTTGGTTTACACTTTAAATAAAAAAGGGTTAAAACCACGAGAAACCCCAAACTGGTGCACCTGTGACAAATTTACCCTATATTATTTTTTTGACCACAAAAAACTCTGAACTGGTACACCTGTAACAATTTTATCCCGAATTAATTTTTTGATCACAAAAAACTCTGAACTGGTACACCTGTGATAATTTTACACTGAACTAATTTTTTGACCACCAAAAATCCCAAACTTGTATATTTGTAACAAATTTATCCTCCGTTAGTTTCCGTTAAATTTTACAGTCAAATTGCTAAGTTTGATGACGCATGGTAGTTGACCGGTATACCAATTTGAGATTTTACCTCTCCGTTTATCACAAGTTTACCAATTTGTGGTTTTTTGTGATATTAATCAAATTTAACGGAGGGTAAATTTGTCATAAGTATACTAGTTTAGGGTTTTTGACAGTCAAAAAATTAGTTTGGGGTAAATTTATCATATGTGTACCAGTTTGGGATTTTTGGTGGTCAAAAAATTAGTTCGAGGTAAATTTGTCATAAGTGTATCAGTTTTGGGCTTTTGATGGTCAAAAAAATTGTTCGAGGTAAATTTGTCATAGGTATACTAGTTTGGGATTTTTGATGGCAGGATAAAATTATCACACGTGTACCAGTTTTGAATTTTTTGTGGTATTAACCCAATAAAAAAAGGCCACGTTTGCGTTTTTTGTTATTCAAATAGGACGAAGTTTACAGAGGGACATAATTGTACAAATTTGATAAGTTTTAAAATTTACTGCACTATTTAAAAGTTTTAAAACCCAATTACACGGTTATGACAGGTTTTACAATTTTTGGCGTACTTACTTAAGGAAAAAGAAAAGAAAAGAAAAGAATAGTAATGAGTTCATGACTAGAGGCCTGTATTGATTGTCGAGCGTTGTCTCTTTTCTCAAAACTCCTTCGAGCCGCTCCTCCTATTTTCTGTCAAATTTGATTAACAAGACCCAGCACAATTTCTTCGGCCTATAATCCATATGATCAAGTCTCTAAATCATGCAAAATCGCCTTAGGATAAATCTGATAAAGAGCATGTCTTGTCATATAAAGCACGCTTGGAACTCTTCTCCGTAAATCAACACCATGCATCCAAACGCACGTACATATATGCACAAAGAACAATCTCTACTCAAGTTCAGCAAACAATATCGATTTATATCTTCCTATTCATAATGTGTGTGTTATACTTATGATGATTCGTGCAACAATCCCATCTTGCATGTGGGATTGGGGCACAGGGAAGACTACTCAACACCCACACGCTGGCAACTTAACAATTTGAGAGCATTACAATGTCCCATAACCATCTTTTTAACTAATTAATCCGAGACCATTCACCTTGTTAAAGTATAATCTGTTCTAACCTTTCTTATCATCCGTTTCCACCTGGTAGGATTAGGGCTCTCATTAACTATAATATCCTAGTTTATCCCTTTAGAATGGGAGCCATTTTCACTGTAGAAAGCAGATATGGACATAATACAAATCAAATGCACGCCTTGTCTCTTATTCCTCATAACTCACAACTCTCTCTCTCTCTCTCAAGAGCCTCGAAGTTTTCGAAAGCCTTTCTTGATTATAGTAAGTTTGAGAGGAGAGAGAGAGGGAGAGAGGGGCGCTTGTGCTGCACAAAAGAAGCATCCATTAAGCATTTGCAGCTTTCGCTTTGTGCATGCCATTCCAATCCAAGGACTCCAAGACAAAAAGAAATTGGTGCGAGAGAAGAAGAGAAAGAATGTTGGTACCTTTTCTTTTGTCATTGCATTATTGTTCAATCAAAGGCACTCTCCTCCACAAAAAGCAACACTCCCTAAGATTATTCTCTCCCTCTCTCTCTTCTAAGAAACCATTGTCCCTTTCAACCCCTTCACGCTCCCCCCACCACCACTTCTCTCCTACTTCCTCTTTTCTCCAACATGAAAAGAAAAATCTTAAACCTAGAAGAGAGAGAGAGAGAGCTGTTTAAGGGCATTTCCCTATATAATGATTTTGATAAAAAAAATTTACCAAGAATATTCATTGGTGATTGAGTTTCAAAAGCACTTAAAATATTTTGTTGTGAGATCAACAATTAATAGACTTTTTGGAATTCATATCGGACTGACCAATTTAACTAGAGTATTTGTTGAGTTTCTTAAACAGTTTTCATTCGGCCAATATTTTCCCGTCCAATCTATTTTGGCTGATTCAACTCAATTTAACTACGTCCAGCAATATGATTTGATTTTAAGTACAATATTGAAAACACTGCGTTTGAACGACTTTTGAAAGTCTATCATATCAAAACCAAACCCCACCGAGAAAAGGAATGAAGGATGGCTCCATCTCCAAAGCTTATGTGAGAAAGTGGCATTTGTGGGGGACAAGAGGACAGAGCATCACCCAACCTTTTGTTCTTCCAAACACACCCTTCCATGTGCTAGTCTCTTTCAATTCCTTTGGACTCTTCTCTTCACACTCTTCCTCTTTAGCCTCCCACTTTTGCCACTCCATCCACATACAGTTCCACACTAAAGAAGCCCCCCTCATTAGATTGACCGCTTGACCTTTTCTGTTTGGACCTTCCAACCTTGCAGCCGATTCTCATTTCCCTCTTTTTAAAAAAGAATCACTAAAGAATTTTCTTGGAGTACTAAATATTCATAGAATAGTTCAAAACAACATAAAGTTATTTCCATTGCCCACATGCTCTATATATATGTTGTATGCATTAGAACTACACACGTTACGTGAATCCATTCAATCCAAGAACCCTCAAGAGCCCAACTCATATAGGCAACCATCCATCAACCCCAGTTTTCAAGCAAAAAATGGGTGTTGGAGAGAGCCCCATCATGATCCAATCCTCCATTGCTCTTCTGCAAGAGAGATTCAGGCAATTACAAAAGGTGAAGGAGATGAGAGAGGAGAGACAGATCTTGAAGTTGCTCACAGAACCTAATAACAAGGTTTTGAGCCCCACAGCATCACCACCACCATCACATTGTGAGCCATTAGGGTTTTTCTTCCATCATCCCGAAGTGATGGTGAATAATATTTATCCTACTTGTTCATCCCCTCCTCAACTCTCTCTTTCCCTCTGGCCGAGCCCACAAAGCAATTGCTCGCATCTTCAGTGTGTTGAAGCGCCGGCGCTCGTCACGAGTCTGTGGCCTGTGGAGTCCACCTCTTTGCGCGTTTCGTCGACAAAGTATAGGGATTATGATCACTTTGATGATGTCGACACGTCTCTTCATCTGTAAAATAAGAGCACGTTATATACTTTCTTCTAGGCTATATGCTTTATTGGATGAACTTATTATTTGTACCTACTCAGTATGAGCGGAGTTGAGTTTTGCCTGGGTTAATGCGTGGTGCATCGCATGGAAGAATTCTGAACTTTAAGTAGGAAAATATGTTTTTTTTGTAGTAATAGTATGAACTCTGTGTGTTAGATCATCATATGAACATGAATCTTCTCGTATCGAGTCATTTCAAGATTCTCGATATTGCATGAAAAAGCAATACTTGTTTGGAGGAGGCTTGTGATACTACTATATATCGTACGTGTGGAAGATAAAAGACGGCGTTTCAACATTTGAGCGATTTGGAAATCATGTAAAAGTGAGTGGTTTTACATTCACAAACCCGAAACTCCTAACCACCATTTTTTTTTATAACAATGATCAACAAGCTTGCATAATCAACCACTACAAAAAAACACGTTTTTTCCGACGAAATTTCCAACGAAAAATTTGAAAAAATTCGTTGGAAAACGAATTTCCAACGAATTTTCCAACGAAAAAAAATTCGTTGGTAATAGGTCGTTGGAAATTTTTCCAACGAAAAATTTCAATTTTCGTTGGAAATTTGCGATGAATTTTATTTCGTTGGAAAATTCATTGGAAAAATCGTGGGTAAATTCGTTGGAAAAATTACAAAATTTTTTTTCTGGTCGAAAAATCGTGGAAATTTTTTTTCCAACGAAAAATTTTTCGTTGGTAAAATTATAAATGTTTTTTTTTGGTCGAAAAATCGTGGAAATTTTTTTTCTAACGAAAAATTTTTCGTTGGTAAAATTATAAATGTTTTTTTGTCGAAAAATCGTGGAAATTTTTTTTCCAACAAATTTTTTTTTTTTTGAAAAATCGCCCTCGCCGCCGGCGAGGGCCAGCCTCGTCGCCGGCGAGGGCCGAGCTCGCCGGCCATGGTGAGCTCGGGCCTCGCCATGGCCGGCGAGGCCCAGCCTCGTCGCGGGCGAGCCTCGCCGGCGACGAGGCTGGGCCTCGCCGGCCATGGCGAGGCCCGAGCTCACCATGGCCGGCGAGCTCGAGCTCGCCCAGATCTGGGCGAGCTCGGCCCTCGCCGGCGACGAGCTCGAGGTCGCCCAGATCTGGGCGAACTCGAGCTCCCCGGCGACGGCGACGACGTGGCTGAGGCGACGGGCGAGGTGGGGGCCCATGGTGGCGTCGGGGGCGCCGACCGCCGCGGGGGCCTGGCCCTGGATGGCCGTGGCGGCGAGGGAGCCGACGTCGCCCTGGATGGCCGCGGGGGAGGGAGCCGACGTCGCCGAGATCTGGCCGCGGCGGAGGAGCTGTCCATGGCGTCGGAGCCGGAGCCGGAGCCGGAGCCAGAGGAGGAGGGGGGCGGCGAGGGAGGAGGCGGAGCGGGAGGCAGAGGAAGAAGAAGATGGAGGCAGAGGGAGAAGAAGGTGAAGGCAAGAGAGAGAGAGAGAGAGAGAATGTGTTGAGCGCGAATGTGTTGAGCGCGAAAATATGAAGAAGTAGTGTTTTCGTCGCAAAATTCGTGAGAAATTTCCCACGAATTTTGCAACGAAAATTTTACAAACTAAAATAATTGCCCGGAAAATTCAAATTCGTTGGAAATTTCGTTGAAAATTTCCAACGAAAAAAAATTCGTTGGAAATTTTCAACGAATTTTCCAACGAAAATTGTACACGCTGAAATAATTGTCCGAAAATATGAAATTTGTTGGAAAATTCGTTGGAAATTTCCAACGAATTTTCCAACGAATATAAAAAATGCCGAATAGTACCGGTTTTTTTGGAATTCGTTAGAAATTTTGTTGGAAATTTCCAACGAAAAAAAATTCGTTGGAAATTTCCAACGAATTTTCCAACGAAAATTGTACACACTGAAATAATTGCCCAAAAATTGAAACTTGTTGGAAAATTCATTGGAATTTTCCAACGAATTTTTCAACGAATATAAAAAATGCCGAATAGTACCGGTTTTTTGGAATTCGTTGGAAATTTCGTTGGAAATTTCCAACGAATTTTCCAACGAAAATTGTACACACTGAAATAATTACCCGGAAATATCAAATTCGTTGGAAAATTCGTTGGAAATTTCCAACGAATTTTCCAACGAATATAAAAAATGCCGAATAGTACGGGTTTTTGTGTAATTCGTTGGAAATTTCGTTGGAAATTTTCCAACGAAAAAAAATTCGTTGGAAAGTTCCAACGAATTTTGCGACGAAAAAAAATTCGTTGGAAATTTCCAACGAATTTTGCGACGAAAAATTTTTCGTTGGAAATTTCCAACGAATTTTGCGACAAAAAATTTTTCGTTGGACATTTCCAACGAATTTTGCGACAAAAAATTGGTCGTTGGAAATTTCCAACGAATTTTACTTTTCGTTGGAAAATTTGTCGAAAATTTGCGACGAAAATTTTTTCGTCGCAAATTTTCGTGGCAAAAAACCGGTTTTTTTGTAGTGAACTTCAACTTGTGAACCAGATCCTATTTTCTTTAATTTCTCAGTGACTAGTTGTAAACTTCAATATCAAGATCCAATGCAATTCATCGAAAGAAGAACAAGAGGGGGAAAAAAGGCCCACCAACCAAAGTTAAGGGGGCAAGTTTGGAATCTGAGTATAGTTTGTTTTTAAATGAATGATCATATCCATGAAGCATGCATAGTTTCATAGTAAGACCATTTTTCTTACAGACAAGACATGAATCCTCTGAATTTAAAAGTAGGTATACATTGACTCGCTTGTTTTCAGGAGATTATCATGACATGTCGCCTATAAAACAATGGCGTGAATGAGGTACACTACTTTTACAGGTGATCCAACATGTCCCTTTTGGATTGACACTCACGGTCTCTGAAGATGGGCCAGCAGACAAACCCAAAATATATTGTTTCAAATCAGTTCACTCAATGATTCAATCAACACAATTCCTTAGTACGTTAAGGTAGCTGTCTGGGGTGCTAAGTGCATATTATATAACTTGTACTTGCAGTCCTTTTAAGGTCATTTGTCCAAGTCCAAGATGTAATTATTGTCGTCTGTGTTTTTTCACTCTGTTGGTTAATAAAACTTGACAGCAATCAGCCCGTGAAAGATAAAAAGCTCGCGTACAAAACACCCTTCTCTTTTTGGCTTGTTTTTCATTTTATGTCATCATGAAGTGCTAATTTAAACACCTCCAAAGTGATTATAACAAAAGGTTTATGCTAGATGGAAAATGTGACAGTCATAGATTAACTCACTTAAATGTATTGTTCGTTTTGACCCGTTCCACATTAAATCTCATGTTTTGTCCGTTAGCATATGGGTAGGCATTTTCCTAGGAGGTCATCCATCCGTTAGTGCTTTCATGTGAGTACGGTTGATATTAGAGTTGAAATGTTAAACCTTGTCATTACGTCAAAATATGCCTCTCATGAATTAATTCCACTTTTCCATATATAATCCAAAAACGCTGTCTTTATGTTCAGTGCGCAATAGTTAGTTGCCGCCCCTTTTGCTATTGTAGAAGTTTGTCGGGAGCCTCCTCATCCGGTCTTTTAGCATTGAGGATCGCTCCCCACCCTCGTTGGACATGATCATTACTGAAAATGTCATAAGCAAAGTAGTTTTGAACATCACACCAAACTAAACAAAGTCAACAAGTTTACACGAGAGACTAATGACTTGATGAACCCTTGTTGAACACAAGAATTTTGGGCCAGACTTTGTGGCCTATATGTGGACCAAAGCTTAGGCCTCTAGGATAAAAGAACCCAATGAATTTGTTGTTGTGGTCACAATCCAGTTGTCTTGTCCAGTTCAAATCATCTACAGATGGCAGTCAAAAGTCGTTTTTTTTGTAGTCAAAAGCAAAAGTCGTTAAATTGTCTATAAACTCAAGATGCAAGTCCTGTTACTTCCTTAACTATGATGCTTTTAATCAAGTTACTGTTAAAATGACGAGAACGATGGTTGAAATCAGACAATGAACTCGACCAACTAACATAATTTCTTAACTCAACGTCGAGTTGGACTTGATAAGTGATTCTTCATGTTCAAGCTCAATTTGATTGAACTCAATTACTAAAAATCTAATTGAATTTCTTCAGCTTCTCGGTAACTTATAATTAAAGGAACAACATCTTTTTTGTTTTTTCTAAACATATGTTCTATAACAGTCGACTTTGGATGGGGCCACAACTCAACCTCCCTCATGCGAATTCCTTGTTTGACCAACTCGTGACTCTGCACACCACAAGAAAGAAAGTCCCTAGGAGGTGAATTCTTGGGACGTCCGATATTCAAGTCAGTTTGAGCTTTAGAGAAATAAAATTGACAAAGTAATGACTAATGCATATCCAATGTCTCTTACCTTGAATGGTTGATTCTGGGCTATTTACACTTACCTTGATAGCTTGGTGTTCCACAATTTTCGGAATTGTGAAGTCATCCAGTAATCTGTCGTTGTCATGTATGTTGATTCGAACTTCTCTCATAGAAGTCGATACATATAAGTCTGCAGTTTATTGCAGAGCTCTTTATTCCTTATAGATCGAGTGATGGATTAGTTTGGAGATTATCTCAAGCAACAAGGTCAAAATGCGGAACAAAGTACAAAAGCAGCCTTCGAATTCTTGTCGTGATGACTAAGGAATGAATACTTGCATGAACAGTTCTAGCTTTTTGTAAAGGCTGAGGATCTCTTCTTTCCCTTTTCTGTGTCTCATATTGCTGAGACGCGAATGTATGCCTAGTTCTGTGGTGAAGGCAGCTAGAGACGCTCCGACACAAAATGCCGGTGCTCGGATTTGTGCTCGCTCTTCTCCTTCTCGGCTCGGCTCCCAAAAAATCTGTTCAGACCGTGACTCGAGCAGGTAACAACTTTACTTGAAGGAATTTAAACACCGACACAACACGACGCTAGTTAACTGTTCACTAGACACACGAGTCCGACACAATTCAACTCGTTTTCGATGGGTACGGTTACGAAACGCGAATCATCACCAGTTTAGTCGCTGTAGTCCAGATGGGGAAGAGTTCGTGGAGTGGTGCATAGCTGATGAGCAAGCCTCAAGCGAGGAGCTTCAAGTGGCGCTGGACTGGGCGTGCGGGAAGGGAGGAGCGGATTGCAGAGGAATCCAACCCCATCAGCCATGTTTCCTGCCCAACACAGTCAAAGACCATGCTTCCTTCGCTTTCAATAGCTACTACCAAAAGTTCAAGCACAAAGGGGCCACCTGCTACTTCAATTCTGCTGCAATGATCACTGATCTTGACCCCAGTAAGTGCAGAGCTTATTTTTGGATTATCATTGAGAATATCGCAATGATACAGATCCTGAATTTTATTTCGATTTCTGGTGACAGGTCATGGATCGTGCAAATTTCCATATCTTCCTTGAATGAGCGTCCAGAAGAACTTCGGTCACAAGAATTCCAGAGTGGGGGAGGCGACTTGAAGCACTTGTAGTTTTTTTTTTTGGTCGTAAAGAAGCACTTATAGTTATACGCTTGTGTTTTCTGCACTTTTTTCGTTTTTTTTTCTCTTATTCGTGTTCAAGGAAAATCTTTTTGGCTAGACGGACCAACCTTGGTAAAACGTTGGTATGAGATGGGTTTCTATACACGATTTGTTTTGTTTATAATTCAGTGTGTTGTCTAAGACAGCTTCTCATTAACGATTAGTAAACACTAATTTCCCAGAAAATTGAAGTGTAACCCGTCAAATGGGTGAGTTGAGTTAAAAATGGTCCGATCCAAATTTGGGTCGTTTTGACCCATTTCCATACAATACAAATCTAGTCTCCCATATCCGACTTGTTCCATACTCAACATATACCCGACACGATGCGTATATCTAAAACACTTTTGTATTTAACCAAATCTAAGAAAATTCAAACCTAAAAATTGAGGTAAGAGCGCGGAATGAGCAAACAAGGGATTGAGTGAGGGCAAAAGAGAGTTAAAAGAGAGTTATAAAGGTAAGTTGGGTCTAAGTAAATTGTGAACCCATTTAATATCCATATTACTTTAAACTTTATCATTCTAAAGCCATTGCGACTCATTTACTTATAACTAACTTATATAATAAATAGTCCATTAAGGTAAGAATTGGATCTATGATCAATTTTGATAGGTCTACTAAAGTATACTCTAAGACTTTTGATTTTAACTTTGGCTTATATCTTTTTTTTTGGCATTCGATGTGTAGGATTGGATTTTTTTATTTAATTTTAAGACCTCAAATTATAAAAAAAATTATCAAATTAAAAGATTTAAGACTAAATAGCATAAGTGTAATAAGTCAAGAACTTTCTTGGCACTCGACTTGAAGTCAAGCTAGAGATGGAAGCTAGACTTGACCCATAATTCATGCACGGAAATCCCAAATGGCGATGGACGACGCAACGCTGGCGCAGTGCTCACATATGCATCGTGCGAAGTAAATTAGAAGAGAAGTGCTCGACAATGATGACTGACCATGCCTCTTCGCGTGAAAAACTATCTCCGTTGCACTCAATCGATCCCCCTCCCACCCCCAAAAAGAAATCGATCACTCGGCCCTCATCATCGTCATCTCCACCTCAGTCCCAGCACACGACACGCTTCCCAACCTCGTTCCTGATTCTAGGATTTACATAGACGTACAGACAGACCCAGTTCTGTCCCATTATTACATAGGATCTTTATACACTTCCTCGCCCTCTTCTGGGCTTCGAATTCAATGCGCATCGATGCCGAGAACGCGACTGGCATGAATTGCCATGGACCCGTCTACACGTGGAGGAGGGTATGGTGCGAAAGCTCCATGCCTTCTTCGGACACAACAACACGACCGTGGCTTCAGATTTCAGACCAAGTTGGATCGTGGGATCGATCTTTGGCTAACGTGGGTGCACGGCCGTGAGCCATACGAACTCCCGCCTGGTCCACCACCGAAAAAACCCACAAAATGAAAAAGAATTTGGTCACTATAATCATGGGTTTTGTGAGATAATGAGCTGGTGAAAGTGCTTTGATCTCCACTTTCAAGCGCACTCTTGATTGTGTTGGGTAGTGGACTTTGCCAGTTTTCAGTTCAGCGAAACCCTTCTTGTGTACGTTGATTACAGGTTATTGCTAATATAAGTAAAATGATGAGGTCAGTTGTTGCGAAAGCAAGCGATTGAACAAATAGACCGTACAAGGAAATATATCGGACATCAAATTTACGTGATTCAGTTGAGGTGACACACGTCCGTTGGAAGAGCATTAAAAAATTCCACAATAAGTTAAACGATATGACGAAGATTACAACCCACTTGATACATTTGAACACTTTTAATATTTTCCAACCTCCAGATACACCTAATTATTCACACAATATTTAACTACACAATTCCTCACGAAATAATCTCTCGATCTCACGAAATAATTAAAAAATCTGACCACAAGATTTTCTATCGGCTATAAAGCACTCGTGAATCTTCCTAAAATGCAATTAACGCTCAATCTCACAAAGGAAATAACAAATCTTATTCCAAGATTTTCTGTTGGCTATAAAGCAGTGGTGGGTCTTTTCGGGATGCAATTAGCGAAGCTCTAATGCCACGCAATTCACGAAGAAGTTTACCCTGCACATCAACTTCGCATAAATCCAACCAAAAAAAAAAATCGCATAAAGACAAAACCTTCAAGGTAAGTCCAAGACTAACATTAGGAAGCAAAGTCCAAATTTGAGACTTCCCCTTTTTCTTTTCCTTTTATTCCTCGCCAACTCCAACAGAGGAAATAATTTTTTCTTGATCGCGACTTCAACACGAACGCAATCAACCCTGTTATGTAAAATCCGATTTTGAACTTTAATATGCCGAGCTAATTTGTAATTCAATTTGGATCGAGTTTATTCAACAGGCTCAAACTCGATATATAATTTCAACAAGAATAAAGTCTTATCAATATTTCCTCCCGATATGGATTTTCAGAATGATGCGTTTGCTTTGGTTTTTCTTCGAGCCAAAAGCAAACTATCTTACATGACAGTTATATCACGGGTCGCAAGACAATATTCATTAACGTCTTAATGCGAAAAACCAAGTTGCTTATTGACTGCAACACACGATCTTCTCATCAAATAATAGTTGTTTCTCCATAATGTGGACATAAAATATAAAATTTCTAGCAAAAGAGAGGAAAGGAGGCATCAGCATGGAATGCTCCATTAAATGTGAATTCAAGGCATCCCTTGCCTCTTATCACGCTCTCGTTCTCGGGACGCCAAACCATTTACTACTGTTTGCCTCTTCCTAGAAAAAGACAAAGGGTCGCCACTTTCACCCTCTCAGGCTTCAGCTCAAGCCCTCCTCCACTTTCATGTCGTTCCTTAAAATGCAAGGATAAATGACACAATCAATTCTTGATTTTTGGCTCGATATGCAATGTGATTCATGAATCTTTAGTTTGTTCAATGTAATTCCTGAATTTTAATATAATATGTAATGTGGTCCTTAACTTATAATTTATTCAATGTGGTCTTCGAATTTTTAGTATATGTTCAATATAGACCCTGAACTATATGAAAATATTCAATGTAGCCTCAAAATTGAATATATAATAAAAATTCAAAAATGATATTAAATAAATTAAAAATTCATGAATCACGTTATATATTATATTGAAGTTCAAAAATCGTTTATGTCATATTCTTTTTTATATGTAATTATGTCTCCTATGGAAATCACGATTAGATGCGCTCAAGTGCGATGTGTCACGATAATGATGGATTCATATCCGGGTTTCCCTCGGTTAATGCCCCTCTCAGAGTGCAAGTCATGCTATTGCAGAAACCCTTTTCCCACGACGTGGTCACATGGCAGGCGTCTCCGGTCTCTCCTTGCACCAAGCACTTTTGGATTCCCAAAAAGCAGAAGAGCTTCGCAGAGGGAGATTTATTGCCAGACGTTTTCGTGAGTTGGTGGGGGCTTGTGCGTGCTTCCGTGTGCCGTCTATAAGTAGCTCCCGCTTTTGGAGTGGTGGGTCACTGTCCGTACACTTCGCGGTGAGCGACTGAGGTGGGTTTTTAAGAGAGCTTGGCTATCTTTGTCCTTCTTGTGCTTCAACTTTTCGGAGGCCAGAAACACGCAGGAATGAGCTATCTGGGTGTTGGGGTGAGCCCTGGGAATGTCCCGGTGTACCGCGGGACGAGCCTAAAGGTGATCGATCGGAGGGTGAGGCTTGTTGAGCTGGTTCTGAGGTTTGTGATCTGTGGCTTGGGCGTGCTCGCAGCTGTTCTTGTGGGCACTGACACTCAGGTCAGGGAGATCTTCACCATCCAGAAGAAGGCCAAGTTCACTGACATGAAGGCTCTCGTGTAAGACCAGACCCCATGACCCATCATCATCTTCTGTTTCTTTCTTGGGTTCGTTCTTGTTCTTGCTCCTTTTGATGAACCAAAGTCTTGATCTTCATTTTCGAGAGAAAAAACGTGATCTTGTTCTTGCCCATTTTCTGGGTTTTTTTTTTCTTTTGAACAGTTTCTTGGTGATAGCAAACGGGATGGCTGCTTCATACTCGATGATCCAAGCCCTGAGGTGTGTTGTGAGCATGGTCAGAGGGAGCGTGCTCTTCAGCAAGCCCTTAGCCTGGGCCATCTTCTCTGGTGATCAGGTATATACCAACCCGGGATAAAAACCAGCTAGACCTTTATTTAAAAATGGAATTTCTTTCCGTAGCGTTGAAATTCTAGTACTATATGTCTTAAAATCTTGGTGTTGCTTCTCTGTTTCTGTCATTGAATGTGGATGGGATCGGTTGGTGAGGCTTGAGCATCAAGCGAGCGAGTTTAATGATTCATTTAAGAGGCTTCGGTTTGCATGTTTGCCGTCTGGTTGACGATCCCCAAAAGCAATCTCAGAATCCGACACATTGAGGTGTGGTGTGGTTAGATAGGCTGAACCAGAGAGATGTGATGGGAAAATGTGTGTGTGGCCTAGACTATTATGTGTGTACGGTCGTCCAGTTCAATTTTCGGCTAGACCCACCACCAATTTGGTTTTGGACGAGTCAAACTGTATCCATTCTGATGGACAGAAGACTGATGCATACGGTTCTCCCTAGACCTGATCAATGGACGGACTTTGGACGGGCCGGGTCGTATACCGAGCCTAAACGTCCTTGCGCAGGCCTTCCCATGGATTTCCTGGCCCGGGCGAGTTAGGGCGGGCCTATGTGAATGTGGGTGCTCGTTTGTGCTATAGTTTTAGTCAAATCTCCCATTCTTGAACGATGTTGTAATCCATTAGTATCAGCATGTCCATACAAACAGAGCTACAGGAATCATCAGACTTTGCCGTGGCTACTGTGCAGGTCATGGCTTATGTGACCTTGGCCGCGGTGGCAGCGGCAGCTCAATCGGCCGTGTTCGCCAAGCTGGGACAACCGGAGCTGCAGTGGATGAAGCTATGTGGGATGTACGAGAAGTTCTGCAACCAGGTCGGGGAGGGCATCGTGAGCGCGCTGCTCGTGAGCATCAGCATGGTGGCGCTGTCCGTGATCTCGGCCTTCAGCCTTTTCCGTCTGTACAATGGAAGCAGCAACAAAGGGTAAAAGAACAACTCAGGGTAGTGAAAGTGTTCTTCTTTCTTTCGGCCTTTTTTCTAGTGATGCCTCACGTACTCGGTCGTTACCATCTGATAATGAAACCTGGTGGGCAATGTTGATGAAGATTTAGACCATCTTTGTGGCTGAGTAAATGTGTCGTGTATGTGCTAGGGAGATCATAAGCTAATGCGGGGTCTCTTAGTTTGATCTGGAGATGACAAACGTTTGCTATTTGCTCTAATCTTTGAGATTGATCACTTGGATTCGACGAATACGACGCATAGGAGGAATGAGACTAAACCGAAAGATCCGAATTAGTCTACGGATCCGTTTCGGATCGCTCGCATCGAATCGTCCGAAGAATTTGCTTAAAGAGACCCGTAAAGCGATTTCCTCGGACGTGAGTTTTGCAAATGGTATCTTAAACTCATCCCATTTAGACCGTCGAACATTCGTCGGATTCAAAGGAGATACTGTTATTCCAGGTGTATTAGAATATATATATAACCACCCCGAATTACAACCATGAAAATTGGAGAAAAAAGTTATGGATGCTATTGAAGAGTGAAGATGGGTATTGGCGATTTCCATCTATTAATGCACGAATTTCCGTGAGAAAACTTATTAAACGGGTGGGTCGGGGGTCGGGGGTGAAAATGGTATGGCCTAAATTGATCAATTCCCACACAATACAAATCTGGTGACATATATCCGATTCGATCTATATTGCTATAACGATTTCATATTTAACTCCATTTAAAAAAACTTACACTTAAACTGCAGTGAGAGTGCAAAGCAAGCGAGCACAAGATCGAATAAGGCCGAGAAAGAGTCATAGAGATCAACTGAGTGTAACTTCTGTATATATATATTCGCTTTACATTGCATCTTTCGTCTACAAACACTGTTTCATCCCCTACACGTTATTTTGCACGAAGAAAATTCTAAAAAAAAATCCCATAACAACCTATTCCCTCTCCCCCTCTTGGTTATTAAGCTCAAATCCATTTCGTTAAAAAGTGTGGGGCCCCTTGATTTGGGCCAGCTCGGGCCCAATCGGAACTACGGGCCTAGACCGGCCCAATATGCCGCGGGCCCGCTACCCGCTACGGGACAAGGGAGTAGGGCCCGCGGAGCGACTGATGGCGCGTGGCCGGCACGTGGCCAGCGCGTGAACCTCTTTGACCCGTCTATATCAAAACATTCACGTATTTTGAGGAAACCTTCTAATTAAAATTTTCCCATTCATTATTTTTTTCCAGACCATTAATTATTAAATAAAATTAAAATAGGAGCATCTAAAAAATTGATAAATACTAGGAGCGAGAGATTTTCGGTCCGATCCGGTCCAACCCAATAACCGAGAATTGAATCGGGAACACGACCGGGAGGACCGGCTCCCAGTTTCTAGGACTGGGGACCGGACCGGTTCCAATGGGATTAATCACTTATTAGTAAAAGCAAGAAGGAATTGGGAAAATTACATTAGGTTTTCTATTTTTTTTAAAATTTTTAAAAAGTAAATATATGAAAAAATTAGAAATATATATTTATTGATCCGGTCCGATTCGATCTGGTTTCCACCCTAGAACCGGGGAACTGGATCGCTCGGAAATCGATTCCATTTTGAGGAACCGGGAATCGGACCAATATTCCCGAGAACCGGACCAAACCGGTAGGTTCCGTCTGGTCTGGTCCGGTCCCGGTGTGGGCGGTCCATATTACTCGTCCCTAATAAATACCAGCCGCTAATAAATTCACCAAAAAAAAAACGAAATGATAAAATCAAATAAAATAAAAAAATTAAACGAAATTCTCAAATGCCGCAATCTCGCACGATTTCGCCACCAGCGCGGTCGATCTTCGTCTCCTTCCCGATTAGCGCCACCGCCACTCGCACCTCCTCGTCTCCGTAGTCCCGCCGCCGCCGCCGCCGCCGCCACCACCGCCGCTCCGCCTCCAGAAACCCTAATCCCTCGCCGCTCCCCTCGCGGTATCATTCGCCGGAGGAGGAGAGCTCGCGTTCCGGTGGTGCCCGATAGTCTCCACGGAGTCGCGGGGGGTCGCGCGGACATCTTGCGGTTCCGGGGGGAAGAGGATGTCGGAGAAGTTCTCGGCCACTCTCCGGATTGGAGACCTCAACGACTTCATTGCGCCGTCCCAAGCTTGCATCGTCTCCGTCAAGGGCCTCAAGGCGGCTACGTCGGCGAAGAGCGACAAGCCGGAGGTGAGGATTCCGCCGAGGTTTTCTCTTTCACTCCGGTTTGTGCTGCTGCCGGTCGTTGACTCGATTCGGAACTCGTTTAGCTAAGTGAGTGTGTTGTGGGGGGGGGGGGGGGGGGAATAGTTTGGAAACACTGGCGATACTTGATCTGTTCGTTTTGTGTTTTGGATCGGGATGCGTTGGTTTGGTTCGTGTTGGGGAGCTGAATTTTGAGGTTTGCTGATTGCGGGTTTGCAGGCTAAGATCCTTGATTCTCCTTCCCCTCTTCCCGACTAATGAATGTGATTGATTTTTTTCCTACTTGTTGGTGAAGGTAGCAATTGCCAGAAGACCAGTGAAGACAGAGCCGGTCAAGATTTCGCTCAAGGACTGCTTGGCATGCAGGTGAATTTTCTCTTTTTAATCTTTCGGCTTTGTTCTGGGAGATGATGTTAGTTGCTGCCTTTTGTGAAGAATTCGGTGGTTGTTGTTGTCTGAAAAGAAAGCAAATAGAATTCTCGTCAGTCTCGTATTGATTCCGTAAATTCTCATTGTATATTATCTGCTGGCGACCGTGCAGTGGGTGCATTACATCAGCAGAGACTGTTATGCTCGAGAAGCAAAGCTTGGATGAGTTTCTCTCTAACATTGATAAGGGGAAGGCTGTCGTAATCTCTGTCTCTCCGCAATCAAGAGCTTCTCTTGCAGCTCATTTTGGCTTATCTCCTCTTCAGGTGATTCTACGATATGCATAAGTACGTTTCTATTTCATGATCCAATAGAAATGCTTTTTACTGGGTTTTAGATGAATGGGGTCTCCACTTTGACCATGAAGCAGGGAAATGGTTTACTCTTTTCTTTGTCTGTTTATCTGTGTATCACTCTGTTCCAGCTTCAAGATATTTCGGTGTGCTGTATTTCCCCTTCGAAAAGATCATCATGAATCGTCATTGCTCATAAATCTATAGTACCTAGTTATACTGATGTGTGAGATTCTTCCATTCGTACTCTGAGTTTCTTCCCCCTCCTTTTCAGGTTTTAAGGAAACTCGTGACTTTTTTTAAGTCTATTGGAGTAAAGGCTCTGTTTGATACAAGTTGCAGTAGAGATATAACCCTCATCGAGTCTTGTAATGAGTTTGTGATGCGGTACAAACAAAAAAAATCGAAGGGAGATAATTCTCTGCCCATGCTTGCTTCAGCATGCCCGGGTATGTGTTCCGATTGATTCTGTGATGTGTTTAGGAACATTAGAGCAGGCCAGTAGTCTATCTACGTGCCCTCAAAAAACTGAGAGTGAATGGAGAGGAGTGATGGTTCGGGGAACTCTAAGGGAATGGAAAATTGCTCTAACCAGACTGTCGGACTCTTTCCATTGATGTAATGTCTCTCTCTATCTGCGCAGGTTGGATTTGCTATGCTGAAAAAACACTAGGGTCCTATATTTTGCCTTACATCTCAACCGTGAAAAGCCCTCAGCAAACTATGGGAGCTGCTCTTAAGCATCATGTATGCCAGATAATGGGCCTCAGGTAGACAGTCAGCTATAGTTTTTCTTTTTCCCTACGTTGTCCTTTTCAATATTTTAAAAGTTAGTTTGAACAGTTTTTCAAGGCTAGCAACTTTAGTTTGGTCCTACAGGGAATGCATGTTAGCCTGGTCAAGCTTTCATTGCACCCCGCCCCCCACTCAATCCCCCAATCCCAACAAAATAAAAAAACATGGTTTGTTTTGTACAAAACATACATTACAAGGTTGTTGCAAGAATCATTTATTTTGATAGTCAGGTAGACCAGTTTATCTTTTATGGTGCCGGTCCTAATTCGAGTAGATAGGATTATGGTCAAGCCATGTAGACTGGTTGGTCCTTTTACTTGGTCAATTATGGACTTAGTCGGCTAGTTGGTCAGCATGTTCAACCCATTTTCATGGCAAGAAGAGAACACGAGGATTTCACATGACAGTCCTGTCAAAACTAAAGCTTTTCTCATGTCCTGTAAAATTTTCAAACTAACTCCTGCGATTGTGCTTATCTTCTGTCACAGGGTGGATGAAGTCTATCATGTAAGTGTCATGCCCTGTTATGATAAGAAGCTGGAGGCCGTTCGGGATGACTTTGTTTTCCAGTTGGACTCTCCTAATGACGCACAACTGGATGAAGTTCGACTTGCGGAAGTTGATTCAGTTTTGACATCTGGAGAAGTTTTAGATTTGATAAAGCTGAAAGCCGTGGATTTCAGATCTTTAGAGGAGTCACCTCTAGACAAAATGTAAGGGCACACTGAACTGTCTACACATTTCAGTCTCCATTAGCCAAGGCTTTATTACATCCGATCATTTTGTGCAGGATGACAAATGTCGATGAAGATGGACATCTTTATGGTGTCCTGGGAAGCTCTGGAGGATACGCAGAAACCATCTTCCGATATGCAGCTAAAGAACTATTTGGAAGAGACATTGATGGTCCCTTGGATTTTAAAATCATAAGGAATTCAGATTTTCAGGAAGTCAGTTTGGAAGTAAGTGCGCTTTATCTCCTCTAGCATCGTTAGGAAATTAACGCACATGTAGAAGTTTTGTACTGACTCCAATATGAGACTTCTGTAGATGCTGGAATAAGATCTGTCAGTTGCGTTTGATGCCCACTGGTTGAGCACTGATAATGTTCAGCGCTTTTGCTAAACTTCTTCTGGCTTTTCAATGATCTGTCTTGGTACTGCAGCTTATGCTTTTCTATGTTTCTTTGATATCACCTTGTAAAATATAAAAGTAGAATATGTTGCGAGTATTTGAGTCACATTTTGGTAATGATTGTTTCTGGATTGTACTGCCTCCCCAAGTAGGACTTCCAAATTACTGGTGTGTAGTTCCACCTGCAAAGATACTGTAGTCTTTGCACTTTCTGAATCTTTCTCATGTCATGACATTTGCTGCAAGCAGGTGGATGGCAAAACGGCGCTGAAATTTGCATTATGTTATGGTTTCCGGAACCTGCAGAATATCGTGAGGAAAGTTAAAATTAACAAGTGTGATTATGACTTTGTGGAGGTGATGGCATGCCCTTCAGGTACGGCATTTTTTGTAGGTTATGCCATTCATTCACATATGACACATTGTCTTGTGGGACAATAGTGGAACAATGATTTTGAGATTGGGGCCGCTTTCTGTTGATACGTGTAGAGGCTCATTTTTTTGTTGTATATTAAGGTGGATACTTGTTCTGAGTGTGTAAAGAATATTTTTATTGATAGGATGCTTAAATGGTGGAGGTCAAATTAAGCCAGAACCAGGACAATCTGCGAAGGACTCGATTCAGAGATTGGAAACTGTTTACATGGATCAGGTATGCTGTTTGTCACATAATTTTCTTTTTTCCACAAGGACTTGTTTGTAGGTCACTACTTCCAAAGTAGGTTCTCTCTACAAGCACCCAATTCCTACAGCAATTATGGAAGTGATACATCAGCCGACACACCTTGGTGAATTGTGGAATTTTAAAGAGCTTCTCTTATTTAATGATTGATTTTTCTCAAAATGTTTAATCAATACGTTTGTCTATGCGGAAGGAAGATGACAAATAAGCACCAGCAACCCATCCACACCACTTTTCTACATTAGAACATATCTTCCGAGTGTGGAACCCATCCCGCATTACTAACGCTTTGCTTGGGAGATAGAGAGAGAAGAAAAATTTACAGTTTCCCTCCAATCCTTCGAAAAAAGAAAATCAAACGTTTTTCAAATTTTTTGTACCTCTCTCATTTTACCCCCCTCTCTGGAAGCGTAAGGCTCTTTCCTACTGTATAGTATATTTCTGTAAAGTATTAACCGTGAGTCTATGTTGTAATTTTGGTTCGATACTTGTTGCTTTCTAGAACTCCTTGTGTCCCCATTGGCCTTTTCGGTGAAGTCCTTTATGGATCTCCAGTAATGGTTGTTAATACTTTGTATAGAAAGTAGAGATTTGGCTTGTATTTATTATGTGATGCACATTCCCATTTGCTCTAACGGCATCTAGAAATGCTAGTCTCTCCCGTAGGAACGTTGTTTAAGAAAAAATTGTCTTTCTTTTTTATAAACGGCGATTTGCAAGTGTGTGTATAAATGTATCGAAGTTGCATCTTTTCCTGTTCATGCTTGGATCTGAGTATGACCTGTTCCTATCTCACACCCATTTGTCAATTTTGCACAGGTTTCTGTTGCTGATCCTTTTGGTAACCCCTTGGTCAGAAAGTTGTATGATGAATGGCTTGAGCAGCCTGGTTCAAAGAAAGCAAAGAAGTATATGCATACAGAGTACCATCCGGTGGTAAAAAGTGTTTCTTCAGAGTTACATAACTGGTAAAACATATAGCATAGGGACAAGGGCTGGCAGCTCTCTTCAGTCTATGGCCCGTATCCCCTCGGATATACTCTTCTTATATCTTACAGTTCGTGACACATGATAACTTAAGCCATGAGATCATCAGTCGTTCGTTGGGATGCATTTCCATGGATATCCGGTTTTGAGGAAAGAAGTAGCGTCTGTATATTGTGTATATGCGCTTTTGGTTTCAGAAGATTTTTTTTTCCTTTTTACGATTGTCAACTATCATACAGAGGAAAGGCGGGAGTCAGTAGTCTGTTATTTTCTTTGTTCTTCTTTTTTTTTTGTCCTTTTCCTCAAATTTTTCCTCTTGCCTCTGTACAAGGCTGTCATCATGTCTGTTTCCTTTGAAGGAAGAAAGTTGTCATTTTATGTGTACATTATCGCTATAAATAAAGTGAAGATGCAGATTAGTTGATTAACTTTGCTCTGATCATATCCATCACTGTATCACTTGATCGACCTGTTGTATGAGTTGTACTGAAAGTGGGAATGTAATGTCTTTGTCAGGACATTAATCGGCTTGAGAAGATCTGGGATGCCCAAGATTATTCTAGTTTAACCGCATGATTGAGGATTTTAGTGAAATTTTAAAGTAAGGGCATAAAGTAGGGTTGTTTTCTCTTCGCGTGGACCTTGTATTAAATAAGGGTTTAAAATAATCAATTTAGTGTCAAATAAGGGTATAAAGTAAATTTTTTTTTTTATTTTAAAAGAGGTCCGAATTGGATTATGTCTCTAGTAAGGGCATGAAGTGGTCAATTTGATTTCAAATGAGAGCCTGAAGTAGGGTTATGTTTTCAAAAGAAAATTCAACGTGGATATTGTTTCGTGGAAAGACGCGAGTGGCCGATTTAGCCTTAGATAAGGCGTAAGCTCATTAAGTGGCCAAATCTTCATGGTTGGCTTGTACATGCGACACATGTGCTTATTTGGGAGCCGAGAATGCTAGGTACGATCGAAAACGAAGAAGATATGTTAGTGATATTAGGAGAAAAATTGTGGAAGATGCCTAGCTTTTTATTTGAGGCTTTTTCAAATTTGTCCAGCCGATGAGCTTGTGCATTTTTTTGAGACAAGATCAATTCTGGGCATTTTTTTTAGAAAATAGCTACACTTCATGTTCTTATTTGAGATTAAGTTAGTCACTTTGGATTTTTATTTGAGACAAATCACTATCGGACCTTTTTTTTTAAGAAAAACGATCATATTTCTAGCTCATTTGAGATAAAATTGGTCACTTCCGAATTTATCCGAGACAAGCTCCATTTTAGACCTTTTTTTTGATAAAATGATCACATTGCAAATCTTTATTTGAAATTTCCCCGAGACTTTAATTTGGGGCACGATGAAATGAGTTAAAAAATGCAGATGTTTCTACAAAATTCTCGGGAGCTCAACTAGCCGATTTCCTCGACCAAAAAAAAAAAAGAAACTAGCCGATTTCATGTACTTTTGGAGAATCCGTTCTATTGTTTGTGAACGTTGAACATTCTTTGTCTTGACCATTCTATGGATGCTCGAAGATCATTTTCGGATGAGGTAAAATGTACCCTTGGTTGTGCTACGATTGAATGCAACTATTTCTTCCTAGTTACTTCATAAACTATTTTTATTTTGACTGTGTGAATATATATTTAATTAAATGTTACAAACATATGAATCCACCCCAAATTTTTATGAAAAAATTGTGTCCCCGAAGCAGAAATAATAATCATGTTAGGAGAAATGCATCCGTTTAAAATGGACTGCATTCAATATGTACAGATTTCTTGTCATAAATATAACGCCTTAGAATGGTTGTCATGATCCAATTCGGATAAACAAAAAAAATAGCCTTTTCATTTCTTTTTTCGAAAAAACATAGAAACCGCACGGTATATTTTGGAAGCTGTGATTTAAGGAAGATGAAAATGAACGATCTTCTTATTCGGTCGATTTCATACCAACTTTGGTGGATTCTTGTTAAATGCCATGACAAAAAAATTGCACCATTCATCGAACGAATTTAATTGGATGCCGCACAATTTCGATCGTCGTGCGATGCTCTTGCTATGCTAGCGGCATCGACATCGACACAGATTTAGAAAATTAATAATTTCTTTGAAGTGCGCGCTGCATTCGGACCATCGAATCCAATGAGAGTTCCTCAAAATGGGCAAGAACATCTTCTTTAAATTCATTGCGAGAAAAGAGAAGATCGAGGGAACTTACGAAATCTTTGGTTTCGGAAGACTACCAAAAATACAGTCTTTTCCCCCATTAACGCCACTTGCCAAGACAGCCATTATTTAACGGCAAGAGCTCTCCCTCTCTTCGCGCTCCGACGCAACCCTTTCCCTGTTCTTGATCTGCCCCCAGACCTCGGAAATGGTGGGTCTTCTTCATCTTCCTTGTGGGGTTTCGGGAAGAGGGTTTGTTTCTCCTCTTGTTGATGCTTCGTGCCTCCGGTTTCTTGTGGCTCCAGGAGAGGAGGAACGCCCTGATCTCGTCTTCTTTTTCATTTCTGAGTTTTGGGTTTTGCGGGTGTCTGATGATGGAGGATTTCATGCTCTTCCGTTGCTTCTGGCGTCACGTTGAGACCGTTTTTCCATGGTCAAAGACGGGATTTTTAAGCTCGTTGTCTGTCCTTGACAACCCGGAGGCAATTTATACGGCTTGTTTGGGTGTCGTCAAGAAGCTCTGTTGAAGTATTTAGGGCTGGGGTTGCGTTTCTGCATTTAAAGTTTGTTCCTTTATGGCGGAGATTATGGAATCTTTCTCGTTGTAAAGCTGTTTTTCGCGACGATCTGTGCCTTTTCGCTTTTTTTCTTTTTCCTGTCTCAGGAGAAAAAGGCAGCAAGTTATTTTTGTTTGGCAGATTAGTGAGTCCGTAATCTGTTTATTAGGGATATGCATGGATTCTTTTTCTGGATAATCTCAGCAGTTTACAATGAAGTGCATGACCTTTTCGATCCGTGCTGTTTTTGGGTTGGACAGACGACATCGAAGCGCTTTGCCGAAAGGAAGGTTGCCAAGTTCCAGAAGAACATTACAAAGAGGGGATCGGTCCCTGAAACCTCAACCAAGAAAGGATATGACTACCCAGTCGGGCGTATTGTCCTTGGCTTCTTTGTCTTCGTGGTTGTTGGATCATGTATGATATTTTTCCTTTGTCTAGTTCACATACTCATTATTTGCATGAGGAGCTTTATATCGAGTTTTGTTTGCTTGAATGGTTTAGTGAGACTAGTATAGTTGTTTTACGACGAACAAAAAAAAGATTTCAAAGAACTTATTAACTCGATAGGTTGGTATAGCTCTGCTAATGGTATTTGATATAGAGAGGCTGCCAGTCATCTCAGCAGGTGTGGTTAAAATGTCTCCTCTTTTTGCATT
Source organism: Syzygium malaccense (assembly GCA_031216405.1). Lineage (NCBI taxonomy): Eukaryota > Viridiplantae > Streptophyta > Magnoliopsida > Myrtales > Myrtaceae > Syzygium > Syzygium malaccense. The sequence goes on along the minus strand of CM062256.1, from coordinate 2,838,208 downwards.
TTGCTAGAGATACAGCAGAGGTAATTTAATCTCAAATCTTACATTGCATGTTTTATGACACGAACTAAAGTATGAGGAAATATCTCAACTTGTGATGTGGGTGTCAAATGTGGCGCTGTCTTAGAATGTTCATTGGGCAATTCAGCATTTTATATGGACTTGTGGGTCGGTGGGATCTTGAACTACACATGAGTCATACAAGTATACATCTGTTTATCCCAGTTTCTTCTGTATACGTAGACTTTTCTGGTTGCATACTATATCCTTTAGCTTGTTTTAATTTTACATTTCTTCTTTCTTCACCATTTTGTGGCATATGCAGAATGTCCTGCTGGCACGTCTATTGTAGTATTGTAATAAAAGATACTGAGCGTATCCTGGACAGTTTGCTTTTGACATTCATTTCCGTTTGCAATTCTCTTTCAACTTTAAGAACGGATCAACATGTGAAAGTGCTTAGTTTCCAACTGTTTGTAGCGGTCATCTATAAGTACCTGATGTAGGCTGCTTATTGTTATACTTAGATTCAGAGGCTTGAAGTCTCTGTATATACTTTTGAATTCAATAATTGATGCTAATCACTTTGCTTTTCTGACCGAGGGGACTCGATTGCCATTTTTGGAAGAGTGTTTGACATGCCTTTCTATCTACTGGTTTGCAGCTCTGTTTCAGATAATCAGGACAGCTACAAGTAAGGGCATGGCTTAAGGGCTAGCATTAGTCGCAGGAAACTGGAGACACCGGGATGTGACAGAGTTTCATGTATTTCAGTATATATTTTGAGGAAAAGATACTGGTTTCAGCCTTAGAGGCTGGAAAGCTTCGTGACGATGTATAATGTCTAGCTATATAAAATGGATATCGTAGCTACTTGTGTTAAATGCAAAGAATTGGCTAGGTACTTGAAAGTTCAAAAGCAGAGGAGCCCACTATAGGGAGCATGCATCCTTCAAGATGAGTGACTAATGTCTCTTCATCATGCGTACTATTATTTGCACCAGCACTTCGCGCTTCAATTCATCGTCATCAGAATATCGAATCTTGGTGCATTTTATTGTACCTCCTAGTCAAAATGATCCATTCTGTATGGATGGTACTCGCTTAATTGACGAAAAATTATAGTACATGCGCTGATGTCCCGTCAACACGGTTCCGACCCTTAGCTAGCGAGGGAAGAACTCGGTATAGTACAAGAGATCGGCACAATTATGTCCGTTTTGTGGGAAGGGGTTGAAAATTATGTCCGTTTTGTGGGAAGGGGTTGAAAAGCTACATTGGGAATCATTGAACAGAAACCTTTGGATGGAAATTGAAATACATCTCAGAAATACTGCTGGTGCGTGGGTGTTCCTTATGTGCATCATTTACTTTCTTCTTATCTGCGACCTGCGCGGGCCATTCGGTCTCCGGTACGAGGTTTCTGGCAGCAATCCGAACTTTTGGATAACTTCCTGGGACCAGGGTTGAAACCAGCTTCGTAGAATGTCTCCATATTCCCGTCAGAGAAGCCGACATATCTTGAAGAATTATAATCTAGTTCATCTTCGAATTCCTGCAGAAGAGTGGTGAATCCTGAATGATATCAGAAAATATTTCTCGGCATTCCCAGTCAAGAGACACTAAACAACGTGATTTGACACTAGTATATGAGCTTGGAGTGGTCACCTTCGATCTTGTCTTGCCATCATTGGGAGTTAAACAAGGATTCAAGTCCTTGAGGAACAAGTCATCTGGACTACCAGGGGCTGTTGCTTCACTAGAGCTAAACTCCTGAATGAACAGATGTTGAATTACTATTATTGAAGAAAATATAGCAAATGCAGAAGCTAGGAGAAATAGATACAGAAACAGGCCGAGGTAAAAGGAGCCACATGAGAGACCAGTATGCTATGAACTTTTACCAAAGAATTAGCTGCCTCTTCATGGTTGTATATCGGTGTCCTCGGAGAGCTGCTAGTCTGGTGATGAAAACATGCCTTAGCAGAATATTTATCCGCCTTCACCTGCTCAAGCAAAAGCAATTCTCCATCAGTACCGATGTATGCTTGACCGCATGCACCGTTTTAGCATACAAGAAAACACATGAATTTCCACGTGAAGCGTCTGGTAGAAACATCATCTAGACTATAGATAACATAAACTCATGTTCATAGTGAAATGAAATGAGAATCCAGAGAGATACATGACATATTCTTCTCTTAAAAGGGTGGCTAGATTATACCCCCTGTTAGAAATTGAAGACAACCGTTTACTTCATGAACAAGAACTATTTTCACGCAAATGATCAGCTGTGGAAGAAATTGTTCCAAGAATGAGTACAAACTATGACTTCGACCACAAAAGAACTCACATAAACTTCACACACACTAAACAGAAGTCTTAAGTTTCTAATCATACCCATGAACTAATCTGAATCCAAGGCGATCCCACTTCATTAAAACAGCAGATGTCAAAGCAATGTTACCTCAGCGATATCATCAGCAAGGCATTGGAGCTGGCCAGTGAGAGAAGTGACCTGCTTCTGTAGAGCAGGGATTATCATTTTGGCTTGCCTCAACTCTGTCCCTTGCTTTTCCAATTGTTCTTGAAGCTCATTATTTGTCACCTCGGGGAAAAGTACTGCGCTCTTTAATGCCTTGATCTCTTCCCTCTGGCTCAAGCACAGATCTTTCAACTTCTCAACCTGCAAATTTGAGAGAACAGAGGATTCACATGCTCGAACTTAGTACTGGGTACAAAACCAGAAAATCAGGCTGGAGGTAATTTTTTTTTCTTTTGTAATCTTTGGTTTTAACCTTTCTGGTTGATCAAGTTTGTCCTTTGAATCCAAGAGAATGTGCCGCAGGTTAGAAACTGATGCGATGAATCAAATTCACATCAGATTCAATTCAACAGTCCAAAGTCTGCTGAAACATTCAATCTGCTAATTACTAAAGGTCCTTCAGTCAATTAAGCAAGAGCTTCGAATCGCAAACAAAGAAAAAAATTGATCTTTCTACCGAATTAGATCAGAGATCATTAGAATGTATATGAAAAGAATTTCAGACCTTAAATCTAATATGAACAGCATCCAGAAAAATCGCATGGAAATTCAAAGAGCGAGTAGAAAACAAGCAAACGAAGACTAACTTCTCTGTTCTTCTGCTCGAGCATCAGCTTGAGCTCAGCGACCTCCATCTCCAACTCCTTGTTCGCGCTCAGGAGCTCTCTCTCGCTCCTCAGCACCATCGCCAGCGTCCGCGCGTTGTTGTTCCCCCCGCCCTTGACCTCCGTCAACGCCTTCACGCTCTCTTTCTTCACCTTCTTCTCAAACAGCTTCCTCGGCAACACCCCCAGCTGGTTCCTGCTCTTCGCCCCCTTCTTCAGGTCCTCCGCGATCACGTCCACGGGGATCACCAAATTGGCGCTCCCCAGCTTCCCCCTCGGAGCCGCCGCCGCCGCCGCCGCCGCCGACGACGACGACGACTTCTTCCCCATGAATCTCTTCACGATGTCGGCGAAGTTCCGGTTCCTCGCGCCGCCGGAGGAGGGGAGGCCGGGCGCCTTGGCCCTGACGAGCGCGCGAGAGGAGGAGGAGGAGGAGGCAGCGGGCGGCGCGAGCGCGGGGGAGGACTTGCCCGGCTTCAGCTTGAGCTCCGCCGAGGACGACGTGGAGGAGCGCGAGTCGTAGGAGCTGTAGCGCGACGCCGCTTTGAACGCCGCCGCCATTTGTTGCTGCAGAAGTTCGCTGCGGATTCGAAGAGGAGGAGGAGGAGGAGCTTGCCGATATTCAGACGAGCATCTCTAGGGTTTCTGAACGACGACGAAGAAGAAGATCCGCACGCGCAGAAAGAGAGAGAGCGCGCTTCGAGCTGAATTTGAAAGGAAGAAGACGGGACACGTGGCGGCCGGTGGGGGAGTGTCGGGGGGGCGCTGTCCGGATTCAAAAGATTTTCGATGGTAGCGTGAAAGGCGCGGTTTTTCCTGATTTTCCGGGGCCTTCGTTCGTATTTAATTGCGAATTCGCCCCCCGGCCTTCCTCGAAATTACGAATCCGCCCCCCCGGGAGAGGCGGACCGGACCGGACCGGGCCGGGCCGAAGCTAGCCGGTTCGATTCGGATAAGTTGTGCCCGTTTCTTTTTGGGAAAATGACACAAACAGTCCTTAAACTTTTACCCAATGTGTAATTTGGTTCATGAACTTTTAATTTGTTCAATGTAGTCTATGAACTTTAGGTGAATATTCAATGTGGTCCCTAAACTTTTAGTTTGTTCAACGTCATCCTTGAACTTTTGGTAAATATTCAATTCAGTCCCTGAATTATATGAAAATGTTCAATGTAGTACCTGAAATTGAATTAATGGAAAAGACTACATTGAACATTTTCATATAGTTTAGGGACTGAATTGAATATTTATCAAAAGTTCAGGGATGACATTGAACAAACTAAAAATTCAGGGACCACGTTACACATTGGATTAAAGTTTAGAGATTACATTGAACGAATTAAAAGTTTAGGAACCAAATTTCATATTGAGCCAAAGTTTAGGGACCGTTTGTGTCATTTTCCATTGCTTTTTCCAATGTTGTGCAGATCGGTTTTGCAAGCAGCTCCGTTTCAACGTTGGGGGAGTTTTTTCATCGTTCTTGTTCTCCTCTGCATTAGCTGTACTGTTGTATTGCTGGTTTAGCTGTGAATTTTAATCTGGTATGGTCCGTTTTGTTTGGTGCTGCAGGTGATTAAGCCTTTGTGACTTGTGTTGGGAAGCGGTTGGCCTGCTTGGTTTGAGATAATAAGATTACTTACTTATCCAGAAAAAAAAGAAGAAAATACTTGTGTCGTTTATTCATAATCGAAGTTGCTTCTTGTAGAATCGACGTATTAGTGGTGATCATGTTGGTGCTGGATGGTCCGAGAAGCGCAATAAACAATAAAGGATTTATCAAAATGCACATCGTTAGCTGGGCAAAATTGATGCGGGGATAGCTTGCTAGAAGTCGTGCATCTTTTACTTGAAGCGATTTGCAGTAAATCTTTTTCGAAAAAGAACGATCGAGTACTTCGAGAATGACCGAGAATCCGGTCTAGCGACCTGTCCTTGTGGGGCAGCTCCTCGGGGGGTCTCGATCTGGAGCAAATGAAGTGGGTTGGCTCAACGGCTGAACGTTGGTCGAGTCCTTCATCGACTCGGAGCTGCGTCTCGGAAGATCTTCTTCCTCTTTAGAGGCGATCGGCTCCTCTGGCGAACACGAACGCTGGATAACGTGAACGGAGTCATTCATAGACAGCAATTTCTGTCTATGAAAACACAGAGAGAGAGAGAGAGAGAGAGAGAGAGAGAGAGAGAGAGAGAGAGAGAGAGAGAGTACTGTAGAGTACAAACAGTTCGGCAATGAATACACCATTCCATTCCAATGTGCAGCATGTGAGGCTCAATACCCAGTTCGTTTCCAAGTTAAAAAAAAATCAATCTCCTCTCAGAGAAAGGAAGAGACTGTCTATCTGAGTCTATTAACACTGAGAGTTGGACAGACTTGCACTATACTTCGTCATATCATTCTATGAGGGTTACTATCAGAAAAGGTATAAACATCAAAGGTGCAAAAGCCGATTCAGTCTAAAGCTACATGCCTGCTTCTGCACGCCGAGCAAAACCACAGGCTAAATAAACTGTACCTTTGAAACTGGGCTACGACGTCCAGTCGGATGGACCACGACTAAAATTTGTAGGGGAGTCTTGATCCTGTGGACGGTCGAAGCAGCTGCTATGTTACTGTACACCGAATTTCATATAAGAAAAGAACAGATTAGAAGAGTCGCCAGTCACCAACACCTTGTCTCCATATTCCCAACCAAATAGCCTCCAAAATTGGTTCAGGATTCATCAAGAATAGACATCTTTCCTTCGGCAGCTTGAGTCATCAAATCCACAGCATCTGCTATTTCAAATAACCGGTTGGCGGATTGAGGGTTCTCAATCGAAGCAGTTCTTTTCTCATTGCCAATGGCAACCGTGGCAGTGCCGCTACCACCATTGTGGTTGGTAATGCCAATTGATGTTTGGACATCGTGTTGACTGAAACTGGTTTGCTTGCTCACTCCCACACTCCCTTGGACATCATGAGATGCAGATAAATCAGGCAATTCTTTCTCTTCTATGATCACTTTTCCCTTATAAGAGGTTGGGTCGATTTTCTGAGACCCCGGTGGAGATTTGTCGTGGTCAGGTACCTCTTGAATGGGAGTACATGATGAGGACTTAATGCCAGCAGAAGAATTTGCTGATAGAAATGCATTGATGTCAGGTTTTGACTTAATGTCTACCCATCTTTGATCAACCCAGTCTCTTGACACACGGACTTTCTTTTTTAGGAATGTAGCTACCCTGCCTTCACCTAAAAATAATGGGGGAAAAGAAATATTATTTAGCCAAAAAGCTTAGTGGATTTACACAACCACAAATTAGTTCCTCAACTCAGAAAAATGGCAATTTACACATGAATTCCAGATCCGGAAACAAAGTAACCCATCAAGAGTTTGCTAGATTTGAGCATACCTGGGAAATAAACCTCCAGAGTATTCTTTCCGGAGACCATAAGTCGAGTCACAACACCTTCCCACCAACCATCGTGCCACCACGCATCTACTGCCATTCCAACCTCGAAATTACAGCCACCAGAATTCTTGGGAGTGCGCGGCCGAATTGTTAGTCGGCCTGGGCACCGCATGCCCAATTTATCAGGAGAAGCCACCTTGACTGCGGGAACCCATTCCTGTGATCAAGAAACACGGAACTCATTTGCTTTTTCTAAACATTTGTTCGACATTTGATATGACTTGTAAATGTCCAGAAAATGTTTACATTCCGGTAATACAGCATATATCTCCAGCAAATGCTACTGCTAGCTTGGACTTTCAACTATATAGTAAAAGAGTTAGATTATCAACTGAATTCTACACACTATTTTCCAAAGCTGGAAGATACAAGCCCCATATCAAAGTGCCCCAGCACGAGCATACTGACTCATTAACACCAACATCTCCTACTTCCAGTTCAAAAGAAGCAACCAAAAGAAAAAAAGTTCAGATATTCGGAAAAGTCCATACCACGAGTTTAGCAATATCATCTGCATCCAGTAGATCATCGTACTTCACTTTCAGACGCTTCTCTGACCTTTGAATTATTTGGCATCTAAACCAGCAGCCTCGAATGCCACTATCTTGGCAAAGCAGCTCTATCTTCTCGTTAACTTTAAACGAAAAGGGAACTTGGGGTTCCATGGTTGTATGTTTGATGCCTGTGTTTTTCCTCGGCAACTTCAATTTCAGCTTAGGGTATGCCGATGGAGTCTGGCTCTGGGGGTCTGAAATTTTAATGCCTGAACCACCACTTCCATCATTGCCCTTGCACTCTTCCTCATCCTCCCCATTCTTATTGGGGAACATATTTTTGGTCTTACCGACAAAAGAACTATCAAGACAAGACAAAATTGCTTGACTCGGGTAGCCACGTAATTTGGCAAGTGAAAAGGGCTTGACCTTATTGTTCTTAAACTGTCTAGAGCACATGTATATTCCAGCTGCTGAGGCCGGTGAAACAGAAGCCGTGCATCTTTCATAATGCTGGGCAGTCAAAACTGTTGCTGGACCCTCAACACATTCAGCGCTGATTGTCTGAACATAAGGTGTGATAAGAACTTCCCTTGGATGCAGATTCAACTGAGGAATTACATGCTGGACTTCCTCATTCTGGTAAAACCAGCGCACTTTCACCTTTTTCAGTCCTTTCTTATCCTCGTACATATCTTCCACATAACCAAGGTATAAACAACCTTCTTCAGCCGTGATCAGTGCAAAAGAATGGATCTGAAAATTAGAGGGTCAAGATCTTGAGGAGAAGAAAGTCCATGTAACTACGACAAAATAAACATGTTTGATGGATGGGTTCACGGTGATAAATTAGCATTTGGAAGAAGTGCAGAGACTTACAACAATGGTGATTTCTTTTCTGTGAAAAGCTGGATAATGTGTGAGCTGTTTAGCACAAACCCAAGCAACACCGGCCCACTCAATCTGTAGGTCCATAGCTTTCAATTTCCTCGGAGGCTGAATCAATGATGCGAAGTTCTTTAACATAGAAACCCTCTAGGGCAACAAATCACAGTAATCTAACACTCTAATCTCTAGCTTTCACAATCATAAAACATACTCACCACAGCTTCATAGGAAACCAGAGCTTCAACTGTGTCATCAGTCTCTGAATCTGCATGAATAAACCAATCTTGTCAGAAAAATTCAGGCCCAGATAAAAGCACCTCGTTCATTCATACAATTGTGGAGGATATCATAAAAATAACTCTTACTTCATATGAATTATCAACCAGACAGAAGAAATATACAACCACCAACACTAAATACCCTATGCGAAAAAGGGGATAAAAGCATGAAATCTCCATCTCGAAATGACTTGATTAACCAAAAACACAAAAAACCATAGCAAGAAAGGTGCACACTGAGCATTATACCAGCACTGACAGTCTTGTCATCATACAATGAATATGTGTAAGCTACCCAAGTGGCATCATCCATTGATTCAACAAATAGCTCGATGAGACAAAAATCAAGACACTGAACACAACAAGCTTTGTCCTTATCAAGCACTAGCTCCTTTATAGAAAAACGAATGTCAAAGCATGCTCCAGTATAATAAAGCATTTTGAGCAGAATTTAACTTTCATTGAGGAGCTAGAATCATAAAATCTCAAGACATGCACACACAGGGAGAACATGTGTACTAAGTTATCTGAAAGGGTCAAATGATTATTCTGTCTGAACGTTGATGTGCAGACCAAAGTTTAAAATGGAGAAATATATCAATTAACAAAGAGAGTGCTTACAGTTTGGCTAGGTAAGTACACAAGCACACAACAACATACATAGGTGTAGACACTAAATACGAAAAAAGTCAGATAAATGCACATGAATGCAGAACAATGCAGAAGACCAATGTCATGGGCAGGCAACCGCAAGCAGGCACCACACCAGCAGTCACAGATGCACCAAACAATGTCCCCAACAGAAGGCTACTCAAGGGTGCTGCAGAGTGAACCCTGAAGCAAAACTGGCCCTTGTTGAGTCCGTGATGAAAAAAATCCTGGGGTTGGATTCAACACTCGGCATGAGTAGTTCTTCCAAAGAGTGCAAGTTGATCATGATGGGTACCAAAATGAAGCAAGTGGCAGTACATGATGCTTTGTGTCAGATCTCACATGTGTGATAAACACATGCACTCGCATTTTCCTCTCTACGCGACAACCCCCAAACCACTCTCTCTCTCTCTCTCTCTCTCTCTCTCTCTCTCTCTCTCTCTCTCTCTCAGATTGGCACTTTAATGCAAATTATGGGAGTAATAGCATCATCATAACAAAGATCTACTTTTCTAAAGGAATGATAAAAATCAAAATCGATCAGCTTTCTAATATCATTAATAGCATCCGTTCTACAAGGAAAAATTCAGTATAATCATGGGCAAACTGCTACGAAGAAAGATAAAAATTGTACAGTGAAGATAAGGATCAACAATCCATATAACTACCAACCTACAAACAATCTATCTAACAACAGAGTAGTGGGCTATATGCATTAAATATGTACAACAAACTCATAATAGCTTCTTGGGATTTGTTACCCAGATAGATCTTTACAAGCCAATTATGAACTAGACTACTTGAAGGATATCACAGAACTCTTTTCAGAAAACCACCAGCTTATTAATTAAAATCTATCAAGTAAAATGAAAAGATCATTGGAATATTTCAAAAGTTCATCATAAAAGGGAATAAATTCCAGTACCAAAAGCCAAAGGGGCAAAGACAATGCACAACATCAGTTTGCATAGCAAAGAAAGAATCTGTAAAATCACCAAACAATGGTGTAAAGCAAGAGCAACCAAATAATTGGTTATTGAAGAAATTGATGATACCCATTTCACAACAGCAGTCAGCATACTTCATTGAAGAACTCATCGCAGAAGACCTCTCTCTCTCTCTCTCTCTCTCTCTCTCTCTCTCTAGATAAAAGAAAATTTTGTTTCTGATTAAAGAACAGTTGTAGGACCAACTTAAATAGCGTGCAAAAGACACATGAGTGCAGCTCATTTGGAAGAGAGTTTACTATAATCAATCCTGTAATATTGGCAAAAAATCTCTTCAAAACGGCAACTACATAAATGCGGTCCTTAAGGCAAAGAATTAAGAGTCTTGACAAGATTTCGTGGCAATTTTATTGGTCAATGAACGGCTCATATCCAATAATCTCTCTCCCTCACTCTCTCCCCCCGGGCACATGTGCACGTGACTACATACTAGAAAATCCCAAAAGGAAGTATAAGGCAGAGAAAACTTAGCACCCCAAAAGACAAAGACGGAATTAATACGAAGGGGACACAGAAAATACTTGTCTGCGATAATTGTACAGAATTAACAGAATCTTCTGCATCTACACAGTTGATCACTACTCTGCTCTTTAGTAGTCGAGTGTGCATGTAATGGCAGCTCACTAAACCTCGCACATATGCATATGCGGGGATTTAACATCACAGTTCAAGGTTACGAGCCTCGAAACTAGGAAGACCACTCGGCCCATGATGAATAACCATCATAGAAATCGAGGGTCCACATCATTATCATATGTAGGACCACTATTCCATGGAGGCTTTAAACAAATAGTCTCTTCAGTGACATTACAAATTTGGTAGTATTAAGTAGATATGTATCTTCATTTCACGGCGATAAATGCAATGCAAATCTCCTGTTTGAATACTAAAATGATTTTGAAGCAGGAACAACCAGGCAACAAGGCTGTCTATTGCTGCCGCTGCTGTTGTTCTTGAAGAATGGAGTATTATCAAAGATGATGGGTTTTCACAATTTTTAGGCAATTCTACGTCTTTAGGCAATATAATTCCTAAAGACATAGAAATGACACTAAGAACATCCCAAAGCGAAATGCTGAGTGATTCACATCATTCCAAGCCCACAAAAACATGATTCTCAAGATGGATAGTGTAATTACCAGTAACACAAGGGTCAGTAAAGCATTCAAGAATAAACACGGTGAGAACCTTTTTCCAAAAACAGCTTAAAAATAAACGAAGAAATTAAACATTTACTCCAGCAACAGTGTTTTATTGCAATATCACCAAATGAACAACGGGTATTAGGTGTAGGACTACTTCCACGGAGATACATCAGCCCAACATAGTAAGACTATATGATAGCTAGCTGCCTACATTTTAATGATGGATTACTGACTGCCAAAACTCTAATGAGAGTATGTGATAATTATCTTCATCAGGTTTCTTATATTCAAGAACGTGACAGGAAACTACTCTTACATACATTGACAAGATCCAGAAGTAAATATTTCACTCCGTTAGAATGCTTCCACTACTCCAGATCATCCAGCAAACAGTCCAATTTAAGTACTTAAATATCAACTAGGATTATTAAGATCCTTCCTCAGACCCAGCATCATAAAAGAAGTGCTATTATTGACACCATAATTATAGTGTCTTTCTCTTTCTCTCTCTCACATCACTTTCATCTTCGTAATTTGGGTTTGAACAGCATTAGCTCCCCTTACTTTAATAGAGTAATCATCACCCTCCTTAACTATCAACTCCAACATTTTGATCTTCGGCAAATGCATATCACTTTAAGCGCTGGTCCCTTAACACCTAAAAAAATCTAGTGCTGACACAAGTGCTAATCTGGAAAATCTTCCAAAGGTTATCTAGCTAAAAAATGGTCACTGAATGCTAATAGCTCAAATTGGTAATGCTCTGATATTTATTGTCAAACAAACGCCAAAAAAGCTATTTTTAATGTCCTTAACCGCACATTGCCACCCATTATCCAGAGACATGCGAGCATGTCTAGCTCTGTCTTGAACATAATTGTGCATATTAAAGTTTCCAAATGATAATGATGGAAGAACCATCATTCGCCAATGAAAAGTGATTGTCAAAATTCTAGATAAATGAAAACCGTGTAGTACAGCTACGATGCTTTTAAAGGCTAACTCCACCATTACGAGCTCATTCCAAGGACAGTACTGATTCCCAATGGAAGGTTAGGTTTGTTGGACCTTTTTTTTCATCTATTATCATATTTCCCAATCTTTAGCATCTCATCCAGCACATGTGCTCAACATAAAGTTAGAAGACTTATATGGGTTCTCTATTAAATTGACTACAGTATCTACTGGTGAGTGATTTACACTAGGAATGCAGAAACATACATGTCCTGAACCTGCCTCTCAACATGATCATGTTTTATATCTATATTCTGAAGAGAGGGTTCGCAAAGCCATCACAGCATCACATGTCACAATTCACATACTAGCCAAAGAAGCCTGACCTATGAACTCGTTTGTCGGAAACCAAAATTTACAAACAATTGATATAACAACGCAAGGGAAACAAATGGCATTTAAAAAATATTGAGCACTCGTAGCACGTACTTCGAACCAATGAGGCGAGCAATTCCACGACTTCTCTTCTAGCTCGCCACTTTTTGTACCCTTTGATCAACCCATTGTACCCGTATAGCTGCACAAAATCATCCGTCGCGATATACATCATGTGCCTAATGCTCCTCTCAGTCCCAACAACTGCCAGCACTGAATTCCCCGACGCATCCTTCAAGTAATAATGCACCACCCTGTTTCCTCGCTCGGCACATACGATCCGCTCCTCCCACCCCATGAAACCGTCCTTATCATCAGACATTCTGAACCTCTAGACCATTCACAAGGGTTCCACTACAACCTCAAGAACAAAAAAAAAAAAAAGGAATCCCTCAATTCAAGTCTACATAATCAAACCTCTTCAGTTGGACCACTGAGACACGCTTGGGACAGACAACCACAAAACCCTAACATCATTTCAACCCTCCTAAAACCATAAACCCATGTAAAAACCAAGCGGAAAAAAAAAAAAACGAAGCCCGGCTCAAGCCCCTGATAGCAAAAGCTCGCTCTGGCGTCAACCCAGACAAAGCAGCCGAAAAACAATCATGGGTGAGAGAGAAAATCACGAGGCTGAGAAACAGAACGAGCAAGGAACGGAAGGCGGCACGGACTTTCCAGAGACATAAAGAACGAGCAAAAACAAAGCCTGCCAAAACCACGCACCTCCCGGACAGTTCCAGACACAAGACAACGAGAGTTATCGAAGAGGGGGAAAAGGGTCGTCCAGAGAAGAACGAGACGGGCAAGGGAGAGAAAAGGGTCTCACCGGCACCAGAGAACTAGAAGGGAAAAGGAGGCATTTTGACGCCACCCCAGCAGCACACAGACAACAACGGTGGCCACTGCAAATGTGTTTTATATAGTTTGACCGCGGCACGCCCAGGGAGACAGGGCAGGGGAGGGGAGGGGGCGGGGGCAGAGGAAACGAGAGAGAAGTGTGTGGGGGGAGGGTGGCTTTGGGTTCAAGAGACCATCATCATCATCATCACACAATCCGCTAAATTCGGCAGGTGGGAGAGAGATTGAAGCGAGCGGACCGCCGCGACACGAAGAAGAGAAGAAATTCGAGCACCGTCGTACAATCAGCCAAAGCATTAACGATTAACGAGCGAAAAAACAAGAAAAGGACGCCTTTTTTTTTCTTTTTTTTATTATTTTATTATTTTTTTGCGGTTTACGGAGCAAGGCAAAGCGGCTAGGAGAGGACAAAAACCTTCCCCATGAGCCACCGGTTTTGTTTTGTGCGAGGCCAGGGAAAAACCTGGCCTGAAATTTGCTCGCCCAAAAAAGCATTTCATGCGACGGAGACGTCTGCTTGCGACGGTGAAACTCTGAAAGCAATTTTTGCCATCGAAAGACATCCTTGGAAAAACACGTTCTTCCTTAATCACAATTTTACCCGGAAAATGTTTGCTTATGAGCCGTTTTAATTTTTGTACTTGTTCCGACAGCTGTTGCATAACTAAAACTCCATGCACGGCAGAGGTGCATCGCGGTGGCAGCTGATGGTAGTCGTCGGCGACCATTGATCTTACCGGTGTGCAGTACAGTAGCCTGGTAAGCAGATGACGGTAGTATCGGAAGTGGCGGTTGGCGGGCAGTGACGGGCAGTTGGAGATGACTACTGAAGGCTTGAGGAGGATCAATTTTTTTGTGGCAGTATCACAAGCATCGGCAAGGGGAGGCGTCAATGGCGGTTGGGCAATGGCGATGAATGGTGCCTGGCGCCATTAATTATGATAGCTTTTGTGATCGATAATGATAAGAATAGAAACCACGACTTTTATCGTTGCTTATGGAAATAGTGAAATTTATGCAATTAATTACGATTGTCTGTCATTAACCTTCGGTAGAATCAGCTAGGAGATTGAAATAACGGTGGTTTATCCCGTGATGAATGTGAGAGGCCGCTTATCTTTTAACATGTGAACTTAGCCGATATAAAACTATTCGATCGAACCAAATTTTTTCAAATTGTCGTCTAGATGTATCATTTCTCATCCATGGACGTTGATAATATCTTTCCGTTTAGTGGCATCTCAAATTTACTTTTGGTTCTTGTCCTATTTCATTACTATTTAGTCCCTTGAGTTATCTCCCGTGACAATGTCGAGACAAAATTCAATTTTTCCTCCAAAAGTGATGGAATTTTGCGAGTCGGCACCGGTAAATTGACATGTGGCGCCTATACGTACAAGCTTCTGAAAAATTGCACTTCGGTCCCTGTGCTTTTAGGAATGTTTAAGATCGGTCCCTATATCTTTTTTTTTGCAATAATATTAGTCCTCATATCAATTTTTTTGGAAATGTCCTCTTTGATTAATTGATAAGGTTTTAAGTACGGTAGTTCCAAATGAGACTCAAATGATGTTGTCTATAGTTTAATACGTGATATTTATGTGTAATAAGGTTTTAGAGTTAATGGCTTCATTAATAATAAAATAATTTTTTTAAAAACTACTTGATAATGAGATTTAAATTTGACACCGTATACGAACAACCTTCCCACAACATAAACAGGTCTTATAATCAATTTGATATGGACCGGTTTATAATACTATGATTGAAAGATTTCTTATAACCTACCTAAAATATTTTACCTACAAAATAGTGAGTTAAACCTGTAGTTAAGTGTGCAAAAACTATCATACTTTTGGCTAAAAGTAGTCCTAGCCATATAGATCTATGCTATAGCCCAAAAAAATATGTTTGTTGAAAATGAGGATGTTAAGGGCCTGTTTGGCAACGTGCCAAACAGTAAAAATTTCTATTCTTTTGTTCCCAGAAATAGTTTGGGAACAGAAATGCTTTTGGTAAATTTTTTGTTCCCGAGCACATTTTTGCAAAAATTTGTGCCGAGAAACAGTTTTGGAAGAGAAACAAGAAGTAAAAAAAGTTGCTTCTTGTTTCTCGGCACAATTTTGAGAATCAGTTTTTTTTCTTCTTTTTCTTTTTTTCTTTTCTTATTTTTGTGTTCTTCTTTGGCCATGGCCGGTTGCCGGCGACCGGCGGCCGGCGGCCGGCCACAGCCCAGGGCCGGCGAGGGCGTCACGGCCCTCGCCGGCCGCCGGCGGAGGCGAGGGTCGCCCTCGCCGCCTGGGCGAGGCGGCCTCGCCCAGATTGGGCGAGGCCGAGCCTCGCCGTCGCGACCCACGGCGAAGCCGACCTCGCCGTGGGTCGCGACAGCGAGGCCGGCTTTGCCGTGGGTCGCGACGGCGAGGCTCGGCCTCGCCCGATCTGGGCGAGGCCGCCTCGCCCAGGCGGCGAGGGTCCAGCCCTCGCCCTCGCCTCCGCCGGCGGCCGGCGAGGGCCGTGACGCCCTCGCCGGCCCTGGGCTGTGGCCGGCCGCCGGTCGCCGGCGCCGGCCATGGCCAAAGAAGAAAATGGATATAAAGAAAAAAAATAAAAAATTCAAAATATTATTAAAATATTATTTGGGAACAAAAATTTTGTGTAGTTACTAAACGCATTTCTATTCTTTTCTACTCTAGAAATAGAAATTTTGGACAGTTTATCAAACGCCTTCAAATACTCAGAAATTGTTTCCGGGCACAGAATAAAAAAAAATCATTTCTGTTCAGAAACAATTCCCGGGCACAGAAACGTTCTCATGTGCACCCTAAGTTGTTGCATAGGATGAAATCATTTATATTAACAAAAATTTCAATCAGATTGGGAGCACTTATAAAATATAGGAATCATCAATCAAAATATTTCTTCCAAAAATCGAATTTTCTCCATAAATTATCAGCCGAGATAAGTTGGGCAACTAAATTTTAACAAAATATAGTATAGTAACAGAAAATGAATTCGGGCAACTATATGAGGATGATTTTTGTAATTTTCACTTAAAAAAATACTTTTCCAATCAACGGCTTAATTTAGGACTACGTAACTCGAAATATTTATGCTTTATTTGCGCAAAATCAAAACTTGTGGCAAATGCATTTGGCGGACCTTCTTTTTAGTAATTCTCTGAAGATTGTCTTCAAAAATAAATTAGAGGAAGATAACAATGATACTTTTGAGTTCTCCAAATAAAAATAAGAACGCAAGCAGCAGCAACAAAACTTTTGCAACGAGGAAAAATGAAATTTTCATGAAATTGTAAGGCCTCAATATTCAGTGCAAGCCCATCTCCATCTCCAATCTTGATCTTAGCCCGTGCAAATATATCAGTCTGTCATCGTTATCCTCTCTTTCCATTGATAAGGCGCACCAAAAAATGCCACCACTCATACTTATGAGCTAGAAGAAGCAGCGACTTCAACAGAAATGAAGACACTGGTTCTGCAATCTCAGCTCCTTGTTCCAAGAATCACCAAGCTCTCCAACCCAAGATCCAATGCCACCACTGTCATCCCCTCAAGAATTATCACATCACGCAGTAAGCACCGCTCCTCTCCATCTTCTTCCTCGTCATCACCAGCATCTTCCAAACGCAATTCCATTTCAAGACCCACAAGAGCCATCCAGAAGTCCCAAAATCAGCACTCTCCTCCTGTTTCACCAGATGGGTGGTCAAGAAAGGTGGTTTTAGGTGCTGTTTCACTTGGGATTGTGCTGGTCCTCATGGGGTTTGAAGACCACCACAACAAGGCTTTGGCCTTTGGTCCTGAAGGGCCACTTGCGGAGGAGTTCTGGGAGAATGTCAGGAGATATGCACTCTATGCCCTCACTGTGAGTACAGGCGCTATCTACACTATATTTCAGCCCATCTTGGAGCTGCTCAAGAACCCGATTTCCGCAATTCTGATCCTGATGATCTTAGGAGGCAGCATCTTCATTGTGTACCAGGTGGTGGCTACCATGGTTGGGGTCAATGAATTCTCTTATGAATATGCATATTAATTTGATCCAAAGTCTCAATTTTCCGGAAGATAGATTCTCAAATGTCTTTTCATGTTGCTCTTTGCTTTTATGTCCTTAACACATAAACCATTGTTCTTGGAATAGTAGAATATTAGCAAGTTTTGCTCACAATATATAATGATGTTCATTACTGGTTGGTTTTGCTTATCTCATGGATGATGTCTATAATGTCATCTGATGAACAGAATTTTGTAACTGCGTTCTGTATGCTTGGCATATTAGAACGTATCCAACTACAGATAGTTTGGTTTGGATTTTGAGAGGGTTAAATACACGGTAGGTTGGCTCAATTTGTAAATAGTTTGATTGAGTCCTTCACAGTACACATCCATGTTAAGGGTGGTGCACAAATCTGTCTGAAGCCTCCAATGAAACTCATATAATACTAGTTGTCTGGGCATCTGCGAAGAGGGAAAAAGACTTTGAATGATGCCAAAATGGGTTAATGAACTCTTCATAATTTGTTCCAAACAGAAGAAAAAAGGCACATTGGACGTCCTTCATTTTTTAACCTAATTATCTGATTCAAGGTTGGTGCAAGATCTTCCATGTTGCTGCAAGTTCTACCATCAGCTGGTGGACACTCTCCCCGAGTTGTCTCTATCCTTTAAATTTGCCCTTTTATTGTTTCCTCGGAAGTGTGCAGGTTACTATGGTTTTTTCGAATGTAATTCATGAAGTATGGCTAAACCTCTTACATTAGTTTTGTCTAAACATGGGAGATAGTTGAACTGTTCTTTATCTCCAGTTCTTACTTGTCGAGACACTACAACCAGGCTTCCTGAATCAAGATTATGATTTCCCATTTCTTCAAATCCCCAGAAAAAATCCATGCTTGCTCTAGGGGCTTAGCTTACTCTCTAAGATTCTGGACAACTTCTATTGATTGTTGCAGTTCAATGAAAATTTTCACAGATAAGTGCTTCTGAAGCCATTTTATAGTCATCAGTGATCGTAAACTAATAAACTCTACCGTCTTCTTAAAGATCTGCATTATGACATCAAAAAGTTATTTCTGCAAACCAATAGACAATAGGCCTCTTCTTCAAACACGTCACCTGTCTGATATTATGCCAAACAAAAGAATGGTGATATGTTTGATTTTTTGCAGGCTTTAGATATGTGATTATGCATGTTGCAGTGCCCACAGAAATCGCGTGTCATCTCACCGTTTTATGAAGCAGTGGAGATGGATTATCGCCATTAGTTCTGTCACTGCACTTTCATGTGAGAGTACGTGCATGAACCGAAATTTAATCTTAATGATCAAAACAAGTACATGAAGGTAACTATAACAGGATTAAGCCCTTGTCCATATCATGGCTAAATATCCAATCCTCCTCTGCCTCCTTTAGCCATCATTGCTTCTCTAATGTCTCGTACAAATCCTTGCTAAATTCTTCACATTTGTGATTGTAATTGTTTTTATGTTCATGGTAACTAAACATAACCCGGGAAACATAGGGAAATCACCACTTCTGTAGGAAGAAAAACCATTGAAATCGCCAAAAGTACTACTTATGGGAGCTTCAGTCAACAAAACCATTGAACGCCAAGATGCATAACCGTCTAAATGTTCAATAATGCTAGATAGACCTCAAGAGTTCCTTAAAAGTTGTCTACAAGGTCCAACATGAGTAGGCTCTTGGCATCTCGCCCCTAATCACAACTCATCCAACTGATTAAAATGCCAATCTTGTGCATTTTGTCCAAGGTCCCACTTGATTAGTCACTCTGTTGGGGTTTGCAAAACTAGTTAGTGAATCAATTTTAGTAGATTTTTGTGTTCAGGGGTGTCTAAACGAAGGTGATGGCTCTGGAGATCAGATGCTATATGACATGAATTTGCCTCTGTAGACAAGACCTTCTGAATTCAAAATGCATCACCATCGCAAAAGAGAAGGGGGGCTGAGGAGCAGAAAGTAGACTCTGAGATGCTTACGAGGGAGTACGACTCAGGCAGAGTTTCATTGTTACGTTTGATGAGAACAAAGAGTATGTAAAATGCAAAGAGGGACTTTCCAAATCCATGGTCTCACCTATCTTAATTGATCTAATGCTCAGAATAAATATGAAATTAATTATATATACTCTATCTGCTAGAAACATAGATTTGGACCAAGGCAGAATATTTAGGGACCATATTAATCAGACATAATGGCACTTTAAAGGTCGGTATTCTGAGATTTAATTGACTGAACTGCTGTAATTAAGTGACTCTTATATGTGTTATGACTGCAAATCCAACCACAAAGGTCAGGCCCAGTATAGACTTAGCAAGCCTTCAGCAATTATATTAGTACATGATCTATTGTATTTTGGCAACATGGGTACATATTGTCATTTTCTGTATCCATTATTGGAATCATATGTAGACAACACCATCAATCTCTTGGAAATAATAGAAGCTCTTTCATTTCATGAAGACACCTTGAAGTCTTCTCGATGTTTATTTATTAACTGCTCAAACAAGAAATGAAGTTAAGGGATTTGCATGTATAACAAATTCGTTGCGTATAAAAAAAGAGACCGCTTAAAGAAGCAATAATATAAGTACCAGCCCTTCGTTCCCTTACTAAGCGGTTATCAGGGCTGAATGATTTGGAATGAATCTGAAAGCAGCTTAAGGAAAGTTCAGATTCTCATACACCTAACGGTTTTGACTACCAATTTGCATCTAGTTGGGCTTCAGGAGCAGCTGTAGATTGCGAATTTATGATGATGTGACATCAAGAATACACTAGAAGTGGAATCTAGCTTTGTAACAAAAAAAAATAGTAAAATAATTAGAAGGATTTTTAAATTGCTGTAAAAATGTAGAAATGTCTGATTCCGATGAAGTTAGAAATCTTGCCTGTTTTATGCTCTCTTTCCCACTGTTTAAGACAATGTTTTCTTCAAACTTCAAATTTTTTTTCCTAATATGTTAGACTGCCCCAGTTGTAACATAGCTTTGCCAAACAATTAATCTTGATTCTATATCTAAAGGCTATTAAAAATGTGATATATATGACGGTGAAACCCATCTAATTGTACCTTTTTAAGTTCAAGCTCCCAAGCACAGTTTCTGATTCCTATTATATTTTTAAGATTAATGATTCAATGGGAGAACAGCTTAGGCTTTGCAATTAAAAAACAGTAACATCTTAGTTGCAATTTTTACTCGACGAGTTCCTGAGACCACACCACAGAGTAGTTATTGCGAATCACATGTCCCGACATGGAAGAGCTACATTTGATTAGATCGTGGATTTAGTTTGCCAAGCAAAAAACTTATCTCGGATGTACCGCTGTACCGCAATATGCCAAAAAGATTCATGAAAGCTGTTCAAGATCCATACTTGCAAGAGAAAACTGTTAATGACCATATCAATGCCGCAGAGCTTTACAATTTCCTGAGGCTTCTGAAAATTCAGTGACAGTTGAATTCCTGAGACATTCCATTTTTTCTATGTCATTGATAGGAATAGAAGAGTCTTGAACGGACAAGGACCATAATTCCGGGAGAAATATCATCTGCAGGTCATGCCATGCCTTTGCTCAATGTAGCAAAATGACAAAGAAAGAGTCAAGATGAAGATAACAATGCTAATAATTTTGGCATGTTATATCTGCATGTATTTTTGCCATGTTCCAAGGACAGAAGCAAATCCCATAAATTTAGATTACCAGAAAGAATCATTACAAGATCTGCTTTTGGATGCTTTCTGGGGTTTTAGGTTAAGGATGTTGATGATGTGGACTACATGACATGTATAGGCAGAAGATTTAATTCCTTCAAGGGACACATGATGCTTTTAACTTTATGTAGTTATGTTGTTGTGTAGATTCTGCACATAATAAATTATATTCTACATACATCGAGCACAGACACCTATACATAAATAATGCTTGACCTGCATGATTAGGTAAAGAGGGAGCCTCCATTTATCTTTACCATTTTGGGCAAGCAATTTTTCTTGTAGGTTTTGCTAGAAACTTCAAAGCAGCTACTTCTTTTTTTTCTTATCAAAATTGGAATAAAAAGATCTATACTCTTCATGGGGGAGTGCCTCCAATTGACTTTTAAGTCCGTACCCATCTGTTTTTTATAAAGTTGATTGCATATTCACATCCGACAATTCAAGAAGATATAGCTCAAATGTAGGCGCTTGCACCGAGGTGGAGCTGCAGTGGCATGTTCATTGTATGGCAATAGTTGATTATAGCTCAATTCTAAGATCCTGTATTCGGGTGTGGAACTTCTTCTATAACATTCGAAAAGGTTGGCTACTGAGAGATGATTAGTCTTCACACTTTTCAATAACAAAAGGTTACGAAAATGCAATCACCAAAGGGTATACTTGTCATTTTACATGTTGCTCACCAGCACTTTAGGACTTCTATAAGAGGAGATAAAGGGGGCAGCATGATTCTATGTCGAGCCAAAACCCACAAAGCAAAAGAGAATTGCATCATTCACTTCCACAAACACAGCTTGCCTTTTGAGCTTTGCACCCAATAACGAAACATTCAAGCAAAAGATGGATCAAAATGACACCTTGATGAAAGTCCAGCACGTTCACAAGAACAACTACTTCCTCAAAAGAGTTGTGAAATTTGTCATCTCAATCTCTCTACTGTCTTTCGTTGTGTGTTATTCCACAGGATACACTCTCTTCCCTCACTCCTTCAACATCTTCTCCACGATGCTCTTTTCAATTTTCACTCGCCCCCTCGAGAGAAAGTTCGTGCTCCTTGTTTGCAGTGGGATCCTAGCTTTTCTTGCCAGGAGCTCCTCCAGTTTTAGCAGCTCTTCACCATCTGGGTCTGATCTTGATGGTGATGATGGATTGTTCAAGAAACAAGACAGGTCGGCTTTTGATGAGTCGCCTGAGGATGTGATCAAAGTTTCAGCTTCTGAATCATCTGAAGTTGAAGCTGTGACTGCTGTGAATGCTGCTACTATTGGGGATAAAAAATACCAGGAAAACAATCTGTTTCTTGCAGCTAAAGAAGAAGAGGAGGAGAAACTTCGAGCTCAAGGAAAAGATAAAGAGGAAGAAGATGAAGCAGAGCAACATGACGAGCAAATGTTACAACAAACTGAATTTGCTAATACAGGAGTAGAAGAAGCAGAAGGAAATGAAATTTGGGTCATGGAAGACGATGACAGACTCAGCATAAAGGAAGAAGAAGAACCAGAAGAATGTGGCTACTTGTGGAAAGAAACAGAACCACCAGCAGCTGCTACAGGGAGTGAAGAGATGATGAGTACAGAGGAGTTGAACAAAAAGTTTGAGGAATTCATTAGGAAGATGAAAGAGGAGATCAGGATTGAAGCAAAAAGTCAGCTGATTGCAGTGTGATTGCGAGACAATCATGTACATAATAAGCGAACTAAGCAAATTCCATCAAGGGATTGCCTCTTTTAGGTGGATGACGACCAAACTCTCATATTATGACTTCTTTTCTTTTGTGAGGTTTGAGATCATCATGTTGTCTCTTTTAGCACTGTTAGTCCTGTCCTGGATCAAATAGCAGTTAAGTTTCATAAACAAAATGTCTAGCCTTTGTTTTTTTTCTCCCTCGAGTTATATCTCTGTGCCTAGCTCCTAATGTTCAATAGGAGTCAGTATCTGGAAGAATAAATTCCTATGCATCTTCATCTTCTTTTTACAGTTCTTCAGCAAGAGGAAATTCCAAGGAAAAGGAAAGACGATCATGTCGGAATCCATAAAAGGAAAGTAGGTGTTTTCGACATCACTTGTATCCAAAACTTTCAAATATCACGGCCTAATAAGCCCCCAAAAAAGAGTATCAATCCTGTAGTCTTGGAGGTAATTCTGTAATTAATCGTCGTTTTGCACTCTCGTTATGTCTTCGCGTGAGACTTGGGTTTCCCGGTGTGGTTGGGACGAACATGGAAATTGCTGGCTCTTCGGTTGACTTGGGGCTGGAGTGATGTAGAAACTAGAGAGAGAGAAGGGAAAGAAACTCCCTTTGTTGTTGGACAAAGTAATTATTACTCTGACAGAACTTTAGTGTCATTGTCTTTCAACTGTAATGACAGCTCGAACTCACATGAGTGATGCGAACATGTGATGCAATACCTCAGTCCGCTGCAGAAAATCGACCTTCCGGTTCCTTCAGCATCAGAAACAATGGAAGCACCAAACGATTAAACAGAAAGAGATGATGACATTAAGGAACGAGATTATCATGGCTGTTTTTTTATATTCATGGTCCAAATCGTGACCGTTTGATGACAGAAAGAATAACCAAAAACGCCAGCGCCATTACAGCTCTCCACTAGAAGTTGAATACAAATTTACCCGGCATATTCTTGTCTCGTTGGATATTCATATAAGTCATCTAGGATTGTGTATTAGACACCTACCTATATTTTTCCATATCACTCGTTGTATTCCTTGAATTCCTCTAAATAATCACTCACACAAGGATTCGACTCTTCAAACATCTCATCTTAAGCGTGAGGATGGGACGGTTTGCACATCTCTAACAGGATTAATTGTTGTGCGGTAATGCACGGCTCCAGACTGCTCTTGGTCAGCCAGAAGAAAGGTAGTCAGTGCTCGAGTATCTTAACTGTTCTTTGTTCTATGATTAGTTATGTGATTCACATCATTGAAAATTTTAGACAAGAGTTGCTTTTTTTTTTTTTAAGTTAGTGCATCATGAAAGCCAATACTAAAGTTGAGCCTACATGTCATTTGCATTGTAATATTCCAAAGTTCACCCTGTCATTGATTAATGTATGATTTGCTTTTTAGGCCGTCGAGCTAAAGATAGGTTATTAAGATAGGTTATTTACCCTGCCAACTTTGCACGACTCTTCAATGAATCATTTTTTTTTCATCTTATACACTTGAAAATGTTCTTAGAGGCACACCAGAAGATGTGTGTGGTGGGGGAAAGGCGATTGAGACAAAATATCTCATACCCTTTCTTTATTAACAACACCTTATTATTGTGCAAGACCCACCAAAGATATGTACCGATCGTACCCAGTACCGAGACAAAGTTCACGATGAAATTCACTAGCTAGGAGATGCAAACGTGACTCTGAAATCCGAGCTTCAACCTCAATTATAACGTGCTTTTTAGACAGACAAGAGTGCCTCGATAAGACTAAGCAGAACACACCAAACCGACTCTTGGGCCATTTTTTTAACGGCCACAATCAGACTAGGCAGAGCACATTGAAACCGACTCTTAGACAATCTTTCCAAGTGGTAGAAATTTCCTTGCTTTTGCCACCCCCTCATGTGCTCTCCAGTGGAGGAGCTCCAAGTGTTGGTACTTTGAAATGATGCGATCCAATTATTGGGTGCATCAATCAATTCAAGTAAGATGCAAGAGGAGAAATCAGCATACTATGAGTTGAGACCCTGTTGGTTTCATCATCAATTTCTTGTGGGTCTACATGATATGTCAAGCTAAATATTGGACACACTCAAGAACCCAATAATGTACGGGGGCTGTTGAAACTTGAAAGCAATCATCATGTCTAAGAATGCATGCACATTAAAAACCCTCTAGCGTGGAAGATGAGTTCGTGTTCCTAAAGGACATAAAAATCTCAAAGTAAAATCGACACCGTGTTATGACCCAGATACTGAATAGGGTCGTGTCCTCTATTCTATATGTGATTGCCTTGATAAATCAATATAATGTAAGGATGATTTTTATTGATTCCATGTCACGGAAGATCAGACCGGATTGATGTTTGATATACTCTTGAATTCTTGCATCAGTACTCAACTGAACTGAAAAGCTCAGTACATTTTTTATAAAACACAAATATTCATGGCAATACTTTCCTCCAAAGAAAGACTATATTCATGAGCATCAGTACCAAATTGAAATAAGGAAAAAAGTTTAGGGCCATTCTACAGCACAATGAAACAAGGCAAGCCCCCAAAGTGCCAATATCTTAATGTGACTATGAAAGGACATGTAAGCTCGGAACTCATGGTGAGGGAGACATTCCTCTCTCCTAGTACTGTGTTGTGAAAACCGGCCATTTCTTGAGCTTCGTACACTTATGTGGTCTAAAAAATTCTGCTTATCATTTTCAAAATCTGTACAACTTTACCATATCTACAAAATATCTGATAAAATGGGGCGTGCTTGGCTTTAGACATGGGGTCCATCATGATTGAGAGAGAGAGAGAGAGAGAGAGAGAGAGAGAGAGAAGGTTCAGATTGAACTGGAATCACGTCAAAATAACAGGGGCATATGACATGATAAAAAACAGAGTGGTCTAGAAACGTCCCACAAACGAAGGAGAACTGATAAAATGCCAAGTGGTTTGGCTATGTCTTGGAGTGTAGACGATTCGGCAGTCACAGTCATTTGTCAGACAATACTTAATCCTTACTACACATAAAAATACCATCTTTACCTATCCGTATGTGCATGTGAATGTGGGGTCCTAGAAATCCAATGACCACAACAGCATTTCTTTCGAGAAACATGCTACATACACTCAAAAACCCGTCTTCTAATCGTAAACTTTTAAGGAAAATGGTCTCCAAATATGGTATCGGAATATAAGTTTTTTCTTTTCCCTTCGGCCGAAGCGTCGTAGCACAGGTGACAAGTTTGTTATTCCGCACATTTTCCTGTTCATGTTCTCGGCCAAATGGCCCAATGCCCGTGTTCCTTGTAAGGTAAAGCTTGAAATGCACTGTGGTTCAATAACTTTGACAGTCCACACTTTTGCGAATAGCAGTGGCCCAACAACTTATTGAACAGAACCAGGAGACTTTTACAAATGGGATCATCAGCAATCGGTCTCTCTACAGAAGACTTGAACCTGAATCAACAATAATACGTGTAGAAAATTCTAAAATAAGCCACTGCACCAAAAATTTTACTCAGCTGGAGAAATGACAGAGGGCATGATAAGAAGTTTTAAGATCACGATTTGATGTAAGGGCTATCTAGATAGATGTTTATCTTTGCTTTTTGCCTCATCTAACTTTCATGACAGATACACATTGAAATTTTGACAACATATAAATGTTTACACAAAAATTCACATATAATTTTTCATAAATTTTTTTAATTTGGATAATATTTTAAATTTTGACAAAAAATTGATTTTACTTATTCCTAAACAAACAAGTCCTTATATTCCTTGTTTTTGGGATTTTAACTTTTAGATTATTATCTTAGAGACTCGGGTAATTTTATTTCAGTTATTCGTTAATTGATTAGATTCAAGATAACATTTAATGAGATTTTCTTTACTTCTATTGGATAGTTTCCAGTTAAATTTGATTTAGGATTTCTTTAGGTTTGTTGAGCTCTTTATATTGGTCCACTCTTTTATTGTAAATAGTTTATATCTTTGAATTAATAAACTATCAAGATTTTATCTCTGGTGCGCTTTGTGTGTCTTTCAGGTGTACCTTTGCGAGTTTACTCATGTCTACTGTTTAAGCTGCATCAAGGAAAAGACAGAAGTCTCCCAGCCTTAACAATGAAGAACAGAAGCCAATGCAAGTTAAACATTCACACTTCTATTTACCCAAAAAAAAGGAGAGAGATATTATACTATCCATTTGAAACAATCCATTAACACGAGATGTCACGAAGATATGTCATGTCTTCCCAGCATGAGATACCGTTGACTGCCAAGCCAAAAGATATGCAAATTGCTTTGCGCTTTCAAGAAGATTCACAAAAGAAATGGAATAACAGAAAAGAACTAAGCTTTCTCATCAAGACATTCGTCTTTGTTGGTGAAATGCAGCTAATCTACTTCAGTTATTTTTTGCCTACAAATCGTACAAAGAGTACCTCGTGCCAATGTCCTCATCCTTGGTCCTTTATCTTCAGCTTCAGGAGTGATTCACTTGGAGCCACTGATGGGCGATTGCAGAGTAATGATGTCTATATCAAGTCCCTGCATGTACGGTCCACTCCCTCTCGTGCTCGACCGCGGAAACAGAGTAAAAGATCTTCACTTCTCTTCACATTTCTGACCATTTTCAATCATCTTCTCAGTTCTTCATGTGAAAAATGCAAGAAGCTCAGGCACTTGTACGTAACACAAGCACCATCAGAAAGATCATCCAGTTGGAGAAAGTGTCAAATCCACTGCGATGCCATCGGTCTCTGGCATGCTCCTAACTTCTTCAAGGATCCTCCTGACTTCTTTCATTAATTCCCTGCGGACATAATTGGTACGCCCCCTTGTAAGCGACGATTCTGTGAACAGCGACTCACTGAGGGACTGATATTCTCGAAACCATTCATTGTCAGTATCTTGAGGAGCAGGTTCATCATAGCATGTTATAGAGCTTTCTCGGTGCCATCTAGTAATGAAATATTTATCGGGAAGTTGAAAGTAATTCTTTCTAATAAAAACAGAAAGGGCATGTCTGCATAAAATCCCTGAAGATTCAAATTCCTTACATGAGCAGTGAATATGCTCTTCTTCTGGTATCCACATGACAAGACAGTCACCATCCATCTTCTTATAATGGCGCAAAAGGTAGGAACCATCAGCCAATTCAGACATTGCATATTGCATGGCCAGCATGAGTTCATTTTGCAAAGCATTGAATGCAAAAGGTGTTAGAATGCTTCGAGCATGCTCTTCCATTGGAATGCATGCTTTGGAAGGCATATACTGCATTTCATGGTGTGACTGGTTTTGAAAAGTAGCCGATATTCCTACCTGAAAAAAGCCCAAAAACTCAACATTAAGAAGGGGGAAGAAAAGGCAATCAAATGGAATATAAGGTCTCGGAGAGGACAAAACCTTCAAGTGCTATACCTGGTCAAAAAAACTACGCAAGCATGCATTTGGGCTGAAGATTCCTTTCAGGAATGAGTCTACAGATCTAAAAAATGCAACACTTGTCATTCGAGCAAGAAAGTGACCCCTTGTATAGCACAAAGCCCAAGAAGTCCGAATTGAATGAAGTAAAGCAATGTGTTTATCTGAACCCAGTCCAAACTGAGAAACCATTTCATTCCATCGTAACTCAAAGTCCTCTGTATTCTCTACACAATGCAATGCATCAAACTCAGATCTGAAGTCTGCATATTGAGATCCAAGTGGAACAGAGAACCAACTTGATACCTTGGGCAAAATATTCCATATGCAAGTAACGTGTTTTGTGTTTGGTAATTCGCCCCTCACTGCATCTCTGAGGCCTGGGTCCAGATCAGTTAAGATTGTCTGAGGACTTCTTCCTCTCATAAACCGAACAAAACTCTGTATCCAGGGAGAGAAACATCATCTATGAGGAAATGCAGAGTACATGATATGGATCTATCTAGAGGGACAGAGAGATAAACCTGTAAAGCCCAGGCAAATGATCGTGGCGCCTCGTCCTGCAACAGAACACATCCGAAAATGATCATTCTGCCATTGCTGTCAATGCCAAACCATGCCCCAAACAACATACCGTAAGTGATTGATCGGTATGACGTGTCAAAATGCACCACATCACCGAACATGGTATACGCACTAACTGATTCGCTGTATGACCAAGCGATGTGCTCAAGTTTGTCATTTTCATCCACGCTATAATCATAACTAAAGCCTTCATCTGCCTCCTTCGAGGCCTTGCAGGCCTCAAGAAGTTCCATTATATCGTTTTCTCTCTTCTCATTGAGCAAAGCATCATTTTCTTGAACAACTTTCTTCCTGTTCTGAACAAAGTTCCTAACATCCCTCTCCAAGAATGGCAATTGTCCACCTTGAATCCCCTTTTCTAATTCCAAGACCTTCACTATGCGATGAATCGGAAACCCAGCTTTTGATAGCAAAAGTATCCGCTCTTGATCAGCTTCATGAATCTTTCTGTAAGCAGGCAAGAGACGAACCTGGTCGTCTTCCAGCAGCTCATGATTGTGAACATTACTGAATTGCACAACAGACCACTGCGAAACGCCGTCCACAACCTCCTTTGACAAGTACATCTTCGCATCACAGCCGCACCGGACGGATTTCCGATCCCTATGGTGCTCCCCACTAGGTTTCTTCCTCACAGGCGCGAACCCGGACCGATAACAAACAAAGTCGCGCTTGTAAATACCCAACTGAGGGCTCAATCTCGAGCGCTCTTTCCTAATGGAGAAACCATTCTTCCTCGCGAAGTTGCCGTAATACTCGAATGCGTCATCGTCGCTCTTGAACACCATCCCCACATACGGGACCACCATAGCCTCGGCCGCCGCCGCTTTCGCTTTCGCCAACTGCAAGGCAACCGTGGCCTCTTCATTATCGCCTTCGCACGTAACAAAGCATTTCCAATCCCCACACGGGCATTGCTGCCGCTGTATCCATATGTTCTTTGACGACAACGATGTCATAACACAAAACGATCGAATGCTAGCACTACACAGCTCTCAACACAGAAATATCAATACCCAATTGATCCAAGAAGCAGCAAATATCAATCCTAGATGTCCAAGTTGAAAGCTACAAGCAGCAGTATGATGGTGTAACCTTGTCAAGATTAGTTCTTTATCTCCCCCCCTTTCCCTTAGAACAGCAGACTAGCCTGTAGCACAGCCATTAAGAGAAAAAAAACAAGAAGGACTTCGAGCTATGCTGAAAATGGCTGCCTTCTTTTGAGCAGTGAAATTTGATATCTGCACCTACGCGATATGCTAAGGGACTATAAAAACTAGAGAATCAGAGGTCGAAGCAAAACCCTAGCTGCTCTGCCTGCCTGCCTGCTTGCTTGCTTCTTCAACAGTCTCATTTTCCCGTTTCTCGTCCTTCGTCCTCCGGACTGACTCCAACTTGATCAGAAAATTTTCTTTCGTTTCCCAGGAAAAGAGAAAGGGAAACGCAAACCCGTGAAGTTCTCAGATGGGCCCTTTTCAGTTTTCAGCCAACAAAGGCCGAAGGAGACAGTGTTCGGGGGACTCGCGCTTGGGCCCAAATTGCCATTTTCGGATTCGCAGTCCAAAAGGCGGTTCCTTTTTTTATCATTATGTAATTGAATTTTCAATTCCACATCAGGGGATTCGTCTCCTCCATGATGGTGCCTGAAAGGACGCTTATCTTCACGGAATTTCACGTGTGCATATTAATGCGGGGAACACGGTTCGGTTCGATAATGGGTGCGTGGAAACAACGGGGCGTAACTCTTCAGCTTCCTCGTTCGGAAAAGTTCGGATCGTGCAGTCCTTTTTCCCCATTTCTCAAGGAGGGCAATGCAATCTTTCGGGAAGCCATTTTCTCTTTTGTGAACTCGCTTCCTCAGGTAAATCGGACAAAAGCCCGCCGTTTCGTTTTCAGCTCCAAGACGTAGACATGCACGTATGCCTTTGCCGTGAATCTCCCGTGTTTCTTATTCGTGCGTCTCTTTTGGGTGTCCTCATGATCATCTGACCTTTCTGGGATGTGTTGCAGATTAAGGAGTGTTTAAAAGATCGCGAATTCTTGTCTGTGTCTAAGAGATCCATTCATGTCCTCCTAAGTTTGCCATTCTGTTCGAAGGGATGAATTCTTGTTTAGTCCAAGCCTTCTTGGCATTATTTGCTCATCCATTTACATGCTTGGCTGCGTTTCACCTGCAATATGGTCAACGTTGATTGAAATTGTCCTTGGTCTTGGTAAAAAAAGGCCATGTCTAAAAGGAAATAGAGTCTCTCTATTCTCACAATTTATAAGCCTGAGATCTGTTTCATGAAATCAAAGAGAATCGCGAGTTTAAGGTTATTTGGGAGTGAAAGCTGCGAAATTTTCACCTTCACTCTGCATCACATAGAGGGACCAGGCACTAGATTGCGGGGTATGGGGAACTTGAGCTCATGGCGAAGTTTGAACACACCCACTACTGGACGGTAAACAAGACCGACAGAAAATTCACGGAATGTCCCTTGACCGATTGCTGAATGCTCCAAAAATGCAGGCTGCTTAAGAAGGACGAATCTGCAGCATTTGATATGGCCTATGATGATACCAGAGAATCCTTGATTGGGAATTCAGCTGATGCTTCGAATCATCCCAAGGACAAGAGCAACGCAGTCCAAAGAAGAAGACACCGCCACAATTCTCCTTCAGTGGATAGTTTCCCCAAGCAGAATGGCACTGAACCTCATCTTCTCGAGTCTACTAAAGAACCCACATTTAGAAAAATCCTCATAGTTGTGGCTGCATACCTTGGTGTAGGAAGCTTTAGTTTCTTTCTCCCAAGGAACCAAATCTCGGGCAAGAAGACGAATGGTCTACTCGATGCCCTTTACTTTTGTGTTGTCACCATGACTACTGTGGGATATGGAGATCTTGTCCCAAGTAGCTCATTGGCGAAACTTCTTGCCTCGACATATGTTTTTGCAGGAATGGCTCTTGGTGGGCTGATCCTAAGCAAAGCGGGCGATTACATTGTTGAAAAGCAGGAAATGCTTTTAGTAAGAGCCATGCACATGAATGAAAAGGTTGGTCCAGCCGAAATCCTGAAGGAGGTCGAAGTCCACAAAATCAGATATAAATTTCTCACTTCCCTCATCCTTCTTGGGGTCCTGACTGTACTTGGAACCGTGTTTCTGTTGGTTGTCGAGAAATTTACATTTGTCGATACTTTCTATTGTGTTTGCACTACCATTACTACTCTGGGCTATGGAGATGAAAGTTTATCGACCACCAGCGGCAGAATCTTTGCCGTGTTTTGGATACTGGCTAGTACCATATGTGTCGCTCAGTTTTTCTTCTACCTCACTGAAATGTACACAGAAAGCAGGCAAAGATCATTGGTAAAATGGGTTCTCACACGAGACGTTACGTGCTCGGATTTAGAGGCAGCAGATCTTGATCAGGACAAAGTTGTCAGGTGAATTTTAATAATCTACTACAAATTCAATTATGCAAATAACTGATTTGAGCAAATGTCTGAGTTTCTTGCTGGCGCTTTCTTTTTGCGGCACTGCGGAGTTTGTTGTATACAAGCTACAGGAAATGGGAAAGATCAGCCAGGAAGATGTTACGGCGATCTTAGAGAGGTTCCAGAATCTCGACATTGATCAGTCTGGAACTTTGACAACATCTGATATAGTCCAGTCCCAAAATTAGGGGGTTTTGCTGCTTGTTTCCGAGGATTATACTTTACATACTTTAGTCTTGTATCACTCATACGCCCTGCCATTACTTGGCGATGATGCTGAAGTTTTCTCTGTTAGCTTCAACCATAAGTGAATGTCTCCCCTATCTATAAAATCACTGGCAAAAAGTAAATCCAAATGGTGGAACTCATGTATCCCTGCCTGAATCTCAGCATCTAGCAGCAGATGCTAGATACCATGAGTCAGATGGTCTGCGACATCAGCTTCACACAATTGATTGCTGTTGCAGTCTCACTTTTACATGACAGAAGTTGCTACCGCGGTGCGTACAACAAAGTCTGCAGTTTTCCTACTGAAACGTTTCGTTCATGATGACTTTAAGTTCCTAAATCTATCTGAACAGCACGATCATAGTCATCATGCAAACGGACTTAATTTGAATCGGCTGTCCTCATTGATTAAAACTTCAACAATTGGTGACTGGGGAATTTAATCTGTTTAAAATACCAAACCACCTACTCATCCTCAAACAGGACCATAAAATCATTGACCTTCCCACCAAACCTTATTGTTCCTTCTGTCTCATACGAACAGATACAAGTACCCAGAAAATTTGACAGATCCTCCAACTAAGCACGACTGATATAAAATAAAACCTTTAAAGAGTGAACATGTACATGTGACGCCAACCTATTCATGATCCAATCACATGACAGTGCACGACTCAGGGTTCTCTTCACTGAAGTAGTCAGAGCGGTTTGTGTTATAGCCCCTATTCACACCATAACCGCCCTCACTGTAGTAAGCTGGCACCCCGTGATAGTATGGCACGGCGCCGTATCCTTGGTAATACGGCTGAGGCGGCTGGTAGTACATTCCACTCGGATAAAGTGTGGGATATCCCGAAACGGGCTCGACAATATGCTTGTGAATTTGCTGTGTTTCTTTTCCTGCAGCTGGTGCATCCTTACCGTCTGGCTCCTTAGGCTTCTTCTCTGGCTTCTTCTCTTCCTTCTTAGGCTTAGCGTCGTCTTTCTTCTTTTCGGGCTCCTTAGGCTTCTCAGGGACTATCTTGATGCTCTCCACTGTTTTTCCACCTTTGCGGGCTATTTTGTCACGGATTCTCTCAGGGCAACAGCTTACCACAGTGATTAGCACCTTGTTATCCTTCTCGTTGAATACTTGGTTTTGGATTTCTCTTGTTCCCAAATCGATAACACCGATAAATGAACTTAGTTTCCTTTCTACAGCTAAATTTTGGTACTAAAGTTTACATAACATAATACTAGTTGGAGAATCTAATTCACCAAGGTTCTCATCCTAAATTCATAATTAGAATAGGAACAATGTGCAGAAGACTTTCAATTTCGGAAGAAACAGAATTACCGTTCACGAAATACGACAGTCTGGGATTAGAAATCCAGACAGACAGTCGTTAGTTCATTATGACTTTACAAAACATTTAGCATGAAAGCTCTATTTATTGCTGAGTGTGATTCGCCCACTGAAGTCATATGGAGTCGATGGTGGTAATGAACAAAGAAAAAACAGGACAACCATCAACACAGGCAAAGTGAGACTCACCAGGGAATTTGCAGATCACTTTCTTGATCTTCTTGACGCAGCGATAGCACTTCAGGTCAACCGATATCTCCATTGCTACTTTCTGCAGTCCACAGTCACTCACACATACGCACAAACGCAGAGAAGGTGAGTGAACAATACAAGCAAAGATCTTTTGTACTTTGCAAGCAAAAATGAAGCTAAAAGAAGAAGAGAGAAGAAGCATGGCTCTTTCCGACATCAGAAAATTGAGAAAAAATCCTACCTTTTTTATGCAAGAACGTAAAAATGGTCATCATATAAGAGTTGTAATGATCTTTCTATCAGTTACAAATACAGGGTCTTGATAAATTGAAAGGATGAGGAAGATGAGATGCACCTTTTCAGCCATAGCTCTCCTCTCCGGTGAGTTTCAGCGAGATCTGATCTCTCAAGCTCGAGGAGGAATTCGACTGACTGTGAAACTCTCTCTCTCTCTCTCTGAGGAGCGAGAGCTCAAGGGAGATAGAGAGATGATAGTAAAGTGGACGGGCAAGTATCAAAGAGGGTCACGTTCATATAAACGAGGACAAGAAATCCTTGCATCGTGTGAACATGTAAGCCTCCGGGGCGGCCGCGAATGGGAGGGCCACATGTGTCGGCTCGTGGGGATATTCACGTTGTCATTTGATGACTGTGGAGACATTGTTGCTGGTATTCAGCGCCTTCACCGAATGCACTCATTCGGGCCATTGAAATCTGGATCCTTCCCTCCCATCGAACTCGACGGCTGAGATCGTCAGATGGACGTGCACAGCGTCCATCGGACGGGTGTGATGATCTTGTTGGGTGGTGGGGGTGGGGTCCGATGTTTGTTGATTCTTTTGCAAATCTTTCTTGATCTGCATGTTCTTGTCCTCGATGGAAACTTCCCACCTTCCAACTCACCATCTGGTGATCTCACAAAACCAGAAATACAAATAGAGAAAACAACAGGTGATGTCGAGTCTACGGCACGTCGTTTGCTTTGGCTGCAATAAT
Source organism: Syzygium malaccense (assembly GCA_031216405.1). Classification (NCBI taxonomy): domain Eukaryota; kingdom Viridiplantae; phylum Streptophyta; class Magnoliopsida; order Myrtales; family Myrtaceae; genus Syzygium; species Syzygium malaccense. The sequence goes on along the minus strand of CM062256.1, from coordinate 2,803,201 downwards.
TGACTGGGGGAGGAGTCCTTCCTCGCTTTGGCTTCATGTGCCAGTCACCTTTCGGTTCGCAGGAACACATGGAAACCGAATATTGCTACAAATTAAGCGTCATATTTTCCGGGTCGAATTGCTAATTACGAATGTCGATATCCTTCACATGCAAACAAGACTAAAAATCAAAATGTGGGCGGTGGCTTTCGTATATTGCTACAATAATTGAATGAAGTTTTCTCCGGCTCCAGGGATAATCGATATGCAAAAGAGCATGTACGAAATGACATTAGACTTTAGTCTCGTTAGGTGTTTCGATATGTACGACTAGCTTAGATCATACCACATTGTTCTATTAAGGCTGTCTTGTTGCATCGAACTCAAAATTAGTTTTTGCAGCTTCATGTCTCTAATGTGGTGCACCCGATAAATTCAAAAGTTAAGACATGTAAGTCTTGCGGTTTCCGTACAATGCTAATTGTGCTTCAAAGTTCCGTGTCGTGACTTTTGTTTCGCGACGGATTCCGAGCGATGAGGACGCGTAAATTAGGTTTCAGAGACCAAATTCGTAATCCCGAGAGAAAATTCAAATGGTAAAAGCATGTTCTTCTACCCCCGACAAAATGCACGGGTTCAAATCACCGCATGATCGGATGGGCACAAATTTCCCCTAATTACTCTTTGTGTGTGTGTGAGATGAGGAGAGCCTGCCATACCCAATTGGGGGCTAGTCGGCAGTGATCCAAAACTATACAGGAGATCGGATCCAATTGTTGACCAGAATGCAATCAGATGGTGTTGAACTGATTGAAAAGATCTCATCGGAAACCGCCGGTCTCGACAGTCAATTATTGACCGGTGCCGAGAGCAAAAACCTCTCTTGGTCCCAGTATGATTTGGCGGGGCTCCGATCCATTGCCCGGTCACGCTGCGAAAACTTTGACTCTTCTTGTTTTCTTAAGGAATGCAAAGCACATACACAACGTGCAAAGCAGTTTCTTATTGTGGGTGCTGACAAGGGACAACGAGTGCATGAGCATGATGATATGCTTTTGGATCGTGGCTTCTTAGCTGGCTCCGCGTCTCAAAAGAGCTCTCTCCTTTTGACCAAACAAGCAATGTATGGAATCTGAAGCCATCATTATCCCATTGATTAACAAATTGGAATTGAGCTACTCACGCCTGAGAAATTATAGGGCATGCGAGATTTCATGCCTTGGCTCGGAAAATTGAACTCGTCTCGCTCGACTTTCGACTTTCGATATATCCGAGATTGTTCCGGAGAAAATCGAATCGGAGAATTTGTTTGTTTTTTTAGATAATTCGATTGAAATTGTGCTTTCGGGAGAACTTAAGGTCACAAGCAACAGAAGAGTGACTGTGAATGAAGGTGGTTGATTCTTCTGCGGCCAATTTGGTATTGGGTTTAGTGCAATTAATAAAGGGGCAGATGGTCGATGGTCATGGACATTAAAGCCTGCAATCTACACCTATCCAAGCGTGGAAATTTATGAAGTGGGTTTGGTTCAAAATTGGTTGAAGGTCAAGAAAAGGTTAAAAGAGATCGCCTGCCCGCATTCAATAAATTCATGGCACTTTAATGTTGGTGTCTAGTACAACAGTCCACGTTGGTACTTCTCTTTCTTTTCTTTCTTTTATTTTATTAGTTGATAAGAAAGATCGTAACAATAAGTTCAGAAAAATGAGCGACAAAGACGAGAGCAACTACACGTAAAAATATATTTTATTATATGCATATACTTGATGGTAACTTGAATAGAAAGTTAAGGCCGTGAAATTAGATATGTAGCAAATCCATAAATCATTTTGTATTTGACAAATCATGCGTTGCATTTGAATTTTTGGTGGAGTAATTTGATAGCAGTAGAAGTGGTCATGCATAAAACATAGACAAGACAAGACTTCTTGAGCCTCTCTTAATTTTTTTTTTTGGTAAGGAGGCCTCTCTTAATTTTGCTTCTTCTTTTTTCTAAAATTTTTTACTCCATCTCTCCCTTGGATTATTGTGTGTGATAATGCCTGATAAGGCATACAATTGTTCTCCATACACTGTTAAACAACCTTTGCTTTATGTAAGTGGTTTTGCTATTCTTCTTTGCATTTTGTAATTCTTTTGAGTAGTTAATGGAATCTGATGTGGAAAGATTGCATTGTTTTTTTTTCCCAACATGGAATTGCCAAAACACAAGTTCATTTAGAAAAAACTTACTTTTGTCGGTACATTGCTGTTAACTAGCTTTGTACTCCATAGTATGATCAATTATTGGTGTACTTTAAGAAAGTAATCGAAAAGCTCGAAAACGTTTGTAGATCTATTCTTTGCGCAGGAAGGCAAAAGTAAATGGGAGGATGTTTGTCTTCCTAAGAAAGGAGGGCTTGGGTTGAGGCAGTTGCATCAGTGGAATGAAACTCTTAGCATAAATGGATTTTACTCTCCTCTTTATTGATGAAGATATTCCACGTCATCTTTTTATAGTTCTGTTGATTTTTTGTTGAAGATAGAAGTTACGTAGCGTCTGTGCAAACTTTTGTGCACCTCAATTGGTTCTCCTTTGTAGGCGATCTTATAGGTGCACTCCCCACACTGGCATGGTGCGTTCGGGATTTTACTCCTAGAGTGCCTCAACAAGCTTTGAATCCAAGACCACGAGAAGAGGAGCAAACTTCGTCATCTAAACCTACACCTTGATTTTTTTTCAGTTATGTTCAGTTTTTTTAGAGTGAAATTGAAATAGCAGATAGATTGAATGTGTAGATTTTAAAATTGGATATCTTGAGGAACTCCAGTCATTTACAAAGCATTTGCTACAAACAAACTTATTTAAGGAACTCAAATTCATTTTTCTTTTAGATTTTGAACTTCACATTGCGCACAAAGTCTGGCGAATCAAAAAATGTATTTTTTCGCGATATGAGATTTTCATTCAGATTTTTCTCTTTTTGGACTAGACATTACTTGTTCCCTGTTTACCATCAAATAGTTTCTTTGGTCATATATTTGTTGTATTTTCTGATGATAATTTTACGGATGCCACAATGTTGAATTATAAGGGTGTTTTTTTTATATGTGTATTATTATTTTTTTATTTTTTCGTTAAAGAGATTAAAATTATGTGAAGATGCTCACCTTTCTTATTTCTTTGGTTACAGTTTAGAAAGCTTTTCATAAGTTTATTGTCAAAGTGTGTTGATTTGTCATGCGGATCATAAATTTGTTAGAGCCAGTTACCTTACAAATAAGCCTATAACAGGGGTTGTGCGCACTATTTACCGTAGATTCTAATATGAGTTAGTAACCTCATATATTAGGTAAAATATTAATCGAAACCTTGGTGGGTGATCTAAATATAGTGTCATTTATCCTTGGTGCAGTGTCGGAAATGAAACTTGTATCATGTAGTGCTCCAAATCAATTCGCATAACTCGTTTATTAACTGCTAAACTAATGTGATGGGTTTATCTGGTTTGTCTTATAAAATGATGTGCAAATGCTCCGACACGATGATCTATCATGGGAAACACTAAGGTTTGGCTCATTCTTGACTTTTCAACAGAGCATTTTCTTATTGGTGCTAGAGCAGATCAGAGTGCTAACCATGAATTTGGGCTGGGCTATACCTACAACTACAAGTTCCAAATGAGGCCCAAGTCCAACTGCTTGTCAGGTTTTGCATTTTCTGTGCAGGCTGTAATTTTCCATACATTGGACCGTTCCTACAATAAAAAATCAGTGAAAGTCTAGCTAGCTAGCATCTTTATTTTCTTTTGTAAATTGACTTGAAGTGCCACCACCCCTCGAATTTCCAACTTTAAAGTGTATAAATAAAAATATATTAAATCTCTACCACTAGATAAAATTTATATGATTTCCAATATGAGTGTTATTATTTAGCGATCTAATGATTTAGCAATGAGACGACATGGCAAATGTTTGGCAGAATTTGAGATGCAGTCCAGAATTTACATTGTGATTTAGTTTGTAATAATCGAGTTGCATCGAGTTTAATCTTAAGCATGCAAACTATAATGAATTGAGCTCGAGCACAGGGATTTGAAACCGAATTTTGCCATATTCAATCAAACAATCAATTTCAAGTCAAGCTTTGCATCGATAAACTGCTACAAATCAATTAGTAGATTCATTGAGTCTTTATAGTTTTTCTAATGAAATGCCTTATCTCAGAGTCTTTAGTGCATTGATTTGACCCCACTAAAATAATATGCTAGTTCCTTGCCTGCACGCTGACAAGAATGTTGTCTTCAAAACATGTCACAAGCCGCCGAAACATGTACCATATCCAATCAAAGCATGATTCCTGAAAAATAAAATCACAATCAATCTTGAGAGAAAGTTTAAAAAAAGGTATAACATGATTAAAGTTATGCAGTCAAATTAGCCAGTAATATATATCAACTAATGTCTATCATGTTTAATCTCTGAGCCAATGTATATTATATAGAAGGAAATAGATAGAAGTTGTTTTAAATTACTCCGAAGATACTTATGAAAGTCAAATATATAGGTTTCAACTGCATTTGTTGAGATTAAAAAAGGAGAAAGGATATATATATCATATAAAAATTCGTGAATTGTGTGGGATTAGTGTAGTCATTAAGGAATGGAATTGCGTGTGTGGATTATGCACATCACATCAATTCAATTCTCCACATAATGGAATGGAAACAATTTGACATCGAAGCCACATCCACCTAGTCTTTTAACTCATACCCTACTTGGTCCCTAAGATCAATAAGATATTCTATGGACCTGATGCCTCGTCTGCCTCAGAATATAAGCTTCAAAGATAGAGAAATAATATATTATTACGAAGAAATGACCAGGACTAGCTATAAATAAAGTTGATAAAGCCTTCCCTTCTCCTTTTTTCCCCTTTCTATCCAGCGCAGTTATGGAAGCAGGTTAATGAAACAACATGTCTTGTCAGGTTTACGACAACTTTGATATGAAAACTGATTTTGGTTCCAATCCAGAAGTTAAAACCAAAACTCAACCTACGCATCAAAAGTTAAAAGAGAATCAGAAATTGGCTCTAACTGATTTGAAGTCTTCACGACTAAAAATATAAATACCTGAAAGATCAACTACTTTAATTCCTATTTGAAGCGGCTTTTAATCAAACTGTAAAGAGCAGGGGAGGATGCATGAATGCATCATCCACCAATTATATTTTCATTGTTTTTTTAGAATTAAAAATCTTAAATGATGATTAAGGAATGGACAATTTTCTCACACTAACCAGTACAAACAATTTGTGTTCGATCCAGCAAACCGAGTTTTGGCTCAAATCTTACTTGTTTCACAAGGTTAATGGAATATTTATAGGTCCGACATCCAAATAAGATATAAACTTCCTCGCAACACTAAAAAAAGAAAAGCGAAAAGATAACCAATCTAGACAATTCTAAACTAAAAATTTACAACACCAATCAAACACAAGGCTGGATAGAGTCGGTCGATAAATAAAGCAATCAAATGACCAGACCATTCATAAATTACTCATGACACACACTTCAGATTCTTTCTACACTAACATTTTGCCCAATTTTCTATTCCATCAACTCTAGTTTCACAAAGCCTCATCATATTAGCTGTAAACCATCCAATTGAAAATTCTCTTGGTAAAATCAAGTAGACAAAGCCTTTCCTCCTCCTCTTTCCCTCTTTCTTTGTTGTTTATTGACCTGCAGATTCTAGTTCTACTCTATTTGAAATTGTACCTGCATACGGTACGTTTTCTGGTCAAGTTCTATGGATCAGAAACCTTGAAACCTCCTCTATTGGTACTTATCAATTCAATTAGTAAATCTGCACGTGATTTATGCTCTAAGAGTGCGTCCTTTACACGCAATGAGCAAATTATTTACGACACGTGAAATAATTATATGATTCCTTTAGCTTTCTATCTTAACTATGAAAATCACAAAGGTAACAATCCTACCTCCATAACAAATATTATAAGTATGAAATCGGGAAAATAAAACTTGCAGGTGTGTCAAAATTTAGATTAATGTTAGAACGAGTTAGATCAATTTGAATGCCTCGTTATCTGTCAATGAGATCTTCATTGGTCCGATAACAGTATGTAAAATGAAATACTGAATCTGTTTTTGCCGTAAATCAATTGTGAATTGTGCGGTAGAAAGAAGGTCCAATGAGACTCACCTTATGGTGCTTGTAAGACTCAAGGGTGCCACGAAAATCTTTCCTGGAACCGGAGATATCTATGAGGCAATGATTTGGTAATTTTTTTTTTGGTAAGTAAATGATTTGGTAATTTGGTGTTTGATACATCAATTAACCTTACCAATGATCCACATCTGCAAACTGATAAGTAATCTAAAAACTCTAGCTTATCGAGGCCGTTGATAACCCGTAGCTGTTTGTTGTCATGGATTCTTAAACTGTGGAGGTTCTTCAAGTTTGACAAACCACCAAGACTTCGCACATAAGGACAATCAGAAAGGAAAAAGGATTCCCATGATTCCAACTCCGACGTACCAACAAATTTTATCTCGAGTATCTTAGTGCAACCAACCAGCACGAAACTTCGCAACTTATTTAAGAATCTCAATGGAAGGATTAGTCTCCCTTCACAACTAATCAACTCATTAGCACGCTCGCTATTATCCTGCCCCGCTTCCCCCACATTAACAAGGCTTTGAAAGGACTCGCAGTGTTCAAGATCCAATCTCTCCAGTAATTCGAACCCAGAAAATTGAATCTCAACTAGCTTTGGACAAACAAATACTTGGACAACATTCAGCTTCCTCATACTTGATAACTTGAATCTCTTGAGGGATTCACAACTAGTTACATGCAACTCCGTTATATTTGGAAGTTGAAGCCCATGGAGTTGAAATTCTTGCATTGGAGACGCACAGAGCCCTAAATATGACAAATTTCTCAAGTTCGGAGCGAGTAACACAATTGAATCGAAATCATCAAGACCTAGCTTTCGTAGAGACAAGGGAAGTTGCGGAAAGGTTTGCAGGTCTAATCCAATCAAATCAAGTTTGTTTAGTAGAGGAAGGGAAGCTAGCTCGGGAGGAGCACGGACATTGGGAAGTCCCTAGCTCAATTTAGTCAGTTTGGACAACCTCCCAATCCACCATAATTCACTGGTACAAAGATTATCTCCTCTTGCTCCTCAATCATTTAGCCCCAACTTCACCAAATTAGTCAAATTCGAGAGATCTGGGACCACCCGCAACGATGCATATGACACTTGTAGATGGGTTAAACTTGTTGGGAGCGCCGGCAACTCTTGAATCTTAGAACATCCCCGCAGTTTCAATCTTTGTAGGCGAGGAAGCATGCTAAGGGGCCGTGGAACTTCACTAATTAGAGTAGACAATAGATCTATAATTCTTAGAAAGGGTAGACTTCCAATTCCAAAAGGAAGTTGACCTTTTAAATTCTCACTATTACAGATATGATAATATTTAAGTTGCAAAAGTGAAAAACTCTCCCTTGTGGAGCTCTTCCCCTATCCCCATGGTGATAGTTGACCTCCAAGCCCTAACTACCTTCGACCCCATCTTCAACCCAACTCTGACCTCCATCCCGACCTGAAGAAAACTCCCACTATCCCGCTTCCCCTTTCATCATCCCCGTATTATCCCACCAAAGGATGCCCTAACCAAAATTCCACCCAAACGGCGTCAATGGTGTTGCGGGGCGTGCGATGACCTCAGCCCCAGGAAGCTTGCCACCTCGAGGACAGTTGGAAGCTACCCATTCCAAACTAAAGATGCAGTAAGCATCACGATCATCTGCACCTCTCCACCCTTCCTACTCGCTACCCTCACCCCCCCCCCCCAAAGACGTGCGCTCTCCCACCTATATAAACCGAGCCACCCTCTTAGTGCCCATTCCAACCCCTTCCTACCCCACTCCTTCTCCCAGCTTCCATCCCTTTACCCATCCGTTGATACAGGAAGACATCGAGCCAGGTGAAGAAGCAGAGCCCCTCACACTAAAGAATATGAAGAACAAAAGGTATCACCCATCATTGCCCACGTATGTATGCTAAGGAATCATATATATTTCTCATTCAAGGGAAAAATCAGAACTAGTAGCTTATGCAGCAGCTTTCTATAGCAGTTTTGGCTAAGCCAATACCAAAATGCAAGAGATCTATTAGCTCAAAGTCAAGTTTTTCTAGTAAGCTCAGTATAAGGGAGGCCTCTCCCAGTCAGCACCTTCAATGGAAAGCGAGGAAAACAACAATGCCTGATTGGATGCCCTGTGCAGAGAATTGGGAAACCTGTGGTCAGAAGATGATATTGTGAAGATAACAAGAGACATCCCGATAGAAAAACAACAAAAATGTGAGCTAACCTTGTATGGAAGGTTGCACTCAAAGCCAAATGTGAACTTTCAGGCGTTCCTTAGTACAATGAAGAGGGCATGGAAAACAGATCAGGTTGACTGCAAGCTCATTGAGCCGGGGTTCTTTTCGTTCTCATTTAATTCGCTAGAGGAGAAAAAGCGTGTCCTGGAAACAGGCCCTTGGTCCTTCTTTAGCAATCTTCTCGTACTCCAACAAGGTTATCCGGACATCCCCGACCACTGCTACGAATTTACCCACTATGACTTCTAGGTTCACTTAGTAGGTATCCCCCGGGGAAGATTATCAGAAGATGTGGCTAGAGAGGTGGCAGGAAAAATCGGGATTGTGTCAGAGGTGAAATTTGATTCAAGAGGAGGAGGCCGTAATAAAAGTTGTAAAGCAAGAATCCAAATGAACCTGTCCAACCCCTTGAAAACGGGAACAATTGTAGACTTGGTGTATAAGAAGATATGGGTGGACTTTAGATATGAAAGACTTCCACACTTCTGTTACTCTTGTGGAAGGATAGGGCATTGCACTTCATATTGCAAAAAAAATACCTTTTGAGGAGTCGGGGTTCAATGAAAATGCCAGGGGCAAATTTGGGCAATGTTTGAGAGCAGAAGTATGAGAACCCAGCCCTCTCTGGAAGATTTTCTACGGGAAAGACTTACCTGTCCATGAGGATGAGGAATTTGTCTCGAAAATGCCTAGGGAAATCATCCCAAGAGAGCTAGAATTAAGAAGCTCAAAAGGCAAGGCTGCGATAGGAATGATTGAAGATAAGCGTCAGAACGAGAGGCAAAATGAGAGGATCCCACGAGTAGAAGAGTCGAGGCAAATGTAGCCAGTTTCTAAAAATCTTGAGACCCAAACTACCCCTTTTGTGGCAATCTCTAAGGGTGGGCAGGTGAAAAAGTCTAAGAAGGAAAAGATAGGGTTGAAATCTTTCAAGAAAGTAGCTGAAGCAAGGAAACGGAAAAAAATCAACCCCCTTGGGCTTTGTGAGATTCTCAGCCCCTCCTTTAATGAGGCGGCACTCCTCGATGCTCCGATCCACTTAGTTGAAGGAAGAAATGAATGGGCTTTGGTGGCTAGCCCTAATAAGCCACCAGGGATTATATGAAACTTTTGAGCTGGAACTGTCAAGGTCTGGGCAATCCCTTGATAGTCCAGCATCTTAGAGCCTTAGTGGCTCATGAAAGGCCTGACTTAATCTTTTGATGGAAACTAAGAACAAGAGGGAGATAGTCGACAAAGTGAGGAGGCGAATTCAATTCCAAAACATGGAGACATTTGACCCAATGGGTTTCACAGGGGGGCTGGTTGTTTTGTGGAACGATGGGATGATGGTGGAAGTGGATGACAAGTCCAAAGAATTTTTTGACATAGTGTGCAGGGATCAAGGCAAAGGCAACCTTATACATATAACGTTCCTGTATGCCCCAACTAACTTCCAGGATAGGCTTCGTCTGTGGCATCACCTACAGGTGATAAATGCAGCCAATCACCTTCCTTGGATATGTGTAGGGGACTTTAACGAAGTTCTGTACCATTGGAAAAGGATGGGCGGGTGTCGGGTGGAGCACTATAGGATTACGGCGTTTCAAGAATGCCTAAATAGATGCGCACTCATGGACATAGAAAGTAAGGGTTGCGCTTTCACGTGGGCTAACAATAGGGATGGTAATGCACTAGTATGAGAGAGGCTAGATAGAGTCCTTTGCAACATCAACTGGAGAGTACGGCTCCCAAATGCGGAAGCTTATGCCTTACCTGCTATTGGCTCATACCATAGCCCAATCCTCCTGGCCCTCTTCCCAGGATGGGCTAAAAGGAAAAAGGAATTTAAGTTCGAGGCATTTTGGCTTGGTGATGCTAAATGCAAGAAACTAGTGAAGGAAACTTAGTACGGCTTGGAACCAGCATCATTCACCTGCAAACTGGAAAGTACCACCAATGTACTGACCTCATGGAGCAAACATAAATACTCCAATGCCTACAACCAGATTGAGTCTTTGAAAAGAAGATTAACGACCCTCATAAATAGGAGAAATGGAGGGAGAAGCAAAAGAGAAATGCAGCAAATCAAAATGCAAATCTAGAAATTGTGGAAGCAGGAAGAGCTTTATTGGGGGATGAAGTCGCAGATTAATTAGATCAAATACGGAGATAAAAACACTAGATACTTCCACCCCGCAACAGTTCAACGAAGACAAAAGAACAAAATATCAATATTGAAAGTAGACGATACGTGGTGTCGAGACCCCTTTGGACTGAAGCAACACATCACCGGCTATTATGACTCCTTGTACGAATCGGTGGGAACTAGAAACTTCAGGCCTTTGCTGGACCAATGCCCCTCTCAAGTTCCAGAGGAGATGAACGAGTTGTTAATGGTACCAGTGACCATAGAGGAGGTAAAGAAGACGACTTTCCAACTTGGAGCTACAAAGGCCTTGGGACCCGACAGGATGAATGGCCAGTTTTATCAGCACCATTGGGAGGTTTTACAACACGATCTACACAAGCTAGTTAGCTCCTTCTTCCAGACCGGCAACCTTGACCACAAACTCAACAGAACACACATAGTGCTCATTCCCAAAGTCTCTAACCCAGAAAGCATCACACAATTTAGACCCATTAGCCTGTGCAACTTTAGCTACAAAATCATCTCAAAGGTGATGACCAATCGCCTCAAGCCCTATCTCCCAAACCTGATTGCTAAAAACAAAGTGCTTTTGTTAGCGGGCGGCTCCTTCAAGATAATATATTTATAGTCCAGGAGATTCTACATCAACTGAGAATCAGGGAAAGAAAACGAAAATTCCAAGCTATCCTAAAGCTGGACATGCAAAAAGCATATGATAGAGTAGAGTGGGACTTTCTTTGTGCAAGCATGTCGAAAATGGGGTTCTGTAAGGAATGGGTGTCACTAGTGAATCAATGTATTTCTACGGCTACATTTAGTGTGAAGGTAAATGGGGAGCCTTTACAGTACTTTCGACCATCAAGGGGAATAAGATAAGGAGACCCACTATCTTCTTACTTATTTATAATCATGCCCAATGCACTTTCTACCTTGCTATCTAAGGCAGTGGAGGATGGGACTCTAAAGGGCATCAAAATGAACAGAAATTGCCCCACTTTGTCTCACCTTCTATTTGCCGATGATGCCATATTCTTCCTAGATGGGACTATTAGAGAGTGTCAGAATCTAGCAAATCTCTTAAATCAATACTGTTTTGCATTGGGACAAGCTATTAACTTGAACAAATCAGGTTTGTTCTGCAGCGCGGGCTGCCCCCAAAGCCTTAAAAACAATCTTGCCACCGAACTGAGAATACCATGAATGGAGAAAATCGGGAAATACCTCAGTATTCCTTCTGACTGGGGACCTTCAAAGAAACAATTGTTCGCGTGGATACTGGCCAGGATAAATATGAAGCTGGAAGGTTGGAAGGAGAAGCTACTATCAAAGGCGGGCAAGGAGATTTTAATCAAGATAGTGGTACAAGCAATTCCACAATACGCTATGACCATCTTCAAAATCCCAATTTCAGTTTGTAAAGCCATTGAACAGAAAATTGCCTCATTTTGGTGGAAACAGAACTCTTCCAAATCAGGTATACACTGGAAAAAGTGGGACATACTTAAAGAAAGGAAAATAGATGGTGGATTGGGTTTTAAGGACCTAGTCACCTTAAACAAAGTCATGCTAGGCAAGCAAGCATGGAGACTAGCTTAAGAACCAACTGCATTATGGAGCCAACTTCTAAAAGGAATTTACTTCCCAAGTGGATGTTTATGGAAAGCAAAGAAGGGCTCTCGTCCATCGTGGGGGTGGCAAAGCCTGTTATTGGGAAGAGATGCCATCAATCCGGATGTAAAATGGATGGTCGGGAATGGTGAGAGCATCAACGTCAGAGAGGATAAATGGTTTGGTCAGAACCCAATAGGAGGTCCAACAAATCGGGATGATCCCCAAACAGTAGCAGAATTAATCGATCAAAGCACAAGAACCTGGAATGAAAATCAGCTACAAAGGTTGTTTCAGCAAGAAGTCGTAAACGAAATCCTTGCCACTCCAATCCAACCAATCCCGGAAAGAGATAGGCTGATATGGAATGGTAGCACATCAAGGGAATACACTGTCAGAAATGGATACTCAAGACTTAGAGCTTCCCTAACCAAGCAAAATACAGAACAAGCTTCAACATCATACCAGTAGCCTTGCTCTTTGTGGTCTAAGATATGGAAACTTCACACCGAACCTAAAATTCGTTTCTTCTCGTGGGGTGTGCCGGAACGCTCTACCTACAACGGAGAATTTATACAAAAGAAAGGTGGTCACTGACCCGTTTTGCCTAATATGCCGCCAAGCCCCAGAGACGTTGGAGCATACCTTCTTACTCTGTGACTGGACAAAGCAAATCTAGTATGATCAGAGACTAAAGATGGACGTCTCACCGACAACTTTAACAAGAATCGACAAATGGTTAGATGAAACACTCATTGGTGAAAGTCTGCCCCTTCGAGAGTTGATCGCAGGAATTCTGTGGCAAATCTGGAAGGCCAGAAATGCCCAATGGTTCCAGCGGGTGAGGCCAAATCCAGGAGTTTTAGTGGATGCTGCAATTAATCTGAGCATAACCCACTGCATGCAGAACAAACCCGATTGCATTGCTTGGCCGGAGAAGCCATCGCCAGAAAACTGGACTCAACCACAAACAGGGCAGTGGAAATTCAACGTAGATGGTTCGTGGATCGAAGGTAAAACAGAGGGTTCGGTGAGTGGTGTCTGCCGAGACTACGGGGGCGTGATGATTACAGGCTTTGCAAAACGAGTTGCTGCTTGCTCTCCTCTGGAAGTTGAAGGTAAAGCTGTAAGGGAAGCTTTCTTCTATCTGCGCGAGGAAGCTGAGAAGGGAAGTAGAATTGTAGAGAACGTGACTATCTTGACAGACAATGCCACTTCAATGACTTTTGCTGAAAAGCCGTCCCTCAGCCCATGGGCTTTGAGAAGAATTTTTGTGGACTGTAATTTTCTACTTACCCATTCGTAAGGTATTTCTCTGGCTCACTGTCCACGAGAATTTAATCACTCTGTAGATTGGATCGCCAAGGCCCACTATAAAGGGATTCTCCCCTCTAACTGGTTGTACAAACCCTCCAATCTCTATGGGACTTATTATGTAATGACGTTAGTCATCTCCACTCTTGTAGTTCGTCGTCTTATGAATGAATCGGTTTGCTTTCGTCCAAAAAAAAAATTCTCACTATTGATTCGAAGGACTTCCAGGTTTTGAAGCATTCCAATAGAACTAGGTAACTCCCATGAATTTGCTGAATCTAATCCATCAAAGTCACTTGAAAAGTGCACCTCATGTAATGATCTCAACTTCCATAAGGAATTTGGGACTTTCTTCACTTTACAACATAGTACAGAGAAGCTCTCAAGATTCACTAGATCCCTGATTTCTTCAGGCAAATCTTCAAGAGAAGAGCACAAATGAATCATCAGATCAATCAGACACTTCAACTTCCCAATAGAGCCATCAATTTTCCTCAAATTGGAACAATCATCGAAAGTAAGTCTCTAAATTCGGGCATCCAGAGAAGTCTGGTGTCCTGATTATTTTGTGACAACTTACTAGAGAAAGAACTTTCAATTTCCTTGCCATCTATCAAAATGAATGCATTATTAAATGGATGAACAGTCATATATTACTTTCAAAGAAAATAGAACAAGCATAAGTATATTACAGACCTTGATCATGCTTTGCAGTTTCGAATCATCTATGAATTCATTGTCCATTAATTCAAGAATGACCACATTCTTTAAGTGCATGTTGGTTAGCTTAGAGGTTGGAGGAGGACAACTCCAACAAATCCATCTTAAATTGGTAAGATGATTCGCTAAGTTACCAACAAAGGTTCCCCCATTTAATTTGAGGTATCTTAGATGATCAAACCTTCCAATCTCTTCACTTCTAATAATGACCTCAAGAAAACTTTTGCGTAGATCAAGATCCAATGCTTGAACATTTTTCATCTGCATATGAGGGCAAGAAATGAGTGGTCTTTAATAATTTATTTTAGAGGAAAAGGATTAAAATGGGAGAAAAAAGAAAGAAAGAAGAGCATCCTAGTGCTTTACCTCCTTTGTGGTTATAGTATCAAGGATCTCATTGCAATTCCGTAACCTGCAACGCTTTCCGAGATTTATTGGATTTTCTTGATGAACAATTTCTATTCCAAGATCTATGAGTTGATCACGCATCCAAAAATTATTGTCCTCCCCAATCTTTACCAAAGACATGCTGATTAGGACATCAATTCCAGTATTAGGGAAAAACTGATCTCTCCACATGTAAATTGCATTGTGCTTATCCCTACCAATAAAAAAGCATGAGATATTGAGAAAACTTTGTTGTTGATCGAAATTCAAGGCATCATAGCTGATCTTCAACTTTCCAAAAACATCCTCATGAGGTGATTTTCTTAACTTGTCCAATATCTCTTTCCATAGTTCTTGCCTTTTGTGGAAGAGTAACGAACCAATTACTTCTAGAGCCAACGGAAGTCTCCCATTAGAAGATACAATTTTCCTCGAAAGATTATTGTAATCATTTGGAGGAGAGTCTCTATTAAATGCATGCCTACTAAAAAGCTCAAGGGCACAATCAGTACTCATCATCTCCATTTCATAATCTAAAATTTGACACTTTAAACTATTGATTCGCAAAACATCTTTATTTCTAGTTGTAATCAATACTCTAGATCCTAAATACAAAGTACTCTTTCCAACTAATTTCTCCACTTGTTCTCTGTTATCAACATCATCAAGTACAATGAAGAGTTTCTTATTGCAAAGTGCTTGTCCAGTCCTCTTCGTTCCATAATCAATTTCGTCAATGCTCCTTTTTCCTGCATGAATGCCAATTTCAGATAATAACTTCTTTTGCAACTTGACTAAGCCATTAGTTCTTCATGACTTCGCTCGAACATCTTCAAGGAAATAACAATACCTTCCGAAATGAGAAGAGAGTTGGTTGAAGATAACCTTGGCAAGAGTCATTTTACCAATACCTCCCATGCCATGAATTTCAATGAGTCGAATGTCGCAAGAATCGACGTCTAACAATTTGCTTGCTGCTTCAACTCGTTCATCAATTCCAACTAAATGTTTAGTAACCAATCTATGTTTTGTCTTCAACTTTTCCACAACCTCCTCAACTACCAAGTTGATCAGTTCGCCATGAGTGCCACAATGGAAAACCATTTTAGCGGGGGAAAAGCAAAATTGCGATTACCTGGCTAGGAATGACGTTATTCAAGCACCGTATAGACTACACAACAATTGGATAAAATACGGTTTGACCTTAACGATCTAGAAGTGATCCTCTAAGAGTCCACATTGGACATTAACATTGCTCCAAAACATACTGTTTTGCACTTGGCGACACGTGGGCCATCTCATGACCAGAAAATTGACTTAGAGTCCAAATGAGATTAGCAATCTTGGGATTATGTTGATAAATGTTGGTGCAAAATAGATTGTATGAATATTTTGCATTTGAAATTGACACTTTACGATATATGTTCGAGCAATGATTATAAAAATTGAACATGGTGCATTCAAGAGGAGAAATGTTTAATGCGTTGAAAGTTTGAACGAGTAGATAGGCATGTGCATGGCATTTCATTATCCCAATCTGTTTCCTCTCACTAACCGCAATCAAATATTAATTTAGCTACCTAGCTATTCATATCATTACTCGCTCATTATATAAGATGACCTTGTTAAGAAGTTTCACATTTTTTGACAAACGTAGCATAGGTTCATCATTCAGTATTACTTTAATGAAACTCCCATGTCAATCTTACTATAATTTTTATATCTATGATTAAGTGCTGAAAAGAATTGGGGAAACAAGTATCTAGAAAACAGCTAGCTTACCCTTTATACTTCTTCACTTCCCACCCCTTTATCGCATCAACCTCCACAAGAGCCTCTCTACACGCATCTACTTGCTCATTGCTCAACTTCTTGTTGCGCTCCAAATTTAGTATCATATCTCGATACAACGGAGTTTTAAGTTTAACATCATCAGGTTCCACGTTGAAGAAAATAGGTAAGATCTCTTTATTACCTTCTAATTTGAAGGTATTTGCCACGATTTGCACAAATTCGTGGAGGCACCATTGGCTCGAAGCGTAGGTATGAGAGAAAATGGGTATGTATATCCTAGAGTAGTTGATTGCTAGCTGAAGCGATCCATCAATTCTTTCCCCGACACGGAGCTCTTCGTTGTCTTGAAAGATGCATATTCCAGCACCAGTCAAGCTATGGAAGAGGACGTAAGTGAATCTAGTCCGAGTGTCGGGTCCTCTGAAGCTCAGGAACACTTGGTACTCGCTTCCCAGTGATGTTCCTGTATCTAATTAAGCATATATGAATATTCAACATAGACGACCGTTTCTAACAAATTCTAGATAACGTTTCTGAATGGGTCATCCCTTTAATTTGTGAAAGTCGTAGAAGGTGGCCGCGACAACATGTCAAGAGGAAAATAATCAAATGTTACTGTTAGTGGGCATATCCATAGATCATTCCGTATTGAACAAATTATGCGTGGTCTTTGAATTGTGGTGGAGCAATTTGATAGTGGTAGAAGTAGCCGTCCACAAAAACATAGACGAGACGAGACGAGACTTCTTGAGCTTCTCTCATTTACATATTTTTTAATTCTTATTTTACTGTTAAACAACCTTCGCATTTTCTCATTCTATACAGAAGTCAGTAAAATCTGATGCAGAAAGATTCAATTGCTTTTTTTTTTTTTTTGTCTTGACAGCATGGAATTGCCAAAGCACAGGTTCATTGCAATGCCAAAGCATCAGAATGCATATGTATAAACACCTAAAAAGAAAGAAGCAATAAGTGTATCAAAAATTCTAAAATTTATTATAACAGTGCAATCGGTCCTAAGACATTTAAATAGCATAATTCAATTTTAAAACTTGTCAAATTGGTACAATCAAATCCAATGAAAATGCCGACATGACAATCTTTCTATGACAGATGTGGCACCATAGGAAAAGGCTTGGAAAAGTTTTAATAGAAAAGCTAAAATCAAAAAGAAAAAGGCCAGAAAAGTTTAGAAAGTAGAACCAACTCTGTTAAATATTTTGAAGCCCATTGAACTGAAATTCTTGCACTTGAGATCATGAGAGCTCTAAACTTGACAAATTTCCTAATTTGGATGAGAAGTGAACAATTGCATAGAGGCTATCATGACTAGAAATTAACGAAGACAATGGAAGTTGTGCTAGTGTTCGCAAGTCCTACCTAGACAAGTGAAATTCCTTTAACTGAGAAAATGAAGCCAATCAGAAGGAGCGGGGACATTGAGAAGTTTCAAGCTCAACTTAACCTATATAAACAACCTCCCAATCCACCCTCAATCACTTGTATAAATTTTACCTCATTGTCTCCAACTAGAGCCATCAAATTGGTCCGATTGAACCAAATTAGTCAAAGATCTAGAACAACCCGCAACAATTTAGATGAAACTTGTTGATTGTTTAATCTTTTGGGAAGCCTTGTCAGTTCTTGCATCTCATCACTTTTTATTAACTGAAGCGTTGACCATCTCTGGAACTTCACGGATGCAAGATACGATAAGCGTAAGATTCATAGTGAGGGCAAACCCATCGGTTCTAGAAGGAATTTGTCACGATTTCACGCACTTCCAGATTCTCAAGCATTCCCATGCACTGTTTGCATATGAATTTGATTTGAAGTACTCAGTTGAAAAGTACGACATACCTAACGATGTAGTTTCTTCACTCGGCAACACCAGCCCAGAGTCAAGCACTGGGAATTCATGAGGCCTCCGATTTCTTCAAGCAAATTTTCAAGATGATGGCAACCATGGATATTCAAGTCGATCAGACACTTTAACTTACCAATAAAGCTGTCAATTTTCCTCAAATTGGAACAATGTTGGAAAATAAGGGTGTGAATGGTAACCATTCTGCTCCAGAAATCAAATTCTTGTCAAAAATTGATTTATGGAATTCTTGCCAGAAATTGATTTCTGGAGGAGAAATCTGTTTGGTAAAACATGACTAATTCTGCTCCAAAAATTGATTTATGGAACAGAAATCTGTTTTGATTTGTTTATTTTTTTTGCACCTAAAAAAATTTAAATTTTACTTAAAGTGGGTGGCCACATGTATTATAAGCCATTCTGTAAAGTTTTGAAATTTTTGATTTTTTTAATTTTTTTGGACACCTAAAAAAATTAAATTTCACTTAAAGTGGGTGGCCATAGGTATTCTAAGCCATTTTGTGACTTTTTGAATTTATTTTTATTTTTATTTTTTTTGGTCACCTCAAAAAATTTAAATTTTACTCAAAGTGGGTGGCTACAGGTATTCTAAGCCATTTTGTAAAGTTTTGAAATTATTTTTTTTAATTTTTTGGGCACCTCAAAAAATTTAAATTTCACTCAAAATGGGTGGCCATAGGTATTTTAAGCCATTTTGTGAAGTTTTGAAAATTTTTATTTTATTATTATTTTTATTTTTTTTGGGCACCTCAAAAAATTTAAATTTCACTCAAAGTAGGTGGCCACAGGTATTTTAAGCCATTATGTGAAGTTTTAAAATTTTTGATTTGTTTGGGCACCTCAAAAAATTTAAATTTCACTCAAAGTGGATGGCTATATGTGTTTTAAGCTATTCTGTGAAGTTTTGAAATTTTTGATTTTTTTTAAAATTCACCAAATTTCATATTTTCTTGAAATCTGACTTTTTTTATTTTCTGGAAATTTTTATGAATTTTTCTAGAATTTTTCAATTTTTATGCATTTTCTGAAAAAAAAAATTATGAGAAAATAGGGACAATGCATTCCGAAATCAAGAAGCTACAAAAAGTAAATTCTCTTTTTCTTGCCAAAAACTCATTCTGGAATCAAAAATGCATTCCGGAATCAAGAATGCATTCTGAAATTAAGTATTTTTAACAAACGCATTTTTATTCCAGAATGCAAAAATCGCTCCAGAATGCATTCCGGAGCAAAATTTTTATTTCGGAATGCATTCCATGCGCACCCTAAGGCTCTCTAAAGTGGAGCAACTAGAGAAGTCCGGTCTTGTGGTTACGTGAAAACAGCTTAGAAGGAGAAAAAAAACTTTCAATTGCACTGCCATCTATAAAAAATGAACACCACTATTCATCAGATGAAACAATCACATATTAGTTGAATAGAATAGAAAAAAAGCTAACTTGACCAAAGCTCCGTAGTTTCAAATCATCTATGAAGTCATTCTGTGAAAATGGAAGAAGGACCACATTCTTTAAGTGCATATTAGTTGGCATGGACGTTCGTGGAGGATGACTCCAAAAATTCCATTTTAATTTGGTAAGACAATTCGCTAAGTTACCGATGAGGGTTCCACATTTAAAAGATGGTACAAGAGGAAGAGACTCAATTGGAGCCATATGCTCTGCAGAGAACTTTCAAATTCTAAATCAATAAATTGTTGTGTGAGTATTGACGTAGGTTTGTGTATAAAACTAAACCACTATAAATTATTGTGTGATTGTCTTCATTCACTCTGGTCTGCGTATCATCGTCAGACACGCCATTCTGGTTAAGATACCATCCTAAGTGCCGATTGTTTAGTATTCTATAAAAGTTTTTATTATCATCACTCAACCTATTCAACCCCCTTTTAGGTTGCTTTGTTAGCCCCCAACAAAGTCTAGTCTTGTGATTACGTGAGAACACCAGGGAAGGAAAAAAAAAATCACATTTAACTGCCATCCGTAAAAAGTGAGTGCCAGTATTCATCGGAGGAATGATAACATATGAGTTAAATAGGTTAGGAAAAAGCATGGCACACCTTGATTAAGCTCCCTAGTTTCAGATCGTCTATGAAGCCATTGTCTGAAAATTGAAGAAAGACCACATTCTTTTAAGTGCATATTGGTTGGGAGCCAAAGCTCGAGCTTAAAAGCAAAGACGAGTTAAAGAAACGAATGCCTTCTAGGCAAAAACACAAAGGCCACAAATACAGTACAGACAAGGGGGGCCTTTAAACCTGGCCAACGGTGACATCTTCTCGCTTTGCTTTGCCAGACGCCATGGGCATCAATTACAAAAAATGGGCAAGTATGTCATCCTCCAATGCATTTTGGAGTGTTTCTGTACTCTCTTACCTCTGCTTTTAGGCAACTTTCGTTCTGTACTCTCCAATTCCGCTGTCAAAGAACCAGCCAGCTTGCCATCTTTTCCCGCAAACATCACATTATGTCAAAGCTCAGGCATTGAAACAACATTCTCCCTCCAGCCTTCCCCTCTGCTTTAATTTCCGTTTGAAGTGGTTTTTAATAATGAAAGAGTAAACAGGGGAAGATGCAGTAAAGAAAACATTCGAAGATCGCCCATCGTCGCAACTCTCTTTCTCGCCTTATCCTCCTCTGCTTAAATTCCTGTTCCTGTTTGAAGTGGCTTCTAATCAAACTCTAAATTCTCAAATAAGTATTTTAGGCGCTTTCAGAACACGCATCCTACGATTAAAAATATATATCATAAGAGAGGAATAGCTTCGCATTTAATAACGTCATCAATTCCGTGGAGTTAGCTTAATTATTAGGGAGCAGACATATGCTTGCGGTTAATATGCACGACATGAGTTCGATTTCTGACACTTCCCAGTACAAACAATTCATATTTGAGCCAACAAATCAAGTTTTGGCTCGAATCTTACTTGATTCATGAGGTCAACAACATATTTCATGGGTCTGACATCCACTTAAGATATAAACTTCCTTGCGACACGAAGACAAAAAAGAAAAGAGAAACAATATGATATTACCAGAAAATTACCAGGCCTAGACAATGCTAAAGTAAATTAATTACGCCACCAATCAAGCACTAGGATGGATAGAGTTGAAAAATAAAGCAATCAAATGGCAAGATCATGTTAAGCACAACGTAAACAACCACACCACACCACTAATAAGATGAATGCATGAACGATGACATTTTTCTGAATTGATGAAGTTTTTCCACTTATTTTGATACCAATTGACCTTGTCCCCTAGCTTATCCGAAATTTTAGAACTTTCTCATCGACGGAAAGGAAAGAAGAACGGAAAAAGGGAGTAGGAACAAGAAAAGGAAAATGAGAAAACACAATTATGAAAATAAAACTTACAGGTGTGTCAAAATTTAGATTGGTGTCGGAACAAGTGACATCGATTTGAATGCATCTTTCGCTATCGATGACATCTTCATTTTTCCGATAACAGTATGTAAATTGAAACGCCAAATCTCTCTTTTCAGTTACTTAAATGTTAACTACGTTATACAGAGAAGGTTCAGTGAGACTCACCTTCTGGTGTCTGTAGGACTTGAGGGAGCCCCGAAAGTCTTCCTCACAGCCGGAGATATCTATGTGGCAATCATTTGGCATATCGTGCCATGATGATGGATGCCAATTCCTAAGTGCATTCTCGAACGTTGTCAACGATCCAAAATCTGGGAACTCACCGATGTGAAGCAGCCCGACACCCTGCAGCCCATCGTTGCCAAAAACTCTGAGATACTTGAGGTTTTTTAAGTTTGGCAAATACCGCAGACATTCCACATTAGGACAACCAAAAAGGGTGAAGTATTCCAATAATTCCAATGTATCGGGAATGTCTATCGTGTATATCTCAGGGCAACCCCCAAGAATGAAGCGTTGCAACTTCTTAAAGGATCTCGATGGAAGCGATATTGTCCCTTCCCAACGATAAGACACCTCATCGTTCCTTACTGAATAAACTAGACTTTCCAGGGATTGGCACCGTTGAATAGACAATGCCTCCAGTGATTCGGACACCCAAGGAAATTGGATCTCAACTAGCTTTGGACAATCTAAGATATCAACAACTTTCAACTTGCTCATCCTTGATAGCCTGAATTTCTCGAGGAGTACACAACTTACCACATGGAGTTCCGTTATATTTGGAAGTTGAAGCCCATCGAGTTGAAATACTTCCATTTGAGACCTAAAGAGCTCTAAATATGACAAATTTTGCAGGTTCGGAGAGAGTGACTCAATTGAATTAAAATTATCAAGGCGTTGCTTTTGCAGAGACAAGGGAAGTTGTGGAAATGTTTGAAGGTCCAACCCATGAAAATCAAGTTGGTTTAGCAGAGGAAAGGCAGCCAGCTCAGCAGGAGCAGGGATATTGTGACGTCCAAATCTCGTTTTAGTCAGTTTGGGTAACCCCCCGATCCACCACAACCTACTGTTGCAAAGTTTATATCCTGCTCCTTCCCAACCATTTAGATCCAACTCTACCAAATTAGTCAAGTTCGAGAGATCCGGGGTTCCCCGCAACGATTCAGATGACACTAGTAGACGGGTTAAACTTGTTGGGAGTGCTGGCAACTCTTGAATCTTATTACAGTCCCTCAACTTCAATCTTTGTAGGCGAGAAAGCTTCTTAACGGTCTCTGGAACTTCACTAACACCAGTATATGATAGATCTAGGGTTCTTACAAAAGGCCAACTTCCGATTTCATAAGGAAGTTGACCTTTTAAATGCTCATTATTGACTAGAAGCACTTCCAGCTTCTGAAGCATTCCAATAGTACTAGGCAACTCCCATGAATTTGTTGAATCCAAGTCATCAAACCTACTTTCAAAGTGCATCTCACGCAATAGTTTCAACTTCCATATGGAACTTGGGAGTTTCTTCACTTTACACTCTTGTACAGAGAAGTGCTGCAAATTCACTAAATCCCCGATTTCTTTAGGCAAATCTTCAAGACCAAAGCAACCATAGATCCTCAGATAAATCAGACACTTCAACTTGCCAATAGAGTCGTCAATTTTCCTCAAATTGGAACACTGTTCAAAAGTAAGCCTCTCTAAATTTGGGCATCCAGAGAAGCTTGGTGTTCTGATTATGCTGTGACAACTTTCAAGAGAAAGAACTTTCAATTTTCGTGCCATCTGTCAAAATGAATGCAAAATTCAATGGACGAATATTCAAATATTACTTTCAAAGAAAATAGAATATAAATAACAATAATACTCACCTTGATTACGCTTCGTAGTGTCGAATCATCCATCAAGTCACTATGTGAAAATTTAAGAAAGACCACACTCTTTAAGTGCACATTGGTTCGCTTAAAAAACAACGGAAGAGACTGCCTCCAGAAAATCCAGCTTAAATTGGTTAGACTATTCACTAAGTTACCATTGAAGGATCCACCATTTAATTTGAGGTGCATCAGATGTTCAGACCTCCCAATATTTTCACTTAGAATGAGATCTAGATAAGTGTAGCATAGATTAAGACCCAGTGCTTGAACGTTGTTCATCTGCATATGAAAGCAAGAAATGAGCGGTATTCAATATTCTATTTCAGAGGAAAAGGATTAAAAGGGAAAAAGAAGGAAACATAGTGCAGCGTGGAAGATTTTCTAGTATGGAAACTACTAGTTTCCTCTTGGAGTGCTTTACCTCCTCTGTTGATCTTATATCAAGGATCTCCTCGTTAATCCATTATCTACTATACTTTCCAGGATTTATTGGATTTTCTTGACGAACAAGTTCTCTTTCAAGATCTCTGAGTTGATCGTGCATCCAAAACTTATTATTCTCCACAATCTTTACCAAAGACATGTTAACGAGGACATCAACTCCGGTATCCGCAGAAAACTCATGATCTTTCCATATGTAAATTGCATTCGTCTTATCCATACCAATGAAAAGGCAAGCAATATCAAGAAAAATTTGTCGTTGCTCGGAACTTAAGGCATCATAGCTAATCTTCAACTTTCCAAAAACATCCTCGTGAGGTGCTTTGCTTAAATTATCCAATGCCTCTTGCCATATTCCTTGCCCTTTTTCATAAAGGAACGAACCAATTACTTCAAGAGCCAATGGAAGCCTCCCGGTGGCAGATATGATTTTTCTTGAAAGATCATAGTAATCATCTGAAGGAGAGTGGCTGTCAAATGCATGCCTACTGAAAAGGTCAAGTGCACAATTAGTACTCATCACCTTCATTTCATAATCTAAAATATGATAATCTCATCTATGGATTCGCATAACATCTTTGTTTCTAGTTGTAATCAGTATTCTAGATCCTGAACGCAAAGTATTCTTTCCAACTAATGTGACATTCTGAAATCCGACCCACTTGGGATTTATGAAATGAGTAGTTTATGGACGTGCTTGTAGTTAGATCTCGCCCGGAATTGATCACTTCGGGAGTACTAACTGTTAGGGAAAGGCTAATTAGGAATTTAAATTCGTGCGACCAAAGAACTCGATCGTGAACCGACTTTCGACCATGAAAATTGTCGAGGTGACATTTTGAATCACTGTAGGCCGATCCAAGGATAGCTAGGGATCGGTTCGCCATGGTCATATTAGTGGATCGCGGGTGATTCTGCTGAACCATGAAATGAATTGACGAATGACCCTAAACCTATACTAAACGATCATGCCCGTCGGATCTAGCGATCGATCCTCACGATTAAGTGACAACCGAAGTCGTCCCGACCTGAGTAAACTTGTACATGGCATGATTCAGTATCGGCCACGGGTCAAATGTGCGAATTTCCCCCAAAAGCCACCCGTTAGTTCAAGATATACTCAAGTTACGTTAATTAGATTTATTCATTAATTACTGACCGAGATTAGGACTCGGAATTGATGAATGTCACGAAAGGATAGTTGGACGACGTTGTCATTGGTTTAGTTAGCCTCGGATTTACCCGAATCCTTCAGAAAAAATTGAATTTCAACGAGAAATAGAAAATGACCATTTTACTCTTGGAAATTTATTAAGGCTAATGTAAATTGGGAAGGGCATTTTGGTAATTTTGCCATAGCCTTAGAATTAGAGATTTTTGGATAATTTTGCCCTTGGACTTTCGAGAAATTTCCAAATTGCCCTTGGATATTTTGGAAAAGATTTGATCCGAGTCGTTGATCTCAAGATAAGAATGAATTTGGACCATTGATTTGGATTGTGAGAGAAGGGCAAGATGGTCATTTGGGACTTCAATTATTGGCTTGGATTATTTAAGCCAATTTTCCCTCTCTCTCTCTCTCTCTCTCTCTCTCTCTCTCTCTCTCTCTCTCTCTCCTCATTTTCTCTCTCTACCTCTCGGCTCACTCTCCCTCTCTCACTCACCAACCGACCGCCCTCCTCCTTGCCGCGCCGCCACTCGCCGGCCACTGTCCGCCGTGCCACCGTCGTCCTGCTACCGAGCCACACCACCACCCTCACGCCGTCCTTCTTTTTCTCTCTCCCCTCCCGTGACAATGAGTGACGCGGCCAAGGACGCCGCTCGCGGTCCGCCGTCGCCGAGCCACTCGCCGTCCGCCGTCGCCAAGCCGCTCGCCACCGATCAGCCGTCCCTATTCCCACTCTAGCCGAGCCAGTCTAGAGTTCGGGTAAGTCACGCTCTAAACTCTATTTAGGATTTCAGGTATCGACGGACGAATTAGGGGTTAAATCGGATTAATTAGTGTCGATTTAGGGATTAGTTGGGGCCGTTTAGGGGTTATGTTGGCATTATGATTTGGAAATGGAGATGGGCTGATTTGAGATTGAAATTGTGATGTTTCGAGGTTGAATTGGTGCCGGATTGAATGCTGAAAATTGAGACTCATAGTGACGAGTATTTGACTCGATTTAAGGGCAAATGGTGTCGGATTGATGCACGGTATGGTGGCTGGAATGTGATGTTCATTATGGCTTGAATTGAGTGAGGAAATAATGAAATTGTGCTCATTATGTGGCTATAATTGTGGGCCCGCTCGTGGCCTTGTGTGTTTGTTGGATCGTGTTTTGGTTGATTGAAATATGAGCCGTTATGTGCACGCTTGGACTGAATTGATTTTTAATTGTCAATTGGACGTGTTGGATGCTTATTGAGCATGAGAAATGTGTGAATTGGTGCGTGCACGGGCCACGTGTAATTGGCCAATTTATTGGCAAGTGGGTGTTGAGCATGTGAACGAGCAAGAAATTGTGTGTGGCGTGGTATGTGTGATTGCGGAAATCCCTGAGGCGGTACTATTACACGGGGAAATTGATCCGTCCTGAGGCGGTACGACTACGCGGGACGATGCCCGGTATTACCGAAGGATGGCCAACCTGAGGCGGTACCATTACGCGGATTGTGTCGTAGGTGATGGGTGTTGAGCCTGAGGCAGTACCATTACGCGGGCAAGATACACGGCCTAAGGCGGTATCATTACGCGGGCCCTGAAGTGTTGTTATGAGTTAGTCGCAGTGAACCTGAAACGGTACTACTACGCGGGGTTACTGGCGAGTCGAGAATGAATTAGTCGCAGTGAACCTGAGGCGATACTACTACGCGGGTCACTGGCGAGTTGAGAATGAGTTAGTCGTAGTGAACCTGAGGTGGTACCATTACGCGGGTCACTGGCGAGCTGTGTGGAAAGAGTGTAATGAGGCTGGAACGAATGCATGAAATGTAACTAAGACGTGCATGTGATTGGAAATGGTGTTGTGGAGACTAACGTGTAGGTTGCACGCTGGAAAGGCCCAGGTAAGCATAATTGTGTGCTTGCTATGCGATGGCTGAGTGTGGTTGTGGTTGTGATTGTTTGGAGGTACGTGATAGCCTAGGTGGGATTTAGGATGTGTGTTTGCTGAGATACAATCTCATGGTTATTTCAACCAATATTTTCAGAACCCCAGTCAGAGCAATGAATCTCCCACCGCTGCCACCTAAGCATTTTGGAGTACCGATGCACACCGACCATAAATCTCATGGTTATTTCAACCAACATTTTCAGAACCCCAGTCAGAGCAATGAATCTCCCACCGCTGCCACCTAAGCATTTTGGAGTACCGATGCACACCGACCATAATGTTGTAGAGTGCCCGATAGACGATAATATAACCTGGATTAAGCATACTACTGTAGTTTAAGTAGATATAGGATTACCCCTTTGACAGGCCCATACCTATACCGCTTGGTTCTTTTGAGGCGGGGTAGATGAGTTTGGCCCAGTCCGTGGATTTGATGTCCCCTTTGACAGAGTTGGAGATTGGGATCCGGTAGCCATACCCCCTCTCGACAGTGAGATGACGAGTCTAGAGACTAGTCTGGCACAATCCGGACTTCAACCTACGCCTACAGCACCTGAGCCTTCGGGGGCCAAGCATGAACCGGAACTTGAAGAATCCCAGGCAGGGTACGATCCGATGGATGTAGACCTCGAGGCGATCCCAGAAGAAGAACCAGAATAAGAAGAATCGGAGGCAGAACCTGAAGAGGCCCCAGAAGATGAGCCTGAAGGAGAACCAGAGAGCGTACCCGAGTTTGTGCCAGAGGATGAGTCGGACGAGGAGCCAGTCGAGGAGGAGCGGATCGAGGTTGCAACGGAGTCGGGTGATATAAATAACCCGATCGAGATCGAGGCATAGCCGGAGTCCTTAGAGGAGCAGACAGTTCAGGGGGAGTCTCGAGTGCCGAGGAATCAGATTCGGAGTTGACACTATGTAAAGCCTAAATTTCGATGTAATTCCGGGACCAATAAAATTGATATTATTTCGCATTTCATTTTAGTAAGTCTCGCCTAGAGCTGATCACTCTCGGGATACTAACCAATAGGATATGGCTAACTAGAAAATGATACGTGGACCAAGAACCCGATTGTGAATTGGACATCGATCACGAGGAAAGATGAGGGAATATTTTGAACTGATATAGGCCGATCTTAGAAAAAGGAATGGATTTAGTTTGGCCAAAGCCAACGTTGTACAATCGGATCGCAGGTGATTCTGCACGTCCAAAAGTGCATATGATCAACCAGTTCTGATCTTGAACCGAACTATCGCGACTTCTGGAACTAGTGATAATTTCTCATTCTCTCAATGATCGGGACCGTCATGACTCGGATAACCCTATGTCGATATGCGTAACCTCTAAACAGCCGCCCGTTAGTAAGAGACCCTGAAAATTGAAAGTTAGCGAGTTTTGATCACGAAATTGGACCCGAACTTCGGTATCGATTTTCAAAGGCTTGAGAAGTTATTTTCACGATTCTAACGTCATATTACACTGGCCACATATGTTTGGGGATGGTATGGTCGGAAAATGGAATTTCGACCCGGAAGTCAAAAATTATAATTTTGCCCTTCTAGACACAGACGTTGATTTTTAACCCGTATGAGGTTATTTTTCGTGGCCGATATCATTTTAGGGTGACCACGCACATTTAGAGTTGTTACGATCAAAAATTGAAATTTTGGCTCGGAAGTAAAAAATAATATTATTTTAATCCTCAGGACTTTGCAGTCGATTTTCGAAAGCTTAAGAGGCTATTTTCGCGATTCCAATGCCATATTATGTTGGTCACACACATTTGGGGTGGGTATAGCTAAAAATCGAAATTTCGCCCCGGGACCGGAAAAATGACCATTTTGCCCTTGGGCTGTTTTCAATTCCAAATTTTGAGAAAATATTTGGGATAATTAAGAGTACTTATCAGCTGAATTATTGGATCTAATTACCTTTTTACCCATCAATTATTTGGCTGGAATGAATATGGACCGTCGGATTAGGGGTATTTTGGTCAAGTGGCTTGAATCGACAACACATGGCGCCCTTTAGCCCCAATATTTGACCAGATTGGACCAAACTCTCTCTCCTCTCCCCCTCATTCGGCCAGCCCCCACCGAGCAGCCCCTTTCTCCGTCGCTCTCTCTTTCCCTCGGCCATTTTCACCGGAGCTCGTCGGATCACCGCCGGAGCCGCCGTTCGTCGGAGCTGCTGGACGCCGGCGCCGCCTAGCCTCACCCTCATCCCGTCCATTCTCTCTCTTCCTCGTCCCCGTTCTCTCTCTCTCTTTCTCATTTCCATCCGGCCAAAGGACCGCCAGAGCAAGCTGTCGCTACGCCGGAGCTCAAACGGCCGAGCTGCTGCTGCCGCGACCTCCAGCCGTCCGTACGTCACTGTCCGTACATTGTCCGTACGGTGTCCGTATGGGTCCGTACGCCGTCCGCCGGGAACGCCGCGGCTGGTTCCACCGTTCACTAGTGATCGGCCGCCGTTCCTCGTCGTCATGGTCTAGAATTAAGTGAGTATACCTCCTAAACTCAGATTAGGACTGATAGTGCGTTTTCTAGACTGGCTTAGGTATTATCGGTGTATATTTCGGACTGGATTGAGGACTGATTGGTGGAAATAAAATTCGAGAAATTTAGTGGGATTATTATAGATAATTATTGGGCATGGATTGAGGAAATAGTGGCTGTCCGCATTTTTGGGGAATGTACCGGATTATATTGGACAGCAAGAATTATTAGCTGAATGGCCGGAATTATCCGGGGTGATTGGCTGTTGATTGATTGGTGATTAATTGTGCTTAATTGTGAAATGCCATGTTGCGTGCTCGTGTGGCTGATTCGTGCAAAGTGTGATTGGCCAATTGATAGCTTGAATTGTGCATTGGAAATTGGGCCGCATCGTATTAATTGGCCAAGTGAGCATGCTAATTGTAGATTAGGCACTGTGTGGTGATATGGATTTGATTGAATGCCTGTACCTTGCTGATGCTCGTGTTACATTTTTCATGGTCACGCATTGTGTATGCCAAGAGTGGGACATGTGATGAAATTGTGCGGAAATGCATGCCTGCCATGAGCATGTGATCACCTAATTGCCCGATGCGTTTTACGCCGAGTTCAGAAAAAAATTAGCAGTGTGCCGTGTGATCACTAAAGGCCTTCGGGTCGTGCCGTCCTCATGCACTTTGTAGCAAGACGATGCTCAACATGTCCGGAAGACGACGAGCCTCATGCACTTTGTAGCAGGCTTTGGTTCGTAAGGAGATCGGTGTTGCGCCTCACGCACTTTGTAGCAGGCTAGAGACACTGGGCCATGTGATGTGTTTTTATGCTGGCCGCGAAGAGTTGTGGGCCTTCGGGTCGTGGCCTTCGGGTCGTAATAATAAATTGAGCATTTGCTAGTGTGCTAGTGTGGGCCAGTGGGCCGAGATATGATTATGGCATAAAATAACATATGCATGCATAAGAATGTGTGGGCCAGTATGCGAGTGTGCAAGACTCGATGAATGTCATGTGATTTGAACACTAATGAGTGTGAGCATGCGTTTGACGTACGTGTAGATAATGTGTTCGTGTATGTGAGCTTAGCATTATAATGATATGCTAACCTGCAGGGTCAACCAGGTAAGTGATCTAGGCTTGAGGGCCCAGGTCAGAGGATGATTGTGATTGATATTGCTTTGTTGATTGTATTATGACTGTCGGGAGAATGCATGTTAGCCTAGCCTAGGTTTAGAGATTGTACTCGCTGAGATTCGTCTCACGGTTATAATAATCCACATTTTTAGACCCCCAGCCCTGAGTATGCCGAAACCGCCGCCTCTTTTTGGGATTCCTACACGGATCCACTCGACTTCGAGGTTGTACCCCGCTGGAAACGGGAAGGCATATGTGAGATACCATTCGGTAGTTTTCGTGAACGTGGGTGAGTATTTTTACCAGACTTAAGAATATGTAGCGTGGTGCCTGCAAGATGCAGACGGAAATATCAGGTGACCCCTCGGGACATTCGACGTTCCGGTAGATATAGGTGGGTAATGATACCTCAGATGGCTGATAGCAAGATAGTGGATGCCCTGCCTGCAGACGAGCCTATGGCTATGGACCAAGAGCTAGTGGTGTGGTATGAGGACCCCGAGCCAATGGATGAAGAGTCGGAGCCGGAGCCGATGGACCTAGACTCGGACGAAGACAGAGAAGTCGACGAGATAGGATCTGATGAAGAGTTAGGTCTTTACTTAGATCCGGAGTTGGAGCCAGATTCCGAGGACGAGTGGGCTGCAACGCAAGATATGGAGTCAGAAGAGTCTGAACCCTCTGAGAGTTCTTCGGAAGAGTTTGTAGAGTCATCAGACCCGGACTGGGAGCTGTAGGCAGGACCGGAGTTTGGTAGGGAGGATAGTACCTTTTTGACTGTAATCCTCCTTTTAGGTTTAATTAGACTCACCCTAGCCACCTACACTTTTTGTCTAGTGGCCATTCACTGATCCTTTTGGCCTGTATATATGTTGTAAATATTATAAAGAATACATATTTTCAGTATTATTGAGTGTTTGCCGTGCTATCCTTTGTCTCATATTATATTTATTGTCAGGGTTTGTTTCTTTAATTGCTTCTGCTTGTGCTTTGCTCTCTGTTTGGGCGTTGGGTCGACGACGCTTCCTGGAAGCATTGCACTATAATCGACCGAGTGGGATGTTAGCGCTTCGTGGGGTACGGGGCGTGACACACCAAGTAGAGGTCGTAGGGGCTAGATTAGGGGTTGGGAGTAAGCTCTTTGAAGCGTACCATTTTTGGTGATAGGGTACCCAGGATATCGATCCTTTTTGACATCAGTGGTTAATAGTGTAGAAGTTCGGCGTGCTTGTATAAATTGTGATTTTGTATATTATGGATGTTGTATAAAGTTGGTTAAGTAATGAATATGTTGATTCTCCCTTTTTACCCCCAGTTGTTATTGTCCGGGTTTTGATGGCTTTCGCTGATGTTTGAAATCTCTGATAAGTCTAATTGGGTTGGCGATACCCTGGGACATCGCATTATCCGACCGGAGAGGGATGTCGTGGTCGTCGATGGGGTTCGGGGCGTGACAACTAATTTCTCCACTTGTTCGTTATTATCAACATCATCAAGTACAATGAGAACTTTCTTATTGGAAAGTGCTTCTCCAATCCTCTGCATTCCATAACCAATTTCATCAATACTCCTTGTTCTTGCATGAATGGCAATTTCAGATAATAACTTTTTTTGCAACTCAACTAAGCCATCAGTTCTCAATGACTTTGCTTGAACATCTTCAAGGAACCAACTATACTTTCCAAAATGAGAAGAGACACGGTTGAAGATGACCTTGGCGAGAGTTGTTTTTCCGATACCCCCCATACCATAAATTTTAATGAGTCTCACACCACCAGAGTTGGCATCTAACAATTCATTTACTGCTTCAACTCGATCATCAATTCCAACTAAATGTACAGTCACCAATCTATGTTTTCTCTTCAATTTTTCCACAACCTCCTCAATTACCAATTTGATCAGTTCACCGTGGCTGCCACAATAAAAAAAACCTTTTTAGTGGTGGTTGGGGGGAGGAGGGGATGCAAAATCACGATGACCAGGCTAGAGGTGATGTTATTCAAGAACCGGAACAGCTACACAATATTCGGACAAGTAATGGACCATAACAATCTAGAAGTGACCTTCTAAGAGTCCTACTGGACACTAACATCACTCCAAAACAATGCTTTTATGCACTTGGAAACTTGTGTGCATGTCATTGACCCGAAATTTGACTTGATTCCAACATGAGATTAGCAATCCTAAGATTATGCTAATAACTTGCGCTAGTAGATGTACAAATATTGATGCATTGTAAATGGACATTTTTATGATTTATGCTCAAGCGACAAGTTATAAAAGTTAAAATGATATATTCAAGAGTAGATATGTTTAACGTATGGAAAGATTAAATGATCAGATAGGAATGTGCATGGCATTTCATTATCCCATTTTTTTCCTCCCACTACACCCCAATCAAATAGGAGTTTAGCTACCTTGCTATTATATCATTATTCGGCCAATATATAAGATGAACCTGTTATGCAGTTTCACATATTTTGACACGCGTGGCATAGGTGCGTCATTTAGTGTTATTATAGTAAAAGTCCCACCTCAGTCATACCGGAATTTTTACATCTATGATAAAGTGCTAAGGAGAATTGGGGAAACAAGCATGTTGAAAACTGCTAGCTTACCCTTTGTACTTCTTCACTTCCCACCCCTTTATCGCACCAGCCTCCTTGAGAACCTCTCTCCATGCATTTACTTGCTCACTGCTCAGCTTCTTCTTGCTCTGCAAACTTAGTATGGCATTGGCATACAACGCAGTTTTCAACTTAACGTCGTCAGGTTCCACATTGAAGAAAATAGGTAGAATCTCTTTATCACCTTCCGATTTGGAGGTGTTTGCCACGATCTGCTCGAGCTCGCGAAGGCACCATTTGCTCGAAGCATAGGTCCAAGAAAAGACGGGTATGTAGATCTTGGAATTGTCCATCGCTCACTCAAGCGATCCATCGATCCTTTCACCGACAGGGAGCTCTTCATCTTCTCGGAAGACGCAATTCCACGATTGATCAGGTGGAAGAGGACGTCAGTGAACCCAGTGCGAGTGTCAGGTCCTCTGAAACTCAGGAACACTTGATAGTCAGTTCCCAATGCCGTTGCCGCATTTGAGCTTGCCATAGCAGTCGCTAGTTTGCTCGGTTTGGCGATCTCTCTCTCTTCCCTGTGTGTGGGCGGGTTTGGGGTGTGCCTGAACACTTCTTAGAATGGTTGATGAGAAAATGATCGAAACAGAAAGTCGTAATTTTTGAAGACGAAGACCATAAAATCAAATGCCGTTGGTCGATGATAAAGAAACCAAAGATGCAGGACCCATGTGCGAAAACCAAAAAAAAAAGTAACGGCTTTCTTTCTTTGCCAAAAGTTGAAATTATTATATGACTCCTTGGAAGACCAAAGAGTATTGGGGACGAAAAGTAGTCAGGATAGCCGGCCCATGTGATAACATAATGTAAACATTAAAAGCGTAGAATGTGGTCACGTCAGCGCGTACTTTTAGTTAAATTAGTTTAAAGAACAATAATATTTTTTTAATTCACTAATGGTGTCGAGACGTTAATTTCCATATTTGCAATGACAATATTGCGTAAATCGACTGTTTCACACTTTTAGCACTTTGGTTAGTATGAACTAGGTGTTGAAATATACATGTGGGTTGTGTTAAGAAAATCCCACGTTGGAGAATTAATGTGGTGTTAAGCAATTAATATATCCTAATTGACCTATGACTCATTGACTTAAGCTTTTTAGTGAAGGTGAGTCCAATTGGATATGTTGACGGGCTCGGATTTAAGCTCTTGGGCAGAAAAGTATCGGGGTTCTACTGCGTGCTCCCAACAAATGGTATCAGAGCCGATGGTTGATTGACGGGCCTCCAATCTGTTTAGGTGTTTGGTGAATATCTCAACAAAGAAATCTCATGATCGATGCTTGTCTTGAGTGGAAATTATCATCACGGTTGGTTTGACGAGAAGTGACCATGGACAGTTGGTTTGGCGACCCGAGATACAGACCACGGGTGATGCAATCTTAAGTTAGTAGTTGATGATGATGTGGGTTGTGTTAGAAAAGTCTCATATCAGATAATTGATGTGGTGTTGAGCAGTTAATATATCCTAGTTGGCCCATAACTTATTGGCTTAAGTTTTTGAGTGAAGGTGTGTCTAACTAAATATGTTGATGAGCTCATATTTAAACTCTCTCTTAGTGATCTCCTCATGTGAAGGTATCGAGCTTCTACCGTGCATTCCCAACAATAGGAACCGATTAAAAGGGATAAAATTCGGATAAATATGAAAGAAAATTAAGGAATTGGAAGGGAAATTAATGTTTATGTCAAAAAAAAATTTTATTTTTTTTGAAACAAGTACTAATTGCACAGTCACTCATTCATCCTGTGAGGATATAAGCCTCGAGCAATAATAATAAGTGAGGATTCCCCTCCCACTCACCAAGAATATGATTTTTTTTGTCATTTCCTTCCTTTTTCTTATTTTATCTTCTCGAAGATGTATTCAATTATATCATTTTAGATGCTCGCCTATTTCCGTTTTCTTTCTAAAATACATGTCTTCATCTTACTTTACGATGATACTCGCTCGTCGAATTTTTTTGTGACGAATTTCTAGAACAACATATGTACAAATTTGAATCCTCGAGTAATGGCTAAGTGATGAATTTTTTATTTTATTTTAGATAGGTTTGGATACAACAAAATATGTGTCAAAAAATGTGTTGAGACATTTTTATTAAGTATGCTTAACAAGACCCTAGTTTAATTTCCCCCATTATAGGATCTTTGTCGTTAATTGTAGCCAACTTCAAAAGATCGTTGATTATTTCCACCCAATTCATCAGTCATAAAATGATAAAACGATTCCCAACGAGTAATACAAATAATCGAAATAAATTATGGAGCGTTGGTCACCCCGAGAGCATGGGCATGTGTTTCCGCTAATTACTCTTTTGGGTGTGTGATAAGGAGAGCATGGGCATGGGTATATGTTATCGGTGGTTCCACAAGTGAGTAATAAAGCTCTTCTTTGTATTTTTTAAGAAATGCAACGTGCAAAGCATGTTCTTGTAGTTGTTGGGGGTGCTGACAAGGTACAACATGTGCATGAGGATGATGATAATGCTTTTGTATCGTGGCTTCTTGGCTGGGTCCGTCTCTTAAAGAGCTCTCTCCTTTTTGACCAAACAAAGAATATGAAATCTTAAGCCATCATTAGCCCACTAATTAAAAAATTGGAATGGAGCTAATCATGCTTGAGAAACTAGCACATACTAGATTTCATACCTTGGTCTGGAAATTGAACTGGTCGCGATTGACTATCCAATTTCGAAAATCCGAGATTATTTGGGAGAAAATCGAATTGAAGAATTTGTTTTGTTAGATAATTTGATTGAAAATTTGCATTTCGATAAAACGGTTGACTGTAAATTTAGGTGGTTGATTCTTGTATGGCCAATTTGGTAAGTAGTCAGTCAACTGCAAGTAGTAAAAGGCCGATGGTTGATGGTCATAGACATGAAGCCTGCAATCTACACCTATTTATGAAATGTGTGGGTTGAAATTGGTGGAAGGTCAAAAGAATGTGTCTACTACAACAATCCACATAAGTACTTGTCCTTCTATTTTTCATTTTTTTTTTTGATAAACAAGATCGTGACATTAAGTTCATGAAAGCTCAAGGGCAGAGTTCGCGAATAAATACATGCAAAAATATGCTTTTTTATGTGCATTAACTTGATGGTTACTTGAATAGAAAGTTCGGCCATGAAATTAGATATGTAGCAAATCCACAGATCAATTTGTATGTAACAGATTATTCTTGATCTTTTATTGTGGAGTGATTTGATAGCAGTAGAAGTGGTCATGCATAAAAAGATAAGACTTCTTGAGCTTTTTTAATTTATATATATTTTTATTTTCGACTCCATCCCTCCCTTGGATTATCGTGTGATTATGACTAACAATGCATACAATTATTCTCCATATGCTGTTAAATAACCTTTGCTTTTTGTAAGTGGTTTTACTTTTCTTTCTTTTCATTTTCTCATTCTATTAAGAAGTTAGTGGAATCTTACGTAAAAAGATTGAATTGTTTTTTTATTAAATAACATGGAATTGCCAAAGCACAGGTCCATTACAATGCCAAAGCATGAGAGAACGAAGGCTTAAACAAAAAAAAAGGGAGAAACAATAAGTGGACCAAAAATTTTAAAAATTATCGCAATTGAATTTAATGAAAATGCCAACATGACAGTTTTTTTAATGTATTTTAAAGAGGGATGTGGTGCCAATGAAAATGCTTGAGTAAGTTTGAAGAAAACAAAAATTGTTTTACAAAGAAAACATAAGCTGAAAATCTAAAAAGAAAATCCAAAGATTGAAGCGAGCTACCAAACAAATAAGCCATGAAGAGGGGGGTGCGATGCACCGGGAAAATTACCAAAAAAGTTTTAAACTTTTTACAATTATGCCAATTCAGTCATAAACCTTTTTTTTTTTCAATTCAGTTTTAAACCTTTTGTAATTATGTCAACTCAGTCCATCTGGCCACTTTTGGGCGGCCAGCGCTGACGTGGATGCCAGCCGGCTGACGTGGCAATTTTTAATATTTTTTTTAATTATTTTTCGGATTTTTTTAATTTTTAAAATTTTTTTTCCCCTATTTTCTTCCCCGGTCGCCCATCCGGCGACCGATGAGAGGCTAAGGTCGGCGAGGTGGTCCTTGCCGGCCATGGGCGAGGCCTCACCGTCGTTGGGCGAGGTCAACCTCGCACAGCCATAGCGAGGTCAACCTCGCCTAGCGACGGCGAGGTCGACCTCACCAGATCTGGGCGACCTCACCGTCGCCTCGCCCAACGACGGCGAGGCCGCCCATATCTAGCGAGACCTCGCCGTCGCCTAGCGAGCTCAACCTCGCCTGACCATGGCGAGACCTCGCCGTCGCCTGGCGAGCTCAACCTCGCCCGGCGACGGCGAGCTCTCACCAGATCTGGGCGGCCTCGCCGTCTTTGGGCGAGGCCTCGCTCGGTCATGGCGAGGTTGGCCTCGCCCGGCGACGGCGAGGCCACCCAGATCTGGTGAAACCTCGCTGTCGTCGGGTAGCCTCGCCATCACTGGGCGAGGCCTCACCCAGATCTGGCGAGGTGGACCTCGCCCATGGCCGGCGAGGTCCACCTTGCCAGCCTCAGCCTCTCGCTGGTCTGGCGACCGGGGAAGAAGATAGGGAAAAAAAAAATAGAAAAAATTCGAAAAATAATAAAAAAAATTATTAAAAATTGTCACGTCAGCCAGCCGGCGTCCACTTCAGCACCGGCTGACCAAAAGTGATCGGATGGATTGAATTAGCACAATTGCAAACGGTTTAGGATTTTTTTGGTAATTTTCCTGCGATGCACTAGTCACCTCAGATTATAAT
This sequence comes from Syzygium malaccense, assembly GCA_031216405.1. Classification (NCBI taxonomy): domain Eukaryota; kingdom Viridiplantae; phylum Streptophyta; class Magnoliopsida; order Myrtales; family Myrtaceae; genus Syzygium; species Syzygium malaccense. The sequence continues at coordinate 2,765,150 of CM062256.1, read as the reverse complement.
ATAAGTTGGATCAGCTAATTTACGAATCCAAACCTGAGTGGGTGGATCAAATGAAAATGGGAATTGTATCGTGTCGTGCTCCTGATCCATTCGCAGGACTCATTTATTAACTACTAACTGATGTTACTGCGTTTATCTGGTTTTCATATATAGAAGCTTAAACCCCATGAGCATGATTATTTCTTTGGGGGGGGGGGGGGGGGGGGGGCGTCAAAAAATGAGCCTGATTTAACGATGTGCAAATTCTCAAATGCTCCAACCGGATCTATGAGCAAAGCATTTTCTCATTGGTGCGAGGCCAGATCAGACCAGAGTGCCAATCATGATTTTTGGCCGGGCTATGTGACAAGTCCCAATTGTCCAACTGCTCGTCAGGTGTTGCGTTGTCAATACAGGATGACATTTTCCATACATTATATACAGTTCTAATAAAAACTCAGTCTAAGTCTAGCAAGTTAGCATCTTCATTTTTTTTTTAAAATTGACTTGAAGTGCCAAATCTCCAACTTCAATGTGTATAAAAGAAACAATATTCATTATATCTCTACCACTAGATAAAATACGCGAAAATATAACATGATCTCCGACAGGAGAGTCATTATTTAGCGATCTAATGATTGGTTATGATCAAATCTAAGTATTGGTGGGAATAAGGGAAGACATGATGAACGTTTGGCATCACCGGCTCCCTTTTATTTCTCTCTCTCTCTCTCTTCAATTTCTTTTTTCATTTTTCCACACACATACAATTTAGATGTAAACATATATATATTGCCAAGTTGGAGGTGTCAAATCTTGAAACAATACATTCAGGCGGCATGCAAGCTGTGTTAATAATTTCGAGGATGTTAGGAAAATGAAAGAACAATATTTTTTATTTTTTTATGAGAACTTGATATTTCAAGCTGTGTACATTCTAGTTGTAATCAATATTCTGGATCCTGAGCACAAAGTACTCTTTCCAACTAATTTCTTGATATGGTGGCTATTATCTACGTCATCAAGTACAATGAGGACTTTTTTTATTGCAAAGTGCCTCTCTAGTCCTCTTCATTCCCTAATCAATTTCGTTGATGCTCCTTGTTCCTGCATGAACGCCGATTTCGGATAGTAACTTTTTTTGCAACTCAACTAAGATATTGGTTCTTGATGATTTCTCTCCAACATTTTCAAGAAAACAACAGCTTTTCCAAATGAGAAGAGAGTTGGCTGAAGACGACATTTGCAAGAGTCGTTTTACCGATACCGCTCATGCCATGTATTTTAATGAGCCACACACCACTAGAGTGAACATCTAACAATTAACTTACTGCTTTAACTCGATCATCAATTCCGACTAAATGTTCCATCGCTGAACTATGTTTTGTCTTTAGTTTGTCCAAGAACTCCTGAACTACCAATTTGATCATTTCGTTGTGGCTGCCATAATGGAAACCATTTTAGTAGGGGGAAAATGCGGAATCATGATTACCTAGTTAGAAGCGATGTATTCAAGCACCGGATAAATCACACAGTAATCGAATTAAAAATGAGACCTTAACAATCTAGAAGTGATCTCCTAAGAGTCCATATGGGATATTAACATCACTCCAAAACGTATATTTTATGTCCTTGGCAACATGTGCGCCATGTCATGACTCGAAATATGACTTAATTCCAACATGAGATTGGCAATCTTGGGATTATGTTGATAAAGTCGGCGCAAAATAGATGTATTAATATATATATATATATATATATATATATATATTTGGTAACCCGGGAACCCCTCGCACGGCCGGCAGCCGGAGAGGTAAACCCGGGGTGACGCTAGCATAGGACCCACCACCACGATGTCATGCTTAAGAATCCCTAACGACAGCGCTGTGATTCGAACTCCTTCCCTTCATGAGGGGAAGAGAGCCCAAAGCCAACACAGCCGCTGCGGGCGGTGGTATAGATGTATTAATATTTATGTGTTTAAAATTGACAATTTATGGTTTATGTTCAACTGACGATTATAGAAGTCGAACATCGTGTACTCAAGAGGATAAATGTTTAACACATTGAAAGATTATACAATTAGATAGGAAGGTGCATGACATTCCATTGTTACTTTCTTTTTCCTCCCACTGCCTGCAAGGAAAATAGGGGAAACAAGCATCTCGAAAGTAGCTAAATTACCCTTTGTATTTGTTCACTTCCCACCCCTTTATTGCACCATCATCCATGAGAGCCTCTCTCCACGCATCTACTTGCACATTGCTCAATTTCTTCTCGCGCTCCAAACTTAGTATGGCATTGCGATACAGCAGAGTTTTCAACTTAATAACGTCAGGTTCCACATTGAAGAAAATTTGTAGAATCTCTTTGTTACCTTCTGATTTGGAGATGCTTGTCATGATCTGTCCAAGCTCACAAAGGCATCATTTGCTCGGAGCATAGGTCCGAGAGAAGATAGGTATGTAGATCCTGGAGTTGTCAATTGCTCATTGGAGTAGTCCATCGATCCTTTCACCGACATAGAGCTCTTCGTCATCTCGGAAAATGAAAATTCCAGCATCAACCAAGCTATGGAAGAGGACGTCGGTGAATCCAGTGTGAGTGTCGGGTTCCCTGAAGTTCAGGAACACTTGATACTCGCTTCCCGATGACAATCCTGCCTCTGAGCTCGCCATAGGTGTAGCTTGTTCAGCTTAGCAGATGTGTCTCTCACTCTCTCTGACCCGATAATTTTAACAGAGAAAGAGGCCGCGTCAACACGTCAAGAGGAAATAATTGAGCAATGAATAGAAATACCAATCAAACCTCTGCCTTTTCTAGATAATATTTCTGAATATAAAATGGTTGAAACAGAAAGTCGATTGGATTGACGGTATGACAATAGGGTTTTTGGACTTTAAAGCTCTCCCTTTTCCAAACTTAGATGGCGTAGTGGAGTACTGCTTGGTCACTTTTATTTAATCAACAAAGCTATTTAAAAACTTACAATGGACGACTGTGCCGGTCAGGTTGATCAGTCTTGCGTTGGATGAATGTCGACAGGATTGTCCCGTTAGAAGATGATAATCACATACTTCCGTGTGCTTAGGACACTGTTTAGCTGTCATGAAATAGGATTGCATCTTGCTTGCTCTTTTGGCTTTCATAATCTCTCATCTTCAAAAACGATTCTTATTTCGAACTTAGTTTTGATGCAGAAATTAACTTCATGTAAACGGACATTATATGGTTGAAACAGAGAGTCGTTAGTTTTGACGACGAAGACCACAAAACCAAATGCTAGTTGCCGATGAGAAAAATTAAATGTGGCTAAATAAATGGCCGATTAAATGGAAATACATAGCAAAACACCAGAAATTCCCAGCTCTTTACAAGTTCTGCCTACTTTGTGTCTCAAATGAAAGACATTCCATGGAGATATATATCTCTGTTACATAGTAGTTCTGCTCAAATGAAAGTCAATCCCGCATCTGAGCTCACCATAACAGTAGTTTGCTCGGCTTATGAGAAGAAGAGGCGTGATCCTTTATTAGGCCTTTGCCATTGACTAAGAATGACTCGATGTTTTCAACTTAGAGCGCAGCCGTGTCAACACGTGATGAGGAAATAATGGAGGAGTTACAGGAAAACCAATCAAATGCTATTGGGTCTACGAGGAAATGATTGAAACAGAAAGTCGCAATTTTTTTACGACGAAGACCATTAATCAAATGCTATTGGTCGACGAGGTAAAACGACTAAACATGTGGCCATGTAAATTGCAAATCTGATAAAATGGCTTGTTTGTTGATTAGAGAATTACAATCGCTTGAACATTAAAAGAGATTATTGACGTTTGTATAAAAGATAAAGTTGACGGGTCATTAATTGAGGAGTATGTTACTGTTGAATTAGTAGATGGGATCAAAAAAATGTTTGTTTTACAAGGTTGTTCGCTTGTTCAATTTAACTTAGATAAATCAATGCGAGTCAAAAGTCGAACCATTCAAGTGGACCGTTTCTGACCTCGAATTGCAGATGACGGTTTCGACTAAAATCATTTGGCTAAGTCTTTGATAAAATGCCAAGTGTTTTGGCTCTGTCTTGGAGTGTAGACGATTCAGCAGTCACAGTCATTTGTCAAACGATACTTAATCCGTACTACACATAAAAATACCACCTGTACCTATCCGTATGTGCATGTAAATGCGGGGTCCTAGAAATCCAATCACCACAACAGCATTTCTTTCGAGAAACATGCTACATACGCTCAAAAACCCGTTTTCTAATCGTAAACTTTTAACGAAAATGGTCTCCCAATATGGCATTGGAATATAAGTTTTTTCTTTTTCCTTCGGCCGAAGCATGGTAGCATAGGTGACAAGTTTGTTACTCCGCACATTTTCCTGTTCATGTTCTCGGCCAAATGGCCCAATGCCCGTGTTCCTTACTTTGTAAGGTAAAGCTTGAAATGGGAAACTGTTAACATAGTATGCACTGTGGTTCAATAACTTTGACAGTCTACACTTTTACAAACAGTAGTGGCCCAACAACTTATTGAACAGAACCAGGAGACTTTTACAAATGGGATCATCAGCAATCGGTCTCTCTACAGAAGACTTGAACCTGAATCAACAACAATAAGTGTAGAAAATTCTAAAATAAGCCACTGCGCCAAAAATTTTACTCAGCTGGAGAAATGACAGAGGGCATGATAAGAAGTTTTAAGATCACGATTTGATGTAAGGCCTATCTAGATAGATGTTTATCTTTTGCTTTTTGCTTCATCTAACTTTCATGACAGATGCACATTGAAATTTTGACAACATATAAATGTTTACGCAAAAATTCACATATAATTTTTCATAAATTTTTTTAATTTGGATAATATTTTAAATTTTGACAAAGAATTGATTTTACTTATTCCTAAACAAACAAGTCCTTATATTCCTTGTATTTGGGATTTTAACTTTTAGATTATTATCTTACAGACTCGGGTAAGTTTATTTCAGTTATTCGTTAATTGATTACATTCAAGATAACATTTAATGAGATTTTCTTTACTTCTAATGAATAGTTTCCGGTTAAATTTAATTTAGGATTTCTTTAGGTTTGTTGAGCTCTTTATATTGGTCCCCTCTTTTATTGTAAATAGTTTATATCTTTGAATTAATAAACTATCAAGATTTTATCTCTGGTGCGCTTTGTGTGTCTTTCAGGTGTACCTTTGCGAGTTTACTCATGTCTACTGTTTAAGCTGCACCAAGGAAAAGATCGAAGTCTCCCAGCCTTAACAATGAAAAACAGAAGCTAATGCAAGTTAAACATTCACACTTCTATTTACCCCAAAAAAAAGGAGAGAGATATTATACCATCCATTCGAAACAATCCATTAACACGAGATGTCACGAAGATATGTCATGTCTTCCCAGCATAAGATACCATTGACTGCCAAGCCAAAAGACATGCAAATTGCTTCGCGCTTTCAAGAAGATTCACAAAAGAAATGGAATAACAGAAAAGAACTAAGCTTTCTCATCAAGACATTCGTCTTTGTTGGTGAAATGCAGCTAATCTACTTCAGTTATTTTTTGCCTACAAATCGTACAAAGAGTACCTCGTGCCAATGTCCTCATCCTTGGTTCTTTATCTTCGGCTTCAGGAGTGATTCACTTGGAGCCACTGATGGGCGATTGCAGAGTAATGATGTCAATATCAAGTCCCTGCATGTACGGTCCACTCCCTCTCGTGCTCGACTGCGGAAACAGAGTAAAAGATCTTCACTTCTCTTCACATTTCTGACCATTTTCAATCATCTTCTCAGTCCTTCATGTGAAAAATGCAAGAAGCTCAGGCACGTGTAAGTAACACAAGCACCATCAGAAAGATCATCCAGTTGGAGAAAGTGTCAAATCCACTGCGATGCCATCGGTCTCTGGCATGCTTCTAACTTCTTCAAGGATCCTCCTGACTTCTTTCATTAATTCCCTGCGGACATAATTGGTACGCCCCCTTGTAAGCGACGATTCTGTGAACAGCGACTCACTGAGGGACTGATATTCTCGAAACCATTCATTGTCAGTATCTTGAGGAGGAGGTTCATCATAACATGTTATAGAGCTTTCTCGGCGCCATCTAGTAATGAAGTATTTATCGGGAAGTTGAAAGTAATTCTTTCTAATAAAAACAGAAAGGGCATGTCTGCATAAAATCCCTGAAGATTCAAATTCCTTACATGAGCAGTGAATATGCTCTTCTTCTGGTATCCACATGACAAGACAGTCGCCATCCATCTTCTTATAATGGCGTAAATGGTAGGAACCATCAGCCAATTCAGACATTGCATATTGCATGGCCAGCACGAGTTCATTTTGCAAAGCATTGAATGCGAAAGGTGTCAGAATGCTTCAAGCATGCTCTTCCATTGGAATGCACGCGTTGGAAGACATACTGCATTTCATGGTGTGACTGGTTTTGAAAAGTAGCCGATATTCCTACCTGAAAAAAGAACAAAAACTCAACATCAAGAAGGGGGAAGAAAAGGCAATCAAATGGAATATAAGGTCTCGGAGAGGACAAAACCTTCAAGTGCTATACCTGGTAAAAAAAACTACGCAAGTATGCATTTGGGCTGAAGATTCGTTTCAGGAATGAGTCTACAGATCTAAAAAAAGCAACACTTGTCATTCGAGCAAGAAAGTGACCCCTCGTATAGCACAAAGCCCAAGAAGTCCGAATTGAATGAAGTAAAGCAATGTGTTTATCTGAACCCAGTCCAAACTGAGAAACCATTTCATTCCATCGCAACTCAAAGTCCTCTGTGTTCTCTACACAATGCAATGCATCAAACTCAGATCTGAAGTCTGTATATTGAGATCCAAGCGGAACAGAGAACCAATTTGATACCTTGGGCAAAATATTCCATATGCAAGTAACGTGTTTTGTGTTTGGTAATTCGCCCCTCACTGCATCACTGAGGCCTGGGTCCAGATCAGTTAAGATTGTCTGAGGACTTCTTCCTTTCATAAACCGAACAAAACTCTGTATCCAGGGAGAGAAACATCATCTATGAGGAAATGCAGAGTACATGATATGGATCTATCTAGAGGGACAGAGAGATAAACCTGTAAAGCCCAGGCAAATGATCATGGTGCCTCGTCCTGCAACAGAACACATCCGAAAATGATCATTCTGCCATTGCTGTCAATGCCAAACCATGCCCCAAACAACATACCGTAAGTGATTGATCGGTATGACGTGTCAAAATGCACCACATCACCGAACATGGTGATGGGTTTTTTCTATGTGAAGATGGGCCGCCCATGATGGGCTAACCCAGAACCCAGCCCATGAAAGAAAATAACCGCATTTGGCAGTTATTACTTTCTGAACACACAAAAAGCAAAAGTGAGAAAGAAGAAGTACGTGAATGTGTTGGTTGCATTTTCATCTTCAGAAGACAAACTCTCACAAAAGGACAAAAAGAAGGGGCTTTATTCAACAATCGAAGGATTGTTCTCTCTCTCGAGGCTGTGATTAGTGCACTTAATCTGTGGAAAAGAGGTATGTTCAATTCGGGTAATATACTTCGAACGATCGGTGATTCAAGCGTAGAATGGGCACGTTTTTTCCGCATTTTTCGTAATATGTTTAGGAATTTGTTTCCTTCATTGGTATCAGAGCATTGTTCTTGTTTCCTGATCGTAGTAGATGTGCATAACACGTATTGATGGCCGGAATTCGTGAAACGGCGCCGACGAACGCTCGGGTATGAAAACCGACACCCGACCGTACTGTTCGGGATCGTTTCTCGAAATTCGGTGTGATAAATTTTATTTTTAAAGGCATAGGGTCGTAGTGCTCGTTGAGACGAGCAAAATGACGGGTGGCACGCCGCCGGGGGAGGCAGCACGCGCCCCCACGCGCCGCCGCAAGTGGCGGTCTCGCCGGCACGTGCGTGGCACGTGCGTGGCGGTTCCTCCCCCGCGCGCGTGCACGGCACGCGCCACGAGGGCGTGTGCGCGTGGCTGACGTCAGCGTGACGTCAGCCATGCGGTTACCCTACCGTTTTTAAGACCCGACCCGACCCGAATCCGACTTGACCCGATAGTCCGCCCGACCCGTTGACCCGACCCGGTTATCCGTTGACCGGCGTTGACCGGCGTTGACCGGCGTTGACCATCGTTGACCGGCGTTGACCACCGTTGACCGGCGTTGACCGGCAAAAAAAAAAATTTTGTACCTAGGATTATAAGTAATCCTTTTATTTTTCTGCATTTGTTGCAGGAATAATGGTACGAAGATATCAAACTCCTATTATCCCTAGAACGGAGGCCCAAAAGAAGAAGCTTGAGAAACTAAGAATCAAGCTTGCTCTTTACCGGTGGGATGCTGATGATGACATGATGACACACATCATCAAGGTCAACCAAATGATACAAGATGTCATTTGGAACGGTTTCGTAATGCCAGAGTATGTGATGGTCGGAGCCCTTAAATGCACCATTCCTGATGAGTTGGGAAGAATGATTGATAGGGTTTGGGACACCTTAGAAGGTCCGAGCTATAAGATGATTGTGGAGCAATTCATGATAGAGTACATACGGGTCGGGGCAAGAAGGACATCAACCCTTGTATTGAATCGGTCTCGGCGCAATACGTTGCCCGAATCTAGGGGTTATCCGGGTGCCTCCATTTGGATGCCGAAGAAAATAGAATTTCCTGAGGTTTTTCTTGAGTCATTTCCAGTTTATAGAAAGAGGATCACCACCTGATTGTGTTTATCTATTTTTCGTAAGCCTGTTCTGGATATGTTCACTATAGGCTGGTGTTAGATATCTTAGGTGGATAGTTCCTTTTATGTTGGTGTTTATGTTTATTTTCTTTGATGGATTCATTCCTTATGTACATAATGTTGGGTAAATGAATGTTGATAGATATTCATGTTGCGAATAGTTTACAGTACTATTCTGTTTTAATATTTACCTCATTAGTATCATATGGAGTTGAGTGGGAGTTCTAAAAGTTTTAGTAACTTTAAAGAACATAATTTTACCTTAATGATTACATTAACGGTAATTTCACATTAGGATTTTTTGATGATGATTGGGAACATAGTGAACTTTCGAATCTAAAGCCTATGTGAAATTATTCATTAATATAATCAGTTTGTGTAAAATTAATGCATAAATAAGTGGCATTAATAATTCGTGCTTGTCTGTCTGATATGTTCAGATTCAATGGCTTCAGCATCAAAGTATATAGTTGCTGAACTGAACAGAGGAGAGAAGCTTAACGGTGAAAATTATGAAATATGGCAAATGAAAATCCAATATGTGCTGGAAGAGCAAGAGGCTCTTGAAGCTCTTAACCTGGTTATGGAAGAGCCTGAAGACGGAAACACTGCACAACATAAGAGAGATAAGGATGCATTTGCTGTATGGAAAAGGAAGAACTCCCTTGCTCGCATCACGTTGCTGAGTAGCATGGACAATGATGTCATGCGAGAGTTTAGGCGTTTTGAAAATGCTAAGGAGATGTGGGGAGCATTGGCAGCAAGGTTTGGTCATACATCTGTAACCAAGCTTAGACAGCTCACTATAAGATTTGACTCATACAAGAAGCCACATGGTCAGTCCATGAAACAACATTTAAGGAAGATGTCAAATATGATTAATGAGCTGAAGGATGCTGGCCATGTTCTGACTGATGAGCAGCAAGTGCAAGCAGTGATTCGTTCTTTACCTCAAAGTTGGGAGCATATGAAGTTGCACCTAACTCACAATGAAAACATTAAAACCTTTGAGGATGCAGTGCGCCACCTGGAGCTAGAGGAGGACCGCCTCCTGGCGGATAAGCCAGTAATTGACATTTACTATGCAGGTTCTAGCTCACAAGGGCCTTCGAGCTCTAAGCGCAAGCGTCCTGATTCGTTCAGAAGGTGGAGAGGTAAGAGAGCGAGTTCTTCGGGGAAGAAACCAAGAGATGAACAACACCAAAGAGGAAAGCGTCCTCATGAGAAGAAGATGTCGAGGGTGAAATGCTACAACTGTAGCAAGAAGGGCCACTTTGCTCGCGATTGCGGCGAGCCAAAGAAGGTAAACTCCCCTTGCATTCTTGAGAACCTTGTCTATGTGTCAAGTTCTGTATTTTTAACTGAGTCTAATCCTTTGTGGACTGTAGATTCGGGAGCAACAGACCATGTAGCGAAGGATAGAGATGCCTTCGTGGAGTTCCGACGGGTTCCGACCGGAACAAAATGGATCTATGTAGGGAACAACTCCAAAGTTGAAGTTAAAGGAATTGGCACATGCCAGTTAATTATGCGTGGTGGACGCACTTTGTTCCTACATGATGTATTATATGCTCCAGAAATTCGTCGGAACTTAGTGTCTGTTTTAGTGTTGATTCGACTTGGATTTAATTTGAACTTCCATAACAATGGCGTAGACTTGTATTTAGGTACGAGTTATTATGGTTGTGGTTATTTTCTAGATGGTTTTATTGTACTGGATGTTGATTCTGTAAATGTCAATGTTTGTTATTCCCACTTCACGTCTTCTACTTCGTGTGATAATGATGTGAACGTATGGCATGCTAGGCTTGGCCATATAGGCCAACAGCGAATGAATAGATTAGCCAAAGAAGGCTTAATGGGCAATATTGAAAAAGTCGATTTGCCCACTTGCGAGCACTGCCTAGCTGGGAAAACAACAAGGAAACCATTTGGAAAAGGAACAAGAGCTGAATTTCCTTTGCAGTTAATCCATTCTGACATTTGTGGTCCAATGAATGTGAGGGCTAGACATGGGGCTGTTTATTTTATCACATTTATTGATGATTATACTCGATTCGGATATGTCTATTTGATTTCTCATAAATCTGAGGCTTTTAGTTGCTTCAAAATATTTATGAACCTGGTGGAAAATCAATTAGATAAGAAAATAAAAGCATTGAGATCCGATCGAGGTCGAGAATATCTATCTGATGAGTTCAGAAATTTATGTGATGAAAAGGGAATAGAAAGACAGTTGTCTATTCCCTATACTCCTCAACAAAATGGTGTTGCGGAAAGAAGAAACAGAACCCTACTAGAAATGGTTAGGTCCATGATGGCGCAGGCTAACTTACCAATCACCTTTTGGGGTGACGCTTTATTGACTGCTGCCTACATACTTAACCGTGTGCCTTCAAAATCAGTTATTTCCACTCCGTATGAGTTATGGACGAGTAGAAAACCTGATTTGAGTTTTCTAAAACCTTGGGGTTGTGCCGCTTATACACATGAATCTTCTCATAAGTATGGGAAATTAGGTCCTAGAGGTAAGAAGAGTATCTTCATAAGGTATTCAGAAACCTCGAAAGGATATGTATTTATAGGTGAGCAAGAAAGTGGGAGTATAACTGAATTTGAATCACGAGATGTCACATTCTTAGAGAATGAGTTTCCTAAGAAGGGCGAAATAGGTGAGAACTACTCTCTATTTGAAACCTTGGATCTTGATAGTGAAATCGATAAAGTTCGTCCAAGTGGAAGCAATGTGAGAAGTGAGGAATTGAATTCGACTCAATCTCAATTGCAACCTTTTGATGAGACGATTCCGTCATTATCTAATCCAAGTGGGAGCATAATGGAGAATGATATACCACGTGTACAATCTCCCATACGGCGAACAAGTCGAAAAAGTATTCCCCGACGACGTTTTGACATTGAAGGGGAAACTTTCATGATCGCTCCACAAGATGAAGACGAGCCAAGGAATGTAAATGAGGCTCAAAATTGCCCTAACAAAGAAAAATGGATGATTGCAATGGAAGAAGAAATGGAGTCAATGAAATCAAACCATGTTTGGGAACTGGTTGATCTTCCAGAAGGACGCAAAGCTATTGGGAATAAATGGATTCTCAAAATAAAACGCAAATCCGATGGCTCAATAGAAAGATATAAGGCTCGCCTAGTAGCGAAAGGGTATAATCAACAGGAAGGAATTGATTACGAAGAAACTTTCTCTCCTGTAGTGAGATTTACCTCAATTCGCCTTATTCTGGCAATAGTGGCAAGTATGGATCTTGAATTACATCAGATGGATGTAAAGACTGCTTTTCTAAATGGAGAATTAGAAGAAGAAATATACATGGAGCAGCCAGTTGACTTCGTTGTGAAAGGCCAAGAACAAAAAGTATGTCGACTTCTAAGATCGATATATGGCCTTAAGCAGTCTTCGAGACAATGGTATATACGTTTTCATAATGCCATAGTGGCGTTTGATTTTAAAATGATTGATGAAGATCATTGCGTGTATATCAAAAGATCCAAAGATCAATTTGTGATTTTATCATTATATGTTGATGATATACTGATTGCCGGAAGCAGTATGGAGTTGGTTAATAAGATTAAGAGTTGGTTATCGTCCAATTTTGAGATGAAAGATATGGGTGAGGCTGCATATATTCTTGGAGTTAAGATTTCAAGAGATCGTTCCAAGAGATTATTGTCTCTTTCGCAAGAGACTTATATAAATAAAGTTCTTGAACGATTTGGTATGCAAGACTGTAAACCCATGGATACTCCTATTGCAAAAGGTGAAGGATTGAGCCAAAGGTTGTGTCCTAAGACTCCGCAAGAGAAGGAACAAATGAAACGTGTTCCTTATGCAAGTGCTATTGGAAGTTTAATGTACGCCATGATGTGTACAAGACCTGACATATGTTTTGCAGTTGGGATGGTAAGTAGGTACCAATCCAATCCAGGTCAAGCACATTGGAAAGCCGTCAAAAGAATCATGAGGTATCTAAAGGGTACTGCTGATTATTCTCTGAGTTATCAAGGAAAGGATCTGCGACTTGAAGGCTACTCAGATGCTGATTGGGGAGGAGATTTAGATGAAAGAAAATCTACCTCTGGTTTTGTTTACTTACTGAATAATGGCGCCATATCTTGGAGCAGTAAGAAACAAACATGTATAGCATTGTCCACGATGGAAGCTGAGTTCGTGGCGTTGTCAGGAGCAGTACAAGAAGGTGTTTGGCTTAAGAGATTTTTGGATCATTTAGGTGTTGCTAAGAATGCTGAAAACTCATTGTTAGTCAATAGTGATAGTCAAGCAGCGATAGCATACACCAAGGATCCGAAATATCATGGCAAGACCAAACATATAGATACCAAGTATAACTTTATCAAGGATATGGTAGCACGGAAGGATGTGAACTTGCAGTACATATCTACGCATAGAATGATCGCAGATCCTATGACGAAGCCAATTCCAAGAGATGTTTTCTGTGGTCATGTAAAATCTCTGGGATTGCGTAGAAAGTGATGTACTGAATATTGTATTTTTCCCTGAGTGTTCACATTTAATGGAGTTGCTCTCTCATTATTAATGCCTATGAATTTATTTAATATTTATGCATCTCAATGCTTAGTGCATTATATCGAGTAAGTATGTCTGACAGATGAGATTAGCCCACTTACACGGGTAATCGCCTCTATTTACTGTGCGATAAATAGAGATGAGACAATTTTTTTTAAGCTTATTATCTGGGTGATAATTGAGAGCTCAAGCTTAAATTACAAATGTCGCCTTAACTGAATATTAAGATGAGGATATAATATTTACTATGTCCGAAGGTAAAATAACCCACATATTTTACTTTATCTGTCAATGATGCCAGATGTGAGTTCTGATGGATTCTTTAGAGGAGTAGATACGTGAACTCGAGTTTAGACATTGGGTATGTCTGAATTATCATCTGTACGGTATTAAATGTAGAGACATACGCTCCACGGGAAAGGAGTTAATACCGTAATACGTATTTCATACTACGTATGCATAAGATGACCGATAAGAGTGGCAAAAGTTTTTGATCTCAACTTCTTGCCGTGTGAGACTCTTGAGGATATGAGTTTCTCATTAAGTGCCCTCACGACTCTAACTTATTCTCAAAGTTTCTATTCAGTGTTCGCTATCTTAGGATGTTGCCAATGGTCATGAATGATTCGATCTAACGGGGCATTTCTAGAAAAGCGAGCTGGACTGAAATAGAGAGATTTAAAGAAAGAGGAAGATCAATTTATCATGTTGTCACATTTTATTTTTGTATTCACAGGTCGACCAATTATGATTTTAAGTAAATTATAATTGTGAATACAATATACGAGATACTAAAAGAGATCAAGAGAGATATAAATGTGACTGATTGATCTAGGGTACTGCATACAATATCTACTCGGAAAACGTTGTACCCAATTTTGAGCTGCTATGTATTCCTAACAGATGCATTGCAACGAGCTCTCGAAGTATGCTGGTCGCACGGATTATTTGCTAGTATGAATATTGCAAAGAAGAGAGAGTTAAAGTTTAGCCCACCATGTGCGAGTGGGAGATGATGGGTTTTTTCTATGTGAAGATGGGCCGCCCATGATGGGCTAACCCAGAACCCAGCCCATGAAAGAAAATAACCGCATTTGGCAGTTATTACTTTCTGAACACACAAAAAGCAAAAGTGAGAAAGAAGAAGTACGTGAATGTGTTGGTTGCATTTTCATCTTCAGAAGACAAACTCTCACAAAAGGACAAAAAGAAGGGGCTTTATTCAACAATCGAAGGATTGTTCTCTCTCTCGAGGCTGTGATTAGTGCACTTAATCTGTGGAAAAGAGGTATGTTCAATTCGGGTAATATACTTCGAACGATCGGTGATTCAAGCGTAGAATGGGCACGTTTTTTCCGCATTTTTCGTAATATGTTTAGGAATTTGTTTCCTTCACATGGTATACGCACTAACTGATTCTCCATATGACCAAGCGATGTGCTCAAGTTTGTCATTTTCATCCACGCTATAATCATAACTAAAGCCTTCATCTGCCTCCTTCGAGGCCTTGCAGGCCTCAAGAAGTTCCATTATATCGTTTTCTCTCTTCTCATTGAGCAAAACATCATTTTCTTGAACAACTTTCTTCCTGTTCTGAACAAAGTTCCTAACATCCCTCTCCAAGAATGGCAATTGTCCACCTTGAATGCCCTTTTCTAATTCCAAGACCTTCACTATGAGATGAATCGGAAACCCAGCCTTTGATAGCAAAAGTATCCGCTCTTGATCAGCTTCATGAATCTTTCTGTAAGCAGGCAAGAGACGAACCTGGTCGTCTTCCAGCAGCTCACGATTGTGAACATTACTGAATTGCACAACAAACCACTGCGAAACGCCGTCCACAACCTCCTTCGAAAGTACATCTTCGCATCGCAGCGGCACCGGACGGATTTCCGATCCCTATGGTGCTCCCCACTAGGTTTCTTCCTCACAGGCGCGAACCTGGACCGACAACAAACAAAGTTGGGCTTGTAAATACCCAACTGAGGGCTCAATCTTGAGCGCTCTTTCCTAATGGAGAAACCATTCTTCCTCGCGAAGTTGCCGTAATACTCGAATGCGTCATCATCGCTCTTGAACACCATCCCCACATATGGGACCACCATAGCCTCGGCCGCCGCCGCTTTCGCTTTCGCCAACTGGGAGGCAACCGCAGCCTCTTCATTATCGCCTTCGCATGTAACAAAGCATTTCCAATCCCCACACGGGCATTGCTGCCACTGTATCCATATGTTCTTTGACAACAACGATGTCATAACACAAAACTATCGAATGCTAGCACTACACAGCTCTCAACACAGAAATGTCAATACCCAAGTGATCAAAGAAGCAGCAAATATCAATCCTAGATGTCCAAGTTGAAAGCTACAAGCAGCAGTATGTGTTAAGGAAAATTCCCAATAGATTTTGAAGTTGACAAAACTGTCCATGAGTATTTTGTAAATCTCATAAATGCTTTGAAGTATTTTGATTCAGGAAGTTATTTTTGGAAGAAAAGCATATGTCAATCTTGATCTAGTTCGTGTTCAGATTGTGAAAGAACTTCAAGCAAAAGAGATTCAGACTCAGAACGAGAAAGTTCAGACGCAGAATTTTTTCATACGCTAAAATTATTCAGATGCAGACGCAGAATTTATTCAGACGCAGAATTCAGAATGAAATATAACAGCTAGTGATCTGGCATGGATTTCACAGCAAGAAAATCTTGATTTGTTCAATCTTAATCAAATTGATTGACAATCGAATATTACGACAAGAATGCATTACAACGGATAAAACTCTACTTATGAAAACCAAGATTCTGATTGTATGGGCGACCAGAATCAACGGGATTCAGATTTTATCAACCAACAGCTACTCAAACCATTTTATACAAATCTGTCCAAAGATGAATATTGGAAGATGATCCTCTGAAGACTGTCCAACGGCTAGTTTGGAAGTGGGGGAGTATAAAAGGAGATCAACGAGGAGCAGAAGGTATAGAACGAAATCAAGAATCAACAAGTCCAAAGTCTGAGCATACTCCGATTCAATCTCTTGTCTTTCGTGAGCTTAAACGTGTAATCATTTGAGAGGTATAGACAGTGTTATAAGTGTGTTCTTAGGTGTGAGATAGTGTGATCTATCGGCTTTGTATAAGCAGCACCAACTTCGGGGAGAAGTGCTTGGGTTTAAGTAGCACAACTTGCTATAACTTCTCATTGATTTGATTAGTAGAATCCAGCCAGTAGGCTGTCAGCGTGGGAGAGTGGACGTAGGCTTGATCTAAGCCGAACCACTATAAACTTGTGTGCAGATTCTCTATCACTTATTTTTTACTTTACTTTCTGCACATCAAAAGTTTCATCTATATAATCTGTCTTGAATCTGAATAATATTCAGACTCTTATGTGATTGGTTTTAATTTCCGTATAAATATTATAAAACTATTCAAGGTCACCTATTCACTTCCCCTCTAGGTGATCCCTGCTAGCCACATCAGTATGATGGTGTAACCTTGTCAAGATTAGTTCTCCATCTCCCCCCTTTCCCTTAGAACAACAGACTAACCTCTAGCACAGCCATTAAGAGTAAAAAACAAGGAGGACTTCGAGCTATGCTGAAAATGGCTGCCTTCTTTTGAGCAGTGAAATATGATATCTGCCCCTACGCGATATGCTAAGGGACTATAAAAACAAGAGAATCAGAGGTCGAAGTAAAACCCTAGCTGCTCTGCTTGCTTGCTTGCTTCTTCAAACAGTCTCATTTTCTCGTTTCTCTTCCTTCGTTCTCCAGACTGACTCCAACTTGATCAGAAAATTTTCTTTCGTTTTCCAGGAAAAGAGAGGGGAAACGCAAACCCGTGAAGTTCAGATGGGCCCTTTTGAGCCAACAAAGGCCGAATGAGACAGTGTTTGGGGGACTCGCGCTCAGGCCCAAATTGCCATTTTCGGATTCGCAGTTCAAAAGGCGGTTCCGTTTTTTATCATTATGTAATTGAATTTTCAATTCCACACCAGGGAATTCATCTCCTTCATGATGGTGCCTGAAAGGACGCTTATCTTCACGGAATTTCACGTGTGCATATTAATGCGGGGAACACAGTTCGGTTCGATAATGGGTGCGTGGAAACAACGGGGCGTAACTCTTCAGCTTCCTCGTTCGGAAAAGTTCGGATCGTGCAGTCCTTTTTCCCCATTTCTCAAGGAGGGCAATGCAATCTTTCGGGAAGCCATTTTCTCTTTTGTGAACTCGCTTCCTCAGGTAAATCGGACAAAAGCCCGCCGTTTCGTTTTCAGCTCCAAGACGTAGACATGCACGTATGCCTTTGCCGTGAATCTCCCGTGTTTCTTATTCGTGCGTCTCTTTTGGGTGTCCTCATGATCATCTGACCTTTCTGGGATGTGTTGCAGATTAAGGAGTGTTTAAAAGATCGCGAATTCTTGTCTGTGTCTAAGAGATCCATTCATGTCCTCCTAAGTTTGCCATTCTGTTCGAAGGGATGAATTCTTGTTTAGTCCAAGCCTTCTTGGCATTATTTGCTCATCCATTTACATGCTTGGCTGCGTTTCACCTGCAATATGGTCAACGTTGATTGAAATTGTCCTTGGTCTTGGTAAAAAAAGGCCATGTCTAAACGGAAATAGAGTCTCTCTATTCTCACAATTTATAAGCCTGAGATCTGTTTCATGAAATCAAAGAGAATCGCGAGTTTAAGGTTATTTGGGAGTGAAAGCTGCGAAATTTTCACCTTCACTCTGCATCACATAGAGGGACCAGGCACTAGATTGCGGGGTATGGGGAACTTGAGCTCATGGCGAAGTTTGAACACACCCACTACTGGACGGTAAACAAGACCGACAGAAAATTCACGGAATGTCCCTTGACCGATTGCTGAATGCTCCAAAAATGCAGGCTGCTTAAGAAGGACGAATCTGCAGCATTTGATATGGCCTATGATGATACCAGAGAATCCTTGATTGGGAATTCAGCTGATGCTTCGAATCATCCCAAGGACGAGCAATGCAGTCCAAAGATGAAGACACCGCCACAATTCTCCTTCAGTGGATAGTTTCCCCGAGCATAATGGCACTGAACCTCATCTTCTCAAGTCTACTAAAGAACCCACATTTAGAAAAATCCTCATTGTTGTGGCTGCATACCTTGGTGTAGGAAGCTTTAGTTTCTTTCTCCTAAGGAACCAAATCTCAGGCAAGAAGATGAATGGTCTACTCGATGCCCTTTACTTTTGTGTTGTCACCATGACTACTGTGGGATATGGAGATCTTGTCCCAAGTAGCTCATTGGCAAACCTTCTTGCCTCGACATATGTTTTTGCACGAATGGCTCTTGGTGGGCTGATCCTAAGCAAAGTGGCCGATTACGTTCTCGAAAAGCAGGAAATGCTTTTAGTAAGAGCTATGCACATGAATGAAAAGGTTGGTCCAGCCGAAATCCTGAAGGAGGTTGAAGTTCACAAAATCAGATATAAATTTCTCACTTCCCTCATTCTTCTTGGGGTCCTAAATGTACTTGGAACCGTGTTTCTGTTGGCTGTCGAGAAATTTACATTTGTCGATGCTTTCTATTGTGTTTGCGCTACCATTACTACTCTGGGCTATGGAGATGAAAGTTTCTTGACCACCAGCGGCAGAATCTTTGCCGTGTTTTGGATACTGGCTAGTACCATATGTGTGGCTCAGTTTTTCTTCTACCTCACTGAAATGTACACAGAAAGCAGGCAAAGATCATTGGTAAAATGGGTTCTCACACGAAACGTTACGTGCTCGTATTTAGAGCCAGATCTTGATCATGACAAAGTTGTCAGGTGAATTTTAATCATCTACTACAAATTCAATTATGCAAATAATTTATTTGAGCAAATGTCTGAGTTTCTTGCTGGCGCTTTCTTTTTGCAGCGCTTTGGAGTTTGTTGTATACAAGCTACAGGAAATGGGAAAGATCAGCCAGGAAGATGTAACAGCGATCTTAGAAAGGTTCCAGAATCTTGACGTTGATCAGTCTGGAACTTTGACAACATCCGATTTAGTCCAGTCCCAAAATTAGGGGGTTTTGCTGCTTGATTCCAAGGATTATACTTACATACTTTAGCCTTGTATCACTCATACGCCCCGCCATTACTTGCTGATGACGCTGAAGTTCCCTCTGTTAGCTTCAACCATAAGTGAATTGTCTCCCCTATCTATAAAATCACTGGCAAAAAGCAAATCCAAAATGTGGAACTCATGTATCCCTGCCTGAATCTCAGCATCTAGCAGCAGATGATAGATTCTGAGTCAGATGGTCTGCGACATCAGCTTCACAAAATTGTTGAATTTCATCGTCGATCTGTTGCAGTCTCACTTTTACATGACAGAAGTTGCTACCTCGGTGCGTGCAACAAAGTCTGCTGTTTGCCAACTGAAATGTTTTGTCCATGATGACTTTAAGTTCCTAAATCTATCTGAACAGCACGATCATAGCCATCATGCAAACGGACTTAATTTGAATCGGCTATCCTAAAAACTTCAACAACTGGTGACTGGGTAATTTAATCTGTTTAAAATACCAAACCACCTACTCATCCTCTTTTAGCAAACAGAATCATAAAATCATTGATCTTCCCACCAAAACTTATTGTTCTTTTTCTGTCTCATAATACAAGTATCCACCAAATTTGACAGATCCTCCAACCAAGCACAACTGATATAAAAATAAAACCTTTAGCAAGTGAACATGTACATGCGACATCAACCCATTCATGATCAAATTACATGGCAGTGCACGACTCAGGGTTCTCTTCACTGAAGTAGTTGGAGCGGTTTGTGATATAGCCCCTGTTCACACCATAACTGCCCTCGCTGTAATAATACGGCACCCCGTGATAGTATGGCACGGCGCCGTATCCTTGGTAATATGGCTGAGGCGGCTCGTAGTACATTCCACTCGGATAAATCATGGGATATCCCGAAACAGGCTGGACAATATGCTTGTCAGTTTGAAGTGTTGCTTGTCCATTTGACGCATCGTCCGTATCGCGGACTGTTGTTGGCTCCCTTTCCGGCTTCTTCTCAGGTGGCTTTTCCCCTTCTTTCTTCTTCTCGGGCTCCTCCTTCTCGGGGACTATCTCGATGCTCTCCACTGTTTTTCCACCTTTGCGGGCTATTTTGTCACGGATTCTCTCAGGGCAACAGCTTACCACAGTGATTCGCACCTTGTTCTGCTTCTCTTCGAATACTTGGTCTCGGATTTCTCTTGTTCCCAAATCGATAACACCGATAAATGGACTTAGTTTCCTTTCTACAGCTAAATTTTGGTACTAAAGTTTACATAACATAATACTACTCGGAGAATCTAATTCACCAAGGTCCTCATCCTAAATTCATAATTAGAATAGGAACAATGTGTGGAAGACTTTCAATTTCGGAAGAAACAGAATTACCGTTCACGAAATACGACAGTCTGGGATTAGAAATCCAGACATACAGTCGTTAGTTCATTATGACTTTACAAAACATTTAGCATGAAAGCTCTATTTATTGCTGAGTGTGATTCGCCCACTGAAGTCATATGGAGTCGATGGTGGTACTGAACAAAGAAAAAACAGGACAACCATCAACACAGGCAAAGTGAGACTCACCAGGGAATTTGCAGATCACTTTCTTGATCTTCTTGTAGCAGCGATAGCACTTCAGCCGTTATGACCATTGCTACTTTCTACAGTCCACAGTCACACACATACGCACAAACACAGAGAAGGTGAGTGAACAATACAGGCAAAGATCTTTTGTACCTTGCAAACAAAAATGAAGCTAAAAGAAGAAGAGAGAAGCATGGCTCTTTCTGACATCAGAAGATTGAGAAAAAATCCTGCCTTTTTTATGCAAGAACGTAAAAATGGTCATGATATATGAGTCGTAATGATCTTGCTATCAGTTACAAATACAGGGTCTTGATAAATTGAAAGGATGAGGAAGATGAGATGCACCTTTTCAGCCATAGCTCTCCTCTCCGGTAAGTTTCAGCGAGTTCTGATTGCTCTAGCTTTAGGAGGAATACGACTGACTGTGACACTCTGTCTCTCTCACTCTCTCTCTTTGAGGAGTAAGACCACTCATGGGAGATGAACAGAGAGATGATAGTAAAGTGAACGGGCAAATATCAAAGAGGGTCACATTCATATATAAACGAGGACAAGAAATCCTTGGATCATGTGAACACGTAAGCCTCCGGGACAGCCGCGAATGGGAGGGCGACATGTGTCGGCTGGTGGGGATATTCACGTTGTCATTTGATGACTGTCAAGACATTGTTGCTGGTATTCAGCGCCTTCCTCGAATGCACTCATTCGGGCCATTAAAATTTGGATCCTTCCCTCCCATCGAACTCGACGGCCGAGATCATCAGATGGACGCGCCCGGCGTCCATCGGACGGGTGTGATGATCTTGTTGGGTGGTGGGGGTGGGGTCCGATGTTTGCTGACTCTTTTACAAAATCTTTCTTGATCTGACATGTTCTGGTCCCCGATGGAAACTTCCCACCTTCCAACTCCCTATCTGGTGATCTCACAAAACCAGAAAAACAAATAGAGAAAAAAACAGGTGACGTCGAGTCTACGGCACGTCGTTTGCTTTGGCTGCAATAATTGACCGGGGGAGGAGTCCTTCTTCGCTTTGGCTTCACATGCCAGTCACCTTTAGGTTCACAGGAACATATGGAAAACGATTATTGCTACAAATTAAGTGTCCTATTTTCCGGGTCGAATTACTAATCACGAATATAGATATCATTCGCACGCAAACAAAACTGAAAATCAAAATGTGATCGATCGGTTGGAATAATAATTGAATGAAGTTTTCTCCGACTAGAGATGATATAGCTCTAGGGATAATCGGTATGCAAAGGGACATGTACGAAATGTTATTAGACTTTAATCTTGTTAGGTGTTTCGATATGTACGACTAACTTAGATCAAACCACATTATTTTGTTAAAGTTGTCTTGTTGCATCGAACTCAAAATTAGTCCGTGCAGCTTCATGTATCTAATGTGGTGCACCCGATAAATTCAAAAGTTAAGACATGTAAGTCTTGCAGTTTCTGTACAATGCTAATTGTGCTTCAAAGTTCCATGTCACGACTTTTGTTTTGCGACATATTCCGAGCTATGAGGGCGCGTAAAATAGGTTTTAGAGACCAAATTCATAATCCCGAGAGAAAATTCAAATGGTAAAAGCATGTTCTTCTACCCCGACAAAATGCACAGATTCAAATCACCGCACGATCGGATGGGCACGAATTTCCCCTAATTACTCTGTGTGTGTGTGTGTGTGTGTGTGATGAGGAGAGCCTGCCATACCCAAATTGGGGCTAGTCGGCAGTGATCCAAAACTATACAGGAGATCGGATCCAATTGTTGACCAGAATACAATCAGATGGTGGTGAACTGATTGAAAAGATCTCACCGGAAACCGCTAGTCTCGACAGTCAATTATCGACCGGTGCCGAGAGCAACAACCTCTCTTGGTCCCAGTATGATTTGGCGGGGCTCCGATCCATTGCCCGGTCACGGCGAGAAAAGTTCGACTCTTCTTGTTTTCTTAAGGAATGCAAAGCACATATACAACGTGCAAAGCATTTTCTTATTGTGGGTGCTGACAAGGGACAACGAGTGCAGGAGTATGATGATATGCTTTTGCATCGTGGGCTTCTTAGCTGGCTCCGCGTCTTAAAAGAGCTCTCTCCTTTTTGACCAAGCAAGCAACGCATGGAATCTTAAGCCATCATTAGCCCACTAATTAACAAATTGGAATTGAGCTAATCACGCTTGAGAAAATTGGAAAATATAAGGAGGTTTCATACCTTGGTTTGGAAAATTGAACTAATTTCGCTCGACTTTCGACTTTTGAAAACTCCGAGATTGTTGGGGACAAAATTGAATTGGAGAATTTGTTTGTTTTTTAGATAATTTGATTGAAATTGTGCTTTCGAGAGAACTTACAGTCACAAGCAACAAAAAAGTCCGACTATAAATGAAGGTGGTTGATTCTTGTATGGCAAATTTGGTAAAGAGTTTAGTGCAATTAATAAAGCGGCCGATGGTTGATGGTCGATGGTCATGGACATTAAAGCCTGCAATCTACACCTATCCAAGCGTGGAAATTTATGAAATGGGTTGGGTTGAAAATTGGTTGAAGGTCAAGAAAAGGTTAAAAGAGATCGCCTGCCCTCATTCAATAAATTCATAGTAATTTAATGTTGGTGTCTAGTACAACAATCCACACAAGTACTTCTCTTTCTTTCTTTCTTTCTTTTATTTTATCATTAGATAAGAAAGATCGCGACACTAGGTTCACGAAAGATGAAAGACAAAGACGAGAGTAAATACATGTAAAAAATGTGCTTTTTTATATGCATATACTTGGTGGTAACTTGAATAGAAAGTTAGGTCGTGAAATTAGATATGTAGAAAATCATTTTGTATTTGACAAGTTATGTGTGTTAATTTGAATTTTGGCGGAGTAATATGATAGTAGTAGAAGTGGCCATGCATAAATCATAGACGAGACAAGACTTCTTGAGCCTCTCTTATTTTTACATTTTCTTTTTTCTAAAATTTTTTACTCCATCTCTCCCTTGGATTATTTTGTTTGATTATGCCTAATAATGCATCCAATAATTCTCCATATACTGTTAAACAACCTTTGCTTTTACGTAAGTGGTTTTACTATTCTTCTTTGCATTTTGTCATTCTTTTGAGAAGTTGATGGAATCTGATGTGGAAAGATTGAATGTTTTTTTTTTCAACATGGAAGTGCCAAAGCTTGAGTTCATTACAATGCCGAGGCATCAGGAAAAAATATATAAACAAAAACAAGGAAGCAGGAAGTGCATCAGAAACCGTAAAACTTAATAGAAAAGTGTAATCGAATTTTAAGATTTTCAAATAGTATAATAAATTTTTAAAATTTGTCAAATTGGTGCTGTCGATTCGAAAGTAGCATTTTCTTATCTACGTTAAAGACAGAAGTGGTGCCACAGGAAAAAAAACACGGAAAAGTACTAAAAAAATAGGCTAAAAATTAAAAACAAAGAAGCAAGAAAAGAAACAGAAGCTGAAAAATTAAAAGGGAAATACATAGATTTAGGAAAAAAATAAAACAAAAACTGAGAGAAAAAGCAAGGGCTGGCGGCATTGTTGCCCTAATTTCGCTAGCAAAAGCCCTCGACCCTCGCTAGCCCCCGCTTGCCCGAGCGGTAGCGGCGCCACCACTTGTCACCATCGTGTGAGGGTCGGTCCACCTCTTTGGTCATAGCAACTTCTTCAATTATAATGATTCTCTGGACTTCGTTGAGACACTTTGGGACGACGGAGCTAACAAGTGACATGAGCTTGTGAACTTGCAATCAGACAATTGATACGTTGTATTAATTGCAATAAAATCTTACCAAATTGGTGATACTTATGAAGTGCGATCGGACCCCGAATAGCGAGTGATCCAAGCAGGCAAGCAACTTACTGGTTAAGTAGATATTGGCAAATTCAAAGTAGTTATTGTAATCTTGTCAAATGTTTATATAGTCTATTAATATAGATAATTGAGCATTTAGAAAACTTACTTTTGTTGGTAGATTGCTGTAAATTAGCTTTGTACTCCGTTAGGGTGATCAATTATTGGTGTACTTTCTTAATGCTACCCACCAAAGTAATGTAAAAGCTCGAAAGTGTCTGTAGATCTGCTCGCCGCAGAAAGGCAAAAGTCAAATGGGAGGATGTTTGTCTTCCTAAGAAAGGAGGGCGTGGGTTGAGGCCGCTATATCGGTGGAATAAAATTGTTTGAATATAGGAAAAATGTTATAAAAAATCTCAAATTATATTCATTATAATATATTTATCTCAAACCTTTTTTTGTTACACCAAAAATCTCAAACTATAAACATTATGATACATTTACCCTCCATTAGGGTTCTGTTAAAAATTTCCATTAAAACTCTGACGTGGTGCTCACGTGGCGCCACATTAGAAAAAAATTCAAAAAAATTCAAAAAAAGTCATTGTTTATTACAAGTTACTATTTATCGTCTTCAAAGTTACTATTTATTGTCTTCTCGCTCGGCCAGAGCTCTTCCGGAGCTCGTCCATCCCTGCCCACTGTCGCTTGGACCTCCTGGAGCTTCGTCGTAGTTGCCGACCATGGCGGCCGCAAGCTTGAAAGATGCTTTCTCTCTACAAATTGAAATGAAGAAAGAGAAGGAAAATGTGACATTTGCTTTTGGTTCAAGATTCTATTACTTTGTTTTTTTCTTTTCTCTTTGATAAAAATCATTTTCTTTTGAGTTTAAAATCATTACTCTTATTTCTTTTTTAATTTTTCGATAATATAAAAAAAAGGCCCCGTAAGCTCATAATCTAAGAGTTGTTAGCCACGTAAACTCGTTGGAAAAGATAATAGTGGTCTTTTTTGTTCATCAAGGAAGGGTACGTGCCTTATTTGGGATAATTGAAAAGTGAGATGATTTTTTTTCCTTGATATAAATACATGATATTTTCTGGATTTGCCCCACCTGTTGTGTCAGAACTTCAAAAGATACTGCAACCCACCATGGCCACTGGACCCCAGTGCTCTTTGTTAGTAATTTTCCAAGTCGCAAATAGTAGGGTAAATGAAAAAAATGAAAAAGAATGGATGAAATAACCGCAACATAAACTCATTTTCGAGGCACCAATATTTGTCTCTCTAAGCTTTTATATGTCTCGTGCATATGAAAATAACAGGAGTATCGTAACTTTCGTAAATCACTTACTTAAGTATCATAACTTTTTTTTAACTTACTTAAGTGATATGTTGGAGTAAAATCGATCATTTAAGTGTCATTTCTGGCAAATCGTCATACATAAATTTTTTTCTTAACTTTTCATTCCGATGGGAATTTTTTTGAATTTTTTCTTTTTCTTTTCCTTTTCTTTTCTTTACTTTTTTTTGTGCTAGCGAGGGTCACCAGTGACCCTTGCTAGCCACGAAGGCCTTACTCAACCCTAGGCAAGGTCATTGCCAGCCGTGAGTGAGAGTGTCTTTGCTAGTGGTCAGAGGGGCTACGAAGGCCTTCCCCAAAGCCATTGCAGCCTCGCTCGCCACAGGCAAGGGTGCAAAGGCCCTTGCTAGATTTGGGCTAGTCCAAATCTGGCAAGGGCCTTCGCGCCCTCACTCGCCGCCAGCAAGGGTCGTTGGCATGGAAAAAATAAAGAAAAAAAGGAAAAGAAAAATAAATAAATTCAAAAAATAATAAATAAAAGAAATAAAAAAATATTATAAAAATCATCCATGTTAGTGCCTACGATGCTATGTAGGATGATTGGTATCCATGTTGGATTTTCTGGCCAGGCAAATGGCCTATAACACTTAAGTGATTGATTTTTTAAATTTGTGGCACTTAAATGAGAAAAAAAATTATGACCCTCAAGTAAACACCACATGAAAGTTATGACACTCATACTATTCTTATCTCATGTCTCATGGTATCTGTACAGCATCATGTTTGACCGTCTTCTTCTTGTAGCGTAATTTGTGACTTAAAATAATTGGTAAACTTGAGAAGCTAGCAAGTCCCTGTCCGCTTTCATTTAGACAGTTCAGCCTATTACAATTGATAAGAAAAAAAGATTAATTTTTTCTCATTGCAGAACACCTAAGTGTGAGAATTCACACTTAACATTTTTAAAATGATCATTACATATATTGCTTATTTTTCTTACTTCGTTGTTTCTGTTCAAACCCTCGTTATAAAGGTTGGATCGGTTGAACCAGAGGAATTGCACACTGGCCCTCGCTCCGATTCAACCTCCGTTATCATTTTCAAAACATTGCCTATAATTAGAGACCGGAATGGTGGACTAAAAGTCGCCAATTTTTTCTTGAAAAATGGGTATGTGGAAATCTTTAATTAAGGCCCTCACCTTTGATTCATATATCTATCCATTTTTTTTGGACGACCGCTCTCTTAATTTATTATAATTCCATCTGGTTTATTTGAAAAGAAGTGCAAATGTATATATAGATTATACCAATGTGAATTGGATATCGTCTTCAAAGTGCAAGTGTATATATAGATCATACCAATGGGAATTCGGATATTGTTGCTGTAAACCCGCTTCTACAAGCCAGAGGTTCCATCAAAAGATTTAACGTTTCAAACATATGTGGAGAGAGAGAGAGAGAGAGAGAGAGAGAGAGAGAGAGAGAGAGAGAGAGAGATTGATAACAAAAGAGTATAAAAATTAAAATTTACCATATTTTATATAAGATCTATTTCCCAAGGATACTTTCTCGGACCATGCCTTTAGTCGGTGGATTATAAATTTTGGACACGACACACATGTAAAGATAAATGTGGATGATGTCCATGTTATCATAACTTAATGCTTGTACTTATTATTATATTATCTAACTGGAATGGGCCCAACTTTTCGAGACTCCATCTATTTCACTCTCATGTGATAACTGATGATAAAACAGATGTTGGAAATTATAGCCCAACTTTTGGCTTGATTATTCTGTTCAACATATTTTGTCATCCTTTTGTAAATCGAGGCATCATCCCGGATATTCTAATATAGATCAATACATATCCTGTTTTAGTTAAAAACTTGTTTAACTAAAAAAATAAAATGCTTATCTTCTTTATGAACAAGAGATTATAGTAAGCATCATTGAGTTCTAGGTAATATCATTCAGATTATAGCAAATCGTCTATAACCTCAAGTTATCTCGATAAGTAGTACCTCGTTACACCTATGTTGTTTATCACGAAATAAGGGATGAGCATGGTATTCGACGCCTCCTAATGTTGTATATTACAAACTTAGGGACAAATTTAATGATATTTATGCAAGTAGGATTTGTAAAGTTGACATTTGAGAGAATATTAAAAGAAACAAACAAATGAGAAATTAAAATTTTGATGAAAATCTATTATATCCATCTAACCATGTGCCAAAAAAAATAAATAAAAACAAATTGCCTGGAGAGCAGCGGATCACTCCAAGGTTCCTTACCTCGCTCACAAAGTACACGAAGCGGAGATCCAACAGAGTGCGAATTTATGTGAAGCTGAGTGCGGAGAAAAATTAAAGATTGTACAAGAAGCACCCACACAACTCTATTCTTGATTCCGCCTATTGAAAAAGTAAAAAAATCATAAAAATTATCCATGTTGGCCCCGATCGTGCCATATAGGACGGTCCGCACTGAGTAGACCACTACATTAGCAATTTCCAAATAAAATTGGCCGGAAGGATTAAATTGGTAAATGATTAAAGATTTATGATTAAATTGGTCAAATTAAAAGATTTATGATTGAATTGGCACAAGCATAATAAGTTTTAAAAAAATTTTTGGTAATTTTCCTATTATGAATGACTTCATGCTCAATGCAAAATGTAAACTGCACGCTCCTACGAATTGCTTTGCTCTTCCCTCTTATAGTGATTGAGAGTCGAATTGACGTTGACCTTACCCATCAACTTATTAAAAGACGCATGCGTCACATACTAGCCGTGACACATGCGTCAAGCGTAAGAAGTCATCCAAGCTTCTTCTGAGATATTTCCACAAAATTTCCACATAGCACAACTTCAGCAAAATTTCTCGACCAATCTATCGTTTTCGAAGCATAACTGTTCAACATCTTGTAAAAGTTGCCACTAAAGGAGATGATTAAGTGGCTCTTAAAGAATAGCATCATGCAAAAGCCAATTTCCAGTATGAACAACTTGACTCTAACATGAGAATTGATTCTTTTTTGGCCAAATACCTAATTGTTGATTAAGACATTACTTAGCAAAAGACCAATTATCCTTGAAGTCTTTGGGGGAGGGTATTCTTGCCAATCTAGAGGAAGGGATTGATTTGCTGGGTCTTGGACAAAAGGCAAGGATGAAAGAAAGCAAATTTGACTCATTGGAAAAACGCAATCCATCACAAGATCTCGTATATCCCAAGCAAATCTAATTTATCTTTTGGGACAAGAGAAAATGTGGTTTCCACTACGAATACCTTGCAAAGGAGATGATGATTTCCACTATCGACACCTTGACTCTGACATAAACTATTGATTATTTTATTTAGTGGGGTAGGGAGAGCTCATTTTCACTTTGATTTGCGTGGCCAGCTCATCCAATTGTGAGGGGTGTGAAAAAATTTAGAACTGAATTGATAAAAATGTAATAATTTTATAACTTTTTGAATAATTTTTCTCATTGATGGTCCATTATCCCTAAATTTTCCACACAAAGTTTATCAAGAGAGTTGTCCAAAAAGTTTAATTTTACGTGAGGCATGCAGACTAGTGGCCGGGTGGTTGACTGGGTGGCGACATGGGACCGGCATCAAAGTTATGTGTTGATAAAGCAATGATTTAACCCCGTTGAAAGCAAAATAAAGTTATGTAAAGTGTCTAAAGTGGTGATTTTATGAGTGTTGATCAAGTCGTGATGTTTTGTCACCTTGTTTTGTTTGTCTTTGTCCGATGTTCAATTGCAATTATTATCTGGGCAAGTTGGACAAAACCACAGAAATCCATGTCGAGAGATTTAGGTACCGCATGATAACCATTCTGTTCCGAAATGAGTTCCTAAACCAGAAATAGATTTTTCTATTTCTGGTTCCTGGATGAGTTTCTGAGAAAAAAAACCCGTTTGATAATGACAAAAAATTTCTATTTCTAGAACAGAAACCCGTTTGATAACAGCACAAAATTTCTATTTCCTGAAATAAAAACCCGTTTGATAAACAATAGAAAATTCTATTTCCAGGAACAAAAATCCATTTTTTTAGAAATGGAATAAAAATAATAAAAAATCCGAAAAATTCATAAAAATCTTTAAAAAAATTCAGAAAATCCCAAAAAATTGAAAATTTCCAAAAAAATCATCAAAATGTCGAGAAAATAAAAAAATTTAGATTTTGGGAAAATAGGAAATTTGTTGAATTTTTTCAAAAAAAATCAAGAAATCAAAAATTTCAAAACTTCACAGAATTGCTTAGAATACCTGTGGCCACCCACTTTTAGTGAAATTTAAATTTTTTTAGGTGCCCAAAAAAATCAAAAAATAAAAAATTTCAAAACTTCACATAATAGTTTAAAATACATGTGGCCACCCACTTTGAGTGAAATTTAAATTTTTTAAGGTGCCCAAAAAAATTCAAAAACTAAAAAATTTCAAAACTTTACAGAATTGCTTAGAATACCTGTGGCCACCCACTTTGAGTGAAATTTTAATTTTTGGAGGTAAAAAAAAAGCAAAAAATCAAAAATTTCAAAACTTCAAGAATGACTTAGAATACATGTGGCCATCCACTTTGAGTGAAATTTAAATTTTTTTAGGTGAAAAAAAACATAAAAAATCAAAAATTTCAAAACTTCACAGAATGACTTACAATACCTCTAGCCACCCACTTTGAGTAAAATTTAATTTTTTTTAGATGCCCAAATGGTATTTTTTATTTTTTTATTTTTTTTGGTTCCTAAAGAAAATTAAATTTCACTAAAAGTGGATGGCCACATGTATTCTAAGCCACTCTGTGAAGTTTTGAAAATTTTTCTTTTTTGCTTATTTTTATTTTTTTTCGACACCCAAAAAAATTAAATTTCACTCAAAGTGAGTGGCTACAGGTATTCTAAGCAATTATGTGAAGTTTTTTATTTTTTATTTTTTTATTTTTTTCGGCACCTAAAAAAATTTAAATTTCGCTTAAAGTGGATGGCCACAGGTATTCAAAGCCATTTTGTGAAGTTTTGAAATTTTTTTTATTTTTTTATTTTTTTATTTTTTTCGGCACCTAAAAAAATAAAATTTCGCTCAAAGTGGGTAGCCACATGTATTTTAAGCCATTCTGTAAAGTTTTGAAATTTTTACTTTTTGCTTATTTTTATTTTTTTGGCATATAAAAAAATTAAAATTTCACTCAAAGTGAGTGGCAACAGATATTTTAAGATATTCTGTGAAGTTTTGAAATTTTTTATTTTTTTTATTTTTTTCGGCACCTAAAAAAATTTAAATTTCACTCAAAGTGGGTGGCCACAGGTATTTTAAGCTATTCTGTGAAGTTTTGAAATTTTTTATTTTTTTAATATTTTTCGGCACCTAAAAAAATTTAAATTTCACTCAAAGTGGATGGCCACAAGTATTCTAAGCCATTCTGTGAAGTTTTGAAATTTTTAATTTTTTGCTTTTTTTTATTTTTTTCAGCACCTAAAAAAATAAAATTTCGCTCAAATTGGGTGGCCACAGGTATTCTAAGATATTCTGTGAAGTTTTTAAATTTTAGAAATTTTTATTATTTTTTATTTTTTTGGCAACTAAAAAAATTAAATTTTGCTCAAAATGGGTGGCCATAGGTTTTCTAAGCCATTTTATGAAATTTTGAAATTTTTTATTTTTATTTTTATTTTTTTATTTTTTTCGGTACCTAAAAAAATTTAAATTTCACTGAAAGTGGATAGCCACAGATTCTAAACCATTCTGTTAAGTTTTGAAATTTTTGATTTTTTGCTTTTTTTCTCACCTCAAAGATCGTGACTTCCATAAGAATATGTGTGTTGAAGAAAATGAATTCCTCAAAAATGGTTCTCACTTTTGTTCCAGAAATGAAAAACCAACTTTTTTTTGGTTCTCATTTCTGGTTTCAGAATCAGTTTTGGAAGCAAACTTGTCCCGGAAATAGAAAAATGAAATTACGTTACCAAACGGGTTTCTGGTCCAAAACTGATTTCGGAAGCAAAAAACCAGTTCTAGACAGAACTAGAATGGCTATCATGCAGTACCTTAGCAGCCGATGGTCTTATCATCCTGTGTACTCGATAATCTTTTTGAAAACTATTCGTTCACCTAGCTCTTTGGCCTGCCTTTCACGATTTGAAGATATGATTGGGATTGTACTAGATTACCACATATGGATAATTACCATATTTCAGACTTTTCTCATTGCGAATTGAGATTTCTACTAGAATTTGAGAGAGAGAGAGAGAGAGAGAGAGCATGAGAAGGAGTTAAGAGCAGTACGTAGATTAGAAGACATCAATCTTGTATCTGATGATGCAATTTCTGAACACAGCAAACATACATGTCGCTGTTGATCAGAGAAGAAAGGGCAAAGCGTGAAGGAAGAGAAACTGTGGAGGGCATATTGAATTCTCTTGCACAAGTACGATGGTGTGATTGTTTTCTTTTTTTGAAAAATTATTAGCATCCGGTGAAAGCCTAATCGAGTATCAATTTCTCTAAGAAAAAGATGAACCTGAGAGTCGGTCGGATGAACGATGAAGCGGAAGATGAATGGAGAAAAGAAGGAAAAAAAAAAAGGACACTGGACGAAAATGCTCATCAGATTTTTATTTGATATTAAGTTGATTACTTTAGATTTTTATTTAAAATAATGTCTACTTTGAACTTTATTTAAAAAAAAGGTTGTCATTTAAGTTTATATTTGAAAATTTACCGAAATTGTGTATGGCGATGGAGATATTATTAATTAAGCCCTTTCAATATGTTTTGTCTCGTACAAATCTTATCTTTTGGAAAGAACATTATCCTCTTTCCAAACGTTTGTAAGGGAGGGAGGGGAATCTTATGGCGAGCCCATGTCAAACACAACTTATCAGTCTAAACACGACAAAGGGCTCGAGGAAAATGCCACACTTTACGGGACCCATGCCACATGGGGCTAATTTTTTTTTTTAAAAAAATAAATTTCAGGTTGAGTGATAATTTTGACATTAATTTTTTTATCTTATAAATAATTATTAATTTTTACCATTATCCTAAATTTAGGCTCGGTTAATTCTCTATCTGAAGTCATCATTATTTGAGAAAAAGAGTTCTAATCTTGAGCTTGGGGAATTTTGTTCACGACGTCTCTCTCTGCAGGGGATGATTTACAGTTTCAGATTATAACAAAATGACGGAGTTTGGTCAGAGAAATTCAATACGGAGATCTTTGGACTTACTGGTGAAGTGAATAAGATGATGAACAACTTCAAGAAAATAATGAATAATGCTTTTAATTTAGTCAACAAGCCACGTAATTTTATTAATGAAGTGGAATAGACAGGTAGGACAAACGATAATTCTAAGGAAGTGCCAAATCTAGAATTTAAAGTGAAAATTAATAATTTTTTATAAGATAAAAAAATTATGATTAAAATATCATTTGATCTAAAAGTGATATATTTTTTTTCGGAATTAAGTCAATAATTGTGACCTTTGTTTTGTCGTGTCTGTGTCCCGATCGTCACTTGCAATTATTGATCTGGACAAAATCACGTGATGAGTGCTCATCTTGTCACTCCTAGATGTCCTTTTCACTTCGACTTGCCAGGCCACGCGGTCCAATCACAAAGAGACCGACGAAAATACCCTCTTAATGTCCAGAGGCATGGGGGCATTCTTGCCAATTAACAGGAAGGGATTGTTTTGGTGATCTTGGTCAAAAAGGTCAGGCTTGAAGAAATAAATTTTGCCTCATTGAAGAAACGCAGCCGCCCCAAGACTTCGCATATACCAGGCACGCCTGTTTCATCCTTTGGGCAAAGAGAAAAAGTGAAGCTGCGTGCAAGTGAGGAACCATCAGCTCATTCTTGCCAATTTGGAGTAAGGGATTATATTGCTGGTCTTCGACAAAAGGTGAGAGGGTTAAAGAAGTGAAATTGCCTCATTTCAGATTTCCTATATCTTGAGCCCATGTGGTTCATCCTTTGGAGCAAGAGAAAAGGTTAAGCTTTGTTCAAGTGCAAGGGCTTGAAGTTCTTGAAGAGGAGAAACGCATCGGTAAGAAACACTGCGCCAATCATGAGAAATCCATGGAGACGCTGCTCTTTGTTCTGAGATATTTGCTTTGATAAACTCTAGGTTCACGACGAATCAACGAGGTGCGAAGGTAATCAAATCTTCCGATTGTACGGCCTTTCAGGACTCGGGGACAACTTGATCTTTTTAAAGGTAACTTATTTTCAAACACAAAACCCGTTTTACAGTAAATTTATCACTTTGTTGCTCCTCCAGAAAAGCCCAACCTTCATTCTTTAGTTCAATACCATCGATATAAATAAGACACTTAAAAAAAATTACATATCCCTTTTTTGAAATTGTTATCACATATATTGTTTTTTTTTCTTACTACATTCTTTTCATTCAAACCGGTTGGTATAAATTGTTGGATATGTTGAACCTAGTTATATAGCATTTTGGCCCTCACTCCACGGTTCCATACCTTGCGCACAAAGTGCATGAAATGGGGATTCGACGGAGTGCAAATTTATGTGAAGCTAAATACGGAGAAAAATACAAGATTGCAAGAAAAATATAAATTCTATTGGAAATGTAAATTGCGAGAAAAGCAAATTGATGTAATGAAAAAACAGATACAAACGTAGACTGTAGGTTTGCGTGATTGTCGAAATGGAGAGCTTTACCCCTCCCTTGCAACTTCCAACTTTAAGGATGAATACTGAGGGTCTATTTAGTAATGTTTCTATTTTTTTGTTTTTTTGCTCTTTTGTTCTCCGTAATAGAAAAAGAACATAAATCTGTTTAGTAAAAAAAATCTACTTTTTTTGTTTCTGAAACAAAAAAGTGATCATGGAATAGATTTGGAATAGAAACAAGAAGCAAAAAAAAATCTATTTCTTTATTTCTAAAACAAAAACAAGAAACGATTTTTTTTGGAATCCTTCAAAAACAAGAAATAATCCATGGGCCGTAACCCGCCCACCGCCGCCTCTCGCCGCCTCTCGTCGTCCTTCGCTGCCTCTCGTCGTCCTTCGCTGCCACCTACCGCCCGCCTTTCGCCGCCACCCGCCGACCGCCTCCCACCCACTAGCCACCTCCCGCCTGTCGGCTGCCTCTTGTCGTTGACCATTGTCCTCTGCTGCTCGACGATTGTCGCCACCCGCCACCGGCTACCATCCTCCACCGCTGGTCGCCGTGCTCTATCGCCCGACGCCGGCCGCCACCCGGCACTGGCCTCCTCCCCTTGCCAACCACCTGATGCCGGCGATCACCCACCACCGGTCGCCGTCCTCCGCTGCCGGCGGTCACCCACCACCGACCGCCATCCTCCGCCGCTGGCCATTGTGCTCCACCGCTCGATGCCAGCCACCACCCGACGCTGGTTGCCCTCGGTTGCCAGCCACCTGCCGCCCCTGGCCACCTGACGCCGGCGGTCACCCACCATCGGCCGCCATCCTTCGCCACCGGCCGCTGTGCTCCATCGATCAATGCTAGCCACCCTCCACCGCCAGCCACCTCTCATTGCCACCCCTTGTTGCCGTCACCGCCGCCTGACGCCACCATGCTCCGCTGATGATCGCCGTGCTCCAGTGCCTCCCGCCGCCGATTGCCATCCTCTGCCGCTGCCGACCACTGTCCTTCGCCCTGCACCGCCACCCGCAGTCCTCTGTCGGTAGCCCAGAAGGGAGAAACTCGTCCATGGAATAGAAATGGATCATTCACGCCCTAAACGCGTTTCTATTCTTTTTCAGTTCCAGGAATAAAAATTTTGTGCAGTTACTAGGCGCTATTTTTTGCTCAGAAACTGTTCCAAGAAATAGAAATAGAAAAAACTATTTCTGATAAGAAATTATTTCTGGGAACAGAAACGTTAGTATGCAAACCCTAAAACATGCAACTTCCCCGTACGTTTGTAAAGCCACAAGTTCTTTATGCTTCTTGGCCGAGTTCTCCATCATATCAACTAAGTCGATTCATTTCATTCTTTTAAGGCTACAAGATAACAAATTATCAAAGTGAGAACGAACGTTACATCAAACATAGCCAAAATTGACATATTAGTAAAAATTGGATACCAACAATTTGCCATAAATGTTTTTGTATTAGCCCACTTTTGTTTGTGTTGACATGTGTTTGGTTCGTATTGATAATCTTGAACTGTGTAACGTTCACTAGACTATACAATATATTTCCTTGTTTGCGTATTTGCACGAATCAACGTAGTCAAATCTGTGTGATCTTTTTTTGTTACTTATTATAAAAGACCGAGGAAACTAGTGTATCTTGCTTATCAATTACTGACAAGAAAATTTTTTGCTTTTTTTTGGGGGGGGGGGGTGGGGTTGGAGGGGCGTGGGTTGGAATCTGAACCCTTTGGATCTCCTCTTTGTAAATGCCGAACTTGCGGATTAGTTAGCGAATTTAACTTGCTCCTGTGAACTGGGGCAAGGTGGTCCTAGAATTTTTTTTTGCAGTCTAGCTTGGTCGAATTGCATATTCAACTTAGCTACATCGAGGGACCACCCTTCTTTTACAATTTCTATTTTTTTTCTTATTAAAGAAACGCCTTTCAATTGGCCGTAATTAACCTTGACTTAACTATTTCTTTAAACATTTTTGCAGCGATTTTTCAACAACAAACCTTGTTAACAATGGCATTTTTCTGATTGCTAGTAGTTAGCATGGTCTATCGAAGCTTTAGATAATAATTTACCTTGCCATAAAAAATATGTTGCTCTTGTGAGTCAAGCCAGACTTGCCCTCAAGCATCAGGCTGAGGCAATGACAACGATTCATAGTAGTTTGGCCCAATCAACGCCTACTCCACTTCTCGAGACCATTCAAGAGTTAAGCCCATTCCACTATATTTGAAACATTTGTAAAAACCTCATACAAAGGTTGGTTTACAATGGAAATAAAACTCCTTTGTGAATTCATTTACAAACAATTTCTCTTGTGAGAAGTTGATTTGCAAAGTGAATACTAGAGAGATTTTGCGAGTACTTTCATGTACATACATGCCCAAGACAATGGGCTACCTTTTTTCGAAAAATAAATTCTCCCGACTAATTTCCATCGGTGGCGATAGTCCCCGAGTTGTTACTAACACTTCATGACTAGTTTTTTGACCATCGAGACTGCCAATTGTCCACTTAAACTCAAACATGGCCCAAACACCGGCTGGGTGGGGCGAGCGAAATTCAAATTTAAACTGTAGAGCCAGGTATTTAGCCAAACCTAACTGGCTATCCTGCCATTGTTTAGCTGGGTACCTAGATATGTTTTTAGACAAGCTCGGTCGTCTTTAACCCTCTCCAAACTGCACAAACTTGCAGAAAACATATCCAAGTAATTTACAACGATTAGAAATATACAAAAAAGAGTTTTGGAAATTAGGTTCATCAGTGACAACTTGTGAATAAAAGGTGCAACTTAAGATTATGTTTGACTGCCAAAAATTAAATATGATAAATGTAACCTTTTGACATGCTAATCTATTATATGAATTGGCAAAAAAAAATCTTGTATATTAAAATAATATAGAAGGTAACAACCGAGGGTTTTGTGATGGCTTACGTGAGCTTCATCTTCACTAATGAGTAATGATACCAGGAAAAGACGATATAAGTGCGAGGATGTGACCATCCTACAAAATTTTGTTTATGAAATCATATTTTTAGATACTTTAGCTTCTATAAAAAGGTACATGTCTATTTTTCTTAACACGACTGATAGTAAGATCTTGAATTAGCCAATTAATATGATACATCTATTTATATATAGAATAATATATAATAATGAGGTACCTGTCTATTTTTTAATTGCAAGTTGTTTGTTGATGAACAATGAGCACACGTATTTGTGTTGCGTGCGTGTGTGCGCGCGTGACAGAGGGAGAGAGAGAGAGAGAGAGAGAGAGAGAGAGAGAGAGAGAGAGAGAGTTTGGACAATGCATGGTCAAAAAGTAGAGCCAGTAATACTCAATATAATAATGGCCTCGTGCCATGACATTAGAATTATGATGAATAGAAAAGCTACATTAAAGATTTAACAATCTAAGTAAAGTAGTGTTTTATGGACCCAAATTACAAACTTAGAATTTTAGAAAATTTAATCCACCTTTTTTTTAGAAAAGAAGATTAGAGAAGCAACAGTAGGGAGCCAAAAGTATTGGTAATTGATGATTAACTGATTTTTCAAACAAGAAGGATATTTTAGTCACTCAACAAAAAAACATAGAAGATCAAGAGATGAGATGAGAGAGAAAAAAGTAGGGTGAACGGGTAACTGACTTTGAATCTGGATATAGAAAGTTATTCTAAAAAAAGTGTGTATCAAATTAAAGAGGGATGTAAATTGTGTTGAAAAGTTATAATACTCCTTACCTTACCAAAAAAAAAAAAATCAAAGAGGGATGGAAATAGCCCCAACCTTTTTTTTAGTGCAATGTTGTTCTTTAATTGAGAAATTTTTTTCAAATTATTCTAACTCTCAATATTTAAAAGAATCGACAATATGCATGTAATGTTTCTTCCTCATGTTTTAGGTTTAAATTTGGACACCCTTGAACTTCATCTCGAGGAAAACTTTTAGTGGAACAAAAATTAAAGAAAACTGGGACCGCACGTTTTTTTTTGTTCTGCATGCATTGTGCTGATGTCTTTTCTTTCTTTGATTCATTTTTTTTTTGCAAGCATTGTGCTGATGTCTTTTCTTTCTTTCTTTTGTTGCGACCTCCCCGAACCGGTCTCGCTGCCTAAGGGATACGGCTAATGGATTATTAAGTTTAAACCTTGCTTGGGCTCTCCCAAGTCTATAACAATTCACGACTTGTGTTTAAGTTATTAACATGCAAGTCAATTTTATCTAGAAATCGCCACTAATCAGTTTTTGGTGGATCGATTAGATATCCAAGTAAAACGTGAGAAAATTGCTTTACTTATACGAACTAGAGTTTAATGGATTCGGAGATTTGATTACACTAATTAACCAACTAGTACTCTTTCGGTACTTGATTTTATTCAATCACTACCTGTCGTGTTCATGCAACATTCTTACCAATTGTGAATCCTAAAATTCTATCCCTAACTAGGCTAAGGGAAGTAACAACTAATATATGAAAATTCCGCAATTAAGTAGCAATCAAAATTGAAATGCGGCCCTTACCAAAAAAAATTGAAATGCGGCCTAACATTTATCTCTAAAAACATTCAAACCCTATGGTGAAGCCCTAAGGGCTTGTTCAATTAGAGCAAAATTTTATTAAAGATTTTCAAACATTTTTAAGAAAAACTGCTCGAAAATAATTTTTTTTAAAAATTTAAAAATAAAATTTAATTTTTTTAATCTGAAATGGGTCCCGGGTCAGATATCCGGATTCGGTCCAGGTTGGGTCCGACCCTGGTCCGAGGACCCGGATCGATCAGCCCTTAGCCAGACTGGCCTGATGCTTGGGCTCGTCTAAGCCCAAAATAAAAAAAGCAAACCCTAAAAACTAAATACACTAAGCCCAACCCACTAGGAATAAAACCCTAAAATAACACCTCAGCCCATTATGCCTAATCCGGCCCACCTACGATCGGCCCAAAACACAAACCCTACCCCGTCAGATCGGCGCGCCCGACCCGGCTACTAGCGCCACCGACCTCCCCTGTCGTGGCGTCCCCCTCGGCCGAGCCGTGAGGGAAAGAAAGGAAAAAATAAAAAAAAAAAGAAAAGAAAAGGAAGGGTTGGGCCGAGCCCAGCCGGAAAAGGAGATAGGGGCCGGGTCGACCTGGCCCAACCCGGCTGGCCCCCTGTTTTTTTTAAAGGATAAATTCTAATAAATCCTATTACTATCAATGCAGTGCTCTTAATACTTATATGTTTATGCAATTTAAAAATCATTTTTTTAGGGGTTAGAAATTAATCCTTAATTCTCTATGCAATTGAACCTTAAATAAATAGCCAAAATTTAGGTGTCAACATCTTTGATTCTTTTTTTTTCCTCATGCTGATTGTATCAGGATAATGGAAGGCCTTAAGATTATTCTAAATTGCTCTTGCTGATATTCCTCAAGACTCTCCTGTTTATATACGTTGCTCTTGCCTCCGCACACTCAAGGTGCTCTCTCTCTCATCTTTGGTTTTGTTTCAATGTTCTCATTGTTTTATCACTTTGTTCTTCCTTTCTTTTCATAAATCGAGTAATTAGATATGTTCTCTCTTCAGTTTCCATCGGGCCCATTTGTTTAAGAAAAATCAAGGAGAAAGAAAAAGAGGAAAAAAGGTGGGGAAAAAATTTCTAGAAAAGAAGGAAGAAATGCCCGTGACTTTTTTAACCTCCGTTGCGGTGAACCTAGTTTCGCGACTTGGTGAGTACCTGTTTGCTCCCATTGGCCGTCAATTTGGGTATGTGCTGTGCTACAAGAGCTACGTCGAAGATCTCAAAAATGGAGTCCAAGAGCTGGAGTTTGCAAAGGAAAGGCTGCAGTGCTCCGTCAATGAAGCCAAGAATGATGGAAAACCTATACACAGTGATGTTAAGAAATGGCTGGAGAGTGCAACAAAGGAGGCTGAGGAAGCACAACACCTGTTAGAACGTGGCAAAAGCGCAAAGAACGCTTGCTTTCGCGGGTGGATTCCCAACCCCTTGGAGCGCCATCCAATAGGCAGAAAGGCGAAGGAGACAACTAAAGTCATTCAGGGACTCTATGAGAAAAGCAAAGATAATAACTTCAACAAGGTCTACTATGAGAATACTCCGACAGGAATTGTCATTGCCACCACTTCCACTACAAGATCTGTTGACAAGGAAGAAGATGCCCTGGAGTCGAGGGCTTCAATCACAGAGGATGTAATGAAGGCTATAGCTGATGATAAGGTCCACGTGATTGGGGTGTATGGACAAGGTGGGGTTGGCAAGTCCAAGCTTTTGGAGGACGTCAAAAGGCGAGTTAAAGGAGAGGGGCTGTTTGATGAGATTGCCATGGCAAATGTATCACGCAATCCAGATCTAAACAAAATCCAGGGAGAAATCGCTGACGCACTGGGCCTAAAGCTAACTAATGTGGAAACTAGTCGTGGGAGAGCAGATTGTTTGCATGAAAGATTAGATGATCCTAAGAAAAACATTCTCATCATTTTAGATAATTTGTGGAATAAGCTAGAGTTGAAGGAAGTTGGAATCCCTTGTGAATATGATAATAAAGTAAGAGGCTGCAAACTATTGCTAACATCTAGAAACCCAGATGTTTTGCGCACTGACATGGGCTCTGATCAAATATTCCGAGTCAATGAATTAAAGCATGGAGAAGCCCGAAGACTTTTTGAAAGGACAATTGGGGAAAAAGTTAATGATCCTCAGTTTAATAGCCTAGTGGATGGAGTAGTCGAGAATTGTGGAGGCTTGCCACTTTTTATTGTTTCATTGGCAAAAAGGTTGAAGCATGGAGATTTAGCTTCATGGAGGAATGCATTGGATATAGAAGGGTCGAATATAAAATCACATGTGGAACTAAATTACAAAGACTTAAATGATGAGAGGATCAGATCAGTGTTCTTGGTTTGTGCTCTAGACCCCGGGAGAAGTTCCATGAGGGATTTGCTTATTTACTGCACGGGTTTGGGCTTATATAAAAAATTCAGCAAGACCATCGAAAACGCTGGAGATAGGTTGACGATGGATCTACATAGCCTGCAGGACTCTTCTTTGTTACTAGATAGTGATGACAAGGAAGGGTTCAAAATGCATGACATAATTGTTGACGTGGCCATCTCTATTGCTTCCTCGGAATGGAATGCCTTGGTCGGAAGGAGGGGTGATGGGTTTAAAAAATGGTCAAAGGACGAGCTTAGGAAATGCACAGCAATATCCTTCCCTAGTGTTGGCATTGAGGAGCTTCCTGAAAAATTGGATTGCCCAAACTTGAAAATGCTTCTCTTAATCGAACACAACCTGTCTCTCGAAATTCCCCCGTCTTTTTTTGAATCTATGGAGCAGCTCCAAGTCTTGGACATTACTGGCTTATATCTCATCTCTCTACCTTCGTCCATTGAGCTCCTTGAAAACCTCAAGTCCCTATGTCTTGATCAGTGCCATCTGGACGATGTGACTGTTCTTGGCAAGTTAAAAGGATTGCAGTTCCTAAGTATCGTTCACTCTACAATCGCTCGGCTGCCTATAGAAATAGGTGGATTAACGGAATTGAGATTTTTGGACTTAAGCGGGTGCACTGAGCTCAAAGTTATTGAACCTGGCATGCTTGGAAGCTTGGTTAATTTAGAAGAACTTTATATGGAAGACAGTTTTGGTCGGTGGGAAGCTGAGGATGAAGCACCGCGAAGCAATGCCAGCCTAGCTGAGTTGAAGAACATGAAGAATTTGAGCTCTCTGTCCATTACCATTCCTCATTCTGTCAATCTCTCAAGAGACCTACCATTTGGGAAACTGAACAAGCATAAAATCCAAATTGGGGAAGTTCGGAATTGGTTGGGCGAACACAAAGAATCCAGAACTTTAAAGCTTAAGCTGGATTCAGGCAATCTTCTTCTTGAAGAGTGGGTGCAAAAATGTTTGCAGAGAACGCAAGATATCCACTTGGATGGATTGCAAGATGGCCATGATAGCATTTATGATTTGTGCATCGAAGGATATCAGGAATTGAAGCATCTTCACGTGCAAAATAGCCCCTCATTTCAGTATGTTGTAAACTCCAAAGAGAATGTCCAGTGCACTGCATTTACAAGATTGGAATCCTTTTTTCTCAAGAATCTGAACAACTTGGA
This sequence comes from Syzygium malaccense, assembly GCA_031216405.1. Lineage (NCBI taxonomy): Eukaryota > Viridiplantae > Streptophyta > Magnoliopsida > Myrtales > Myrtaceae > Syzygium > Syzygium malaccense. Next base: position 2,722,290 of record CM062256.1, on the reverse strand, counting down.
GAAGATTTGTTGTGGCTATTTGTCCCTAGAATCCTTCAGCAAATTAAAGACTGTGAAGGTGGACAACTGTGGTAAAATCAAACATTTGTTTCCTTTGTCCATGATGAGAATATTATTGCAGCTCGAAGAGATTGAAATAAGCAGATGCCACTTGATGCAACAAATTGTCGCGGATGCCGAGTTTGAAGATGGAGATGAAATAGATGATGATCCCAAAATGAAGTCATGCAATTTGCAGAGGTTGACATTACGAAACTTGCCAAAGATGATGAGCTTTTGTAAAACCCTGGACCATTCGGTTGATTTCTTTGATGGGCAACAGGTATGTAATTTGTTTTTAAGATTTTGTTCATGGATATTATATGTAAGTATTATAGGACATAGAAAAATTAAATAAATAATTTGTTTTGAGATTTGGTTTTCCAGAATAATTAAGACAAGCAATTATTTAATTTTTAAAAATGGAATTGCTATGTGATATGTGAATACATAAAAACATTTATACATTTGTTAATTACATCTCAATTTATTTGTCTTATGTTAACATTGTTAAAGAAGCACTGTACTCTTTATAGATTTTTTTAAAATAATCTAGAAGTTTATCGTTGCTTAATGATAAAATCAAATATGTATACACAAACATTTATGGATATATTCATAAGTTGAAGGAAGTTTATACGACCTTAATAATTTTTACGACCTTTATTTTATAATGAATGGACATATGTAGAATTCTATTATATCTGCTTCACTAAAGTGAAAGAAAGAACAAGAAAAAAATTTCAATGGGTGAATTTAACTACAGTGTGTCAAATAACATCCAAATCAATTACTTATAATTTTGCAGTTATAATCGCAAGTTGCTTTTTTTTTTGCCCAGTGATTGTAATGAGTTGTGGTAGGTGAAATGAACCTTTGTGGAATTGGCGTTGGACACAAAGTTCCATTATACTCTTATTTGTTGATTGACGGAACTATTACGTGACTACAAATGAATAATCAAACATAATACGGTAGGCCAAATTGTTTTTGTAACCTTGCTAAATTAATGGGATGTTAGTCGGATAATTATTTTTTTTTCTAATTAATGTAAGCTGTTGGACCTTTTGTGGTGATCAAATCTACCAATAATCTTTGTTCTAACCACTTTTCTAATATTACTTGATGAACTTATGTGCGCTGCACATGTTAAAATTTCTTTTTTGTAATGAAATATTGCTTAAAAGTATTAATTAGCAACACATCTAACATTCATTTGTGTGCTATATATGGCTTTGATTTACAATTGCTTTTAACTGTTCTGTCTGTATAAAATACAAAAATGGAAACTCTTTTTTTAATTTTTAAAAAAAATTATATTCATCATGTGAGCCAAACCGCAAAGGCATGATGTTGGACTAAAATCATTCGTTGAAATAAGTAATTCATTTTCTTGACTGCATAAATAAAATTTGCCATATAAATTAGCTCTTTGATAAGGAAGCGCATCTTAGGTCCTTATATGGGTAAATTAATTCCTTTAATGAAATTAACTTTGATGCCCATAGGGTGCTGCTGGGGTCAGTTCATGGTTCTTATTGCCAACCATGGATCTTACAGTGATGAACCATTTTTTGTTTTCAAATTTTGGCCAATATGGCATATATTCCGCATTCCGCATTACACATATGTTAGGAAATAATGGATCCTATAGTGCTATGCATGGGGACAACAAATCCTTCTGACTATTTTAGTACTTCTCTCATAATTTATAATAACTTTTTCCTTTCAATCTCTCGATGAGAGATGTATTTTTTAAAATACTTCGGATAAAATGCCATGCTCAAATTACACCTGCAAATCAATTAAATGTATAGTTTTCTCTATTTGTCAATTTAGTTCATGACTACTTGGTAGAAAATAATTCGTTTGAGGTATTATATAAAATCATAGTCGATGACTAAAAATTCAATTGAGCCTTTGCCATGAATCTGGAAATTTAGGTAGAAAGCACAAAATGTGAGGGTAAATTTAATAACCTCAATAATTCAGGGACAATGAATTCTGTCTTATTATCATATATTCAATGGAGTCCAAGTACAAAATAGCTAAATGATAAGTGAGTGCAAAGTTGATAAATTTTAAAGAAGAATAAGGTAAAATTCAAAAATCACTACTCCGCATTTTCTTCCATTATTTTTAAATCTATTTTATGAGATTATTTCCTTTATTATTATTTCTGATGCAACTCGTATTTCTAGTTACAAGCATTATTATGAGATAATGTGGGGTTATTCATCCTTCACAGCTAATAAAGCTACAGAGTTTGGAAGCCATAACCATTGAAAGATGTCAATTAATACGAGAAGTATTTGATCTGGAAGGATTGACAGACAATGGGCAAGTCGAGATTTTGTCGCGATTGAGAGAATTAACCTTGAGTGACTTACCAAGTTTGGGACACATATCGAACAAAAAAACACGAAGAACATTGTGTTTTCTAAACTTAAGGACACTGAAGGTGCAAAACTGTGAAAACTTGAGGTTTCTTTTTTCTTCTTCCATGGCCAAAGCACTCAGGCAAATAAAAGAAATAGAAATTGCAAGTTGTAAATTGATGGAGGTAATTATTGATGAGCAAGAAGAAGAATTAGAGGAAGCTGCGACCACCGACACTTTAGAGTTCCCTCTGTTAGCCTCATTGTCTCTTGAGAATTTGCCAAATCTCAAGACATTCTCTTATGGAAAGTACTGTATTCACTGTCCAACCTTAAGAAGACTGACAATATCCATATGCCCCAAAATGATAACATTCTCTTTATTCGAAGGAAAGCAACAGTCGATGACAGTTGATATAGGTTTACAACAAGCGTTTGGTCGTATCAACTCTGGCTTGTCCATGCCTGTCTTCTTCAATGAAAAGGTATGTAAGCATCTACAGTATTTTTTTGTTAACCATTTTTCTAGTTCTAGTTAGTGAAGCTTTTTAATAAAAACTGGATCATTATTCTGTACCAAAAGTTTAGCAGTTTGCGGGGGAAAAACTAACTGTCTAGTCCCAATGATGCCCCCAAGTTTTCGGCATGATAAAATTCTGCACCAAATATACAATGTTTCTATGCAGGTTCATTTTCCAATCTTGGAAGAATTGGAGCTTTCATCCATGTGCGAATTAAAGAGGATATGGCCCAATCAACTCCACAGACAGTCCTTCTACAAACTCGAATCCCTCACCATTGGACATTGTGAAAATCTATTACATGTTTTTCCATCGAAGTCAATGGATAGGTTGCGGAGCCTTAATAAAATTGAGGTGGTCGACTGTCCATCCTTGGAAGCATTATTTGAATCGATAAGTCCCAGCGCTGAGGAAAGGCCAAAGCCATTGGTCCTCTCTACATTAAAAAAATTGAAGTTGTTGAATTTATCAAGGCTCCGACACATTTTGAAGAGTGACTGCAAAGTAACCTTGGCATTTCCGAGTATAATGGAAGTGAACGTGAGCCATTGTCATAGTTTGCCATATCTCTTCTCAAGTGCCATTGCCATAACTCTTGATAAACTTGCGAGGCTTGATGTTTCCTGTTGCAATAACCTGCGGGGCATAATTGCAATGGAAAATGGAAAAGGGAATACTGTAGAGACATTGAAGTTCCGTTATTTAAGAACACTCAAACTTGGTGACCTTGAGAACTTGATTAGTTTCCGCTCCACGAGTTGTGCTGGTGATGGGTTACATCCTCTATTTGATGAGAAGGTATCATATCCCAATTTATCTGATCAGTTATTTTACTCTGTTTTTTATGCTTTGGCCCTAAGCAATTTTGTGTATTTTCGGTTTATCTCTATGCATTTGTAGCTTGCATTTCCAAATTTAGAAGAGCTACACATTGAGGGAGTTCAACAGAAAGAACTATGGAACGAAAAAATTCTTGTGGGGTCCTTTTGCCGTCTAAAGGTCCTCAAGGTGAAGCAGTGTCCCAACCTAAGGAATGTGATTCCTTCATTCATGTGGAAGAGGCTACTTCACCATACAGAGTCCTTGACTGTTGAGAAGTGCCCACGTCTAAGAAACCTTTTTACAATGTCTATGGCAAAAAGTCTAGGACAACTGCGACATCTTGGTCTAGGTGGTTGTGGAGAGATGGAGTACATTGTTGCCAGAGAAGAGGAGAAACATGAAGAAGTCGCTGACAAAATTGTAATTCCTCAACTTGTCACTATGTATCTTCACAACATGCCAAGACTCAGAAGTTTTTGCCAAGGGAAGCATATTTCAGAGTTGCCCTCCTTGAAAGAGTTTATTGTCGAAGATTGTAAAGCCGTGGAGGTGATTTTAGGAGATGCCAATTGTAGAAAACTAGAGGGCAGTGTTCCAACGCAGCAACCACTTTTACTTGTCGAAAAGGTTTGTACTCCTTCTTCTTTAATGACATATCTAGTTTGTTGTCCCTGATAGTTTTAGCTAGACAATGTAAGGGTCCGTGAGTTTACTTATGCTAACTTATCAGTTTCTTTCTACAAATCTTTGACCTTAAAATAAGAAACATCTCAAAGCTACTTCTTTAACAAACATATTGACATGAATATCAAAACTTTTTCTTGAGTTTCAAAAACTTAATATTTTTTATTTCCTTTTAAAATCTTAGACTCATGTGACGTTTCCTTAATATTGTAGCTGAAGTACAAATATTAACGAGAGGCTAAGCTTCAATCTAGCAAGTTTTAACTATTTTGGATTCTAGACGATGCAAAAGATGTTGGCTCAAATTTAAATCTTATACAATGTAAGATCAAGGGTTAATGATGGTACAAGTCCTAAAACTTCTGTTGGTTTGACGCTTAAGTTTTAATATTTTTTACATACATTTAAGTTGTAATATTAGCACACTTTAAGCATTTCAAGACTTGTTAAGTCTATCCCCATTTTGTACATAAAAATCTGCATTTTTTATCATATTTTCAGTCCTACATGGTATTAACGGGGTGATGGGCTTCCTCAACCACAAAGGGACCTGTTTCCCTATTACCACATTGGGAAAATCGAAAAGAAAATTCAAACAAGACAAAAAATTAGAAAAAAATAATCAGCACTACTAAGAAACTGAAAAGAAGAAGAAGAAGAAAAAGTCCTGGGAGGGACTGCCGCTAAAAGAGGGGAAGGGTCGGATAGGGAGCGGCATTGCTGCTTCCCTTCCCGACGGGGGCCAAAAACCCTTGCCAGGTTCACAGCAAGGCCGTCGACTCTTGATGGCCAACGTCAAGGGCTAGCCCTCACCGTGAGCAAGCAATGGCCTGCTAGTGCCTTGCCAGATTTGGGTGAGGGCAAGCATGCTCACTCACGTGGTGGCAAGGAGGCAAGTCCAGGAACTGCTAGTGGCCGGGCAAGGGTGCTAGGCACCCTAGCCATGACTTGGGTAACGGTTGGGGCCATCGCCAGTGCAAAGGCCTTGGCCCCCCTCTCTCCCTTTAATGTCGTGTAGGACCTCATATTTACAATAAAAAAAGGAAAATTTGATAAAAAAAAATGTCACATACTTTCCATCCTCTTGAAACTAATGTGGGCAATGAAAAGACTCAAATGCTAAATCGGAACAAATTTTACTACTAAACCAAAAAAAAAATAGTTATTAGATACGCCTAACCGGCATAAGTTTTAGGACTCATCTGTCATTATTCCTAAAATAAATTATAATCGTTGTGACGGGAAAATCGTTCCACAAGTCCTAAAACATATTTATGGAATGCAATTGAGTCATAAGATTTTCAATTGGTGCAATGAAGTCCTAAACCTTTATTAGAAAGTGCAATCAAGTCCTAAACCTTTTGGTTGATGTAATTAAGTCCTAAATAAATGCAATTTGAGATTGCCACATAGACTGTCTAAGTTATTGTATACTAAAATAACTGGATTACACATTTTCAAAAAGATTTAAAACTTGACCAAACCTATTGAGAGTTTTAGGATCAGACTACATTTCATACATATGATTTAGGACTTCTAATGCACCTTTATTTTCCAATTATGACTAAAACTGCGAGTAGTTAACATAATATTTTAATCTTTGGGGTCAAACCTATTCAGCTTAATCAAATGCTAAACAAAGGAGATTTGGTGTTAAATGGAATCATGGACTCAGCAAGTCTGTATTCGTGGCTCCACAAGAACCAGTATTTTCTACGCATGTCAAGAGAGTGGCAGCTACATGCATTATGTGCAAATAACTCAAATTGCACTGACATGGAATCTATAATTCAATGGCAGTGTTATTTTTTTTTGTCTATCATGTTTTAACTGTTAACTCACTCTTAGACTTTTGTCTTGTCTCTTTGCAGAGCGTGGGAATCTAAACCCACATATGAAACTAAACGTCTCCACCCCTAGTCTCCCTAAGAAGGTGGGGAATGGAACTCCCCACCTCCCCCTTCCCAAGTAAGAAATGTGGCCACTGAGGCAAATCCTAGTGGTTAATGGCAGTGTCATTCACTATCACAAAAAATTTGTAGAGATTTTTACTAGGTGTATAATACATATGTTAGAACGAAAGTGCATAGCAAGGTTGGTTCAGATTCATAAATATTGAGGGAAATCAGACAGCAAGAAAGGAGGGAAAAACGAGAGAGAGAGAGAGAGAGAGAGAGAGAGAGAGAGAGAGAGAGAGAGAGAGAGAGAGAGAGAGAGAGAGAGAGAGAGAGAGAGAGAGAGAGAGAGAGAGAGAGAGAGAGAGAGCTGCCAATTCAGGCCAAACTCATTAGCAAATGACAATTCAGGCCAAACTCACCAGTAGTGGTGGCCACAGGCCGGTTTCGGCCCGGAACCGGCCAGGAACCGGCCCGGTCAAACCCGGGCCCGGACCGTTGACCGGGCCCGCGGTTTGGAACCGGAACCGGCCCGTGCCCTACGGGCCCGGTTCCGGTTCCAGAAATTTTGGAACCGGCCCGGAACCGGCGGTTCCGGGCCCGGTTCCAAAGACAGAAAAAAAAAAAAAAAAAAACTGGCGAGGGCTCGACCTCGCCGGCGTCGGGCGAGGCCGACCTCGCCTGCAACCGGCGAGGCTCGACCTCGCCCGACGCCGGCGAGGCTCGACCTCGCCTGCAACTGGCGAGGCCGGCCTCGCCCGACGCCGGCGAGGCTCGACCTCGCCAGATCTGGCGAGGTCGAGCCTCGCCGGCGTCGGGCGAGGCCGGCCTCGCCAGATCTGGCGAGGTCGAGCCTCGCCGGCGTCGGGCGAGGCCGGCCTCGCCAGATCTGGCGAGGTCGAGCCTCGCCGGCGTCGGGCGAGGCCGGCCTCGCCAGTTGCAGGCGAGGTCGAGCCTCGCCGGCGTCGGGCGAGGTCGAGCCTCGCCGGTTGCAGGCGAGGTCGGCCTCGCCAGTTGCAGGCGAGGTCGGCCTCGCCCGACGCCGGCGAGGTCGAGCCCTCGCCCGATCAGGCGAGGGCGGCCTCGCCCAGCCCAGGCGAGGGCGGCCCTCGCCCGACGCCGGCGAGGGCAGCCTCGCCTGAGGCCGGCGACCTCCGCCGGTCTCGCTCTGGCCAGCGGAGGAAGGAAAAAAAAAAAAAAAGACCAGAACCGGTTCCGAACCGGAACCGGCCCGGAACCGGACGGTTCCGAACCGGAACCGGAACCGCCAAGGATGGTTCCGGTTCCGGTTCATACTTGGCCACGAACCGGAACCGCCGGTTCCGAACCGGAACCGGTCGGTTCCGAACCGTGGCCATGACTACTCACCAGTAAATGAATTCATCCTCAAAACTGAAGAAAAGTAGTATCTTGGCCAATATGTATAGGTAATTAAAACAAGAGTTCAAACTAAGTAAGCATATCTAAAATAAGAGAAATAAATCAAGATACGTAGCTTAAATTCTTGATGGTATCAAATAAACAAACTAATTAAAGAAACAAATCAGCAAGGTGGTTGAGAATCATCTCATAAATCAATCTCCCCCACCATGAAGAAGTCAAGTCCTTTCTCTGGTGGCTCTTCCTGTGAGTCGGATTCGGATATGCACCTAGGGAGTATAACGCTATACTAAGTATTTTGGAACAAATTTTAGCATGAAAATTTTTCACTTCTGTAAATGATCGATAGGAGAAATTACATTCCCGAATTTATTAAATTTCGGAAGGTGTTTCAATAAATTCATCCAGATTAGTTAATAGAATGTTACTCCACTCGCTTCACTATTCTCATAAGCAAGAGTCCTTATTTAACTCTTCAAGACATTGAGAGTACTTATCCATGCCATTTTGCTCATTAGTGAACTGATTTTGGACCGTTTTCATGTCTTCCTTACAATTTTTGATTGACCTATTCAATTCTCACCAAAATTGTTGAAATATTTTCTCAGATCATTAAAATTGGTTATACTCTTCAAGATTGTTAAGGATTTATAATGATCATTATCACGGCAATAGTCGTATTACTCTTGACAATCAAAATTATTAGAATAACATGATAATCATAATAATAGTAATCGCCACACCAATCGATGTAATAATATTGATAACCCCTGCTCTTATCAAATTTCGATATAGTGGATTTAATAAATATTGCAACATTATTCAAAGAGAAAATTATGCCAAACATAGAGTGGCTGAAGTTTCAATAGGCATGAGTGCCATATATCTCCATGAGCATATAGGATCAGAAATGCAAGTGTAGCAAAAAAATAAGTACCGTAGCATTGGCCCTTGGTCTAGAATCGTTGCACAACGATAAGACATTCTCAAAGCAAAGTTCTAATACATTTAACGTTGAAGGGATCTAGCCCAAAGACCGATTGATGAAGAACAGATTTAGATCCGATACCAACTAATGTCGAATGAAAGCATGTAGAAAGTTAGGTTTGGATTCATTCAAAGGGGAGGAAATCAAATCATAAGAACAGAGGGAGAAACTAGAGAGAGATGAAAGAAATAGAAAGGCCAATTCAGGCGGGGAAAAAGATATGTCAAATAGGCATACTTAGTAATCAAATTAATTCAACATTAGATCTAAAGGAAATTATTTTCTGGGTTTATTTTCATAGGCAACTTAAATAAGAGAGCTCAGATTTTAAGAGAAATAATTCAAGAACAATATCCTAAATCTTTGAAAATTTCGAATAACTGACCTAAATAAAAAAAAAAACAAATCAGCTAGTGGTTGGAAAATCCCGTCCAACATCAATTGAACAGCACATACCTGCAATTTACCATCTTTTGATTTAATTGTTGGATTTTTTTTCTTCAGTATTTGTCGTGTTTACTTGGAGTCTATTCTTTGTCGGAGAAATTTTGAAGTGCAAGGTCCACCAAGCATTGGGTTTGCTAATTGGTTTATGTTTTGTCGGCATCATTACCTTATTATGCACAAGCTATATTTTTTAAATGGTTCAAAGAAATGGGAGGGTATATAGGCTATTTTGTATTTGTGTGTTGTAGTGAGCGAAATCTAAGATGGGCTAAATTTGATGTTTATGGGAAACATATTATGCGCGAAATTAATTTGCTTGTCTGACTAAGAAGGCTATGGGTCATGCTACTGCTCAAACATAATTTTGAGAATGGATTTTAGGGAGTGGCATGTGCTAAAAAGAAAATAACGTGCATCAAGTCTTCTTTTCTCTCTATTATATTGATAATGTCTATCATGTGATTTTCCTTTTTCTTGAAATTACAGTCTTCTTTAGGGGAGCAGAGAGTCGGCTCTAACTAATTTAATTGAAAAATAACAGGTTGATTTTCCTAGTATGGAGTCGATGAAGATTTCGCACATGGATAACGTGAAGAAGATATGGCTTGATGATATTGCTTCAAATACCTTTAGCAAACTCAAGACACTATTAGTGGAGTATTGTGAGAAACTTTCATCCATATTTTTATCTTATACTATGCTCACAAGATTTCAAAACCTAGAAAAGATAACTGTAACCGATTGTGGATCCTTAAAAGTGGTATTTCACGTCCAAGAAAACAATTTTAGCGAAGCTCATTCTACAAGCACTTTTCAATTGAGACAATTAGTTTTGATGCGTCTCCCAAAAATGAAGCACGTGTGGAGTGGACTTTCTCAAGGAGGTATTTCCTTTAGACACTTACGATGTATGAAAGTTTTGGAGTGTGGGAGTCTCAAAAGTTTATTTCCGAGCTTAGTGGCAAAAAGTATGACTCAGCTTGAAGAACTTCTAGTACGGTCTTGTGGGGTGGAGCAAATTATAACAGAGGAACACGAAGTAGGCACAGCTACAATTGATCTCTTCTTTCCGCAATTGACTAACTTGATGTTACTTGAGTTGCCGGAACTGAGGAGCTTCTATGAGAATAGTCACACTTCAACATGGCCACTTTTGAAGGAATTGCGAGTGAGACACTGTGGCAAGATGAGTTCATTCTCATTCGCTTGCGAAGCCCAAAGCTGCCAAGGTACAATTACCAATGAGAACATTGCGCTCTTTTCTTTTGTAAAGGTACGATCCTTAATTCTAACTCTCTACTTTTGTCTTCAGTGTTTTATATGCGTATCTCTCGTTGCTTTGTTATTCTCAGTAAGAAATTGAAATTGTCAAACATTTCATGCTTATTAATACTAGCCTAACCACACCTGTGAATTGCTTAGAAATTTGAAGATTAAGTTAATTTTTCCGGCTCATATTCTTTGGAATATAATCGAGTGATCCTAGCTTTTTAGTTTGAAAAAAAAAAACTTTTTATGGATTAACTTGCGTGGACAGTTATGCTTCTAATGAGTAGCTCGTGTCTTATCTAGTCCATCATGTTAGTGGCATGTATTATGACTGGGATTTATCTATTTAAGTTAAGTTGACCTTCCTTGTCCGCCAAAATAAAAAAAAAATGTATTATGTTAATTTGGCATATTGCTATCTTAGATACGAAACAAAGTTCCATCCTCGAACATCGTGAACATGGTTGGTAACTAACAAGTACCGCAGCTAACTTGTTTACCCAGCCATGTGTCAATAACTTATTAATAGGTTTTGACAAATACCAACATTTATTTATACTTCAAAAATTACCATATACTTTAATAATCTATCGGCGTTTACTTTTGTGGCTTACCAATGCCTTTAAAGATACTAAGTTTTATTTGAAATTATCAACCTTTATTTGACCAATATACCAATATTCAACTGATTTTAGTTATTTACCAACTTTTTTTTTCTACCTACATTTGTTATTATGATTACCAATGCTTTTAAAAAAATAAATTTTATTTAAAATTACCAACCTTGATTTGATTGACGTACCAATTTCATTAACATATCCTCTAACTTTCATTACTCGCAAATTTTTTATCTTTTTTTGGCTTTGAATAGAACAAACTTTTTTTTTTTAACTTTCAAAATTACCAACTACTTTAATAGTCAACCAACACACACACACACACACACACATATATTTATGGTTCACCGTCATATTTGAAATTACTAACCTTATTTTACTGTACTTAATTTGATTGGTGTAGCAAGATTGTCACATTTAGATACAAACTGATTTTAATTACTTACCAACTATTGATATTGTTAGGTTTTAAAAAGTACCAATATTTGCAAAATTACAAACAATAGTTATTCCTGTGACTAAACAACGCCTTTGAAATTACTAACTTTAATTTGAAATTACAAACCTTAATTTTATTGATGAACCAATATTCATCAAATTAGGATACCAACTGCTTTTAATCATTGACCAACTTTTTATCTTGTAAATTTTGTAACGTGTTAATATTATTTTATAATCAAGATCACCAACTAGTTTAATAACCTACCAACATTTATTCTACCAGCATTTATTCGATGGCTTACCAATGCCTTTGAAGTTACTAATATTTATTCCGAAATTACCAATCTTAAGTGGTATATTAGTGAAATACCAACACGGAATTAGGCTCTAATTTTTTATCTCACGGAACCCTAAAAACTTCCATTTATTTGGGGTTATGTTACTTTTGGTTTGTTTCCTATCTTACTTGACATTTCATTTTGATATTGTAAGAATGAACAATTTGTTTTAATTATCTGCTCCTTTTCCATCAAATTTTGGATATCTAAATCTGTATCTTATTTTATCGTTTTTTTGCCCATGTCCCATCTCTTTAATTCATTTTCCATTTTTGTCAATCATCAGTTCAGTTTGATTGCATTTTTCTCTGAGTTATAAAAAGGTGAAGCCATTCGCTACTTATGATCAATAGTAAAACAGATATGAAAACTGCACTTTAGAAAACAGAGTGCAACATAGTAATTCAATATCTTACTATTGAAGCACATCGACATATTCTAAAAGTAACATGATTTAATAAAACAAATAAGTTATGTTTTAAGTAATCGTACGAGCTTGTTGAATGTGTTTATTTTGCCTTTTGGATTTAATTAACGATTGAAATGGCTGACTTACCAACTTTTTGTGTTGACTAAACTTTCTTTATCCAATTCACCAAACATAATTTGATTGAATTGGGCACACCACTAACAACAAATATCCCTTTTATAATGGTCACCAATGCTTGCTCGTCTGGTTCCAGAAATTTTTATTTTTAAAGAAAAAAGGGGCAAAAAGCCTACCGGTTCTTTTTCCTTTCTTTTTCCTAAATGGAAAGACAACTTTTGGTGGCCTAGTTAAACGGATTTCCTTCCCTCCCACAGGTCATTCCACACTTGGAGCGATTGACATTGACGAGGGAGGATATTGTGATGATGCAGCAAGATTACGTCTTTGGCAATCTCATAGATCTGGCTTTGGCATGCTACCATAATGAAAATGATGTTTTTCCCTCCAACTTCCTTCTTCACAGATTCCCCAATCTAGAAACTCTTGCTTTGGTTTGTAGTTCCTTCGAGGAAGTATTTCCAGAAGATGCGTCTGGACATGGGGGAGTGACTCCCTGTGGAGGACTTACTGACGTGGAAAAACCTCTCCAGGCACTTGGAAATTTGAAGCAAGTTGAGCTGATGAACCTGTGGTCCCTGAGGCGAGTATGGAAAGATGGCTCCTTGATGGCTGAAATCCTTAAACAAATTGAAATTATGTTCGTTTCGGATTGCCCGAGTTTATCAATAGTATTTCCATCCCCGAATTCATTCGAGAGATTGACGCAATTAGAAGTAAAGGATTGCACTGGTTTAGTTCATATGGGGATTTGTTCAGCAGTGACAAGTCTGGTGCAACTTACTTGGCTAAACCTAAGCAATTGTGATGCAATGGAAGACGTGATAACAGATGATGGAAATGGAGCAGAGGAGATCTCTTTCCCCAAGCTACAAGAGCTGATACTTAACGGTTTACCAAGCCTTGAGAGCTTCTCCTCCTCAAGTCGTGCCTTCATATTTCCATCATTGGATCGTTTCATCATCACGCAGTGCCCCAAGATGAATATATTCTGCAAGGGTGCATCGAGGACACCAAAACTAGAGAAAATACTCCTCTCCGATAGGGATGATGAAGGGCATTGGGAGGGTGACCTTAATACCACCATCCGAACCTTACCAGCTTGAAACGGTCCACTCCGAATTCAGTAAGGCGGGTAAATTCATGTGCCTAATCATGTCTGCTTGAACTCGATGACAAAAGGAAGAAATTTGCATTCTTCGAGTTCTATATTGGCTCATATGAAGTCGGTCTTTCTTAAAATAATGTTTGATTGGGTTTTAAATGAATTGAACACGATTCGAAAATTAGGGACTTTTGGACACTTACTCACGAATGCATTCTGGCCGTTTGATGAATTGCTTAGCATAACCTGTGCCGATGTTGCTTCGAAGATTGTAAGGTTGTGTTATATAAGGCTGTGTGCTTGCCCACTTCTATGGTTAATCTTGGGGAGTCTCAGTAGTTAGCCATTGTCTTACTAAGAATGTTTGTTTCTTTTAGGTGTCATGCTTGCTACGATCAAAGCGGTTGCTTTTATTTACCAGAAAGTGTCTCCTGTAGTAAGATGTTGAAGGAAGCTTTTTGCAACCTGTGCGCTAATAGTGTTCCAGTGCATGGTGCCGACATGGTATTCACAGTGGGCAGGCGCTTCATTGAATATCTTGTTCTTTCTCTAGTTTGGGATGTCCTCTCTATGTCATTTCTTGGATAGTGGTACTGGTGCAGCATAATGGTTGAGCAAATAATCAATTGAAATCCTGTATCGAACTATTTAGAGATTTTGTATGAGTGCTGGCTTTTTGGTGACCCCATTTAGTAGGTAAGACTTAATCTTTTGTTAAAGGTTTTGATAGGGTATTAGATGCAGAGTCTCCTGGGTCTTCATGTACTAACATAGTGCCGAGGTTGACTACTCAAACAATAGGATTGGGAGAGTGACTTGTACACACGGAAACTTTGTCACAAAATCAAGCAGAAATTTCAATTCTATGCCAGTTCGGGAAAATGGCCATAGCTTTGTCGATACTGATCGAATTGACCTGATTCCAATGCCAAAAAAATGAAGATTAATGGATCTACAACTTTTATGTTTTGACTTTTCTCAAATAAGCACTGTAGAGTTGTCAATTTAGGAACAAAGTAGACAGTGAAGACTAGTTAGGATGCGGAAAAAGGATAGGAACTTTAGTGATTGTTCTTCTAGGCCTCTAAGGAAGTTGAAATAGCATCAATTCTTCTAGATTGATGGTTGCAACTCTTCAAGGATGAAGACTCTAAAATCTCCGACTCTTCAAGGACGGAGTAAAAACTCTTCTAGATTTTCAAGGGGTACAAACTTTTCGAGGTTCAAGAGAATTGCACTAAGCAAATTTCATCAATCAAATTCAGTCTTCATTTTACATAAGCTTGATGGCCTTTTATAGCAAAACAAAAGAAAAGCGAAAGTCTAAAGTCAAATCTAGAAACTGGAAATTATTAAAGCACATAGAAACTAGAAGCTATTAAAGTACAATATTCCAATGCTTGTGGCTATCTCGAGAAGTCTTGTTGCAAACCTCCAATGTATGGGTAATGACAATGCCTTTATGACAAAGTCAAAGATGAGATTGTTCACTTATCGATGAGGTTCTTCAATTGCCAATGAGGTCTATCGATGCTAGGCTTATTGATGAGAGTGTCATCAAGCTTGAATATGTGCTGACCTTCTTGGTTGAGTGAGTTGGTCTTGAATATGGGCAACATCATTCCCCTCTTTTTAAAAATAATTCGTCCTCGAATTTGAATCACCATCATTAGAAGAATCACCCATATAAGGTGTCAAATGCTTAACATCAAACACATCATGTATCTTCATATGAGAAGGCAACTTTAGTTGGTATACATTAGGATTGATGCACTCAAGAACTTCAAGTGGACCAAGCTTTCAATCACTAAGCTTGTTGTAGCTTCCAATGGGATGATGCTCCGGTGGCAAATAAGCCCAAACAAAGTCTCCCGATTCAAAGATGATTTTACGCCAACGTTTATCGACATCCTTTTTATAGGACTCAATTTACTCTCCAACCTTTGGCGCACATCTTCATGAACTATCCTCATTTGAGAAACAATATCATCCACCTTATCGATTGATTTTTCAACAAAAGGAATAGGTGCAAGATCAAGAGCTGTCTTCGGTTGACGTCCATATACAATCGCAAAGAGACTGTATCTAGTGGTACAGTTCACCGAACAATTATATGCGAATTCTCCAAGTGACAACTGTGTCTCCCAAGAGCAGGGATTATCATCAATCAAGGTTCTCAATAGATTTCCCAATGACCGATTGACAACTTTAGTTTGTCCATCTGTTTGGAGATGAAACACAGTACTATATCATTGCTTAGTACCAATGTTCTTCCATAATTGATGCCAAAAGTGACTAAGAAACTTGGTGTCCCTATCAGAAGTAATAGTCTTAGGAATGCCATGCAATTTGTAGATTTCTTTGAAGAATAACTCAGCAATCCATGAGGCATCTATTGTTTTGCGACAAGGAATGAAGTGTGCCATTTTTGAAAATCTATCGACAATCACAAAGATTGAATCCATACCTCTAAGTGTACACGATAGTCCAAGGACAAAGTCCATAGAGATATCTTCCCAAGGGGCTTAAGGTATCGGCAAAGGCAAATAAAGACCAACATTAGTAGCTTGTCCCTTTTCTACTTGGCAACGTCGACACCTCATCACATGTCGATATACATCTTATTTCATATGGGGCCAAAAATATTTGGCTAAAACAAGTTGCATAATCTTATCACATCCAAAAGGTCCATCATGGTGAATTTCATCGGTCCCTTTGTCGAAGAGAGCAATCCAGCACACAGACGATTTCTTTTGAAAAGGAAGCTATTACATAAAGTAAAATCAGCAAATTTCTTGTCTTGTGCATTTAAAATGATATTGGAAAAATAAGGATCTTCTTGATACAACTGCTCCTTCGTGGCACCCTTTTCATCTTTCATTGTAAGCAAAATAAGGGATGTGAAAATCCTAATCAAAAGAGTCTTGAGAGGTTCCTTATTAGGTGCCAAAGTAATTTTCTTTCCTCCACACACAAAAGAATATGTATTGTGGTAACCATCATGGATAGTCCTTCTATCAAATTGCCACGATCGACCAAGAATAATTTGATTAGCATCCATGGAAGGAATATCGCAACATATCTTATCAAAATAGATAGAGCAAAAGGAAAAATTGACAAGGCATCGTTTGGATACGGTTACCTCAGTACCTTTCTTCAACCACGACATTTTGTAAGGCGTTGGGTGCGCTTTCAACTACAATTTCAACTTGCTTGCCGCCACGTCAGAAATCACATTTTCATAACAACCATAGTCAATAATTAATTGACATACCTTCCCTAAAATGGTGCAGATTGAATGAAAAATATTGGTATGTAGCCACCTATCTCCGGTGTCATCTTTAGGAGTGAGGAAAATTTTTCTCACCATGAGAAGCTTGTTGGAATCAGTATGTATTATTTGTTTGTCATCCGCAACAACTTCATCATCTTTCGATTCTTTATCAAGTGGCTCCTTCGAGTTCTCATCAAATTCATTATCCACCAAGAAAGCTTTATTGGCCAATCAGTTCATATTGATTCGACAATTACTATCACGATGACATATCTCCCTGTAAGAATAACAACCCATACCGGTTGTAGTCGGTTGTTTTGAAATGATGGGTTGAGAAGAAAGCTTATTAGTAGATTGTTTTGTAGCTTTAGGAACTTTGGCGGTGCCGGAGGTACTCCTGGTTGCCTGACTTGGCAAGGTAGAGGGTTGTTGCCTACTAGAAAGAGAACGCTCCACTTTGAGTGCCCGTTGATGTGCATCTCCTAAGTTCCAAATGTTAAGAACTTCTAATGCATCTTGGTTATGAAGTTGAAGACCATTCAAATACTTGTTTACAAGCATCTCTTCCAGGTCTTGAATGCTGCTGTGAATCACCAACTCATTGAATTCATTGATGTATTGGTCTACCGTTCGCGTACCTCATCTCATATTTTGGTACCTTTGGTAGAGCTCTCTCTTGTATCCTTTGGAAAGGAAATACTTTCGAATCTTGTCCTCCATTTTTCTCCCTGAAGTGATTGGAGCCTTGCCAATAGATTGGTGAGTCTGCTTCTCGCGTCTCTACCAATCTATGGCCTTGCCTTGGAATCACATATCAATGATGCCAACTCAGTGATCATTCGAGATATTCCTATGCTAAAAAATTTCATTCACAAGTATCAACCAATCGACAATTTCATCAGCAAAATCGGTACGTGAAAATTATGAAATGTCTCTCTTGTTTTCCTTTTCTCAATCCGGTTCACGAACTTCTTATGCCTGATATGGAGCATTCCTCCTTCAAGGAAAAGATTGAACACTTTCTGAAGAGAAGAATCACCATTGGATTCTCTAGTTCTGAAATGGGCCGGAGGACTGCTTGCTTCAGTCCTCAGACGCTGAACTTATCGGGTCAAATCATTGGTTTGTTGTTTCATATACTACTACAAGTTCTTAGTAAGTATGTGCACTTCGTTTAATGGAATAGTTTTGCCATCTCGACGTCATTTTCTGTGGAAACTACTACCGATTTCTATAAAGAATGATGAAGGCATAACGTCTAAACTTTTGCTTAATACGTCAAACATAATTCCAATTGGTTGTTTAGGATTGAAAAGGAGGAGCAAAGCAGAGAAGTACGGAATCATCTTGAAGAAGATAATAGGGGGCAAGAATAGTAAAAGTATCAAAACTTGTGTACGACGCTCATTTTAGTGCCAAAAGTTTTTGCCAGCTCACTTAAGTGCCAAATTGAAGGAAAAACGATCACTTAAGTGCCAACGGCGAGAAATTTCGATTAAATTAATACGTGACTTTTATAATTAAAATTTTAATTTGAGTTGATTTTTTTTAAAAATCAGTCTACATGGCATTTCCATATGTATATTTCGATTTTTTAAATATTTCTTTTGATTTTTTTTCTTTTCTTTCTTCTTCTTCTTCAACCTTTGGCCGGTGATCGGTGAAAAAAAGAAAAAAATCAGAAAAGAAATATTGAAAAAATTGAAAAATATTAAAATATTATTAAATAATGTCCTCGTCAGCGCCGACGTGCCACGTAGGACTGAGAAATTAATAAAATATGGCCACGTCATATTTCCGGCGATCCAAATCGGAGTTGACACTTAAGTGATCATTTTTTTTAAAAGTAGCATTTAAGTAATTCGAAAAAAACTTTTGGCACTAAAGTGAGCGCCGTACACAAGTTTTGGCACTTCTAGTATTGTTCCCCCAGATAATAGCTAGTGGTCGAGGCTTCCGGTAGGCACGTAGTTGGAGACTGATACTGTTTCTTCTCTTTCCATGAAAAACCCTTATAGGCTCGCTAGGTTCTATGTTGAAGCTCGGCTATTAATTGACCTTCGTCTTTGAATTCTCGTACGCCTTGTCTAGATCTTCAAGATAGTCTCTTCCTGCAATAGTCCATAGACATGGAAGTGTGCCATTCAACAAAGTGCATATATAAGAGCAAATAGAGAAAATTATCAAAAAAGTCATAAATTTATTACACTTATACCAATTCAGCCATAAAATTTTCAATTTGGCCAATTTATTCCTCAACCATTTAACAATTTGTCAATGTAGTCCATCCGGTCAATTTTGGCCTGAAATTGATGATGTGGACACCGGTTGTTCTACGTGACACTGCTAATGTTTATGTGAAATTTTTTTAAAATTTTTATATTTTTCTAAAATTCTTATTAATTTTTTCCTTCTCTTTTTTTTATTGTTAAGGCTAGGCAAGGGGCCGCCGGCCACTAGGTGAGGGCTTGCATCGCTCACTCAGAGCTAGGAGAGGGCCGCGAGCCCTCACTGGCCCTGGCCTAGTGGCTAGCAAGGTTGCTAGGTCTTGGCTGGCCATAAAAAAAACAAAAGAAAAAAATTAATAAAAAATTTCAAAATTTTAAAAAAAAATTCAAAAACTTTCCATGTCAACATCGACCATGCAACGCAGGATAGTTGTCATCCACGTCATTAATTTCTAGCCAAAATTAGCCGGATGAACTACATTGGCAAACAGTTAAAACCTTTAGGACTAACTTGATATAGGAGTTTGATAATTTTTCCATGGTACATATTGTTAGGACAATGAGAACAACCTTGATAGAACTGTATCTTGAAAGACAACATCAACAGCACATTATTGTTCTGTTTTGGAGTATCTAATTCATTTGTAGAAATTCTGAATTGATGTCAAGGGTGATCGTGGAGCATACTCTAATTTAGGTTGGTCATTTCATATAAGAGTTCGTAAATACGAAGTTTTAGTAAGTTATGCAAATAAAAATTGGTATGTTCATGCACTTTAAAATTTTCAAGTCAAACTAATATTTGCACCAAAATATATAATTAGTTTCTAAAAAGATACCGGGAAAAAAAGTTATCGATCAATTTTTTTAATCAGTAGTTTTTGGCGCTTACTAGCACTTAATAAAATTTATTAGTACAGAATGAAAATATCCTTATTTTGACTACGCAACAATAAAACTTTGCTCTTAGAAATATAAAAGAAGACAAACCACAACAAACCAAAGAGTTCGGTGCTATCTAAATAGTTCCTGTTGCTCTCAGAGGGAGATTGGACTTCCACACAGTTTGCAATTTGGAGCATAAAATCTCGTTCCTTGCAAAAGAGAGCTTCCATACTTTGTATGATACTCGGTTTTGACGTACATTGATAAGTGGATTTCGAGCGTGCTCCATGATCTTTTCCCTTTCTTTATCAAAGAGCCACATTGTGACGTTGTCTTGCTGCATCTCGCTGGATCGATCCGAGTTTCAATCTTGAGATGGTTGTTTGTGCTTCACACTTGAGATGAAGAATGCAGGTTGCTCGGGCACAGGGAGGTTAACAGAATGGGCACTACTAAGAATAAGAAGAACTGTATCTATAGCAGGTCGGGCTTCATTGTCGTTCTGAATGCAGAGCAAGCCAATGTGAATACATCTGATCACTTTGTTTGCTGAGTAAGATTCACTCAGTGTCGGATCCACAATTTGCGCCATTGCTTCGATTCTCCAGTGTTCCCAAACCTAGAAATTATGTTTGTTCTGTCATTAATTTACCAAAAATTGAATGAAATTGCGGGATCAAATTGTACTCGCATAGTCTAGAAGGCCCACATAGTGATCTGATACATAAGAGTACTGATTCTTCTTGCTAGTTATGATCTCTAGCATTAGCACCCCAAAGCTGAACACGTCGGGTTTTACTGAGAATTGTCCATACATGGCGTATCCAGGAGACATGTAGCCACTGGGAATCAGTTCAAAGAGGAAGATAGTCATGATTCTCGTGAATGAGCATAGTTTGCTTAAAGATCAAGATGTTAAGGCACAATATACTATAAGCATTAGAAAATCCAATTAAAGGCCGAATCTGTTAGCATAATTATTGCAAATTATCAGGTGGGTTGTTCCTACCATGAACCAAAGTAATATGAAGTTGAACTTATAAAGTTTCGACGATTCTGTTTGTTCTTCCTTGAGTCTGCTCAGCACCAAAAATCCTTGCTGTACTAAAGTCCGAGATTTTCGGGTTCATATCCTTTCTCTCTAGTTTCTCTTTCTTTCTCTCTCTCTGGAATTTTGTCGAACAACTTCCTTATGTGGGGAATGGTTTTCCCGCCCACTTTGATCCCTTCGCCAGGGCAGTTCTGGCCTCTAATTGACTCCCCAGTCGGTTGGAGCGAATAAGGATGGATTCTCCGACCGTCCATTTCCCTTTTCATGTGCTAAAAATGAGGGCAATAGGTCGGTGAAGGGGTGGGCTGAGCTGGGTTTTTTCTTCTCCTTTTCCCATGCATGTCCCAGCCGGGTGAGGAAGAAGACTAACCTAGGTCGGGTCGGATTGGATTTGATCGACCCGGCAGATTGACCGACCCGGCAGACCCGGATTGGTCTAATTTTTACAAATTTGACCCCATTTTGACCCAAGTTCATGATTTTGATCCCAAATTTTAATTCCTTGACACTTTTTACCTTAAAATGTGGGATCAATTTGAATTTTTATCTTAATTAGACCAAAAATTCCCAAATTTACATTCGGTCCAATTGGGCTTTTGTTCAATTCAGTGTCCAAATGATCTAATTAAGCCATATTGAGGCCAAAATTGAATTACCCATGTTCAATTAACCCTAGGGAAGATATGGGTTTCAATCGAAAATTTGAAATTGAATAAGATCCCCAAATTGGGTCTTAAAATTCCTAATTTTCAATTAATTTTCGAGGCTTTTCAATTCTTTTGTCAAATTATGAAATTGAACTGACCAATATGCAATTCAAGGTCCCATAATCAATTGTTGTGAAGACTCCATTGCTAAAAAATGACTAAAAATGACTCAATTGGCTTTTTGACTCAATTTGGATGTGAAATTGCCTAATTTTGGGAAAAAACATATCCTCAATTGAAATTTTGTAAAATTAATACTGCAAGGCTGAAATTGGAATTAAAGAAGACTAATGACTATTTTTGGGAGATTTTTGGACTTCATTTGGTATTTTCTCTTGATTTTCTTCTTATTTTTACCAAAAGAAATTAAAAAAATCAAAGAAAAATTTAGAAAAATTATTTTTTTCTTAGAAATAGGTTCCTAAGCATGGCCAAGGTTCCTAATTCTAATTTTGTGAATTTTGTTTAAAATTGAAAACTTTGACAAAAAATCAAGTGTCAACAATTCTTAGCTATTGTATTTCGTACTCAAGTTTATTTTGAAAAATACCGACGCTCCTTGAAGTTGATCAAACAAGTCATCAATCCTCAATAATGAATACTTGTTCTTGATCGTCACTTGGTTGAGTTGACGGTAGTTGATGCATGATGCAATGATCTGTCTTTCTTCTTCACGAACATGACTGGCTCTCCCCAAGGGAATGCACTAGGGCGAATGAACCCTTTATCAAGCAACTCTTGCATCTACACCTTTAGTTCCTTTAGTTCTGACAATGCCATATGATAGGAGACCTTGGAAATAGGCTCCGTTCTAGGAGCTAACTCAATGACAAATTCTATCTCCCTTTCTGGGGGCAATCTAGGCAATTCCTTTTGAAAGATGTCGGCAAAATCTTGTACCACGGCGATGTCTCCTAACTTTGTTTCTTCCATGGTCATGTTCACCACAGTCGCTAAATAACTTTGACACCCTTCCTTTAGCAGTTGAGCTACTTCAAGTGACAAAATCAAAGGTATCGAAGGTTCTCCCCCGTTTCCTACAAACTCGTAGCTAGGACTGCAGAACGGGTTGAACTGGATTACCTTACTATGACAGTTTACTCTAGCTCGTTGCTTTTTGAGCTAATCCATTCCGATAGTGACGTCAAAGTGATATATAGCCAAAATAGCTAAGTCTATGATTTCTTTCCGACCACTTATAACTATTTCATAACCTTGACAGCCTAAGATAGACAGCACCTTGTCCTTCATTGGGGTGGGAATACTAAGGATTGTTTCCAATGGTTTTGGTTCCAATCTCACTAATCTAACGAATTGTTCAGCTACAAATGAATGCGTGGCTCCCGTATTAAAGAGTATGTAAGCAGCATGTTCATGTAAGGAGACCATACCTGTGATCACATCTTGAGAGTCCTTTGCTTTCTCTTTGGTCACAGCTTATACTCTTCTTTGTGCTAGGGGTCGATTGAGGTTGTTTTGCGATGGGATTTCGGATTTTTGTCCCACGTGCAGCGGCTGAGGTTGCATCCCTATTGATTGGCATGGGTAATTTCTCACCTGATGGCCTTGTTGGCCACACACGAAACATGCTCTGATTTTGGTGGGGCACTGGCCTGTTTCATGTCGCTTTCTACAAAATTGGCATATGCTATTCGGGGAGTACACCGGCTTCCAATGGCATTCTTCTTGTTGGGAGGGATGAAGTATTTTCCCTTGGTCATTGGCCTCTTCCCGAACTGATGGTTGTCTCGGGGTAGAAGAATACCGCCATCCAGACGCGGCTACCCATTCCGACGAATCTCTCTCTATCAGTTGGGCACGCTCGTGCTGCTCGTTGTAATCCTTAAGGTTCAGGGGCACCAACTAACTTCGAATTTTTGGCTTCAAACCATCCCGATACCTCCTTGCTCTATCCACTGGATCCTCGATCATTCTGGGCGCCTATTTTGATGGTCCCGCAAACTTGGCCTCATACAAGTCGACTGACAGATGATTCTGGCAAAGTTGCAAGAATTCTGCCATCTTTTGTTCATGTGCGCACTCGAAAAAGTATTTTTCGTTAAAAGCTTCAACAAAGGCATCCTAGGTTGGGATTGTGCCTTCAAGGAAAATCCTTCCTTGGGTGGTCTGTCATCAATTACTAGCGTTACCCTGCAGTTGGTATACCGCTAGCGTTACGTTGTCTTCCTCTAAGCACCTCAGGAGTGCGAAAGCCTTCTCCAGCTCCTTGATCCATAAGGTCGTTGCCTTGAGATCACCCGTCCTAGTCAACTTCGACGGCTTCAGTTTCAGGAACTACTCAACCAGCTTGCGCATCTGTCGTCCACAATTCCCGTTTCCAACTATCGGGGCAACATTGGGAGCGACGGCAGCAGCTTGATTCTAAGCCTGCTGTCCCATCATATTTCCGATGATTTCCAGAGCTTGCATAATCCTATCCATTCGGCGATCCTCTGATGCCCTTCCTCTTGCACCCACTTGGCTCTGGGCTGTCCTTCTTCTAGGGGCCCTTGGTTCTGGGTTACTCATCTCACAGGGGTTCTAGGGGAAAGTTCGCTCTACAATCTCAACAAAAGGTTAGGAATCCAAAATACCCAATCAAGAAAACAATCAAACATCACAAGCACGGGGTGTTTTCCTAACTAATTATCCTAAAAATCCAACGCACCTTATCACTCTAGGTAATGACCATGCTATGATACCAAATCAACGGGGTTGTCAGGCCTGGCACCTTAACTATCGAGCCTCGGGCATACGACAACCGCAAGGTCATTGAAATACGACGTCCTATGAGGCGTCACCAACCCAACACTTTGGTTAACACATGCGGAAGCAAATTCATACTCTCCCAACCAACAACACAAAAGAAAAATAGCATAGAAAACACATACACAAAAGCATGCTTCAAACATATATATATACATATATATACATATATATATTTATATTTATATATATGCACGGACGACCCACATCGGAAGTAAGGATAATTACACGTCTACTACACGGGCCCTTTTTCCAATTACATCACAAAAAGGAGAGAGCGTCAGGTTCTACTTAGCTCCTCTATCTATGAGGGCTAACTCAAAAAGAACATGGCTTCCTCCACGTTCGGGCATACCATGGCTCCTCTTCAGGGTCGTAGTTCGGATCCGATTCCGAATTACTGACAACACCGTCAAGGACATTTGACACCGTAGGGTCCCACGGAATTATGCTTGGCACACCTGGCAGTCTGTCAAAGCCCTGGAGAGGTCCTAAAGCTCTCCCCCGAACCAAACATACCATACTTTAAAATGATGAGGAATTAAGTTAGTAAGCCCTTCATTGACCCAAATGATCGTTATGTACTCCTCGTACACTATATCCGTCCCCAATACTACATACTCGACCACCTCTACGTCTTGGTCTATCGGGATACCAAAACGTACAATCCGAGTATCCATGCTAAGGGCCTGAAAAGGGTTAAGCAACAACACATGAGTAAAACTCAATAAGTAGAACCTCTAAATCTCGTATAGGAGGATACCTCGCCTCGGAAATATGAACAGTAACCTCAACCTCTTGGCATGCCGTAACGCAATTAAAAAATCACACGTGAATTCTTACCTCCCGTCGGCACACAAAATTGACACGAATAATCACATGCGAAACTCGCTTCTAATTGACATGCAACAAATATACATAATAATCAAGAACACTTCAGATCACATATTCATGCACAGTGCACCCACACGTGTTCCGATTATTACGATCGCTCACGGCCACGATTAATACTCACATCGATGATCTTTCGGCGTAACCGGGTATCGTCCCGCCCTATCAGGCACGGCTACGTCTTGACCTTGCTCGAAGACAACATTCAATTAAGAGCTTTGTTCCGAAATCCATCAGCGAATGGCAACCAAAATCCATCGAGCATCGTCCCTCGCAATCATATGGGTACGAAATCATTTATGTGATTATGCAAACACATCAAGCACTCAAGCCACTTATTATCTTTCACTTAAACCAATGAAATAGTGTTTAGTGCTTGCATGGTTAAACATCTAAAATCCCACACACATAAAAATGCACCAAAGTAATCACATGTGAACAACTGCAAACCTTCTGCATGCGAAATCACACATACTTCACTTACAAACCTTCCTTGTAAAGATGGACACACGCAAGATGATATACAATGTCGGTTTTTCATAAACTCCTAACTACGTGACAACATGCGACTTTTATTACAACGAACAATCAAAAGAACACGTATACTCCACTTGATCCTTATAACATATACGTGCATCAAGGAAACATATAAATCCACTCAGCAATCAATAATGAGGACGAGAATAGCGGAAGCAATTCATGAGCAAATCATACAAAATTGCTATACGGGCTCCCTCTTCCTAAAACAAGCAAAATAAGGCAAGACAAGCATTAGCATCATCCAACAATAGTTCCAATTAACCTTCCATACCTACATAATCCATCCATAATAATCCCTAGCCAAGGATAGCCACACATATGATGGAATAAGCTCAAACAAGACTAAACTTAAGTCCAAAATGCATAGAATAATGTCTTATCCACGAATTAGAAGAACCACTTACGAAACTGGTTGGACTACGGTCAATGACAAACAAACGGTGACGGTGAGGACTAGGACGGCTCGGCGGGGCAGGACGGCGATGAGCGGTGGCATGGTGTGGATGAATGGCGGTGGATGGCGGTGAGTGGCGCAGTGGTGGTCGGCGAACGGCGAGAAGAGGGCGTGGGAGGAAGAGAGAGGGAGAGAAAGCGAGAGAGAGGTTCAACAATGGGGGGTGACCGAAGGTGAGAGGGAGAGAATGAAAGAAATGAGAGTGAATGAGAAGATCAGAGAGAAATTGAAGAGTATTCCCCCTTAAGTCTCTTGCTAAGGAGAGAGAAGCCAATAATTCACTTTGCACTCAATGGCTTTAAGTTTAGGCTAGCCTAGCCTTCCCTTAAAACCCACTTAACAAAGTGAGTGGAAAGCTAAAAAGCCATCTTAAAATATCTCCATCAAGTCTCATAAATGCAAGATAAAGAGCACATGCTTCAAATAGGAAACCAACTAGTTTCTTGTCTTTACCCCCCTAAAGTGTTGCCCAACCCCAACTTGCAAGACAAACAATCTTGTCTTTTCTCAATCAATGCTTCTAGAAGGTGCATTAAATGCTAAAACACTATTAATGCACATGGCATATTAATGTGCAACCTTTTAAAAATCACCAAAGGCCCAAAATGTGGGTAAGAAGGATTTTACCCTCTTGATTGGCGCTTAAACAAGGCCAAATAAGTCTAATGACACTTAATTAATCGTCATCGGATTGAGGATATCATAGCTCGAGCTCAGCCGAGGCCTTCGAGCTCGAGCTCGCCTGAGGCCTTCGAGCTCGAGCTTGCCTGTGGCCATCGCTGGGCGAGCCTCTAGCTCAGTGGTGGCCGTTGTTGGCCAGTCGCGGCGGAGGAAGGAAGAAAAAGAAAAGCAAAGAAAAGAAAAAAAGAAAAAAGAAAATTAAAAATAAAAAAATTCCAATTTTTTTCAAGAAAAGAAAAGAAAAAATAAAAAAGAGAAAAATATAATAAAAAATTCGATTTTCTTAAAAAAATATTAAGAAATTCGATTTTTTTTTGCCTGAAATAGAGTGATGAGATTGAAATTATTTTCCAAAATATCCAAACATTAGAAAACGATTTCAATTGTGTATCACAAAACAAAGGAAAACAAGCATTTTCTTGGAAAATGATTTTCTAGAAAATATTTTCCTTTATCATTAAGTTTTCCGCAAAACAAATGCACCCTTATTTTAGGTACTTCTACATAGCAACATAATCCAAAAAAATTATCATGTGGCTGTTGTTTGAGAAATTCTTACTTATGCAAAAATATATCGAATATGTAATACAAACAATATATGAAAAACTTGGCGTGTGTAAATATAAAGAGACTGTAGAGGAGACATGCTCAGGTTTGGCCAAATCGGTGCCTACTCAACTTCACGAGACCATTTGGGAGTTATGCTTGTTCCATTATATTTTAAATCTCAATGGAGTCAATACTCATCTACAGACAATGTTGATTATTTTACAAACAATTTCTCTCACAAGAACTTGATTTGAAAGTGAATACAAGTGAGATTTTGCAAGCATTTTCATGCACACATGTCCAAGACAATAGGCCACCTTATTTATAGGAAAAAAAAAAAAACTCAATCCCGACTTGTCCCAATCAGGGAGTGGCAGTCTCCGATCCATCATTACCACTTCACCCTTGAAGATACGAGTGAGGAATATCCCATATGGTAAGTCCTTTCCTTTTGAAACGGTGCATTTAACCATAGCATCAAGTATTAAGTCGCTCAGAGATTACCTCAAACCCGAGAAATATATCAACTTAAGGTCCTC
This sequence comes from Syzygium malaccense, assembly GCA_031216405.1. Lineage (NCBI taxonomy): Eukaryota > Viridiplantae > Streptophyta > Magnoliopsida > Myrtales > Myrtaceae > Syzygium > Syzygium malaccense. The sequence continues at coordinate 2,694,254 of CM062256.1, read as the reverse complement.
AGATACATTAGTTCAATGTCCAGAAATGGGGAGCAAGAATATCAACAATTGTACGAAGAATACGTATAATGACATCCAAATGTCGAACATTAAGATCATGAACTAATCGCCTCACTTTTTTTCAATAAGTATATCATTTTTTATAGTCATGTAGGTATCAACCACAGTTAATATCCTTAAATCATCATGAGGATCTGAAAGAAAGCAAGATCGAAGACAAGGAGAGATAGCTTTGGGAGAAAATTCAATGTATATTTTCTCTATATTGCTCGATACACGATGTACACATTTATAATACAATGCATAAATGAACAAAGGAAATAAAATATTCTACAAATCAAATCCAATCCCACTTGATCTTTGCATATCATTCCAAACGATATTGCATATCAATCCAAATGATATCGCATATCTTCCAACACTCCCCCTCAAGCTGGTGGCTTATAGATATCCAAGACACTTAGCTTGCTCAGTAGATATGCGTGCCATTTCTGACAGAGGGGTTTGGTGAAAACATCCGCGGGTTGTTCTGTAGTCCCTACTCCTCTTGTTTCAATTACCCCATCTTGAATCTTCTCCTGTGTGAAGTGACAATCTACTTCTATGTTTTTCGTTCTCTCATGCACCATAGGATTAGCTACAAGCTTGAGAGCGGCATCATTGTCACAAAATAGTTTGGTTAGGCCCTTAATTTGTACCCCAAGATCTTGTAGTAAGCCTAGCAGCCATACTATCTCGCAAGTAGTTTTTGCTATTACCCGATATTCTGCTTCTGCTAAAGACAGTGAGACAGTCGGCTTTTTTTTTGTCTTCCATGAGAGCAACAAGTCTCCTAGCTTAATGCAAAAGCCTGTGATAGATCTTTTGCTCATTGGACAGGTCGCATAATCTGCATCATAATAAGCCGTCATTTCCATATTGCACTTTCTAGAAAGAAGTATTCCAAGTCCTGGGCATTTCTTTAAGTACTTGACAATGTTTAGTGCAGCATTCATGTGAGATTGTTTTGGTTTGTGCATAAATTGGCTGAGCGTCTGTACCACATAACATATGTCTGGCCTAGTCATGGTCAACTATATGAGCTTCCCAACAAATTTCTGGTAGCCTGCTGGATCTTTGAGTATGTGATCATCTTCTTGAGAAGAACCCTCACCATATTCCGTCGTGGCCAGCTTGATATTTTGTTCGATTGGAACAATAGCTGGCTTGCATCTTGACAGACCTACTTCTGATATAATTTCCAACACAAGTTTTCGTTGACTGAGGGAAATTCCTTGATCGGATCAGGCAATTTCAATTTCCAGAAAATACTTGGGTGATCCCGAGTCCTTTATATGGAATGTGGAATGCAGGTACTGTTTGAAGCTCTTTATGGCATTTTCATCATTGCCCATAGTGAGTATATCATCAACATAAATCATTAAATAAATGGATGACATACCTTTTGTCTATGTAAAAAGGGCATAGTCAAAACAGGATTGAATCCTGCAGCTGTGAGTGCATTCGCAAATTTGGCATACCATTGCTGGGAAGCTTGTTTAAGACCATATAGGGATTTACAGAGATGACATATTTTATCCTCCCCCTGTCGCCGAAAGCCCTGAGGAACCTCCATATAAATCTTCTCATCCAAATCACCATGAAGGAAAGCATTATGGACATTCATTTGGTGTAAAGTCCAGTTTTGGAAGGCCACAACCGACATGAAAGATCGGACAATGACATCTTTGGTTACTGGGGAGAATGTCTCATGGTAATCAAAACCTTCCCGTTGTGTAAAACCCTTAGCCACCAAATGAGCCTTGTACCGTTCAATGGATTCGTCTGATCGATACTTGATCTTGTACACCCATTTGTACCCAGTCGGCTTCTGATGAGGGGGCAGTGGCACAAGCTCCCATGTGTTATTCTCAATCAAGGCTTGCAACTCAGCTGCCATAGCCTTTTGCCATCGTGGATCAGTGGAGGCTTCATCATAGTTGGAAGGTTCCCGAGCTTCAAATATTCGGCTAATACAACATCTATGTTCCGACGAGAGTTTATTGAATGAAACATAGGCTGAGATGGGATATCGAATACCTGGTGAATTGTGAGTAGCACAGACATAATCTTTAGTCCACGTGGGTGGACGTGTGATTCTCTCGGAACGTCGTGGAGGGTCTCTTAGTGGTGAGGGTAAAGTTTCCTCCATAACATGTGATAATACTTCGGCATATGGAAGATCTTCAATGGACGCATCGTCTTCACTGGTTCCAATGTTGTTGACAGAGAAGCATCGTCAGTAGGAATTATGTCAGGTATTGGAGAACCTTGAATAGTCGGAACATAGGTGGGATCCCTTAATCCTTCTTCTTTAGTGGGAAAAATACGAGGAGCGTTTTTTACCCCTACATCTTCCTTTGAGGAGTCACCTTCAAAAGGAAAACTATTTTCGTGAAATATGACATCCCTGCTGATGAAAAATTCTCCTATGGATGGGTCAAAAAGACGATAACCCTTTTGTAGATTCGGGTATCCCATGAATATACATCGTCGAGCACGGGGACCCATCTTTTCCCGAGGGCCCATAGAAGTTGCATAACATAAGCATCCAAAAATTCGCAAATGGTCTAGATCTAGCCTTTTTTCAAATAGTAGCTCGAATGGCGACTATCCGTTGAGTACCTTTGACGGCATCCGATTAATCACGTAGGCCGCCATTATCACGTAATCTCCCCAAAAAATTTTCGGGATAGAACCTTGAAACTTTAACGCCCGTGCTACCTCCAAGAGATGGCGGTGTTTTCTTTCAACCACCCCATTTTATTGCGGGGTGTAAATACATGAGCTTTCATGTAAAATTCCATGAGATGAGAAAAAATTGTTGCACTCACGGTTGAAGAATTCCTTCCATTTTCTGTTCGGATGCGTCGAATAGATTTTCCGAATTGTGTCTTTGATAAGGAAATGAATGTCTTCAAGTTATGGAAAACTTGAGCTTTAGATTCTATAAGGAAAATCCATGTAGCACTGGAATAATCATCCACAATGGTGAGAAAGAATCGAGATCAATCATGGTTTGGTGTGTGATATGGCCCCCACAAATCAATGTGAATTAAAGAAAAAATATCGGTAGCATGACTCTTGCTAAGAGAAAAAGGTATACGAGATTGTTTTGCAGGTGGGCAATTATGACACTGAGGATAAGGAAATAAGGCACTATGCCCCATTTGAGAATGCACAAGGAAATTTTTATCATTAGCTGTCGAATTACACAATGATTGTTTATTGAAAGGAATGCATGATAAATCAAAATTTCTGGCAAAGCTGGTCCAAAAATATAATCCTTCAGGGAGATTACTCAAGCCCATCAGTCTGCCAGTCGAAAAGGCCCGAAAGAAACAAGTATCAGAATCGAAAAAAATTCGATAGGAATTTTCTTCACAGGCTTTAGATATAGATATGAGGTTGAACTAGAAGTGTGGGACATAAACGACATTTCTGAGTGTGATTTGAGAACTAAGATTTACTGTCCCTGTCGTAGTGACATGAGTAACATTCCCATTCGGCAATTTCACAGAGATAGGAATACTTAATTTTCTATGAATAATGGAGAATAATCCCTTATCGCAGATAATATGGTCACTTGCCCTTGAGTCAATTATCCAAGTATTTCTGGAAATAGAATTTATCAGGCAATGAGTAATACCTGAAAAACTACTTCCCTTGTTGGAAGTGTCTAATTTTTGTAATGCCTGCATAATTTGTTGATATTGTCCATATGTAATGGGCTGATTATTATTTGGACCAGTGAATTGATAAGCTGCAACCGGGGATTCTTTTCTTTTCTTTCCTTTTTCCCGGGTTTACCATGCAATTTGCAACGGTTGTCGATTGTGTGATGGGGTCGCCTGCAATATTCACAAAATTTTTTTCCTTTTAAATTCTGCCTGAAATATTTTTGTGCACCTGAAAAACTAGGGCCGTTGGATGTCTTTGGATGGTTTTGCTACCCACCGTCCGATTCCATTAAGGAATCAGTGCCTTTCCAGCCATCAGATCGCGAATTGCGATCTCCACCGTCCATCCCACTTTCTTTAATTTGCTACAGATCATTGCCCACAAACCCTCACCGCTCCTTCTCTTGGTCTAGGGTTTTGGAACTCGATTCACGATGCTCACCGCGGGTTGTGAGGCGATGCTTTCCGCTCTCCTTGCATGCTCCGGCGAGGCGAGTCGTTGGCTCTTTTCCTGTACCGCCAGCTGAAAGATACGTCCAAGCGGCGGCACCAGGTCCATGGCAAGGATTTGCGATCTAAAGGTAAGGTAAGATTTATTCAAAATCAGAAGGAATCGTGTGACTTTTTCCCTGTCTTTTATTGCCCTATACTATTGTAATGTGGTTTCGAGCCCCTCGAGCTTTTCCTCGACTGATTCTAGCTCGCTCCAGAGAGCCGACAGTTTGTTGAAGCATGCGGTTATGCTCATATTCCCTTGTTTTAGATTTGAAAGTTCCTAGGTGAGGGAAAAAATCTTCGCACGATCCAATTTCCCATACATCTCTCTTATATTATCCCACATGTTTTTTGCATCTTCTGTGGGGGGAGTCTGACGGCGATTTCTGGGCTTATGCAGTTCCCAATCCACGTTCTGACAAGATGGTTGCATTTTCTCTATTGTCTCGCCATTCGCTCATCATTCAGGATTGGGACAGATCCGTCGATGAATCTATCTTTGTCTTTCGTCACAAGAGCCTGTGGGAACTCTTGTGCCTAGATCGACTAATCTCCAGATTCCATGAGATGGTGGCTAATCAGCCGCAATTCCGATTCATTGATGGCGGAGACGTAGAGAGCGTCGCCAGGCTTTAGTCGGCCAGTGACGGCCGCCATCGGATACAACAAATAACCGAGTGGCAGAATCGGGTAGGGATTTGGACCCATACCTGGATTTCCTGACCCGATCGATATCCCCGCATTGACTGGTTCGGATCCTTTAGTTGGGCTTGCTCCACTCGTGGCTGGTGGGCCGTTGTTGGGCTGGACATTCACTTGGCCCGCCCCAGGCAATGATGCATTTGGGCTTGGCCCAATGTACCATGGACTCGGTATCCATTGGTAAGGGTGGCTCCCGATTGGCTGGCCCACAATGGGTGGGCTCGGTAGGAGCTGCTTGTATTTGTCTGAGCCTGATAGGGTTGCCAAATATTGGGCTGGGCCTAGCCCCCGGAAACCACAGTTTGTGGATACAGAGTCTATGGGATTTGTGGGGTAACTCCCTCCGAGGGATGTTGATCCGTAACATCTTCTGGGGAAGACCGGTCGGAAGATGATGGTTGTTCCTAATTCATGATGAGGGTAAGTATGTAGCCTTTAGCCTTTCTTCGTTTGCTTAGAATCCGATTCCTTTGCTGGAAGGGTACCTTGTTTTTTCAGGTCCAAATTCTCGGTAGGCAATCGTTAAGGACTTGAGAAAGCTAAGTCAGGAGCGAAGACGCTTTGATACCATGAAAGAAAGCAAGATCGAAGATAAGGAGAGATGGCTTGGGAGAAAACTCAATGTATATTTTCTCTATATTGCTTGATACACGATGTACACATTTATAAAACAATGCATAAATGAATAAAGGAAATAAAATATTCTACAAATCAAATCTAATCTCACTTGATCTTTGCATATCATTTCAACGATATCACATATCAATCCAAATGATATCGCATATCTTCCAATAGGATCAATAGAGAAAATATCATCCAAGACCGATTCTTGAAGGATATTGACAGTACCATCCACATAAGACTAGACAGAATTCGTATAAATTTCCTCCATTAAAAGTAGAAACTCAATCGACCCCAACCGTTTCAACCGTCACCCTAAATGGACAATCTTTCCCGAGCGAAGAACTCGAGCTCTATCTTTCAGCCTTTTAACACACTTCTAGTACCAAATTATTGATATTTCTATCAAAAGAAGCTTGGCTTCGAAAGTACAGTTCATCGAACTCAACTTGTAGAGGAACTGACTCGACCTGCTCTTTTCTCTGTGTCGTGGTTTCCCGATTTGAGGGATTCCCCTCTTCCTAGTTCTGTAGTCGATTGGCATACTCAGAGAAAAGACAGGATTTTGGTGAAAAAAAAGTTAGGTTTTGAGTGTTTAGGATGAAATTGAATGGATTTAGGAGAAAGGTTGGATTTTGAGGAAGATTGAAGTGAAAAGGAAGTGATTTTTGGCTTTGATTTGAAGAAATCTGAAGATAAATGGAGCGGGCGATGAGCATTTGACTGAGTGAAGGTTTGAGGTGAGTGAGATTCGTGGAGAGACAAATCATGGTTTTACAAAAGCAGAATTGGCCCCTCCGGGTATCCGAACAGAGGCTTCTGTCGTCAAAATAGCAACAGTAAGTCGTTGGGATAAGCGCAATAGAAATCCTAAAACTTGTTGCGAATGCGTAATCAAGTCTTAAAACTTTCAAAAAGTGCAATCAAATTCTAAGACTTGTCAAATTTGTGCAATCAAGTGTCAACACCTGATTTTTGCCGGCAAATTGCAATTTTTCGTGAAAAGAAGAAGAAGAAGAAGAAGAGAGATATGAAAATGAAATGAATAAATAAAATATGAAAATGAAAAAGGTGGTCAAATTGCTCTAGCCCATCATCATAACTCAACAATTCAATCTAAAAAATTTGGAGTAAATTCCAAGACTCAGCAGCCCAGGAACCGGAGGTGAGCGAAGCAATTGGAGCGAGAAAGGAGCGCACGTGCCATTCGCAAAGCCAATATTTGCTCCTGAGAAGAGGGAGGAAGCTCAGAGATTGCTTTCCAGGGAATTTGTTCGCTCTCTCGTTCAGGAAGATCCTCCGCTTCTGTGCTTCCAAATTCTGTATCGCCTCCGCCGCGTCGCGCGCCACTGAGGAATTCGTCCGGCGAGCTTCTTAAAAAAATCTGTGCAGCTCAGATCATCTTTCTTGGCTGTTCTATTCCGGTGACTGGTCGCTCGTGAAATCCAGTTGAAGCTAGACCGCCGCGCTCCAGGCCTATCGCCATCAGTTCTTTTCGCCGGAGAAGAAGTCGAGCGAAAAGAGATTTCTGCTCCCTCGGTCCCTTTCTTCATTAAAGCTTTGAGACTCCGAAATGAGAATACTCTTCTGGATACTTGATTGAAGCTATGACATTGACTCCAGTCCAATCTTTGAATGCCGTAAACATTCGAATCTCCGTCGACCAAGGCGCGTCCACCTCTGGTTACTTTGAGCTTAGCCAGGTCAGAGAAATGAAACAAAGTATTGATGGAGAGCTCAGGGATTTCTTCTCGTGGAAGTATTAGCGTCTTTGCCTTTCGATCCTCATTCTTTATGTACTCTCAAGATGCTGAAGTCGCAGCCGATTGAAGCCGCTCCTGAGCTTCACTGATCGCGCTCCCTGTTCTGCTCTGTTTGCTGTTCAGAGATCTCAAAGTGCCTTGCACTCACTTAACCCTCCTTTGTCAGTTCCGATCATCATCGGTGACACGTGCAGGACTCCTTCTTGTAAGTTCAACAGCTGATCGAGACAGCAGTCGCACATCATCAAGGTAAAATTCCCGTGCTCCGTTCTCAGTTGTACTTCGCGCAAAATAGACTGCGATTCTAGTTACTGTTTGTGTGAAAATCGGCCAAGATTGAGGTTCTATTAAGGATTTGAGCTTGATCTGATGTTGTTGTGATCATCTAAAAGTGAATTGTTGATTCATTCTCGTGTATAAACTCCTTGATGGAAATTCATATCACATGTTTGATGAAATGCTCGAACCAGATCCGGATGTGTTTCTATTAAATCATTGAGCCGAAAGTCATAATACATCAACTCAACTCATTCTTGACTTATTGAAATCTCATTGTGACCCATTTAGTTGGAATACGATGCACATTTGTTATTGAATTGGTGTTATGATTCTCTTGTTGGAAATTGTGTCTTGATTTCTCTGGTTTGAGTTGAGTCTTCTATACGAGCAGAATTCTGGGTTGGAATCGTTGCTTTTATTCTCAGATTTCTCTATTATATCTCATTTTCCCTTATCCATATTCTGTATCAATCTGACGTGCCATTGCTGTGTATGTGGTGTCGCCAGCGAACGATGTTGGTGACCTCAGTCTTTGGACCGGTGATCGAGCGAGAGCTTGTCCCTAGAAATAGAAGCTCGCCTACTGGGCTTGACAAGGCCACAATCATAACTATGGACTCCCTATCCTTCTCTCTGCATTTCGTTGTCTTCATTACGTGCGTTTCTTCTTTTCTGTCCGCCATTCACATCTTTGTTATTGCTCCGTTTCAAGGCCCTGCGAGGACGAAGTCGAGGTTGTACAGCAACCGGCGAGACTCCTGCTCTTTCCGCATCCACATTGCTCTCGACTTGAAAGGTTTGAGTACGGGTATATTCATGTAAATTTGGTAAGGAAAGATCAATTCAGTACAAGTGAATCCTTTCTTTGCCTATACTCTGTTTTTTGGTTTTCCCATATCCTGAGTTAGTATTATGGTTTGATCGTATATGGAAAGCTTGAGGTTTTGAATATTTTAATTCCCAAAAAGTAGAAAAATTGTAGTAGCTGCAGTCCTTTAAGGAATTATTGATTGCTTTAGGGGAATTGATGTCTAGCGATTTGTGAAACCAAGTTTTTAGTAGGCTTTGTTTAACATTTGGCTTTCTTCAGTCCTCATACCAAAACCCATCTGGCATGTGATGAAGCTATATCACTATGATCTCTCACCTTAGCATTTTTATGGACAGAAACTCATTCGAGTAATCGAAGCGAGGGATTAAACTGAAGTTTCGATTTGATATTAATTCATAAACGGAGTGTGTGTTTCGTGTTCTGTTTTGCAACCTGGACGTTGATTCACATAGCTGATACTTGCATATACTTCATATATTGAGTGGGCAATGAATGGGTGTTAAGAATACATTTCAATTTTGAAAGAAATAGAACCATTGTCATGTTCGATCATGCTGGAATGAAATTTGGATTTGCTGACTTATCTAATCGGAGTTCAATTTCGACTTGTCGTGATGTCATTTTTGTCATGTGAACTTGTACGATGATTTAGGAGAATGTTACGGTGAACTGGCGATAATTTTTCGACAAATAACTATGTTGCTGTGCCTTGAACTTGCTGGATACGGGCTGTCATCACCATTCCTTTGCTGATCATTCTTTTTTGGGTGTGGAATTGAATTGATCTGAAGCCCATCCAAGTGTTGTTCTAATTACCTCTAAATCTGTCCTTTTCTTGGACAGAAAAGAGGGTCGTGACATGAGGAGAGAAGTGAACAACAAAGCCAAGTTCACATAATTGTCCAACTGAAATTAAATTTATAGAGAGTTTAGAAACCATAAAAGTGTTAGGTAAGGACAAGGTGGATGTGGAAATGTGTCATGTATGGCTGACTTGCATAAGAGAATTATCGGCTATGTGAATAGTAGGTGCATGTGAAGGGAATATTTTTGACTAAAACAAATTAGAATTGATGTCAAATGATTGCAGTAAGCAAAGTCAAAATACCATGAATCGGAATTACTTGAAGTGACAGACATAGCAGGAGAGATAGAGGAGCTAAAAATATCAGATTCTCGAAGAATGGAACGAAGATCCTCTACTGAGAAAGTCACCGACAATCCATTAGGAGAAGTCTCTATTAGCAGTAGGTGAACCTTGGCTTCGGAGTTGATTGTTCGGCCCGGTACGTTGCTTATATCGTAATCGATAGCAATGGGATGCCATATGACCACGTTGGCACAATGCTTACAAAATACATCCATTATATGCGCTTTCCCATGTTAAACACAATAGGTTGGACAATAAATGTGAGGAAAACAATACCCAGAGAGCAAATATGGAGAAAATAAGGCCAAATATGAACTCAGCGTGCCGAAATACCTTAGAAACCAATCACAAATCACCAAAAACTGGGCAAAAAACGATAGAACCGGTCCAAAATGCGACGGAACCGGTTCAGCTAGTATGGTCGGAACCGGTTAACGGTCCGGTCCAGTCTGAACTGGCCAACGGTCCGATTCGGTCTTACTCGGTCAACGGTTAACAATCAAAGGTGATGTGACGCTAACATGTCGGATGACGTCAGCAGAGAAGAGGTGATGTGGCGAATGACGTCAGCAAAGCAGAGATCCGTGGCGTGTGCAGGCTTGCTGGGGAGGCGCGTGTATCTCATGCACATATCCTTCTGATGGCAAGGGAGGGTGCGTCCGGTGGCTTTTGGCGGCAAGACTTCATGGACTGTCTCGGTGGTGGACTGTGAGTCTTGGGTTGGTGTTTGTTTTTCGAAAACGCAGAGCGTCCAAATCACCACGGAATAGTGGGGGTTTCGTGGGACCGAGACGCGACGGCGCGTGGTGGCGCATGTGGCGGCGTCCAGCGTCCATTGGCGACGAAATTTTAGTATTTCGCTCGACTGTGGGCAGCGAGTCTAATGATGGTGATAGTTTTTCGAAATGAGCAGCGAAAGTATGCCGAATAGCAACTAAAGACTTCCGTCTTGGCAAAAAATCGGTAGCGACATGGTCGGTGTGGCTGGCATTGTGGTGGCCACTGTGTAGCAAACTTGATAGATGCACCTCAGGTAATAATGGCGGGATAAGGACACTAGGACTACCAAAACTTTCGTACGGCGCTCACTTGAGTGTTATAACTTTTTTTTTTTCACTTGAGTACCACAACTTTATTTTGGCTCGCTTGAGTGCCACATCGGAGTAAAGTAGATCATTTGAGTGCCACTTTCGGCGAAAATAGATCACTTGAGTGCCATTTCTGGCAAATGAGCTAACGTGGATTTTTTTAATGTTATTTTATTTTATTTTATTAATTTTTCTTTATTTTTTATTTATATTTTTTTTTTCAAAGGTTGGCAAGGGTCACCGTTGACCCTCGCCGGCGGTCGCCTCGACTGCAACCCGCGAAGGCTCTCGCCAAATCCGGTGAGGTCGCCTCGCCCACAGTCGCGAATGCCCTTGGCGAGGCCATCGCGGCCTAAATGGCCGCAGGCGCGGCAGCGAGGCTCTTGCCAGATCCGGCGAGGCTACCTTACCTGCACTGGCGAAGGCTCTCACCAAATCCGACGAGGCAACCTTGCCCACGGCCGCGAAAGCCCTTGGCGAGGCCATCGCGACCTCGCTGGCGACGGGCAAGGTGGCAAAGGCCTCACCCACGACGGTGAAGGCTTTCGGCAGATCTGGCGAGGCCGCAATGGCCTCACCCAGGGCATTTGCGGCCAAGGGCATGGTGGCCCTCGCCCAATCTGGGCAGGGCCTTCACAGCCGGTGAGGGTCGCTGGTGACCCTCGTCGACATTGAAAATTTTTTTTGCAAAAATAAAAAGAATTAATAATAAAAAAATTCAAAACTTCAAAAAAATATTAAAATATTGTCCATGTTAGCTTTGGTAAAGCCACGTCAACTTCGGCGAAGCCACGTCAGATTTTCCGGCTACCAAATGGTATTTGGCACTCAAGTGATCACTTTTTCAAATTTTTGGCACTCAAATGAGCCAAAAAAAAGTTATGGCATTCAAGTGAGGGCCGTACAAAAGTTAAGGCACTCCTAGTGTCCTTATGCCTAACAATGGCTCTGATGCCTAATTGAGAATTATGAATGAAGAGAAACATAATATTCTTATCACTAACTAGTGAATAGTACACGTGCCTATTTATAAGCTTTACATAACGATTATCTAAAATAACAAATTAGGATTAATTCGAGGAAAATACATAGAATCACATAATAATATACAGAATCACAAAATATCCTAAATATGTCTCTAACATGGTTGATGCCTATTCATTATGATTTCAGTACTCTATGTTGCTGAAATTACCTTATGACTGCAAGACTCATTTATGCTGTAGAAAATACTGCTAGGACAGTCTTTGCATGCGTATGTTGCTATTTTCTTTTTCATTTGTGTGCTTCATGTGTGGCAAATCTCATCTGCCAAAATTTCTACCATAGCAACTTCAGCTCATGTTAAAACTTGCATATATACTCTTGATCAAATTTCAGGCTGTGTAAGAAATCTGAAGTAATATAGTTAAGTAGCTCATAATTACAATAAATAACTGATTCCAGGAGATTTCTGCATGTTTGCGCTTCCTTCTTCTTTTATGACCAAATTCGAGCTTGCTTAAAGTTTTGTGAACCTTGATCATTGGATTCTTGCAGAGTGATCCAATGGCAGTTGTCTACTTGAGGAAAAGAAACGGGATTCTAGAGAAACTTGGGAGGACATAAGTTATATTAAATAGTTTGGATCCCGCGAGGATTGAAAAGATTTCTTTAGCTTATCACTGTGAGACTCTTCAGCATCTGGTGTGAGTTTTCCATGTATAGCACAGTATAACTTATTCAGTCTCTGTTTTGTCTTGACTCTATTATGTAAACCAATTTGTTTGTTTGTTCTTATCTCTTGTCAGGTTTCACGTATATGATGTCGACACAAAATATCACAGCGTACCTGTACAGGTGTGTTGGTCATTTTACTAACATTGTTTCTTTTTTCTATCTTGGGTTTTTTCCCCGTCTTAACTCTTATGGGTGAAGCCATGTGCTATGCATGGCCTTTCCTGGTTATACATTAGAAATGACTCCGACTGCAATTGTATGTTCTGTCACATTTTAGAAAATCTTCCTAGAGGTATAACTCAAATATGAAAACAGAGAGACTGTTTGGAGTTATATAGAGAGTGGTCTCAGATCGCTTGCCAAGTTTCTCCAACTTATAAACTAGCTACTTTTATGGTTATGGATCAACTGAATTTTTGGTTTTGTCCTAAAGTAGGAATTACAAAGATCAAAAAGCACATCTCTTTTCTTACCTTTGATGTTCAACTGTGGCAGTACAACACTTTTACCGGGTGGATTGGCTTTAGCTGTCTTGCAGTCTACAAATTGTTACGTCCATAGAACTCTAAAAAAACAAAATGAATGCATTGGACAATCTTATGTTTGTGTAGGAATTCGAATGTTAAGTGTTATTTAAGTAATCATGACTTGCAATTAGCCTTGCAATCATGCTTATTTAGGAAATATGTACTAGTCCATTCAAGATTACTTGGGTTTCTATTTGCCTTTTTTCTATCAATGTGAAGAATAAATCTCAATAGTATCTTTGATCGGGAGGTTTCAGTGCAGACGTTAAAGCTGAAGGACCAAGAGTTTCTAGGAGAAGCTAGCTGTGTGCTGTAAGACGTGCTTACTTCTGGCTCACATTGTGATCGTGTCATTTTCCATGCACTTGGGTTCAGTGAAGTACCAGTTTAATCCATCTAGATCTTGTCCAAGCATCTTCTCCTTTCTATTTTTTGCAGATAGTCACAAAGCAAAGTCGTAGTATGACCCTGTCGCTTCATAATAAAAGTTTGCAAGTAGGCTTGAGAAACCTGGGTACTCACTGTCCGTTCTGAGGAATCTGTTGCTTCTAGGACTGCTGTCGCAATAATTTTCCACGGCTCCCAGTTGGAAAACAAAGATATGTTTTCTAATAGTGTAAACTCTCCATAGTCTCTCTTGAAAGGTCCTGTTGTTTCTTGCCATATCTTTTCATTGCTTTAGTCTCATACTCCGGTGTTCCCTTTTCTTAGGATCCTTTCCTGAGAATATCCAGAGGAGTTGAGTCTGGGGGGTCTCTTCCTATTTGCAGAACCGAAGCTATCAAGAACAACTTGAACCCTACTTGGAGCCCCTTATGTCTAAGCATGCGGCAATTCGGAAGCAAGGCAAGTTTTACACAGAGCTTGTCATCATATTGTCTGATATGTTACCGGAGGCACTAGTGGCTTGACATACTATAAGACTTGTTGCAGGAGAATCCACTAGTAATTGAGTGCTTTGACTTCGAGACTAGTGAGAACCATGCACTTATAGGGTAAATGCCCATTCTCATGCAATTTGCAGTACTTAGACTTTTTTTTATGTTAATTTGGTACTCATCACCTCCGTTTCATAATCTAAAATCTGATACTTTCGTCTACGGATTTGCAAAACATCTTTGTTTCTAGTGGTAATCACTATTCGAGGTCCAGATTGCGAAGTACTTTCTCCAACTAATTTCTCCACTCGTATGCTATTGTCAACATCATCAAGTACAATGAGAACTTTCTTGTTGCAAAGCACTTATTCAATCCCCTTCATTCCGTCATCACTATTATCACTCCTTGTTCTTGTGGGATGACTGATTTCGGATAATAACTTTTTTGCAACTTAACTAAGTCATCATCAAGAGATGACTTCGCTCGAACATCTTCAAGGAAACAACAACACTTTCCAAAATGAGATGAGAGTTTGTTGAAGACAACTTTGGCAAGAGTCATTTTACCGATACCTCCCATGCCATAAATTTTAATGAGTCGCACATCACTAGAGTTTACGTCTAATAAATTGTTTACTGCTCTTACTCATTCATCAATTCCAACTAAATGTTCAAACACCTTCCTATGTTTTGTCTTCAGCTCTTTCACATCCTTCTCAACTATCGATTTGATCAATTCGCCGTGGCTGCCACAATGCAAAACCATTTTAGTGAGCGAAAAATATGAAATCACAATTACCTAGCCAGAAGTGAAGTTATTTAAGCATCGGATAAACTACACAATAATCGAATAAATAATGAGAGCTTAACGATCTAGAAGTGATCTTCTAAGTGTCCATATGCAACGTTTAACACGAGATTAGCAATACTAGGATTATTTTATATAAAATTCTGCGCAAAACACATGTATAATATTTATGTATTTGAAATTGACATCTTACGATTTATGTTCGAACGAGGACTACTAAAGTTGAACCTCGTGTATTCAAGAGAAGAATTGTTTTAACATATTGGAAGCTCAAAAGATTACATAGGAATGTGCATGGCATTTCACTATCCCATTCAATTTCCTGCCACTGCCCACAATCAAACATTGTTTTAGCTAACTAGCTGTTAATATCATTATTGGCCCATTATATACGATGACCTTGTTACTTGTTGAGCAGTTTCACGTTTTTTGACAAACGTGGCATAGGCTCATCATATAGTCTTACCATACTTTGATTACTACAAATATTCCCTCCTCAATCCCATTAGAATTTTTACATCTATGATTAAGCGTAAAGAAAAGTTGGAGAAATAAGCATCTTTAAGGCAGCTAACTTACCCATTGTTCTTCTTCACTTCCCACCCCTTTATGGCACCAACCTCCATGAGAGCCTCTCTCCATGCATCTACTTGCTCATTGCTAAACTTCTTTTCGAGCTCCAAATTCAATATGGCATCGCGACACAACGGAGTTTTGAGCTTAACATCATCGGGTTCCACGTCGAAGAAAATAGGCAGGATCTCTTTATTATCTTCCGATTTGGAGGTGTTTGCCACAATTTGCGTGAGTTCGCGGAGGCACCATTGGCTCGAAGCATAAGTCCAAAAGAATACAGGTATATAGATCTTGGAGTTGTCGATGGCTTGCCGAAGCGATTCATTGATCTTTTCACCAACATGGAGCTCTTTGTTGTCTCGGAAGACGCGGATTCCAGCATCAGTCAAGCTATGAAAGAGGACGTCGGTGAATCCCTCCCGAGTGTCAGGTCCTCTGAAGCTCAAGAACACTTGGTACTTGCTTCCTGATGACGTTCCTGCATCTGAGCTTGCCATAGGAGTAGTTTGCTCAGCTCAGCGGATCTAAATCTCTCTCTTTCTCTCAGCTTAGCGAATCCACGATGAATGAGGGGTGTGTTGCTGTTGAATGAGAGCAGCTGAGATGAAAAAAATGTTTGGTGAGAAGGAGAGAAGCGTGGAATAGATATTTAGTAAAAGGGTATTCCACGCAAAAGACCAGCTCAATTTCTGCCAGTCTGTCCTTCCTCACTGATTATTATTTTCACTTCCACTGGGAAAATGATAAGCTGACGGAGTGACGGTGCCGTCTGCACCACATATTTTCCTAAGGAAACCGGACTACTTGCAAGTTCGGTCTCCTTGGGATATCAAGAGAGTCCCCACTCCCCACGTCTGACTTTATCTCTTACTCTGCACTGCCCTGCCCTGCTCCCGCTATTCTCTCTCTCTTCTCTCAATGGAAATGAAAGAAATAAATGAATGAAAAACTGAAAATATAAAGCAGAGATTTCAAGTCAGTTGCAACTTCGGAGTGCCAAATGAAACTATTTTTATCGACCAAGAAGAAGAAATACGCTCCCCTCACCTTTTTGATTTCAATCACGCCAACAAACTCAGGAAGAAAAAAAACACGGCTTCTTTCATTCTTGATCTCCCACCTCAAAAATCGTACTCAAATAGACTTCGTATGATCTCAGAATTTACAGAGAAAGAAAAATCATATGTATTTCACCCGGCTTGAACAGCTCGAGAAGGATTCAGAAAAAGAACAGTAAAAATTAAGGAAAAAATGAACGCTGGCCAATCATTTCCTCAAGCCGAGACCGAGTAATCGAGGATCCAGGCGACATGATGCCGTGCACGGCGAGGGCATCGGAGAAGAAGAGGTCGGGCTCGAGGAGAGGGCAGCCGTTGAGGTTGAAGAGCTTGAGTTGTGGGCAGGCGGGGTCGGCGGGCGAGAGCTGGTGCTGAAGAGCTTGAGTTGCGAGAAGACGAGGAATGTGGCCACCTCAAGACGTCATGAGGAAATAATGGAGTATTTTAGCAAAGAAAAACAAAAGGAAATAAAGTACTTACAGGAAAACCAATCGAAATGCATCCCATCAAATGATTGAAACAGAAATCGCAATATTTTACGACGAAGACCATAAGATCTAATGCTATTGGTCCACGAGAAAAAAAATAAAATGGAGCATTGTAGGTAAGAAAACCAATCAAACGCTTGTCACTTTCATTAAATCAAGGGTTAAGGTAATGAAAAACCCAAACTAATATATCTATGATAAATTTATCCAAAATTATTTTTTTGATCACAAAAAATCTCAAATTGGTACACATGTGACAATTTTACCCCGAACTATTTTTTTAACCACTAAAAGCCCCACACTGGTACACTTATGATAATTTTACCTCGAAACTAATTTTTTCACCATAAAAAATTTCAAACCGGTACAATTGTGACAATTTACCCTCCGCTAGTTTCCGTTAAATTTTACTGTCGAATTGCTAAGTTTAATGACATGTGGTAGTTGACGTGTGTACCGGTTTAGGGTTTTACCCCTCTGTTTGTCACAAGTTTACCAATTTATAATTTTTCATTATATTAATCCAATTTAACGGCCACTAACGGAGGGTAAATTTGTCACAAATATACCAATTTGAGGTTTTTAGTGGTCAAAAAATTAGTTTGGGGTAAAATTGTCACAGATGTACCAGTCTGAAATTTTTTGTTGTCAAAAAATTAGTTCGGGATAAAATTATCACAAGTGTACCAATGTGAGGTTTTTTATGGTCAAAAAAGTAGTTCAAGGTAAATTTATCACATGTGTACCAGTTTGGGATTTTTTATGATCAAAAAATTAGTTCGGGATAAAATTATTACATGTGTATCAATTTGAAATTTTTCGTCGTATTAACCCTTAATTCAACGAGGCTACTTTAAAAAAACTCACAAGGGTAAGCTGATTATGGGAACAATATTTGTCGATGTAGACAGAACATGAGAAGGTAGGTACTTTAAATGAAGTCGAGGATTGCCGGTGTTAGCATCAAAGGGTTCGCACACTGTGCCAGTATTTTTTTTTTCTTTTCGTTTAATACTTAGGTTCCTTCAAGTCAACCGTCAATGTAGTCGTGGTTCTCACGTTATGTGTGCTTAGCACCCGAAGTCGCTTTACGTTATCTTGATACGTTTCCTATCGATTGATTGATGTCATCTTTTCAAAACGAAATTTAAATGGTGAGAAAAGAAGGGGCGGTTCTTATTGTAGAGTGTATATGATTGTGACAAACAATCCGAGTGCCCGCACGAGTACCTCCTGTTGCCCGAGCGCTGGACAGAATGGATTGGGCTTTCCGCACAACCATCCGGATGCCCGGACTGCTATGTCCGATTGCCCGGCCCATTAGCTTCAGGAAAATGGCTTGAGCATGTGCCCGTTTCAAAACACTTGTAGCAAATATAGCATCAACGACATATTTCAACATAATTAGGAGTAATTCTTCTACATTCACCCCGGCTTGCAAAACGTGTTAATAATTCAGAGGATGGTAGGAAAAATAGAAGAAAAATATCACTTTCTTTTTGTACATTTTACGAGAACTTGAGATGAGTCGAGCATTACATTGTGATCAAGTTTTTTTTAATAATTGAGTTGAATCGAGTTTAATCTCGAGCATGTATGCTATATTGAGTTGAGCTCAGGCGTGAGCATGAGAAATCGAATTTTTTCATATTCATAATCGATATCAACAATTTCAAGTCAGACTTTACATAAATCAACTGCTACAAATCAATAAATAGCTCGTTGCATCTTTATAGTATTTTTTTCAATGAAATACCTTATCTTAGAGTACTGTTTAGTGCATGGATTCCTACAAGCTAGTTCCATGCCTGCATGCTAATAAGAATGACCCGAGTCGTCTTCCTAAACTTCACAAGCTTCCGAAACATGTCACAAGCCTCCGAAACATGTACCATATCCAGTCAAAGCATGGTTCCTGACAAATAAAATTTCAATCAATCTTGCGAGAAAGTTTGAAGAAAAGAATAACATGATTCAAATTATGCAGTAAAATCAACCGGTAATACCTATCAACTCATGTTTATCATGTTCAATCTCTTTGTCAATGTATATTATATACTTACAATTAGATAGAAGTTGTTCTATATTCCTTGAAAGATACCGATGAAAATCAAATATATGGGTTTTAACTACATTTGTCGATATTGAAATATGAGAAAGGATATAAGGAACCAATATCATATAAAAACTATCGTAAATCATGTGGTTCGCAATCGCATAGTGATTGAGGAACGGACTTATGTGCGTGGATTATGCACATCACATTAAATTGATTTCCCACATCACCAAATGCAAACAATTTCACATTGAAGCCACACCCACCTGATCTTCGACTCATACTTTACCTGGACCAAGAGATCAATAAGATATTCTATGGGCATGATGCCTTATCTGTTCCTAGAAAATGACCATGGCTAATAGGATGGATATACGATGGTTCAGGCATCCATTTAAGAAATAAACCTTGTCGAGACCAAAAAGAAAGATAAAAGAGAAACAAAATCAAATTTTCAGAAAATTACAGGGCCTACACAATGCTAAACTAAATACCCACACTACCAATCCACTTAAGATATAGACTTTGCAGAAGGTATAGTTTTTTCGTGAATTACTCATGGACATGCGTTTTAGGTTTTTTCTGCAATAACTTTGTTTGCCTAATTTTCTTTCCCATGAACTCTAGTTTCACAAAGCCTCATCATATTAACTACAAATCATCCAATTGAGAATTCTGTCAGTGAAATCAAGTAGACAAAGCCTTCTCTCCTCCTCTTTCCCACCTTCTTCGTTGTTTATCGACCTGCAGTTTCTCTATTCTATTTGAAATTATACTTGAATGCATACGTTTCCACTGGTCACGTTCTATATAAATCAGAACCTTAAAGCCTGCTCTATTGTTACTTATCAATTCAATTAGTAAGTTTTCGTGTACATGATAGAGTAAAAGTGTTATAGAAGTTAAAAAAGAAAGAAAGAATCATCCTTCATAACAAGAAGTTAAATTGGAGGACCACGTGAGTCATGCGCTAAGAGTGCGTCCTTTAAATACGACGAGCAAATCTTCTACTGCACATGAATCTTTTAGCTTTCCTATCTTTACTATGAAAATCGCATAGTATCAATATTATAAACGTAAGACATCGATACTATTTAGGTAAAAAACAGAATTAATCTAAGCAATTCACCTCTTATTTGAAAAGACGTGTGAAACATAGAAAGCAACTTTTTTTGAACTATTAGAAACTGAAGGATGACATTCGATCTAGATTAATGAAGCTCTTCCACTTATTTTGCCACGGATTGAACTTGTACACTAACTTATGTAAATTTTTAGAACTTTCTCATGGCCGAGAAGGAAAGAAACAGGGCAAAAAAGGAGTAGAAACAATAAAAGGAAAATGAGAATGTACAATTGGGAAAATAAAACTTGCAGGTGTGCCAAAATTTAGATCTGTGATATAACAAGTGGGATCAATTTCGACGCATCTTTATCTCTACATGACATCTTCATTGTTTTCATATCAATAAGTAAATTGAAATTCCAAATCTCTCTTAGCAGTTATCAAACGTCAACTGGTTCAGCGAAACTCACCTTATTGTGCTTGTAAGCCTCGAGGGAACCCCGAAAGTCTTTCCTGCAACCGGAGATATGTATTTGGCAATCATTTGGCAATCTGCTATTCGATACATCAGTCAACCTTTCAAACGATCCGCAATTAGAAACTTGTAAAATTTCCAAAAACTCTAGCTCGTCAAGACCCATGACAACCCGTAGCTGTTCGTTGAAGTCGATGCGCAGGAACTCGAGATTCTTCAAGTTTGACAAACCACCAAGACTTTGCACATGAGGACAAACAGAAAGAAGAAAGTATTCCAATGATTCTGACGTACCGACAATTTGTATCTCGAGTATCTTAAAGCAACCCCTCAGCATGAACATTCGCAACTTATTGAAGAATCCCAATGGGAGGATTAGTCTCCCTTCACTACTAATCAACTCATTAGTTGGCTCCCTAGTATCATGCCCTGCTTCCCCCACATAAACTAGCCTTCCGAAGGACTCACACCATTCAATAGACAATGTCCCCAGTGATTCCAACCGAGAAAATTGGATCTCGACTAGTTTTTCACATTGAAGTACCTTGACATCGTTCAGCTTCCTCATGCTTGATAGCCTGAATCTCTCGAGAGATGCACAGCTCTCCACACGAAACTCCCTTATATGTGGAAGTTGAAGCCCATCGAGTTGAAATTCTAGCATTGGAGACCTAAAGAGCTCTAAACATGACAAATTTATCAGGTTCGGAGAGAGTGACACGATTGGATTAAAATTATCAAGGCGTAGCTTTTGTAGAGACAAGGGAAGTTGTGGAAAGTTCTGCAAGTCAAATCCAAACAAATCAAGTTGGTTTAGCAGAGGAAGGGAAGCCAGCTCAGTAGGAACAGGAACATTATGAAGACCAAAGCCCAATTTAGTCAGTTTGGATAATTTCGCAATCGACCATAATTCACCGGTAAAAAGTTTATCCCTTCCTCCTCCCCAGTTATTTAGATCCAACTCAACCAAATTAGTCAAGTTCGAGAGATGGGGGACTACCTGCAACGATTTAGATGACAGTAGTAGATGGGTTAAACTTGTTGGGAGTGTCGGCAACTCTTGAATCTCGTTACATTCTCTCAACTCCAACCTTTGCAAGCAAGGGAGCATGCTAACAGTCTCTGGAACTTCACTAACACGAGTCTTTGACAAATCTAGGATTCTTAGAAATGGCAAGCTTCCGATTTCAAAAGGAAGTTGACCTTTTAAATTATCATTATTGACTTGAAGCACTTCCAGCTTTCGAAGCATTCCAATGGCACTAGGTAACTCCCATGCAAATGCTGAATCTAATTGATCAAAGAAATTAACAAAGTGCACCTCATGTAATGATTTCAAATTCCAAAAGGAATTTGGGACTTTCTTTACTTTACACCCTTGTAAAGAGAAGCGCTTCATATTAGATAGGTCCCCGATTTCTTCAGGAAAATCTTCAAGGAAAAAGCATGAATCAATCTTCAGATCAGTTAGACACTTCAACTTCCCAATAGAGCCGTCAATTTTCCTCAAGTTGGAACAAAATTCGAAAGTAAGCCTCTCTAAATTCGAGCACCTAGAGAAGTTTGTTGTTCCGACTATGTTGTGACAATTTTTGAGAGTGAGAACTTTCAATTTTCTTGCCATCTGTCAAAACAAATGCAATATTCAATGGATGAACAGTCAAACAATACATTTAAGGAAAATATAATAGAAATAAGCATATCACACACCTTGATTAAGCTTTGTAGTGTCGAATCATCCATCAGGTCAATGTCTACAAATTCAAGAATGATCACATTCTTTAACTGCATATTGGTTGGCTTAGATGATGTAAGAGGAGAACTCCAAAATATCCATCTTAATTCGGTGAGATGATTCGCTAAGTTACCAATGGTGGTTCCGCAATTTAACTTGAGGTAACTTAGACGCTCAAACCTTTCAATCTCTTCACTTTTAATTATCTCCTTAAGATAACTTTCACGTAGATCAAGATCCAGTGCTTGAACATTCCTCTTCATCTGCAAATAAGAGCAAGAAATGAGTGGTATTTGGTATTCTATTTCGAAGGAAAAGGATTAAAATGGAAAGAAAGAAGAACGCAAAGAGGGCATACTAGTGCAGCATTGAGGATTTTCTAGTAAAAAGACTATTATTTTCCTCTTGAGGGGATTTACCTCCTTTGTGGTCATTGTATCGAGGATCTCCTCACGAATCCATAACCTACTACGTTTTCCAGGATTTATAGGATTTTCGTTACGGACAATTTCTCTTCCAAGATCTCTGAGTTGATCGTGCATCCAAAACTTATTGTTCTCTATAATTCTTATCAAACACATGCTATTGAGGACATCAACCCCATCATCTCGAAGAAGTCCGCAATCTTTCCACATGTAAATTGCATTCGTCTTATCCTCACCAATGAAGAAGCATGCAATATCAAGGAAAATTTGTTGTTGCTCGAAACTTAAGGCATCGTAGCTGATCTTTAACTTTCCAAAAACATCATTGTGAGGTGCCTTTCTTATCTTCTTCAATGTCTTTTTCCATTGTTCTTGTGTTTTGTCATAGAGGAGCGAGCCAATTACTTCAAGTGCTAACGGAAGTCTCCCAGTAGAAGATACAATTTCCATTGAAAGATCATTGTAATCATCTGAAGGAGAGTCTTTGTTAAATGCATGCCTACTGAAAAGCTCAAGCGCATGGTTAGTACTCATCACCTCCATTTCGTAATCCAAAATCTGATACTTTTGTTTTTTGAGTCGTAAAACATGTTTATTTCTAGTTGTAATCAATATCCTAGATCCATTATGTAAAGTACTCATTCCAACTAATTTCTCCACTTGTTCGCTGTTATCAACATCATCAAGCACAATGAGGACTTTCTTATTGGAAAGTGCTTCTCCAGTCCTTATCATTCCATAATCAATTTCATCAATGCTCCTTGTTCCTGCATTAACACCAATTTCGTATAATAACTTTTTCTGAAACTCAACTAAGCCATTATTTCTTGATGACTTCATTCGGACATCTTCAAGGAAACAACAACACTTTCCAAAATGAGAAGAGAGTTGGTTGAAGATGACTTTGGCGAGAGTCGTTTTACCGATACCCCCCATGCCATGAATTTGAACGAGACGCACACCACCAGAGTTGATGTCTAACAAGTCGCTTACTTCTGCAACTCGATCATCAATTCCAACTAAATGCTCTGTCAACAATCTATGTTTTGTCTTCAACATTTCCACAACCTTCTCAACCACCAATTTGATCAATTCGCCATGGCTGCCACAAAGAAAACCATTTTAGTGGGAGGGGGGATGCGAAATCATGATTACCGAGGTAGAAGTGATGTTATAACTAAATAACAATCGGATAACAATGGGACCTTAACAATCTAGAAATGATCTTCTAAGAGTTCATATTGGACATTCACATCCCCCCTTTTTTTTGTTGGTCAAAACATACTTTTTATGCACTTGGCAAAGCGTGCGCCATACCATGACCCGAAATTTAACTTTATTCCAACATGAGATCAGCAATCTTGGGATTATGATAATAACGTTCCCGCAAAATAGATGTATAAATATTTATTCATTTGACATTGACATTTAATGATTTATGTGGAAGCAACTAGTATAGAAGTTGAACATCTTGTATTCAAGAGGAGAAATGTTTAACGTATTGAAAGATTAAATGATTGGATAAGAATGTTCATGGCATTTCCTTATCCCATTCTTTTTCCTCCCACTGCCCACAATCAATGAGTTACCTAATCATTAATATCATTTATTATTATTACAATAAAAGTCCAACCACAATCATACTGGTAATTTTACATCTATGATTGAATATTATGGAAAATTGGGGAAACAAAAATCTAGAAAGAAGCTAGCTTACCCTTTGTACTTCTTCACTTCCCACCCCTTTATTGCATCAACTTCCATGAGAGCCTCTCTCCATGCATCTACTTGCTCATTACTTAACTTCTTCTCGCTCTTCAAACTTAGTATGGCATCGCCATACAGTGGAGTTTTCAGCTTAATATCGTTAGGTTCCACGTCGAAAAAAATAGGTAGAATCTCTTTACTACCTTCCGATTTGGAGGTGTTCGCCACAATTTGTGCGAGCTCGCGGAGACACCATTGGCTCGAAGCATAGCTCCGAGAGAAGATAGGTATGTAGATCCTGGAATTGTCGATTGCTCGCTGAAGTGATCCATCAATTCTTTCACCGATACGGAGCTCTTCGTCATCTCGGAAGACGCAAATTCCATGATCAATCAAGCTATGGAAGAGGACGTCGGTGAACCCAGTGCGAGTGTCGGGTCCTCTAAAGTTCAGGAACACTTGATACTCGGTTCCCAATGATGTTCCTGCATCAGAGCTCGCCATTGCAGTCAGTAATTTGCTCAGCTTAGCAGATTTCTCTCTCCCCTTTGTGTGTGGACGTGTCTGGGGTGCGCCTGAACACTTCTTAGATTGGTTTATGAGAAAAAGGTTGAAACAGAAAGTTATAAATATTGGATCAAAGCGTTATTCTCTCTCTGCCCTCTTCGCCATGTGCAGTTGCAGGCCCCATGTGCAAAGGGTCGAAAGAACGGTGATTATGGCATGACATGCGGGGAAAGCCACGAATCAAACTTTAATAATTCATGCATTTACCTCATTACTTTTATATTTTCATTGCTCTTTGCACAAATGATTTATTCATTCCTCTCTCTCTCTCTCTCTCTCTCTGAACAAAATAAGTAATTCGTGCAAAAGTGATATCATGGGCAAGTGTTTTTACTAATTATTCATCAATATCCTTGCCTTCGTACTAAATAAAAGCAGCCTCATGATGTTGATAGTTTTGAAGAAATGAGTGACTATTCTTTTGGGTATTATCGGTGGTTTAACAAGTGATTAATAAAGCTCTTCTTGTATTATTAAGAAATGCAACGTGCAAAAGCACTTCTTTATTGTGGGTGCCCGCCGGGGACAACGCGGGCATGGGTATGATGATATGCTTTTGCATCGTGTCTTCTTAGCTGGCTCCTCGTCTTAAAGAGTTCTCCTTTTTGACCAAACAAGCAATGCGGAATCTTAAGCCATCATTAGCCGACTAATAAACAAATTGGACTTGAGCTAATCATGCTAGAGAAAATTGGAAAAAGATAGGAGATTTCATACCTTGGTCTGGAAATTGAACTCGTCTCGCTTGACTATCCAATTTCAAAAAATCCAAGATTATTTGGGAGAAAATTGAGTTGAAGAATTTGTTTTTTTAGATAATATGATTGAAAAATTGCATTCAAAAGACCATAGTCACATACGATAAAATGGTTTACTGTAAATTAAGGTGGTTGATTCTTGTATGGCCAATTTGGTAAAGAGTTAGTCAACTGCAAGTAGTAAAAGGCGGATGGTTGATTGTCAGAGGCATAAAGCCTGCATTCTACACCTATCCAAGTGTAGAAATTTATGGAATGTGTGGGTTGAAATTGGTGGAAGGTCAAGATAATGTGTCTAGCACAACAATCCACATTAGTACTTATCTTTCTATTTTTCATTTATTTTTCGATAGTAAGATCACGACCCTATTTTTTTTTTTTGAATTTTTGACTCCATCTCTCCCTTTGATTATTGTGTGATTATGACTGACAATGCATACAATTATTCTCCATATGCTGTTAAACAACCTTTGCTTTATGTAAGTGGTTTTACTTTTCTTTCTTTGCATTTTCCCATTCTGTTATGAAGTTAGCGGAATCTGATGCAGAAAGATTAAATTGTTTGCTTTTTCTTTTTTTTTTTTAAATAACATGGAATTGCCAAAGCATAAGTTCATTACAATGCCAAAGCATAAGAGAACAAAAGCATAAACAAAAGAAAAAAAAGGAGAAGCAATAATTGCACCAGAAACTTTAAAAATTATCGCAAAAGTGCAGTCAAGTCTATAAAATTTTAAATAGTGGAATCAAATCCTAAATTTTTTTGAATTGGTGTGATCAAATCCTATGAAAATGCCAACATGACATTTTTTGATGTATTTTAAAGGCGGAAGCAGCAGCACTGAAAAAGCTTGAAAAAGTTAAAAAAGAAAAAAGCTAAAAATGAGAAAGCCAAATTTGTTTACAAAGAAAACAGAAGCTGAAACACTAAAAAGAAAATCCAAAGACTGGAGCGGGCTACCAAACAAATAAGCCTAGAAGACGGGGGTGTGATGCACTAATTACCTTATATTATAATATAAGTTGGTAGTCTCATAGATAAGATAAGATACGAATCCAAACCTGAGTGGGTGGACCAAATGAAAATGGAACTTGTGTTGTGTCGCGCTCCTGATCCATTCACATAACTCATTTATTAACTCCTCGTTAAGTATTTCGGTATCAATACAGATTTCCATACATTATACAGTTATAATAAAAACTCAGTCTAAGTCTAGCAAGTTAGCATCTTTATTATCTTCTTTTTTAAATTGACTTGAAGTGCCAAATCTCCGGCTTCAAAATGTATAAATACAAAATATTCATTAAATCTCTACCACTTGATAAAATATGTGAAATATAACATGATCTCCGACATGAGATCATGAGAGACAACACGATAAACGTTTGGCATCACCGGCTCCCTTTCATTTCTCTCTCTCTCTCTCTTCAATTTCTTTTTTCATTTTCCCACGCACATACATTTTATATGTATACAAATATCCGTTGCCAAGTTGGAGGTGTCAAATCTTGTAACGCTACATTCAGGCGGCATGCAAGCTGTGTTAATAATTTAGAGGATGTTAGGAAAACGAAAGAAAAATATTGTTATTCTTTATGAGAACTTGATATGGAGCCCGAGCTTTACATTGTGATTTAGTTTTTAGTCATTGAGTTGAATCGAGTTTAATGTCGAGCATGTATACTATACTGAGTTGAGCTTCCCAACAGGGATTTGAAAGCAGATTTTGTCATATTCACAATTCAATATCAAACCAACAATTTCAAATAAAACTTTACATCAATAAACTACTTCATATGAGTTAATAGCTCGATTGAATCTTATAGTTTCTTGAATGAAGTACCTTATCTTATACTCTTTAGAGTATTGACCCACTAAAGTAATAAACTAGTTCTAACAAGTATATGACGGGAGTCGTCTTCAAAACTTCACAAGCCTCCGAAACATATACCATATCCAATAAAAGCATGATTCCTGAAAAATAAAATCACAATCAATCTTGCAAGAAAGTTTAAAAAAAGCAATAACATCATTAAATTTATGCAAACAAATTAACCTGTAATATATATCAGCTAATGTCTATAGTGATTAATCTCATTGTCAATGTATACTAAATACAAGAACCAGATAGAAGCTGGTCCGACATTCATAGGCCTCAAATTCAAGGGACCGTTCATATTCCCCCATACTCATCATATCTCATGATCATCCAAATTTCTAAAGTGAATCTAACCACATCTTCTCTTCAACGCAACTTCTATTTATTTGCTTTTGATTTGATAAAGACGTGCGGACCATATCTCAATGGAGTTCTAATAATTAACGAAACGAGCAACATAAATCTCTAATTCTAATGCTAGGCAAAATTACCAAAATGCCCTTCCCAAATTACATTGGCCTTAACAAATCTCCAGGGGTAAAATGGTCATTTTCCATTTCTCGCCAAAATTCAGTTTTTCTGAAGGATTCGGACAAAACCGAAGCTACCCGGACAAATGACAACATCGTCCAAGTGATCTGTCGTGACTTTTTGAATTTCCAATGCCCAACTCGATCTCTAATTAATGCCTAAGTTCTGAATAACGTCACTTGCGTATATCTCATACTAACGGATGGCTTTTGGGGAAATTCACACTATTGACCTGTGGCCAATACTAAATCTTGCCACGTACAAGTTTACTCGGGTTGTGACGACCTTGGTTGTCACTTAATCGCAAGGATCGATCGCTAGATCCGAAGGGCACGATCGTTTGGTGTAGGTTTAGGGTCATTCGTCAATTCATTTTATGGTCCAGCAGAATCACCCGCGATCCACTAATATGACAGTGGCGAACTGATCCCTGACTATCCTTGGATTGACCTACAGTGGCTCAAAATGTCACATCGACAATTTTCGGGATCGAAAATCGGTTCACAATCGAGTTCTTTGGTCGCGCGAATTTAAATCCCTAATTAACCTTTCTCTAATGGTTAGTATTCCCTAAGTGATCAATTCCGGGCGAGATCTAACTATAAGCACGTCCATAAACTTCTCATTTCATAAATCCCAAGTGGATTGGATTTCAGAATGTCACAGCTTAGACGTTGGAGGAGGATTACTCCAAACAATCCATCTTAATTCAGTATGACCATTCGCTAAGTTACTAGCAAAGGTCCCCCAATTTAATCTGAGGTATCTTAGACGTTCAAACCTTGCAATATCTTCACTTTCAATAACGTTTTTAAGATAACTTTTGCGTAAGTCAAGATCTAGTGCTAGAACTTTCCTCTTCATCTGCAAATGAGAGCAATAAATGGCATTCAGTATTCTATTTCCGAGGAAAAGGATTACAATGGGAAAAATAAAGAAAAGAGAGCATCCTAGTGTAGTGCAAAGGATTTTCTAGTAGAAAAACAATGTGTTTCCTCTCAAGGTACTTTACCTCTTTTGTGGTTATTATGTGAAGGATCTCCTCATGATTCCATAACCTACTACGTTTTTCAGGATTCATTGGATTTTCTTGACGAACAATTTCCCTTCCAAAATCTCTAAGTTGATCATGCATCCAAAACTTATTGTTGCCCACAATCTTTACCAACGACATGTTAATGAGGACATCAACTCCGGTATTTGCGGAAAACTCACAATCGTTCCACATGTAAATTGGATTCGTCTTATCCTCACCGATGAAAAAGCATGCAATATCAAGAAAGATTTGTTTTTGCTATGAAGTTAAGGTATCATAGCTAATCTTCAATTTTCCAAAAACATCCTTGTGAGGTGCTTTGGTTAACTTCTGCAATGTCTCTTGCCATATTTGTTGCCTTTTGTCATAGAGGAACGAACCAATCACTTCAAGAGCCAATGGAAGTCTCCCAGTAACAGATGCAATTTCCATTGAAACATCATTGTAATAATCTAAAGGAGAATCACTATTAAACACATGCCAACTGAAAAGCTCAAGAGCGCAATCAGTACTCATTGCCTCCATTTCATAATCTAAAATATGATACTTTCGTTTATGGATTCATAAAACATCTTTAATTCTAGTGGTAATCACTATTCGAGATCCAGAATGCAAAGTACTCTCTCCAACTAATTTTTCCACTTGTCTACTGTTATCAACATCATCGAGTACAATGAGAACTTTCTTGTTGCGAAGTACTTCTTCAATCCCCTTCATTCCATCATCACTATTGTCAATGCTCCTGGTTCGTGCATGATGGCCGATTTCAGACAATAACTTTTTTTGAAGCTTAACTAAGTCATCATCAAGAGATGACTTCGCTCAAACATCTTCAAGGAAATAACAACACTTTCCAAAATGTGGTGAGATTTTGTTGAAGACGACCTTGGCAAGAGTCGTTTTACTAACGCCCCCCATGCCATAAATTTTAATAAGTCGCACATCACTATAGTTAACATCTAATAATTTGCTTACTACTCCTACTCGTTCATCAATTCCAACTAAATGTTCAGTCACCTTCCTATATTTTGTCTTCAGTACTTTCACGACCTCCTCAACTATCAATTTGATCAGTTCGCCGTGGCTGCCACAATGCAAAACCATTTTAGTGAGGGAAATATATGAAATCACGATTACCTAGCCAAAAGTGAGGTAATTCAGGCATCGGATATACTCGACAACAATCTAATAAACAATGGAAGCTTAATGATCTTGAAGTGATCTTCTAAGTGTCCATATTGGACATTAGCATCACTCCAAAACGTACTTTTGATGCCCTTGGCAACCTTTCCAACGTAAGAACAGCAATCGAACGATTATGTTATATAAAGTTCGATTAAAATAGATTTATAATACATATGCATTTGAAATTGACATCTTACAATTTATGTTTGAACGACGATTATAAAGTTAAACCTCATGCATTCAAGAGGAGAATTGTTTAACATATTGGAAAGTTAAATGATTAGATAGGAATGTGCATGGCATTTCACTATCCAATTCAATTTCTTGCCAGTGCCCACAATCAAACATTGTTTTAACTAACCAGCTATTAATATCATTATTGGCCCATTATATAGGGATAATGACACAAATGGTTACTAAACTTTGGCCAATGTGCAATGTGGTCCTTAAAATTTTATTTTGTTCAATATGGTCCTTGAACTTTAGCCCAATGTGCAATATGATCTCTAGACTCTTGGTACACGTTTAACTTAGTCCGTGAACTATATGAAAATATTCAATGTTATCCTTCAATAAATTCTAGTTCAGGGATAATATTGAATATTTTCATATAGTTCAAAAATTACATTAAACATATATCAAAAGTTCAAGGATCAGATTGAATAAATTGAAAGTTCAGGGATCACATGGCACATTGGACCATAGTTCAAGGGTCACATTAAACAAATTAAAAGTTTATGAATCACATTACATATTAAGCCAAAATTTATGGATCAACTGTGTCATTTTCTCCATTATATACGGTGACCTCGTTACTTGTTAAGCAATTTCACATTTTTTGACAAAGTGGAATTGGTTCATTATTTAGTCTTACCATACTTTTATTACAAATAGTCCCTCCTCAATCCCAATGGAATTCTCCAAACAAAAAATAATTCCCAAAGGAATTTTTACATCTATGATTAAGTGTTAAGGAAACTTAGGGAAACAAGCATCTTGAAAGCAGCTAACTTACCCGGTGTACTTTTTCACTTCCCACCCTTTTATCACATCAACCTCCATGAGAGCCTCTCTCCATGCATCTACTTGTTCATTGTTAAAATTCTTCTCGAGCTCCAAAGTCAGTATGGCATCGCGATACAAGGGAGTTTTTAGCTTAACATCGTCAGGCTCCACGTCAAAGAAAATAGGCAAGATCTCTCTATTACCTTCTGATTTGGAGGTGTTTGCCACGATCTATGCAAGCTCGCGGAGGCACCATTGGCTTGAAGCATAAGTCCTAGAGAAGAAGGGTATGTAGATCTTCGAGTTGTCGATGGCTGGCCAAAGCGATTCATTGATCCTTTCACCAACACGAAGCTCTTCGTTGTCTCTAAAGACGCGGATTCCAACATCGGTCAAGCTATGGAAGAGGACATCGGTGAATCCCTCGCAAGTGTCGGATCCTCTGAAACTCAAGAATACTTGGTAGTCACTTCCTGATGATATTTCTGCATCTGAGCTCGCCATAGCTGTAGTCACTCTCTCTCTCTCTCTCTGTCTCCGTCTCTGTCACTCTCTCTCTCTCTGAGCCGATGTTCTTAACAGAGTAAGAGTCCACGTCAAGACGTCATGAGGAAATAATGGAGTAGTTATAGGAAAACCAATCAAATGCCATGGGCCGATGAAACAGAAAGTCGTAATCTTTTACGACGATGACCATAAATTCAAAGGCTATTCGTCGATGAGGAAAAAACTAAAGATGTGGCTAAATATGGGCCCCAACAGAATGAAAATTAGCGAAAAACCAAAATTGCCCAGCTTTGGGGACGAGTTTAGGTCCGGTAAAGAGGAAATCTGGAAAAGTTTAATGGAAGAATACTAAAGTGCAAAAAGTTATGTACGGCTCTAACTTTAATGTCAAAAGTTTTCGCCGGCTCACTTAAGTATCAAATTGGAGAAAAAACAATCATTTAAGTGTCTCTGGCGATAAATTCCGGCCAAAAGTCTTACGTGACCTTTTTATTTATAACTGCCTAGGTGGATTTTTTATAAGAAAAAAAAATTCACGTGGATTTTTTTATAAGAAAAGATAGTCCACGTCGTCTATATCAAGTCTACATAGACACTTTCTCCTGGAAACCACACCAATGTCGTTGTCCAACGCGTCGGACGAGCCCTCATCCATGGCCACCGTAGCTACTGCATGACCGACGAGGCGAGCCATCCTCCCCTGCACTCGCTGTCCGTGGCCATCGTAGCTGCTCCATGTATGACGAGGTGGATCGTCCTCCCTCGAGGCTCGACCTGCACTGCAAATCAGATCTGGCCAACCAGATCTAAAGTCATGGCGACGGGAAGACATAGCCGACCAGATTTGGGTGGGTGGCTCGTGTGGAGAAAACAGGCGAAGACTAGGCGATTCTTCTTTGAGAAAGGGGAAAGCTTTCCGTGAAGAAGAGGCGGAGAGAATTAAAACATAAATTAGGTTAAAATTTTCGTTTATCTCTTCTAGGTATTTGTCAACCTGCAATTGCTGCTGCTTATTGTGCTTGGAATCTCCATTAATTCTTCATTTTTCTGTTTCGTTTCTTTTCAGGTTCCAATCTTAATTCCCCCGTTTGGGCACATCTCTTCATGTTTCTCTCTTTTCTGGAATTTCATTACATTTAAATTTTAAATAAATTCATTTAAATTTCCTGTATTTCCAGAAGAGTGACGAGACCAACACCCCGGTTGCCATATTTTGTCGTTCATTAACATACCAAATGTTTACCGAACCTTTATTTGTTGCTGAGAAACAAGTTCGCGTGTAATAAAATGCTTCGACCCCTCTACATCATGTGATAATTTGAAGTTAGGTTGCTTCTCTGGCAGCAGCGTTTTACTGTTGATATGGAAATGGAGTTCTTCATGGCTATAGAATCGACAATCGATGGGAGTGAAGTTCGGGATAAGCCCAGATTTGAGAGGTCGCCAAGCCTAGATCTGACTTTGACTAAGGCGACCGCTTTCATCACCTTCCTCGTCTTCATCAGCACCTCATCATCTTCTACCTAATCTTCTTCTTTGATTGTCTACAAGTTGAAAAAGAAAAAAAAAAATTGATGTCAAACTTGGACAAAAACCTGATTTGGACAAATCAAGCCATTTGCCCAAATTAGAGTTTATATTTAGGGCAAAGATATAAACGACATCGTTTAGGGTTGTTGTTGCTGACTAGGCACATTGGCGAGCCACGTTGGCTAGATAAATTAATAAAATATGGCAATGTTAGATTTTCGACTACCTAAATCAGAGTTGGCACTTAAGTGATCCAAAAAAAACTTTTGGCACTAAAGTGAGCTTCGTACATAACTTTTGGCATTCTAGTATCCTTCTCCCAAGTTTCCATATATGAAAAATTTCTAGCATTATTAATTGATTATTAACCTGTGAGTAACGTACCAACATCATAAAAAATTTAGCGACTTTCAAATAAATTAATAAACTATCAACTGCTCTGAAATTTTACATCTAAATTTCAATTATTATAATAGGGCTTGTTTGTTGAACTAGACAATTAGAATTCATGTAAGGCTCGTTTGTTTTCTTCTTTTTCGAAAAATAAAATAACATTTTTCTTTTTCGCCAAATTCTAAAAATTATTATATACGAAATTACGTGTCGATATTTCGGAATAATTGCTAAGAGCACGAGAGTGGTGAATCTAGGTCCTCCAACCTACAATGAACGAGATTATTGACATTTGTATAGGAAGGTAAAGCTCATGTGTCATTATTCGCATATTCCACGTACAAGACCAGCTCAATTTCTTGCCAGAATGTCCTTCCTCACTGATTATTATATTCGCTCACAAACATTTACGATACTATAGAGAAATTGAAGATGTCGCTAATTAAGTGGAAAGTCGTACTATTTTTACGACGAAAATCATAAAATCAAATGCTATTGATCGCTGAGAAAAGCACTAAAGATGTGGCTAATAAAGAGGCCGACGGAACGAAAGCTAGGAAAATGCCAAAACTGCCCAACTTTCGGCACGAGTTATGAGTCCGGTCAGGGAATATTCTGAAAAATATTTCGTAGTTGGTAGATTTATGAAGTCATTGGAACATTTCTATAATCGTTTGTAAAGAAAAGTAACTATCAATTTGATTGTCAGATAACAAATTAATAATTTGCCACCACCATCAGAAATTTACACTAATTTTTTAATCCCTAATTGTGGAATTGCTCAGTAACAATGTACAAAGACAGCTCAAATAATGCTCGAATCAATTATCAAATGACGAAATCTCCCGATCGTGCTCTGTCAATTCTGAAACGTTTCGACAAATTCCTCCGATGTTCAATGCTTCGTTTATTGCTATTGGATTCAATTGAATATATTAAAAGGCGAGAGACAAAATAAAATTCAGCATGCGAGTGATTTTGTTCAATTGGATGGACGGTTTGAGAATGGCTTTTTTGGAATCTGTCGTAGGCCAAGGTACAAAAGAATCTCAATGGGAATCCATCCTTTTCCACACGTAGATGCCGTAGATGGAGTACTGCTATGTCACTTCCCTTTCATCAAATGGCTATTTAAAAACTGTCTTCTGTTGGATGAATCTAGGCGGGATTGTCTCGTTAGAAGATGATAATCAGAGACTTCCGTGGGCATTGGACACTGTTTAGCCGTGATGAAATTGGATAGCATCTCTTTAATTTTCTCCTTTTGTTTGTTTATGTGATGGCTAAGCAGAATAGTCAATTCAACTTGCTTGTAAATGTGGCAGTCAAGCACGTCATGAAAAAACAATGGAGTAGTTATAGGATAACCAGTTAAATGGCTGAAACAGAAAGACAGTAATTTTTTTTTAAGACGAAGACCATAAAACCAAATGCTATTGGTCCAAGAACGGAAGTTAGGAAAAGGCCCAAATTGTATTTGAAGTTATTCGGCACGAGTGTAGGGTCCAGTCAAGATTTTCCCTTGTTGGCAGATTTATGAAGTAACTGATGAATTTCAAATATCATTGATAAAAAAAAGTATGACCGTTAATTTGATTGTCCGATAATCTATTAGTAGCATGCCAGCACCATTAGAAATTTACTAACTTTCAAACGAATTAGTAAAATTACAAACTCTTCTTAAATTTTACAAGTGTCTTAAGTAAATTGCAACGCTATAATAGATTTACTAATATTACAATAAATGCATAACTTATCAACTTCTTTGAATTGTTATGAGTTTAGTTAGTAAAATATCAACCATATAATGAATTTGCCAACATCTTAATAAATTGGTAAGTTACCAACTCCTTTGAGATTATAGAAGTGCATAAAGTAAAATTCTAGCACTATAAGTAGCGAACATCTCTATAAATTGGCAGATAACCACCGTCTTTATAATTTTAGTAATATGCCTACCTTATTAGGAATTTGCTAAAGTTCCCTTGAATTAGTAAGTTACTACCTTCTTTGAAATTTTACCAGTGTGATTGGTACAATCTCAACCTTAAAAAGATTTTACCAACATCCCAAGAAATTAACAAGTTACCAACTTCTTTAACAATTACAAGTGTTATTAGTAAACAATGAACACTTTAAGGAATTTACCAACGACCCTGTCAATTAGTAAGTTACCGACTTCTTTGACAGTTTACAAGTGTGGTTGGTAAAATACTATCCTCATAAGGAATTTACCAATATCATTAATTTAGTAAGTTCTTCACTTTTCTCAAATTTTACATTGTGATTGCTAATTTACCATGTTAAATTTGACAACGCACAAATAATTAGTATGTTACAAACCTTAGGAATGTGGTTAATTTAAGAAAATTTCAAATATGAATTTGAAGTGGGGCCTTTTCTCAAAAGTCTCCAGAGTGTGGACATTGTCTCTTATTAAAGCCCTAAAGTGGGCAACTCAGTCTCAAAACATCAGCTGGCAAAATCTTCATCGGCAAGTGCATCATGTGTCACTTTCCAAGTCTTGGGTGGGGGTATTTTTGTCTAGGGGCTTCTTTTTGTTTTCTTTATTTTTCTTTTTCTTTCTTCTACACGGGTAATTGGCTATCATGGATTAAAAGAATTGGCAAACTTATCTACAAAACCGGGAATAAGAAATTAGAATAAAGAAGGAAAAACATGTGGATTCAGAGTTAATATAAATAGCAAGTTCAGCACGTCATGAGGAAATAATGAAGCAGTGAATAGGAAAAGCAATCAAACATCAGGTTTTGTAGATAACATATAACAATGAAATGGTTGAAACAGAAAGTCGATTGGATGGACGGCATGACAATGGGGTTTTCCGAATTTAATGCTTTCCCTTGTTCCTTGTAGTAGGCCAAGGTTCGAAAGAATCTTAATGGCTTCTGTTGGTTAAAACTTGACACGATTGTCTCACTAGAAGACGATAAAGACATACTTCCGTTGGCCGGCGCTTAGGACGCTGTTTAGCTGTCATGAGAAAACGATTGCATCTCCTTAATGTTCTCCATTTGTTTGTTCATGCGACGGCTAAGAAAAACAGTCAAATCGTCTTGCTTGTCCTTTTGGCTTTTCATAATTGTTCAAAAAGGATTCTTATTTCCAATTATGTTTTCCATGCAGAGAGCAAAATTGGAATGCTATCGACCGATGAGAAACAGAAAGTAGTTAGTATTGATGACAAAATGGCCTGGTCGGGGTCCATCGAAACGGAAATACATAGCGAAGGGCCAGAAATGCCCATCTTCTTACAAGTTATGTCTACTTTGTGTCTCAAACCAAAGTCATTCCTTTGACACACACATCTCTGTTACAAAGAATCTTCAGTTTTCAGTTTTCAATGAAGTAGCTTGCTCAGCTGAGCAGAAGAAGAGGCGTGATCGTTTGTTAGGCCTTTGCCATTGACCGAGACTGACCCGATGTTTTCAACGTGGAATGTGGCCCCGTCAACACGTCATGAGGAAATATGGAGTAGTTGTCGGAAAACCAATCAAATGCTGTCGGTTGATTAGAAAATGGTTGAAACAGAAAGTCCGTAATATTTTACGACGAAGACCATAAAATCAAATGCTATCGGTCCATTAGGAAAAAAAAAGAACTAAACTCGTGGCCATGTATATTGCAAACATTATCAATCAAACCCTTGTCCCTTGTGGGAGTCTAATGGGAATCCATCCTTTTTCCAAACGTAGATACCGTAGTGGAGCACTGCTTTATCACTTTCATTTTATCAACAATGCTACTATAAAAAACTCATAATTGATCACCATGCCGGCCAGGGTGAGCTGGCTATGAGAACACTATCTGTCGATGTAACACAGTATGGCAAGGTAGATAGTCTCCATGAAGTCGAGGATTGCCGGTGCTGGCATCAAAAGGTTGACATTTGTGAGGAGTTTTTTTTTCCTTTACATTTAATACTAAGGTTCCTTTAAGTAAACCGTCAACATAGTCGTAGTTATCACATTATGTATGATATGCATTCAAAATCGCTATATGTTATTGTCGCGACCTAAAATTTCTCTCAGGCTAATGGATTGTTAAGACTAAACCTAACTCGAGCCCTCCCAAGCCCTACCAATTCGCAACTTAGGGTTTAAGTTTTTTAACATGCAAAAGTTTTCATGTTCGGAGTCGCCACTAATCTATTTATGGTAGGTCGATTAGAAACCTAAATAAAACATAGGGAGAAATGTTTTATTCCTACGAACCAGAGATTCTAAGCTCGGGGACTTGATTACGCTAGATCTAGTCTAACGCCCTTTCGGTACCTTTTCTTTTCAAAAATATTTTGGCAAGCAATTTGGATCCATTTTAACTTAGTCACTAGCATGTGAGGTGATCATGCGGGTGCGCAAACCACCAATTTAACACCCAAGAAAGCATTAAATAAATTGCAAGTTGAAAGAATTACTTACCTCGAAGCAACGTAAGCATCTGCATTGTTAGCTAGAAAATCACATCAACAACCTAATATGATTTCTAATTAACAAGGAATTCACTCAATTTTTGGATTTTCGCTTATTTAAATGAAAGCTAATCTACATGCAATGACGTGCAAAAATGACATGCAACCTAACATGCAAACTATATGTCATGCGACGACGTGACCTAATTCTGATGACGGATAAATAATTTATTTTTGGTATTTTCTAATGAAATTCGGAATAAAAATGTGCCTAAATTAACATGCAACCTATGATGATTTAACATATCCTAACATGACTTATTTTTGGGATTTTTGTTAAAATTCGAAATAATAAATTACTTAAATTAAGAATGCAATCTATCCTAACCTACCATAAAACAATTCATTCTTTTTTTGGGATTTTCATGAAAATTCGGAATTAAAAAAAATAACCTAAATAATCTATTAAGATTAGAATATTGCTTAATTTAAACTAGGAAATAGATTATCTCAAGTCCTAATTTAAATTAAATAATTACTCTATCGTCTAGATATATTTAGGATTCCTAAACATGCAAAACTCAAATTCAAATCCTAACTGATATTTTTTTGAATTTTCTTTTTTATTTAAAAAGGAAAAACAATCAAACGAAGATAACAATCACATTCAAACAATTCACACAATCCGCAATATTTTTCAAATTCAGATAAGGCAAAAAAATCAAACTAACGGTCATATCTATAGGGTTATAGATATCGACAGAAATCTGATTGTTTAAATTTGGAAAGCAAATAAAATCTATTATCGTATCCAAGTGATTATGAATAGGATAACGATTTTCCGTATCGCCGCGTATCGTACCTTAGGGATAAGGTCGGATAGTCGTCCAGATACGTTGCCAAATTAGGAAAAATTTCTAATTTTGAGTGTTCTAGAATATTGCGGGTAGAGCAAACAATATCTTTAAGATTTAGCAATCCACCAAAGAATATCCACAAAATATTCAAACACCGAAAACTTAGAAAATTAAATATTTCGGAAAATATTCGGATAATGATCTTACCTAATTTGTGGATATCTTCCAAATTCGAACTCGGTTCTGGATTGAGGCTTGCGGATCGTAGAACGCGTGGTGGCCAACGGCGATGGACCGGCGGTGACAACGGCGACGGTTCGACAAGGAGCGGCTCAGCTCGTGGTGGTGGTACGTCAACCAAACACGTCGGGAATGTGGACGCTCACGGTGGGTTCTCAGAAGTGCTCAATAGGTGATTATTGGAACTCTCAGTGCATTAGCGATGGCTTGGCCAGTCACGAGAACTGGGCACCTGGGTCTGCAAAACAAAGCAACATGCAAAAAGGTTGTCGTGGCTGAACATAGCGCGTCAAAATCACTATAAGTTGTCCAGTAGTGAGGCGGCAAAAGTATCAGCGTGCTGGAAGTGCTGCTTCACGGTGAGGATTCGCCGGAGGAATAGGAACCACGAACTACCGGGAGAGAAACTGGGCGTCCGCCAATGGAACCAAAGTACAGCAACAGGGAACGTTGATGCGGGTAGGAATTCACGCCGTAAGAAAGAGTAGCGAGGTCGTCGCGGGACAGAGCAGCGATGTCGATGAACACAAGCGACGGCCAATAGTTCACGACCGCGAAGAGGGTGACTCGGCCACGTAAGGTGTTTCGGCCACGGCTTGGCTGCGAAATCACTCCTTTCTTCTTCACAAGGTATGCGTCTTTTCGTGAAAAGCTCCCACAAATGAAGACAATTCTCTCTTTCTCACTCTCACACTCTGAAAAAAATTCTGATCCGAAATTATCTGAGCTCCCCCAAAATCCTGACCTAATGATGTATATATAACGCTAATCTAGGTCAATTAGATGGGCTCTCTAGTCCTAATGGGCTTAGGTTTGGGCTTAGATTTTAATTTAATTTAAATGGGCTGAATTAATTAATGATAATGGGCTGAATTAAGTTCAAATTAAAACAACCGAGCCCGTTTGACTTGTAATTCCCGGCCCTTGCATTTCAAGCGAGCCGAGTCCCATTCGATGAAATTTAAGCTCGTTCGTCACCGCCAGTCCGATGCAAAATGCAATTAATGAATTTAAACCATATGTTATGCGATTTAAATATTTTTTGTTTAGGGGTTAAGAATTTAATCCCTAATTTTCTATGCAAATTACACTAAGTGATGCGCCAAAATTTAGGTGTCAACAGCTGCCCCTCTTTGAAGGTGAGCTCGTAGAGGTTGCATTCAAAGACTAAATAATACCTAAATTTCAATCATGCAAATGCAATGAATGTTGTTTTTGTCGGGATTATGAGTCCCATTTTACAATGCATTAAGAAATGATGCATGCTGACCTGAATAGAAAACATACCTGGAATTACTTACCTGACATGAACGATAGCGCAATTCAAGGCACAACTTTAACTTGTATGTTGTTTTGGCAAATGTATGGGCTCAGTCCCATAGGTATTGCCTGATATACGTTGATGAACTTCGGTGATCTACAGTTAAGTCAAAACACACGAAGAAAGCTCGACGTATCCAATCATCATCTGGATTCGTGAGAACAGTTCCGATCTTTACGAACTACCTATACATCTCCATAGGTGTTTGCAAAGATTTGGTCGCTTCACTTATACCTGCTCATAAGTGAATTGCGGGGGGAACTTTTGAAATCAAGAGGATATTCTGACCTTTACATATACCTGCTCATATGTAAAGATTTGACCGCCTCACTTATACCTGCTCATAAGTGAACTGCGGAGGAACACCTGGGGTTGAGAGAATATTCCGACCTTTACATATACCTGCTCATATGCAAAGATTTGGCCGCTTCACCTATACCTGCTCATAGGCGAGTAGCGGGGGAACATCTGAGATAATGAGAGTATTCCGACCTTTACATATACCTGCTCATATGCAAAGATTTAGCCGCTTCACCTATACCTGCTCATAGGTGAGTAGCGGGGGAATACCTGAGATTTGGGGAGAATATTCCGACCTTTACATATACCTGCTCATATGTAAAGATTTGGCCGCCATGCCTATACCTGCTCATAGTCATGTAGCGGGGGAATCTTCTCGAGATTGTATGAAAATCTGTGATTTGATGAACAAAGGGGCTAGCCCAAGTGTTCAAGAGTTCCTTGACAAAGTACCTGGATATCATCAGAAGTACCTGAAAAGGTTTGATCAATAGACACCTGAACACAATCAAAGGCATCTAGAGATTGCAAAAATAATCAAATGTGGGACCTGACAATTGCTTGAACAGGTTAGGGATACCTAGATAGTCATAGACATCCTAGGGATAGAGATATACTTACCTGGTGATATCTCCAACTCTGAAGGCGTGTCTCCTCTTAGACACGATTTTGAGTAACATGTAATATGCATTCGCATACTGTCAAGAACACATATACACATGTACTATGATTTCAACTGATTTTCATGCACGACGGTTTTGTCAA
This sequence comes from Syzygium malaccense, assembly GCA_031216405.1. Lineage (NCBI taxonomy): Eukaryota > Viridiplantae > Streptophyta > Magnoliopsida > Myrtales > Myrtaceae > Syzygium > Syzygium malaccense. The sequence continues at coordinate 2,652,780 of CM062256.1, read as the reverse complement.
ATCAGCATTACAAACTTCGCTGGGGAAAAATCATGACAAGACAATCCGAACTTACAAGTGGGTGTCTTGAAAATGTCGAATGAGGGACTTTTGGTCCGAAAGGGCTTTCACTCACTCTCGTCGAGAAGTAGCTAATTTATGAAAATCACTCTATCTCACCATCATCATGTCGACAAGGGTCCGAGTATTCTCGCAAGCAGTACGACTTTATCAATCTGAGAGGTCTTTGTTAGGACCGTAACATGGGCTTGGTCAATGGCTTAGCAAAAGAGACTCTTCGAGTCAAGGCTATTGGAAGAAAATACTCTACAATCGTCTCCGGGTTTACAAGTCAAGAACCCTGCAAAATGAGATAGAAATGAACTTGCTCACACTTCTTCGAGCTAAGCTTATAAACATCAGAAACTCTACGTTAGTTCAAGTGCCCTAATCTGAAGAGACTTTGCAAGGGACGTAACGTAGGCTAGGCTCATGGGTTGAGAAATGAATGGATCATTAGGCTCAAAATGTATACAACCGGGGTGAATAAGTTGGTGATCATCTCGGCATTGTCACCGGTCTTCTTCTTCACCAGGGATTGTCTCCTCGGCAGATGTTCCATTGGTTTCAAGAGTTCATCACTTGATTCCTTTGAGACTTGTAGGACTACTGCTCTACTGGGGATGATTTTGACATGTCATATCCTGACATTTTTTCATTGGGCATTAGCCTTGCTTTTACCAGACACACTGCTTTTTTCTTGCCCCTTTTTTTACAATGTAAACACTGGCTAGCTATATCTGACTGAATAACTTGCCATTTAAACTTTCAAGGATTCTTGTCTTCTATCGACGCTTCGGATATGCTGCTTGAACAATGATGACTTTTTGCCCTGCCCCAGTGTGGGGGATGATCACCAACTGGGTTTATATGAAACGAATTTGTGGGCTCAATTGGGCTTAGCAAAGGATAAAATATGTATAAGATAGAGAAAGAAATGCTCTTCGTCATCCTAAGGTACTTGAATTTCACGTGAATTCATCTGAAAAAGCAACACTCAAAGATTGATGCGAGTGAGAGCATGAAAATTTCTACTCATTTTTCACCTTATGACGCTGACTTACCTCCAGTTTGCCCCGATATGGGGTGGTTCTCGACAGGGGTAATTTGAATGAATTTCTCTAAACGTTTAGGCTCAAAGTGGCAAAACAATGGATAACCTGTAGTGCTTGGGATAGAGAAATAAACCGCCTCTCGTCATTTCAGTTGCCGTACCTTTTGCGAGATAACCCTTCACCTTGCAGACATGGAGTTTTTCTACTCAACTCACTGGGGATTAGTGCACGGGACTGTGTATAGGATAAGGCTTGCCTTTCATCATCTCGATGTACCTCATTCAACACATTCAATTCATTCCACGTGAGTTATCATATTGTCTAAATAGATCCCCCTTTTGAAATCGGTAATATAAACTGACAAAATGATCAAGCACAATTTAAAGCCAAGGCACACATTCCATCTTTAAATTGATTGAACCCATTTATTCATAAGTGAAATGTTTGCAATTCAGAATATAAAACCAAATACTTGAAAACTTTCGCCGCAAAATGTTAGATCTTATCAGGGATAATATATCTTCACAGCATCAGAATTAACAGGAGTGGAAAACTCACGACCATCCATTTCTGCGAGAATCAGGGCACCTCCGGGAAGCACCTTTTTAACCACATACGGACCAATGTAGTTTGGGGCAAATTTTCCTCCAGGAACAGGAAAGACTGGCAGTACCTTCCTTAGGACTAGATCATTTACCTCGAAGTGTCTTGGACGCACCTTTTGATTGAAGGATCTAGCTATCCTCTGCTGATAGATTTGACCGTGGCAAATGGCTTTCAATCGCTTCTCATCAATTAGGTTTAACAGCCCATGCCTTTGTCGCATCCATTCTGCCTCGGACAACTCCACTTGAGACAAGACTCGCAAGGAAGGGATCTCTACTTCGACGGAATTCAGAATATAAAACCAAATACTTGAAAACTTTCGCCGCAAAATGTTAGATCTTATCAGGGATAATATATCTTCACAGCATCAGAATTAACAGGAGTGGAAAACTCACGACCATCCATTTCTGCGAGAATCAGGGCACCTCCGGGAAGCACCTTTTTAACCACATACGGACCAATGTAGTTTGGGGCAAATTTTCCTCCAGGAACAGGAAAGACTGGCAGTACCTTCCTTAGGACTAGATCATTTACCTCGAAGTGTCTTGGACGCACCTTTTGATTGAAGGATCTAGCTATCCTCTGCTGATAGATTTGACCGTGGCAAATGGCTTTCAATCGCTTCTCATCAATTAGGTTTAACAGCCCATGCCTTTGTCGCATCCATTCTGCCTCGGACAACTCCACTTGAGACAAGACTCGCAAGGAAGGGATCTCTACTTCGACGGGTAGGACTGCTTCCATGCCATACACCAAGGAAAAAGGGGTCGCTCCGACAGAGGTTCGGATCGAAGTTCGATACGCCATTAGTGCAAATGGCAACCTTTCATGCCAGTCACGATAGTTTTCAGCCGTTTTGGCCAAGATCTTCTTGATGTTCTTGTTAGCGGCTTCAACTGCTCTATTCATCTGTGGACGATAAGGAGATGAATTCAGGTGCCGAATTTTGAACTCGTTGAATAACTGATCAATGAACTTGTTGTTCAAATTTGTCCCATTGTCAGTGACGATAGCCTCAGGGACACCATAACGAGCGACTATGTCTCGCCTGACGAATTTTACAACATTTTTTGCAGTGACGTTTGCATAAGATGCCGCCTCAATCCACTTAGAGAAATAATCAATCGCGACCAAGATAAATCAATGTCCATTCGATGCCTTGGGATTAATTGGGCCAATCACATCGATGCCCCACATTGAAAAGGGCCATGGCTCAGACAACTGATGTAATTCCGTCGAGGGAACATTTATTTTATCCCCGTGAACCTGACAGTGATGACATCTTCGAACATGTTGGATGCAGTCACTTTCAAGACTGAGCCAATAATAATCCAACCTCATGATCTTCTTAGCTAACATGTGGCCATTCATGTGTGGACCACATATCCCCTCGTGTACTTCTTGCATGATTCTGGTAGCTTCGTCCGCATCCACACACCTCAATAGGATCGAATCATATGATCTTTTGTATAGCTTCTCACCACTAACAAAGAATTTTGAAGCCATTTTCATTATGTACTTCCTGTCGGCCGGGGTGCTTCCCTCAGAAAATTCTTATCTCTTGATGTAACTCATGATATCATAATACCATGACTTTTCATCAGGTTCTCCAGTCACAACCATACAGTAGGTCGGTTTTGTCAGGACTTCAATCTTCAAGAGTTCTACCTCTAACCCACCAATAACTTGCAACATGGATGATAACGTAGCTAGCGCATTAGCGAACTGATTATGGGACCTCGATAAGTACTCAAAAGAGATATCTTCGAATTCCTCTATGATTTCTTCGAGGTATTCATGGTACGTCACTAGTTTGGTGTCTCTTGTCTTCCATTCTCCTACAGTTTGAAGAATAATCAGAGCGGAATCACCAAACACTTTCAACTTGGTTATCCCCATTTCCACTGCGGCTTGGAGCCCGAGGATGCAAGCTTCGTACTCGGCTATGTTGTTGGTACAGGGGAATACCAACTTTGCTGCTACTGGATAATGTTGCTCATCTGGGGATATTAAAGCTGCCCCAGTGCCGGAACCGGTCAAGTTTACAGCTCTATCGAAAAACATGGTCCATGTGTCTTCCTTTATTACCAAAATGCGATCTTCTGGAGAATATCTATCATCATCAGGGACTCCAGGATTTTCAGCTAACGCATCAGTAATTACTCGACCTTTAACTGACTTCTGTGGCTTCATCTGGATATCAAACTCTGAAATTAAAATCTGCCACTTGGCTAACTTCCCTACCAAAGCTGGCTGATCAAGTAAATACTTAATGGGATCGTTCTCAGTCACAAGCAAAGTCTGGTGATGCAATGTATATTGTTGCAGCCTATGGAGCACCCATACTAGCGCAGCGCAAGTCTTCTCGGCTTCAGAATAATTCAACTTCGAGACGGTGAACTTCTTGCTTAGGTAATAAATGGCTCGCTCTTTTCCATCTTCAGGACTTTTCTGAGCTAGCATCGCACCTAAAGACTCACTATAAATCGTGAGGTAAAGGATCAAAGGTTGGCCCGGCATTGGTGGGACCAGCACTGGTGATTTCATTAGGTACCGCTTTAGTTCGTTAAACGCTTCACGACAATCATCGTCCCATTCAACTTGAGCATTCTTCTTTAGAAGTTTGAAGAAGGGCTTAGCAGTTGCGGAGAGCTGGGAAATAAAACGGGCTATGTAGTTCAATCTACCCAGGAGGCTTCGCACTTCTTTCACGGTCGATGGGGGTTGTAACTCACATATAGCCTTCACTTTGGAGGGGTCAACTTCAATGCCTTTACTGCTTACTACGAACCCAAGTAATTTGCCTTAGGTTGCTCCAAATATGCACTTTGCTGGGTTGAGACGGAGCTTAAACTCACGAAGTCTCTCGAATAATTTCTTCAAGGTATCGACATGACTCTTTCCCAATCGAGACTTGGCGATCATGTCATCGACATAGACCTCGATCTCCTTATGCATCATATCATGGAAGAGTGTCACCATTGCCCGTTGATATGTTGCCCCGGCATTTTTAAGGCCGAAGGGCATGATCTTATAGTGGAATGTCCCCCAAGGAGTGATGAACGCCGTTTTCTCCTTATCATCGTCCTTCATTTTTATCTGATTATAACCTGAGAAACCATCCATGAAGGAAAACAGCTCGAACCCTGCAGTGCTGTCCACCAAAACGTCTATATGTGGCAATGGGAAATCGTCTTTAGGGCTAGCCTTATTTAGATCGCGATAGTCAATGCAAACTCGAACTCGACCATCCTTCTTCATGACTGGCACAATATTAGCCACCCAGCTGGGGTATCGGGTGACTTCAATGAATCCCGCTTTCAAGAGCTTCAAGACCTCCTCCTCTATTTTCTTAGAAAGTTCGGGCTTGGTTCTCTGTAGCCTCTGTTTCTTGGGCGGCATGCCTGGATTAGTAGGCAGACTGTGCTCCACAATAGAAGGGTCTAAACCCGGCATATCGGCATACGACCAGGCAAAGATATCTTGGTAATCCTTCAGCAATTGGACTAGGCATTTCGCTTCACCTTCGGGAAGGGTTGCCCCTATCTTCACCTCTTTGGGTTCTCCGGAATCACTCAAGTTGACGATGATAGTTTGGTTTACCGTTAGGACCTTAGGTCTTTCATGATGCTCTAGATCACGCTGAAGGTCCGAGGAATCTTCGAGTTTATTGGTGTCGTCGAAATCAGGTTCGGTGGCACATAATTCATCAAATTGGATCGTTCCCATACCCTTACGTGCCACAAAATTGCCCTCTTACGGGCCAGTGCCCATTTCCTCCAACGGTCCTTCCTCAATAGCTCCAATGAAGAAATCATTGAACAGGGCAGTGATTCCCTCCATTGCATCATCAGGATCTTCTGTCACTAGAAGTGTTGGATCATCCATACCTCTCCATCCATCCGGGACAATGTCACGGGGGTCAACATAGAAGCTCGGGGGTGCTGAGTATTTTACATAATAATCGAACTTGCCGCTTGGTTGCCCCAAAGTGTCAATCACCTCCTTCTCTTCATGCATCATTCTTGCAGGGCCCGGGAATGTGGTGCGGATATGTGGAAGCAACCTACCACGCCCAAGCTCTCCATTATTTTGGGTACTTCCACGCCCACGTTCTTCACCATTCGACTCTTCTTCGGATCGTTGTCTATTCTGCCCGTCTCCTCGACCTTGACCTCGACCTCGACCACGTCCACGTCCACGTCCACGTGCCCCATTATTTGGCTCACTTGACCTCAGGTATCCCAACCCAGTAATGCGGGGTCTCTGAGAAACTTCCACCTGTTGGCGGATACCTTGACCATTTCTACCAAGGCCTTCACCCGGAGTAAAGCCATGAGAGACCATTACCCTTCCAACCATGACTGCAGCATTTGACACCTCAAGAATAGGCGGTGATGATCCTCTAGATACATGTATGGTTGATACGAGCTCGAGCGACTGATAGCTCGATTCTATTTTGCAATCCGGCTCAACATAGGGGATAGCCGTTGCGTGGTAAATTGGGTGCTCTTCTTCACCGTGGACTGTGATTAACTTTCTCTCCACAACGAACTTTACCTTCTGATGTAGACTGGATGGCACAGCTCCGGCAGTATGAATCCACGGATGACCCAACAGAAAATTGAATGCAGTGGGAATGTCCATAACTTGAAATAGGACATTGAACATTGTTGGTCCTATCTGTATGTCAAGGTGGATTTCTCCTATTACTTCTTTCTTCGTTCCGTCAAAGGCTCGTACGGAGGTCTTTGCAGAATTTATCCTAGAAGGATCTATCTTAAGGCGGTGTAAAGTCGCCAAAGGACAGATGTTCAAGGCTGATCCGTTGTCAATGAATACCCGAGCTACATGTGAGGCCTTGTATTTGACAGAAATATAAAGTGCTTTGGTATGCCCCCTCCCTTCTAGATGGAACTCTTCATCTGAAAAGGCTATGAGGTCTTTGAGCAGTATAGAACCCACAAATTCTTCCAACTTGTCATGGTCGATCGTCTCTGGCACGTGGACTTCGCTTAACACCTTCATTAAGGCCTTCTGATGCTTGACAGATGTCTGGAGTAGTTCAAGCAGAGAAATTTGTGCGGGCAGCTTTCGCAATTGTTCAACTATGTTGTATTCACTAGCTTTAATTACAGCTATAAATTCCTTGGCTTCTTCATCAGTAACAGGTTTTACAGGTCGAGCATTAGCTTGGCCATAAGAACGCCCGGATCTGATAACCAAGTCGACATTGAGACTGTAGGATCAAGGGACTGCCTTATTATCACGGTACTCATACGGTTGAGGTATCTCGACCACTATCCCTTCATTAGCTGTAGGCGTGCTTACTACGATCTCTTCATTATCAGACGCGTCTTCAAGTGGAGGCATGTCTTCAGGCAGAGGGTCGCCCTTGTCCTGCCCGGTGTTCAATGTAGCAAACTCCTCCTCCCAATTAATAAACACTTCGGAGATAGTGGAAACGATGCCAGTGTGGTCAGCATAAAAAATCATCCCAGCTTCTACCATTTTGGAGATTCTTTTTCTCATGATGGCGATGGGAAGGTCCTCATTACTCGGGTAACAAACGGCTTTCACTAACTCACCGTAGACGTCGGTGGTATACACCTTAACATTCTTGATTCGACCAGCATCGAAGCTAAATATGGCATTCACATTGTCTGCGTGATCAGGGAGTGGGTTGTTCTGAACATTCGGCTTAGCAGGTTGAAATGAGAAAGCCTTCGTATCTAGGAGGTTTTGGATTCGGTGCTTAAGGGCATAGCAATCATCAGTTGAGTGTCCCAGCTCACCCATGTGATAATCACATTTCTTTGACGGGTCGAAGTTATAAAACCGTTCAGGATTGGGCCGCTTTGGCTTAATAGTAAGCAAGCCTTTCTTCTGGAGCACTGTCAATACTTGAGACAACGATCCGGGGAGGGGGGTGAATTGCCTCCTGTTGTTCCTCCTCTGAAAAGGTTGACGACCCGAGTTTTGTTGCTGAGCTTCTGCTACTTGGATTGCTGGGGCGGAGTTAGCATTCCGCCGGCTCGGTTGGTTATAAGCCACATTCACTTCAGCTGCCGGTTCTTTCTCTTTTCTCGCACCAAATCTTCTGGTCGAGGAGGACGGCTCGACAAACCATCCATCTTTCAGCCCTATTTCAATTTGTTCGCCTATGGGGATGAGTTGGTTGAAGTTGTCAGCCGGAATGGCAACCATCCGATTACGGTATTCGAACGGGAGAGTTTTCACGAACATCCTCTTTAACTCACTGTCTATGGGTTCTGGGATAACCTGAGCAGCTAAATTCCTCCATCTGATAGCATAGTCTTTGAAGGACTCGGTCTTTTTCATCTGAGCACGTTCGAGATCATCACGGGTAGGAATGATGTCCGTTATGAATCTGTACTGCTTCAAGAATGCTTCACTGGCTTCTTTCCAAGTTTTGAGGCCATTTATCTTCTTCATGAGATACCAGTTCAAAGCAAGACCCGTCAAACTTGCTTGAAAGGCATGGATCATCAGGAGTTCGTTGTCAACGTACAAAGTCATATGTACGTGATAGAGCTGTAGGTGGGCTTTTGGACATGTGGTGCCATTGTACTTGTCAAAATCTGGCATTTTGAACTTCTTTGGGATTTTGATCTGTGAGTACAGAGACAGATCGATCGAAGGTGAATCCTGCGAACCTTCCAACTGCTTCACTCTTTCTTCAAGTTTGTTGACCCGTTCATCAGGTTTGTCTTTGTTGACGATAATCTGGACGGGGTCATCTTCTAAATCAGGAATATCGTCATCTCCGTCAACATCGACACTTTTTCTGATTTTCTGCTTTGGGACTGATGTTTCGAGGAATGCCGGAATAGGAGTCGACCGGAGAGCTTTGATCTCAGCGGACATTTGTTGCATCGCGATGACAAGTTGCTTCATCTGGTCTTCTATACCAATAACACGCTCTTGCAAGTCGGTTTGATCGGCCATTCTGGCTCTCGACCGTGTACGAATAGGCGATCGTGATCGGTCCGTAGCTACCTAATTTTGGAACGAAACAGGCATACATAAGTGTCAAGCAAAATCATATGCCAATCCATGACATTGGTCTAACCGCTTTGAATTGAAAAGACCCCTTTATTGAAATGGTGAAAATTTTTACACCAATTAATGACTTGAAATTGAACTGAATATAAAGACAAATGACTCAATTCCTAAACAAATTTTTAAAAACTGAAATTGAAATGAGAAAAGAACTTCGAGCTTTTTATTTAGCTTGATCTATAGACATATGGGAGGCGACTTCCTTCTTCAATTGCTCATAAGCTCGAGCTATCTTGGATGCCTTTTCTTCAGCTTCTTCGGCCTTCCTTTTGAGGCGATTGTTCTCTGAGCGATTGGCGGACTTGAGAGGCACCTTGGGTATCTTCGGGAGCAAATCCTGCGGGATTCTGTGCCGTCGAATGTACTGGGTCGTCGCGAAATAGGACTTCTGCTCTCCCTTTAGTTCTCCTTCGGGCCGAGCTATCTTTAACACACGGCACTTCCTTCACATCTTATTGAGCTGAGCTACGGTCCCTTTGTGGTCTTTATCATCATCGGCGAAGTCGACTTGGAGGAGTTCTGGTTGTAACGCTGGAGGGAGCCCTTGGAGAATTTGATACTGACGAGACACTCTGGCGGGGTAGTATTCAATTGCACCGGTGAAACCCAATAGTGGAACCGGTCCAATACCATTACATGTAAGCCGAGCTTCCTCGACTTTGAACCAGTTAGCATGCCATTAGAAACCTTGGGATCTAGCGTTTTTCATGAAAATAATCCATTCAGAGTAATGATAATCGGGTGCACCCCCTTGTTTTTCTTTATACCTCAAGACGGGATGGCTAGAATCACTAAGCTCGGATATTGTAAGTAAATCGCCACACCCTTTTATGTGAGACAAAAATCAGATTTGCAAAAGTTCGAGGGGGGCATGAAAAGTTTTGTCAACATGTTGCTTAAATTTAGTGAGGGAAATGAAAGTCTCGGCTAAAATGGTGTTGATAAAATTCTTTTCAAGATAGACTTGTTGGACCAACTATGCGATTGACGGACTACATGCATTCTTACAGTAAGGAAAAATCACGAGCCCGAAAAATGCTAGCAAAAAGATTCTGCCTTTTTGAAAAGATGTGGCTTTTTCAAAACACTGACTCAGGAATGAAAAAGGACATGTGCCGCGATTTGCTTTTAAAACTTTTCCCAATTCATCTTTTCCGACATTCAAAAATTCGGCCAACATTAAAGTGGAATCAATTCCCAAAGGTGGTATGACTAACTCCGACTCCAATGGTTTTCCAATGAGCACGCTATATTCTTCCAACGTCGGGGTGAGCTCGTGCTTACCGAATATAAAGGTAGAGGTTTCGGGACACCAGAAGTGCGCTAATGCTCGAACGAGGCCGGTACGGACTTTGACCTCCAGTAGGGGGAGCAGCCTCCCGATGTGGCCCTCAACTAGCTTGCGGTTGGTCGGACTGAGTAGATTCCACCAGGCACGGAGCTCGTCCTTAAGAGCATCAAGAATCCGGATGTCTGCCCCTCCCATAGTATATAGACCAAGACTCACGACCGACCTAATGTCATGGACCGACCAAAGGAAAAGACGAAACATAAATAAATTGCGAGATAAAGGTTCAGAAATCTTACTTCACCCGGTAGAATGATGGCAATCACATAGACATGCGCATGAAACGTGAAGTTCGATTTCTACCTAGACTCCAGCTTGCAAAATGGAGACATGAGGATTACCATGCTAAACCAGTCATGGTGGTGGTTAGGCTGGGATTCCCCTGACTCCGGCTTAGTCAAAGAGCCGACCCGGGTTGCAAAGGGCGCAACCGTGGTAGGTATTCAATGACACCGTGAAAGAAATTTCGGGACCAAGGAGGGCGACCCGTACCACGCGGGCGTGGTCAGAGTGTTCGCTATCTCAGTACCATCCTAAACCTGTGCCGCCTAGGTCCGGCAGCGGGTAGTGTGTGCTATGTAGTGTAAATGCAAGGCATGCACAGCAGGTTATATCATACAGCGCTCCGTGCATAAAATAAACCATACATCCAAACATCTCCCTGCAAAACAAGGGTTAACAATCACGCCTCCCCTTATACCTCCCATTCTGCAAAAACATTTAACACATTAAATGTTAGGGACGTACCTGGGATCCTCGCTGCCAAACAAAAATATTTTTGAAAAGAAAAACTGGCTTAAGTCCACTAAGAGTTTTAACTCAAGTCCCCAGCGGAATCGCCAAGCTGTCGCGACCTAAAATTTCTCTCAGGCTAATGGATTGTTAAGACTAAACCTAACTCGAGCCCTCCCAAGCCCTACCAATTCGCAACTTAGGGTTTAAGTTTTTTAACATGCAAAAGTTTTCATGTTCGGAGTCGCCACTAATCTATTTATGGTAGGTCGATTAGAAACCTAAATAAAACGTAGGGAGATATGTTTTATTCCTACGAACTAGAGATTCTAAGCTCGGGGACTTGATTATGCTAGATCTAGTCTAACGCCCTTTCGGTACCTTTTCTTTTCAAAAATATTTTGGCAAGCAATTTGGATCCATTTTAACTTAGTCACTAGCATGTGAGGTGATCATGCGGGTGCGCAAACCACCAATTTAACACCCAAGAAAGCATTAAATAAATTGCAAGTTGGAAGAATTACTTACCTCGAAGCAACGTAAGCATCTGCATTGTTAGCTAGAAAATCACATCAACAACCTAATATGATTTCTAATTAACAAGGAATTCACTCAATTTTTGGATTTTCGCTTATTTAAATGAAAGCTAATGTCACGCCCCGTACCCTACCGGAGCGCAACATCCCGTCACTGGTCAATTATGGTGCAACGCTCCCAGGAAGCGTCGCCGACCCAAATCCCAAACAGAGATCAAGCACAAGCGGAAGCACGTATATAAATATATATACACCCAGACAATAAAATACATGAGGCCAAGGTAGCACAACCAGCAAACCACACCTCTGAAAGTATGTATACTAGTATTACCAAAGAAAACTTTTCACACTATTCATTTATACAACAACAAAGAAAACACACAATCAGTAGCCACTCAGTCAAAAGGGGGTCAGCATATAGTCCTTCGGTTCCTCAGCTTCCACGACCATGGCTGCAGGTCCGTCCCCACAAGGGTGCACACTAGAGGACCGCTGAATAAACTGTGGTACACCAAAAAGAGGCGCTCTCCTCGGCATCCTACGGCTGGGGGTCTGAAATGTTTCGGTTTACACAACCGTGAGACGAATCTCAGTGAGTTCAACCCCTAAACCTAGGCTAGGCTAGCATGCAATCTCCTGACCGGAAACAAATATTTATAATCACAACATGACAATAATCAAACCATTCTCAGACCCTGCAGGTTAGACAGATCAACATATAATAATCACGGCACATACGTGGCACGCATGATCACTCGTATGCCAATCACATGCTCGTGCACTGATTCTCACACCTTCGTATGCCAGTCTATGTATGTTCATGCATGCAAATGTCGTCGACATGTCATGCGCATTTCTCCGGCCCACTGGCCCACACTGGCACACTTGCCCAATTCATTATTATTACGACTCGAGTCATTAATTTTTCACGGCCCGGTGCGTCTAGCCTGCTCCAAAGTGCATGAGGCGCAGCAACCGATCTGGCCCAGTGTCTCTAGCCTGCTTCAAAGTGCATGAGGCGCAACACTGTTCTCCTTGCGAACCAGAGCCTGCTTCAAAGTGCATGAGGATGGTCGCCTTCCGGACATACCGGGCATCGTCCTGCTTCAAAGTGCATGAGGACGGTATCGACCCGAAGGTCATGACCCGAAGGTCCTTAGGTGATCACGCAACTCATTATTATCTGGACTCAGCGTATGACGCTTCGGGGTATTTTAGGTGATCACACAACTCATGGCAGACACGCATTCTCGCACAAGTTCATCACATGCCTCACCCTCGGCATACACAATGCGTGTCCATGTTATGCAATGCAATGCACCATGAGCGCCAATAAAATTCAATCACAATCAAGCACAAATTACGTACAACCAATTAACCCGGACATACCCGGTAATTTTCTAATGGGCTCCTACATTGATCAATTAATCCAATTTCTCTCCCCAATAAATCCTCAATTGATTACCACAAATTTCCGATAATAAATTCTACCAGTCAATCCTCAACCCAGTCTAAATTACACATTGATACTATCTAAACCAGTCCAAATTGTACCGCTAAATACTTAAACCAGTCCAGAAAAACGCAACATCAGTCCTAATCCGAGTTTAGAAATTTTACTCACCCAATCCAATGTCACGACGACGGGGAAATGGCGGCCGATTACTAATGAACAGTAAAACCGGCGGCGAAAATCCCGGCGACGGCGTACGGACGGATGAACAGCACCCCCCGTACGGACTCGGTGAACAGTGATTCCGTACGGACACTGTACGGACAGGCTGAAACGGGTGGCCGCCGAAGGGCCGGTGACGGTCGCGGCAGTCCGACGCGATGAATAGTGATTCCGTACGGACGGTGAACAGTACCACCCGTACGGACACTATACGGACAGGTGGCGATGGCGACGTACGGCGGTGCTGGACGGCTGGGTGGCGGCGGAACGGCGATCGGAGCTCCGGCGAAGCTCCGGCGTTACTGTTTGCAGACCGGGAAAGAGAAAACAAAGAAAAACAAGGCTGTTTTGGACTAAAACTGGGGCTGTGGTGGCTGAACAGGTGAGAGGGAGGTCCAAGGATGCTGTGGCGACGACTGGTGGGCTGCCAGCAGCTCCGGCTGGTACTGTTCCGGCGTGAACAGTACCAGAAAATGCAGAAACGGAACGTGCAGAACAGAAAACAGGAGAGAAGAAGGAAATTCTGGGAAAAAAATTGGCCGAATGGTCTGCTGGAGAGAGAGAGGGGTCTGGTCAAATGGGTCAAAAGTAGATTAGTGGAATCTAAGTGTCAAAATCTTGGGCTATTGGACAATTTTGCCCTTGATCCAATGGCCAAGATTAATCCATATCCAATAATTTAGGGTTAAAATGGTCATTTGCTCTTAACCATGGTTGACCAGACCTGAGTTAAGCCTAACTCACCTTGGTTAATCCCCAAAAATTTTCTAAATTCGGAATTGCTCAAAAATGGCCTAGGGGCATTTTCGTAATTTTCCGATCCCGAACCGAAATTTCAATTTTCGCACATACGTGTTCCATATGTGCGTGGCCAACATAATATGGCGTCGGAATCGCGAAATTCACTTTTTAAGCCCTCGAAAATCCACGTCAAAGTCCCGGGAATAAAATAATATTATTTTTCCAATTTTTGTCAAAATTCCAATTTTTGTCCGTAACGACTCCCGGTATGCGTGGCCACCCAAAAATGGTGTCGGCCTCGAAAAATAACCTCAAACGGCCCAAAAATCCAACGCCGATACCCACAGGGGCAAAACCGTAATTTTTCACCCCCGGACCGAATTTCCAATTTTTTACTCGTGCTAACTCCAGATATGTGTGGCCAGCGTAATATGACGTCAGATTCCCAAAAATAGTCTCTTAACCCTTCGAAAATCGACATCGAAGTCCGGGTCCAATTCCGTGAATAATACTCGCTCAACTCTCAATTTCAGGGTCTCTCACTAACGGGCGGCTGTTTAGAGGTTACGCGTATCGACCTAGGGTTATCCGTATCGTGATGATCTCGATCATTGAGAGAATGAGAAATTATCATTAGTTTCAGAGGTCACAATCATTATGTTCAAGTTCCGGACTGGTTGACCACGTGCACTTTTGGTCTTGCAGAATCACCTGCGTCCCAATCGTACATCGTTGGCCTTGGCCAAACTCAATCCATTACTCTTTCCTAAGATCGGCCCACGTTGGCCCAAAATATTTCCTCAGCGTCTCTCGTGATCGGTATCCCTTTTGCGATAGGGTCCCCGGTCCACGTACCATTTTCTAGTTAGCCATACCCTATTGGTTAGTATCCCAAGAGTGATCAGCTCTGGGTGAGACTTACTAAAATGAAATGCGAAATCATATCAGTTTCATTGATCTCGGAAATTACATCGAAATTTGGGCTGTTACAATCTTCCCCCCTTATAAAAATTTCGTCCTCGAAATTTGCAATCTATCCTTATCTACTCAAACAACTGGGGGTGTTGACGTCTCACCGCTTCTTCGCTTTCCCACGTGGCACCTTCTGTTCCGTGGTGCTCCCAGACAACTTTGACCATCGGGATCGTTTTGTTCCTCAGCACACGTTCTTTTCTATCCTCGATCCTGACTGGTCTTTCCACGTACGACACTTTATCGTCCACTTCTATCTCCTCGTACCGCAAGACATGAGTCGGGTCTGGTTCGTACTTTCTTAACATCGACATGTGGAAAACATTGTGTACTTGGGACAAATTGGGCGCCAAGGCAAGTCGGTAAGCCATATCTCCAATCTTTTCTAAAATCTCAAATGGCCCGACATACCTAGGACTCAGCTTTCCCTTCTTGCCGAATCTAGATAATCCCTTCATAGGCGACACCTTGAGAAATACATGATCTCCCATCTGAAACTCTAAAGGTCGTCGTCTTCGATCGGCATAACTTTTCTGGCGACTCTACGCTGTTCTGAGTCTATCCCGAATGACCTCCACCGCCTCAACTGTCTGCTGGATCAATTCTGGACCAGTGATACTTCGTTCACCCACTTCATCCCAACACACCGGCGTCCTACACGCTCTACCATATAAGGCTTCAAACGGTGCCATCTGAATGCTCTGCTGATAGCTATTATTATACGCAAATTCCACCAAGTGTAACTGTTCCTCCCATTTGCCTTGAAAATCTATCACACAAGCTCTCAGCATATCCTCCAGAGTTTGAATGGTCCTTTCAGATTGGCCATCTGTCTGCGGATGATAGGCCGTACTGAACTGTAACTTCGTTCCTAAGGCCGTTTGCAAACTTTTCCAAAAGTTGGCCGTAAATCTCGGATCACGGTCCGAAGTGATCGTTACTGGTATTCCATGCAACCTCACGATCTGCCTCACATACAAGTCTGCGTATCTTTCCAATTCAAAGTCCTTTCGCACAGCCAGGAAGTGCGCTGACTTAGTCAGTCTATCCACTATCACCCAAATTGAATCATGTCCTCTCTGGCTTCTTGGCAATCCCGTCACGAAATCCATTGTGATATGTTCCCATTTCCACTCTGGGATTTCTAATGGTCTCAATAATCCTCCAGGCTTGCAATGCTGTGCCTTCACTTGTTGGCACGTCAAACACTTAGCTACATGCCTGGCCACATCCACCTTCATCCCATTCCACCAATAGTGCTGTCTCAAATTCTAGTACATCTTCGTACTCCCCGGGTGGATACTGTAATTACTCCTATGAGCTTCCGATAAGACTTCTTCCTTAAGTTTCACATCATCCGATACACACAATCGCCCTCTAAACTTCAGGACTCCATTCTCGGACACTTGAAAGTCCGGTTTCCTCTTATCTGCATCCATCTCAATAATCTTTTGGATTTCTTGATCTGTAGACTGTAGTTCCTTAATCTTGATCTGAATCTCGGGCTCAATCCTCAAGGCGGCTAGTAAATTCGATACGTGACTCATTTCCAACTTAAACTCTGAATCCCTGAGCCTTTCCAATAACGTCCACTCCTTGACCATTAAATGCGCCAAACTAGACTTCCTACTCAAGGCATCTGCCACCCGATTAGCTTTCCCAGGATGATACAGGATGTCGCAATCATAATCCTTTAAAAGCTCCATCCAACGGCGCTGCCTCATATTCAACTCTTTCTGCGAAAACAAGTACTTGAGACTTTGATGATCCGTAAAAATCTGGAACTTCTCTCTACACAAGTAGTGCCTCCAGATCTTAAGTGCAAACACAATAGCAGCTAATTCCAAATCATGCGTCGGGTAATTCATCTCATGCGGTCTCAACTGACGCGACGCATAAGCCACCACTTTTCCATGCTGCATTAGTACACAGCCCAATCCTCTTAGCGAAGCATCACTATAAATCTCGAATCCTCCTGGGCCCGACGGAATGGTCAATACAGGAGCAGTCGTTAACCGGTATTTCAATTCCTGAAAGCTCCTTTCACACTTGTCATCCCACTCAAACTTCACATCCTTCTTAAGCAGCCTTGTCAATGGCATGGCTATTGACGAAAATCCTTCCACGAATCGCCTGTAATAACCAGCCAATCCCAGAAAACTTCGAATCTCGGTAACTGATGTCGGTCTAGGCCACTTAGTAACTGCTTCTATCTTAGCTGGATCCACCGAAATTCCATCCCCAGAAATGATATGTCCAAGAAATCCTACTCTGCTGAGCCAAAACTCACACTTGCTGAACTTAGCATATAATGCGTGCTCTCTCAAGGTCCGTAGCACTTCAGTCAAGTGTACCTCATGTTCCTCGGGGCTCTTGGAGTACACTAGTATATCATCAATAAAAACTATCACGAACTGATCCAAGAATTCCTTGAACACCCGATTCATCAAATCCATAAAAGCAGCTGGGGCATTCGTTAATCCAAAAGGCATAACTGTAAATTCATAATGTCCGTATCGAGTTCTGAAAGCAGTCTTGGGAATATCCTCATTCCTAATTCTTAACTGATGGTATCCGGTCCTCAAATCTATTTTGGAAAACACTGAGGCTCCTTGCAACTGATCAAACAAATCATCAATCCTCGGCAGTGGATACTTATTCTTCACTGTCACTTGATTCGGCTGTCGATAGTCTATACACAACCTCAGAGTTCCATCTTTCTTCTTAACGAACAGCACTGGCGCTCCCCATGGAGACGTACTAGGACGAATAAAGCCTTTGTCCAGTAATTCCTGTATCTGAACTTTTAACTCTTTCAATTCTGATAAGGACATCCTATACGGTGTTTTCGAAATCGGCTCTGTTCCTGGCGCCAATTCGATCACAAACTCCACCTCTCGCTCAGGCGGCAAACCCGGCAATTCTTGAGGAAACACCTCGGGAAAATTGCTTACTACGGGTATATCTTCCAACTTAGGTTCCTCAATTGTTGGATCCACAACATTCACCAGATATCCTTCACACCCTCCATCCAACAATCTACTCACCTCAAGCGAAGAAATCCAAGGGATCGAGGTTCCTCCTCGATTTCCCTGAAATACAAAACTAGGGCGTCCATCCGGATTAAATTGGATTGTCCTATCACTGCAATCCACTATCGCTTTCTGTTGGATTAACCAGTCCATTCCAATAATCACATCGAAATCGAACATCGCTAATACTGCCAAATCAATACTCTCTTCCTTACCCCCAATGATTATTTTACAGTTAGGACATCCAAAAGAAACTAGCAACCTATCATTCATAGGTGTCGACACGCAAAGCACATGCTCAAGCAGCACTGGTTTTATATCAACCAACTCAATAAATTGCTCTGAAACAAACGAATGGGTTGCCCCCGGATCAAACAATGCATACGCTGCATGATCATACAAGGAAATCGTACCTGTGACCACGCCCGGCGCATTCTCAGCTTCCTTGCGTGCTATTGCATAAATCCTTCCTTGAGCTGGCGGTCGTCCCTGATTAGCCGGTGGGGGAGGTCCGGCTTGATTTCTAGCTCGTGGTGGTGGCACTCTAGACGGTCCTAATGGTTGCATCTGCGGGCAATCGCGAATATGATGTCCCATACTTCCATACTTAAAACATGCCCCATATCTAACCAACTGGGGATTCGGTTTCCCAATGTTCCGTCTGGCTGGCGGGACAAATCGCCTATTTCCAGTCATAGGCCTTTTTCCCAAACGACGATCATCCCTATTTTGAGCAAACCGTGATCCTGAAGCGGGTGCCCTTTCCTGCTGATCTCGTTCTATGATCTGAGCTCGTCTGAACATCTCCCCATAGTCCTTGATATCATGAGACAAAATTAGACTCCGAAGATCCGGCTTCAGTCCATCCCGGAATCTTCGAGCTCTATCTCTCGGGTTCTCCACCATAGTCGGTGCAAATTTAGCCAATCTTGCAAATTCTGCTTCGTATTGATCAACAGTCATCTGTCCCTGACGCAAGCGCATAAATTCCATCAACTTCTTCTCTTGCGCATTCTCCGAGAAATATTTTTCATAAAAATTTTCCACAAACGCAGTCCAAGTTGGGCCCGTTCCTACCGGAAACACTCTATTCTCCACGGCGTTCCACCAATCATTTGCACCTTCTTGAAGCTGATAAACCGCCAATGTTACCTTTTCTTCATCAGTGCACCCCAGAACTTTGAAGGTTTTCTCCAGTTCCTCTATCCATCTTGGCGCAGCCTCGGGGTCACCACGACCATGAAATTTAGGCGGCTTCAATTTCATAAACTGTTCTACTAATTGGGGCATCTGTCTAACCCCGGCTGGCTGAGCCTGTCCAGCATTAGCTTGATTCTCATCTACCGCAGCAGCAGCTGCATTATCTCGCCCTTGAGCCTGTCTATCCAGTACGTTCCCAATCCTTTCTAATACCCGCAGAACTCCTTCCATACGTGGATCTTCTACAGGTCTCACATCGACTCGGGGGTCTACTGCAGCTCCTATATTAACTCCAGGGTTTTCCATTATTCTAACTCGAGCACGACCTCCACCTCTGGTTCCTCTCCCGGCACCCCTTCTGGGAACTCTTCCTACACCTCTCCCCTCGCCACTCATCTCGGCTACTCGGTTCTACAACTACCTGCTATAATTTCACAAAGGAATTAAAGACTTAAACCAATCTATCCCAGTCTAAGTCCTAGGCAGGTATCAAACAACAATTAAGCAATCAGCATGCGGCTTAATAGAAACTAGCCAACTCATCACCCAAGGAATTCATATACTCACCTCGGGTCCTGCCGCACCTGCACTCACGAGTCACACAATCATAATTCAAACACCATCACAAACTGTCAGGAGATGCATGTAGCACACGAGGTCACCCTACTGGCTACCCAGGGTCTCATCGCTCCTTATCACTCCAGGTTTCGACCTAATTGGACCGAGCTGACCTTGCTCTGATACCAATTCAAACCGGGTTGTCACGCCCCGTACCCTACCGGAGCGCAACATCTCGTCACTGGTCGATTATGGTGCAACACTCCCAGGAAGCGTCGCCGACCCAAATCCCAAACAGAGATCAAGCACAAGCGGAAGCACGTATATAAATATATATACACCCAGACAATAAAATACATGAGGCCAAGGTAGCACAACCAGCAAACCACACCTCTGAAAGTATGTATACTAGTATTACCAAAGAAAAATTTTCACACTATTCATTTATACAACAACAAAGAAAACACACAATCAGTAGCCACTCAGTTAAAAGGGGGTCAGCATATAGTCCTTCGGTTCCTCAGCTTCCACGACCATGGCTGCAGGTCCGTCCCCACAAGGGTGCACACTAGAGGACCGCTGAATAAACTGTGGTACACCAAAAAGAGGCGCTCTCCTCGGCATCCTACGGCTGGGGGTCTGAAATGTTTCGGTTTACACAACCGTGAGACGAATCTCAGTGAGTTCAACCCCTAAACCTAGGCTAGGCTAGCATGTAATCTCCTGACCGGAAACAAATATTTATAATCACAACATGACAATAATCAAACCATTCTCAGACCCTGCAGGTTAGACAGATCAACATATAATAATCACGGCACATACGTGGCACGCATGATCACTCGTATGCCAATCACATGCTCGTGCACTGATTCTCACACATTCGTATGCCAGTCTATGTATGTTCATGCATGCAAATGTCGTCTACATGTCATGCGCATTTCTCCGGCCCACTGGCCCACACTGGCACACTTGCCCAATTCATTATTATTACGACTCGAGTCATTAATTTTTCACGGCCCGGACATATTTATTATTACGACTCGAGTCATTATTATTACGACTCGACTCAATTCATTATTATTACGACAGGTCATGACCCGAAGGTCCTTAGGTGATCACGCAACTCATTATTATCTGGACCCAGCGTATGACGCTTCGGGGTATTTTAGGTGATCACACAACTCATGGCAGACACGCATTCTCGCACAAGTTCATCACATGCCTCACCCTCGGCATACACAATGCGTGTCCATGTTATGCAATGCAATGCACCATGAGCGCCAATAAAATTCAATCACAATCAAGCACAAATTACGTACAACCAATTAACCCGGACATACCCGGTAATTTTCTAATGGTCTCCTACATTGATCAATTAATCCAATTTCTCTCCCCAATAAATCCTCAATTGATTACCACAAATTTCCGATAATAAATTCTACCAGTCAATCCTCAACCCAGTCTAAATTACACATTGATACCATCTAAACCAGTCCAAATTGTACCGCTAAATACTTAAACCAGTCCAGAAAAACGCAACATCAGTCCTAATACGGGTTTAGAAATTTTACTCACCCAATCCAATGTCACGACGACGGGGAAATGGCGGCCGATTACTGATGAACAGTAAAACCGACGGCGAAAATCCCGGCGACGGCGTACGGACGGATGAACAGTACCCCCGTACGGACTCGATGAACAGTGA
The DNA here is from genome assembly GCA_031216405.1 of Syzygium malaccense. Classification (NCBI taxonomy): domain Eukaryota; kingdom Viridiplantae; phylum Streptophyta; class Magnoliopsida; order Myrtales; family Myrtaceae; genus Syzygium; species Syzygium malaccense. The sequence continues at coordinate 2,631,495 of CM062256.1, read as the reverse complement.
TTTCGTACGGACACTGTACGGACAGGCTGAAACGGGTGGCCGGCGAAGGGCCGGTGACGGGCGCGGCGGTCCGACGCGATGAACAGTGATTCCGTACGGACGGTGAACAGTACCACCCCGTACGGACACTGTACGGACAGGTGGCGATGGCGACGTACGGCGGTGCTGGACGGCTGGGTGGCGGCGGAACGGCGATCGGAGCTCCGGCGAAGCTTCGGCGTTACTGTTTGCAGACCGGGAAAGAGAAAACAAAGAAAAACAAGGCTGTTTTGGACTAAAACTGGGGCTGTGGTGGCTGAACAGGTGAGAGGGAGGTCCAAGGATGCTGTGGCGACGGCTGGTGGGCTGCCAGCAGCTCCGGCTGGTACTGTTCCGGCGTGAACAGTACCAGAAAATGCAGAAACGGAACGTGCAGAACAGAAAACAGGAGAGAAGAAGGAAATTCTGGGAAAAAAATTGGCCGAATGGTCTGCTGGAGAGAGAGAGGGGTCTGGTCAAATGGGTCAAAAGTAGATTAGTGGAATCCAAGTGTCAAAATCTTGGGCTATTGGACAATTTTGCCCTTGATCCAATGGCCAAGATTAATCCATATCCAATAATTTAGGGTTAAAATGGTCATTTGCTCTTAACCATGGTTGACCAGACCTGAGTTAAGCCTAACTCACCTTGGTTAATCCCCAAAAATTTTCTAAATTCGGAATTGCTCAAAAATGGCCTAGGGGCATTTTCGTAATTTTTCGATCCCGAACCGAAATTCCAATTTTCGCACATACGTGTTCCATATATGCATGGACAACATAATATGACGTCGGAATCGCGAAATTCACTTTTTAAGCCCTCGAAAATCCACGTCAAAGTCCCGGGAATAAAATAATATTATTTTTCCAATTTTTGTCGAAATTCCAATTTTTGTCCGTAACGACTCCCGGTATGCGTGGCCACCCAAAAATGGTGTCGGCCTCGAAAAATAACCTCAAACGGCCCAAAAATCCAACGCCGATACCCACAGGGGCAAAACCGTAATTTTTCACCCCCGGACCGAATTTCCAATTTTTTACTCGTGCTAACTCCAGATATGTGTGGCCAGCGTAATATGACGTCAGATTCCCAAAAATAGTCTCTTAACCCTTCGAAAATCGACATCGAAGTCCGGGTCCAATTCCGTGAATAATACTCGCTCAACTCTCAATTTCAGGGTCTCTCACTAACGGGCGGCTGTTTAGAGGTTACGCGTATCGACCTAAGGTTATCCGTATCGTGATGATCTCGATTATTGAGAGAATGAGAAATTATCATTAGATTCAGAGGTCACAATCATTAGGTTCAAGTTCCGGACTGGTTGACCACGTGCACTTTTGGTCTTGCAGAATCACCTGCGTCCCAATCGTACATCGTTGGCCTTGGCCAAACTCAATCCATTACTCTTTCCTAAGATCGGCCCACGTTGGCCCAAAATATTTCCTCAGCGTCTCTCGTGATCGGTATCCCTTTTGCGATAGGGTCCCCGGTCCACGTACCATTTTCTAGTTAGCCATACTCTATTAGTTAGTATCCCAAGAGTGATCAGCTCTGGGTGAGACTTACTAAAATGAAATGCGAAATCATATCAGTTTCATTGATCCCGGAAATTACATCGAAATTTGGGCTGTTACAGCTAATCTACATGCAATGACGTGCAAAAATGACATGCAACCTAACATGCAAACTATATGTCATGCGACGACGTGACCTAGTTCTGATGACGGACAAATGATTTATTTTTGTATTTTCTAATGAAATTCGGAATAAAAATGTGCCTAAATTAACATGCAACCTATGATGATTTAACATATCCTAACATGACTTATTTTTGGGATTTTTGTTAAAATTCGAAATAATAAATTACTTAAATTAAGAATGCAATCTATCCTAACCTACCATAAAACAATTCATTCTTTTTTTGGGGTTTTCATGAAAATTCGGAATTAAAAAAAATAACCTAAATAATCTATTAAGATTAGAATATTACTTAATTTAAACTAGGAAATAGATTATCTCAAGTCCTAATTTAAATTAAATAATTACTATATCGTCTAGATATATTTAGGATTCCTAAACATGCAAAACTCAAATTCAAATCCTAACTGATATTTTTTTGAATTTTCTTTTTTATTTGAAAAGGAAAAACAATCAAACGAAGATAACAATCACATTCAAACAATTCACACAATCCGCAATATTTTTCAAATTCAGATAAGGCAAAGAAATCAAACTAACGGTCATATCTATAGGGTTATAGATATCGACAGAAATTTGATTGTTTAAATTTGGAAAGCAAATAAAATCTATTATCGTATCCAAGTGATTATGGATAGGATAACGATTTTCCGTATCGCCGCGTATCGTACCTTAGGGATAAGGTCGGATAGTCGTCCAGATACGTTGCCAAATTAGGAAAAATTTCTAATTTTGAGTGTTCTAGAATATTGCGGGTAGAGCAAACAATATCTTTAAGATTTAGCAATCCACCAAAGAATATCCACAAAATATTCAAACACCGAAAACTTAGAAAATTAAATATTTCGGAAAATATTCGGATAATGATCTTACCTAATTTGTGGATATCTTCCAAATTCGAACTCGGTTCTGGATTGAGGCTTGCGGATCGTAGAACGCGTGGTGGCCAACGGCGGTGGATCGGCGGTGACAACGACGACGGTTCGATAGGGAGTGGCTCAGCTCGTGGTGGTGGTACGTCAACCAAACACGTCGGGAATGTGGACGCTCACGGTGGGTTCTCAGAAGTGCTCAACAGGTGATTATTGGAACTCTCAGTGCATTAGCGATGGCTTGGCCAGTCACGAGAACTGGGCACCTGGGTCTGTAAAACAAAGCAACATGCAAAAAGGTTGTCGTGGCTGAACATAGCGCGTCAGAATCACTACAAGTTGTCCAGTAGTGAGGCGGCAAAAGTATCAGCGTGCTGGAAGTGCTGCTTCACGGTGAGGATTCGCCGGAGGAATAGGAACCACGAACTACCGGGAGAGAAACTGGGCGTCCGCCAATGGAACCAAAGTACAGCAACAGGGAACGTTGATGCGGGTAGGAATTCACACCGTAAGAAAGAGTAGCGAGGTCGTCGCGGGACAGAGCAGCGATGTCGATGAACACAAGCGACGGCCAATAGTTCACGACCGCGAAGAGGGTGACTCGGCCACGTAAGGTGTTTCGGCCACGGCTTGGCTGCGAAATCACTCCTTTCTTCTTCACAAGGTATGCGTCTTTTCGTGAAAAGCTCCCACAGATGAAGACAATTCTCTCTTTCTCATTCTCACACTCTGAAAAAAATTCTGATCCGAAATTATCCGAGCTCCCCCAAAATCCTGACCTAATGATGTATATATAACGCTAATCTAGGTCAATTAGATGGGCTCTCTAGTCCTAATGGGCTTAGGTTTGGGCTTAGATTTTAATTTAATTTAAATGGGCTGAATTAATTAATGATAATGGGCTGAATTAAGTTCAAATTAAAACAACCAAGCCCGTTTGACTTGTAATTCCCGGCCCTTGCATTTCAAGCGAGCCGAGTCCCATTCGATGAAATTTAAGCTCGTTCGTCACCGCCAGTCCGATGCAAAATGTAATTAATGAATTTAAACTATATGTTATGCGATTTAAATATTTTTTGTTTAGGGGTTAAGAATTTAATCCCTAATTTTCTATGCAAATTACACTAAGTGATGCGCCAAAATTTAGGTGTCAATAGTTATCTTGATACGTTTCCTATAGATTGATTGATGTCACGTTCCAAAACAAAATTTAAATTTTGAGAAAAGACGAGCGGGTTCTACTGTAAACTGTGTACGATTGTGACAAGCAAAAGGTTAGTGATAAGATATAGTGATAAGATATCATATTCGAGAAGGCAAATATATATGTTCCATAGCATAATGATATGGATGTCCATTGGGAATCAAATTTTGGGAATGGTCTGATTTTCAATTTCTAATTCTGAACCTCAAGATGCTTTTCTCGACCGAAAAATCAAAAGATAGGGAAAAAAACAACTCTAGTTGCTTTTTCTCTATATTATTTTTTCTTTTATTTTACGTGTTCATCATCAGTGTTATCCAGTTAAATGTTTAAACGGTCCTTGCACCATCTGAGTGCCCCGCGAGTACCTCCTGTCGCCGAACACTAGACAGAATGGATTGGGCTTTCCGCACGGCCATCCGGATGCCCAGACTACTATGTCCGAATTGCCCGGCCTATGTATGTAGCTTCAGGAAGATGGCTCGAGCACGTGCCTATTTCAAAACACTTGAAACAAATAGCAGCAACGACATATTTCAACATAATTAGAAGTGATTTTGGAATGATGAACACTAATTTATGGTCAATAGCAGTTAGTGGGGTTTGGCCTGATTTGCATGTAGCCTCGAGTACTATTATTAGAGTCATCATCAACATTGGAAACACTACCTCGGGGGAGGGAAGATATTCACCCATCCTAGGTTGCTGTGAAGAAGGAGAAAAACAGAGAAAAAGAAAAGAATTATAGTGTCCCATATACTTTGCCTCGTGTATGAAGTCCTCTCCCATACTTTACTTTTCGGTAAAACTACCCTTTATACTATGCAAATTCACACGGATGTTTCTTTGCATACGTTTTTCTAATGTTCAATGCACAATATATTCTACGCCGCATGATGTATTAGCAAATTTTGATAAGAAATTAGAGTACCGCATTCTTTCCTTCCATATTGTGGATTGAAATTTACTTTGTAGAATGAAACAATGTGAAAGATGCTCACCTTTCTTATTTCTTGGTTTTATATAATTAGAGTGTCAAAATATGTTGATTTGTCATGCTAGGCAAGATTTTCTAGAGCCTCCTGCTGCGTAGCCCACACAGCGGCCATGGCAGCCTCCTGTCGTGACGACAGCCTCCGGAGTCCTGACGCATAGTCTTCAACAGCAGCCACGACAACACGATAATAGCCATGCGTTTTTTCTAATCTTTAATCCAAAAAAAAAAAGGAGAGAGTAAACTTGAGTTTAGATAAAAGATCAATGAAAAACCAAATCGTAAAGAGGATATATAGACCGTGTAACAGAGAGAATGATAAAGCCCACAAAAAATCGTTGAAAAATTCATTAAAGGTCCGCCGCGAATTTTTACTAGAGAGGATATGTAAACCATGTAACTATTTCTCTACACATATCCCTGTTGATGTGACTAGTTTCATGTGTAACGAGCACAAACTACTCAAATCAACGGTGATGGACGTAAAATTTCTAGGGAAAAAATTTATACAGGCTATCGATGATATTAATCTTGTAATAAAAATCAGTGAAAGTCTAGCTTGCTAGCATCTTTACTTTCTTTTTAAAACTGACTTGAAGTGCCGCCCAAAGAATTTCCAACTTTGAAGTGTGTGAAGGATAAAGTATTAGTTGAATTTTGACCATTAGATAATAGAAGCAGGCTTTGATCTCTGATGAGAGTTATTAAATTAGTGATCCATTGACTGGCGATGATCAAATCCAATCATCGGAGGAGCAAGTGACAACGTGACAAATCTAATCATCGCAAATTTGCATGTATACTTACACCGATTGCCATGTTCGAGGTGTCAAATTTTGTGGTACTATATTCATCCGGCTTGCAAACGTGTGAACAATTCAGAGGTTGGTAGGAAAGTAGAAGAAAATTTTGCATTTTTTTATAAGAATTTGAGATGGGTCAAACATTACATTGTGATCTAGTTTTTTTATAATTGAGTTGAATCGAGTTTAATCTCGAGCATGCATGCTATATGGAATTGAACTCGGGCATGGGGATGAGATATCGAATTTTGTCATTTTCATAATCAAAATCAACAATTTCAAGTCAAGCTTTACATCAATAAACTACTTGAAATCAATAAATAGCTTGTTGCATCTTTAAGTGCAATATTGGTTGGCTTAGATGTTCGACGAGGATGACTCCAACAATCCATCTTAGTTTGGTAAGACAATTCGCTAAGTTACGATCAAAAGGTCCCCCACTTAATAAGACGGTACAAGAGGAAGAGACTGAATTAAGGCCTTATCCTCTGAAAAAACATTGAAATTCGGAATCAAGAAACTAAAAGTAAAGTCGATAAACTGACAACGGAAAACTCACTAATGAACAACAAAAGGCTATAGGAGAGGTGCTTATTTTTTACGCCTGAGGCCATGAGTTCGAATCCCTCTCAACTTTTGGGAGCCAAAGCCCGAGCTTAAAAGCAAAGAGAAATTGAAGAAACGAATGCCTTGTGGGCAAAGCAATAGGCCACAAATACAGTAGACACGCCGTTGCATCAAATACTAAATTGGCAAAGCTTCGTCTATCTCTGCTTTCAGCGAACTTCGTCCGGACTTTGATGCCGACTGTCCTCTGACTTCTTTCAGAGAGGGGCCCCTCCGGTTCCTCTGTCAAATAACCAAACATCACATTCTGTTGAAGCTCAGACAATGGAACGACACTCTCCCCAGCCTTCTCTTCTGCTTTAATTCCTGTTTGAAGTGGCTTCTAATCAAGCGGGAAAAAAACAGGGGAGGATGCAGTGCAGGAAACTGTTGAAGCTCAGGCATTGGAACCACACTCTCCCAAGGCTTCTCCTCGATTTTAATTCCTGTTCGAAGTGGCTTTCCTGTTCCTGTTCCTGTTCGAAGTGGATTTCCTGTTCCTGTTCTTGTTCCAGCTCCTGTTCGAAGTGGCTTTCCTGTTCCTGTTCCTGTTCGAAGTGGCTTTCCTGTTCCTGTTCCTGTTCGAAGTGGCTTTCCTGTTCCTGTTCTTGTTCCTGTTCCTGTTTGAAGTAGCCTTTAATCAAACTGTAAGATCTTAAATAAAGTATTTGAGGTGCTTTTGGAACACCCTCAATTCCATCAAGAACATAAGTCCCTTGATTTGTGGATAGGTGGACCGTGTCACTTGTGCTCTCGAAACACCTCCGTCAACAAAATTGTTTTGAGCCGTGCAATCAGTATCGGATTCATTTAATGTTCTATCTTCACTGTAGAAATTGCAAATCACCATACTCGTCTCCACAATGAATAGAATTAAGTAAGAAATGAACAACAAAGTGGAGCATATTACGCAAAAATATATACCAAACTAAACAATTCGCTCCGTATATAACGAAAGGAGCACTCTAAGAAGAGACTTTGAGCTATTGTATAGGTTTCTTCCAGACATTGAAGTTGTTCCAATAATTTGTGATAAAAACTGACCTTCTCCCTTAGACTTGCTGCAAATATCGTACTTTCTCATATACAAAAAAGGGGAAAAACCAAATAAAGAAAAGAAAACGGGAAAAAACGAGCGGAAAATAAAACAAACTTGTGTCGAGTGGGTCTTAAAACAAACGAAGCCAAATTAAATTCAGTTTTGTTTAATTGTTTTTCGATTTCCCACAATTATTAGAAATCTGCCTAAAATTTGAATTCATGTTTGTGGATGGTTGTGTCGAGAAAACCAAAAAGAAAAAGAGAGAATGGTTGACACTCACCTTATATGGTCAAGTTCTATAGATCACAACCTTGAACCCTGCCCTATTGGTACTTAAGTATTCATGTACAACGACATGATTGAATAGAAGTATTTTAGGAGTTAAAAACAAAGAATTATCCTACGCAACAACAAGTTAAATGAGTAGAAGAAAATAAATCTACCCCCAACTGATTTAAATTGGTGGACCTCGTGAGTTATGCTCTAAAACTGTCCTTTATATGCAATGAGCATATTATCTACGACCCATGAAGCGAGTAAATGATTATTTTAGCATCCTGTCTTAACTATAAAATTTGCAAAGCACCAATCTAATCTCCATAATAAATTGTATAAGTAAGAAATCAATATATTTTTAAGTAAAAAAGAACTTATCTACGAAATTCACTTGTTATTTTAAAAGACGTATGAAACATAAATAGCTGTTTTTCAGAAGATAAGAAACTGAACGATGGCTTTTCTTTTGGATTAATGAAGTTCTTCTGCTTCTGTTGATACCAAGTGACCTTGTCCCCTTGCTTATCTAAAGTTTTGAAACTTTCTCATAGACGAAAAGAACAGGAAAAAAGGAATAAAAAAAGAGAGAGATGAAAACGAGCAAAGGATAATTAGAAAACACAATTGGGAAATAAAACTTGTAAGCTTGCCAAAGTTTAGATCAGAGTCAGAACAAGCAAGATCAATTTGAATGAATGTTCAATGGTCGATGACATCTTTGTTGGTTCGACAACAATAAACAAAATGAAGCACCAGATCTCTCTTTTCAATTAATCAAATGTTCACTACGTGGCAGGAAAGGTTGAGTCAAACTCACCTTAAGGTGCTTGTAAGACTCGAGGGAGCCCTCAAAGTCTTTCTGCATACCGGAGAGATATATACCACAATCGTTTGGCAATTTGGTGCTTTCTACGTCAATCAACTTTTCCAACGATCCACATTCATGAAATTGTACCAAATCCAAAAACTCTAGCTCGTCAAGGCCCTTGGCAACCCGCAATCCATCGTTGTTAAGGATTCGCAAAACCCGGAGGTTCTTTAAGTTTGACAAACCACCAATACTTTGCACATAAGGACAACCATAAATGCATAAAATTTCCCATGATTCCGACGTACCGACAACTTGAATCTCGTGTATCTTATGGCAACCCCCCAATATGAGACTTCGTAACTTGTTTAAGGTTCTGGAAGGAAGGATTAGTCTTCCTTCACAACTAATCAACTCATTGGCAGTCTCATTGTTATCACACCCTGCTTCCCCCACATAAGCTAGCCTTCCCAAGGACTCGCACTTTTCAATATGCAATATCTCCAGTGATTCGAACGACCGAGAAAATTGGATCTCTACTAGCTTTTGACAATCTCTAACCCCGAAATTTGTCAACTTCCTGAAGCTTGATAGCTCAAATCTCTCAAGGGATACACACGTTTGCACATCCAACTCCCTTATATGTGGAAGTTGAAGCCCATCGAGTTGAAATTCTTGCATTGGAGACCGACAGAGTTGTAAGCATGACAAATTTCCCAGGTTCGGAAAGAGTGACACAATTAAATTCAAATTATCAAGGCATAGCTTTTGTAGAGACAGGGGAAGTTGCGGAAAGGTTGGCATGTCCAATCCAATCAAATTAAGTTCATTTAGCGAAGAGAGGGAAGCCAGCTCAGCAGGAGCACGGATATTGGGAAGTCCCAAGCTCAGTTTAGTCAGTTTGGATAACTTTTCAATCCACCATAATTCACCCGTACAAAGTTTTTCTCCTCCTCCTTGTCCCCAATTATTTAGCTCCAACTCAACCAAATTAGTCAAGTTCGAGAGATTCGGGACTATTCGCAATGATTCAGAAGACACTAGTAGATGGGTTAAACTTGTTGGGAGCACCGGCAACTCTCGAATGTTATGACATCTCATCAACTCCAATCTTTGCAAGTGAGGAAGCATGCTAATGGTCTTTGGAACTTCACTAATAAGAGCATCTATTAGATTTAGGATTCTTAGAAAGGGCAAACATCCGATTTCAGAAGGAATTTGACCTTTCAAACGGGGAACATTGACTATAAGCACTTCTAGATTTTGAAGCATTCCAATAGCACTGGGTATCTCTGATGAATTTGCTAGATCTTTTTTATCATAGATACTGTCAAAGTGCATTGTATGTAATGATTTCAACTTCCATATGGAATTTGGAAGTTTCTTCACTCTACACCCATATATAAAGAAGCGCTCTAGATTTTCTAGGCCCCCAATTTCTTCGGACAAATCTTCAAGAGCATAGCAACTATGAAACTCTAGGTCAATCAAATTTTTCAACTTCCCAATAGAGCCATCAATTTTCCTCAAATTGTGACAATGGTTGAAAGTAATCCTCTCTAAATTCGGGCATTCAGAAAAGTCCGGTGTTTTGATTATGCTGTGACAACCCTCAATAGAAAGAACTTTCAATTTGCTAGTCATCTGTCAAAATGAATGCAACATATATTCAATGGATGAGTAGTCAAATTATCTTTCAAAGAAAATATGATAAAAATGACCATATTACGTACCTTGATTATGCTCTGTAGTTCTGAATCATCTATGAATTCATTTCGTGAAAATTGAAGAACGACCACATTCTTTAAGTGCATATTGGTTGGCTTAGACCCTCGACCAGGATAGCTCCAAGAGATCCATCTTAATTTGGTAAGACAATTTGCTAAGTTACCAACTAAGGTTCCCCCATTCAATTTGAGATACCTTAGATGTTCGAACCTTCCAATGTCTTCACTTTTTACAACAACCTTAAGATAACTTCTGCGCAGAGAAAGATCCAATGCTTCAACGTTCTTCTTCTGCAAATGAGAGCAAGAAATTAGGGGTATTCAGTATTCTATTTCAGAGAAAAAGGATTCATATGGGAAAAAGAAGAAAGAAAAAAGAGCATCCTAGTGCAGCGTAGAGGATTTTCTAGTAGAGAATCCATTAGTTTACTCTTAGAGGTGCTTTACCTTCTTTGTGGTAATAGTATCAATGATGTCCTCATGATTCCATAACCTACTACGCTTTCCGGGATTCATTAGATTTTCTTGACGAACAATTTCTCTTCCAAGATCTCTGAGTTGATCGTGCATCCAAAAATTATTGTTCTTCCCAATTTTTAGCAAAGACATGCTAATTAGCACATCAACTCCAGTATTTGGGAAAAACTTACAATCTTCCCACATGTAATTTGCATTTGTCTTATTCTCACCAATGAAAAAACATGCAATGTCAAGGAAAATTTGTTGTTGCTCAAAAGTTAAGGCATCATAGCTTATCTTCAACTTTCCAAAAACATCCACATGAGGTGCCTTGCTTAACTTCTCCAATGTCTCTTCCCATATTTGCTTCCTTTTGTCAAAGAGGAACGAACCAATCACTTCAAGAGCTAACGGAAGTCTCCCAGTACCATATACGATGTCTCTTGAAAGATCATTGTAATCATTTGAAGAGGAGTCTCTGTTAAATGCATGCCTATTGAAAAGCTCAAGGGCATGATCAATACTCATCAACTCCATTTCATAATCTAAAATTTGATATTTTAGTCTATTGATTTGCAAAACATGTTTATTTCTTGTTGTGATCAATATCCTAGATCCTGAATACAAAGTACTCTTTCCAACTAATTTCTCCACTTGTTCGCTGTTATCAACATCATCAAGCACAATGAAAACTTTCTTGTTGCAAAGTGTTTCTCCAATCCTCTTCATTCCATAATCAATTTCATCAATGCTCCTTGCTCCTGCATGAACGCTGATTTCAGATAACAACCTTTTCTGCAAATCAAGTAAGCCATCAATTTTTGTTGACTTCTCTCGGACATCTTCAAGGAAACAACAACACTTTCCAAAATGAGAAGAGAGTAGATTGAAGACGACCTTGGCGAGAGTCGTTTTACCGATACCCCCCATTCCATGAATTTTAAGGAATCGTACACCATCGGTGTTGATGTCTAATAATTTTAATACTGCTGCTACTCGATCGTCAATTCCAACTAAATGTTCACTCACTGATCTATGCTTTGTCTTCAACTTTTCCATGACCTCCTCAATTACCAATTTAATCAGTTCGCCTTGGCTGCCATAATGAAAGACCAATTTAGTGGGGCCCCGGAAGGGGGGGGGGGGTGGTGGGGCGCATGCAAAATCACGATTACCTAGCTAGAAGTGATGTCATTCGAGCACTTCATAAACTGCACAATAATCGGATACTTAATGGAACCATAAAAATCTGGAAGTGATCTTCTGAGAGTCCATAGTGGACACTAACATCACTCCAAAACATATGTTTTATGCACTTGGCAACGGGTGCACCAGGCCATGACCCGAAATTTGACTTGATTCCAACATGAGCTTAGCAATCTTGGGATTATAACGTTCTCGCAAAACAGAGGTGTAAAATTTATGCATTTGAAAATGACATCCTATGATTTATGTTCGAGCAACGACCGGAGAAGTTGAACATGGTGTAGTCAAGAGGAGAAATGTTCAATGTAATCAAAGGTTCAATGACTAGATAGTAATTTACATATTTGCATAAATATTACTGTAATAAAAGTCGCACATCAATTTTTACATCTATGATTAACTGTTAAAGAAAACTTGGGCAAACAAGCATCTTGAAAGCAGTTAGCTTACCCTTTGTACTTCGTCACTTCCCACCCTTTTATCGCTCCAACCTCCTTTAGAGCTTTTCTCCACTCATCTACTTCCTCATTGCTAAACTTCTTCTCGCGTTCCAAATTGAGTATGGCATCGCGATACAACGAATTTTTTAGCTTAACATCATTTGGCTCCACGTCAAAGAAAATAGGTAGGATTTCTTTATCACCTTCCGATCTAACAGTGTTTGCCACAATTTGTGTGAGCTCCCGGAGGCACCATTTACTAGACGCATAGGTACTAGAGAATACGGGTATGTAGATTCTGGAGTCATTGATCGCTCGCCAAAGCGATCCATCGATCCTTTCACCAACACGGAGCTCTTCGTCGTCTCGGTAGACGCAGATTCCAGCATCATTTAAGCTATGAAAGAGGACGTCGGTAAATCCAGTGCGAGTATCGGGTCCTCTGAAGCTCAAGAACACTTGATACTCACTTCCCGATGGCATTCCTTCATATGAGCTTGCCATGACAATAGATTGCTCAGCTTAGCAGATCTCTCTGTGGCCCGATGTCCTTAACAGAAAAAAAGGCGGACTTAACATGTGATGAGTAATGGCGTAGATAAAGGAATACCAATCAAATGCTATGGGTCTACGAGGAAGTGGTTGTACCAGAAAGCGTTATTTTTTACGACGAAGACCATCCGATCGAATGCTATGGGTTGATTAGGAAAAAAAAAACCCCAAAGCTAAATAAGTGGCCGACAGAACAGCGTTAGCAAGCGCGCATGCAGTTGCAGGCCCCATGTGCGAATGCCTGGGAATCAAAGGGCCCAAGGAACGGGCCTCATTCCATATATTATTACTTCCCTATTTTCATTGCTCTTTTGCACTGATAATTTATTTATTACTTTTTCTCTATCCGACCCAATGTTTTCAATAGAGAAAGAGGCCACGTCGACCTGAGGCATGCGGCCCTACTAGTAAAGGAATTGAGGGGTGGGGACGCTAGTATCACATGTGCGTTTCAACTCCCGCTCTCTACAAGAGACAAAGCAAAGCAAAAGTTAAAGTGAGGAGAGTTAGAGATAAAATAGCAAAAAAAAAAGAACACGACATGAGAAAATAATCGAGCAGCAAATAGGAAAACTAGTGAAATGCCATGTGCCAATGAAAAATGTTCGAAACAGAATGTCGTAACTTTTTACGAGGAAAAAATAATAATAATAAAGACGTGGCTAAACAAGTGGCCGACAAACGGAGTTAGGAAAAGGCCGAATTGCTTGGCTTTCGAGACGAGTTTTATAACACCGTTATAAAAATAAATTACTAAGTTACCAATTCTTTTTAAATTGTACAAGTGTTTTAGTTAAAATACGAGCACTAAACTGACAACTTCTTTAAACTACTCACAAATTATACTTATCATTGACTGTCGTGCATCCAGTCCCAGGCCCCGTGCACAACGGGTTGAAAGAATAGTGATTATGGCATTACATGTGCCGAAGCCAAGGAATCAAACTTTTCATATATTATTACTTTTATATCGCTCTTTTGTAGAAAAAAAAATTAGGAATAAATGTATTGAAAGTTCTAAGACTTGTCAAGAAAGTGCAATTGAGTTCTAAAATTTTCAAAAAGTGTAATCAAGTCCTAAAACTTATCAAATTGGTCCAATCAAATACTTTCATTGATTTACTTTTTGAAAATTTTAGGATTCGATTGCATTTTGTGACAATTTTTAGGACTTGATTGCACTTTTTCAGAATTTTATAACTCAATTGTACTTTGACGATAAGTTTTAGGACTTAATTGAAATTTTTGAAAATTTTAAGACTCAATTGCACTTTTGTGATAAATTTTAGGACTTCCGGTGCACATATCCCGAACTCTCTCTCTCTCTCTCTCTCTCTCTCTCTCTCTCTCTCTCTCTCTCTCCATGTAAATCACTTTTCAATTTTTCATTGCTAGTTTATCCACAGTTTGTTTCTCGTTGTTATCTCTTTGTCAAATGATGTCGATGAGAAGTCGATGATTTCACAAAAGATTTGATGGATAATAAGTTGACGTATTTTGTATTTTTAACATGAGAAAATGTCAGTTTCCTTCTTTTCTATATTCTCTCATAAATGAAATAATTGTTGTTTATTTAATAACACTTAAAATAAAATGGAAAATATCATTGAATCACGTTCAATCAAACTTGATTTATGCACATCTTCAAGAACATATATGGTCTTAACATGTGCAATGCACGCAACATTCTACTAATTAAGATGAAATGAGTGAATAATAAAATAGGTGACATGGCTCCTTGAGAAATTTATAATGATATTCCACGTTGATCTTAGCACACACAATGGACCGTGAATTGTCTCAATTGCCTCATTGGCAGGGGAAGAAAAGATTTAACTTCGTTATTAAGCTTTCTCTACTTATACCTTCAATCCTATCCTTCGTACGATTACTTCTAGTGGTTTGTCTGGCCCACATTTCTTGAACTACCCCGTAAATCGCGTCCTCGTGCTAAGTCACTTCTTGAAATAAGTTCCCTGAGCCGATTTTGGAGGTCATTCTTGCACAAGTTTTGGAGATTTTGCTCTGTTCACCTGTGCCATTTTAAAATATCAAAATAATTATTGGAATTTCTTAAGTTTTTTGACACCTAAATTTTTTACCTCAAATATCTCCTTCGGATTTCATGAAATGAGGGATTGAATTTACTATTTGTAAACAATTAAAAGTGTGGTTTGTCGTTTGGGGAGAACGAATATACTATGTTGCTTGTGCAAGGTGCGAGAACGACTATTGGAGGAGGTAATAGTTACTTAGTATATAGGTGGGTGGCTGAAGAAAGAGTTGAATCCGCGCGACAGAAAATTCTACACTTCTAACAAGGGGGTATTTGCACCCTCGGATCTACTAGTGTATTTCAGCCTAATTGGGCTTCTGGAGCTAGAAGAGAGAAGAAGAAACACAAACCTTTATAAATCTTGTTTGCAAATTCTCTTTCTCTAAACTCTTTAATTTCCGCATTACATATTGCTAGTTCACTTGTGCACAGACGCAATTATTTTTTTTAAAAGGTTGCTTCTACAATTTCCATGTCCAAATTTTTACAGTCCCGCGGCTCGCAAGCCGTGTTAATAACTTAAAGGATGTTAATAAGGAAAAAGAAAGAAAAATGTTACTTCGTTTTAATTTTTTATGAGAAATGCTTTAGATTGTGATTTAGTTTTCAATAATTAAACTGAATTGAGCGTACATACTTTATTTAGATGAGCTCGAGGACGGGATTTACAGTTCAATATCAAATCATCAATTTCAAGTCAAGCTTGGCATCAATAAATCACTTCAAATCAATTTATATCTTGATTGCATTTTTTTTAGCTTTCCTTTGTAATGAAATACCTAAGTACAAGTCCAATGAAAGCGTGATTCATGCAAAATAAAATCAAAGGAAATTTCAAAAAAGGAACAGCATGAGTAAAATTAAGCAATCAAATCAATTAGTAATACATATCAACTAATGTTTGCCGTGTTCAATCTCTGACTGCAGCTTTACCACTCCCTTGGATCATCAGGCCTCCTTCTGGCTCAGAATGCTTACCCTCCAACGCCAAGTCTCATTAGGAGCTATTCGTACAAGTGAAAGGGAGGGGCAAAGTGAAGCTCATCTCCCATGCCTCCGTCAATCGAGAAAGGTACACTTTGTCCTTTATCTGGTGTGCCAAACAACTTACTTGTTACGACTTGACTTTCCTATCGAGCAAGGATATCTCTTTTCAATGTATACTATAATACATATTAACTAATGTTGACTCCCTTCAAGTAGTCGATTATTTTGTTCATTGTTGACCAAATTATGCTCTCATCAACTAAGTCTAGTACAAAAAAAAAGTTGTCAATAATAATAAAAAGAACTTGTCAACAAATAAATATGCTATTATGATACAAGTCGAATTTGTTATTCTATTTAATCTAGTTATTTCTGTTGTTTTTCTCTCATTAATTCCACAATAAAACTTTATTGATTTGCTAATATCGTTTATGTGTTAGATCGATTAGTTGATCTTGTCTCTTTAAATTGTATTTATCATTTGTACTGACATTTCATGCTGGAAAAGATTCGACAATAATAGAATGAAATTAGAGTCTTCCAATTCTAACTCCAAATGTAATTCCATTTCTCTCTCCAATTGTTTATGGTCATAATATTTTGTACATAAATTATAATGATATGTTTTATTGGATACTCTTATTGAACTTTGTGACATCCTAAAATTCGTCCATTTGGGATTTATAAAATGCTTGGTTTTATGAACATACTCGTAGTTAGTTCGCTCGGAACTGATCATTCCTGGAATACTAACCATTAGGGAAAGACTAATCGGGGATTTAAATTCGTGCGACTAAGAGAAAATTCGATCGTGAATTGATTTTTGACAATAAAATCACCGAGGTGACATTTTGAGCCACTATTGGCCGATCCAAGGATAGCCAGGGTTCAGCTCGCCACTGTCATAGTAGTGGATCGCGGGTGATTCCGCCGGACCACGAAATGAATTGACGAATGATCATGAACCTATACCAAACGATCGTGCCTCTCGGATCTAGCTGTCAATCCTCGTGATTCGATTTATTATCAGTCACGGGTCGAATATGCGAATTTCCCCAAAGAGCCACCCGTTAGTTTGAGAAACGCTCGAATTGCGTTTAATAAAATTTAATTATTTAATTGAGCCCAATCTGGACATCAGAAAATTTGGAAGTCACAACGGGACGTTAGAACAACGTTGTGGTTGGAATGTACAGCTTTGGATCTTCCCGAATTCTTCAGAAAAAAATTCGATTTTGGCGAGAAATAAGGAAAGTGACCGTTTTACCCCTAAAGGTTTGTTAAGGGCAAGTTTTAAGAGGGAAGGGCATTTTGATCATTTTGCCCTAGCTTTGGAAAATGACAATTTTACCCATGGACTTTTTGAGAAATTCCCAAATTGCACTTGGATATTTTGGAAAAGATTCGATTTCAGGCCGTTGATTTCAAGATAGGATCGAATCTCGGCCGTTGATTAAAAAGATTAAAGAGGACAAGATGGTAATTTGCCAAAATTGGTCAAAATTTCACTATTTAGATCAAGACCACTCTGTCTCTCTTCACCCTCTCTCTCTCAAACTCTCGGCCATCTCTCTCTCCCCCTCCCTCACTGTGAGCTCTCCCCCTTGGCCGATCATTGCCATGCCGCCATCGCCGGCCACTGCCCGTCACCGCCGCACCTCCTCACCGCCTTCACGCCATCACCACCACCCCACGCCGTCCCCTCTCCCTCCCGGCTCTCTCTCTCGTGTGGCCGTGGGTCACGGCCAAGGAAGCCGCACCGCCGCCGCACGCCATCCACACCGCAGAGCCGCACCGCCGTTCGCCGCCGTCCCCTTCAATCACCGCCGCTTTCTGCTCTAGCCGCGTTAGTCTAGAGCTTGGTAAGTCGTGCCCTAAACTTTATTTAGGACATCGGATATCGACGGATAATTTGAGGTGTAATTGGGTTTGTTTAGTCGTGGATTAGTACAGTTTTAGGGGCGAATTAGATTAACGGGCCTTAGAAATGAATTTGGGGAATTTTGGTGGAAGATTGGAGTCCAAAAGTGGGCTGTGATGTGCCGTTCGGTGCGTAGTGATGTGCCGTTCGGTGCGTAAATTGGATATTTGGATTCGGCAATTAATTGTGAGAAAATGTCGTGAAGGGCCCGAATCGATTCGCCGTAGTTTGGAGGTGGAAAAATGAAAAATTGTGTGTCGATTGTGTGTTTGTGATGTGGCTGAATTGTGATGATGAAATTGGGTGCATTGGTGTGCAATTGATTGATTGAAATATGGTTGGTTATGTGCACACTTGGGCCGGACTGAATTAATTGTCAAATTGGCCATGTTGAATGCTTAGTGAGCATGAAAAATGTATGTGAATTGTTGCGTGCACGGACCACGTGTGGTTGGTTGGCCAATTGAGTGACAAGTGAGTGTTAAGCATGTGAATGAACAAGAGATTGTGTGTGGTGTGGCATGTGTAATCGTGGAAATCCCTGAGGCGGTATCACTATGAGAGGATATTTCCATCCTGAGGCGGTACTACTACGCGGGATAATGCCCGGTATTACCGGAGGACGGCCAACCTGAGGTGGTATCATTACGCGGGTTGTGTTGTAGGTGGTGGGTGTTGAGCCTAAGGCGGTACCACTACGCGGGCAAGATACACGGCCTGAGGCGGTATCATTACGCGGGCCTTGGAGTGTTGTGATGAGTTGGTCGCAGTGAACCTGAGGCGGTATCATTACGCGGGTCACTAGCGAGACGTGGGGAAAAGAATGTGATGAGGCAAGCGTGAGTGCGTGAAATGTGATTTGAACGTGCATGTGATTGGAAAATATATTACTATGGCTAACGTGCAGGTTGCACGCAGGATAAGCCAGGTAAGAATAAATGATGTGCTTGCTATGTGATGGTTGGGTGTGTGATTGTGTTTTGTGATTGTCTGGAGATACGTGATAACCTAGGTGGGGTTTAGGGGTGTACTTACTGAGATGTAATCTCACAATTATTTCAACTAAATATTTCAGAACCTCGGTAGGAATAATAAATCCTCCCCCGCCGCCGCCACCTGAGCATTTTGGAGTACCGATGCACACCGAACACGACGTCATAAAGTTTCATATAGATGGAAATATGACCTGGATTAGGCACATCACCGTAGTTTTTGTAGATATAGGATTATCCCTATGGGAGCCCCATACATACACCGCGTGGTTCTTTCGAGACGGGATAGATGAGTTTGGTCTTGTCCAAGGATTTGACGTCCCTTTTGATGGAGTTGGGGACTCTGACCCGTTTGCTACACCTCCCCCTGATGGTGAATTGACTAGTGTAGAGACTAGTCTGGCGCAGTCTGGACTGTAGCCAGCGCCTGCAGCACCGGGGTCTTTAGGGGCTGAGCACGAGCTGGAGCCGGAAGAGTCTCTAGCGGGAGACGACCCAATGGACGAGGATCTTGAGCCAATCCTAGAGGAAGAACCGGAAGAGGAGGGGCCCGAGGCCGAACCCGAGGATGAACCTGCTGAACCGGAGGACGAGCTTGAAGAATAACCGGAGTACGTACTCCCGTATGAGCAGTGGATGGATCCCAATTTTGTGCTAGAGGATGATTTCTTTAAGGAGTCAGATGGGGAGGAACGGGGCGAGGTTTCCGCTGAGTCGGGTGATATAAACAACCCAATCGAGATCGAGACTGAGCAGGAGTCTTCAGAGGAACTGACAGTCCAGGGGGACTCAGATTCAAAAAACAAAGAATCAGACTCCGAGTGAACGCCAAGTAGAGGGTGTAGGGGTTAGTGTAGAGGTTGAATTAGGCTTTTTGGAAAGTACCAATTTTGAGGACAGAAAATCCAGGTCATCGATCATTTTGTATGTCGATGGAATATAGTATGGTGTGCATATGTGTATGGCGGTTTGTAACTTATGAATATTATATAAGTTTGAATGAGAAGCGAATATGTGCATTCTCCCATCTCTCCCCAGTTTTAATTGTCTAGGTATTTGTGGTTTTCGCTGATCATTTTAAATCTCTAATATATATAAGCGAGGTCGGCGATACCTTAGGATGTCGCATAAATCGACCATGAAGGGTGTCGTGCGCTCGATGGAGTTCGGAGCGTGACATCCCCATTTGAATTGGTATCAGAGCGAGGACAGCTCAATCTAACCTGGTCGAAGTCTGAAATGATAAGGAGCAGGTACCCTAGGGTGGTAATTTAGGGAGACTTTAGTGAGTTATAGGGCGGAATGAGCTACACGTGCCTCCAGATTGTTTGTTGTGATTGATTGAGTGAGTTGATTGTTGTGATGATTGAAATGCAAGTGCGTCTAGACCTAAGGTAAGTGTTCAGATTCTATTGATTGTGACTTCGTGACTGTGGTGATTGATTGTCTGCTGAGTGAATTCTTGCGTTAATTCACTGCTGAGGACTAGATTGATCTAGTTGGCCTAGGTTACTAATTCCTGAGTAGAATTATAGCAGGTAGAAGAGTGGTAAATTGTGACGATGAGCAGCGAAGGAAGATGTGGAGAAAGAGTCTCAAGAAGGGTCGCAGGAAGAGGAACAAGAGGTAGAGGTCGCACTCGAGCTAGAGCTGTAGAGGACCTCGAAACGGGTGCTAGAGCGATAGAAAACCCTGGAGTTGATACTTGAGTTTTAGTGGACCCAGAGTTGATGTTAGACCGGTAAAGGATCCTAAAATGGAAGCGATCATGAGGATCCTAGAGCAGATTGGTAATCTGATAGGACAGCAGACTCAAGAACGAGCTGCTACGATTGCCAAGCTGCCGAAGTTGCTGTGGCCGCTGCTGCCAATAATAATAATAATGGAAATCAAGGGCAGGGTCAAGTGAATATGAATAGGCAAATGCAACAATTGGTTGAACAGTTTATGAATTTGAAACCGCCTAAATTCTCTGGAAGAGGTGATCTTGAGACTGCGCTTCGATGGGTAGAGGAACTTGAGAAAGCTTTTAAGGTGTTGGGGTGTACTGAGAATGAGAAAGTAACCTTGGCAGTATATCAATTGCAGAACAACGCGAATGATTGGTGGAAGGCCACCAGGGATAGGGTGTTTCCAGAAGGTACAGCCCGAATTTGGGTTGCTTTTTCTGAGAATTTTTATGAAAAGTATTTCTCGGCAAGCGCAAGGGAGAGAAAGTTAGTAGAGTTTATGAGACTTTGCTAAGGCCAGATGACGGTAAATCAATATGAGGCGAAATTTGCTAGGTTGTCTAAGTTTGCACTGAGAATGGTAGAGCATCCTGATGACAAGGCGCGAAAATTTCGGGATGGATTGAAAGCTGATCTTCGCAGCCAGTTGTTACTGGTGAATCTGAGGACTTATGAGGAAATATTTGATAGGGCTCAAGTCCTTGAGCGTGATCGGGTAGACAGGGCAGCGGCATCTAGGTCGCGATTTGTCCAAGATAGGGACAATCGTAATCTCGGGAAGAGGCCAATGTCGGGTAATAGATGTTTTGTCCCTCCTATTAGAAGAAATATAAGGAAGCCGGCTCAAAATCAGAATGGTCCATGTAGAGTATGTGGGGAAAGGCATGGAAATGGACCTTGTCCAACCCGGGGCGGAGCATATTTTGGGTGTGGTGGATTTGGTCATCACATAAGATTTTTCCCCAATCTCAAGTAGAATAGGTCGCCTGCGTTGTCGTCGCCCTGGAATGGGAACCAGACTGGAGCGGCCCACACAACAAATCAGAATAGGCCACAGGCCCAAGGACGAGTGTATGCCATGGCCCAAAGAGAGGCTGAGAACGCGCCAGGGGTTGTCACAGGTACGATATCTCTGTGCAACCATGCTACGTATGCTTTATTTGACCATGAGGCGTTACATTCTTTCATATCTAAGCAGTTTGTTGAGTTGATTGGAATAGAACCGTAATTACTTGATGTTGTATTATGTGTGACGACTCCCTTGAATGATAAGATGCTGGTTTTATTGGGGTGTTCAAATTGTAAAATTGTAATTGGGGATAGGGAGGAAAGGATTGATTTAGCGATTTTAGCCATGTACGATTTTGATGTGATAGTGGGAATGGCTGTTTAAGCAAAGGGCCATAATGGATTGTAATAGCAGGGTGATCCAATTTAATCCCGTTGAACATCCGGAATTCAAATGTGTGGGAAGTCAAGGAGGACTCTCGATTCCATGGATTTCGTCGCTAGAAATGATAAAGTTGTTGAGTGAAGGGTGTCAAGGATTTATAGCGACTGTAGTTGATTCGACGGCTGAGGAGCCGAGACTTGAGGACATAGCTGTGGTGTGCGAGTATCCCAATGTGTTTCCTCGAGAATTACCAAGATTGCCACCGGAAAGAGAAGTAGAGTTTGTAATCGAGTTGGCACCTGGAACTGAACCAATCTCGAAGGCACCTTATAGAATGTCGCTGTCGGAGTTAAAGGAATTAAAGGTGCAAATGCAAGAATTGTTAAACAAGGGATTTATTTGTCCAAGTACGTCCCCATGGGGAGCGCCGATCTTATTTGTAAGGAAGAAAGATGGATCATTGAGGTTATGTATCGATTATAGGTTGTCACGCCTCGAACCCCACGGCACACGAGCATCCCCTCCTAGGTCGATATGTGTGCGACGTCCCAGGAAACGTCGCCGACCCAACGCCCAAACAGAGAACAAGCACAAAGCGGAAGCAATAAATAAACAAACCCTAACAATAGTATCAATACAAGACAATGGATAACACGGCGACATACAACACAGCTGAAAATATGTGCATTTTATATTACTATCAAAAACTCCTTTTTACAACATCTGATAATATACAATAAAAGGTACAACCAACCAAAATCCGATACCAGCCACTACTAAATAAAAAGGTACAGGTGGCTAGGATGAGTCAGCTAAACCTACGAGAAGGACCACAGACAAAAAGGGATAGCCTCCACTGCTAAGCCTCCAGCCTATCCTAAGGTTCCCAGTCCGGATCTAAAGACTTTGTAGGCTCCTCTAAAGACTCCTCCGAAGATCGCTCACTCTGCTCGGACTGCTCCGACTCTGTGACCTGGGCATCTGCCCACTCATCCTTCGAATCCATCTCCAACTCTGGGTCTAGGTACAGCTCTAACTCTTCATCTGATCCTATCTCTACATTCGATCCCAACTCAGTGACCTCTCCGTCCTCACCCGGGTCTTGGTCCATGGCCTCCGACTCCGGCTCGATTTCCTCATCCATCGGCTTGGGGTTATCATACCACACCCCTGGCTCCTGGTTCATAGCCACGGGCTCGCCTGCGGTCGGAGAATCCACAACCTCGCCATCGGCCATTTGAGGTATCATCACCCTATCTATATCTACTGGGATGTCAAATGTCCTGAGGGGTCGCCTAATATTTCCGTCAGCATCTCTCAAGCACCAAGCCACATACTCTTGAGTCTGATAAAAATACTCACCCACGTTTACAAACACTATAGAACGATATCTTACATAAGCTTCCCCATTTCTTGAGGGAAAGACTCTCATCGTCGACTGGATCTGCGTAGGGATCCCAAAAAGAGGTGGCAGCTTTGACATGCTCAGGGCTGGGGGTCTGAAAAGTTAGGTTATTACAACCGTGAGACAAATCTCAGTGAGTACAACTCCTAAACCTAAGCTAGGCTAACATGCATCCTCCTGACAGGCAATCTACAACAAGCATAGCAATACAATTCACAATTAACCTTCGACCTAGGCCCTTGAGCCCGGATCACTCACTTGGCTAACCCTGCAGGTTAATCATTTCAATAATATAACTAAGTCACACACGTGAGCATCTTGTTCATATGTACGTCATACGCATGCTCACGCTCATCAGTGTTCGTATCACATGCCTTTCACTGAGTTTTGCATACTCGCACATTGGCTCGTACATTCTTATGTATGCAATTTCTATCGTCATGCCATGATTCCATTTGTCTCATACAGCACACTGGCTCAATACTCAATTATTAACTCAGAGCTCGACCCGTGTAAAACGCATTAGGTCTGACCCATGCTAATGCAATAAGTCCACATAATCACAACACTCCGTGGCCAGCGTAAAAACGCCTCAGGCCTAGTGTCTCTAGCTTATGTCAAAACGCATCAAGCACAACACCGATCTCCTTACGAACCAAAACCCGCGTAAAACGCATCAGGCTGATCGTCTTCCGGACGTACCGGGCGTCATTCCGCGTAACACGCATCAGGATAGGTTCAATCCCGCGTAAAACGCATCAGGATGATTTGTGATCACACAGTCATATAGCCAGTTTTATCTGAACCCCGCGTAAAACGCATCAAAGTATTTTAGGTGATCACATGCTCATGTCAGGCACGCATTCTCGCATAATCTCATCACATGCCTTATTCTCGGCATACACAATACGCGATCATGAAATGCAATACAGTGTAACATGAGCATCCACAAAACACAGGCACACAGTCTAATCAATGCCACCCCCACAGTGCCCAATTCATAAACAACGTGCTCACTTGGCCAATTAATATCATGTAGCCCAATTCACAATTCAAAATTCAAGAATCAATCAAGCCGTCAATTGGCCAATCACATTTTGCACGATTTGGCCACACGAGCACACAACATGACGTAGCACAAGTAAGCACAATTCACCTAATAATCAACCAACCCGGGCAATCCCGGCAATTCCACCAATAATTTCCCTAATTGGCCCATTCCAGTCCAGTAATCCACCAACGGACAGCCACTAAATCATCCACTCCGAGGCCAATATTTATCTCCAATTAAATTGTATTAATCCACCAATATTGTTTCAATAACCACCTACACCATTCGGCTCACTAATTTCTCCCATCATCCACTAACAATACCCAAACCAGTCTAGAAAACACACTATTAGTCCTAGTCCTGATTTAGGAGATATAATCACCAAAATCCTAAACCGCGATGACGAGAACGGGCGGCTGATAACCGATGAATGGCAAAAATCAGTGGCGGCGTTCCAACGGCGGCGACGACGATGGTTCCGGCTTACAGCGGCGGTCCCGGCGGTACGGACGGCAGCCCTTGGCGTCCGTACGGTGGCTGGGGTGGCGAGAGGGAGAGTGGGTCGGTGAGGATAAGGGACGGTGGTGTGGCGATGGACGAGCGGCACATGGCGACCTCAACTCCCCGGCGGCGCGGCGACCGCTTCCGGCGTTCCTTTGTTGAGAAGAAGAAAGAGCAACGGGAGAGAGAGAAAACGAAGGAGAGAGAGAGGATGGGGACGAGAGCATGGTGGTGAGGCGGCGGAGGACGACGATGAGGCACGGCGGCATGCGGCTCCGGCGGTGGCGGTTCGGTGACTCCACGACCGAGAGAGAGAGAGACTGGCGGGAGGAGAGAAAATCGGGAGAGAGAGAGAGAGAGAGTGATGGCCGAATGGGAGGGTGAGGAGAGAGAAATGGGGTCCAACTTGGTCAAATATAGGGGTTAGTAGATGCCATGTGTCACAAATCCAAACCCCTTAACCAAAATGCCCCTAATCTAATGGCCATCATTTGATCTTATCCAATAATTGAGGGCTATAATGGTCATTAGCCCCAATAATTGAACTGAATTTTATTGTTAATTATCCCAAATAATTTCCAAAATTCGAAACCCAAAAATAGGCCAGGGGCAAAACAGTCATTTTTTTAGTCTCGGGTCGAAATTCCATTTTTTTACCGTACCAACCCCAAATATGTGTGGCCAACATAATATGGTGTCGGGTTCGCAAAAATAGTTATACAAGCTCTCGAAAATCGATACCGAAGTCCGGGTCCAATTTCGTGACCAAAACTCGCTCAATTTTCAATTTCAGGGTCTCTCACTAACGGGCGGCTGTTTAGGGTTACGCGTATCGACCTAGGGTTATCCGAGTCATAACTATCTCGATCATTGAGAGAGAGGAATTATCACTAGTTTTAGAGGTCACAATCGTTCGGGTTAAGTTCGGGACTGATTGGCCACGCGCACTTTCGATCGTACAGAATCACCTACGATCCGATTGTACATCGTTGACCTTAGCCAAACCAAATCCATTACTTTTCCTGAGATTGGCCCGCATCGGCCCAAAATATTCCCTCATCGTTTCTCGAGATCGGTGTCCGATTCGGGATCGGATCCCTGGTCCACGTACCATTTTCCTAATTAGCCATATCCCTTTGGTTAGTATTCCAAGAGTAATCAGCTCTGGGCGAGATTTACTAAAATGAAATGCGAAATAATGTCAATTTTATTGATCTTGGAATTACGTCGAAATTCATGCTGTTATATAGGCAGCTGAATCAGGTGACGATAAAAAATAAATATCCCTTACCGAGGATCGATGATTTGTTTGATCAGTTACAAGGGGCTTCGGTGTTCTCTAAAATTGATTTGAGAATAGGATATCATCAATTAAGGATTATGAAGGAGGATATACCGAAGACGGCATTTAGGACGAGATATGGACATTATGAATTTACAGTAATGCCGTTCAGATTGACGAATGCCCTTGCTGTCTTTATGGATCTGATGAATCAGGTGTTTAAGGAATTCTTAGATCAATTCGTAATCGTGTTTATAGATGACATATTGGTGTACTCAAAGAGCCTAGAGGAACATGAGTTTCACTTGAGTAAGGTTTTGCAGACTTTAAGAGAAAACGCACTATATGCTAAGTTTAGCAAGTGCGAATTCTGGCTCAATCGAGTAGCATTTCTTGGATATGTGATCTCTGAAGAAGGAATCTCAGTAGATCCAGCGAATATTGAGGCTGTGATGAAGTGGCCTAGACCAACGACGGTAATGGAAGTTCGAAGTTTTCTGGGGATTTGGCTGGATATTATCGTCGCTTCGTGGAAGGATTGTCGGCAATAGCAACACCGTTGACACATTTGTTGAAAAAGGAAATGAAGATTGAGTGGATCGACAAATGTGAAAGGAGTTTTCAGGAATTGAAGCATAGATTGACAACGGCACCGGTGTTGACTATTCCGTCAAGACTCGGAGGACATGAAATTTATAGTGATGCATCGTTGAAAGGACTGGGGTGTGTACTCATACAAAATGGACAAGTAGTGGCCTACGCATCAAGGCAGTTAAGATCGCATGAGTTAAATTACCCGACGCATGACTTAGAATTAGCCGCAATAGTGTTCGCCCTAAAGATCTGGCGACATTATTTATGCGGAGAAAATTTCAGATCTATACTGACCATCAGAGTCTCAAATATCTATTTTCTCAAAAAAAACTTAATATGAGGCAACATCGGTGGATGGAGTTGTTGAACGATTATGACTGTGATATTCTATATCTTCCCGAGAAGGCCAACCGGGTAGCCGATGCTTTGTGCAGGAAGTCAAGCATCGCTCATTTAATGGTCAAGGAATAGGCTTTGTTGAAAAAAGTACGAGACTCGGAGTTTACATTTGAAGTAAGTCAAGTCTCGAGCTTGCTGGCTACGCTTAGGATTGAACAGGAGATTCAGGCTAAGATTAAGATATTACAGTCTACGGATCAAGAAATCCAAAGAATTCTAGAGATGGATGAGACCAAGAGAAAGCCGAACTTCTAGATATCCGAAGATGGGATATTGAAGTTCCGTGAGCGATTATGTGTGCCTGATGATAGAGAGCTTAAGGAAGAAATTTTATCGGAAGCGCATCGTAGTAGTTATAATATCTACCTAGGTAGTACTAAAATATATCAGAATTTGAGGCAGTATTACTGGTGGAATGGTATAAAGGTAGACATAGCCAGATATGTGGCCAAATGTCTGACGTGCCAGAAAGTGAAGGCACAACATTGTAAACCTGGAGGATTATTGCAACCTTTGGAAATCCCAGAATGGAAATAGGAGCATGTAATTATGGACTTTGTGACGGGATTACTAAGGAGCCAAAGAGGCCATGATACGATTTGGGTGATTGTCGATCGATTGATCAAGTTTGCACACTTTGTGCTTGTGCGAAAAGATTTCGCATTAGATCGGTATGCTGACTTGTATGTGCAGCATATAGTTTGTTTACATAGGGTACTAGTATCGATAATATCAGATCGTGATCCTAAATTTACCACCAATTTTTGGAAAAGTCTGCATATGGCGTTAGGATCAAAGCTTCAATTTAGTATATTTTACCATCCACAAACGAATGACCAGTTTGAGAGGATGATTCAGACTTTAGAGGATATGCTTCGAGCATATATGTTGGATTTTCAGGGTAAGTGGGAAGAGCAATTGCCCTTAGCAGAGTTTGCTTATAATAACAGTTTTCAGCAGAGTATCGGAATGGCGCCCTTTGAAGCATTATATGACAGGGCTTATAGAATGCCTGTGTGTTGGGATGAAGTAGGAGAAAGGAGTATAATTGGACTAGAGTTAGTTCAATAATCGGTTAAGATTGTTAAGGTGATTCGTGAAATGCTGAAAATAGCTCAAAGCCGTCAAAAGAGTTATGTAGATAGAAGGCGAAGACATTTGGAATTTCAAGTAAGGGATCATGTGTTCCTTAAGGTATCGCCCATGAGAGGACTATCTAGATTCGGTAAGAAAGACAAGTTGAGTCCGAGGTACGTGGGACCTTTTGAAGTTTTAGAAAGGATTAGGGAATTAGCGTATTGCCTTGCACTTTCGCCAAATTTATCGCAAATGCATAATGTGTTCCACGTATCGATATTAAGGAAATATGAATCGGACCCAACTCATGTGTTAAATTATGAGGAGATAGAAGTCGATGACAAAGTGTCCTATATCGAGAGACAAGTAAGGATTGAAGATCGGAAAGAACGGATTCTAAGGAACAAGACAATCCCGATGATTAAGGTTATTTGGGAACACCACGGGACAGAAGACACGACATGAAAAAGCAAAGAGCAAATGCAACGTTAATACCCCCATTTGTTTGAATAGTGGTGGGATTTGTAAATTTCGAGGACGAAATTTTCTTAAGAGGGGAAGAGTTGTGACATCCTAAAATTCGTCCATTTGGGATTTATAAAATGCTTGATTTTATGAACGTACTCGTAGTTAGTTCTCGCCCGGAACTGATCATTCCTGGGATACTAACCATTAGGGAAAGACTAATTAGGGATTTAAATTCGTGCGACTAAGAGAAAATTCGATCATGAATTGATTTTTGACCATAAAATCGCCGAGGTGACATTTTGAGTCACTATTGGCCAATCCAAGGATAGCTAGGGGTCAGCTCGCCATTGTCATAGTAGTGGATCACGGGTGATTCCGCCGGACCACGAAATGAATTGACAAATGATCCTGAACCTATACCAAATGATCGTGCCTCTCGGATCTAGCGGTCGATCCTCGTGATTTAAATGACAATCGAAATCGTCACAAACCGACTGAACTTGCATGTGACTCGATTTATTATTAGTCACGAGTCGAATATGCGAATTTCCCCAAAAAGCCGCCCGTTAGTTTGAGAAACGCTCAAGTTGCGTTTAATAAAATTTAATTATTTAATTGAGCCTAATCTGGACATCGGAAAATTAGGAAGTCACAACGGGACTTTAGGACGACGTTGTGGTTGGAACGTACGGCTTCGGATCTTCCCGAATCCTTTAGAAAAAAATTCGATTTTGGCAAGAAATTAGGAAAGTGACCGTTTTACCCCTAAAGGTTTGTTAAGGGCAAGTTTTAAGAGGGAAGGGCATTTTGGTCATTTTTCCCTAGCTTTGGAAAATGATAATTTTACCCATGGACTTTTTGAGAAATTCCCAAATTGCCCTTGGATATTTTGGAAAAGATTCGATCCGGGCCGTTGATTTCAAGATAAGATTGAATCTCGACCGTTGATTAAAAAGATTAGAGAGGGGCAAGATGGTAATTTGCCAAAATTGGTCAAAATTTCACTATTTAGATCAAGCCCACTCTCTCTCTCTTCACCCTCTCTCTCTCAAACTCTCGGCCATCTCTCTCTCCCCCTCCCTCACCATGAGCTCTCCCCCTTGGCCGATCACCGCCGTGCCACCACCGCCGGCCACCGCCTGTCACCGCCACACCTCCTCACCGCCCTCACGCCATCACCACCACCCCACGCCGTCCCCTCTCCCTCCCGGCTCTCTCTCTCGCGTGGTCGTGGGTCACAGCCATGGAAGCCGCGCCGCCGCCGCACGCCATCCACGCTGCAGAGCCGCACTGCCGTTCGCTGCCGTCCCTGTCGATCACCGCCGCCTTCTGCTCTAGCCGCGTTAGTCTAGAGTTTGATAAGTCGCGCCCTAAACTTTATTTAGGACATTGGATATCGACGGATAATTTGAGGCGTAATCGGGTTTGTTTAGTCGTGGATTAGTACAGTTTTAGGGGCGAATTAGATTAACGGGCCTTAGAAATGAATTTGGGAAATTTTGGTGGAAGATTTGAGTCCAAAAGCGGGTTGTGATTGGCTGATTGGTGTGTTGTGATGTGCTGTTCAGTGCGTAAATTGGATATTTGGATTCGGTAATTAATTGTGAGAAAATGTCGTGAAGGGCCGGAATCGATTCGCCGTAGTTTGGAGGTAGGAAAATGAAAAATTGTGTGTCGATTATGTGTTTATGATGTGGCTGAATTGTGGTGATGAAATTGAGTGCATTGGTGTGCAATCGATTGATTGAAATATGCTTGATTATGTACACGCTTGGGCCAGACTAAATTAATTGTGAAATTGGCCATGTTGAATGCTTAGTGAGCATGAAAAATGTATGTGAATTGTTGCGTGCACGGACCATGTGTGGTTGGCCAATTGAGTGACAAGTGAGTGTTGAGCATGTGAATGAACAAGAGATTGTGTGTGGTGTGGCATGTGTGATCGTGGAAATCCTTGAGGCGGTATCACTACGCGGGGATATTTCCGTCTTGAGGCGGTACTACTACGCGGGATGATGCCCGGTATTATCGGAAGATGGCCAACTTGAGGCGGTACCATTATGCGGGTTGTGTCGTAGGTGGTGGGTGTTGAGCCTGAGGCGGTATCATTACGCGGGCCCTGAAGTGTTGTGATGAGTTGGTCGCAGCGAACCTGAGGCGGTATCATTACACGGATCATTGGCAAGATGTGGGGAAAGGAATGTGATGAGTTGGTCGCAGTGAACCTGAGGCAGTATTATTACGCGGGTCACTGGCGAGATATGGGGAAAAGAATGTGATGAGGCAAGCGTAAGTGCGTAAAATGTGATTTGAACGTGCATATGATTAGAAAGTATATTACTGTGGCTAACGTGCAGGTTGCATGCAGGATAAGCCTAGGTAAGAATAAATGATGTGCCTGCTATGTGATGGTTGGGTGTGTGATTGTGTTTTGCAATTGTCTGGAGGTACGTGATAGCCTAGGTGAGGTTTAGGGGCGTACTTACTGAGATGTAATCTCACGGTTATTTCAACCAAATATTTCATAACCCCGACAGGAATAATGAATCCTCCCTCACCGCCGCTACCCGAGTGTTTTGGAGTACCGATGCACACCGAACACGACGTTGTAGAGTTTCCTGTAGATGAAAATATGACTTGGATTAGGCACACCACTGTAGTTTTTGTAGATGTAGGATTATCCCTATGGGAGCCCCATACATACACCGCGTGGTTCTTTCGAGACGGGATAGATGAGTTCGGTCTTGTCAGAGGATTTGACGTCCCTTTTGATGGAGTTGGGGACTGGGACCTGTCTGTTATACCTCCCCCTGATGGCGAATTGACTAGTGTAGAGACTAGTCTGGCGCAGTCTAGACTGCAGCCAGCGCCTGCAGCACCGGGGTCTTCAGGGGCTGAGCACGAGCCGGAGCCAGAAGAGTCTCTAGTGGGAGACCCTTAATGGACGTGGATCTTGAGCCGATCCTAGAGGAAGAACCGGAAGAGGAGGGGCCTGAGGCCGAACCCGAGGATGAACCTGCTGAACCAGAGGACAAGCCTAAAGAAGAACCGGAGTACGTACTCCCGAATGAGCAGTGGATGTATCCCAATTTTGTGCTAGAGGATGATTTCTTTGAGGAGTCGGATGGGGAGGAACGGGATGAGGTTTTCGCTGAGTCGGGTGATATAAACAACCCGATCGAGATCGGGGTTGAGCAGGAGTCTTCATAGGAACAGACAATCCAGGAGGACTCAGATTCAGAAAACGAAGAATCAGTTTCTGAGTGGACGCCAAGTAGAGGGCGTAGAGGTTAGTGTAGGGGTTGAATTAGGCTTTTTGGAGAGTACGAATTTTGAGGACAGAAAATCCAGGTCATCGATCGTTTTGTGTGTCGATAAAATATAGTATGGTGTGCATATGTGTATGATGGTTTGTAACTTGTGAATATTATATAAGTTTGAATGAGAAGCGAACATGTGCATTCTCCTTATTCTCTCCAGTTTTAATTGTCTGGGTATTTGTGGTTTCCGCTGATCATTTTAAATCTCTGATATATATAAGCGAGGTCAG
Source organism: Syzygium malaccense (assembly GCA_031216405.1). Classification (NCBI taxonomy): domain Eukaryota; kingdom Viridiplantae; phylum Streptophyta; class Magnoliopsida; order Myrtales; family Myrtaceae; genus Syzygium; species Syzygium malaccense. The sequence continues at coordinate 2,599,384 of CM062256.1, read as the reverse complement.
CGATACCCTGGAATGTCGCATAAATCGACCATGAAGGGTGTCATACGCTCGATGGGGTTCGGAGCGTGACAAACTTCATGTTCTATTTTATTTCTTAATATGAGCCATTCATTTCAATCACAACGTTAATGTGAACTAAAATTGTTTTCTTTTGGAATTGGAATAAGAGTTTTATTTTTAAGTTTTCGAAGGAAAATCTTTCGTGTCTATTTCACTTATTCTTTCTAAATTCCTATGCTTCATTGAGTTGATTCGAGCATGTCTAATATCAATTAACTAACTATAAAACGCAAAGTGTCTTCAACTTTTCCTGAATTTCCAATTTACCCTTATTTTTTGGGAAAAGTGTCAAAATAGTCATAAACCAATTGGATTTATGCCAATTTAGTCCCAAACATTTGACCTAGAGCTGATTTAGTCCTTTTGGCTAATTTTGGCCGGGTAATGCTGACATGGACTCTGGCTAGCCTATGTGGCACTATCGACCATTACAATATTTTTTTCGAATTTTTTTATTTATTTATTTTTTCTTTTCTTTTTTCCTTTTTGTTTCTTTCCCTTCCTTCTTCCTCTAACCAGTCGCTAGACCACGGCACAGCGATTCATTGATCCTTTTATCGACACAAAGCTCTTCGTTGTCTCAGAAGACTCGGATTCCAACATCAGTCAAGCTATGGAAGAGGACAACGGTGAATCCCTCCCGAGTTTCGGGTCCTCTGAAGCTCAAGAACAAGTGGTACTTGCCATCCAATGGCATACCTGCATCTGAGCTTGCCATAGGAGTAGTTTGCTCAGCTCAACAGATCTAGATCTCTCTATTTCCCTCAGCTTAGCGAATTCACAATGAATGAGGGGTGTGTAGCTGTTGAATGAGCAGCTGAGATGAAAAAGATCTTTGGTGAGTGGAATAGATATTTGGGAAATGCGTATTCCACTATCACGCCCCAACCCTCGAAGTCGCGACAACCTCTATTCACTTAGGTCAATTGAATGCAACGTCTCAGGACTCGTCGCCGACCTTTCATTTTATCATTCAATTACACATACGGAAGCGACAACAATCACCTAGTCAACAACAACAGGGATAGACAGGAAAACATACAACAAATATATATACATACATTGACAACAGTACATCACGAATTAATATAATACAAGTTCGCCATGCAGACCTTCTCGATCACAACCACAAAAGGTAGGGGGTTAACTTAGCTCCTTTATCCACAAGAACAACCTCAAAAGGTGTTCCCCTCAAAACAGCAGGTTCCCATAGAACGCAATATGTACTCATATCTGAGTACCTAAAAAATGGTTAACAACAACGAGTGAGATATAAATTTCAGCAAGTTAACGATCTAAGTCTCGCTTAGGAAGTCAAGTCGTCTCGGATGCACATAAAAATGCAGCAATATAATGATGGCAGATCAATAGCAAAGCAACCCCTTGCTTTGCCTTAGTTATACACAATGTCAGGCAACTCTGCACAGCATACACAAATATGCCATCACATGAAAGCAAGCATTCTTACCTTGCATTAGCACATGCCCGGTACGTTATAAATCATCATGTGCCATAATAATGCAATAAGCATATAGCATAATCAGAACACATAACAACTTCCCCATGCATAATGCACTCATGCGTGTTCTAATTATTACGACCACTCAAGGCCACGATACAACCCAAGGGTTGGTGGTCCTCCGGCATGACCAGACATCGTCCTGCCTCATCGGGCATGATAACATTTGGGACCCCCGCCACAAACGACATTCCATAAAGGAGCATCGGCCCGGCCTCAACTACAACTCGACATTCGGACCCTCGCCAGGCATCCGATAAAAAGAATAATCGGACATCGTCCCCAAACTTCCGTTAGGTGACGAGTTCCTTTATGTGATCACACAAGCACAACTGCCATTCAAGTCCATTTTATTTCTCAACAATTAGCGAATGCAGATGTGATTGTGCTCACATATCAAAATACTGCAACTTTCATGCTCAAAAATATAGTAATAAATTAACTCGTGATCATATACACATAATTAAACCATCAAACTTTGCATGCTTCCTTTTTTAAACATTCTTGCCCTATTTAACTTATAAAACTTGACATATAAACCCGACACCTCATGGTTTACTATTTATATGTCCGAGAAAACCCTTTTAAAAATTTAATAACAAGGTTTCACATAGGGCATTTATTTTTCAAGACAAAGCAGGCATTAAATGGCATGCAACGAGCATAATTCAACACTTAAATCAAGCAGAAAACACCTATATAAAATCCACTTATTGCTCTGATTGCGATAACTTATCATCCAATTAGTGAGAGCTTATCACTCAAATTTCGATAGCTTATTGTCCCTATGACGATAGCTTATCAACCTTTTTTTTCCGATTACTTGTCGTCCTTTTGCGATAGCTTATCATCATTTCCTCGATAACCTATCGCCTATTTGGCAATAGCTTATCACTAAAATTGCGATAGCTTATCATCATTTCATCGATAACCTGTCGAGTCCACTTATCAACTATCGTGATAACTTATCACTATTTCTTATCACTTATCACGATAGATTATCAACTAATCCCTAATTAATTAACACTAAGTATAAATAAATTAATCTAAACTCATCCTAATCAAGTTTAACATGCTAATCTAGGGATTAGAGCACTAACTCACCCGTTAACGAATCCAACGACACGGGCTCAACGGTGGCAGTGGCGAGGGCTACATGTGACTTGGTCTGGAAACGACACGAGGTGACAACGAGGGTACGGATAGAAGCTCAATAGATTCTATGGGGCTGGTTTAGCTCACGGTGAAGGCGAATCGGCAAGGAAACGGCTTGGACAGACGGCACACGGCGAGGGGGCAGTCACGACTTGTCACGGTACTTAGTGGGTGGCTCAACGGCGGCAAAACAGTAGCCAAGGGGGGCTGTTTTGCTGGTGGCCTAATGGGCGAAAAGAAAGGGAGAGAGGGGGCCGGTTTTTAGAGAGAGAGAGAGAGAGAGAGAGAGAGAGAGAGAGAAATGAAAATGAGAGACAAGAGAGAGAGAGAAATGAGAGATAAGTGAGAGAGTTTCAGAGATATTATCTTCCCCAAAGTCTTCACTCATCATGGCAATTTTCCCAAAGTCTTCATCATCAATCCTTATCCTATCTTTATCTCTTTATTCAATAATGCAAGAAGGGTAAAATGGTCATTTCAGACCTTGACAATATTCACAGCATTATTCACGAGAACTATTCACATGGGCTTGGGCTTGGCTCAACAAACTTGGGCTTGGGCATGAACAAGCCCAATTGGAAGAGAAATGGGCTTGAAAGACTTAATGGGCTTGAAATGGGCTTAAATTAGCTATTGGGCTTGAAAATGGTAAAGTAGGCTTAGTGGGCCTCATTGGGCCCACTTGGACTTGCTTGGGCCCAAAGACTGAAGCACACATTAGGCGTGAGGCCTAATGGGCCTTCGCTCGACTCACTTACTCGGGAGCTCCAATTCTCGGTCCAAAATTTCCTTTTCTAAGAATTTCAAGCAAACCGATAAATTGGAGCATTAATGAGGCGACATCCAATAAGTTAATCTTGAAATCCTTGAAAGTTCGATACCCAACTTCGGATTCCAATTCATGGTCAAAATCAATCAATTGCGATTTAGTATATCTCAAATTAACAGACGGCTTTTAGGAGTTATGCATATTTGACCCGTGGTTGATTTGATATCAAACCACGTTTAAACTTTCTCGAGTCATGGGTGATCTTGGTTGTCATGTAATTGCGAGGGGTGAATCGCTAGTTCCGAAGTCTATGATCGTTAAGAATTGATTTAGGGTCGTTCGCAATCCATATAATAGTCAAGTGAAATCATCCGCAATCCAATTGTATATTATTAGCGAATCATTCTATAATCATTCCTTGATCGGTTTATAATAGTTCAAAATTGTCTCTCATCAATTTTTATGGTCGAATTGTTAATCCATGATCGAGTTTTCATGTCGTGCATACTTAATTCCTTAACGGACTTTCTCTATTGGTTAGTCTCCTCATGAGTGATCAATTTAGAGCGAGATTTAACTAACAGTGTATTGATAAAATAATCATTTTATATATGTCGAAAATAGTCGAATTTAAGGATATCATGTTCACGCACGAGACCAGCTCAATTTCTTGCCAGTTTGTTCTTCCTCACTGATTATTTTATTCACTTACAAACATTTACGGCACTTGCAACAAATAGTAATAATAATAAGTGAGCAAGCCAAGGAATCAAATTTTCATGCTCTCTCTCTCTCTCTCTCTCTCTCTCTCTCTCTCTCTCTCTCTCTCTACCGATGTTCTTAACTGAGAAAGTGCGCGCGTCTAACCGTCGAGGAAATAATGGAGCCTTTTCTAGATAACAATTCTGACCAGGTCACCCCTTTGGTGCTTGAATATAAAATGGTCGTAATGGAAAGTCATAACTTTTTTTACGAAGAAGATCATAAAATCAAATGCTATTAGTGTGACATTCCGAATTTTGATCTATTTTTAAGATTTATAAAACGTGTATTTCATCAGTGCACTTATAATTGAATCTCACTCAGAACTAATCACTCTCGGGTTATTTTTAAATTTGAGATTTCGCTAAAATCACATTCGATCGAATTTGATCGTTATTTAGAATTCGAATTTTGGTGTCGAATTTTTTGGAGTTTCGTGACGAATTTAATTGAATGGTATCGATATTATTGTGGCCAGTATCGATATTGCCTCGAATTATCGAAAAGTGAAATTTAGACCGGGTGCGGATTTTGACCAGTAGACCTCTATCTTTATTTAAATATTTAGTGTCTTTTGGCCTTTTCTTTAATTTGAAAAGTTGAATTTTCGTGGACCGTTGGATGACCATCAAGATCGTTTATGGCCATTGAATTTGTACTTAAGTATTTTATTTGACTTTTGTTTTCTCTTTTTCTCTCTCTCTCTCCCCAGGTCACGTCTCCTCTGCGCACGCCCCCCCTCTCTGCATGGCAGACCCCTCCCCCTCTCTCTCTCTTCCTTTTCTTTTCTTCTTCTCCTTCTTCTTCTCTTCCCTTCTTCGACCGCGGCTTCTGCTTCTTCTCTTTCGCCCGACCGCCGCTCGCCCCAGCAGCAGGTCGCCAGCTGTCCGCCTTGCGCCGCCGCTCACCTAGCCGCCATGACCATCCCGCCCCTCCGCCAAGCTCCCTCGCTGCTCTCCTCTCCCCTTCGTTGCTCGTGCGTTAGCCAACAACGCCGGAGCCGCCGTGGGCTGTCATCCTGCTGATGAGCGACCTTCGCTGCCATTATTGCTTCGTCGTTTCAACCACCGTCGTGACCTCTCCTCCCCTGGTCTAGCCGAGTCCTTCCTTTCTTCCTCCTTCCTCGTGTGAACAGCCACTCGCCCTCCGGCCAAGGTCGTCGCAGCCGCCCGTCCAGCAGTTGCCAGAGCTATCGCTCACCGGTCGTTCGCCCAGCTACCGGTCGCTGCCGCTGGCTCGCCGTTCACACCCCCACCAAGCTGCTTCTCTCTCCTCCTTCCTCCTCCTTCGTGAGCGCCCAGTTAAGCACGGTTGGCTACAACCAACCACCGCCGCGCTCACCAACCGCCGCGTTCGCCGGTCCGATCGCCCATCTAGGGCCAGAGACCGTCGACCACCGCTGCTGCCATGGCCATTCGCCGTCACCTCCCTTCCGTTTCTCTCTTCCCTGTTCGGTCTAGCTGCCCCTTTGCGTGTGACCGTGCTCGGCTGACTTCCGCCATTGTTGCCCGGTCGTCCAGCCGCCGTCAAGACTGCCCTTATTGCCACCGCCCATGCTTTAGCCCCCTGTCCGCTTCCTCTTTCGTGTAGTAGCTGCTCATCCGTTGCCGCCATGAGCCACCACATGTTCACCGGAGTTGTGGCTGTGCCAAGGTTGCTGCCGCTGCTGTTCTGGCCCCCCCTCGCTGCCCTTGCTTGGCTTGATCTCGCTTAGGCCCGAGGTAAGCGACACCCTAAACCTTGTCTAGGACTTGGGGTACTAATAGACTTGTTTAGGAGTCGTTTGGAGTGGAAATGGTGGCTGTTATGGGCTGTTTGGTGCGGATTGAGCAGCTGTTTTGGTGCGGTTTAGTGAAGGAAATGGTGGTGAGTTTGTCACGCCCCGAACCCTATCGAGCATGCAACACACTTCTTTGGTCGAATAATGCGATGTCCCAGGGTATCGCCGACCCAATTAAATTTATCAGAGATTTAAAACGATCAGCGAAAACGACTAATACCCGGACAACAACAACTATGGTAAATGAGGAGAATAAACATATTCATTGCTTATCCAAACTTATATAATAATCACAATTTACAAACCACCATATACACAAGCACACCGAACTATAAACCATCGATATCCAAAATGATCGATAGCCTGGGTATCCTATCGCCCAAAAATGGAACACCTCAAAAAGCCTATTCCCAACCCCTACACACACCGATATCCAAAATGATCGATAGCCTAGGTATCCTATCGCTAAAAAATAGAACACCTCAAAAAGCCTATTCCCAACCCCTACATTAGCCCCTACGCCCTCTGCTTGGCGTCCACTCAGAATCTAATTTCTCATCTTCCGACTCTGAATCCCCCTGAACTGGCTACTCCTCTGAGGACTCCAGCTCGGTCTCGATCTCAATCGGGTTGTTTATATCACCCGATTCTGCTGGAACCTCAACCCGCTCCTTCTCGACTGGCCCTCATCAGACTTGTCCTCTAGCATAAACTCGGGGTCAATCCATTGCTCATACTCAGGTACATCCTCCGGTTCCTCTTCAGGCTCTTCTTTCGGTGCCTCTTCAAGTTCGTCCTCAGGGTTTTCATCTTCTAGTTCTTCTTCGGCTATTACCTTGAGGTCCACGTCCATCAGATCGTACCCTGCCTAGGATTCTTCCGGCTCTAGTTCATACTCGGCCCCCGAAGGCTCAGGTGCTGCAGGCGCTTGCTGCAATCCAGACTGCGCCAGACTAGTCTCCAAACTAGTCATATCGCCGTCGGGAGGAGGTATGGCAGACGGGTCCTGATCCTTAACTCCATCAGAGGGGACTTCAAATCCTCGGACGGGACCAAACTCATCTATCCCGTCCCGAAAGTACCAGACGGTATATGTGTGGGCCTACCAGAGGGGTAGTCCTATATCTACCCAAACTACCGTCGTATGCTTAACCCATGTCATATTTTCATCTATCGGATACTCCACAACATTGTGGTTGGTGTGCATTAGTACTCCAAAATGCTCAGGTGGTGGCAGTGGAAGATTCATTGCTTAGGCCGGGGTTTTGAAATTGTTGGTTGAAACAACCATGAGAATACATCTCAGTGAGCACACACCCTAAACCCCACCTAAGTTATCACGTACCTCCAGACAATCACAATCACAATTACACTCAGCCATCACATTGCAGGTACACGATTTATACTTACCTGGGCCTTTTCTGCGTGCAACCTGCACGTTAGCCACAGTAGTATAATTTCCAATCACATGCACGTTCTAATTACATTCCACGCACTCATTCCTGCCTCATCACATTATTTCCACATAACTCACCAGTGACTCCCGTAATGGTACCGCCTTAGTTCACTGCGACCATCTCACACTAGCCTCGCTAGTGACCCGGGTAGTAATACCGCCTTAGGTTCACTGCGACTAACTCATACTCAACTCGCCAGTGACCCGCGTAGTGGTATCGCCTCAGGTTCATTGCGATTAACTCATAACAACACTTCAGGACCCGTGTAATGGTACCGCCTCAGGCTCAACACCTACCACCTATGACATAACCCACGTAATAGTACCGCCCCAAGTTGGCCGTCCTCCGGTAATACCGGGTATCGTCCCGCGTAGTCGTACCGCCTCAAGACGGATAATTTCCTCACATAATGATACCGCCTCAACAATTTCTGTTATCACACGTACAACACCACACTCGCTTTCTCACTCGTTCACACATTCAACACTCACATGTCAACATATTGGCCAATCACACTTGGCCCGTGCACGCATCAAACCACGCATTTCTCAAGCTCAATAAACACCCAACCCGGCCAATTGACAGTCAATTTCAATTCGGCCCAAGCGTGCACATAACGAAGCACATTTCAATCAATCAAGTCACGGTACAACAAACACACGAGGCCACTAATGGGCTCACAAACATAGCCACATTCATAGTCACAATTTCAACATTTCCATGCTCATTTCAAGCCATACTAAGCCCTACCAACCGGCCACACCACAACACGCCAAACCGACACGATTTGTCTCCAAATCGGACCATATGCTTGCCAAAACGAGCCCAATTTCCAGCACCCAATTTCACATCATCTCAGCCCTGAAACATTATATTTTCACCATAAAAAATCAATCAACATCAGCCCTTAACTCAGTCTACTCGATTAATCCCTAAACAGCCCCTAATAACCCCTAAACGGCCCCTAATTAACCCGATTTAACTCTAATTCATCCATCGGTACCCGAAGTCCTAAATAGAGTTTAGGGTGTGACTTACCCGAACTCTAGACTAGCTGGGCTAGAGTGGAAAGGGGGAATAGCTAATCGGCGGCTCACGGCGGCACACAGCGGCGGCGAGCGGCTCTGTGACGGCGGCGGTTGGTTGGACGGCGAGCGGCGGCTGGTTGGACGGCGAGCGGCGGCGACGGCTTCCTTGGTCGCGGTCACTCATGGCCATGGGAGAGAGAGAGGGACGGCGTGAGGGTGGTGGTGTCACGGTTTGGTGATGGGACGGCGGTGGCACGGCAGATAGTGGCCGGCGAGTGGCGGTGCGGCAAGGGAGGCGGTCGGTCGGTGAGGGGAGAGGGAGAGTGAGCCGAGAGGTAGAGAGAGAATGAGGAGAGAGAGAGGGAAAATTGGCTTAAATAATCCAAGCCAATAATTGAAAGGTCAAAAGACCATCTTGCCCTTCTCTCACAAATCCAATCAACGACCGAGATTCATTCTTATCCTGAGATTGACGGCCCGGATCGAATTTTTTCCAAAATATCTAAGGGCAATTTGGAAATTTCTCAAAAATTTCAAGGGCAAAATTGTCCAAAAATCTCGAATTCTAAGGCTAGGGTGAAATTACCAAAACGCCCTTCCCAAATTACATTGGCCTTAACAAATCTCCAAGGGTAAAATGATCATTTTTCATTTCTCACCAAAATTCAATTTTTCTAAAGGATTTGGATGAATTCGAGGCTACCCGGGCAAATGACAACATCGTCCAAGTGATCTATCGTGACTTTCTAAATTTCTAATGCCCAACTCGATCTCTAATTAATGACTAAGTTCTAAATAATGTAACTTGCATATATCTCATACTAACGGGCAGCTTTTGGGGAAATTCGCATTATTGACCCGTGGCCGATACTAAATCATGTCACGTACAAATTTACTCGGGTCATGACGACCTCGGTTGTCACTTAATGGTGAGGATCAATCGCTAGATCTGACGGGCACGATCATTTGGTATAAGTTTAGGGTCATTCGTCAATTTATTTCGTGGTCCAGCGGAATCACCCGCGATCTACTAATATGACAGTGGCGAACTGATCCCTGGCTATCTTTAAATCAGCCTACAGTGGCTCAAAATGTCACCTCGACAATTTTCATGGTTGAAAGTCGGTTCACGATTGAGTTTTTTGGTCACGCGAATTTAAATCCCTAATTAGCCTTTCCCTAACAGTTAGTATTCTCGAAGTGATCAATTTCGAACGAGATCTAACTACAAGTACGTCCATAAACTCCTCATTTCATAAATCCCAAGTGGGTCGGATTTCAGAATGTCATAGAGTTTGGGACGGGTGATTGGGTTAAAATGTGGGCTGAGTCGAGATAGTTTATTGCTAATTTTATGGCTGGTTTGGAGGTCGTATAATGTTGGAAATTTATGTCCAGTTTATTGATTGTTCGTGTGTCATTCAATGTCCGATTTGATGATTGTTCATGTTGTTTATATGTGGCTGAATTAGAGGTTGATTTGGGGCCGTCATTGGGCGAGTCTTTAGCTGGTTTTAAGACGACATTAGCTAGTCCGGTGGACTGATATTGGACAAGTTTTAGAGTAAAATGTGGGCCTTATTGTATCAGAATGGTGAGCTAAGTGTGGCTGGTGGTTATTTGAATTATAGGCTGATTCAATGCTTGATATTGTGTGCTCAAGTGATGATTTGATGACGGGTAATGGCTGTCCTTGAATGACTGTTTGTGAGTGTGTGAGTATGACTTTAATTAGTGAAATCGTGGTTATTTCGGTGCGCATGTATGGTGAATTGTATTGTGGTTGATCGGATATCCTTGGGTGATATTTGATTATGTGAAAAACGTGGTAATTAATTGAATAATGTGGCGTATGCGCTTGTCTGATTGGCCTGGGGCGTGTTTACGCGGGCCGTGGAAGGAAAGTAAGACCTGAGGCGTGTTTACGCGGGTCATTGGAGGATGTTGAGCCTGATGCATGTTTACGCAGGTTGTGGAAAGAAAGTCGGACCTGAGGCGTGTTTACACGGATCGTGAGAATGAGCTTGAGGCGTGTTTATGTGGGCTGTGGAAAGAAAGTCGGACCTGAAGGGTGTTTACGCAGGTCGTGAGAATGAACTTGAGGTGTGTTGACGCGGAACAAAGCCCGGATTAATCGGAGGGCTGACCTGAGAGGTGTTGACCCGAGTCATGAGAAAGTTGGATGGACACGCATGTGTAATGTTTTTGGTCGGATTGGATGAATGCGTATGTGTATGGCGCTCGAGTGATTGTGATATGTGCTTGGGCTATTATTGCATTATAGTGTTTGACTAATATGCAGAGTTGGCGTGTGATTGGAGACAAGGTAAGTATGTCTATGTGAATTCCAATTTGTTGATGGTTAGATTGCATGTTGAGACTTGTCTGAGTACGCATTGGCTTAGATGGGATTTAGGTTATCTGCTTATTGAGATTTATTCTCATTGCTATAATGCAAACAATTTTAGATCTGCGACCGTGATTGATTTGGAGAGGCCACCAGAGTACCTCGGGGATCGAGGATGGGTCAAGTTACCCCGTCTTTTGTGTGCCCCATTTTGTAGAGGGGATAAGTTTATCAACCACTGCCCCTTTTTGATGAACGTGGTTTGAAGTTAATAGTCTGGATGGTTGTGGTGTAAATGAAAGTTGTGAGCCAGTGCCAAGTCTATGTTATGCGTTTATTGATTTATGCAAATATTATCCCTTGCTCATTGTTTATTGTCTGGGTTGTCTAATCTCCGCTTCCGCTTGCGTAAGTTGTTGGGTGTTTCGTTTGGGTCGGCGACGCGTCTTAGGACGTCGCATTTAATATGACCGATTGAAGGGGTATCACGAGCCCGTTGGAGTTCAGGACGTGACAATTAGTCGATGTGGAAAAAAAATTAAGATGTGGGATGGAAGTTAGGGAAATGCAGAGATTGCCCAGCTTTTGGCACGAGCGACAGGTCCGGTCGAGGGAAAATCTGAAAAATGTTTCGCAGTTGGTAGATTTATGAAATAATTTGGAACATTTCTATTATCGTTGGTAAAAAAAAAACTCTCAATTTAATTGTCAGCACGTCATGAGGAAATAATGGAGCAGTTGAAGGAAAGCCAATCAAATGCTATCGGTCCATTAGATAATGGTTGAAACAGGAAGTCCGTAATCTTTTATGACGAAGAGCATAAAATCAAATGCTATTGGTCCACAAGAAAATAAAAGAACTAAGCTCGTGTCCATGTAAATTGCAAACATTATAGAATGGCTTGTTTGTTGATTAGAGAATTACAGTTGCTTAATACAATGAAAGAGATTATTGACGTTCTATAAAAGACGAATGTGACGTGTCATTATTTGAGGAGTATGTTACTGTTGTTTTAGTAAATGGGATTACAAAAATGTTTGTTTTGTAACATAGTTGTAAATTAGCAATGTTTAACCTAGAGTGAGTTAATTAGGATCTTTCTGTGAAATCACTGTCAGTTGCTCTAAAAATTTAGACTATTAGATAAAGGCAACTCCCCTTCACACTTAGTATGGTTTTTTTGTCTAATATTAAATGTGTACATATTTAATTGGGGAGACAAATAGGAATTAAAAAGATTTGAACTCGGGACTTCCAGCTCTAATACCATATAAGATTTTGTGAAACTACCATCAACTATTCTAAAAACTTAAGCTATTAGATGAATGCTTGATTTTATATTTAATTACTCTAACACTTTCAGATGAGCATAAAATTAATATCTCTCAAAAAAGGGGAGTAGACGCCCCATTGTCGTCATCCCTTTGATATGTGAACTTGAAATGGTCGAAAGTCGTCGACTCTAGCCACCTCAAGACGTCATGAGGAAATAATGGAGTATTTTAGCAAAAGAAAAAAAAAGGAAATAAAGGAGTAGCTACGGGAAAACCAATCAAAATGCATACAATCAAATGATTGAAACAGAAATCGTAATATTTTATGGGAACACTATCTGTCGATGTAGACAGAATGTCTAGACCTCATAACAGAAAGAATGATAAAGCCCACAAAAAAAATCATTGAAAAACTCATTAAAGGTCCGCCACGAATTTTTACTAGAGAGGATATGTAAACCATGTAACTATTTCTCTACACATGTCCCTGTTGATGTGACTAGTTTCATGTGTAACGAGCACAAACTACTCAAATCAACGGTGATGGAAGTAAAATTTCTAGTGAAAAAATTTATACAGGTTATAGATAATATTAATCTGGTAATAAAAATCAGTCAAAGTCTAGCTTGCTAGCATTTTCTTTTTAAAACTGACTTGAAGTGCCACCCATAGAATTTCCAACTTTGAAGTGTATGAAGTGTAAAGTATTTATTAAATTTGGACCATTAGATGATAGATGCAGGGTATTGATCTCTGATGAGAGTTGTTAAATTAGTGATCCAATGACTGGCAATGATCAAATCCAATCATCGCAGGAGCAAGAGACAACGTGACAAATCTAATCATCGCATACATACATACTTACCCCGATTGCCATATTCGAGGTGTCAAATTTTCTTGTAATAAATTCATCCGGCTCGCAAAACGTGTTAATAATTCAGAGGATGGTAGGAAAGTAAATGAAAAATATATCGTTGTTTTCGTATTTTTTATGAGAACTTGAGATGAGTCAAGCATTACATTATGATCTAGTTTTTAACAATTGAGTTAAATCGAGTTTAATCTCGAGCATGAATGCTATATTGAATTGAGCTTAGGCAGCGGGGTGAGAAATTGAATTTTGTCATATTCACATCAAAATCAACAATTTTAAGTCAAGCTTCACATAAACAACTACTACAAATCAATATATAGCTCGTTGCATCTTTAAGTGCAATATTGGTTGATTTAGATGTTCGACGAGGATGACTCAACAATCCATCTTAGTTTGGTAAGACAATTCGCTAAGCTACAATCGGAAGTTCCCGCACCTAAAAGATGGTACAAGAAGAAGAGACTGAATTTAGGCCATATCAAACTAAAAGCAAAGTTAATAAACTGACAACGGAAAATAAACTAATGAACAACAGAAGGCGATGGGAGATGAGTTTGAATCCCTCTCAACAATTGGGAGCCAAAGCCCGAGCTTAAAAGCAAAAACTAATTGAAGAAACAAATGCCACAAATACAGTAGACACGCTATTGGCATCAAATACTAAAGTGGGCAAGTATACCTCCATTGGCAGAGCTTCGTCTAGCTCTGCTTTCAGCGAACTTCGTTCCGACTTGATGGCGAGGGTCCTCTGACTTCTTTCAGAGAGTGGCCTCTCCGGTTCCGCTGTCAAATAACCAAACATCACATTCTGTTGAAGCTCAGGCGATGGAACGACACTCTCCCCAGCCTTCTCCTCTGCTTTCATGCCCGTTTGAAGTGGCTTTTAATCAAGCGGGAAAAAAACAGGGGAGGATGCAGTGCAGGAAACTGTTGAAGCTCAGGCATTGGAACCACGCTCTCCCCAGGCTTCTCCTCTGTTCTATTTCCTGTTCGAAGTGGCTTTCCTGTTCCTGTTCCTGCTCCTGTTTGAAGTAGCCTTTAATCAAACTGTAAGATATTAAATAAAGTATTTGAGGTGGCTTTTGTGTCACGCCCCAAACCCTATTGAGCACGCGACACACTTCTCTGGTCGATTAATGCGACATCTCAGGGTATCGCCGACCTCACTTAACATTATCAGAAATTTTGAACAATCAGCGGGAACCACAAATACCCGGACAATTAAAACTGGAGAGAATAGGGAAAATGCACATATTCGTTTCTCATTTAAACTCACATAATATTCACAATTTACAAACCACCTATATACATATGCATACCGTACTACAACCACCGATATAAAAAAGGATCGATGACCTGGATATTCTATCCTCAAAAATGATACACCTCCAAAAAGCCTATTTCCAACCCCTACACTAGGCCCTACGACCTTTGCTCGGCGTCCATTCCGAGTCTGACTCCTCGTCCTCTGAACCTGAATTCCCCTGGACGGTCTATTCCTCTGAGGACTCCGGCTCAGCGTCAATTTCAATCGGATGGTTTATGTCAACCGACTCCGCTGGGATCTCAATCCGCTCCTCCGAGTCGGATTTCTCATCAGAACCGTACTCTGGTACAAACTCAGGGTCAATCCACTGCTCATACGGGGGAATGTACACCGGTTCTTCTTCTGGCTCGTTCTCCGACTCAACAGGTTCATTCTCGAGTTTGGCCTCGGGCCCTTCCTCTTCTGATTCTCCCTCTGGGATCGGCTCGAGATCCACGTCCATTGGATCGTCTCTCGCTAGAGACTCTTCTGGCTCCGGCTCGTGCTCGGCCCATGAAGACCTCGGTGCTGCAGGCGCTGGCTGCAGACCTGACTGCGCCGGCTACAGACCTGACTGCGCCAGACTAGTCTCCACATTAGTCAACTCGCCATCAAGAGGAGGTATAGCAGACGGGTCCCAGTCCCCAACTCCATCAAAGGGGATGTCAAATCCGCGGACGGGACCGAACTCATCCATCCCGTCTCGGAAGAACCACGCGGTATATGTATGAGCCTCCCATGGAGGTAATCCTACGTCTACAAAGACTACGGTGGTGTGCTTAATCCAGGTCATATGGTCATCTATAGGAAACTCTACAACATCGTGTTTGGTGTGCATTGGTACTCCAAAACGCTCAGGTGGCGGCGACGGAGGAGGATTCATTGATCAAGCCGGGGTTCTGAAAAAAAATATTAATTGAAACAACCATGAGATTACATCTAAATAAGTACACCCCTAAACCCCACCTAGGCTATCACTGTGACGCCCCGACCTAGGGGTCATAAACGTGACGTCCCGTTCATTATTATCTTTCTTTAAACACAAGCGGAAGCATATCTCGGGACAATCACATTAAGAACAACAGCGGGATTAAGACAAATAGCATCATGAGCAAACCTTATATTTATAGGACATGCAAACATATTTACAAGCCAACTTAGCCGAATTTAGCCAATTACACAACAATAACAAGCGGCTTGGGTGTCCTAGGCCCACTACTTTGGATTCACAGCTCCCAGCTTTCCCCGAACTCCAACATGGCTCAAACTCCCTCTGTCGCCGCTGTCCATTCGACCATCCTATGGACCTGAGAGAGAAAAACGGGAGATGAGTCGGGGAGACTCAACAAGTAAAAACACTAATTTCAAGCGAGGATATATCGATCGTCGTTAACATAAGTCGGCCCTTACCGCACCCGCATCGATGGCAGATCAATAGCACAGTTCAAACAAGAGAACATCACGTATGGCCACATCATGTATACTTTACCAACCAAGGCTCGGTTCTATCTCAAAACAACATCAAACATGAAACATGGTCAAATCGAGGAAACGAACCAACTACGACCAACCAAACGACCGAGAAACGGTCCAAGCAAACCACGTCACAACGCATCTCAACATCCTTTCCCGATATTAGGGAATTCACTTACACATCAATTAAACAAGAACTAGAGAAAACGAAGCGTGTGAAGGACATGTGAGTCTCGGCGACTCTCAGGCGATTCACGAACACTCGGGCCTTGGACGTAGCTTTCTCACTTGATCGAACAACAAGAAAAAGGATGAGTTGGTGAAGCGCTCTCTCTCTCTCTCTCGGCTTCTCTTTCTCTCTCTATTTCTCTCTCTAAAAATATAAATGCCTGAAAGATTGACTGCTTTAATTCCTGTTTAAAGTGGCTTTTTAATCAAACTGCAAGACGCAGGAGGGGATGCAGAAATACATCATCCACCAATTAGTTTTTCATTGTTCTTTTTAGAATGAAATATCTTAGATAAAATATTTTAGGTATTCTGCATCAGTTAACCTTTCCGATGATCTGCATCTATAAAGTACTAACTTGTTCAAAACCCTCTAACTCTCGTGCATTTTCTTGAAATGAATCTAACAATTCACATAATAATTTCAGCTTTCATATGAAATTCGGGATTTTCTTCAATTTTACACACAGCTCTAAAGAGAAGCGCTCCAGATTCTCTAGGAACCCTGTTTCTTTTGGGCAAATCTTCAAGCTGAAGGCAATTATCAATATTCAGGTCAAGTAAACACTTTAACTTCCCCATAGAACCGATAATTTTCCCCAAATTATCACAATGTCGGAAAGTCAACCTCTCTAAAGGTGATCATCCTTACAAGTCTGTGGTTCTGATTATGCGACTACAACTTTCAAGAAAATGAACTTTCAATTTTCTTACCGCCTGGAAAAATGAACGCGTTATTCAATGGTGAGCAGTCTACATGTTACCTTTAGAGAAAAAAGAACAGAATCAAACACATTACACAACTTGATTAAGTTTCCAAATCTCGTATCATCTATTAAGTCATTGCCTGAACATTCACTACATTCTTTAAGAACATGCCTGAGCATTTATAGATTCTTGATGACTTTTTTTGAACGTTTTCAAGGAAGCAACAACACTCATGGAAGGGAGAAGAAAGTTGGTTGAGATAACCTTGGCAATAGTCGCCTTATGGATACCATCCATGCCATGAACTTTAGTGAGTCACACATCGACATCTATCATCAACTTATCCACAACCTTCTCAATCGACCAATTTGATTAGTTCACCTTGGCTCTCACAATGGAAAACCTTGTTGATGGGGGTAAATTGTGAATAACAACAATCTAGTAGTAACCGATACAACTCCACCAGACTGGAGCCCAATCTCATTCCATCAGACTACACCACAATAATGGGATAAACAGGGGAACATTAACAATCTAGAAGTGATCTGCTCAAGTCCATTTTGAATTTAAGATAATAATTTTCATACGATACTTTAAGGTTTATCATGTGATATCTTATAAGCGTCGCATTCCTCTACTACAACTCCAACGAAAACATGAGGCCTGTAGGAAAAAATCAGATTTATTTTTTTATTATTTTATGACAACACGGAACTGTATGAATTTTGGATGAGAAAGTTGCATTAATTCTATGATTCTACTTTGTTCTGGTAATGCACATAACCTGCGCGAGCGAAATGCGTCTAAGAACTTTTTGCGAAGTAATTCCTGGTGTTGTTCGATTTGAATATGTGATGATCACTTTTGAATGTTTGGAAGTCGTTTCATCAGCTATTAGATGAGATAAGTCATGGTTACCGAAATTTGCCTCCATGACTGGTTGTTATGATTCTCGGTTCTGGGATGTTTGCACGTTCTGAGGATGGCCTGTGGTGTTGACTGGTGGGCACATGAGGTACATTCATTGACTTGAATACTCAGTCCCGGTGGTGTTTATGGTTTATGCTTCTATGGTATCAATTTTAAGCTTCCTTGCTCTTCCTGTGTATTCATGTTAATCGACGAATGGCGATGTTGACTGTGGCGGCCAGCGACGATGGCGGTGGTTGGTAGTCATGCTCCTGTGACCGGAGGCAATTGATGGTGATGTATACTTGGTTATAGTGTGAGTTCGAGAAAGATTAATCTTCAACCATGATTTTGGGGTCAATGTGATTGATGAATAAAATGTAAGAAAAGTTCGATAAGAAAAGGAAGAAAATGGGAATGGGTCTTGATAGATTTAGGCTTTGATGTTGAGCTAATGAATGGGCTTTGTTATAATCAAAGCTAAAAGTGAGGGAGGGTCTAGTAGGAGATTAGCATGGGCCAGACATAGTCATGAAAGAAAAAGGGACCTAAAATTGAATTTTGATTTTCAGAAGGTTTAGGCTCCGTTCGTTTGACGAAAAATATTCTTCCGGAAAATATTTTCCGAGTTTTCTGGTGTTCGAGGGGCGGAAAACGTTTTCCGTGGGAAAATATTTTCCTTCCCCCACTTACAAAATAGCTTAAGTCTATGAAAAATGACTTCCGCTTCTTTAAAAGCAGAAATCATTTTCCGGAGCTTCTTCTTCTTCACTAAGGTTGCCGGCCGCTGCCGATCGCCCGCCGCTGCCGGTCGCCCGCCGCCGGTAGCAGCCGCTGCCCCCAATCGCCGGTCGCCGCCCGCCGCCGCCGGACGCCGCCGCCGCCGCCGCCGAACGCCGCTGCCGCCGGAGCGCACACCGCCGCCGCCGGACGTACGCCGCCGCCGCCGCCGTACGCCGCCGCCGCCGACCGCCACCGCCAGACGCCCGCCGCCGCCGAACGCCCGCCACCAGCCGCCAGCGAAAAATATTTTTCGAAACTTTTTCATATTGATCGCCGAACACCGGAAAATTATGTTCCGGGAAAATATTTTTCCGGAAACGAACGGAGCCTTACTTCCAATTGCAAAGAGAGCTTGATAAGAGCCCAATTTATATCCATAGCCCAGACCCACAAAGCTTAATCGCAGCCTATATTCGGACTGGACCAGAGGGCCCAGCTCGAGTCCCTGTTTCCAGAAAATAATAAATAATGAAATAGAAAATCCGAAAAGAGAAAATTAGAAATTTGGTTAAAAAGTAGGTTTTTGATTAGATTGCTAGATTTTAGCATTAGATTTAGCTGAGTTTCATTTCATCAGAATTCTTTGATTTTTAGTGCAAGTCATGCTTTTACTTGATGGTTTGGTGTTTAGTGTGTTCACTACTGATTAGATTTTTTATTCTTAGTTTAGTTTAGGATTAGGATTAGTATGATTGATTAGTTTTAATGAATGAAATAGACTTAGTTTGAGAAATATAAGGATAATGACACAAATAGTCCTTGAACTTTGACTTAATGTGCAATTTGATCCATGAACTTTTAATTTGTTCAATGTAGTCCCTTAACTTTAAAATAAACTTTAGTTTGGTCCCTGAACTTTAACATAATGTTCAATTTGGTCTCTGAACTTTTAATTTGTTCAATGTGGTCCCTGAACTTTTAATATGTGTTTAATTTAATCCTTGAACTATATGAAAATGTTCAATATAGTCCCTGCACTTGAATTAATGGAAGGACTGTATTGAACATTTTTAAATAGTTCAAGGACTAAATTGAACACATATTAAAAGGTTAGGGACCACATTGAACAAATCAAAAGTTCAAGGATCAAATTGAACATTAGGTTAAAGTTCAAGGACTACATTGACCAAATTAAAAATTCATGGACCAAATTGCACATTGAGTCAAAGTTCAGAGACTATTTGTGTCATTTTCCCAGAAATATAAGAGTAGTAGTAGTAGTAGTAGTAGTAGTAGTAGTAGAAGTAGGAGGAGGAGCAAAAGGAGTTGTTTAGAAACAACACTTCAAAAAAAATTAAATAAAGCACAGTAAATAGCTTAGTTGAATTTAGCATTTATCTCAAATAATTGAATAGATAATGTGAAAGTGTCATGACCTAGCTAGGAGAAATTTGAGGCGGATTAAATGAGTACCCATTATACCAAAGCCCGATTGGGATCCCAACTTAGGATGACAAAGTACCGACTTGGGGCTTCTCATTTGCCCAAAAGTTTCGATAATCTACATTACCCATTTTAAGATAGGATATTCTCTAAAATCAAGCTCATAGGGGTGTTGTCCCAAGGCTTAATAAAGAAGCCATGCTATATTCTTTGCACAACTCATACCGGGTTACTTTACTCCATTTTACTTTTTGCTTGTTTTTTCATTACACTCTTAAATCAATTGATTGCATTTCTTTTATGATGCTTTTTCTGAGTTGTGATTTGCTTGTTTTAGTTGTATGTTGATGTTACACTTTAGGACTATAATGAACACAAAAAAATTTGCATGGACACTTAGCGGACAAGAATTTTAGGACTCATAATTGGATAAGAAGATTGTGTTGTGATTTGCTTGTTTTAATTGATTTAGGTTACACTTTGGGACCATAATAAACGCAAAAAAAGTTGCATGGACACTTAGTTGACAAGAATTCTAGGACTCATAATTGGATAAGAAGATTGCATATGACACCACAAATGACAAATAATCAAGTTTAAGTACCGAAAGTGCACTAATTATGTGAGCAAGTCCCTAACTTTAGATCTCTAGTTGTGTAGGAAGTGGGGTATACTCCCATGCCTCACTTGATTTCCAACCGACCTCAATAAGTTAATAGCGACTCCTCATTTATAATTCTCATAAGATTAATCAAATAAATATGAAAATCCCAACATTTGCGCAAGATAAGGGTTTGGGAGAACTTACGCCAATTGAGGACTATTGATCCACCTTTGGCATTATCTCTAAACTGGTATTTCTGTCTTCTTTTGTTAAGAGGGTCACAACAATAACCTGTAGCATGTCAATGCAAGAGAAAGTAATGAAAATCGAATCACTCCTAAAACACATTTCCTTCAACTGCCAAGGCCTAAGGAATCTTGCGTGTGATGACATGAAAATTGAGTTAATCTCAAGGGAACCAGTTCTAAAGAACTTGATTCTGATAGAGTATGTTCAAAGTTCTTGATCTGAAATTGATCTTCCCTAAATGAATGTCCACCTACTAATGCTATGAAGTACATTATGATCGAAAAAATTTAGAACTAGATCAGCATCTGGGCATTTCTTTCCATGATATGTAAGAGAAATAAGACAGCTTAAAATTTTCCACAAATTGCTAAAACGTTTCATGAATTTAACTAAATGCTTGTGCTTGTAGGTGCTTGATTTTAGGCCGTATTCAATGGCTCTATTGTTAGCACAGAACCCAGGTCCACCACTATAAGTAGTTGAAATTCAGCTAAAGGGACATGCCAAAAAACAAAAAGGTTTGTAACCCTAGAGCATGAGTACCATTTCCTTATCCTTTGGAATTTTGACATTTGAGTCTCACATCGAGAATGCAAATAAGTTTCTCGTAGTTTCAACCCTAAATCCCCAACGTTTTAAAACCTCTTAAACTTTTAAAACTGGTCTATTGAGTTCTACAAACTTATTTGAACACTCATGTGTCTCTCCATGTAGACAAAATATGGGAAGGTAGGTGCTTACATGAAGTCGAAATTTGGTGGTGTTTAGCATCAAAGGGTTCGTATCGAGTGAGGATATTTTTACGTCTCGTTTGATACTAAGGTTTCTCCAAGTAAATCGTCAACGTAGTCATAGTTCTCAAATCATGTATGATATGCACAAAAAATCACTTTATGTTCTCTCGATGGCATTCCCTCTAAAATTGATTGATCTTGTCGTGCCAAAACCAAATTAATATGTTAAAGAAAAGAAAAGGTGGTTCTAGGGTGAAGTATATAAGATTGCGACAAACAAAAAGGTTAGTAAAATATGCCAGATTGGAGAAGACCTCAAGTTGCACTTTTCGACCCCTAAAAAAAAATCAGAAGGAATTAAAAAGTAATAAAATAGAAAAACACTCTAGTTGCTTTCCCTCTATTTTATTATTTCTTTTATTTTTCCCTCCAACCATGCCCATTTTAGCCGAACCATTCACCTCCCTTTCGGTATGGACGTGGCTTTTGCTTTCAGAAGTCTTGAAGATAAGACTTTGGCATCACCTTTTGATATGTGGGAAATTGGAGAGAATAGTAGCTTCAATTTTTTCCCTTTTTCCGCGGTAATATTCCGATGATTAGTCAATTTTTATTAGCAAAATAATCGGTCGATATCGTAAGGAATCTTGCCAGTATGCTAAAGTGTGAGCTATATTGAATTTTTCATCTTATTACAATTTGTTGTGGATATGAATCTCTGTTGCATTCATTCAGTCAAAAATTTCAGTTCCAATTTCTCCATCGCATGATTTGACAAAGAATAGGTTGTGCTAGAGATACTAAAGCTTTTCTTCACCAATAAAAATTAGACACATCGTTCAGTAAATAAGGTTCATTAAGAAGTCTAGTACATATAGCATTATTCTTTTGAAAACGCAGAATTTAAAATGATGAATTGAATGCTCTTATAAGGAAAATACTGCTGATATAATCCTCTCTTAACAATTAATTAACTTATCATATATTCACCTATTTTTGAGGAATTTTCTCTTCTAGAAAAAAAAATTTTAACTGGATTTATCACTCACAAATTGTTGTGTTAATTTTCTCTAAACATAACAAATAATCTCTCGTCAAAACAAATTACGATAGCGTCTCAATGAGAAATGTACTTAAAATTAGATGGTTTAGATGGAATTTATTTTTCTAATACAAGTATGTTTGCCTCAAACTTGTGTAGGAGCTATTTAACTCTTATCGATGAGCATAGATTGACTTTTGCAAAGCCGAAATCGCCCATACATATCTATACAATAAAACTACGGATAAGCACGTATAAAAAGAAAAACCGAAATATAGGATGTGTTTATTTGAGAGAAATAATTATTTATAAATTAATTTTTTGAACTTTTCACACGTTTGATTTGCTGAAAATGATCGGTCAACGGAAAATCATAATGAAAAATATGCATGCTTAGAGTTAGGAAAACGAATTTTCTAACTTGAAAGAAAAAAAATATTTTCCCCAAAAATTAGTTTTTCAAAATATATTTTTTCTCGACACAAACACGTCTATGGAGTGCAATATATGTATGGAATATAATTGTTTATAGTACATGGTTTGAGATTCTTTGGGCGAGCGTCAACTGTGGGCGCATGAGGACGAAAAATCAATCAACCTTTTTTCCTTTTCTCACTTCTTTTCCGGCTTTCACTTTCATTTCACAGAAGAAGGAAAAAAAAAACAAAAGAGAAAAGAACAGAACGGATGAAGATAGAGCTTATCGTGCCACGTGTCGGTCAGTGGGTGGCGGGCCTTCTCGTGGGCCCCACCCGATCCCTCCCCCTTGGCTTTTCCGTAGTAGGTGCTCTGGTCTCCTCCTCAAAGCGAGCCCACCATCCCTTACATCGCATGTTCATCTACCATCCCATGACTCACTAAGATTTAGAATCCAAAAAGGGACAACGTTTTTTAGGGGCGACCAAACATTAGAAATCGAATTAAAATAAAAACCTCGTAAAATATTGTATTTCAATTAAAGTATAGTGCTTTATAAATAAGATCTGAAAAATGAACGAACAAATTTCGTTGACAATAATTGTTGTTGATTGAATAGTAGATAGATGCATGTGGTAGAGCAAATCGATTATCACATGGAATATTTAGAAAAAAAAAATTTAATTTGTAAATATTCGACTAATTGGAATCTGATATTCTTCTTTTCTTTGTGATTTGAATCTAGGATTCAAACAGTAACTAAGCATTTTCCCCCGGACAAGCCGAAAGATTGAGGGCTAGGGTGGAGTTCCTTTGAGCAAAGTACATCGTCATCTGACTTGAAGTTTTGTTTAGACTTGGAAAAAAGCTTGCCCAAAATCCATAAACTAAACACCACTTTTGATGTTTATTGCAAACATCATCATTAAAGAACGATCTTACTTAATCTTTACCAATATCACTACAAAAAGAATGACCATGCTTTATGACCTCTTTCGACTAAGACAATGTGGATCATGCTTTTTGAATGGAGAACATGATTTAAGTATTGATAATCTTAGAAATTGGCTATTTAATTACTCATCACACAAAGACGGTTCGGCCTATGGAAATTTATCCCACGAGGTGATTCTCGAGTTGAGACTTCATTTTTAAATCGCTAGATCGATTGACAACCAATGTGTTTGTGTAAATTATTGTTAGCTTCGAGAATATTCCTAAATGCATACCGAAAGAAATGGCGCATCAATAATAAATTCCGACTTATTATTATTGAAGAAATGTGAAATCTCATTTATTAACCCATAATTTTCGTGCGAATGATTTGTTTGACAGAATCTCAGGAAAATGTGAACTAAATCTAATGTACAAAAGTTAGCTCAAATCCATTGGAATTATCAAATTCAAAGATAATCAAGTTGAATGACGGCTTTCTCACCAATTGATGATACACATGTGATAAGGTCAAATATAACTTTAGTCATGTGCCTCTAACGACGAATGATACGTGTGCGATTCAATAAAGCTAGAGAAACCCTGTCCATTTCTTTTTGACTCCGCAACTTAAGCCATGCATTTAAAAGAACCAATCTCCATCCCTTCCTAAACTTTTCTTTATTTTATACATTATCTATTTTAGTACTCTTTTCTAATGTTAGTGGGTCGGTGCACTAATCTCGACGTTTGACTTTGTAAAATCTTTTTACAAAGTCGGTTTGTAAAGAGATTGAGAGACTCTTAATGGATTTGCTTGAATCTATCATATATATTTAATCTAGTTAGAATTTAAACACCACCGCTTTATAAAATTGAATTTAAAAAAACTAATCTTCGTAGCCCTAGCATCTCGAATACAAAATTGGTCAGCTAATTTTGCTCAACGGGAAATTTAGCTTACACTTAAATCGTACATGTGAAAAATTCCTCTTATTGCTTAGTAAATCATGCTAGTATGATTTGCCAAGTACCTGTTGGCAATTAAATTCGATACTTCACTAGTTAGGAGAAATTATTAAATAGATTAACTTTTCGGATTGGGAAAAGGATGAATTTGAGACATGTCTTGTTGTTGTTGCGAGAATAGGGACATCATACGGGGAGGTGGGCTGTTAGATGGAATTATTGCCCTTTTGTCCTTACGGCATGCAAAGTTGTACCAGCAATTTGCATGGTGGAAAACGAATTGCATATGAAGGGAATTCTTTTTTTTCTTCTTAGCATTCATGTCACGATCCATGTACGATGTTGCGAGAATGATCAACTTTAGGATAGATAAGTTCCATATTAATAATGTAGAACCTATCATGTCAGAGTCATATTAATAATTTAGAACCTATCATGTCAGAATCGATTCACAATATTTGGAATTGAGAATCGAACCCTAAACCGGCCTACCTTTGCTTCTTGCTTATTTTTTTAATCAAGCAAATTGATTTTTTATTAATAATATTAAAACTATCCTACAAAAATGTAAACATAAGACCAAACAAAATACTTTTAACACAAGAAAGTAAAGGAGTTTTAAATAAAAGATATTTAGGGTACGCATGGTAATGATTCTGTGTCCAGGAACTGACTCTGTTCAGAAATGATTCTTTTTTATTCCGTGTCCAAGAATAATTTCTAAACATTTGAAGGCGTTTGATAACTGCCCAAAATTTCTATTCTTAGAATAGAAAAAGAACATAAATGCATTTGGTAACTACACAAAATTTTTTTATATTAATAATATTTTTTATTTTTTAATATTTCTTTCTTTCTTTTCCTTTTTTTTCTTTCTTTCTTTCATTCCCTTCCCTTCCTTGGCCATGGCCAGTCGCCGACACTGGCGAAGGCGTCGCGGCCCTCGCCGCCAGCCCTACCGATCGCGACGGCGAGGTCGGCCTCACCTTGGCTAGGCGAGGTCGACCTCGCCGTCATGACCCACCCTCTCCTAGGTCGCGACGGCAAGGGCCAAGACGTCCTTGCCCCTGTCCTGTGGCCGGTGGCTGGTCGTCGGTGGCCAACCGGCGGCAGGCGAAGAACAACAAACCAAGAGGAAGAAGAAAACCAAAAGGAATCAGAAATGGAAAAACTGTTCCTAGAATCAAGAAGCTACTTTTTTTTGCTTCTTAATTATGTTCTAAAACTAATTCTGGGAATAATTTTTTACAAATTTGTGCTCGGGCACAAAAATTTTAACAAACGGATTTCTATTCTCAAACTAATTCTGGGAACAAAAGAACATAAATTTTCACTATTTGGCAACTTGCCAAATTCGCCCTTAGGATTTATTCTGAACAATCTTAAAAATGATTCTTTTGGGAAACTGGCCTTACAAGGTCAATTCTCGAAAAGAATCGACAGGTTTTTTTTTTACAAGATCGAAAATCGAATCGACCAAGGCCTCACTTGTGAACCGGCTTGAAACCGATCAAGTAAGGCCGATTTGGTTGAGTTCTTGAATTGAATTGGTCCAATTGTTTTGATATTTGTTGAAAAGTTATTTATATTCTGAATGCGTCACTCAGAACTATTCAAACCTTTTCGGAATGCATGAATTAACCTTGATCTATGCGTGAATTACATTTGCCTTTATGATGTTTGTTGGAAAAATGTTCATGTTAATTAGTGTTTTTTTTTACTTGCATGGCAAATGAGACGACTTAATGAAAGAAATGTGTATGGGAAACTTTGAATCAGTATACAATGTGATCCATAAACTTTTAATTTGTTTAATGTGGTCATTGAATTTTAACCAAATGTGCAATATTGTCTCTCAATTTTTAATTTGTTTAATGTCGTCCATGAACTTTTTGCAAGTCCATGAATTATATGAAAACATTCAATGTAGTCCTTTCATTAATTTAAGTTCAGAGACTATCCATATAATTTTGGGGATTACATTAAACATGTATCAAAAGTTCAAGGATCACATTGAATAAGTTAAAAGTTCAGGGATTATATTGAATATTAGACTAAAAATTTATAGAAAAAATTAAGATTCATATTATATATTAGGTCAAAGTTAAGAGAATGTTCGGTGGATTATCCCTTTTTATATCACGTTCACACGATATAATCGTTAGATAAAAATATTTTTCTCGATGAGATTCTGCTGCTGCTAAAGGACGATAAAGACAGTCCACCATAAACAATTCCACGTCCGATTTTCAGAATCCTCCCTCGCCTCCCTCACTTACTTATGATGTACTGCCTCTTTCTCCTGAGACGGAAATTAGTAGAGAGAGAGAGAGAGAGAGAGAGAGAGAGAGAGAGAGAGTAGCTACAGAAGTGGAAGAGACCTCCTTTTGCTGAACACATCGAAGAGAAAGCTCTTCCAGGTCCATCACAGAAATGGGTGAAGTGAGTTCTTTCTCGTCATTTATCAATTACTTTCCTTCTCCCACTTTGATTTCTCTCCCGTAGCGTTCACAGAGACTGAAGTGTTGTTCCTCTGTTTGTGGTAACAATGAAGGAGAATAAAGAGGGGAAGAAGGAGGAGGCCAAGGAAGGAGAGAAGAAGGACGAGAAGAAAGAGGAGGCGCCGCCGGAGATCGTGCTCAAGGTCGATATGCATTGCGAGGCCTGTGCCAGAAAAGTTGCAAGAGCTCTGAAAGGGTTTGAAGGTCTCATTGTTATTTAATTTTTAATTAAAGTCATTTTTCTATTATGAAAAAAATTTGTCACCACTCTCCATGTGAGTTTTTTATATTCAATTCCACTGGAATGTCGTCATTCAAAAATTTAAAAAATTTACAGATGAGACAACTCCTTAGCTTAAGGGTTTGTTCTCTTTTTGGGTTTCAAACTCAATTTTATATTACTCGCTTGTGAGATCTTGCACATCATCCTTAAAAGTACTTGACCGTTGAGATGCATGATCTTTCCTAATTAAATCCAGTCAATTTTGCTTGAGTGGATTTCAATTATACTTAAATCTCCCTTTTTAAACCCCTTTTAGGTATTAGTTCTGTTTCCCAATCCGATTATCTTGAGGATTCTATTCAAGAGTGCTTTTAGAACACTTGTCAAGCATCTGTGTAAAGAAATTTTGTAATATTCATTATGCTGACAATTCTTATTCTGGGTATAATCAATACTTTGAGAATTTTAATTTTTTTCTAATGCACTCGATGAGTGTCTCAAAACTACTCGTTAACATAAACAACGAATTTTAAATTTTAGGAAATTTGCATAAGATTTTTTTTCTTTTTTGGCTAAAGAGATTACCATATAATTTGATTTGAATGCTGGGGGCATGGATTCAGGTGTGGAAGAGGTGACCACAGATAGCAAGGCCGGTAAAGTGGTGGTGAAAGGGAAGTCGGCAGACCCTGTAAAAGTGTGTGAGAGGCTGCAAAAGAAAAGTGGGAGGAAAGTGGAGTTAATCTCGCCATTGCCCAAGCCTCCCGAGGAGGAGAAAAAGGAAGAAGCCAAAGAACCACCCAAGGAAGAGAAAAAAGAGGAGGTAATTTTAAATTAAATTTAATCTTGTTTATTTTTTCAGATTTCAAATCAGTCATAGCCACACCACCAAACCCCAACTACCTTTCTTCTTCTTCTTCTTCTAGTCTTTTGCTAGAAAGGGAATAACCAGGGTCAGTTGATTATCATGGCAATTTAATGTAACATATTGAGGGCTTCAGTAAAATCATTTAAAGCACTAACTAGATCCACCCACTTCCTCAATCATCTTTTTGTTCAGCTTGGATATTCACCTCCTTTCAATTTCAATGATTACAACCATACACGATGACATTATGTGGGAAAAATGACATCAAATGAGAATCATATGTGAGGGTTTTAATTTCTAAATCAAACTATTGCTCTTGTGAATCGCGTAGAATCAGCCTGTCCAAATCGATCCAGCCGTCTATGAGCTCGTATGAATTCGACAATGGAATCGGCACGTAATAGTTGAATGTCTAAGATGGTGTGGTTCAAGTGACAACACTTGATGATGATTTACTTCATTGAATGAGAATGGAGATGTGGTTCCATCAATAAAACCCTCATAGAATGCAACAGTAAATTAGTAAATTTGGGTAAAGTTGGGGAGTGAATGTAGTAAAGTTGCTCTTTAATACTTCTGACATGAAAATAACTAGACAGGGTCAGCAAAAGATGGCACATGCTGTGTGGGCACAGTAAGCAATGAGTTGGAGCTACGAGAGAGGGGGCTGTTGAAGTGGGGCTCTTTTTTGAACCCCACATGTTTGATCGATTTCGATCGTTAGCCTTTGTTGTTTAATGTAGTGGAGTCATGCAGAGGGTCACGAGCGAAACCCTCACTTTTAAAAAAGGTGATGAAAAGGAACCCACAAGTTCTTTTTTTATAATTATTTTATCTCTTAATTTTGTCCATCCTCCATGTATGACAAGGTTGACTTTGGTCACGTGAACTATGTAAGCCATATGGAAATAAAGTAGTTGATGATCTCTAATGTTCATAAGTTCATGCGATTTCAAATTTTTTTCGGGAAACAATAGTTATTCGACGCGTACCAAATCATAATTCATGAGTATAAATCTTGATATTTGGTCTTGCTTGTTACTTTGTGTTTTATTTCCGGATTATTTCGTGAATGTGTGTTTATTATGTCGACATTTCATGTCCATTGCCTAACGGTAAATAGGTTAAATTAAAGAAAAGGAAAAAGGTAGGTGAATCGTGCGTGGGTCTCCATGAGGAGGACCCAAGCTACATAAATTGGTCCGGGAGTTAGGTTATTGTCCCTTTTGTCATTTTGCTTCGTACGTACCTTGGGTTATGACTGCTTTTTGGCTTCTTTTTGCCACTTGCGCCTTCACACTCCTGTAAAAACAATAGTCCTATTGAATTGAATAATAATACTAGGGATACTGCATGTGTAAGGTACATTTTATCAGTAATTACAATAAATGATTGATGTGACAAGAGAAGACCCTCCAACATATAATGGCACATTTTATACCATATGTAAGTTTGTATAAAACTTGTGACTTACCTAGTAAATAGCTCTTGGTAAAACATTTTACTAACCCTAGCTTTACAAATTCACTTTGTCACTATAATTAGTGGCACCTTGTTACAAATTTATGTTCATGGAATCGATATTCGCCATTACTACTAGGAAAAGCTACAGCAAGGAGCTTGAATGATTGTGCTTATTGTTGTTGTGAAATGCAATGCCGATTTATGACGTCATATTCCTTTGTCCCTAATGTCCGTGTTTTTTTCCCTCTTGGCTGATCCTACGTTCATGTGAAACGTTCATGTGATTGACAATTACTAATTTTCTATGGCTGGTTATTAAGCCTCCAGCTCCGATAACGGTCATGTTGAAGGTTGGAATGCATTGCGAAGCATGCGCTCAAGTTTTACGGAAACGAATTCGGAAAATTCAAGGCAAGTTGTCTGCTCTTGAATTGTTGAGCCATATACCTTTCAGGAAGACTTATTTTGTCGATGTTTTGCAGGAGTAGAGACGGTGGCGACCGATGTCGGGAATGATCAGGTGATAGTTACAGGCATGATCGACCCGTCGAAGCTGGTTGACTATGTGAAAAAGAGGACAGGGAAGCACGCGTCGATTGTGAAGGACGAGGAGAAGAAGGAAGAGGAGAAGAAGGAAGAAAGCAAGGAAGGAGAGAAGAAGAACGGCGAGGAAGGGAAGGACGACGATGACTCGAAGATGGACATAAAGAAGAGCGAGTACGGGCCCTCCAAGTACTACATGGAATATTACTCGTACACACCTCAGATCTTCAGCGACGAGAACCCGAACGCTTGCTCTGTGATGTAGTGCAGAGAGTTTCGAACCTCGAACTCAGTTAAGAGTACGTGGCGAGGCAATTTTCCGTTGTACTTAAAGCTTGCCAATAAAGAGATTCGCGAGACCGGCAGTCGTTGGCTAATTGTAATCCGTTGATGTTCTGTAATCTGTGTTACTAATTGTCTACTCTGTTGATGTGAAAGTGTAGATTGAATTTTCAGCAAATTTGGCTCTGCAGTAACCTGTACATTCTGATCCTAGCCCTCTCTCTCTCTCTCTCTCTCTCTCTCTCAAGCTAGGAATTCGTTTTTGACATTAATAGTCTTGCTTCCTAGAAGCCAAGCTACATTTTTCGAGAAAAGTACCAAAAAAGTCTTAAACATATTACATTGATATCAATTTAGTCATAAACTTTTTAATTGAATCAATTTAGTTCTAAAGCATTTTCACATTGATACAAATTCAGTACATCCAATCAATGTAAGCCGGAAATCACTGATGCAGATGCTAGGCATTCTAAATGGCATAGCTAGCACTGACGTGAATATTTTTAAATTTTTTTAATAGTTTTTCCTTTTTTTTTTCCTTCCATTTTCTTTTTGCTAGTGCTGGTGGCCAGTCGCCAGCTGCTAGCCATAGGCCATGACTGGCGAGGGTTGGCCTCGCCTGGGCGAGCCACGCCAGGGCTCTGGCAAGGTCCCCCTTGCTAGATCTAGCAAAGCTGACCCTCGTCCAAGCCGGGGTGGCTTCGTAGCGCTTTGTTTGGGCAAGGGCGAGGCTCGGCCTCCTCAACGCAAGACCAACCCTCGCGTAGGCCACGGCAAGGTTGGCCATCGCCCCCGGCAAGGCGCAGCACGACGAGGCCGCCCTAGCCTGGGCAAGGGTCAGCCTCGGAGGCTAGGGCGGCCTCGCTAGAGCTCACTCTCGCCCAGGCGTGGCCAAACAAAGCTAATCCTCACCTCTAGCTGGCGACCAGCCACTGACACCAACAAAAAGAAAAGCGAAAGAAAAGGGAAAGAAAAAAAAGGAAAAAAATTCAAAAAATTATTAAAAATATCGACGTCAGCACCAGACGTGTCACGTAGGATGGCTAGTGTCCACGTCATCGATTTACAACCTAAATTGGTCAAATGAACTGAATTGATATCAATACAATATATTTATGACTTTTTTGTTCCTTTTCCCTTTATTTTTGTGTAAAAAGTTTAAAATTGAGGTTGAAGAGAATGTTCAAGATCGCATTTTCACATTATGATAAATGCCGCGAACCATGATGGACTACGTTGTCAATTGATCCATGATTGAGGAACATTCTCAGTTTCTTATTCGCTATATCTGGTCTTCATCGTGCGCGAGCTTGGGGCGCCAGAATTTTTTATGCAGAAATCGTCGACATCGAGCATCGACTTTGCGAGAAAACGGTGTCGATGCCTAGAGTATCATCCATAAGTGCATCCTCACAGAGTATGCCGACCAGCTGTTGCGGAAAAATATGGTGCAGGACTTATTTCCCTTTCGATTCTATATTTGGACCCCTACTTGGACACGAAAAAGACCCGACTAGAATCGCAACTCGCCCATGTACATACTACTATTCCATCTCCAACACCAGTGTCAACATCAGGATAAGAAGTTTCAGTTCGTTGTGTCCCTCCGCATTATCGAGAATCCGACTCGAAAAAGGAACACATCGAACCAGTTCAGTATCGAGATCTTCAGGGGCCAGTGGGATTTAATCTCTTGTCAAAACAATTGCTCAGCAATCTTTGTTAACCAGTGCCATCATCTCTCCAGATTAAGGGCCTTGTTAGCATTTGCGGCATTGGACCACTAGGCCACTCATGGACCATATTGCAGATTCATGCTCATCACATACAAATTATGGTGGTATCTGAAAAGGATGCACTGGGATCTTCGCATGGTCGTATTCGACGGAACAAAAGGCTAATGGTTAGCATGGGAATCGCCGAAAAGCCGATGCTTCCAAAGAACTCTTGATGCAGTGTCTGACGCAATGGGTGTCTCTCCATTTTAAGTGCAGATTCTTTGACAGAATAGGACCCAAAGGTCAATATCAATTAGAGTGTGAACTCCTGTTATCTGATTTTTGAGCGTGCAATAGAAGCCCGACACTTTCATCTGAGGAGATCACTAAGAGGAAGCTCAAGTTTGAGCCCGTCAACGTATCCAATTGAAAATGTCATAACTCAAAAACTTAAGTCAATGAATTATATATTAAATATTTCACACCATTTCAATTACCAATGCAGGACATTTCTAACATGAGTTATACGTGTATATCGACAATCTTTTCCTTACATGTAAACTCAATGTTAGATATGCTCCCCTTTAATGCCCATCTTTTCTAATACTAAACCAAGAAGTCTGCCATTGGGACCTTGTTGCTACATCACAACATCCACCTTCAACCCCAGTCTCTTTCGCCAGATCGAACCATGAAGGTTTCCCTCGGAAAGGTCTCCTTTTCCAAATTGAACCAAGCAGTCTACCATCTAGCCCGTGTTACTACGCCATGACGTCCACCTTCAACCATGGTCTCTTTCGCCAGATCAAACCATGAAGGTTGCCCCCGAAAATGTCTCTTTTTCTAGACCAAACCAAGAAGTCTACCATCAGGCCTATGTTGCTACACCCTACACCACAATGTCCACCTTCAACTCTAATCTCTTTCACCAAATCAAACCATGAGCGCTGCCCCCGAAAATTGACTTCACCAAACACCAGAACATATTGGCCTTCATTCAAGTATCTTTTGCACTAAACATATGTCAATTTGAATCTTCATTAATGTACACCTTTCTCCAAACCAAACCAAAAAGTTTGACATTGAGCCCGTGTTGCTATACCATAATGTCCACCTCCAACTCCGGTCTCTTTTGCCAAATCGAATCATGAAGGTTGCCCTTGGAAAGATCTCTTTCTCCAAACCAAACCAAGTAGTCTACCATCAAGAACATCCTCCTTCAACCCCGGTGTCTTTCGCCATGAAGGTGTTAGTGGTCTGCCCTAAGAATCAATCAAGGTTGATACTCTAATATTAGTTGTGGATTAGGTTGTGTCGGAAAACCAATCTTCACTATACTTAGGTAGTCATAATGTCTTGCTAGAGACCGCTTATGACTTGTGGGCCAAAAGAGTTTTGGGTACACTGCTAATATTTAGTGAACCTACAGGGTCGCACACAATAGCGAACGGACTTAATATTTTCTATGCGCCTTGATCTACTTAAGAAGTAGATTTTAATTTATTCTCCTATTTAAATTATCTATGCGGTCGTGCGCGTTATGAGATAATGATTAAACGTGCGATTAAGGGTGGACAGTTTGGCGGGCTCAAATAGCCCGGCCCACTTCTTTTAATTCCGCTAGATAATGAGGCTGTATAAATAGATAGAGAATCGTTCTCTATCTAGGGTTTTTCGATAGAGTATCAAAAATCAAAAAGGAACTTCAAGATCTTTTGCTAGCACGTGGATCGTTGAAGAATTCCGTTCGTGTGTGTGTGGATACCGGTAGAGGCGCAACACTTGGGGCGCTCATCCAGACACAATCAGTTACTTATTTATCTTCGATTTGCAAAAAGGTACGTATCGAAATTCCTTTTCGATTTCAATATACGCATAGATCTTGTCTAGGGTTCTATATTCTGCTGCGTTGTTACTGTTAATGAACCCTACAGTGGTATCAGAGCAACCTGTGATATATTGAAATTGAATTGGAAACCCTAATTATTGATACATATGATGTATGCCTGAAGTAAGTCTAAATTAGGGTTAGATGAATGTTCAATATGAATTGATATGATCAATTGAGAAAGAACAAAGCAGGGATGGGTCGATCTTGTTTCGCTCGCGCCAGGGCTGTTGCCCGAGGCGGAGACGGCGGGTAGAGATGGCCGGCGGAGACGGCGGCGCATCTGGGCCTGTTGCCCGAGGCGGAGACGGCAGGCGGAGACAGCGGCGCGTCTGGGTCTGTGGCCTGAGGCAGAGACGGCAGCGCGCCTGGTCATCCGGTGCGTCGAGGACTCGGGGCGTTCGGCCAGATGCGTACAGTGAGGGTGCGGGAGGCGACAACGACGGATAGTCTCCCGAGAACACAGAATTGAGAATTCTGTCTAGGTTTTCGGGGCTCTCCTCAGAAAACAGAATTGAGAATTCTGTCTAGGTTTCGGGGGCGCTGCCCCCGAGCCACCTCAAGGGGCTCTGCCCCTCGACCCAGCGAGGGGCGCTGCCCCTCGACCCCGCGAGGGGCGCTGCCCCGTTGACCCCTGCATGGAATTGGTCGTTCCCATATGCTTTATGTATCTTTGTTATGATAAGTAATGTTTTGTTTATATTCATAACATGCATGCATTCATCGTTAAGAGTCCCTAATAAAATTAAGTAATAATATGATGCCTTTAATCATATACCTATTAAGACTTGAATCGTCAATAGATGTGCCTACCAAAGCAGGGTGTCTTTAACTATTTGAGTAAAATAGGATGGATAATGGTTATCCATAAGTCAAGATTGATTTACTTAACGAGGCTATCAAAACAGTTTTGGGCCTTGAGGCATAGTATTTGGGGATAAGATATGAGATATCAACCCCAACAACCAAGAGTTGTATTCGATACAATTGACAAAGAGTTGTCTACCTAAATAACTTAGTCTTGAGCGGTAAGCCAAAGTTTACTCGAGTCTCGGTGAAATATGGATCTTGGTCCACTATACTTATTGGGACACATATTATAAAAGTATAGTGGGAGTTTATTATAAGTAATATTAATAAACAATTCACTTTGCATATTTGTTGTAGATAATGGCAAATAGCTCTGCATCACATTTTTCACTGCGATCTGTCCTTGAGAAGGACAAATTGAATGGTTCAAACTTCTTGGACTGGTATAGAAGCTTGAGAATTGTTCTCAAGCAGGGGAAAAAGGATTATGTCCTGGAGAAACCAATCCCTCAGAAGGCACCTCCTTCCAATCCTCCCCATGCTGAAAGAAATGCTTATCAGAAGCATAAAGATGATGCATTGGATGCATCATGTCTAATGTTAGCTACCATGAACTCAGACCTTCGGAAGCAATTTGAGAACGTGGATGCCTATGATATGATCATGAACCTGAAAAATTTGTTTCAGGAGCAAGCACGTACCGAAAGGTACCAAACGGTAAAGACCTTAATTGAGTGCAAGCTAGCATGTGGGAGCTCAGTTAGCCCACATGTCATAAAGATGATAGGTTATATTGAAAACTTGGAACGACTGGGCTCTCCCATTAGCCAAGAGTTGGCTACTGACATTATTCTTCGGTCATTGCCTTAAGATTATGACACGTTTATTATAAACTATAACATGCATAATCTGAATAAGTCTTTGACTGAACTGCATGGGATGCTAAAAACTGCTGAGCAGAATATCAAGAAAGACCCTACCCCTAATGTTCTCATGGTTCAAAAGGGAAAAGGCTTTAAGAAGCTAGGTAAGGTCAAGGGTAAGGGCAAGGGCATTAAGCCCAAACCCAAATCCAAGACCAAACCGGGTCCGCCTGCTGATGCTGTATGCTTCCATTGTGGGGAGAATGGACATTGGAAGAGGAATTGCAAGAAATATTTGGAGGATCTGAAGAAAAAGGGAAGTGAGACTTTCGATTTAGGTATTTATGTTATAGAAGTAAATGTTACTACTAGTTCTATCTCATGGGTATTGGATACCGGTTGTGGTACTCATATTTGTATGAATGTGCAGGGACTAAAACGAAGTAGAACACTTACAAAAGGTGAAGTGGAGCTACGTGTTGGGAATGGAGCAAGAGTTGCTGCATTAGCCGTAGGAACATATGATGTAGCTTTACCTTCTGGCATGATTTTAGAACTGAATAATTGCTACTATGTACCTGCTATACACAGGAATATTGTTTCTGTTTCTTGTTTGGACAAGGAAGGTTTCTATTTTGATATAAAGAACAATAGTTGTTCGTTTTATCTTAATGGATTATTTTATGGTTGCGCCCATATTATGGATGGGATATATGTTCTAAATCTTGATGTGCCAATCTATAATATAAATACAAAAATGTTTAAATCTAATGATTTGAATCCAACCTACCTATGGCATTGTCGACTAGGCCACATAAACGAGAAACGAATTTACAAGCTTCATAGCGATGGACTATTAAATTCATTTGATTTTGAATCATTTGATACATGTGAATCTTGTTTAGTTGGAAAAATGACAAAAGCTCCTTTTACTAATCAAAGTGAGAGGACAAAAGAATTATTGGCCCTTATACATACTGATGTGTGTGGACCACTAAGTTCTACAACCAGAGGAGGTTATCAGTACTTCATTACATTTACTGATGATTTCAGTAGATATGGATATGTTTACTTGATGAAACATAAATCTGACTCCTTTGAAAAGTTCAAGGAATTTCAGAATGAAGTACAGAATCAACTTGGCAAGAATATCAAGGCTCTTCGATCTGATCGAGGAGGAGAATATTTAAGCCAAGAGTTCAATGATCATCTCAAAGAGTGTGGAATTGTTTCACAGCTCTCTCCTCCTGGAACACCACAGTGGAATGGTGTCTCTGAGAGGAGAAATCGAACTTTGTTAGACATGGTTCGATCAATGATGAGTCATTCAGATCTTCCATTATCTTTCTGGGGATATGCACTCGAGACAGCTGCGTTTACACTAAATAGAAGTCCATCAAAAGCTATAGAGAAGACACCATATGAGATGTGGACAGGAAAAGTTCCTAGTATGTCTTTTCTAAAGATTTGGGGTTACGAAGCTTATGTAAAACGTTTACTTTCTGATAAGCTTGGACCCAAATCTGATAAATGCTTCTTTGTGGGATATCTTAAGAAAACGAAAGGATATTATTTTTACAATCCATCAGGGAACAAAGTGTTTGTTGCTCGAAATGGTGTCTTTTTAGAGAAAGAGTTTCTTACTAAAGGAACCAGTGGGAGTAAGGTAAACCTCGAAGAAGTTATAGTTCCACAAG
Organism: Syzygium malaccense; assembly: GCA_031216405.1. Taxonomy (NCBI): domain Eukaryota; kingdom Viridiplantae; phylum Streptophyta; class Magnoliopsida; order Myrtales; family Myrtaceae; genus Syzygium; species Syzygium malaccense. The sequence continues at coordinate 2,561,763 of CM062256.1, read as the reverse complement.
AGGGTGTTCCAATTCTTGAGGAACCTCAATTAGATCTACAAAGAGTTGTAGAGTCTACTCCAGTGGCACCTATAGTTCGTAGGTCTGAAAGAACACATCGTGAGCCTATAAGATATGATTTTCACGTGACAGAACATCGTCATCTATTGTTAATAGAAAATGACGAACCTACGACCTATACAGAAGCTATGATGGGCCCAGACTCCCATAAATGGCTTCAGGCCATGAAATCCGAAATGGACTCAATGTATCAAAAAAAAGTTTGGACTTTGATTGATCCACCTGAAGGTGTCAAACCTATAGGGTGTAAGTGGGTTTTCAAGAAGAAAACTGATATGGATGGAAATGTTCACATCTATAAAGCACGGCTAGTAGCTAAAGGTTTCAAACAAACTCATGGTATTGACTATGATGAGACCTTTTCGCCAGTGGCCATGCTTAAGTCCATTCGGATTATCCTAGCGTTTGTTGCATATTATGACTATGAGATATGGCAAATGGACGTAAAGACAGCTTTCCTTAACGGAAATCTAGAGGAGGATGTGTATATGAAACAACCTGAAGGCTTTACATCACCAGATAACACTGGGAAGATATGCAAGCTTCAACGTTCTATTTATGGATTGAAGCAGGCATCACGGAGCTGGAATATTCGTTTCGATGAAACTGTCAAAGAGTTTGGCTTTATCAGAAACAAAGAAGAAGCTTGTGTATATAAGAAGTCTAGTGGGAGTGCAATTGTGTTTCTAGTGTTGTATGTGGATGATATACTACTCATTGGAAACGACATTCCTATGCTTCAGTCAGTTAAGACATCGCTAGGAAAATTTTTCTCCATGAAGGACATGGGAGAGGCAAACTATATCTTGGGGATCAGGATCTATAGAGATAGATCTAAGAGACTTATTGGACTGAGTCAAAGTACATATGTTGACAAAGTCATCAATAGGTTTAATATACAAGACTCCAAGAAAGGTTTTCTCCCGATGACACATGGCATAAGTCTCAGTAAGACTCAGTGTCCTTCAACACAAGATGAGCGAGACCGCATAAGTAGGATTCCTTATGCATCAGCTGTGGGATCCATCATGTATGCTATGTTGTGCATCGCCCCGATGTTGCTTATGCATTGAGCATGACAAGCAGATACCAGTCAGATCCAGGGGAACCTCACTGGATTACTGTAAAAAATATCCTTAAGTACTTGAGAAGAACTAAGGATTTATTCTTAGTCTATGGAGGTGAGGAACAGATCACTGTAAGTGGTTACACTGATGCTAGTTTCCAAACCGACAAAGACGACCTTCGATCGCAGTCAGGTTTTGTCTTTTGTGTGAATGGTGGAGCGGTGTGCTGGAAGAGTTCCAAACAGGACACTATTGCAGATTCTACGACAGAAGCTGAGTATATTGCTGCTTCAGAAGCATCAAAGGAAGCTGTTTGGATTCGAAAGTTTATAGAAGAACTGGGAATCAGTCCTACAAGTTCAAATCCAACGGACCTCTATTGTGACAGCAATGGGGCCATAGCTTTGGCTAAAGAGCCTAGGTCTCACCAGAAGACCAAACACATACTCAGGAAGTATCATCTCATTCGAGAATTCATTGAAAGAGGTGATGTCAAGATGTGCAAAGTTGCAACGGAGTTGAATACAGCTGATCCGTTGACGAAAGCTCTTCCACAATCTAAGCATGAGCGTCATTGTAACGCTTTAGATCTTTTGCTAGCACGTGGATCGTTGAAGAATTCCGTTCGTGTGTGTGGATACCGGTAGAGGCGCAACACTTGGGGCGCTCATCCAGACACAATCAGTTGCTTATTTATCTTCGATTTGCAAAAAGGTACGTATCGAAATTCCTTTTCGATTTCAATATACGCATGGATCCTGTCTAGGGTTCTATATTCCGCTGCGTTGTTACTGTTAATGAACCCTACATAAGGTTTCTCCCGGAAAGGTCTCTTTCTCCAAATCATACCAAGCAGTCTACCATCGAGCTCATATTGCTACATCATAACGTTCACCTTCAACCCTGGACTCTTTCGCCAGATTAAACCAAGAAGGTTGCCCTTAAAAACCGACCTTACCAAACAGCGGAACATATTGGGGTTGGTGTATCAATCAACCATCAACTCAGCAGATACCTTTGCCTAGAAGATCGCCAAGGGAGAGCTCTAGTTCGAACTCGTAAACAAATTTAATTAGACACATTTTTACTAAAAAATTTAAGTAAATGAGTGATGGGCCATCTAAATTATATTAATTACTCCACAGAACTCAAATATGAGACTTTTCTAACACAATTCACACGTGTATCTTAATAATTGAATAAATAATTGCCAGAGCAACATTTGGACTATGCATTTGAGGTAACTTTCTACAGAAGGAAATTATGTCATAGCTCTAGATGAGAATAGAAAGTTACAAAGACCAACTTCGGTTAAGTGTATGTGCAATGAGAAGATTGAGGCTGCGTTTGGTCGACCGGATAAAAGGCAGGATAGGATATGTTTTATCCTATCCTGTGTTTGGTGGTGGTCCAAGATAGGATAAGGTCGGATATAGAACGGATATAGTCTGGATAAAAAAATCCGGGGGGAGGGGTGGGATAGACCCGGATAGAATTTCTAATGCCTATTTTTCTAGAAAATCCTACACTCCACTTGCCGTCATCTTCATCCCCACACCTTGTGCGCTTTCACCAAAAAAATTTCTCGGCTTTTTTTCCTTCACCGACTCCTCCGAACCCGTGAATAGCAAAAAAAAATTAAAAATTATCCTATCCGACTTTAAATCCGTAGTCCACCAAACAGTGGACAGGATATGAAGAAATCTTAGGATTTCTTATCCTATCCTATCCAGTCCTATCCTGTTTAGAAATCCGGACAAACAAACGCAACCTGAGTGAATAAAAAGAAGGGCATTGACATGTGCTATAGGAATACTGGTTAAATAATCAATTAAGAAAATTTTAATATTTTTTTAATGGACCAACTCTTATCGTGTTATGTGTTATTTATATTCTGAAAACTGGATTATTTAACGTTAAGTATACTTAATGCTCTTTAACGTTGTTCAAATTTAATTTATATCAAGAAGCCTTCTCCGGAACGTCAAGATCATCAAGGAGTAGAGTTTTGATTGATAGTGTTGCCATCTCATCAAAATAGCAATAATTCATTTGGTTAAAGAAAAAAAAAGTCATCAATTATTTGGCACTCCAGTCGTGCATATCATCCTCAGGTGGCCCTATTGCTCTGTCACGGCCTGTAGATTAGATTCCTGCTATTCCTGTGAAAAAACAAAACTCTCAATATTAGGAAAAATTCCAAAAAGAATTTGTCCTGAAGTTTTCAGAGTGTTATCTATAGTTTTCAAGAAAAGATGTTACAGTTTTGTAAATGTATGAGTAACTTTTATCATTATATTGGTAACTTTCGAAAAGTGATAGTAAATTACAATTGTATAAAATTGTCTAGATTTTGGTGTGTAGTTTCAATAGTATGCGTAGAGTAAAAAATAATATTACTTAGCTTTTACTCCACCCCGTACTCAATAGTATAGTGGGAACGGATCCACTCAAAATAAATAATAGTTATGACTCAAACTGAATATTTCAATTACAATAATAGATCCTATTCTAACATTTAGGGATCGTTTTTTTCTTACCCTTTTACCGATAAATAGGAAAATCTCATAGGCATTGGTCTTATTAGGCCCGAGTTGTAGTTAGACTAACTAGATCTTTTTCTTAACTAATGTCTATGAATGTGCATCTGACCAATCCATTTCCATAAGTCAATTAGGGCTCCACATAGCTATGACGGTTTTGCTTTCAAGAGCACTCCGAATCCGAGACACTAAGTACTAACTAAGCACATGGCAAGACAACCAATCCTTTGGTATTCGTTTGTTTGAGTTTGAGCAAGTTGAGTTTGCCTCTGGAATCAAAATATGTTTTCTCTTATGCAATTCATTGAATGTTACTTGAGATTATTTGGTCTTTATAATGCATCTATAATCGTTATTATGAGATTTTATAAAACTACTGTGTCGCGACCTAAAAAAAATCGGGTTTCGATCTTAGGCTAATGGATTACTAGATCAATTAAATTAACTAACCTAGCTCGAGTTCTCCCAAACTCTACCAAATCGCAACTTAGGTCCAATTGTGAGCATGCAAATATCTTCAACGGGAGTCGCCACTAATCATTTAGGGTAGGTTGATTAGAAACCTAAATAAAATAGCGGGAGTACTATTTTATTTCTACGAACCAGAAATCATAAATTCGGGGACTTGGTTACGCTAGATTCCCTAACGCCCTTTCGGTACCAATTTCGAGAAAAATACTCAATTTGACAATTTTGATAAATCATGACTCAGAGTTCAAAGGTGCAGAAATTTCTTTTTGATTTTTTTTTGATTTTTACTTATTTAAATGAAAGCTAACCTATATGTAATGACGTGCAAAAATTGACATGCGATTAATGCAACCTAACATGCAAACTAAATGTCATGCGACGACGTGACCTATTTCTAATGACGGGCACGTTATTATTTTTGTGTTTTTTTAAATGAAATTCGGAATTAAAAAAAAACAATTATCTAAACATGCAATTTTAAATTAAAGAAATTAACCTATTCTAAAGCAATCTTTTTTTTGTATTTTTTTTATCAAAATTCGAAATTAAAATCACGTAAAAAAATATAACCGCGAAATCTTTCGAATTAAGTTTCGATCTGAAGCCTGACAAATCGACCCTAAAATTCGAAATACCCGCTATGGAAATAATTCTATCTAAAGCCTGATAGATAGATTTATTTCCACGTGTGCGGTTGCGGATTAGGAAATTTTCCTAATCGATCACATCTTGAAAAATTTATGATATATTAAATATCTTGGATATATTCAAAGGATTTTGAAGATTCTAAATTTTATCCAAATTTGACAAGTAATAGGTATCTATGATTTCAAAAAAAAGAAATAAATCCTAATTGAAATATTGCCTATTATCTAAATATGCAAGATTGGATATCAATAAGCACAAATTAAGCAATAAAATATTCAAACCAAATCAGGATAAGATATTTACCTAATCCAAATATTTGTTTCCAAATTTGAATCGCCGGCGAATCAGAATTGCGGATCGGGATGGTGACCGGTGGTGCGTCGGGAACGGCGGTACGGCGTCGGGAGCGGTAGCGGTGGGATAGCGGCGGACGTGCCGCGACGATGGTTGGCGCAGCGGTGGGCGGCGACTCCCCGCGGGACAGCAGCTGCGGTATTGAACGAGCTTGCGCGGGTAGACGATAGCAGCGACGAACGGTCTTCGGAAATCGCGGAACAGCAGTAGCTCACCACGAGAGGGCGACGAACGTCGGGGATGGCAGTACGCAGCAAGCAATCCACAGGTTCAGGCTCGGGTGGCAGCAGCGCATCAACGTAAATCGAATTAGGCTTCAAGTTTGCTGGACCGCCACCGTTGAGTCTTTCGTGTGTTGACCGGGAACTAGGAATACGTCGAAAGAGCTTAACGACGGTCAAAGAGTGGTCTTGCGCAAGCGACAAGGACCCACGAAAATGCTGATCTTTCTGATTTGGGTGTGTTCCTGTGACCTGCAGAAAAGATTTGGAAAACTCCTCCTCCCCTTTTGGCGTTTTCTCCCTTTGGCTTCTCTGTGAGTGCAGTGGCGTTTTCTCCCTTTGGCTTCTCTGTGAGTGCAGAACGTGGAGAGCTTTTGGTCTCCACCTTGACCCTCGCGAGTTGGGCTTCAGGCAAAAAGAACCGAAACCATCTCCCTCTCTCTGATTTTTCCTTCTCACTTTCTCTTGGCCGTGTATGAAAAAAAATTTCTGATCTGAAATTATGAGAGGTTCCCCCTTAAATTATGATGCATAACCATGTATTTATATCGCACCCCTAGGTCAATTAGCCGGGCTTTCTAGTCCTAATGGGCTTAGGCTTGGGCTTAGTCTTTAATTTTCATTTAATTCCAAATTTGTTGAATTAATTCGGGCTTTTATTCAATTAACTTGATGGGCTAATTTAAGCTCAAATTAAGACAACCGAGCCCTTTTCACGTGTGATTTTCGGCCTTTGCTTTCCGAGTGAGTCGAGTCTCGTTCGATTCCCGAGCCCGACTTACGTGATGAATTTTAAGCTCGCTCGCCACCGCCGATCCGATGCGGAATGCAATTAATCTATATGAACCTAAACTATATGCTATGCAATTTTAATTTTTTAATTTTTTAATTTTTTTTAATTTTTTTTTTTGTTCAGGGGTTAAAAATTTAATCCCTAATTTTCTATGCAATTAACACTAAATGATGCGCCAAAATTTAGGTGTCAACAGCTGCCCCTCTTTGAGTGGAAGCTCGCAGAGGTTTCGCTCAAAGACTGAGACCTAAATTTAAACTATGAAAAAATGATGAATGATTTTTTTTTTTAAATGATGCATGATATGCAAACAATAAGGAACGTATGCTAAGGCTTCTCACTTCATGCGGAGCGGTGAAAGAGCTTTACATACGGATCGCACAAAAAGCGTTCAAGCGGAGAAAGCTTTATAATGCTTTGAGTTCCCTCGATCTCCAAACTTCTAGTCCACTGGAAGTAAGGTTCTCAAGGTACATGATTGCCTATCTGTTACCTGTAGTTTCCTACAGATGCGAAATAGCGCGTGATATGAGGAAAGAATGGGATGTGTTGTCCATACCACTGGACAATCATGAAAAGGATCATGTCACCTCTTTCATTCGGGTGAGCATGAAATGGTGTGCTTCGTACTCCACTTAGCAACACCAAGAGAGAAATTATGTCGCCTGTCCTACTGGGTGAACATGAAATGGGGTGTGCTTCGTACTCCACTCAGCAACACCAAAAGAGAAATTATGTCGCCTGTCCTACTGGGCGAACATGAAATGGGGTGCGCCGCGTACTCCACTTAGCAACACCAAAAGAGAAATTATGTCGCCTATCTTACTGGACGAACATAAAATGGGGTGTGCTTCGTACTCCACTTAGCAACACCAAATGTGAAATTATGTCGCCTATCTTACTGGGCGAACATAAAATGGGGTGTGCTTCGTACTCCACTTAGCAACACCAAAAGAGAAATTATGTCGCCTGTCCTACTGGGCGAACATAAAATGGGGTGTGCTTCGTACTCCACTTAGCAACACCAAAAGAGAAATTATGTCGCCTGTCCTACGGGGCGAACATAAAATGGGGTGTGCTTCGTACTCCACTTAGCAACACCGAAAGAGAAATTATGTCGCCTATCCTACTGGGCAAACATATAATGGGGTGTGCTTCGTACTCCACTTAGCAACACCGAAAGAGAAATTATATCGCCTATCCTACTGGGCGAACATGAGATGGGGTGTGCTTCGTACTCCACTTAGCAACACCAAATGTCACCTGTTTCACTTGGTGAACATATGAGAGAGATAATTTCTCATATTCCGGAGAGAAAAACAATGAAGAATAATTAGCAGACATACCTGAATTCTTCTTATGATAGAACCAATGGCATCGCTCCTGTTTTTACCTGAGAAAAGGTTAAAATAACACACGCGCAGAGGCAGAGAAAACATGATTCATGAATCTCCTTGCATTACCAAGCTTTACTAGAGAATTTATTAATAAGAACAACCATTTCGTCCTTTTGACATTTTGATCATATTAAATGAGAGACCTTTAATCAGAAAGGACTTTCCACTCACTCTCAATGAAAGGCTTTTGACCCGACCTTTGATACGGGTATAAGAATCACTCGAACTCTCTTCATCGTGCTTGACAAGGGTTCGGATATTCTCAAAATCAGTATGACTTGGCCAATCTGAGAGGTCTTTATAAGAACTAAAATGTGAGCTTGGTCAATGGCTTAGCAAAAGGGACTCTTCGAGTCGAGGCTATTGAAAGAATTGATATCACCAGCTGTTCCGGGTTTACAAGTCAGGAATGCTGCAAAAATGAAATAGAAAAATCTTGCTCGCACTTCTTCGAGCAACATTTATAAGCATTTGAAATTCTACGTTAACTCAAGTGCCCTATTCTGAAGAGACTTCGACAATGGTTGTAACGTAGGTTCGGGTAGGCTTGAAATGAATGGCCTATTTTCATCAAAAGGGGTATTATGAACATGGAGATTGGTGATCATCCCATCTAGCAATTGCTCCATAGATGAACCTTCAAATGGTCTCTTCCTTGAAGAATGATCTTGCATATCGACTCAGTTCTTATTGAAGCTTTTCTCTCTCTCTTTTTCTCCCTTTTTTTTTTGAAGAGAGATTTTCTTTTCTTCTCTCTCTCTCTCTTTTTTTTTTTGAGAGAGAGATTTTCTCTTCTTCTCTCTCTCTTTTTTTTTTTTTGAGAGAGAGATTTTCTCCTTTTTTTTTTCGAGAGAGAGATTTTTCCGAGAGAGGGAACTTCGATTTGATGGAGTCTTTTGCATCCTTTCTGATGAATTTTCTTTTGAGCTTCTATTTGCCCCAAGTCACCTTGAACTTGTCTTGAGATGATTTCATTTGCTTATCACAAGAATGATCACCAATTGGGTTGAAATGAATTCACCGCTCAAATTGGGTATGCAAAGGGTATACTGTGTAGGGATATAGAAAGAAATGCTCTTCGTCATATCTAAGGCACTCGAGCTAACACAGAACTTGTATGCAATAAATATACTTGAAGATTGATGCAAGTGAAAGCAAGAAAATTCTAACCATTTTGAACTTTCTAAGAAATTGCCCCGGTATGGGATTGTTCCTGACAGGGGTAAGAAATGAAACTCCGTTCAAAGGGGTTAAGCAAATGATAACCTGTAGTGTTTAGATAGAGGAAATGAATGCCTCTCATCATTTTGGTCGTCATATTTTCCGTGAGATAATCCTTTACCTTGTCAGCACGGAATTTTCACTCAACTCGCACTAAGGATTATTATTCAGGACGTGTATGGAAATGTCTTGCCTTTCGTCGTCTTGAAGTCTTTCATGCAATATGATCTCTTCATTAGGACATAAACAGATTGCCAAATCAAGAGCCTTCCTCAAACAAAGCTTAGTAACATCAATTGATTCATAAAATTCAACTTGACACTTGATAGAAACAAAGTTAGAATGAGTACAAGTCAAGTGTAATACTTCTTCACAGAATCAGAATTAACTGGACTGGAAAAAACACGACCATCCATCTCGGCCAAAATCAAAGCACCTCCTGGAAGGACTTTCTTCACGATGTACGAGCCGCCATAATTTGGGGCGAATTTTCCTTCTGCAAGAGGAACTATCGGCAATAACTTTCGTAGAATAAGGTCACCTACCTGAAAATGTCGAGCCTTGACTTTCTTGTTGAAAGATTTAGCAACTCGTTGTTGGTAGCACTGGCCATGACATAGAGCTCTAAGCCTTCTCTCGTCAATGATGTTCAACTGGTCCAATCTCTGTTGGATCCAATCTGCCTCTGACAATTGTACCTGTGAAAGAATACGTAATGAAGGAATTTCAACCTCAACAGGTAGAACTGCTTCCATACCGTATACAAGAGAATATGAAGTTGCCCCTGAAACATAAAGTAGAGGGTTCAGAAGGACAAACAGGGCTAAACAGTGTATTTTTATTTCTTTTGATTTTTTTTTGACTTTTTTTTTTGAAATTCTTTTCAAAAAAGTTTTAACACGAGGAAGCATGAAGAAGCCCAGGCCTCAGAATTCTCCTTGGACTATATTTTTCTTTTATCGGTTGGATATCATCACCGGGCTGGTTTGATGTACTTCAACATGCCCTAAAAAAATGAAAATAATTTGTAATTTCATTGATTATCACCAAATAAATTACATTTATTGGAATGGAAACTGGGACAATAAAGTCATAGGAAAAAATCCTAAAAAGCAGCTCCCAAGACGGAGCAAGTCCTAGAAAGCAATAGAAATTCCCACGCAAGGGGAGTGTGCGAAAAAAAATAAAGGTGTTACTCTCGCGGGCCAGTGCCCATTTCAACCAATGGTCCTTCCTCGATAGCTTCAATGAGCATGTTATTGAACATAACAGTGATTCCCTCCGTCGCATCATCAGGATCTTCTGTCACTGGAGGTGTTAGATCATCCATACCTCCCCATCCATCGGGGACGATATCACGCGGGTCAATATAGAAGCTCGGGAGAGCCGAATATTTCACGTAGTAGTCGAACTTGCCGCTCGGTTGCCCCAGGGTGTCGATCACCTCTTTCTCTTCATGTATCATTCTTGCAGGACTCGAGGATGTGGTCTGGATGTTTGGAATTATGAGAAGATCATCTCGGCCTTGGCAGAGATACGAAGCACGAAATGTTGATGCCCCAGTATCTAAGAGGTCCTAAACCTTGTGCTTTAGATCAACGTCGTACGACCATGGAACCATCTTGTTGCTTTCATAAGCGTAGGGCTGAGGTGATGCCAAGACCAATATTTCCGAAGCATCGGGTATAATGATCCCATGGTCATTGTCAGAGGCGTCCTCGAGAGGGGGCATGTCAGGATCCAACTTAACTTGTTCATCGGTCATCTTTGCGAGTTCTTCATTCCAGTCAATGATGACTTGAGATATAGTGGCCACTACCCCGAATTCATCCGTTGTCCCAATCATTCCTTTTCTCACCAACTCATCCACTTTCTTTTCTATCTCACCGAGTGACACCACCTCACCAGTCGAAACATAACCAGCTCGGACTAAAGCATCGAACATATCTTCGAGAGGGACCCTGAAGCCCTGAACCTGCTTGACTCCCGGACCAAGGATAACATTTGCACTGCTCGAATGATCAGGGAGTGGATTGTTCTGCACATTAGGGTTACCGGCTAGCCGTAGCGCAAACGCTCCTGTCTCGAGTAGATCCTGCACTCGATGTTTGAGTACTTGGCAATCATCTGTCGAATGCCCAACTTCACCTCTATGGTAATCGCATTTCTTCGACGGATCATACCTTGCATAGCCAGCAACATTAGATCTTTGTGGCTCTGAATTTAGCAGGTTCTTCTTCCTTAATACTGCCAGTACCTGAGATAATGTCCTAGGAAGTGGAGTAAACTGACGAGTTTTGCGCTGCTGGCGTGAATCCTGCTGGCTTTGCCGCCCATAAGAGGTTGTTTGCTGGGTGCTAAATTGTAGCTTCGGGACTTGAGCTGGCGTCTTCTGTACATAGGTCATGTTGACTTCGGGGACATGCTCTTTGTCCTTCTTATTAGTAAATTTATTGCCTGATGAACCTGACTCACTGTACCATCCTTTCTTGAGTCCAGTCTCAATCTCCTCACCCATGGCTATCAGTTGGCCAAAAGATTGGGCGGCCGTCACTAACATTCGTGAACGAACCGGTTGTGGTAGGATGGACACGAACAACTTCATTAAGTCACGTTCTGAGGGTTCAGGCATGATCTGTCCCGCCATGTTCCTCCAGCGAGTGGCATACTCCTTTAGTGTCTCACCCTTTTTCTGCTCAGCTCTTTCCAGATCCTCCCTTGTAATGATGACGTCGAGATTGAACTTGAAGTGTTTGACGAAAAGGTTTGCCACCTCTTCCCATGAGTCTTTCCGGTTGATCTGGTGGTTGGTATACCACCTCATTGCGGCATCCTTCAAGCTTGCTTGGAAGGTTTGGATCATTAGAGGTCCATTAGAAACATATCTATTCATGAGCCCCTGGTACATATCGATGTGCTGAATCGGGTTTGAGGTGCCGTCATACTTCTCGAAGGCTGGCATCTTGAATTTATCGGGCACCTGGACCCGGGTAAAAATAGACAGATCAACAGGTGAAACACTTTGAGTTCCTTCCACTTCACGTAACCTCTGGTCGATCTTAGCCAGCAACTTGGCATTCTCATCATTGGAGAGTGACTGAAGAACAGGGGCCACCGGAGACGCACTAGTGTCAGTCAAAATGACATCATCCAGTTGAAGGGTTGGATTAGTGTTCACTGCAGGAGATTTGTCAAGGCGAAGGCCTTAACGGGTTGGAAGTGGAATCTCCGATTGAGAGGCAGCATTGATCTGCTGCTGCTTGGCCATGAGATCACTCATCATTTTGGACATGGCAGCCGTGATCTGCTCATTGATTATGTTCATGTGTTCCTTCAGCTTTTCGTCAATCATGGCCGCAATCTCAGCTTGATTGGCCATCCTTCTTTTGGTCACCGATCGAGTATTATGAGGATGAGGGGGATCCGTGGCAAATTACCTGCAAAAAGCAACGATCGAATGAATACAACGAGTAAGAATAACGAGTCGGTCCATGACATCCTCTAGACCCTCAAGATGAAATTTTTTTTCGAAAGACCGATTCGTCCAGTAAATCTCGAAATTCCAAATTGCTTTATTCAATAGAAACTTGGACTAATTCCAAAATTTACGAATAATAGCTTAATGCTTTTCATTGAATCGCCCAAGATGAAAGGTGTCTGAAAAGAATTCTTAGAAAGATCGTCCAGCAACATCTATTACCAGAAAACATTAATAGCATGAAGTACAAATGTAAGCTAATATTCCCTCCTAAAAAGAAAGAAAAACTCTCTAAACTAAACAAGAAATCAGACGGTCTTCCTTTTTTATGAGGCCACATGCCAAATGACTCAACCTAAATCATGGACCAACTCAAAATAAGATGAAGAAAACCAAAGATAAAGCTCGAGAAATTACCGTCTTTGGGGAGAAAATGTCAATCACAGAGACATGCACATGAATCGTGAGTTTAAACCTTAATCTATCTACCCTAAAGGCTTTTGCAAAATGAAGTGATGAACAGAACGACATGTCGCAGCCTCGCGCACACTCATCATGACTAGCCGCAGCCTCGCATACAATAGTCATGACTAGTCGGGTCCAACCACTTTGGCTTGATTCGGTCGACAAGGGGAACCTCTATGCGTAGTAGCCTCACGTGCATGAGGACGACCCTTGAGCCATTTTTTGAAAAATTTTCGGGACCCAGATGGGATAACCTTTAGCGAGGTCTTACCGCCAAGGTTAAAGAACCATCTAAATACCATCTTAGAACTATGGGTGTGACCCAGGTCCGATCACAGGTTGTGTGTGGTGTAGTGTAAATACTGTAAATCATGCACAACAATTATATGCAAACAACGCTTCAATAGTGCAAAAATTAAATCATAATTCCACTCCACCAAGTCTGCAAAACAAAGGGTTAGCCAATCACTACTCCCCTTATAACTCCCATCCTGCAAAACCATTTAACACCTAAAAATGAGAATTCAATCAAATTTTGTCAAATCAAGTGATTTTTCATGAGAATTTTTTTTGGCCTAAGTCCTCCTTAAATTTTCAAAAAAATTCAAGTTTTGTCCCCAGCGGAGTCGCCAAGCTGTCGCGACCTAAAAAAAATCGGGTTTCGATCTTAGGCTAATGGATTACTAGATCAATTAAATTAACTAACCTAGCTCGAGTTCTCCCAAACTCTACCAAATCGCAACTTAGGTCCAATTGTGAGCATGCAAATATCTTCAACGGGAGTCGCCACTAATCATTTAGGGTAGGTTGATTAGAAACCTAAATAAAATAGCGGGAGTACTATTTTATTTCTACGAACCAGAAATCATAAATTCGGGGACTTGGTTACGCTAGATTCCCTAACGCCCTTTCGGTACCAATTTCGAGAAAAATACTCAATTTGACAATTTTGATAAATCATGACTCAGAGTTCAAAGGTGCAGAAATTTCTTTTTGATTTTTTTTTGATTTTTACTTATTTAAATGAAAGCTAACCTATATGTAATGACGTGCAAAAATTGACATGCGATTAATGCAACCTAACATGCAAACTAAATGTCATGCGACGACGTGACCTATTTCTAATGACGGGCACGTTATTATTTTTGTGTTTTTTTAAATGAAATTCGGAATTAAAAAAAAACAATTATCTAAACATGCAATTTTAAATTAAAGAAATTAACCTATTCTAAAGCAATCTTTTTTTTGTATTTTTTTTATCAAAATTCGAAATTAAAATCACGTAAAAAAAATATAACCGCGAAATCTTTCGAATTAAGTTTCGATCTGAAGCCTGACAAATCGACCCTAAAATTCGAAATACCCGCTATGGAAATAATTCTATCTAAAGCCTGATAGATAGATTTATTTCCACGTGTGCGGTTGCGGATTAGGAAATTTTCCTAATCGATCACATCTTGAAAAATTTATGATATATTAAATATCTTGGATATATTCAAAGGATTTTGAAGATTCTAAATTTTATCCAAATTTGACAAGTAATAGGTATCTATGATTTCAAAAAAAAGAAATAAATCCTAATTGAAATATTGCCTATTATCTAAATATGCAAGATTGGATATCAATAAGCACAAATTAAGCAATAAAATATTCAAACCAAATCAGGATAAGATATTTACCTAATCCAAATATTTGTTTCCAAATTTGAATCGCCGGCGAATCAGAATTGCGGATCGGGATGGTGACCGGTGGTGCGTCGGGAACGGCGGTACGGCGTCGGGAGCGGTAGCGGTGGGATAGCGGCGGACGTGCCGCGACGATGGTTGGCGCAGCGGTGGGCGGCGACTCCCCGCGGGACAGCAGCTGCGGTATTGAACGAGCTTGCGCGGGTAGACGATAGCAGCGACGAACGGTCTTCGGAAATCGCGGAACAGCAGTAGCTCACCACGAGAGGGCGACGAACGTCGGGGATGGCAGTACGCAGCAAGCAATCCACAGGTTCAGGCTCGGGTGGCAGCAGCGCATCAACGTAAATCGAATTAGGCTTCAAGTTTGCTGGACCGCCACCGTTGAGTCTTTCGTGTGTTGACCGGGAACTAGGAATACGTCGAAAGAGCTTAACGACGGTCAAAGAGTGGTCTTGCGCAAGCGACAAGGACCCACGAAAATGCTGATCTTTCTGATTTGGGTGTGTTCCTGTGACCTGCAGAAAAGATTTGGAAAACTCCTCCTCCCCTTTTGGCGTTTTCTCCCTTTGGCTTCTCTGTGAGTGCAGTGGCGTTTTCTCCCTTTGGCTTCTCTGTGAGTGCAGAACGTGGAGAGCTTTTGGTCTCCACCTTGACCCTCGCGAGTTGGGCTTCAGGCAAAAAGAACCGAAACCATCTCCCTCTCTCTGATTTTTCCTTCTCACTTTCTCTTGGCCGTGTATGAAAAAAAATTTCTGATCTGAAATTATGAGAGGTTCCCCCTTAAATTATGATGCATAACCATGTATTTATATCGCACCCCTAGGTCAATTAGCCGGGCTTTCTAGTCCTAATGGGCTTAGGCTTGGGCTTAGTCTTTAATTTTCATTTAATTCCAAATTTGTTGAATTAATTCGGGCTTTTATTCAATTAACTTGATGGGCTAATTTAAGCTCAAATTAAGACAACCGAGCCCTTTTCACGTGTGATTTTCGGCCTTTGCTTTCCGAGTGAGTCGAGTCTCGTTCGATTCCCGAGCCCGACTTACGTGATGAATTTTAAGCTCGCTCGCCACCGCCGATCCGATGCGGAATGCAATTAATCTATATGAACCTAAACTATATGCTATGCAATTTTAATTTTTTAATTTTTTAATTTTTTTTAATTTTTTTTTTTGTTCAGGGGTTAAAAATTTAATCCCTAATTTTCTATGCAATTAACACTAAATGATGCGCCAAAATTTAGGTGTCAACAGCTGCCCCTCTTTGAGTGGAAGCTTGCAGAGGTTTCGCTCAAAGACTGAGACCTAAATTTAAACTAAGAAAAATGATGAATGATTTTTTTTTTTAAATGATGCATGATATGCAAACAATAAGGAACGTATGCTAAGGCTTCTCACTTCATGCGGAGCGGTGAAAGAGCTTTACATACGGATCGCACAAAAAGCGTTCAAGCGGGGAAAGCTTTATAATGCTTTGAGTTCCCTCGATCTCCAAACTTCTAGTCCACTGGAAGTAAGGTTCTCAAGGTACATGATTGCCTATCTGTTACCTGTAGTTTCCTACAGATGCGAAATAGCGCGTGATATGAGGAAAGAATGGGATGTGTTGTCCATACCACTGGACAATCATGAAAAGGATCATGTCACCTCTTTCATTCGGGTGAGCATGAAATGGTGTGCTTCGTACTCCACTTAGCAACACCAAGAGAGAAATTATGTCGCCTGTCCTACTGGGTGAACATGAAATGGGGTGTGCTTCGTACTCCACTCAGCAACACCAAAAGAGAAATTATGTCGCCTGTCCTACTGGGCGAACATGAAATGGGGTGCGCCGCGTACTCCACTTAGCAACACCAAAAGAGAAATTATGTCGCCTATCTTACTGGACGAACATAAAATGGGGTGTGCTTCGTACTCCACTTAGCAACACCAAATGTGAAATTATGTCGCCTATCTTACTGGGCGAACATAAAATGGGGTGTGCTTCGTACTCCACTTAGCAACACCAAAAGAGAAATTATGTCGCCTGTCCTACTGGGCGAACATAAAATGGGGTGTGCTTCGTACTCCACTTAGCAACACCAAAAGAGAAATTATGTCGCCTGTCCTACTGGGCGAACATAAAATGGGGTGTGCTTCGTACTCCACTTAGCAACACCGAAAGAGAAATTATGTCGCCTATCCTACTGGGCAAACATATAATGGGGTGTGCTTCGTACTCCACTTAGCAACACCGAAAGAGAAATTATATCGCCTATCCTACTGGGCGAACATGAGATGGGGTGTGCTTCGTACTCCACTTAGCAACACCAAATGTCACCTGTTTCACTTGGTGAACATATGAGAGAGATAATTTCTCATATTCCGGAGAGAAAAACAATGAAGAATAATTAGCAGACATACCTGAATTCTTCTTATGATAGAACCAATGGCATCGCTCCTGTTTTTACCTGAGAAAAGGTTAAAATAACACACGCGCAGAGGCAGAGAAAACATGATTCATGAATCTCCTTGCATTACCAAGCTTTACTAGAGAATTTATTAATAAGAACAACCATTTCGTCCTTTTGACATTTTGATCATATTAAATGAGAGACCTTTAATCAGAAAGGACTTTCCACTCACTCTCAATGAAAGGCTTTTGACCCGACCTTTGATACGGGTATAAGAATCACTCGAACTCTCTTCATCGTGCTTGACAAGGGTTCGGATATTCTCAAAATCAGTATGACTTGGCCAATCTGAGAGGTCTTTATAAGAACTAAAATGTGAGCTTGGTCAATGGCTTAGCAAAAGGGACTCTTCGAGTCGAGGCTATTGAAAGAATTGATATCACCAGCTGTTCCGGGTTTACAAGTCAGGAATGCTGCAAAAATGAAATAGAAAAATCTTGCTCGCACTTCTTCGAGCAACATTTATAAGCATTTGAAATTCTACGTTAACTCAAGTGCCCTATTCTGAAGAGACTTCGACAATGGTTGTAACGTAGGTTCGGGTAGGCTTGAAATGAATGGCCTATTTTCATCAAAAGGGGTATTATGAACATGGAGATTGGTGATCATCCCATCTAGCAATTGCTCCATAGATGAACCTTCAAATGGTCTCTTCCTTGAAGAATGATCTTGCATATCGACTCAGTTCTTATTGAAGCTTTTCTCTCTCTCTTTTTCTCCCTTTTTTTTTTGAAGAGAGATTTTCTTTTCTTCTCTCTCTCTCTCTTTTTTTTTTTGAGAGAGAGATTTTCTCTTCTTCTCTCTCTCTTTTTTTTTTTTTGAGAGAGAGATTTTCTCCTTTTTTTTTTCGAGAGAGAGATTTTTCCGAGAGAGGGAACTTCGATTTGATGGAGTCTTTTGCATCCTTTCTGATGAATTTTCTTTTGAGCTTCTATTTGCCCCAAGTCACCTTGAACTTGTCTTGAGATGATTTCATTTGCTTATCACAAGAATGATCACCAATTGGGTTGAAATGAATTCACCGCTCAAATTGGGTATGCAAAGGGTATACTGTGTAGGGATATAGAAAGAAATGCTCTTCGTCATATCTAAGGCACTCGAGCTAACACAGAACTTGTATGCAATAAATATACTTGAAGATTGATGCAAGTGAAAGCAAGAAAATTCTAACCATTTTGAACTTTCTAAGAAATTGCCCCGGTATGGGATTGTTCCTGACAGGGGTAAGAAATGAAACTCCGTTCAAAGGGGTTAAGCAAATGATAACCTGTAGTGTTTAGATAGAGGAAATGAATGCCTCTCATCATTTTGGTCGTCATATTTTCCGTGAGATAATCCTTTACCTTGTCAGCACGGAATTTTCACTCAACTCGCACTAAGGATTATTATTCAGGACGTGTATGGAAATGTCTTGCCTTTCGTCGTCTTGAAGTCTTTCATGCAATATGATCTCTTCATTAGGACATAAACAGATTGCCAAATCAAGAGCCTTCCTCAAACAAAGCTTAGTAACATCAATTGATTCATAAAATTCAACTTGACACTTGATAGAAACAAAGTTAGAATGAGTACAAGTCAAGTGTAATACTTCTTCACAGAATCAGAATTAACTGGACTGGAAAAAACACGACCATCCATCTCGGCCAAAATCAAAGCACCTCCTGGAAGGACTTTCTTCACGATGTACGGGCCGCCATAATTTGGGGCGAATTTTCCTTCTGCAAGAGGAACTATCGGCAATAACTTTCGTAGAATAAGGTCACCTACCTGAAAATGTCGAGGCTTGACTTTCTTGTTGAAAGATTTAGCAACTCGTTGTTGGTAGCACTGGCCATGACATAGAGCTCTAAGCCTTCTCTCGTCAATCATGTTCAACTGGTCCAATCTCTGTTGGATCCAATCTGCCTCTGACAATTGTACCTGTGAAAGAATACGTAATGAAGGAATTTCAACCTCAACAGGTAGAACTGCTTCCATACCGTATACAAGAGAATATGAAGTTGCCCCTGAAACATAAAGTAGAGGGTTCAGAAGGACAAACAGGGCTAAACAGTGTATTTTTATTTCTTTTGATTTTTTTTTGACTTTTTTTTTTGAAATTCTTTTCAAAAAAGTTTTAACACGAGGAAGCATGAAGAAGCCCAGGCCTCAGAATTCTCCTTGGACTATATTTTTCTTTTATCGGTTGGATATCATCACCGGGCTGGTTTGATGTACTTCAACATGCCCTAAAAAAATGAAAATAATTTGTAATTTCATTGATTATCACCAAATAAATTACATTTATTGGAATGGAAACTGGGACAATAAAGTCATAGGAAAAAATCCTAAAAAGCAGCTCCCAAGACGGGGCAAGTCCTAGAAAGCAATAGAAATTCCCACGCAAGGGGAGTGTGCGAAAAAAAATAAAGGTGTTACTCTCGCGGGCCAGTGCCCATTTCAACCAATGGTCCTTCCTCGATAGCTTCAATGAGCATGTTATTGAACATAGCAGTGATTCCCTCCGTCGCATCATCAGGATCTTCTGTCACTGGAGGTGTTAGATCATCCATACCTCCCCATCCATCGGGGACGATATCACGCGGGTCAATATAGAAGCTCGGGAGAGCCGAATATTTCACGTAGTAGTCGAACTTGCCGCTCGGTTGCCCCAGGGTGTCGATCACCTCTTTCTCTTCATGTATCATTCTTGCAGGACTCGAGGATGTGGTCTGGATGTTTGGAATTATGAGAAGATCATCTCGGCCTTGGCAGAGATACGAAGCACGAAATGTTGATGCCCCAGTATCTAAGAGGTCCTAAACCTTGTGCTTTAGATCAACGTCGTACGACCATGGAACCATCTTGTTGCTTTCATAAGCGTAGGGCTGAGGTGATGCCAAGACCAATATTTCCGAAGCATCGGGTATAATGATCCCATGGTCATTGTCAGAGGCGTCCTCGAGAGGGGGCATGTCAGGATCCAACTTAACTTGTTCATCGGTCATCCTTGCGAGTTCTTCATTCCAGTCAATGATGACTTGAGATATAGTGGCCACTACCCCGAATTCATCCGTTGTCCCAATCATTCCTTTTCTCACCAACTCATCCACTTTCTTTTCTATCTCACCGAGTGACACCACCTCACCAGTCGAAACATAACCAGCTCGGACTAAAGCATCGAACATATCTTCGAGAGGGACCCTGAAGCCCTGAACCTGCTTGACTCCCGGACCAAGGATAACATTTGCACTGCTCGAATGATCAGGGAGTGGATTGTTCTGCACATTAGGGTTACCGGCTAGCCGTAGCGCAAACGCTCCTGTCTCGAGTAGATCCTGCACTCGATGTTTGAGTACTTGGCAATCATCTGTCGAATGCCCAACTTCACCTCTATGGTAATCGCATTTCTTCGACGGATCATACCTTGCATAGCCAGCAACATTAGATCTTTGTGGCTCTGAATTTAGCAGGTTCTTCTTCCTTAACACTGCCAGTACCTGAGATAATGTCCCAGGAAGTGGAGTAAACTGACGAGTTTTGCGCTGCTGGCGTGAATCCTGCTGGCTTTGCCGCCCATAAGAGGTTGTTTGCTGGGTGCTAAATTGTAGCTTCGGGACTTGAGCTGGCGTCTTCTGTACATAGGTCATGTTGACTTCGGGGACATGCTCTTTGTCCTTCTTATTAGTAAATTTATTGCCTGATGAACCTGACTCACTGTACCATCCTTTCTTGAGTCCAGTCTCAATCTCCTCACCCATGGCTATCAGTTGGCCAAAAGATTGGGCGGCCGTCACTAACATTCGTGAACGAACCGGTTGTGGTAGGATGGACACGAACAACTTCATTAAGTCACGTTCTGAGGGTTCAGGCATGATCTGTCCCGCCATGTTCCTCCAGCGAGTGGCATACTCCTTTAGTGTCTCACCCTTTTTCTGCTCAGCTCTTTCCAGATCCTCCCTTGTAATGATGACGTCGAGATTGAACTTGAAGTGTTTGACGAAAAGGTTTGCCACCTCTTCCCATGAGTCTTTCCGGTTGATCTGGTGGTTGGTATACCACCTCATTGCGGCATCCTTCAAGCTTGCTTGGAAGGTTTGGATCATTAGAGGTCCATTAGAAACATATCTATTCATGAGCCCCTGGTACATATCGATGTGCTGAATCGGGTTTGAGGTGCCGTCATACTTCTCGAAGGCTGGCATCTTGAATTTATCGGGCACCTGGACCCGGGTAAAAATAGACAGATCAACAGGTGAAACACTTTGAGTTCCTTCCACTTCACGTAACCTCTGGTCGATCTTAGCCAGCAACTTGGCATTCTCATCATTGGAGAGTGACTGAAGAACAGGGGCCACCGGAGACGCACTAGTGTCAGTCAAAATGACATCATCCAGTTGAAGGGTTGGATTAGTGTTCACTGCAGGAGATTTGTCAAGGCGAAGGCCTTAACGGGTTGGAAGTGGAATCTCCGATTGAGAGGCAGCATTGATCTGCTGCTGCTTGGCCATGAGATCACTCATCATTTTGGACATGGCAGCCGTGATCTGCTCATTGATTATGTTCATGTGTTCCTTCAGCTTTTCGTCAATCATGGCCGCAATCTCAGCTTGATTGGCCATCCTTCTTTTGGTCACCGATCGAGTATTATGAGGATGAGGGGGATCCGTGGCAAATTACCTGCAAAAAGCAACGATCGAATGAATACAACGAGTAAGAATAACGAGTCGGTCCATGACATCCTCTAGACCCTCAAGATGAAATTTTTTTCGAAAGACCGATTCGTCCAGTAAATCTCGAAATTCCAAATTGCTTTATTCAATAGAAACTTGGACTAATTCCAAAATTTACGAATAATAGCTTAATGCTTTTCATTGAATCGCCCAAGATGAAAGGTGTCTGAAAAGAATTCTTAGAAAGATCGTCCAGCAACATCTATTACCAGAAAACATTAATAGCATGAAGTACAAATGTAAGCTAATATTCCCTCCTAAAAAGAAAGAAAAACTCTCTAAACTAAACAAGAAATCAGACGGTCTTCCTTTTTTATGAGGCCACATGCCAAATGACTCAACCTAAATCATGGACCAACTCAAAATAAGATGAAGAAAACCAAAGATAAAGCTCGAGAAATTACCGTCTTTGGGGAGAAAATGTCAATCACAGAGACATGCACATGAATCGTGAGTTTAAACCTTAATCTATCTACCCTAAAGGCTTTTGCAAAATGAAGTGATGAACAGAACGACATGTCGCAGCCTCGCGCACACTCATCATGACTAGCCGCAGCCTCGCATACAATAGTCATGACTAGTCGGGTCCAACCACTTTGGCTTGATTCGGTCGACAAGGGGAACCTCTATGCGTAGTAGCCTCACGTGCATGAGGACGACCCTTGAGCCATTTTTTGAAAAATTTTCGGGACCCAGATGGGATAACCTTTAGCGAGGTCTTACCGCCAAGGTTAAAGAACCATCTAAATACCATCTTAGAACTATGGGTGTGACCCAGGTCCGATCACAGGTTGTGTGTGGTGTAGTGTAAATACTGTAAATCATGCACAACAATTATATGCAAACAACGCTTCAATAGTGCAAAAATTAAATCATAATTCCACTCCACCAAGTCTGCAAAACAAAGGGTTAGCCAATCACTACTCCCCTTATAACTCCCATCCTGCAAAACCATTTAACACCTAAAAATGAGAATTCAATCAAATTTTGTCAAATCAAGTGATTTTTCATGAGAATTTTTTTTGGCCTAAGTCCTCCTTAAATTTTCAAAAAAATTCAAGTTTTGTCCCCAGCGGAGTCGCCAAGCTGTCGCGACCTAAAAAAAATCGGGTTTCGATCTTAGGCTAATGGATTACTAGATCAATTAAATTAACTAACCTAGCTCGAGTTCTCCCAAACTCTACCAAATCGCAACTTAGGTCCAATTGTGAGCATGCAAATATCTTCAACGGGAGTCGCCACTAATCATTTAGGGTAGGTTGATTAGAAACCTAAATAAAATAGCGGGAGTACTATTTTATTTCTACGAACCAGAAATCATAAATTCGGGGACTTGGTTACGCTAGATTCCCTAACGCCCTTTCGGTACCAATTTCGAGAAAAATACTCAATTTGACAATTTTGATAAATCATGACTTAGAGTTCAAAGGTGCAGAAATTTCTTTTTGATTTTTTTTTATTTTTACTTATTTAAATGAAAGCTAACCTATATGTAATGACGTGCAAAAATTGACATGCGATTAATGCAACCTAACATGCAAACTAAATGTCATGCGACGACGTGACCTATTTCTAATGACGGGCACGTTATTATTTTTGTGTTTTTTTAAATGAAATTCGGAATTAAAAAAAAACAATTATCTAAACATGCAATTTTAAATTAAAGAAATTAACCTATTCTAAAGCAATCTTTTTTTTGTATTTTTTTTATCAAAATTCGAAATTAAAATCACGTAAAAAAAATATAACCGCGAAATCTTTCGAATTAAGTTTCGATCTGAAGCCTGACAAATCGACCCTAAAATTCGAAATACCCGCTATGGAAATAATTCTATCTAAAGCCTGATAGATAGATTTATTTCCACGTGTGCGGTTGCGGATTAGGAAATTTTCCTAATCGATCACATCTTGAAAAATTTATGATATATTAAATATCTTGGATATATTCAAAGGATTTTGAAGATTCTAAATTTTATCCAAATTTGACAAGTAATAGGTATCTATGATTTCAAAAAAAAGAAATAAATCCTAATTGAAATATTGCCTATTATCTAAATATGCAAGATTGGATATCAATAAGCACAAATTAAGCAATAAAATATTCAAACCAAATCAGGATAAGATATTTACCTAATCCAAATATTTGTTTCCAAATTTGAATCGCCGGCGAATCAGAATTGCGGATCGGGATGGTGACCGGTGGTGCGTCGGGAACGGCGGTACGGCGTCGGGAGCGGTAGCGGTGGGATAGCGGCGGACGTGCCGCGACGATGGTTGGCGCAGCGGTGGGCGGCGACTCCCCGCGGGACAGCAGCTGCGGTATTGAACGAGCTTGCGCGGGTAGACGATAGCAGCGACGAACGGTCTTCGGAAATCGCGGAACAGCAGTAGCTCACCACGAGAGGGCGACGAACGTCGGGGATGGCAGTACGCAGCAAGCAATCCACAGGTTCAGGCTCGGGTGGCAGCAGCGCATCAACGTAAATCGAATTAGGCTTCAAGTTTGCTGGACCGCCACCGTTGAGTCTTTCGTGTGTTGACCGGGAACTAGGAATACGTCGAAAGAGCTTAACGACGGTCAAAGAGTGGTCTTGCGCAAGCGACAAGGACCCACGAAAATGCTGATCTTTCTGATTTGGGTGTGTTCCTGTGACCTGCAGAAAAGATTTGGAAAACTCCTCCTCCCCTTTTGGCGTTTTCTCCCTTTGGCTTCTCTGTGAGTGCAGTGGCGTTTTCTCCCTTTGGCTTCTCTGTGAGTGCAGAACGTGGAGAGCTTTTGGTCTCCACCTTGACCCTCGCGAGTTGGGCTTCAGGCAAAAAGAACCGAAACCATCTCCCTCTCTCTGATTTTTCCTTCTCACTTTCTCTTGGCCGTGTATGAAAAAAAATTTCTGATCTGAAATTATGAGAGGTTCCCCCTTAAATTATGATGCATAACCATGTATTTATATCGCACCCCTAGGTCAATTAGCCGGGCTTTCTAGTCCTAATGGGCTTAGGCTTGGGCTTAGTCTTTAATTTTCATTTAATTCCAAATTTGTTGAATTAATTCGGGCTTTTATTCAATTAACTTGATGGGCTAATTTAAGCTCAAATTAAGACAACCGAGCCCTTTTCACGTGTGATTTTCGGCCTTTGCTTTCCGAGTGAGTCGAGTCTCGTTCGATTCCCGAGCCCGACTTACGTGATGAATTTTAAGCTCGCTCGCCACCGCCGATCCGATGCGGAATGCAATTAATCTATATGAACCTAAACTATATGCTATGCAATTTTAATTTTTTAATTTTTTAATTTTTTTTAATTTTTTTTTTGTTCAGGGGTTAAAAATTTAATCCCTAATTTTCTATGCAATTAACACTAAATGATGCGCCAAAATTTAGGTGTCAACAGCTGCCCCTCTTTGAGTGGAAGCTCGCAGAGGTTTCGCTCAAAGACTGAGACCTAAATTTAAACTAAGAAAAATGATGAATGATTTTTTTTTTTTAAATGATGCATGATATGCAAACAATAAGGAACGTATGCTAAGGCTTCTCACTTCATGCGGAGCGGTGAAAGAGCTTTACATACGGATCGCACAAAAAGCGTTCAAGCGGAGAAAGCTTTATAATGCTTTGAGTTCCCTCGATCTCCAAACTTCTAGTCCACTGGAAGTAAGGTTCTCAAGGTACATGATTGCCTATCTGTTACCTGTAGTTTCCTACAGATGCGAAATAGCGCGTGATATGAGGAAAGAATGGGATGTGTTGTCCATACCACTGGACAATCATGAAAAGGATCATGTCACCTCTTTCATTCGGGTGAGCATGAAATGGTGTGCTTCGTACTCCACTTAGCAACACCAAGAGAGAAATTATGTCGCCTGTCCTACTGGGTGAACATGAAATGGGGTGTGCTTCGTACTCCACTCAGCAACACCAAAAGAGAAATTATGTCGCCTGTCCTACTGGGCGAACATGAAATGGGGTGCGCCGCGTACTCCACTTAGCAACACCAAAAGAGAAATTATGTCGCCTATCTTACTGGACGAACATAAAATGGGGTGTGCTTCGTACTCCACTTAACAACACCAAATGTGAAATTATGTCGCCTATCTTACTGGGCGAACATAAAATGGGGTGTGCTTCGTACTCCACTTAGCAACACCAAAAGAGAAATTATGTCGCCTGTCCTACTGGGCGAACATAAAATGGGGTGTGCTTCGTACTCCACTTAGCAACACCAAAAGAGAAATTATGTCGCCTGTCCTACTGGGCGAACATAAAATGGGGTGTGCTTCGTACTCCACTTAGCAACACCGAAAGAGAAATTATGTCGCCTATCCTACTGGGCAAACATATAATGGGGTGTGCTTCGTACTCCACTTAGCAACACCGAAAGAGAAATTATATCGCCTATCCTACTGGGCGAACATGAGATGGGGTGTGCTTCGTACTCCACTTAGCAACACCAAATGTCACCTGTTTCACTTGGTGAACATATGAGAGAGATAATTTCTCATATTCCGGAGAGAAAAACAATGAAGAATAATTAGCAGACATACCTGAATTCTTCTTATGATAGAACCAATGGCATCGCTCCTGTTTTTACCTGAGAAAAGGTTAAAATAACACACGCGCAGAGGCAGAGAAAACATGATTCATGAATCTCCTTGCATTACCAAGCTTTACTAGAGAATTTATTAATAAGAACAACCATTTCGTCCTTTTGACATTTTGATCATATTAAATGAGAGACCTTTAATCAGAAAGGACTTTCCACTCACTCTCAATGAAAGGCTTTTGACCCGACCTTTGATACGGGTATAAGAATCACTCGAACTCTCTTCATCGTGCTTGACAAGGGTTCGGATATTCTCAAAATCAGTATGACTTGGCCAATCTGAGAGGTCTTTATAAGGACTAAAATGTGAGCTTGGTCAATGGCTTAGCAAAAGGGACTCTTCGAGTCGAGGCTATTGAAAGAATTGATATCACCAGCTGTTCCGGGTTTACAAGTCAGGAATGCTGCAAAAATGAAATAGAAAAATCTTGCTCGCACTTCTTCGAGCAACATTTATAAGCATTTGAAATTCTACGTTAACTCAAGTGCCCTATTCTGAAGAGACTTCGACAATGGTTGTAACGTAGGTTCGGGTAGGCTTGAAATGAATGGCCTATTTTCATCAAAAGGGGTATTATGAACATGGAGATTGGTGATCATCCCATCTAGCAATTGCTCCATAGATGAACCTTCAAATGGTCTCTTCCTTGAAGAATGATCTTGCATATCGACTCAGTTCTTATTGAAGCTTTTCTCTCTCTCTTTTTCTCCCTTTTTTTTTTGAAGAGAGATTTTCTTTTCTTCTCTCTCTCTCTCTTTTTTTTTTTGAGAGAGAGATTTTCTCTTCTTCTCTCTCTCTTTTTTTTTTTTTGAGAGAGAGATTTTCTCCTTTTTTTTTTCGAGAGAGAGATTTTTCCGAGAGAGGGAACTTCGATTTGATGGAGTCTTTTGCATCCTTTCTGATGAATTTTCTTTTGAGCTTCTATTTGCCCCAAGTCACCTTGAACTTGTCTTGAGATGATTTCATTTGCTTATCACAAGAATGATCACCAATTGGGTTGAAATGAATTCACCGCTCAAATTGGGTATGCAAAGGGTATACTGTGTAGGGATATAGAAAGAAATGCTCTTCGTCATATCTAAGGCACTCGAGCTAACACAGAACTTGTATGCAATAAATATACTTGAAGATTGATGCAAGTGAAAGCAAGAAAATTCTAACCATTTTGAACTTTCTAAGAAATTGCCCCGGTATGGGATTGTTCCTGACAGGGGTAAGAAATGAAACTCCGTTCAAAGGGGTTAAGCAAATGATAACCTGTAGTGTTTAGATAGAGGAAATGAATGCCTCTCATCATTTTGGTCGTCATATTTTCCGTGAGATAATCCTTTACCTTGTCAGCACGGAATTTTCACTCAACTCGCACTAAGGATTATTATTCAGGACATGTATGGAAATGTCTTGCCTTTCGTCGTCTTGAAGTCTTTCATGCAATATGATCTCTTCATTAGGACATAAACAGATTGCCAAATCAAGAGCCTTCCTCAAACAAAGCTTAGTAACATCAATTGATTCATAAAATTCAACTTGACACTTGATAGAAACAAAGTTAGAATGAGTACAAGTCAAGTGTAATACTTCTTCACAGAATCAGAATTAACTGGACTGGAAAAAACACGACCATCCATCTCGGCCAAAATCAAAGCACCTCCTGGAAGGACTTTCTTCACGATGTACGAGCCGCCATAATTTGGGGCGAATTTTCCTTCTGCAAGAGGAACTATCGGCAATAACTTTCGTAGAATAAGGTCACCTACCTGAAAATGTCGAGCCTTGACTTTCTTGTTGAAAGATTTAGCAACTCGTTGTTGGTAGCACTGGCCATGACATAGAGCTCTAAGCCTTCTCTCGTCAATCATGTTCAACTGGTCCAATCTCTGTTGGATCCAATCTGCCTCTGACAATTGTACCTGTGAAAGAATACGTAATGAAGGAATTTCAACCTCAACAGGTAGAACTGCTTCCATACCGTATACAAGAGAATATGAAGTTGCCCCTGAAACATAAAGTAGAGGGTTCAGAAGGACAAACAGGGCTAAACAGTGTATTTTTATTTCTTTTGATTTTTTTTGACTTTTTTTTTTGAAATTCTTTTCAAAGAAGTTTTAACACGAGGAAGCATGAAGAAGCCCAGGCCTCAGAATTCTCCTTGGACTATATTTTTCTTTTATCGGTTGGATATCATCACCGGGCTGGTTTGATGTACTTCAACATGCCCTAAAAAAATGAAAATAATTTGTAATTTCATTGATTATCACCAAATAAATTACATTTATTGGAATGGAAACTGGGACAATAAAGTCATAGGAAAAAATCCTAAAAAGCAGCTCCCAAGACGGAGCAAGTCCTAGAAAGCAATAGAAATTCCCACGCAAGGGGAGTGTGCGAAAAAAAATAAAGGTGTTACTCTCGCGGGCCAGTGCCAATTTCAACCAATGGTCCTTCCTCGATAGCTTCAATGAGCATGTTATTGAACATAGCAGTGATTCCCTCCGTCGCATCATCAGGATCTTCTGTCACTGGAGGTGTTAGATCATCCATACCTCCCCATCCATCGGGGACGATATCACGCGGGTCAATATAGAAGCTCGGGAGAGCCGAATATTTCACGTAGTAGTCGAACTTGCCGCTCGGTTGCCCCAGGGTGTCGATCACCTCTTTCTCTTCATGTATCATTCTTGCAGGACTCGAGGATGTGGTCTGGATGTTTGGAATTATGAGAAGATCATCTCGGCCTTGGCAGAGATACGAAGCACGAAATGTTGATGCCCCAGTATCTAAGAGGTCCTAAACCTTGTGCTTTAGATCAACGTCGTACGACCATGGAACCATCTTGTTGCTTTCATAAGCGTAGGGCTGAGGTGATGCCAAGACCAATATTTCCGAAGCATCGGGTATAATGATCCCATGGTCATTGTCAGAGGCGTCCTCGAGAGGGGGCATGTCAGGATCCAACTTAACTTGTTCATCGGTCATCTTTGCGAGTTCTTCATTCCAGTCAATGATGACTTGAGATATAGTGGCCACTACCCCGAATTCATCCGTTGTCCCAATCATTCCTTTTCTCACCAACTCATCCACTTTCTTTTCTATCTCACCGAGTGACACCACCTCACCAGTCGAAACATAACCAGCTCGGACTAAAGCATCGAACATATCTTCGAGAGGGACCCTGAAGCCCTGAACCTGCTTGACTCCCGGACCAAGGATAACATTTGCACTGCTCGAATGATCAGGGAGTGGATTGTTCTGCACATTAGGGTTACCGGCTAGCCGTAGCGCAAACGCTCCTGTCTCGAGTAGATCCTGCACTCGATGTTTGAGTACTTGGCAATCATCTGTCGAATGCCCAACTTCACCTCTATGGTAATCGCATTTCTTCGACGGATCATACCTTGCATAGCCAGCAACATTAGATCTTTGTGGCTCTGAATTTAGCAGGTTCTTCTTCCTTAATACTGCCAGTACCTGAGATAATGTCCCAGGAAGTGGAGTAAACTGACGAGTTTTGCGCTGCTGGCGTGAATCCTGCTGGCTTTGCCGCCCATAAGAGGTTGTTTGCTGGGTGCTAAATTGTAGCTTCGGGACTTGAGCTGGCGTCTTCTATACATAGGTCATGTTGACTTCGGGGACATGCTCTTTGTCCTTCTTATTAGTAAATTTATTGCCTGATGAACCTGACTCACTGTACCATCCTTTCTTGAGTCCAGTCTCAATCTCCTCACCCATGGCTATCAGTTGGCCAAAAGATTGGGCGGCCGTCACTAACATTCGTGAACGAACCGGTTGTGGTAGGATGGACACGAACAACTTCATTAAGTCACGTTCTGAGGGTTCAGGCATGATCTGTCCCGCCATGTTCCTCCAGCGAGTGGCATACTCCTTTAGTGTCTCACCCTTTTTCTGCTCAGCTCTTTCCAGATCCTCCCTTGTAATGATGACGTCGAGATTGAACTTGAAGTGTTTGACGAAAAGGTTTGCCACCTCTTCCCATGAGTCTTTCCGGTTGATCTGGTGGTTGGTATACCACCTCATTGCGGCATCCTTCAAGCTTGCTTGGAAGGTTTGGATCATTAGAGGTCCATTAGAAACATATCTATTCATGAGCCCCTGGTACATATCGATGTGCTGAATCGGGTTTGAGGTGCCGTCATACTTCTCGAAGGCTGGCATCTTGAATTTATCGGGCACCTGGACCCGGGTAAAAATAGACAGATCAACAGGTGAAACACTTTGAGTTCCTTCCACTTCACGTAACCTCTGGTCGATCTTAGCCAGCAACTTGGCATTCTCATCATTGGAGAGTGACTGAAGAACAGGGGCCACCGGAGACGCACTAGTGTCAGTCAAAATGACATCATCCAGTTGAAGGGTTGGATTAGTGTTCACTGCAGGAGATTTGTCAAGGCGAAGGCCTTAACGGGTTGGAAGTGGAATCTCCGATTGAGAGGCAGCATTGATCTGCTGCTGCTTGGCCATGAGATCACTCATCATTTTGGACATGGCAGCCGTGATCTGCTCATTGATTATGTTCATGTGTTCCTTCAGCTTTTCGTCAATCATGGCCGCAATCTCAGCTTGATTGGCCATCCTTCTTTTGGTCACCGATCGAGTATTATGAGGATGAGGGGGATCCGTGGCAAATTACCTGCAAAAAGCAACGATCGAATGAATACAACGAGTAAGAATAACGAGTCGGTCCATGACATCCTCTAGACCCTCAAGATGAAATTTTTTTTCGAAAGACCGATTCGTCCAGTAAATCTCGAAATTCCAAATTGCTTTATTCAATAGAAACTTGGACTAATTCCAAAATTTACGAATAATAGCTTAATGCTTTTCATTGAATCGCCCAAGATGAAAGGTGTCTGAAAAGAATTCTTAGAAAGATCGTCCAGCAACATCTATTACCAGAAAACATTAATAGCATGAAGTACAAATGTAAGCTAATATTCCCTCCTAAAAAGAAAGAAAAACTCTCTAAACTAAACAAGAAATCAGACGGTCTTCCTTTTTTATGAGGCCACATGCCAAATGACTCAACCTAAATCATGGACCAACTCAAAATAAGATGAAGAAAACCAAAGATAAAGCTCGAGAAATTACCGTCTTTGGGGAGAAAATGTCAATCACAGAGACATGCACATGAATCGTGAGTTTAAACCTTAATCTATCTACCCTAAAGGATTTTGCAAAATGAAGTGATGAACAGAACGACATGTCGCAGCCTCGCGCACACTCATCATGACTAGCCGCAGCCTCGCATACAATAGTCATGACTAGTCGGGTCCAACCACTTTGGCTTGATTCGGTCGACAAGGGGAACCTCTATGCGTAGTAGCCTCACGTGCATGAGGACGACCCTTGAGCCATTTTTTGAAAAATTTTCGGGACCCAGATGGGATAACCTTTAGCGAGGTCTTACCGCCAAGGTTAAAGAACCATCTAAATACCATCTTAGAACTATGGGTGTGACCCAGGTCCGATCACAGGTTGTGTGTGGTGTAGTGTAAATACTGTAAATCATGCACAACAATTATATGCAAACAACGCTTCAATAGTGCAAAAATTAAATCATAATTCCACTTCACCAAGTCTGCAAAACAAAGGGTTAGCCAATCACTACTCCCCTTATAACTCCCATCCTGCAAAACCATTTAACACCTAAAAATGAGAATTCAATCAAATTTTGTCAAATCAAGTGATTTTTCATGAGAATTTTTTTTGGCCTAAGTCCTCCTTAAATTTTCAAAAAAATTCAAGTTTTGTCCCCAGCGGAGTCGCCAAGCTGTCGCGACCTAAAAAAAATCGGGTTTCGATCTTAGGCTAATGGATTACTAGATCAATTAAATTAACTAACCTAGCTCGAGTTCTCCCAAACTCTACCAAATCGCAACTTAGGTCCAATTGTGAGCATGCAAATATCTTCAACGGGAGTCGCCACTAATCATTTAGGGTAGGTTGATTAGAAACCTAAATAAAATAGCGGGAGTACTATTTTATTTCTACGAACCAGAAATCATAAATTCGGGGACTTGGTTACGCTAGATTCCCTAACGCCCTTTCGGTACCAATTTCGAGAAAAATACTCAATTTGACAATTTTGATAAATCATGACTCAGAGTTCAAAGGTGCAGAAATTTCTTTTTGATTTTTTTTTGATTTTTACTTATTTAAATGAAAGCTAACCTATATGTAATGACGTGCAAAAATTGACATGCGATTAATGCAACCTAACATGCAAACTAAATGTCATGCGACGACGTGACCTATTTCTAATGACGGGCACGTTATTATTTTTGTGTTTTTTTAAATGAAATTCGGAATTAAAAAAAAACAATTATCTAAACATGCAATTTTAAATTAAAGAAATTAACCTATTCTAAAGCAATCTTTTTTTTGTATTTTTTTTATCAAAATTCGAAATTAAAATCACGTAAAAAAAATATAACCGCGAAATCTTTCGAATTAAGTTTCGATCTGAAGCCTGACAAATCGACCCTAAAATTCGAAATACCCGCTATGGAAATAATTCTATCTAAAGCCTGATAGATAGATTTATTTCCACGTGTGCGGTTGCGGATTAGGAAATTTTCCTAATCGATCACATCTTGAAAAATTTATGATATATTAAATATCTTGGATATATTCAAAGGATTTTGAAGATTCTAAATTTTATCCAAATTTGACAAGTAATAGGTATCTATGATTTCAAAAAAAAGAAATAAATCCTAATTGAAATATTGCCTATTATCTAAATATGCAAGATTGGATATCAATAAGCACAAATTAAGCAATAAAATATTCAAACCAAATCAGGATAAGATATTTACCTAATCCAAATATTTGTTTCCAAATTTGAATCGCCGGCGAATCAGAATTGCGGATCGGGATGGTGACCGGTGGTGCGTCGGGAACGGCGGTACGGCGTCGGGAGCGGTAGCGGTGGGATAGCGGCGGACGTGCCGCGACGATGGTTGGCGCAGCGGTGGGCGGCGACTCCCCGCGGGACAGCAGCTGCGGTATTGAACGAGCTTGCGCGGGTAGACGATAGCAGCGACGAACGGTCTTCGGAAATCGCGGAACAGCAGCAGCTCACCACGAGAGGGCGACGAACGTCGGGGATGGCAGTACGCAGCAAGCAATCCACAGGTTCAGGCTCGGGTGGCAGCAGCGCATCAACGTAAATCGAATTAGGCTTCAAGTTTGCTGGACCGCCACCGTTGAGTCTTTCGTGTGTTGACCGGGAACTAGGAATACGTCGAAAGAGCTTAACGACGGTCAAAGAGTGGTCTTGCGCAAGCGACAAGGACCCACGAAAATGCTGATCTTTCTGATTTGGGTGTGTTCCTGTGACCTGCAGAAAAGATTTGGAAAACTCCTCCTCCCCTTTTGGCGTTTTCTCCCTTTGGCTTCTCTGTGAGTGCAGTGGCGTTTTCTCCCTTTGGCTTCTCTGTGAGTGCAGAACGTGGAGAGCTTTTGGTCTCCACCTTGACCCTCGCGAGTTGGGCTTCAGGCAAAAAGAACCGAAACCATCTCCCTCTCTCTGATTTTTCCTTCTCACTTTCTCTTGGCCGTGTATGAAAAAAAATTTCTGATCTGAAATTATGAGAGGTTCCCCCTTAAATTATGATGCATAACCATGTATTTATATCGCACCCCTAGGTCAATTAGCCGGGCTTTCTAGTCCTAATGGGCTTAGGCTTGGGCTTAGTCTTTAATTTTCATTTAATTCCAAATTTGTTGAATTAATTCGGGCTTTTATTCAATTAACTTGATGGGCTAATTTAAGCTCAAATTAAGACAACCGAGCCCTTTTCACGTGTGATTTTCGGCCTTTGCTTTCCGAGTGAGTCGAGTCTCGTTCGATTCCCGAGCCCGACTTACGTGATGAATTTTAAGCTCGCTCGCCACCGCCGATCCGATGCGGAATGCAATTAATCTATATGAACCTAAACTATATGCTATGCAATTTTAATTTTTTAATTTTTTAATTTTTTTTAATTTTTTTTTTGTTCAGGGGTTAAAAATTTAATCCCTAATTTTCTATGCAATTAACACTAAATGATGCGCCAAAATTTAGGTGTCAACATACTGTCAACTATCTTAAAAGTTTTAGTTATTAGATAAATGTATGGTTTACTATTTAAATATTCTAACACCAAGCTCGTGTAGGCTGGATTTTGACCTAAGCCTAAAGCGTAAAAATATATAATTGGAGAGGCAAATAAAGGTCCGAAAGATTTGAATTCAAGAACTCCTGCTCATATACCATGTTGAGATTTTGTGGTGTAAATGTCAACTGTTTTAAAAGTTTAAAACTTTTGATTTGGACTTTATAACATTCATGATGATTTATTTTTCTTTGTTTGCTACCTAAGGGTTCTTTGAATCGATATCAATCTTTCGGAAAGTTTCAACCGATTGACAGAGACATGATTGAGTATTTTAGTGCGTAGTGGATAACACAGGCTGACATTTGATTCAAGAATGAAGTAGGAAACAAGAAGAACCGTCCAATAAATAAGCTTTTCTAGATTTGAATATAATTGTCCATTATCATGTCAAGACTTCTTAATCAAATATAAACCATCTGGCAATAACTTACTAATTCAACAAATCTCCTTTGCAACATGGTAGAAATATCTAAATAACTACATCTATTGCGTCACCTAACTTATCCGGTATAATTATATCAGACAAGATCGCGCATCACAAAAATCGAAAAAAAATTTGACATAAATTAGAAAATAAAAAAGAAAATGAGCCTGACATCTTAATTTTGGTAGATTTTAAAATATGATACATTTGGCACATTTCATGTCACCGAACTGCCACTCATCCTCAAGTGGTGGAGGCCGTAACTAAGCCCAAATGAAGCTTTACGAATTAATCATTTCATCATTGTTTAAAATGGTGGTCCACCATGACAACTGAACTCTTTTGTTTCTATTGGATGATCTTGATGATCTGATCCTAGATAATTTATAATCGTTCCACATAATAAAAACCGAGAGTTGATTTTTTAACAGCTCGATTGTTTGAATATGGAACTATGTGTACAAAAGATTTAATGCACAATTAATCTTATTAAATGTAATGGTGGTTTTCCTCGTACGACATGTGTCTAGTAAATTTATTAGAGGACGTGTTAGCGAGTACCTTTCAAAGCACCTGTCATCAAACTAGAAAAAAAGTTTCAATTTTCAAAACCCTAATTTCATATTTCGCTAGAACCATTGATGCAATGAACATTAAATAATTTTCTTAAACAGTTACTTAACAAGTCTTCAAAGATACACATTAACAAATTCTCCTTGTCACAGGAAAATTAACCCAATCAATCATAAACTTATCGTAAGATGTTAATTTAGTTGCAAATTTTTCAATTTTGTCAATTTATTCTTGAAATTTTGTGCAAAATTTCAATGTAATCATTCCGTCAATTTTTTCCGGAAATTACTAAAATGGCGTCCTAGTTTTTGCCATCACCATATAGCATTTTCCTGAAAAAAAAACTAGCCAAAATGACTAAATTGGAATTTCGAGCAAAGATTTAGGACTAAATTGGATAAATTGGAAAGTTTATGACTAAATCGGCATCCGCACAATAGATTTAGGACTGATTGAACAATTCCTCTCTTATCACATGTCTCTAGTCTCTTACTTACTATGAAATCAAAGGTTCTACGTTCCAAGTTTTTTATAGTATTTGTGTTCGATTGCTACAGTTCTTTATCTGATAATTTCTGTTTTATATTCAATCTTTTCTACTTCTAGGTTCACTGAATGTTCTAATGGGGGTACTCTTCAAAATGAAAATGATTTACATGCATGTGTCTAAGAGCTCAGCGTTTCCCTCTTTCAATTCAGCATGGTTTCTTGAATGAGCCCAAAACACGTTGGTCAACTGTCGCATGTAGAAACATAATATTTCTGTTTGGGATTATATGAAAATTAAGTGAGAATTCCTATGGAGTGTAATGATATATATACTAAATTGGATCTTCCAAATTAATTTAACAAGTTTGTGGCCGAATGCAATTGGGCCTTTGAACAAATGAGTCGTATTCCAACGTCCAATAAAACTCTGTCCAGTTATTTAATAAATCAAATCAATTTATCGGTGTCAGTGCACTTAACTTATGGTAAAAGTGGAAAATGCTCCGCATTAAATTTATTGACACGCCCACGATAGATTACCTGGCTCATAGGATCCGAATGCGTCCTTCGAGATGTCCGATATAAAACTTTCCAACTTGAACATAAATTAATGGATCTTTAGAGAAAGTGGAAGCAATAGAGCAACGAGGAAAATTAGTAAGATATTGCCACTTGCCAGTGACTTTTTTGCGGATTAAATGCTAATTCAACGAGGTTGATTAGGCTCAAGGAAAAGTGCTGATTAGGTTAGACTCCCTAGTTTGTCAATAAACAATTACCATCCGAGCAATAGAGTGAGAAATTGCGGTCAGAACGTGTTAAAACGAGTATAAAAAGGAGAAATACTTGAATGATGTGAAAATAATTTTACTTTATTAAACGAAAGCATTGTCTAACTTTTTTAAGGATGATGTTACGTATTTTAAACCAGTTAAACTAATATTCTAATATATGAGTCGGATCTTTATTGAATGATGAATATATATGACGAAAGGCTCGCTTCTAATTCGTCCCTTATTTAGTATGCAAAATTTAGTAAATTAGTTTTAATATACCCATAAGGTACTACTCAATATTTAAATATTGTAATAGTGCAAGACTTTCCTTCAATGGCTTCTCCTCTACGTTGAATTGTTCCAAGAACTACAGTGGCCATCTTGATCTTGTTATGAACCTTTGGCTTCCTAAATTATGCAAATATTTATGAGTAAAAATTCATCATGATACATGCACTAATATACATCCGCCAAAGTGAGTAGCGCAGATCAAAGACTGAGATCTGTGCTCCATTTTTTGGGGGGTTTGACTTTGGAAAACTTGATAGCTTCAATGACTATCAACAATGACGAGACCCAAGACCAAGAAAAGCCAAACAAAGATCACACAAGAGGAGATCAAGAACAAGAAGAAAGATGTGCAGTGGAAGAAGTGGCCTTGATCACAGGAAAAGATCAAGAGCAAGAAGAAAGATGTGCAGTGGAAGAAGTGGCCTTGGTCGTGCCGGAGAATGACAACCAGTCACTCCCGGTGATGACATTCCGCGTGTGGGTCCTCGGCCTTACATCTTGCATCGTCCTCATCTTCCTCAACACCTTCTTCATGTTCCGGACGCAGCCGCTGACCATCTCATCCATCCTGATGCAGATCACCGTGTTGCCCATTGGCAAGCTCATGGCCAACTCTCTGCCTGCTAAGCCGTACCGGTTCTTCAGGTACAGCTTTAGCTTGAACCCAGGGCCTTTCAACATCAAAGAGCATGTTTTGATCACCATCTTCGCGAACTGTGGAGTGGCCACAGGCGGAGTTGATGCTTACTCCATTGGACCCATCACGGTGATGAAGACTTTTTACAAGCAGAACTTGAGCTTTCTCTGTTCCCTCATCATTGTCTTGACTACACAGGTACAACTCATTGTACTGGTCTTCCTTTGAGTAGCTACCATTCCTAGGTTCCGTCACTTTTTTTCCATTTTTTGTCGTCGGGGCCTGAGTTTAAATCATCAAGACTATGCCTTCTTTTTATGGCTTACCAGATATCTAGTTACCCAGTATGCATCGAACTGGGATCTTCTCATACCTAGCATGAAACAATGAATTAGTGGTTAGTCATGCGCTTTCAATGCTATGTTCATTTCATACCGTCGAAAAATGATTACAGGAAGATGTTGCTCTCATTTCAAGATTATGCTCGCGTGCTCCATAAAGATTAATGAAGGGGAAAACATGTTCTTTTATTAAAGGAAATGTAGAATTGAATTTCGGGGGACCAGAATTTGTGTTGGCCAAGTTTTGAGTGACTGATGGGTCTGTTGCTGGATGATACAAATAGTTAGCAGGGTATGGCTGGGCTGGAATGTTTAGGAAGTACCTGGTGGATCCTGCTGAAATGTGGTGGCCTGCGAACCTTGCTCAGGTCTCTCTCTTCAGGTCTGTAACTGTACTCTGTTCTTGCTTGTTTAGATATATGGTCTGAAAGGGAACTGATTATCCTAGGAAAGTTTTGATGGAACTCATGTGACCCTTTGACATTTATTAGGATGCATCGTCTCTTTGACTATAATTGCCTGGATGGGCTTAGAGGCTCTAAATGGTTCTGCTTGATTGTTATTTCAGGTCTGCTCATCTTGATAATGATTTGCCTGTTTTTCTTTTCAGAGCCCTCCATGAAAAAGAACACGAAACCAAAGGCCTGACACGAATGCAGTTTTTCCTCATGGCGCTCACGGCGAGCTTCGCTTACTACGTGCTCCCTGGCTATTTGTTCCCAGTCCTGACATTCTTCTCCTGGGTCTGCTGGGCGTGGCCCCGCAGTGTCACCGCCCAGCAAATCGGGTCAGGATACCATGGGCTCGGGATAGGAGCCTTCACCCTCGACTGGGCCGGCGTCTCCGCCTATCGTGGAAGCCCGCTTGTGACGCCTTGGCAGACAATTGCCAATGTTGGGGTCGGCTTCGTTGTGTTCATATATGTGGTGGTGCCTCTGTGCTATTGGAAGTACAACCTCTTCTTCGCTCAGCGATTTCCCATATTCTCGAATCAGCTGTTTAAGTTCGACGGGCATAAGTACGATATCACCAAGATATTGACACCAAAATTTGATCTTGATGTAGCTGCTTACGAAAGGTACGGGAAGCTGTACCTAAACCCTATATTCGCAATATCGTTAGCATCGGGATTCGCTCGCATCGCGGCTACTTTCTCGCACGTGGCATTGTTCCATGGCAGGTAACTTACTTCCATTATTTCCAAGATTAAGCAATCAGGTTTACCCTATAGTCTTTGATAAATCGTGTTAGTTCTCAAATGGTTGCTTTTTTTTGTATGATTCGTTACCTTCTTTTAGTATGGAGAGTGACACGATCATGATCAACTGACACATGCATAGTGTCATGCTACATTTCCATCTCGTAGTGATGTCATAAGAAGGAGCCGAGCTGCGATGAAGGACGTGAAAATGGACATCCACACGAAGCTGATGAGGCGTTACGAACAAGTCCCTCAATGGTGGTTCCACATTGTAGCAGTGGCATGCGTCGCCTTGTCGGTGATGATGTGCTTCGTGTGGAAAGACGTCGTGCAACTGCCGTGGTGGCTGATGATTCTCGCCTTCATCATGTCTTGGCTTGTTGTACTCCCCATTGGGGTCATTCAAGCAACCACAAACCTGGTAAAATTACGAAATTTCCTGATGAGTCGATTCTCGTTGTCTTCAGATTCCAAGACAACATTGGATCTGTCGTTAGCCCGGCTACATTAATCGACATAAGCAATGTGCTGTTTCTCTGTGACTTCTTCTGCAGCAACCGGGATATGAAATCGTAGAACAGTTCCTGATCGGTTACATTTTGCCGGGAAAGCCCATAGCGACCTTGCTTTTCAAGATCTACGGGCGATTCAGCTTCGCCCATGCGCTGTTTTTCTTGTCGGACCTCAAACTCGGGCACTACATGAAGATCCCTCCGCGCTGCATGTTCACGGTTCAGGTATTTGCAGTTCGGACCCTGGGCAGTAAGGCCTTGAGATTAATCAGTTCCTCTTTCTGATATCTTTGTTTCCATTTCTGCAGCTCGTGG
Organism: Syzygium malaccense; assembly: GCA_031216405.1. NCBI lineage: Eukaryota > Viridiplantae > Streptophyta > Magnoliopsida > Myrtales > Myrtaceae > Syzygium > Syzygium malaccense. Next base: position 2,521,858 of record CM062256.1, on the reverse strand, counting down.
CTAGTCTAGTTTCGGGCATAGTTAACCTCGCAGTGGCTTGGTGGATGATGGGGAGCATCGAGAACATCTGCGACGTCGAGGCGCTCCATCCCGAGTCCCCATGGACGTGTCCCAAATTCACGGTCACGTTCGACAATTCGGTCATATGGGGATTGATTGGCCCAAGGAGGCTATTCGTACCGGACGGCTTGTACCGGAACTTGGTGTGGGTGTTCCTCGTCGGAGCTCTCTTGCCTCTGCCAATTTGGGCGCTGAGCAAAATGTTCCCGGAGAAGAAGTGGATCCGCCTGATAAACGTTCCCGTCCTGTCCTTTGGTTTCGCAGGGATCCCACCAGCCTCTCCCACAAACATCGCGAGCTGGCTCATCACGGGGATGTTCTTCAACTATTTCATGTTCCGATACCGAAAGCGCTGGTGGCAGAAGTATAACTACATTTTATCGGCGGCGTTGGATGCCGGAACGGCTTTCATGGGCGTGTTCCTGTTCTTCGCTCTGCAGAATCAGAACAAGAACTTGAAATGGTGGGGGACGGAGATCGACCACTGTCCGCTAGCGACTTGCCCGACCGAACCCGGGGTCGTGGTCCAAGGTTGCCCGGTTTTCCAATAGTGTTGTCGAGGTGAAATCGAACATGATTCAGTTAATTTGGTATTGAAAGTTCAGGACAACGTAAGAAACGATGAATTTGTTTCTGATCGCTGAGGTTGTTTGTTTTTGGGTAACAAGGAACAATCGTAGTGATTGTAATTCAGTCTAGCATCAAAATGGGACATTCTCGCTTGACATGAGTTGTTTACTACTTTTTGCCTCAGGAATAGCTATAATCCGTTTGATAATCTTTGGGCAAATCTAAAGTTTCACACTTATATTTTATGAGAGGATAACACATAATATTGAGTCGATCCTTGCACCAAATTACATATTTTATCTCTATGCTATTAAATTTCGAATAGTGTTAGTAAGTGTAAAAAAATTATTAGTGAAAAAAATGACCGGCGACTTTCTTTTCCAGGTAGATTGTTGTTAAATTATCGCAACTTTATAAAATTACCAATTATTCTATAGTTTGCAAATTACAAATTTTTACACTAAAATACCAAATTTTACTTGCATAACTTTCTAATGCTTCAAAAAACTAATACGTTTCTGCATGCCTAAAATGCAATCCTCACATAAACCAATATCTACAGACTTAAGATCAGGCAATTTTTCCCTTAATGCTAACACCCGCATCCCCTTTTTCGTTTATGTGTCCCAGCCCTATAGTACCACAATTTGGACAGATTGCGATCTAGAAACTACTATTATTAATTACTCTACTGCTTTCGGTAATAGATAGTGTTCCCAACTTTAGTCCCCGTGCTACAACCATAGCACCTTTAACAATCTTCCACGAGCTATCCCAAAAAACTATTTGTGTATCTTGTGCTATGCAATTAATCTATAGAGATTAGATTTTTCTTAAAACCAAGAATCAATTTGACACGATGCAACTTTCATTAATAGCCGTTTGTAGTCTTTACGTGAACATTACCCTTCCTCGTAATATTCAAAGGTTCATCATAAAAGACAAGCCTTTCCAAACTTCCAAACAATAAAATTGTAATTGAGTCTAGAATCCAAAATTCAATCAGACTCTTGGCGCTCTAAACTAAGGCATCATGGACAAGGTCTCTTAAAAGGTTGCATTCACATATTTCTCCTCCTCTTGATTTCGATCCTTATACTTGATTTTCTACTCTAGGACTCTTCAATCTTGTTTCAGATGACCCTTCTTTTCACAATCCTACCAAATTATTTCACCACGAGATTTGATTTGCTTCTCCCTCTGGACTTTGATATACCACAGTTTTGATTTTGAGCTCGTTGATTACTTTTCCCTTTGCCTTCAATACTCAAGGCAGCACCCAGAGATTTATACGACTCTCTTCTACAATATCCTCGCTAAGCATCATATCTTGCATATCCAGAAGTTTCAACTTCTTCTAACCAGATGAACTGCCCACCACAGTGACAATTGCACTCCAACTTTCAAGTAAAGAAGATAAAAAAAAAAAACGAAAGCTTTTACCTCGGCATCAAATTTGATTTCCACCAAACTTGTAATTATGTTGAATTCGTTGATGTGATCCGTCACAAAAGCACTGTCTCTATCTTCAAATTGAACAAACAACGATTCCGATATACCTTATTTGATGCAGAAGGCTTCTTGTACATGTGGGACAATGCCCTCATCAAATTCGTTGTTGTCTTCATGTTGGCAATGTTGAAGGCAACATTCCGTGCCAACGTGAGACAAATCGCACTTTGGGCTTGCCTATCTAACCATTCCTACTCTACTTTCGTGATCAAATCTAATTTCTCTCACGACAGAGGCTAATGCAGGTTTTTCTAATACAACAAATATTTGATCTGCATTTTCAAGAAAGAAAAATCCTTGCTGTCGAACTAATTGATCTTCACCTTCCCTTCGTCCTTTTACATTGCTCCCACTATTTTGCCAAACCAAGCTCCAATACCAATGAGAAGAAATCAGAGAAGAAGACACGTGAAATTTTCTTTGGAAAACCCCTTTCTGAATCAGAAAAGGAAAAAGCACGATGCATCACTAAGAAATCTTTTCACTATCAATATCAATATCTGGTTACAATTGTAAGAGAGATTAACCTCATATATAGCAACAGTTTAGGACATACAAAGTTATTGGGAAAACTATATTACCTTAACAACATTTCTTTATTTCATCAAACTCCACAACTCCATCACTCTCATCTTCATACTGATTTATCCTTTTCTGTTTGCATGGCAAGATCACTATCAATCCATCTAAAAAATTTGAATCGATTAACAGAGACGCGATTGAGTAATTTAATGAGCAGAAATGTTTGGGAAAACACAGGCTGAGATTCCACTTTGCGATTAAAGTACATTACCATATTAAGACTACTTAATCAAGTAGAACCAGTCAGCAAGAACTTATAAATTGAACAAAGCTCGGATCCAACATGGTAGGAATATCTTCTCATTTCATATGTTGCATAGCCAAACTTATCGGGTATAACCATGCCCGACACGATCGCATATTATAAAATCGAAAAAACAACTGACGTAAATTGGAATAGAAAAGGAGCCTGACAACTGAATTTTGGCACATTGCATGTCACCAAACTTCCACTCAGCCGCAAGCGGTGAAGGCTGTAACTAAAGCCCAAATGAAGCTTTCGATTCTGATGCTTTGCGTATTAATTAATTCATCATTCTGGTCCCCCATGACAACAGCCTCTTTTTGTTTCTGTTGGACGATCTTGATGATCTCATCCTAGCAAATTGCTTCGAATGATTATTGTTTTTCGGGTTAATATCACGAAAAACTCCAAACTGATACATTCGTGATAAATTTACTTTAAATTAACTTTTTTACCACAAAAAACCCCAAACTGATATATATGTGACAAATTCACCGCAAACTTAATTTTTTACCATCAAAAAATCCTAAATTGATACATTTATAACAAATTTACCCTCCATTAAATTGAATTAATATCACAAAAAATTATAAATTGGTAAACCTTTGACATGGAGGGGTAAAACCCTCAACTAGTACACCCGTCACCTGCACGTGTCATCCAACCTAGAAATTTGACAGTAAAATTTAACAAAAACTAACGGATGATAAATTTATCACAAATATACCAATTTGAGGATTTTGATAGTCCAAAAATTAATTTGAAGTAAATTTATCACAGGTGTACAAATTTGGAGTTTTTCATGGTATTAATCCTTGTTTTTTTAGCAGCTTAATTGTTTGATTAGTTAACTATACGTACAAAAGAGTTACTGCACAATTAACCTCACTATTTTTTCTATTTCAAAGACTTTTTTTTTTGCGTATCTCAATTTAATGGTGGTTTCCCATGCGCGATATGTATATAATAAACTTATTACTTAACAAAGATTTCGAAGATAATGACATGTCTCTTATCTTTTACGTACTTTAAAATAAAAGGGTATACAAGATAATTATAAATACTCTATGTACGGAGTTTTTGGTGGTGTTTACTTTAGTTTCTGCAGTACTCTATGTGATTGTTTTATTTTTTAGTCAACCTTTTCTAGATCTGGGTTTACTAAATGTTTTACGGGGTACAATATATCTATACGGTACCTTTCTAAACAGCAATAGCGCAAAGAAAATGCAGATGATTTCTTATCCAATCAGATTTTATGCCATTTGACTTGGTAACTTGTCGATCAAATACAAACCAAGATGATTTACATGCATGAGTTTAAGAGCTCTGTGTTTGCCTATTTCAAATCAGCATTGGTATTTGAATAAGCCCAATATATATCCGTAAAGTCACGTGTATCAATATAATTTTTTTTTTGTTTTCGATAAGATAAGAATAAAACAAAAAAGAGAATTGTGTAATTTTTTACTATCAGATAATGAATAATACATTAGAATATTTATAGGAAGATATATATTATGATATCAATAATAATCTATCAGAGATATGCATAATCAATGGAGATATATACACAATCCGAAGAGATGTGAAAAATCAAGGGAAATATCATAATTATCTCTAGCATCCTCCTCGAGGTGACTTAGAAGAAGTTAATTGGAATTTGGAGAAAATATCCAAAAAAAAAAAACACAATGTGTGCAACCGATGGTAGAGAATAAGTCCGACAGGCTGTGCAAACGATTTGGTGTGCTAAAGAGAGAACCGGCTGATGTGTGCAAGCTACGCGATGATAGGTTGACGTGGCTACAGTGTAGGGAGAGTAGAAGAGGTTGACGTGGCTGTGGTGTAGGGTCAGCAAAAGACGGTGCATGCCACATAACAGGCTGCCATGAGGTCAGGTGTGTTTTGGGTGTGCACCCAATACCCCAAGACAAGAATAAAGTGGAAGAGAGAAATGTGTAATTTCTCTATACTTTTGTATATTAGATAATGAATAATACATTAGCCTTTTTATAAGATTTATGATACGTCTATCTAAGGTAACATAGATATTATGATATCAATAATAATCAACTAGAGTTATGAAAAATCAAGGAAAATATCGTAATTAAATCTAACGGGAAATATGATACTTTAGTGAGAATCCCTATGTGTGTATGTGTGTTAAGTTGAATCACATATCTGTAATTAGTTCAAGAGTAATGACAGATATACTAAAATTGATCTTTTAAATTAGTTTAATAAGTATGTGGCAATAGTAATGGGGCCTTCGAATAAGCAGGTTATATGCATCATCTAATAAACTATCACATTTATAAAACATTTTAGATTGTCAGTCTTAGTATACTTAACACTATTCTTATTTTAATCAGGGTAATCGCCCGTTAGTGGTAAAAGTGGAAATACTCCATAGTAAATTTTATGACACGCCCATGATAAAGTACCTGGGTCCTTGGGGGGGATTCGTTCTTCAAAATTTCTGATATAAAATTATCCAACTCGGATATAAAAAAATTTAAGAATCTTAAGAGAAAGTGGAAACCATAGAGGTACGAGGAATAATAATAAAATATCGCCATTTGGCAGAAACCTTTTGGCGGATTCAGATGCTAATAAAACGAGGTTAATGATGCTGATCAGACTCTGTAGTCTACCAATAAACAATCGTCATATGAGCAATACAATGAGAAATTGCAATCAGAACTTGTCAGAATGATTATAAAAAGAAAAAAATTCTGAAATGATTTTATATATATATACACACACTAACAAATGAGTCGGATCTTTATTGAATGATGAATATGTCCCACCCGTTTGAAGGTTCATTTTGAATCCGCCATATCATTTAGTATACAAAATATAGTAAACCGTTGTTATTAAATTCATAAGGCAGCAGTCGATATTTTGATGCTTTTCCTAATTCATGGCCATAGTTTAATTGCATGATAAACATTAAAAATTAGATAATACTGCTATGGATTCTCCTCCAAGTTGAACTTATTCCAAGAAGTACGGTGACCGTCTTGATCTTGTTATAACATTGGACGTTCTAAATCTTGCAAATATTTTATGTGTAACAAATTCATCATGATACATGCATGTACTTATACATGTCCACCAAAATGAGCAGTGAAGATCAAACGCTGAGCTCCGTGCTCCATTTATTGGTTTTACTTTGAAAAACTTGACTGCTTCAATGAATATCGACAATGAAGAGACCGAAGAACCAGAGAAGCCAAACAAAGATCACAGAGGAGGAGATCAGGAACAAGAAGAAAGATGTGCAGTGGAAGAAGTGGCCTTGGTTGTGCCGGAGACCACGATCCGTCGCTCCCGGTGATGACATTCCGCGTGTGGATCCTTGGCCTTATATCGTGCGTCGTCCTCATCTTCCTCAACACCTTCTTCATGTTCCGGATGCAGCCGCTGACCATCTCGTCCATCCTGATGCAGATCACTGTGTTGCCCATCGGCAAGTTCATGGCCAGGACTCTGCCCGCGAAGCAATATCGGGTCTTTGGATACAGCTTTACCTTGAACCCAGGGCCTTTCAACGTCAAAGAGCACGTTTTGATCACCATCTTCACGAACTGCGGAGTGGCCACAGGCGGAGTTGATGCTTACGCCATTGGACCCATCACGGAGATGAAGACTTATTACAAGCAGAACTTGAGCTTTCTCTGCGCCCTCATCATTGTCTTGACTACACAGGTGCAACTCATTGTACTGGCCTTCCTTTGAGTGGCTGCCATTCCTAGGTCGTCACTTTTTTTGCATTTTTCGTTCTCGAGCCCAGAGTTCAAACTATCAGACTTACCTTTGTTTTTACGGCCGATCGGACATCATGGACAAAATGGCTTATCTGTTTTCCTAGTAACCCAGTGTGCATCGAACGAGGAGTTTCTCGTAACTAGCATGAAATTATAAACGAGTCATCAGTCGTGTTTTCCAATATCATGGTATGTTTGTTTCGTACCGCAGAAAAATGATTATAGGAAAATGTTGCTCTCATTTCAAGATTATGCTTACGCGCTCGATGAAGATGAAGGGGAAAACATGTTTTTTACTAATGAAAAATGTAGAACCGAATTTCGCGGGACTGTAATTAATATTGGCTAGCAAGTTTTGAGTGACTGATGGGTCTGTAACTGGATGATACAAATAGTTAGCGGGGTATGGATGGGCTGGGATGTTCAAGAAGTACCTGGTGGATCCAACTGAGATGTGGTGGCCTGCAAACCTTGCTCAGGTCTCTCTCTTCAGGTCTGTAACTGTATTGTTCTCTTCATTTTTACTTATATATATGCTATGAAAGGAAAATTGATAATTCTAGGAATGTTTTAACGGAACTTAGGTGATTTGCCTGGATGGGCTTAGGGTTCTAATTGATTCTGTTTGATTATCATTTCACGTGTCTGCTTCTCTTGATTATGATTTGCCTTTTTCTTTTCAGAGCCCTGCATGAAAAGGAACACAAAACGAAAGGCCTCACGTGAATGCAGTTTTTCCTCGCGGCGCTCGCAGTGAGCTTCGCTTACTATTTGCTCCCTGGCTATATGTTCCCAATCCCGACATTCTTCTCCTGGGTCTGCTGGGCGTGGCCACGGAGCGTCACCGCCCAGCAAATTGGGTCAGGATAACATGGGCTTGGGATCGGTACCTTCTCCCTTGACTGGGCTGGCGTCTCGGCCTATCGTGGAAGCCCGCTCGTGACGCCTTGGCAGACAATTGCCAATGTTGCGGTCGGCTTCGTCTTGTTCATATATGTGATAGTGCCTCTGTGCTATTGGAAGTACAACCTCTTCTATGCTCGGCGATTTCCAATATTCTCGAATCAGCTTTTCAAGTTCGACGGGCATAAGTACGATATCACCAAGATATTGACACCGAAATATGATCTTGATGTAGCTGCTTATGAAAGCTACGGGAAGCTGTACCTAAACCCTATGTTCGCAATAACCATAGCATCAGCCTTCCCTCGCATCGCTGCTACTTTCTCGCACGTGGCAATGTTCCGCGGCAGGTAACTTACTTCCATTATTTCTGAGTTTGAGCATCTCCATTTTACACAATACTCTTTGATATCTATTACTCAAAGGGCTGCTGTTTTGTATGATTCATTTCCTTAATAAGTATAGAGTGGCATGATCATGATCAACTAACACATAAATAGAATCGTGCTACATTTCCATCTCGTAGCGATGTCATAAGGAGGAGCCGAGCCGCGATGAAGGACATGAAAATGGACATCCACATGAAACTGATGAGGCGTTACGAACAAGTCCCTCAATGGTGGTTCCACATTGTGGCAGTGGCATGTGCTGCCTTGTCGGTGATGATGTGCTTCGTGTGGAAAGACGTCGTGCAACTGCCGTGGTGGCTGATGATTCTCGCCTTCGTCATGTCTTGGCTTGTTGTACTCCCCATTGGGGTCATACAAGCAACCACAAACCTGGTAAAAATATGAAATTTCCTCGTTGCTTCAGATTCCAAGACGACATGGGGTTTGTGGTTAACCCGGCCACATTAATTGACATAAGGACCGTGTTGTTTTTCCATGACTTCTTCTGCAGCAACCTGGATATGAAATCATAGAACAGTTTCTGATCGGTTACATATTGCCGGGAAAGCCCATAGCAAACTTGCTTTTCAAGGTCTACGGGCGATTCAGCTTCGCCCATGCGCTGTTTTTCTTGTCGGACCTCAAACTTGGGCACTACATGAAGATTCCTCCGCGTTGCATGTTCACTGCTCAGGTAATCGTGGCTCGGATCCCCAGCAGAAAGCATTGAGATTACTCAGTCCCTTTGTCTGATCTTTTTGTTTCGAGTTTTGCAGCTTGTGGCTAGTCTAGTTTCAGGCGTAGTTAACCTCGCGGTGGCATGGTGGATGATTGGGAGCATTGAGAACATCTGCGACGTCGAGGCCCTCCATCCCGAGTCCCCATGGACGTGTCCCAAATTCAGGGTCGCCTTCCACTATTCCGTCATATGGGGATTGATTGGGCCAAGGAGGCTATTAGTGCCGGACGGCTTGTACCGGAACTTAGTCTGGTTGTTCCTTGTCGGAGCTCTCTTGCCTCTGCCGATTTGGGTGCTGAGCAAGATCTTCCCCGAAAAGAAGTGGATCCGCCTGATAAACATTCCCATCCTCTCCTTTGGTTTTGCGGGGATCCCGCCGGCCTCTCCCACAAACATCGCGAGCTGGATCATCACGGGGATGTTCTTCAACTATTTCATGTTTCAATACCGAAAGCGCTGGTGGCAGAAGTATAACTACGTTTTATCGGCAGCGTTAGATGCCGGGACGGCCTTCATGGGCGTGTTCCTGTTCTTCGCTCTGCAGAATCAGAACAAGAACTTGAAATGGTGGGGGACGGAGATTGACCACTGTCCGCTGGCGACTTGCCCGACCGAACCGGGGGTCATCGTCCAAGGATGCCCAGTTTTCTAATAGTTCTGTCCATGAGAGATCTCGCATGTTTCAGATAATTTGGCATTGAGAGTTCAGGATAAGCTCAAAGGGAGACGAGAATTAAGCAGAGTAAGGGAAGATAACGATGATTTGGTAGATTGCTACTCTGTTTTGTGACGTTTTCCGTACATGTTTGATTCTTCATGTGAAACTAGAGGAATTTCTATCCTAGCTTGGTCACTTAGTTTCTTTTTAGTGCATCAAATCGATATATATATATCAGGAGACATCATCATCGTAGCTCCTTCATCGTTATCGCGAGCGGAACATGATGTTGATTGGACCAGTGATCCGGTCTCAACCATCATATTATGTTTCTTTGGTGAAAGTTGTTTATTTTTTGTAACAAGAAACAATCTCATTGTATTGTACTTCAGTCTTGCACCACAATGGGACATTCTCACTTGAAGTTGTTTGCTACTTTTTGCCTTAGGAATAGCTATACTCCATTTGATAATCTTTGGGTTAGTCGTTCCGTGCACAGAAATACGGATTTTATTTTCATGTTGATAAATTTCACTAAGTGTTAATAAGCGTAAAAAAACCCGTTGTTGAACAAGTACCTTGTTGCTAAATTATCAACACTTTAATGAAATTATCAATTTCTTTAGGGATTAATGCACTAGAAGTCCTCAAACTTGTCATAAAAATGCAATTGAGACCTACAATTTAAAAAGAAAAATCGATTCATTAACTTTCAAAAAGTGCAATCAATGGAAAGATTTTATTGGATTAATTTGACAAGTTTTAGGACTTGATTACACTTTTTAAAAGTTTTAAGACTCAATTACACTTTCTTGATTAGTTTTAGAACTTAATTGTAGTTTTTGAAAGTTTTAGGACTTAATTGCACTTTTGTGACAAATTTTAGGACTTCTAATACACTTATCTTATTTTTCTATAGTTTGCAAATTACTAATTTTGTAATAACTTACCAATTTTTTTTATGCAGAACTCACTAATGCTTTGAATTAAATAATTCTTATAAAAATATCAACGTTCCAGAGACTTACCAACTTTTTTAGATGACCCACTCTCATTTGAAATACTTACTAACGTCTAGATCTGTTTTTAATTTTCTTATTATTCCATTGAGTTACCAACCTTTACTTGTCTTACTTAGGAATCCCTTGAATTAACCAACTCCTTTTTGAGGTTACTACCTAAATTACCTAGACTTAACAAATTTTCTCTCGTTAAATTACCATCTAGTATCGGGTTTTTTTTTTGGTCGTTTCCATCTAGTATCAGGTTACCAGTCTCATTTGAGTTACTTTCCGTCATTTTGTTTTCTCGTCAGCTATTCTTATTGTCCGCAAAATTTCAGTTGCATTCATGAGCAAAGCCTTAAACATGCCACCTCTTTTTCGAAATTATCAACCTTAATGATAGTGACTAACCAACTTTTCCTCGATTAAGTTACTAGCTAGATTTTTATTACCAACTCATATTTGAGTTACTTACCTAATTCTTTTTCTTTTTTATTTTTTATCAACTTTTATTTATATTTCTTAACTATGCCTTAGATTTACCAACTCTTCTGAAAACACTAAATTCAATTTATGGGATTTATCAACTTTTCTCGAGTGAGTTATCAACTGGGTTTTGGGTTCTCATTTCTCATTTGAGTGAGTTACCAATATTTGTTTATTTTGTTTAATTAGCTAATTTTTCTATTGGGTTGCTCAATCGAGAGAAAGTTGGTTTGTCACTCAAATAATGGTAGGTACTTTCATGTAATAGCTAGAAGAAGGTAAATAAGGTTGGTAAAATATAAATGAAGTTGTTTTTGTTGCCACATATAAGAGAAATTCGTAATTAAAAAAAATGGCATAAACATCGTGACTAATCAAATAAGAGTTAGTAATGCAAAACTAATTGGTAACACAATCGCAGTTGGTTCGTTAGTAAGACAAATATTTAGACAACTAAAACCACATTAAATGGTCTTATTGTTTATGCATGAAAACAAAAATAAACATACCCAACCAACCGTTTGCTTACATTTATCTTTGTTTTCCTTTATAGCAATAAAATCGTTTAAAGTTTATCTAAATAATATTTTATAAGAAAACAATATGCCTGCTTATGTCCGATAATACATGTTTGTTTAACATCACTTTCATTACACAATATTCATCATGTCTAACTTGTAATTTTACTATTTATTTTGTTGCTCTATGCTACTTTTTACTCATAAACTATAATACTCATGGCACAGTATCTTCACTTAATTGAAACATTCTCATGTCTCTTAAGCCTCATTCTTTTCTACTTTTGTATTCACATACATACTATGAGTTCAAATGATCTAATTTTTCATTTTCATCATAACAAAATCTGGAATTGTTCTTCCAGAATTTCGAACACTCTTTCTCATTATCTTACTCTTAACTTCGATATGTACCGTTTTCGAAAATCATTTTTAAGTTTTACACAGCATCATGTACGCAGTCACGCTAGTATATAATATTGTAAGAAGCATCATTCACAGTGATAGTGATGACGAAAATCTTATGAGATGACCGCACAAAATAAAAACAAAAAAAAAACCGCTCTCTCACATGTGCTGGACGCATGCTTTGATTGGAGAGCAGAAAAAAGATCTAATTTCTTTACAAAACTATATTTTATACTTCAAGGAAGACAAATAGGTGGAGCTATTTCCACATCATTTTAGATTATAACACACATTTTTTAAGTGGATTGACCAAATTAGCTTCAATATCTTTCGGCGCACGACCGTGTTGGAAACTTGAAAAGCAATCTGTCTTCGTGCGATCACGAGTCCATGGGTTTGTTGACGCCGCGATGGTGTAATGCTGTTGATTTGAGTTGGTAAGACATCGCTTTTTTTGTAGCTTTACGTGATTTTGATGGAGGAACAAACCTAGTTACAATCTCCTTAAATTCAAACTTCTATTGCTTCATCAAAGAACTCACCTCCTCTCAACATATATGTGACCATCTTGAATTTTGAGATTGTGAAAGGTATAAACGACTTTCTTCACGCTAGAACAATCTAAAAGTTTAGTCTTGATCTTCTCCTTTCCTTTTTGAGTGTTTACCTTGTTTAATTTTTATGTTTTTTCAGATTGGAAGCAACAAATAGAATAAATGCCAATTTGAGTTTCTGTTTTGCCTCTCTGAGGGTAGAAGTAAATTGTGTTCTTCAAAGGAAAATTTCTGAAGTAAACTGAGATAAGGAAGCAGCAATTCACGGATCATAATTGCCTAAAACTGTTTGTTGTTAAATATCAATGTATGCTTAATCAAAAGCTAAGGCTAATTTAGCTAATCAAATTAAAAACGCTGTATTTTAGGTAAAAAAAAAGTGAAGATAGCCCTACCCACAATAATATATAAGCTACAAATTAGACTACCACGGTCCCACACTCTCTGAAAATTGTCTGTGTCACGCACCCGATAGCTACAGCAGAGAAAATAAATTTTAACATATTTTACTAGAACGATAATATAAAAAAATTGAGCTAAAAACAACACATTTCCTGTCAATGAATAGCCTCTTATCTGCGAGCAGTGGAAGCCTTAACTAGGCTCAAATGAACCTTAATTCGACAGTTATCTAATGTCTATTTTTGTCTCGAAGATGGTGGTCCACAAAACATCTGCATGTTTTTTGTTCTCACATTACAAGATTCTTATGGAGTTGATATGTTTAGATACTGTTGTTATTGTTTTAAATATTTTCTGACAGTGCCTTGATAGGGCAGTTTGTCAGAATCTGACTTTTTTAATTCGAGTTGCTTCTTTTATAATCTTTATATAAAAAAACAAAGAATTGTCGAATCGTGCTAGTTGGGTTACAAGGGAAACTGCGAGAGACTGGAAGCAATAATGGCGAAGGGACAAAAGATGTATGCATGGAGCCATGAGAGCTTTGCTTTCCATTGATTTTTTTTTTTTGCTTCCCATCGATTTACATGATGAAATTGGGCGGGGGGGTGGTTGGGTGGGTGACGTGGGTCAAGGAGGAAGGCGTTGATGAAGAGCCTCCGTGCATAATATAATATAAACTTGTCATCTTGCAGTAGAGGGTCAGATGGCGGTCAGAATATGTCCAAAGGGCAGAATAAAGAAATTTGAAATTAGCTGCAGCAGCATCAAATAAAACCACGATGTATCTGATTGATGATTTGGTGTCAATCAGAGAAGACAAAGTACCTTTGCTCGGACACATTGACTAGCACGGGAGGATATGTGCGCGTGATGGAACGAGAGAAGGTGACCCTTTTTGTTTTATACCATGAGAATTGCAGATTCAATACTAAACCTACTATATGAATTTAAATTCTGTCATAAATCCTTGAATTGAATCGATATAGTCCTAAACCCTTGAGTGAAATATACAATCAAGCCCTCACGACCAAGTTTTCTCCTGAATTTGCAGCTCAATTCCATTTTTATGGAAGAAATCGTTGTCGTTTCGAGTGATATTATCCACGTCTGATCGTCTGTCGTGACATGAAAACAGCCGGCAATGATTGGATAAAATCGATGTCGTTTCAAGAAATATCTCGTCTAGTTTTCATGGACGATATTATACATTGAGCTAAAATTTATATATCATTTGTATAGTTATTCCAAATGTTATTGTAGGAAGATAAGATTATAAATTAAAACAACATGTTTTACTTAGAAAGCAGGTTCAATTCGTCATTTCCTTTTTCATTTTACCCTTGTCATTCTTGAAAAAATAAAATAGACGGTGGGGTCTCGAGATCAGCAATGTCCCATAACAACCAGTTCCCGTCAAATCCTAGCGAACAACGAACTGTGAAAAGCTCTGGTTGGAAAGCACAAAAGCCATACAAGTCTTTTGATCATTAATACGTGTTTTTTTTAGGAACCCTGTTTAATATAAGTAACTTTCGGATTTATGCAACCGCATCAACCTCACAAATCAAATAAGACGCTGGTAAAAATTGCAATGGATAACGAAAGCACGAAATCCTTTGCAATTGGTAATACAAGGAATCGAATTTGTGCGGCGAGCGACAAGAAACTCGTGTCCCATTTGTATTATATAACTACCTCGGAGCTCAACACTTCCCAAGAGAAGTACCAAGGTTCAGTACAGGTAGAAAACAGAGGGAGGGAGCCCTGTCGCTCCCAACACACTGTAGGCATAACACATCCAAGCTTTGAGAGCCATCACTAACCGCCCCGAGCCTGCCTTCAATGGCCGCCATAGACCCAACGCAGGACCAGGAAAAGCCGAAGAAAGACTTCTCAGAAGAAGCTGGAGAAGAAGTAGAAAGATGCCCGGTGGAAGAAGTGGCCTTGGTCGTGCCGGAAACGGACGACCCGTCGCTCCCGGTGATGACATTCCGAGTGTGGACTCTCGGGTTGGCCTCGTGCGTTGTCCTCATCTTCCTCAACACCTTCTTCACCTTCCGGACGCAGCCCCTCACCATCTCGGCCATCCTCATGCAGATCGCGGTGTTGCCCATCGGCAGGTTCATGGCCAGGACTCTGCCCAGGAAAGAGTACCAGGTGTTTGGGTACGGCTTTAGCTTGAACCCGGGGCCTTTCAACATGAAGGAGCATGTGATCATCACCATTTTCGCCAACTGCGGAGTGTCCATCGGTGGGGGCGATGCGTACTCCATTGGAGCCATCACTGTCATGAAGGCTTATTACAAGCAGAACCTGAGCTTTCTCTGTGGCCTCCTCATTGTCTTGACCACACAGGTGAGGAAAAGAGTTGATTCCTTTGGTCCCCTTTTGACTAGTTCATGTGTTTTGTGGTCTGGGGTCTGTGTGTTCGCCTTCTCTTTTTCAATTATTGGTTAGATGTTTTCGAGTTGAAGTGAAAGGCCAGGGTGTTCATAAAGCTTACTGTTTCAAGTAGTCTAATTATTATACAACTTTAGTTCGGTTATTGTTAGTACTGTACCAAAAACTGCTGTCAGAAGTTTTAGGAATAGTTTTACATTTTAGTCTTAGTCTTACCCGAGTGCTAAAGCCTGTTTAAATGTTGTACTGTTTCATTCACAGACCCCAAACCCCATTTGTGGCCCTCGGTTGCAGTCAATGTTCTCTCTCACTTTGTGGTAGGAAAACTGATAACTTTAGGCTGTTTCGGCTCGAGAGGACTAGTTGTTCTGCATCTGGTGTTTGTAATAAGCTTCTTACAAAAGGACTCGGTCATTTAGTATGGAGCATGAGTTAAGCATCTGGCATCAAGAGCTAGGAATATGCGACTAAAACATGACATAGAGGGTCGGAATGGTTCGTTTCCAAGTTTAAAGTGGACTGAGATTGAGTTTTCTTAAGGAGCTCCAGATTGCATATAGTTTCAATTTCTCTCCTTATCCACTTCTATGATCCTCGAGTAGTCATATGTGTATTGTGGTAATTCTAAAAATCACTTGATCTTTGTACTGTGGGTATCCAGGTACTGGGATATGGCTGGGCTGGATTGCTCAGGAAGTACCTTGTGGATCCTGTCGAAATGTGGTGGCCTGCAAATCTTGCTCAGGTTTCTCTGTTCAGGTCCGTAAAATGGTCGTAACATCTGAAGTTCTAATCGTCCATGAATTCCAGTTTATTGAAACAATCGAACTAATCATGCTTAGACGAAAGAAACAAAAGCAATCCATGTATTCTCTAGCACTAAGTTCTACAATCAATCAATGCAAATGGATCTACTGTGAGATTATTCATGTGTCTAAATAGTATCAAATCTGAAATAAGGGGAAACCAGCAAAATATGCACAATTAAATTTTTATTCTTGCTCTTCTCCTTATGCTAGCAAGCGGTTGAGCGAATCAGAAAGTCTCCTGTGAAAATTGCGGCCCCTTAATATGTCAATCGGAAGCGCATCCCTTCCTTGTTCCTCTCTATATCCTCTTTTATGTTGAACAGCATGACTCACTATTCTTTTTGTTCTTGCTTATTGGCAGAGCACTCCATGAAAGGGAACATAAAACAAGAGGATTTACCCGAATGCAGTTCTTTCTCATGGCGATGGGGGCGAGCTTTGTCTACTACGCACTTCCCGGCTATCTATTCCCGATCCTGACGTTCTTCTCTTGGGTCTGCTGGGCCTGGCCACGCAGTATCACTGCCCAACAAGTAGGATCAGGATACCATGGACTCGGGGTCGGTGCCTTCACGCTTGATTGGGCCGGAATCTCCGCTTATCACGGAAGCCCGCTCGTTTCCCCATGGCATTCAATTGCCAATGTCGGGATCGGCTTCATCATGTTCATATACATAATAGTGCCTCTGTGCTACTGGAAGTACAACACTTTCGATGCTCGAAAGTTCCCAATATTTTCGAATCAGCTGTTCAAGTCTGATGGGCTCAAGTACGATACCACCAAGATATTGACCCCAGAATATGATCTCAATGTTTCTGCTTATGAAAGTTATGGGAAGCTATACTTGAGCCCTCTATTTGCCCTCTCAATAGCATCGGGATTCGCTCGGTTCACGGCTACACTCACTCATGTGGCATTGTTCCATGGCAGGTAAATCTTTTTCGGTCCATCCCAGCTTATTGATTACAATTGAATAGCTGTATCGGGTAATATCACATTATCAACTCACGCACGGATATATTCATGGAAATGTTTCGTGCTTGTGTCCTATAGCGAGATTATGAAGCAAAGTAGAGCTGCCATCAAGAATGCAAAACTGGACATTCACGCAAAGCTAATGCAAAGTTACAAACAAGTACCTCAATGGTGGTTCCTCATTCTACTGTTAGGAAGTGCCATCGTATCCCTTATGATGTCTTTCGTGTGGAAAGATGAAGTTCAGCTGCCATGGTGGGGGATGATATTCGCCTTCAGCTTGGCTTTTATTGTTACACTGCCAATCGGGGTCATTCAAGCGACCACCAACCAGGTAAAAATAGAGGTGCTAGTTACTAGGTCGCTTCTCTCTATGTTCTTTAATGCAAGGTTTGCATTGCTAACCTGCTGCTTTTCCATTTGCTTCTCTTTTGCAGCAACCTGGATACGACATCATCGCGCAGTTCCTTATAGGGTACGTGCTCCCAGGAAAACCCATTGCAAATCTGCTTTTCAAGATCTACGGACGGATCAGCACCATTCATGCTCTCTCTTTCTTATCTGATCTCAAACTCGGGCACTACATGAAGATTCCGCCCCGCTGCATGTACACAGCTCAGGTATCTGCAGCTTCCGTGTTCCTGCTTTCGTTGCTCTCATTAGTATCCCGAGATTGTATCTGTCATGGCATAATGGCTCTTTCTTTTCTTGGTTTTGTTATTCTTTTTTCAGCTTGTTGGTACTCTAGTTTCTGGAGTGGTCAACCTCACGGTTGCATGGTGGATGCTAGATAGCATTGAGAACATTTGCGACGTCGAAGCATTACACCCCGATTCTCCATGGACGTGCCCTAAGTACCGTGTTACCTTTGATGCTTCTGTTATATGGGGATTGATTGGACCAAGAAGGCTGTTCGGACCAGGAGGATTATACAGAAACCTGGTTTGGTTGTTCCTCATCGGAGCTGTCCTGCCCGTGCCAATTTGGGCATTGAGCAAAATCTTCCCAGAAATGAAATGGATTGCCTTGATAAACATTCCGGTCATATCCTACGGATTCGCGGGAATGCCACCAGCCACTCCGACCAATATAGCAAGCTGGCTCATCACTGGAACGATCTTCAACTATTTCGTCTTTAGATACCGGAAACGCTGGTGGCAGAAATATAATTATGTCTTATCTGCGGCATTGGATGCTGGGACGGCTTTTATGGGTGTTCTGTTGTTCTTCGCTCTGCAGAACGAGAACAAAAACTTGAAATGGTGGGGAACCGATATCGATCACTGTCCTCTAGCATCATGTCCGACCGCGCGAGGAATTAAGGTCCCAAATTGCCCAGTTTTCAATTAGCTGCGTCTATGTGAGCTTGCCCTTTAGTCATTTGTGTTGCAAATTTGGAGATAAGCAGAATGTGTATCAGTGTGAGCAGAGTAGCATAGATTTGTAAGATTTGAATAGATAGGGAACCTGCTTTGTATTTCGTACACGATGGCATGCCTATTCTCGGTAATATATTAGTTATGGTTTATTCTCACTGAAGCAACTATCTCCACATATGGCCTCAATTTTGGACTTGGATGTTACCTTGATTTGCCATGTCACTAAATCAGAAATGCAACAATCAATCATGACTGTAATTTGAATCCTAAACATGATTAAAGAAGGCTGTCATTCAATCTCTCCTCCAAAATGAGAGAGCAGTTCTTAGTATTGCAATTCCAGTGCTACATGTTTGATAGATTCCTCGTTGCATGAGCGGGCGAAACCACGAAAGAGGCCAGACCAAATTATCGACGCGAACATCTATCCGATCAAATGGTCTACATCTAAATCACTACAATTAGGCTCCATTCGCGATTGACTCTTTTCTGACCTCCTAGTATAAGCCACTGACAAAATGCATTACCCTCTTAATCAAATGGAAGTAACCTCCAAAGACTGGCTGAATACTACACAGCCCACTCAGATACAAAGTACACATGCTCTACCTCTGCAAGGATTTATAGAGCACCACCGTCACGTACTTGGCTAAGAACCTGTGGGACGAGCCAAGTGCAACCACCGCAGGGCTGCTCCTCCCCTTCTGCATATAAAGATGGTTGAGCACCACATGTTGGGGTCTCGACAAAGGCGGTGGAATCTCCATGTGGAGTGCCGGCACATTCAAAAGCGTGAGCTGTAGGTGAGGTGGAACCATGGGCGGCTCTTTTGCATAATCCTCGGATCCAAGAAACAAGTTGTTATAGCTGGACTCCGGGGACTGTGGGGGTTCAAAGCTGGAGATGCTCTCGAGGTCTTCAGGAACAAAATCCTGCAGGGAAAAATCAGAAGTACCAGTCACCTCAATTGGAAACCAATTTGCACAATCAAATAGCAACTTCACATGTATGACTGCAATTTCGGCAAAGTTTCCTCTTTACTGTCACAAGATGGAAATATATAATCCATACATCCAACTCAATGCACTAGTTGGGAAAACCACAGATGCAACATGCACACATCCCGGACTTCTGTGTCAATTGTGGGTGCATATTCATCCAAGTTAAGGTGTGAGACTGTAAATTCATGATTTTCTTCATTCATCTTCCATGAACATATAAAGTTGCAAGACTAAGGTGGCCTTAAAACGAGGATCCTTCTTTATACTGTTAAACTTCATATAAAATAACAAAATAAGCTTCATTGCATGAAAAATTTGTCAAATTGCAAAAATGCCGTGCTTTGGCCTTCCCACACAGACTTTGGTTCGCGTCTTACCAAATCCATGAAATTAGTGAAATATTTCATGATTTCAGCATTCACCGATCAAGCAATCCCTTGTCAAGAAAAAGGCAAGTATTGACAAGTAAGATCTAATCTTGGTTTATTCATGATCGAACCTTCTCAAATACATTTAAATGAAGAGACGGACAGTATTGTAGAGGAAAACTTGATAGAATGCAACATAAGAAATTCCCATTCTCAAACTCGTCTAGCATAAAGATTGTGTGCAAGAACAAGGAATGTGTGTGAAACTGAACCAAATTCATGCCGATTCTTATGAAGCCATATATTACAGTGAAACTAGTCGGAGGATGGCATCACCCTAATCCATTCACTTGATGGAATAACGTTGCTATCATTGAGATAGTAGAAAATATTCACCTATTTGTTACTCTTCCGCTAATATGAGAAAACAATCATGGAGTAAGGGACGCCAAAACAGAGAAGAAACTAAGTCATACATATTAGATACTTGTATAAACTGCTTTTTCCCCCAAGGCCAAAAGGTTGTATAAACCATAAACTGCTGAAATGTAAAAAATACACTGAGAGTGGTGAAAGCTGTTCAGCTAATGTCAAAAGAAAAAATCGCTTAAAACTAATTATTTTCCCAAGGGTCACCTCCGAAATCATGCACGACATGCATGTGCATCAAGTATATACTCATGTCAAGGGACGACACTTCCCGTCCGTGACATTCACAGGTTGCAATTCATTCTAGCAAAGTGCTCGCTTAGAAACTTTCTTCTTTTGGGATCGCTTCTCCAAGGAACTTTCCAGCAATGATGCAAAATTTTCAATTGCAGGGTATCTAGAATTCAGATTGAGTTGATCTAACAAAATAGTATCGGTCGGTTTCAATTTAAATCTTTCATGCGGTGGATTTCTCATGCCATTTTGATAACAGTCCCTAGAATCCACTATCCAGTTGGGCAAAATTGTGGTGCTTCCTCATAAAAGGACGTTTGTGCTTTAGCTGATAATGATGAACTGGTCAGATTAACCAACCAGAAAGAGGGACCCAAACTTTGTAAACAAGACAAAGTCTAATGGTGGATTATTCGATATGAACATAGCATGCATTAATCCAGATTGTCCAATAACTCATGCATGCTACACAAAACAGCTATAGAATAAAGGAACATAGTGTCATGTACCTAGATGGATCAGTTAAGAGATGCATCAAGATCTATACGACAATGAATACAGTCGTTGATCCATTCAATCATCTTATAGACATCAATAACATTTGAATAAGATACTTGTACAAATTACTCATGTTCCAAAAGACGAGAAGATAGATATAAAAATACTGAAAGTAGAATATCCATCCAAGTAGCAGATATTTCAAAGCGCAGATATTCCCACAAACATCTGCCATTATCTAAGCAGTACTTGTCCCCGGAATAGATAGAGCTCACGGTTACTGCCTCAATCAGGATATAAAGTCGTTCTTCCTCCAAAGCAACAGTTCCAAGCATCTTTTGGAATGAGTACTATCATTTACCTTGTTTGGGGAAATCAACGGGCTGGGAAGAGTGCCATACATTGACAGACTAACTTATTGAGCCCATTTATCAATCTGAGTATCTTCAAATCAGGATCTTTTGAACAGTTATGATATGCTTGTAAAATTTAAGAACTATCAAAGTACCATCTAGATGGGGAAGAACAATCAACCAAGGGAAGATGGAATAAAGGAAGTTCTCCCACATATAAGAACTTAGAACACTAACCAATAAAGATGGAATAAAGGAAGTTCTCCCACATATAAGAACTTAGAACACTAACCAATAAAAAAAGAACAAGGCTAGAAACCCCAAGGTGAGGACCAGGACAATAAAAGAATGTTGAGCAAGGCAGTCAATGACAAAGAAGCCGTTCACCCTAGCTTCCACTTGGCACACTACCCTAATTCAAATTAGATTGTCAAAGAACGAACCATCCTTCCACCCATTAACCTAACTGTAAATGAGACAAAAGCACCTTACTCCCACTTGAAGACAAACCATCCGTGGTAAAGGCATTTCTAGCCTCTTAGAACAACAACAACTCCGTTTTATTAACAACAAATCGCATACCTGCAAGTCCAAAATGTTGTAAGCAGCTCCAACATCATCTGGGGCCCAGGGTAATTCGGGCGCATACCTCCACTGCCCATCAACAATGAACCGATACTGGTAAACACCCGATGGCAATACTTTCATTATTGTGAAGTCTTTCCCTGATTTCTGCAAGGGCATCCTGCTCAATAGGGTAAAGGTTTCAAACTTGAGGTCATGTGAAGTGCAGCTCCAGCAAAACATTGAGGACGAAACAACACTAGAACAGAGAGTTAAAGAAATAGAAGGGAAGGAACCTTGTTTTCCAGTTGTCCCACGATCCCTCCACAGCAACTTCCTTACCACCACAACACCATGTGATCATGGTTGGTATCCCTTGTTCACTACATACATCTTCAAAACCCAAGGAAGTTTGCATCCAGGAGTGGCCAGAAACATGCATCTCATCTGGTCTCTGTAGTGGAGCCACCGGGACCTAAAGGTGACACCGGGAAGTAGTAGACAGCAAACCACAATTAGATCTTTTTAAAAATCTCAGTGAAAGTAACTCATGGCAAATAAACAAATATTTCCTTTATTTGGAATAAACAGATTTCTGACCTAGGTACAAAATTGATCTTTGAGGCGTAAACATGGTAATGGTTTGGCAAAGAGGGGATTGACAAGATCTCATACAGATGAGAAATTGTTCAGCTCCCCACGATGTAGATCGGGCTTCACAAAGGAAGTCAGAAGCTCTACAAACTACGGGGATCGCAAATCACATAACAAAACAAGGAAGAATACTGTTTGCAAGAATGCTCCATTTCACATATCCCGGATCTTCATGTCCAGAAGGAATTGCACAGAAATTTGCAGCAGCTGAGTATTATTCCCACGCTGAGGTATTGCCATATGTTCTTAACCAAAAGAAAACCCAAGAATTCACTCGAACTTTAAAAAAACGTCTGATGAACACCAAAGGAAAACACACGCAGAAAAGTAATTCATCATCAATCCAAAACCCCAGAAAGGTTTTCCAAGAGATCATCAATTCAACTATCAATCATAGTCCTCTACACAACCAACCTTTTAACGATCACAAGAACTACTAAGCTCACAACAACAGACTCAAATCCAAAGTGAAATCTCTCCCAAACAGAAACCAAACAAGAGACAGCTTCATCAAATCAAAACCATTAAGAAACCACATGCAAAAGAAACTGCTACAAGTTTTTTTTATTTTTCAGAGATTACATCCGACACCCTCCAAATGGGGGGAATGTCGCGAAATCAAATCAACCCAGAAATAGAAAAGGGCAAAAAAAAAAAAAAACCAAGGTGCCAACCTGAGGAGTGAACATCAGAGGAGACTGGGTGGCTCTTGGGCTGTGAGGAGGAGACTGACCCATCAACTCAGCCGGCGCAGGGTACCCAACGAGCGCCTCATCGGCCGCACCCATGCTATCCTGGGCACTACCATCACCACCGCCACCTTCTTCATCGGCTCCAGATGGACTGCCCAACCCATCCTCTCTTCCGTTCACATTCCCCATCTTTTTGTTCAATTAAAAGCCTCTTTCTTTTATCCTATCTATCCTCAACGCTACG
The DNA here is from genome assembly GCA_031216405.1 of Syzygium malaccense. Taxonomy (NCBI): domain Eukaryota; kingdom Viridiplantae; phylum Streptophyta; class Magnoliopsida; order Myrtales; family Myrtaceae; genus Syzygium; species Syzygium malaccense. Next base: position 2,498,452 of record CM062256.1, on the reverse strand, counting down.
AAGGGGAAAATCCCTCCCCCCCCCCCCCCTCAAGAATCAACACCCCCCCAAAAAGAAAAAGAGAAGGAAAAAAGATTAAACAAGAAAAGCCCCCACTCGCACAATTCAAGCCCGATTCGAACGCCTTTTAAGGATTATACCCACGAACCCATTCGCCCCCGAAAAAGTGCTACTTTCCCACTGTGAAGAAGCAGGCGCCCGTCGAAGCGACAGTGAAATGGGTCGCCCTGTTCGGGAGCAGGAACCTTTCGAGGGTAAAGAAACGGATCAAAACTAAAGGGGGTGGCGGAAAGGGATTAGAGTAACCCAAACGGAAAAGAGAACGCCAAAGGGAGGAAAGCGAAACGAGATTCGGGGGAGGGGGGGGGAGAGAGAGAGAGCGAGCGAAGGAACAAGGCAGCCCCGACCCAAGAAAGGGAGAAACCGAACAGCGAGAGAGGGGGAAGAAGGGGCAAGTTGTGCTCCGACGAGCTTGGAAGATCGGACGATGGCCCAGTGATTGTGACGGGAAGGGAGGGAGGGGTTAGTGGGGGGAAGGGGGAATAGTTCGTCACGTCATCATTTTGACAAAGTCCTTCCCTTTCTCTCCACCCTCCTCCTCCTCCTCCTCCTCCTCCAACAGAGAGAGAGAGAGAGAGAGAGAGGAGAGAGAGATGGGGATGATGCTGTTTTGGTAACTCAAACTGCTATTTTGGTTGCTTATTAATGTACCCTGTTCTCTTTTTTGCCTCTTTCGATCCCTTGGTTTGGTTCCCTTCCATCTCACTCTTTCCAAAGCTGCTCTCCTCATTTGTTGCATTATTTGTGCATGGGACCCCGGAAAAAAAGGGTAATATCATGGGTAGCTCCTAAGCTTTTGTCTGATGTTTAATATTGTCCTTAGACTTTTTTTTCTTATCCAATTTGATCCATGTTCGATGTGGTCATTTCGTTAATCGGGTTTTCCCATCGCCCGTTTTCCAACAATTACGTGGCATGCCGGCTAGGAAAAATTTATGCAAATCGATGTTGCATAGTATCCTGCTCGATTGAATGCTATAAATGAAATCCTTCATCTTTTCTACTCATCGTCACCTGTGTCGTCGTGCCGTGCCTCATCACCATCGCTCCCGGTGCCGAACCTCTGTGCTCAGCTCAACCTCGGGAGCTCTTTCTCTCGCTCTTTGACGGACATCAAATAGAGGTCACGACCAAGTGTGTAACCTCCGTTAATGGCGGTCAACCACGAGGTGAGAGAGAACGGTATGGTGGTGACTTTTGGATGTCGATGGTTGCTGATAAGAAATATGCGAAAAAAAGAATCAAGTAATATTTGTATATTCCGACACGAAAACTAAAAGTACACGAGCCTATTTATAGGTTTAATTATATGACTATTTGAGGTAATGAAATAAACATAATACCAATTATAATCAATCGGAGATATGCACAATTAAAATCCCGAGAAATATAAAAAATCGATGTATATATCTAATAGTTGCAATTGTCAAGACTGAGTTTCAATTGGCCTGCGGTGATCGAGTAAGTCGTGATGCAGTGAGCGATGGGCAAGGGGTGGTGGTCGAGTCTGTCTCGTTCGTGGTCGAGTGCATCTTGTCGGCGGCGACAAGTTACAACAGCGGGTGGTGGTCGAGTTGGCGATGGTGGCGTCCGAGCGCAGTGGCAACAAGTTGCAACTAGAATATTGGTGGTTGAGCCATTGCTATACCTAGACGCCAAGCTATAAAACTTGATGGCAAGTTAACAGTGGTAGCGTCCGTGTTAGCTACCTCCGCTAGTTTTTGTTACGGAAAATCTATATTGAGTGACATTTTAGAAGTTCAGAAATCATATTGAAGAAAAATAAGATTTAAGGGTGACATTGAATGTCGAGAACAATTACGAAAATTACAGCAAAAATCTTAAAATTTGTCAACTCAGTGCATTTCAATACTTAAACTTTCGAATCATGCATTCAAATTCCAAAACTTTTCAACTTCTCGTAATTAAGGCCTTTAATTCAGTTCGCCAATTTTAAATGGATGAAACGACACACATGGCTTATATATTAATTTTTTTTCATCATACGTGGCCGTTAATAATCCAACGTGGCATCCTACAAGAGAAAACGACGCCGTCCCCTTACAGCCGCAATTAAAACAACCTAATTGAGACGCCATTTTCTTCCACCCCCAGATCAAATAAGTGGAGCTGCAACTCAAAATCAAGAACCCTAATTCGCCTTCGATCGAGGACTACGGCAAGCAGAAGTATGCCTCATTCAACACAATCTAGTCAATCGACTCGCTTTGAAGTCGAATCAGAGGTATCTTGCTCCAAACATCACAGCAAACTGCATTGACAAGAATAAACAGAGGAAGAAGGTTTCACGGATGCGCTAAGTTTCACGGATGTGCTAGGTTTAATAGAACGTGCCGGGTTTAATATGCCGGGGAAGTGCAAGTTTTTTTGCGTGAGTTGATCGAAAAGTATCGTATCGAATAAGGTAAATTATTTTTCAGAGCTGATCGATGGAAGACAAAAGCTCGCCGATCGCAATGCAGCAAAGGGAAATGCCTGATGAAGATGATGCTGATGAAGGGAACTCCTTCAAAGTCGAGATCAGAGGCTTGAAGGGAAAAGTGAGGACCTCGAAGCTGGAGGCTGCACGAGCAATGAAGGAGATGACAGTGCATCAGTGGATGCTCGTTCTTTCTTGATTCTTGTTCTTGGCTTATCAATGGAAAGTGCTCTTGCTGTTGAAGTTGAGATCGAGCATGGCTAGTACAAATGGCTTGAGCCTTGAGGTGTACACAGCAGTTCATTCGGTGGCATACTCAGTCGCTTCATTCAACATCGGTTGCAGTTCCTTGCACAAGATGGAACTTCCTTTGATAGCGTGAAACCAAACTTCCGCTCAACAGCAGCTCCTTACAAAAAAAATGGGCCAACTTCATTTAAATAGCATTAGCAGCTCACCAGAGCAATTTTCAGGTGCGCACAAGTAGTTCGACTGTTGCACAGGACAAATTGAAAGATCACAAAGAGAGCTAGATCAAACACATCCAAATCACTCGACATCCCCTAAACTAGTGAATTTGCCAAATATCTTCTTTTCAGCGCACACATGTTTAATATGATATTTGATAGTATTTTTTCCCTATTGTTAGTATTTTACTTAATTTAGTTTTCACCCATTTTCTATAATTTTTTTCATTTTGACAGCTGTTAAGAGTAAAAGAGAGATTGGCCTAAAAAAAATTGAGATGCAAGCACACTTTTTACCCCATAAAAAAATTGTGCATCTCACATTCTAAAAGAAAAAATTAATGGAGTGTTAACAGTTGAAACAAAATGAAAGCTCAAAGGTATTGTATAACAATTGAAAGTTTGTGACGAATATGTAGTGCTCCAAAGTTCATTGGGGTTTTGTGTAATTTTTTCTAAAAAAATCTACGAGAAAAATAATTTCGGATGATTAGAAATTTCAAAAAAAAAAGGCAATTTTAGGTGGTCGAGAGATAAAAGAAAAAGAGCAATTTTGCCCCAAAAACCACGTTTTGATGAACAAAAAAATGAGAACTAAAGAAAGGGAGCAGCAATTTCTAGATGGGCCTAAGATTTCCCATCAGAGCACTCAGGTCCAAACAATGCACCATTGGCAGGTGGACCATATCTGTACTCAAAAATAAAGCCTATAACACCTGAAGTTGAATTAAAAAAATTATTTAAATATCGAATTTACACAACATCATCCAGCTACTGATTAAAATATACACCTTCAGCAAATCATCTGAACAAGTACAACTTGCCCAAGGCCATGCAAATCGCCAACATGCTCTTGCCTTGCCTTCAAAATAATCGTCATTCAATATGTATCGAATTATACTCTGTGGACGGAACTGTCCTTTTTGTATGATCAACTAGCTATAGATTTCTATAAATGACCCTCTGATTGTTGCTTCTATAATCCATTGCAAGCCTCGAGGACTGCATGAGCATGAGCCTTATATTTCCTGCCTCGTAAGTGCGAACCCCGTCGCGGACCGAAGCTAATCTCAACCTCTTGCGTCTATGGCCGCGAGCCGGTCGACAGAGCGAGCTTCTCAGGACTCGGAGGAGTTCAACCGAGCATTCCTTGGGCAGGTCCGGAATGGCGTGGAGGTGGGAAGGGAGATCGATGGTGAAGTCGCCAAATTCATCGGAGACTGGCATCGCCGAGAAAGCGATGAAACTGATGACGAGCATCGCCGAGAAAGCGAGCCTTGCATGAAACCGAGCCGGCGACCAAGACAGTCGACACCTTCTTCTCGCCGTATCCCGCCATTTCCACCAGCTCGTCTCGGCTTGAGAACTCGAGAGGCGAGCCCTCCATCAAAGCAGCTCCGTCGGAGATAACGAGGAAGAAGAAGATGAAGAAGATGGTCATCATTGCAAGATCGTGGACAAAGCTCCAAAGCTAAGTACCTCATATTTATTCATGGGGTTTGTTCTTTCAATCTCCATCGCGTGTGTTTCGTGCAATGAAGATGAAGATTTGCAACGTGTAGTTGACATTTTTATACGTAACTGCCCTTTTTGACACTCTTCAATTAATTGAATGCAATCAAAGTTTGCAAAGGATGAGCACGGGAGATTTCGTGGACTAGATCCATAACGAGGGGCTTACTTGTCTTTTATATCCTCGAAATCTCCGAAACGGAAGTTGGTAGTTAGAAGGGCAGTTGATACGTAAAGTTTGGTTGTCTTAACTTGATCTTTTTACGTATCCTGATAGCTTGCATCGATAGCCAAGTTCTCATCCTCGATTTAGCTTTTGTAAGCTCACTTTGCGAGCCATAAAATAGACAGAACTAATCGCAGCATCGAAATATATAGAAGCATACTACTTCGATGTAATAACTTAACAATACACAATAACTTTCCCATCCAAAAGAGTTCGAATCTACGTGCCCCAAATTAATCTTTTTAACAGAGCGACCCACCTTCCTAAAATGCTAACCCTAAAGTAATATCTTTTTTCCCATTTTAAGCGGCTTTTGTTGGGATGAAACATTAACTCGACGCGGCATTCGTGCAAGTAATTAAAAGGAGGAAGATTACGATTTGCTAATGGCAATTTATTAGGAGATGATTAGACCTGATTTAGTCATCCAAATTGTCCAAAATATTATGACTCTAGAGAAAATTTACACCAAGAATCTAAACCTTACCTCCTCCCTCCCCGTCTCTGAGATTTTGTGTGACCATTATCAATTGTTTAAAAGTTTAAACTTGTGTGATTTAATATTTAAGTATTTTAATGCGATCCATTGTTGAGTTTCTCTCACCCCCCATGAGGTGAGGGGCTCTGTCACTACTCGCCTCACACCCTCATCGCACCTTTGCCTTGTTGTCTCTTCGCTCCGTATCTATCTCCATTATTGCATATCTTGCATACGCCTAGCTAGTCACAACCACGAAGGCCACCAACCATCTTGCCAATGGCGCACTTAGCCTCGGGCAATCTTAGTCTAGAGATCGCCTTCGACTGAGAATCTCGAATTGAGGTCACTATCTCATATTCTAGAGAGAGAGAGAGAGAGAGAGAGAGAGAGGAGCGGGCAGATAGTGGCAACACCGGCAATGGCATTGAGCGGCTTGAATGGAGGTTGGTATCAATCACAGGGCCGCAACGAGTGGAGGAGTATGTACAATGGGCGTCATGAAGTTAGTTGAATTGTCTTATGTGCCAACTTCAGGATGGAGGTTGCGGGATTCATTATCTTAGTCATGGTACATGAAGCTGATTCGAAGTTTTCGAAATCGAGAAGCGGATCAGTTCTTCTTGGAACCACCCTTGAATCAATCAGGTAAGGCTAGTTTTGTCCGGTTTTCGGGTTGAATCCAACCGGTTGCTTGTCGCCGGATGAAATGTAGTTGGCCAAAGATAGTGCATCAAGCTATCACTATATAGGACAAACCAGTAAATTGTCATGGGCAAAATTTGTCAACACCAAACTTGTCAATCACTTCTTCAAAGAGTCGAAGATGGTTCTAATGATATACAGCTTACCGAATTCAAAAGGCACGCGGAAGTTAAAAATATCTGTCGTACGTGCACATTGCAGGCTGGTTGCTTTTTCCAATGTGTCCTTTGGCAGGATTCTCGTAGAATCTTCCGGCTTTTCGACACAAGTGGAGAAGCACAGGAAAGATGCAATTTCTTCGTTGGCTTCATGTTGAATCAACTTAAGAATGATGTTACATTATTAAACTCGTTGTCTTTTCAGCCAAAGTTGGGAATTGCCTCTTACTGTGGTCATTGACACTCAAACACACCACTCCATGAGTGGCGTGCAATAAGTTGGCGGGAGAGGAAAACCCGACACTCATTAAAATGGGAAAGTACGCCGGAAGTTTCTTTTTACAAGAAAACCCGCCTTAGAAATCCTTCGATAAACCCGCCTTAGAAATCCTTCATCGATCTCTTAAGTCGAGAGTTAAACTAAGGTTCAAAAGCCTAATGGAAACACAAATTGGTGCGAGGAATCGAATTTGTACCGTGCGCTTAATCAATTGAGGTCTAAGGAATCAAACTTCAACAGTTTGATGAGAGTCCGAGAAAATTATTCAGAAAGTCCTAAACTTATTGCATTTTCACCAATTCAGTTCTAAACATTTTATATTTATGTTAATTTAGTCCATTCGCCCAATTTGGCAGGCCGGTGCTGACGTGGATGTTAACCGGCATCGACCGTCCAACCCCGATGTAGTTTTTCTTTAATAATTTATATATTTTATCTTTTTATAATAATTTTTTTAATTTCTTCTTCTTCTTTTTCTTTTTTTTTTTAATCCTTCTTCCGTCTGGCCGGCCCGGCAAAGATCGCCCCCGGCAAGGGCGAGCCTCGCTCGCCCCTGGTTGGGAGAACCTAGCGACGGCGAGATCGGCCCTCGCCTTGATTGAGCGAGGATTAAAATGCGGGTCAAAAGCCTAATGGGAAACACGAATTGGTGCGAGGGATCGAATTCGTGCCGTGCGCTTCATCGATCGAGGCTTCGAGGGAATCGACACCTGAACAGTTTGACCCATCCTCCCTCGCTTGTCTCGTCACGAGCCGGTCAACCAAGGACATCCTCCTCCTCCCACCACACCACCTGCTCAGAATCATCAAGGGGCGCCCCGTCACCGCCCACGTGGCGCCGGGGGCCCTCTCGGTGCGGGGCCCGCGGGGGCATGATCGCGAGAAATCAGGGCCGTCCAACGTGGTGGGGAGGAGGGGGCAGCATCTGCGGTCAAGACGCATGATGCATGGCGGACGGGGGGCGTGGGAGCGAGGCTTTGACCCCGCGTGGAATCCCATTTCCGTCCATTGGCTCCGCTCCACCAGCGGTTGGAAGAAACTTGCAAAAAAAAAATATTAAAAATAAATGAATGAATTGGTAAAATCAAAAACCGAACGTCACGCTGACGTCAATGGAATATGGCCGCAAATGGCGGCGGCTTGGAGCGGCTTTGACGACCCCCCCCCCCTGACAACTTTGTCTGGCTACTAGTCCTTTTGGGCAGGGCACTCACTTCTCTGCATTTTAAATCCTTAAAAATGAATACTTTTTAGCCAAAAAAAAAAGTTAATTCCAAAAGACAAAAAAAAAACACAAATTTCATCGTGAGCAATAATTATGATCCGAACTTTTTTTGCCTCGATAAAAAGAATTAACTTTCACTCGAGCCGTAAATTTGATCCTCGGGATGTTAAAATTTTCAAATTGATCGTGTCATATTTGAGATTTAAGTGAAAATTATTGATTTTTTATATGACAAAAAAACATTTGAACCAAAATGGTTACCCCAATTAAGCCCCCAAAAAAAATTGGTTGTTCATCTAATTTTGCATTTTAAATTCATGTTTACATTAGGGAAAAATTGGCAAAAACGTCGCTCCATGAGTGGCGGGCAATAGATAACACGGGGGATAAAGATAACTATCCGGTATCACTCGACCATCCGACACTCGTTAACATGGAAAAGTACGCCAAAAGTTCTTTTTGCAAGAAAACTCATCTTGGAAAATACCCCATCGACCTCCTAAATGGAGAATTGAAATGTGGGTCGAAGCTCGATAGAAACACGAACACATGCCTTAGGTTTGATATACGTCCGGTACAATATATGTTCACCGTCGTGCAAGGGAAAGTATTTCATGCGGCTTCTTTAATCACGATATGAATTGTGTGCCTTAATCGTGTCGTGGACGTAGACATGGCTTGGCAAGCAAATGAGCTAAACACAGAAAGACCAATCCCCGATAATTATCTTGATTTGTTGCTCATGGCATGTGTCGATTTACCGGCGAAAAAAGAAACGTGAACTATCTCATGAAAAACGAGACATAAGATCGCGATGTAATCTATTCACTGCACGTAAGATCGCAACACGACTTTATTAATGTCGGTATTGTTTCTTTCCGATCAATGAACGTGGTAATTGCATGTTTATAAAAACTCCTCGAAAGCTACTCACATGGCTAAAAGCGAAAAGGTCTCGCGAGTTCTAAGGGAGTCCGTTGAAAGAGCGCAGCTTCGCGTGGAAAGACACTAAAACCGAAATGTAACTGTTGTGGAAACTTCTTTAGCCGGAGAAAGTCCAAATTTGATTTAACGTAAAGAAGCTTTCTAGCCCTAGCTTTATCTAAATCCAAAGCTAGGAACCGCATCAGGCAGCATTTAGTCAAAAGAACAGATCGCGAAAAATATCTGGCCATATCATTCCATATTTTAGCACGCGAGAATAAGTTGAGACCGGACTTTCGTTGGTTGATACCATTGAGAATCCCGCGCGGCATCTTCGAGATCGGTTAACGGAAAAAACCATTCATGATATTTTTGAGGCATATGGATCTCCTCAAGCACGGGAGGAGACACTGCCACGTCACTGAGATTAAATTGAATCAAAAAAAAAATTTTAATCAATCGAGGTGGTGGGGTGTGGGGGGGGGATTCCAATTCCATCTTTAAAACATTTAATGGAAGTCTCACGTACGAAGCGGAGAGAGCCCGAGCCGAGCCGAGCCGAGCCGAGCAGGGGGATCGGACACGCGGGGGGCCCGGATCACGTGCGGGGGGCGAGGGGATCGGACGGCCGGGATCCCGCGATCCCGAGGCACATCGGACGGCACGCCGCGCGCCCAAGTCGCGTAAACTTATCGATAAACGAACGGCGGGGGAGGCGCCCACGTGTCACCCGCAACGCTCCTCCGATCCGATATTAAAAAAGGAAAAATCCAACCCCGGCATCACATAACACAAGCCATCGAGTTCAGAATCAAAACCCTCCCCACTTTCCCTAGACGAAGCGAAGCAAAGCGAAGCCGAAGCGAAGGGCGCGCACACACTCACTCACTCTCTCTCTCTCTCTCTCTCTCTCTATTACCGTACGACCTCGGTCGTGTCCGAAAGGTCACGAAAGCCTCCGGCAGGAACAGCCAGCCACCACCGTCTTCGCTTCGAGCGACGTTCGTCCCCGCGCGCCTGAATTCTCGAGGGCGGCTCGTCGTCGCCGCCCCTCGGCCCGGCGGCATCGAGGGGGGGGGGGGTTCATGGCGGATTCCGACAACGACTCGGGAGGCCACAACGCCGGGAACAGCGAGTCCTCGGCCCTCGCCCGGGAGCAGGACCGCTTCCTCCCGATCGCCAACGTCAGCCGGATCATGAAGAAGGCGCTCCCCGCCAACGCCAAGATATCCAAGGAGGCCAAGGAGACGGTGCAGGTAAAAAAAAAATGACGGGCGGCGGCGGCAGGCAGGCCTTGCCCTTACCCTTGCCCTTCTCGTCGAGCCCTTGTTGCTGCCGCGAACGGAGCTGTTATTTGGTGTGATAATTCGTTTGTCGGGACCGCCCGGATTTCCTCTGCAGGAGTGCGTGTCGGAGTTCATAAGCTTCATAACGGGGGAGGCGTCGGACAAGTGCCAGCGGGAGAAGCGGAAGACGATCAACGGGGACGATCTGCTCTGGGCCATGACCACGCTGGGGTTCGAGGAGTACGTGGAGCCCCTGAAGGTGTACCTGCAGAAGTTCCGGGAGATCGAGGGGGAGAAGACGGCGGCCATGGGGAAGGGCGGGGAGAGATCGGACGGCGGGGACGGCAGCAGCATCGGCGGCGGGGGCGGCGGGGGCACCGTCGTGAACAGCGGGAGCTCCGCGGGTGGGTATGGGGTTGGGGGAGGTGGGGGGATGTACGGGGGGATGATGATGATGGGGCATCATGTGCATCATGCACATCATCAGAGTCACCATCACATGTATGGATCCGGTAGTGGAGGGTCATCTGGTGGGAGACCAAGGTAGGTTCTTCCCTTTTTCTCTTCCCTTTTCTTCTCATATATTAAAAACAAAAAGGAAAGAATTTAACTCCTTCTCCCTCCTTTTTAATTAAATTAGTAAAAATGCTGATGGTGATGATGATGCTGATGCCAAGCTTTTTCGTTTTAGTTTGCCTTTGTAGTTTCATCTTTTTCCTTAGTGGATCCAAGTAATGTTCACGAATGCTGTTAAAGAACAAAAGGGTTTTTGTTTCCTCCTTCCCATTTCATTGGTCTTCACATGACACACGGAAAGAGAGAGAGAGAGAGAGAGAGAGAGAGAGAGATTGTACTGTGTGGAGGAGCATAAGGGTATGATAGAGGCGATCTGGTGGGTGTTCTCATGGAGTAGGAAGGGAAGAAGAAGTTTTTACATGTATAATTGTGATTATTAGTGGATTAGTGATGGCTAATCTTTCGATGTTTTCCATCTTCGACACTGTGTAAATGCTGTAAGATTGAATGTAAGAAAGGTTCTGCTGTGATGGATTGGTCTTTCAGTTGAAATGGAAGTGGATGAAGTGAGAGAGAGAGAGAGAGAGAGGAGTGGATAACGTTGTAGGTCTTTCTTTCCTTTTCCAATTTTATTTTTCCGAACCTGTGGAAACGATTTCGTTCTCAGAGGATTTTAGTTGCTTTGTCGCTATATATTTAGCAAAATCTACTCATGCAGGGAAAGATACGAAGTAAAGCCTCCATCACTTATCTGTCAGTCTCTCCCTCTCTCTCTGAGACTGATTTCAGCTGCTTTCAGGTGCCAATAGATAGCTAACTATAATTTAACGATGCTAGTGACCACGTTGGCATTTTTGGTCTGTGATTTTAATGGAGGTCTCACGTGAGCCAAATTTGAAAAGTTGGGTATTTGATTGAAGAAAAAGTTTAGATATTCAATTGTAGAATAGATAAGAGTTTAGATAATTACGGTGTCATTATCCTTTTTTTGGGCTTCCCTAACTAATAAATTCTGCCACGAATTCTTTTGTCTAACAAAAGCCTTCGGCTTTCACTATAGTCCCGATTTGCCTTCGTTATCCTTCCGTCAAAAAATTGGAAACAGTTTTTAAAAAATTATCAACCTCGAGAGGCTATTTTTTTTCCATACAAAGGTGATGGTATTGATGAAAATGCATGTTCTAATAATGAACCTCTAAGTGGCCTAGATAGTGATAATATTAAAGAAATTAGTGATGCTTTTTGGATAAGTGAAAGTTAACGTAGACAAAAAAAGTTCGGGACAAAATTAATATTAGATCTAGAGTTGAAGATTTTTAAGGGAATTAGGCCCTTTTTTATATATGCATGCATGAAAAAAAGTCATGAAATTGAGATATAAGCACCACTCAAAGGTTAAGGGCTGGTTGTCACATCCCAGACCCATCTCTTGTTCCTTAAATGAAGACCAAATTTGCACTCATTAAATACTCAACAAAGAAATACTTGCTTTCTCCTCAGCCAAGCCTCCGCCAATGTCTGGCCAAGAAGAAGCCTCCTACAATGTGAACAGTAGTGGCGACTACAGTAGCTGGGTTCCTTAAGGTCGACCCCCAGCTGAGGGGTTGTAGGGTTAGGGGGGGTGGCTGAGAGAGAGAGAGAGAGAGACAGAGAGAGAGGCAGCTCAGTCGATGCGATCGTGCTCGGAGGTTGGCAGAAGGGCTGCCAGAGAAGTCCGGGGCGAGTGGCGCAGCAGTGGTGGCAGAGGGATGGTGGCCCGGGCAGGACATAGATGACAAAGAGGGAGGGAGAAGAAAGAGAGAGAGAGAGAGAGAGAGGGAGCGGGGGGTAAAGGGAAGATCGTGACTTTAGAACGTAATCATTCAGTCATACAAGCACGCACTTCGCATTCTGTTCCGTGATCACTGATGACTTACATCCCTGATGTGCGCTTACTATTGCTGGAATAGGAGTCTGTTCCTTTCAAGCAAGTTAACCCTAGAGCTAACTCTGTCGCTCATGAACTAGCTCGATGGAAACCTCCCCCAAGTTCACCAACCAGCTGAGCTTGATGCTCCTTCAATGCATGGTCCGTCCTTACCGTGAGTTTAGATGTAACATAACTGTTTTCTATGTGTGTAGTATGATTTGCCAAACAAAACAAATGGAAACACAGAGAAAAAAACGTCAACGATGATACTTTCTCTCCGGTAAAATAGATCCGGATTTCGACTGCCAGTCGCTGTTTGAGGTAAGATAGTAGCAAGAGGAGTAGGCGAAGGTGAGGAGTCGGATTTGGAAGAGTGGACTTGCGATGAGGCGTGGAGAGAGAGAGGCAGGTGCAGGTAGCAAAACCGGTGATGAGCGCCGAGCTCGAGTGTCGGCGACAGTGGCGGACGTACGCCTTTGAATGGAACAATGTATCATGTCCATCAATCCTGTTCGCCCGGCAACTATGCTAGTGCCTTTACCAGCTTTCCTCTTACTAGAGATTCATGTGCACAAACCTCTCAGAGGGCAAGTCATCTTTGCAAACAAGCCCTTTGTCCATGTGGTGTGCGTGTACCTTTAATTTTCTCATCAGTCCACTAATTTTCATTTAAGGGACGTAAGACAACTAATACAAGTATCACACGCATTATTCTCTTCAGGTGCTTATCAATTACATACACCGACCGTTTGAAATTGTCACACATAATTCTATCGGATCATACCTCCCGACTCTTCATTATGATTTACATGACTATATAGCGGCCACATAATCCCAAATTTTAATTGTTCTAATATATTGTCGACATGAGATCTTGTCAGCACATTAACGGAGATGAACTCATTACTCATATGTAGAATGACGCTTCATAGTAGGGCCAGTGACTTGCGTTCACATGTCATAATCGGGTTTTGTAATTTGAACGGTGTTTGTTTGCCGGATTAGAAGCAAAACTCATGCGTCAAGAAGAGAGGTACTGTCAGAACACGTCGTTCATTTATCTAAATCAAGCACTACATATGAGTATAATTACCCACAAATGAATATATATATATATATATATATATATATATATATATATGAAACTCATAGAAGAGGATACGGTTTATAAGAAACGGGGAGTCGGGCTTCGAAAATGCATTCGATTTTTTTCCCTTCGAGCAAGCGAATATTTTTAAGAAATTTTTTTCAAAATTATTAATATTTTCGCAAAACAATCCAAAAAATTGATGTAATTTGATTCCAAGGTTAGGGGTAGGACCACACCAAATACTGTTGGCGTGTCAACGGGTTTGGGTCAACACGGATTTTCTAGATGGCCACTTAGCTCTATTGCAAATGCATGTACTGCATATAGAATTTTCGAAGAAATTATATACGATGGTACGTAATCCAATAATTCATTGTTTTTTTTGTCAAACCAATAATCCAATAATTCGTGGTGTTTCTTGATGTTTAAGCCCGTTCTAAACCACCCGAACAATCACATCAGGCAGGTTCGGTAAAGCTTAAAACACCGAAACCCGCTCCGCCCCGCCCCGACTAGATGGCTCAAGTTATACGCAGGTTGGGTCTTGGTTTGGGTTGTATCAAGCATGCTTCCATAGTAATTCGAGCCAGCATTATGAAAACCTGATTCAACCTGTTGACACTTTTAATAGAGTGATTCATCCTTTTTTGCTCAAGGTCTAAGTTCAATTATCGCGATGTTCGTGGGATGCGCCACATCTGATGAGGATTAATCGAACGCTCAAAAAGCCCGGACACTTCATTGATATGAAAAAAAAAACTGATAATTCCCGTTTATATACACGTTATGAAAAGTAAGGTGATAAGACAATCCTTTCTTTGGTGTGAAATAAAAACCAAAGCGATAAAAAGAAAATTCTCATCCTCTTCACTAAGAAGCCCTCGCCGGTGAAGACCGGGCAGTGGTCCGGCTCCGATCGGAATTTCCTATGTAGTTCTCCAATTTTCTTTTTCTAAATTTTTGGGCTTACGTTTTTATTTTTTTCTTGTACTTTTAATTTTGGTTTTCGCTTCTTATTTTAAAATTTTTTTTTCTTGTTAAACTCTCTCTCTAAACAAGCCACATCAAGGATCGGGAAAATTTCAATTTAGTACCCAAAGTAGGGTCATTTTCTCAAAAAAGGGTCCAAAGTGGACAAAGTATCAAATGATGGCATGAAGTGCCTAATCAGTCTCAAGTATGGGCCTGAAGTGCCCAATTAGTCTCAAGTAAGGGCCTGAGTTCGCGGGGCGATCAAATGTTCACTGGCCGGCAAGCACATCACTATTCTGGTGAATGGAACAGGGGCAATTTTGTATTTTTTTTCTCTTTTCCTTTTCTTCTTCTTCTTTTTTCTCTATTTTCCCTCCGCCGGCCATAGCTCGGGTCGGCGGAGGTGGCCGACCTCCGGTGGAGGGCACCCTTGCCAGTGTCAAGCGAGGGCTGCCCGACGCCAGCAAGGGTCAAGCGAGGGTCGCCCGATGCCGACAAGGGAAACCCTCGCCCTCACTAGATTTGGCAAGGGTTGCTCTCGCTCGCTCAGCCCAAGCGAGGGCGGCCCTCCCCGGCATTGGACCTACCCTGGGTTCCCCTCCCCGGCGTCGGGTGACCCTTGCCGGCGTTAGGCGGCCCTTGCCCAACGCCGGTGAGGGTGCCCTCCGCCTGAGGTTAGCCACCTCCGCTGGCCCCGAGGATGGCTGACGGAGGAAAAAGAGAAAAAAAAATAAGAAGAAGAAAAGGAAAAGGAAAAGAGAAAAAAAGAAGTAAAAGACAAAATTGCCCCTGTTCTAATTGCCGGAACAATGACGTGCTAACTGGCCGGTGAGCATTTGACCGGCCGACGAATCTAGACCCTTACTTGAGATTAATTGGGCACTTTGAGTCCCTATTTGAGATTGATTGGGTACTTCATATCTTTATTTGATATTTTGTCTACTTTAGACCCCTTTTTGAGAAAATGACCTTATTTTGAGCACTACATTGAAATTTTCCCTCAAAGATCATACGTGTTCTTCGTTAAGGCTAATCAGTTTTAACTTTCAATATCCGGAAAAAAAAAAGACAGCGTATTATCCAAAATGAGCCAAACCCCATGACCGCTCGACACGTCAGAGGGGCAAACCCGTAAACACACCCCAAGCATGAACCGACCACCGTAATTTCCCAAATCACCCTCCTCATTTCACCACCAACCCCCGCCTCCTCCCCAAAGGCCCCTCCTTTTTTTAACTTTGATCTCATAGCCGCCGATTACCGAACTCTCTTTTTACCTCCGCCGTCGCCGCCGCGGCCGCCGTCAACCCCATGGAACTCCTCGCCGGCGCCGCCCTCGCGGAGAGCGTGGACCCGTTTCCGGAGCCGTCCGCTGCGTTAGTCTGCCACCGGGGCCCGGACCCAGTGGCGGCCGGGGTCGGGTGCCCCGGCGAGGGCGCTCACTGCCGCCGCCGCCGCCCGAAGCTGAGGCCGATCAGGTGCGCAGCCAGGTCGCCGCCGGAGACCCCGGGGGGCGGCGGGGGAGGCGTCCGAGTGTGCGCGGGCGGTGATGGGTCATCCGAGGGTCCGAGCGGAGCTGGAGTTGCCGACGCGGCGGAGGAGGAGAAGCCCCGCGAGTGCGGGCTCGGGTCGGAGCTCGGCGAGGGGAGCGGGGACCCGGATAGTCCTGGGCGATTCTGGGAAGAGTCCTGGTGGTGAGCCATTTCTTGCTTATGTTGCTGATTTGTTCTGTATTGAAAGCTCGCTAATTTGTGGCATTGTCGGTGCTCAACTGTTGCTTATTGATTATTAGTTGTTAAGCTCGTGTTTAATCATAGCTTTTTACCCACCGTGAGATGCTACTGCACCTTCGCTTTCACTCTTTCCTCTGTAAAATTTGTGAAAAGGGTACAGTCAAGTTCAGGTTTTTCCCAGTAGTGTTTGACTTGGGTGAATAGGTATGGGCCTTCTAAGGTCGCTTGGGAACCATGACCATTGACAGTTGAAAAGTTTTCGATGAACGATGCTATCGGAACTGAGAAACTCGGGTGGGTATTGTAAGAGTATCCCATCGGTTCCTCGGGAATACTGGAAGGCATGTCATTTTAAGTGGTTGGTCACAGGGTAGGATTTATGGATTCCTTCCGATGGAATTACAAGGTCGAGATTGAACAACTGTGATACGTCGTGGAATGAAGCGTGTAGCATGAGAGAGACTAATCTGATATGACGTGTGCTCATGGGAGAACCGTGATCTGGGGGATTCTAATTGATGTGAGCTATGGCAATGTGCTAATGAGTTTGCAAGTGTAGAGACCATGAAGGGAGGCTATTAATTGTCATTCATGCCTCGTGATACTCTGGCCACTAGCCTTGCTTTCTGTAAATGTGAGATGCGGTTAACTGAGCTTTACTAAAAGCGAACTAGTGCCAATGGAGGGAGCAGCCTGGTACTGAATTGTGTAGCTAGTCATCTTGCGGCACTTGACCTTTTTCCCTTCATTTCCTCCTGCCTACTTGTATATTTTGATCTCTGTTGGATGCCAGTAGGTGAATGTATTGATTCGTTGTTTTCTAACTCCTCTTTCAATAACACACGTGACTCAGCATTTCATGCATCTTGAATCGAGAATTGCTGTGAGAAAGAATAATGATAGTTTTGGCTTGACATTTTGGAAAACGTAATGATTCTATTGACAAGATAGAAATTCATGGACTCCTGCTTTACCCTCGTTGAATGCATATTGATTGTGGCTATCATGTCGGTCTTTTCTCTGTCCTCAGTTCGTCATCAGATGAGGGTGATGATGCATCGGCAGATGTTAGAGAACCTGATAACCGCAAGAGGAAGAGAAGAACGAGGAAGAAATTCGAGCTCTTCATGAAGAATATGGTGATGAAAATGATGGCAAGGCAGGAGCAGATGCACCAGGAATTAGCACAGATGTTAGAGAAGATGGAAAGGGAGAGAATCAGTAGGGAAGAGGCTTGGCATCGGCAGGAGATGGAACAAATAAAAAGGAATGAGGAACTAAGAGCACAAGAGACTTCTCGTAGTAGTCTCGCCCTTCTTTCGTTCATCGAGAAACACATGGGCCATCAAGTCCCTCAACAA
Source organism: Syzygium malaccense (assembly GCA_031216405.1). NCBI lineage: Eukaryota > Viridiplantae > Streptophyta > Magnoliopsida > Myrtales > Myrtaceae > Syzygium > Syzygium malaccense. Next base: position 2,481,110 of record CM062256.1, on the reverse strand, counting down.
TTAAATAGCTTGTCTGTTGAGGAAGATGAAGATGAAAATCAAGGTTCAAAGGATGAAGAGCTTGATCCGTCAAATTCTGCAAAACAGTGCAATCCAAACCTGAAACCAAATAATGAGAGGTGGCCTGCGTCTGAAGTACAGGCACTCATAGCTCTCCGAGCGGCTTTAGAACCTAAGCTTCGCTCGGGGTTCAAACGCTCTATTTGGGAAGAAATATCACTTAGCATGTCCACTATGGGATACAAGAGGAGCACAAAGAAATGCAGGGAGAAATGGGACAACATAAACAAGTACTTCAAGAAGTGGATAGCGAAAGGGAACAAGCGTCCGCCCTATAGCAAGTCTTGCCCGTATTTTCATGACCTGGATGTCTTGTACAAGACTGGACTGATCGATTCAACCAGTGCCCTCGATAGCGCGAGCCACAAACAAGAGTGCGAGCCCCACACTGTGTAAGGTCTTCAGTGCATTCTAAACACTTCTGGTGGTATCCCTGAATTAAGCATGGCAGATCGAAAGCCTTGTTCTTTCGATTGAGGTAGAGAGTTGTTCTCTCTTCTATTTTTGCATCGGCTGTCCTCCCATCCGTGAGTTTACCGTGCTTCTTTTTCTCTGTAAATGAAACAGTTTTTTGTCAAGGCGCGATGTTCCGTCGCCTTAAACCGGCTTTTGCAAATTGATGAGGCAGATGACAATGTAGTGTTTGAAATTCGTCTTTGGGTAATTCATTAACTGTGAAGTGATCCATTTTCAAGCATAAATAGTCGCCGGCTGTTAGATGATACCTTCGGTTCCATTTTCTTGGACAGGAGTATCAGACAGCATTGCACTACCAGAAAACTTGAACAACATTCAATTGAACACGCTACATAGAAATCAAAGGGTCGTGCCCATTCGATTTTCGTGTATTTATGTAGGAGTTTTTACTCTTCATAGAGTTTGTGATACTTGCTACTAAACCAGTAAAACTCTTCATCCCTTGTGAGTGAAGAGACAGCATCCATTAGCATTGCATAATTACTATATATTGTACACAAAATTCCTACGATCTTCCCCTTATGCAAAACTTGTAATTTTGCATTCAGTTTTTCATCCGTTAATGCCTGTGAACATACTGCGCCAAATTCCCCTTGAACACAGAGGAGACTAAAGAGAATTTCGATTCATGACCCCGAGAAACATGCTAATCGTCATCGGCATTTTCAAGTAAACCGAGCAAGATCGCGAGTTCAGTTGTCTTGCCGACCTCGTTCTTTAGTCACCACCTGACAACTTTGATGTAGGCTAGGCTGTTCAAGAAATAATGGTTCATGGCAAAAAGGATAAATTCAACAGAAGAATCGCATCTTGGGTTCTTTAAACATCGACACAATCTGTTTAGAACGAGTAACTCATCATTCATCAATGCACTAACAGCGAGAGCAACCACAATTAATGAACTTGACTGAACAATACAGAAATGTATGTCCTATACACCACAAAGATGGCAGGGTACTCACAAACAAAATGAGAGCGCGAGAGAGAGGGAAAAGGAAATGAAACATATAAGTCCAAAGCCTACACACTTATTTGGAGGATAAACAGAGGAAGAGGAAAACCGCGACGAGGACCACGGGGAAAAACAGGAGGGATAAACCCGGCGGTTGAACCGAACCCATCACCAACGGGGCCAGCAAGAGCACCGCGGCGACCACCACGATCATCAATATCGAACCGCTTCCCCACCCGTAGTCTTCTTCCATCTTTGAAACACTCTTTCACTTCGATCCTCGATTATGGACACCGGAGATCAATGTCAGGAGCGTCGGCGTGCTGCGAAAAGGATGGCACGAGTTGCGTATACAATGTTGGAGGGGTGGGTCTGTATATATATTGAAAGAGAGAGAGAGAGGCATCGTTTGGGGATCATTAGGAACTGATGAAGCAATGCAACGTTTGGAGACAGTGCAGGGATTCGAGTACGTCGCATTGCATGGCCAATGTTTCATATTTCGCATGCTACATAACCCTTTATAAAACTTTCATACATCTCTAATCCTAGTAGTAGGAAAAACTTGCAAAGGACCCTCGTCGCCTGTTCATTTTTTTTTTTAGTATAAAACAGAAATTTGTACGCACGAAAAATTCAAGTATTCCATTATTTACTGTTGTATCGGTTATTAATTCGCATTATCGAATCGGACTCTATGAGATAATAGACTTTAAAAATATCAACTGCTTGATTGACAATATGAGTTGAGTATGTGAATCAACTGGTAATATAAGTTGAAGTACATAATTAAGAATGATATCCATATTATATTTATACTGTTGCTTATAGTCGTGTCAGATAACACATCAAATATCACATACTTATATTAATGACAGAAAATTAATTGAATTTAAATAGCTTAATGATAATCGTGTATTAATTCATCATTCGAATTGATTAATTACTTACAAACTATAAATTGTTGGGGAACATAATTGTTTTATGATTATAACTTTATTATGGAACTTGACTAATTAATAAACAGTTCATCTAAAAAAATCCTTCATCAAATACGACGAACTTTTTCTTTAACTTCTAGCAATATCTATTTTCATTAGTTACACATATTCAAATTAAAATTATCGTTACATAAAAGGGTCAATTTTGTTAAGAGTTGTTAGTTTAAATGATCTGTTATGATTGCTCAATATGTATCTAAAAAGAGTTTTGTAACTATAAACATATTTTGTCATGATAGAATTGGGATTATAAATAAATTAGACATCACAAACTATAGTGAGAACTTTCAAATTAGTCAATTTTCGAATCCTTGCAGCGTACCGGTATTCAACTATTGTTTTCAAAAACATGACTCCTAATGACCAAACATGTTGATTCACTTAGTTTAGTCCTCTCGCTCTCTCTCTTTGAAATTTTGCTTGATCAGCTATATAATGAAAGAATAATGATCTTCCTAAAGTCTTCCCGTGAGATAGCAGTCAATAGCTTCCTTTCGTGAAAATATGACAAAAGTGCACTTTGCTTCCCACGACTGCGAAACTTGAGGACATCTTTTACATTTGTATGACAGAGAAATTTGATCTAGCTTTCGGGTCAGCTTGAACAAAGTTGGTAACATGTGACATTGATGCTTTGTCCAAAATTCACAACAATTATTATTTAGATTCAGGAAAATTTTCTTGAAAGTCCTAAACCTATTATATGACGTCTAGCTTCATTCTAAAACTTTTCAATCATGCTAATCTAAACCTTGTGATAATATGCAAATGTGCAGCCGCCACGTCAACAATTTACGGCCAAAATTAGTCAAAAGGACCACATTAGCAAATCGTCAAAATGTTTAAAATTAATTTGAAAAAATTGAAAAGTTTAGAATTGAAATAACCGCCATACGATATGTTTATGGCTTTTTGGAAAATTATTCCCTTTTATTTGTTTCAGCGAAAAAACACTATGAGTGAATGCATATGTTTTTGAGTTTATGAAATGATTATGACTGCTAATGAGATAATCGTAAGGTGGTCTTTATAATATAATTTTTTTGATGAATATAATTTTTAATTTGTGGAGTGGGGGAAAAAGGAAAAGAAATAAGAAGGGAAAGGGTGATGTCTTCTAAAGAATGCTGAATACGCGGCAAAATACTGTTTTCCCAAGCCTGGTAACAATGATGACGTTGACGACAAGTCGGCGTGCGACGTCCAATGGTCACTTTGAGATTGGGGCTTACTCGCTTTTCCTCGGACTTGTTCAAAGTTCTAATTAACACGATAATTAAATTCTTCTTTTTCCTAAGTTTTCAATTATAAAATAGGGAAAATGACATAAATAGTCCATGAATTTTAGCCTAATATATAATGTCGTTCATGAACTTTTAATATATTCAATATGGTCTATGAACTTCTGGCATATATTCTATCTGGTTCCGAACTACATATAATTATTCAATGTTGTCCTTGAACTTGAAATTATAGAACGACAATGTTGAATATTTTCATTTAACTCACAGACTAAAATGAACATGCATCAAAAGTCTAGAGACCATATTGAACATGTAACAAAAATTCAGGGTTAACATTGCATATAGGGTTAAGATTTTATGACCGCATTTAATAAATTAAAAGTTTAGGGACAACATTACACATGGACTATTTGTGTCATAAGGTGGATGAATTATGAAACTTATGATAAAAATGTTTATAAAACATATTATTTTAAGCCTATAAAATATGACTATATTTATCTTAAATCTAGTTTTATTATGCAAATAAAAATGCGTATAACGTACTCCTTATGAAGAATAATTAATTTATCCATGTAATTTAGGTCTAGGAAATACAGCTTCAGATTTGGTTTTTTCTCGTTTGTACATGGTATATCAAAGCGTACAAAAAAAAAACTTTAGATCACCATAGGTAGATCGGTAATGTGTGCGCTAAAATGTCGAAACCGTGTTTAGGGCGTCTCTTATTATTATTATTATTATTATTATTATTATTTTGGCTTCTTAACTATGTTTGATTTTATAGCACTTCAAATTTCATTTGGTTCAATGATAAAACACTATGGGTATTTTGCAAATTGAATTTGCAGTATCGATTTTAGTACCTTGTGATCTATCTACCGTTCTAGAAGAAAGGTTGGGCGTATTGGAAAAGAATATATATATAAAGGGTAGGAATGAGGTGATGTCAACTTTGACTGTGTCGTGAGATAGATCCTGAGATATTACCGATCTGGTCCAAACGCCAATCATCGCTGTGGGCGACCCAGTTTCACCTCAGGTCCTACCTTTCCTGTTTCAATGCAAGCACGAAACGAGTGACGCGAGACCTGGTCTCCCCCAAACTCTCTCCTCTCCTACATTAAAATGGGGACAACCTCAGATACTGCTCTCTCTGTCTCTCTGTCTCTGTCTCTGTCTCTCTCTAGCCCCTGAAACCAAGAACTGAATCTTCTTAGTTGCAAGATCGTCATCTGGGTAAGTTTTTTAGAGTTATATTGCTTGTTTGCTGGGTCTCCGAAAGTTCTTCTTTTGCTGATGAGTGGTTTTATCCGCTGTTTAAAGTTTTTGGGTTGAACCCCTTTGTTCCTGGTGGCAGAATTGGCTCTTGTCCTGTAAAAATCTGGTCTTATCTGGAGCTGAAGCAGCATTGGATGCTTCCTTCGAAGCTCCCTATCCGTTTTTTCTCTTTCAAGATTCTTGTTTTGTTTTGGGGCCTGATCAGCATGACCCCCTCAGCGAAATTTGATGCTGTGGTTGTCGTCACACACATTTAAATATGAAGATAAAGAAAGTGTACTTTGCCCCGAATGTTATTCTATACTCAGCCTTGCAAGTCATAAAGTTTTGCCTTTTCTATGGGAAAAAAATGAAGTTTTCTGGCATGCGGTGGTGGATGATGACTGTATCGATCAGTTTAACGACACTTTCGGCATGATTGTGCTTGTTCTTTGCTTCTGGTTTTCTAAAAGAATGCACTCAAATGCAGTGCATCTCAATTATAGCTCCTGCTGCTTTGCATACACATTTTTGGTTCTAGAATTCTATGTAGATTTCTCTGAACAATTGTTCATCTGTTAAAATGCTTGCTTTCTTTTAGGAACTTTGGAGGTGGAGTTTGATTTGGTAAATTTCTTGTTTCATTTTTCTGCAAATTCTTTTGTGGCGATATGATATAACCATTATTATGTAAGAGAAATTTTCCCTTCCATTTTTTTTTTCTCTTGCAACCCTTTTTAAGTTCTGCCTCTGCAGAAATTCTCTCTGTGAAGTCAAAGATGGGAGAGCCATTGGGACTGTTAAAAGTGACTGTCGTGAGAGGGAAAGGGCTAGTGATCAGGGACTTCAAGAGCAGCGATCCTTATGTTGTCGTCAAGTTGGGCAACCAGGTGAATGCTCAGTCTCTTGTTAGACCGTTCGTGTACATAGTGTCCGTGCCTGTCAAGTTGGTATTCAATTGGTTTTCGATGATCTGGTGCTGTGGGCCAGTTTTTAATGTGTGCTGAGGTACTAATTGTATGAGCACTAATGAATTGATGCCAGTGTTTTCGGCTGTCACACAGTGTAAGACATATTGAAGCGCTTCTGTTGTCGATACTTTGTTAGTGCGAATGCCTCTTCCTTGAGACTTTTGATTCACTTCCATATTTTGCATTCACATATTCACTTCAGTGAAAATTTGGTGCTTACGACTGTCATCATTTAGCAGACTGCAAAGACCAGAGTTATAAACAGCTGCCTGAATCCTGTTTGGAATGAGGAGCTAAGTTTTTCCCTTGCAGAACCTGTGGAAATGCTAAACTTGGTAACTCTCTCTCTCTCTCTCTGCGCACACATGCAAGTGCATTTGTCCTTATATATACTACAGTTAAGATCGAGGTTTTGGAGCATAAAATGTATAATTTGCATTTCGTCAATCCATTCCAAAGTTCCAGCTATGCTTATTAGTCGAAGAACGGAATGGTCGAATCTGTTTAATAATGTGAGAATTCTGATAAGTTATACTTTTAAAGCCAAAATCAACTCTTTTTTTTGGCTTTTTCTCTGTTCCATATCTTTTGGTTTGGGTTCTCATGCTCTTGATTAAATTGCTCATCAAGCCTCTCACATCAAAGTCATTAAACATGGTCGATTGCTTTATAAACCTGTGAGAGTATAACATCTTGGGAGACCTAACCGAAGTGCGCATTTACTGGTTTAAGTCTCGGAGAAAATGTTTCTTTTATCTCAAACAAGTCGTTAATCTCACTGTCCTCTTCCTTTTTCTACCTTACATTTTGTTCTTGTTCTGGAAACTTTTTAGAATTAGAAAACACGATGGGCGCATGTCCGTTATACTTAAGAACTTCACATGTCATCAATGAAGTAACTTAAGGCCATCGATTTATTGTGCAATTGCTGGCATATAATGACATATAATTATTCAATCACTTTGCTGCAGCAAGTCTTTGACAGAGACCGTTTCAAAGCGGATGATAAAATGGGACATGCCCACATGGGCCTTCAGCCCATAGTCTCTGCTGCTAGACTGAGACAGATCCTAAAGGTTTCCTCAGGTGAGACGACGCTGAGAAAGGTTGTCCCGGATGGCGAAAACTGTCTAGTCGGGGAAAGCTCCATCGCCTGCATAGATGGCCAGGTCGTGCAGGATGTGTGGTTGAGGCTCAGCGATGTTGAGTCCGGGGAGATTCAGTTGAAGATCAAGTTCATAGATAATTCTTCCGCAGGCACTAAATAGTGAACAAAACTTGAGGTTAGCTGAAGCATTGTAGCTAACAGCCTTCATAGCCTAATCAAGTTTAGATTTTTCGCATAGTTTAGGTTTTGCTAGGCGGTTAAACCACCAACTGAAGAATAACTACATTGTTGGTGCGTATGAAAAATAGTGTGTATGGAGTAGTGATGCAGTAGAAAGATTTTTCGATGTAATGTGATATCTTCTTACCCTTTTTATCATTTGCCAGGAGGTTGTTATGAAAAAGTAGCAAGGGCCTTTGTAGTTCCCAGTGTGTGCCTATCTTGTCTTTCCACAGTACCATTTTGTTGACTTGTTCCCGCCCATGAGATCTATACACAATCACCCATGCTCACTCGAGGAAAATCTTGAAGGGGATATTACTGCATTCGGTCTCATCATCGGATTGACAAACTGTGATCTTGTGTCGTGCTGAATTCGATTGGAATGAACAATTCGTCGAAGGTACTAAAAATTTTGTAATCTGGGGTCAAAAGAGAAACCCAAGTTGAGAGATTATAAGATGTTTGGCAAAACGCCTTGCGGTCATAGCACATTCACAACCGTTACCAAGCGTACAAAGCTATGACACTTCATGGATGGTTCCCAGACAACATCATTAGTTTAAGAGCAAGAAAGAAAAATTTATGCTTGCATACTATAATAGGATGATCTGTAAGATTTTCTAAGATTACATGAGCATTTCTTTTTTTTTTTATTCTTTTGGGGAGGGGAGAATGACATAAATGATCCCTGAACTTTGACCCAATATGCAATGTCATTCATGAATTTTATATGAAAATATTCAATGTTATCCCTTAATTTGAATTAATAGAAGGATAATATTGAATATTTTTATATAGTTCAGCAACTAACTTGAGCATGCACAAAAAGTTTAAGGATTACATTGAACAAAATTAAAAATTCAAGTATTGCATTACACATTAAGTTAAAATTTAGAGACCACATTGATCAAATTAAAAATTCAGAGATAATATTACATATTGAGTTAAAATTGAGTGAATATTTATATCATCATCCCATCTCATGATTGTAAAGGATAATTATAAAAAAAAGGAAAAGAAGATAAAATGCTCAAGAAAGTGGAAAGTAAAATGGCCCATAAAAAGCGACCTCCTTTGGCGCTGGAAATGGCTGCTTGGCTCTTCTTCTTCGATCCTTTCGAAAAATGGCGATGACCCTTCGACTGAAATCGAAACCCATCTCGGCAGAAGAAGAAGAAGGAGGAGGAGAAGAAGAACCCACGCAGTCATCTCACTCTGGCGATGAACTCGCGAAGAAATCGACGAGGGTCGATCTTGGAAACGGGAGCGAAGTCGTGTACACGCCTCGCTTCCTCTCGCGCGACGAGTCCTGGCGGTTTTGCGACTACCTCGACAAGCACATTCCTTGGACGAGACCCTCCATCCGGGTCTTTGGTCGCTCTTGTTTGCAGGTCCTTTTTAACATATTATTCACGACGCGTTTGCATTTCCGCATCTTGTTGTTCTTGTTCGATGGTTCGGCAGTTAGGATGCTGTCTGAGAATGTGATCATGTCAGGGAACTACAGGCATCTGGGAAGGAAGTTGAGCTTAGCCTTTGATTGGGTGAATTGACTAAAGTTGCGGTCTTTTGTGGATGAAACGATATTGTCGTTTCTTGTTCAATATCAGAAGAAGCTGCTAGGGTTCATATCATTAGTTTGCAGGAGCTGCTCATTGTTTCGTTGATATATGCCTTGAGTCTTTAGTAAATGCCAGTGATGTTAAGCCGAAAGAAAGTGCTTCGCAAATTCATTGCATTTGACTACGATGGGCGTGAATGAAGTTCTCTAAATGCGCAATTTTCAAAAGTTTGAGGTGAGAATCATGAGTGAAGATCTACATGTGAGTGCCTCAACTAAAGAGCTAAATTTAGTTTGCCCTTATCCTATAGATTCAAAGGCAATTTTCTCGCATTGCCCAAAAGAGAAAAATAAATTCCATTTTCGCATGGGAGTGGTCGCAATTTGTATTCTTCTTATGCAGTTAGTTGATTATGTTAATTACCGGTGACTTTCTGTGGCGGTGCTATAATTGGTAAAACTGAAGACTGTGTTTGGGTCCTGATTACTGATGTTAGAAGAGCTGGGTGCGGAAGTATTTGACATAGCTTTGTAATTGGCACTGTTATACTATCAGGTAACTTTACAGGTGTCAGTTAGTCTGTCTGTAATTCCTGTTTGTTTGCTTGTCAAACAGAATGCATAGTTAGAACCATTAATTTGATGTAGTTAAGCAGATGGTGAAAACTCATTAGAGATTTTTGCAAGAGTTTGTAGGACTTGGCAGGTCCTTCTAGCTTGTGTGGTACTGCAGTGCTCAAGCAATGAAATGTTTTTGGTACTTGGAGACATTTGCCTATCTATGCTAAAGTATGAATTTTCTAATGCAGCCCAGAGATTCTTGTTATGTCGCGAATGTCGGTCTGACAGACTTGGTGTACAGTGGATATCAACCACATGCCTACTCGTGGGACGATTATCCTCTGCTCAAGGAAATCTTGGAGGCAGTAAGGGTGTTGTGGGATTGAGTTATATCACAATTTCCTCAAAAAATAGTATTTTTGTGATTCTCTCTGTGTTAATATCTATCTATACTCTTTTCTGAAGGTTCACAAGGCACTTCCTGGGAGTAAATTCAATTCCCTTCTTCTAAATAGATATAAAGGTGGCAATGACTATGCAGGTTGGCATTCTGACGACGAGAAACTATATGGATCTACTCCAGAAATCGCCTCTGTTTCCTTTGGATGTGAGCGTGAGTTTTTCCTCAAGAAGAAACCCAGTAAAACCTCCCGAGGTGAAGTTGTTGATCCTTTAATTTGCTGAAAGGAACTGCAAGAAACTATACCTAAAGCCTGTTGATTCCTATGATACAGAACCTATCTTGATGCTTTGACTACGATTAGAAGTCTATATTATTCAATGTACTGATGCCTTTTTTTTATCTTGGTGTGGTTGTTAGAAAGAAGACCGGGCGGTGAACCGTTGAGAAAACGATCGAGAATTAGCAGTCGTGCTGATCAACATACATTTGTCCTGAAGCACGGGTCCTTGCTAGTGATGAGAGGCTACACTCAACGGGATTGGATCCACTCGGTACCAAAGCGTGCCAAAGCGGAGGGGGTCCGGATCAATCTGACCTTCAGGCGCATTGTCTCATAGTTGATGGAATTGCACAAAGAAAGAAACAGAAGGAGATCAGCATTGTTTTTCTCATGCCCATCTGCTGCGTCTGTGTTGTGGAGATGCTACTTGTAGTTTGCTATCTTTTGTGCGCTCTTATTCATTGTCAGACGAGAGATTGGATTATACTAATCCTCAGTTTAAGTCCTTATGTTTCTGAGTAATCGTCAAGCAGCTAATATTATTATCCTTTTCCTTTTGGGTTCCCAGCAGTAGTACCAGCACCGTGCTGCTTTGTTTGTGCTGAAATCATCATTCTATCCAATGTCAAAGATATCCAAACATGCTTCAAGATCTGGACATGACCTGTTCCTGGATAAACATTAATTGTATACTAATTGATAATTTTTAAATATAATTTAAAATTATTAATTGTTCAATATGAATCTCATCGTTCATTCAATATAGTTTACTAACCATATCTTAAACTTATTAATTATCATTCATAAATTTATTCTCAGCTTATGACTCCCTAAATATATGATACCATTCGCGATTTCTTTAGCTAGAATTCATTGAGGACTTAAGCTGAACCTCTGAGAGCGAGATAATGTAATCACTGAGACTGACAGTCTGACAAAAACTCTATCATCAGGTCCAAAGGAAAAAAGATACGATTAGGATTCTTTTCGCATAAAGAATTCAGTTAAAAATACCACTACGCATCCCAAGGTGATGCGGGCATGAGCACGAACGAACCCCTTATAAACACAGCACGGCTTCTGTTCTGTCTTCAAGGATTGATCAGCCAACGTCCTGCTGCAGCAGCTCCTGAGTTCGTGCCCCGCTTCTTCGCACTTCGTAATTCTCTCCCGGCGTTCATAGTTTTTGGTACAATTCTCGTTTTTTTTACCCTTCTTTTTCCCCTCATCGTCTCTGGGCATGTCGCAGTTTCTGTTGAGAAGAACGTGGCTGGACACAGCGATGGCCTCTGTTTCGGAGTCTATACAAACCCGAGGTTCCTTCGTTTTTCTTGCTCAGTATTTGCATACCCATGATTGAATGATCGCATGTCTTGGTTAATTTTGCTTGTCTGGCTCCGTTTCTTGGAACTCACGAGCGAATGAACAGAGCAGAAAAACAATGGAAAGAAACAAGAGGCAGAGACACTGTAATAGATTTTCTCTCGGCTGACGATCAGTACAGAAAAAAATACGCACTTTCCTTTGAGTTTTGATTTGGTGATTGAATTTGGGTGGCTGGCATAGCTCTTCTTCTGGATATAACATCTTGAGTAGTCCTAGTTCCATGGAAAGGGTAAATACTTGCCTTTGTTATAATTCATGGGAAGATGAGGTCAACAATGCAGTAACTTTTGTATGGCCCTCATTTTGATCCATAACTTTGTCATAACTTTTAAAAAAAAATTCACTTGAGCGATACGACGAATACTATCTGGATAAATTTTACTGAAAACATATCCAACTTGGCTCTTTTTAGATCCAAAGTAGATAAACGATGGAATGATTTGATTTGGTCCCTTCCAATCGGCGATGGGGAGGCTTGAGAGGCGCTCGAGCCTGCATATTGTGGGGGATATTGGGGCAAGGAAAGGGTAAAACGACATCTTTTACATGCTTTTGATGACATCAATTCCCTTGTGAGTCACGCTGACTGATTTTATGTTAAATAAATCTCATGTTGGATTTTTTGGCAAAAGAAATCGCCAACATCACTGAAATGAACGTCTTTTAGAGGTAATGACACTAGTGATCAATTGGAAAGATATGAGACATGTACGAAAGTTATGGCACCAATAGTGTCCCTTTCCCTATAATTCAATTGATTTTCTTCCAAGTTTGAATGTTTGATGTTTTGCCTCCAACAGATGTTTGTGTTGTTGGTATTGCTCGTACGCCTATGGGTGGCTTGCTGGGTTCCCTTTCTTCTTTCTCAGCTACCCAGCTTGGCTCCATAGCTATTCAATGTAATACCCAATGCCCTTCTCTTTGATTTCGCACAATCATAGTGTGAGCTCTGAAAGGTCAATCTGATTGTGTTGCTCATGTTCGTTTTAAGGTGCTCTTAAGAGAGCTAATGTAGATCCTGCACTGGTGCAAGAGGTGTTCTTCGGGAATGTCCTAAGTGCAAATTTAGGGCAAGCCCCGGCTAGGCAGGCTGCTCTAGGCGCTGGCATACCTAATTCGGTAATTTGCACCACTGTGAACAAAGTTTGCGCATCAGGAATGAAAGGTGACCTTTTGTGACGAGGCTAAATACGCATTCTTTTCACTTTTTTTAGTGGTTCCCATTCTTAAGAGTGTTGACATGTTAAATCCCCTTGCTTTATCAGCTACAATGCTCGCTGCGCAGACCATTCAGTTGGGCATTAATGATTTTGTTGTGGCTGGTGGTATGGAAAGCATGTCTAATGCACCCAAATATCTAGCTGAAGCAAGGTTGGTATGTGTAAGCACTCAAATATCTAGCTGAAGCAAGGTTGGTATGTGTACTTCGCTGGTTTGTGTTTCAGAGAGTTCTGGAACACATCTCTTACAAATTGTAGATACATGAATTTTTCATGTACCTCAAGGCTTATTTTATTTGTTCTTCCCTAGTAAATCCAAAGCATATTTTCTACTAGCTATAAGGCTACATGAAGAATTCTAGAGCCTACCTCTGGATGGTATTGTTCCATATTGTTTTGACTTTCCTATTCATTATATTTGGCTGGACCCTGTGGAAAATTTTCTTGTTAAAGTTTCCAGGCAAGCATTTTGATGCACTTGTATGTGACTGGGTGAACAGGAGGGGATCTCGACTTGGACATGATAGTATTGTCGATGGCATGCTCAAAGATGGCCTTTGGGATGTTTACAATGACTTTGGAATGGGTGTCTGCGCAGAAATTTGTGCGGAGAATCATAACATAACAAGAGAACAACAGGTATTCATTCACGATCTCACTCATTTTAAATTATCTTACTTCTCTTCACAACAATGAACTTGTTCTATATTTAACAGATCATATTTAGAGATACTTCTCTTCACATCTTGGTGTAATTCATGATGCTGTCATTTCTGACGTGCATGTTGGAGGCTATGACTCTCTTCATGTGGCTTAACATTTAATGCATGAACTTTTTGTTGCTTGTGTGTTGCTTTAGCTGATTTGTTTTTACAGGGTGCTCTCATTTCTTAATTCCCTATGATGTGCATGTTTGAGGCTATGATTCTCTTCATTTGGCTTAACTGAAATTTTTGTTGCTTGTGTGCTGCTTCAGCTGATTCGGTTTAACTGGGAACAGGGATTTACATGGGTTCACTCATGTTCCCTATTGGATGTGCTACAGGTTTCTCCATTGACTTGAAAGGATTTTACATCTCTTTTCATGGTTGATTACAGGATTATTATGCTATTCAGAGCTTTGAAAGAGGAATTGCTGCTCAAAATAGTGGTCTCTTTGCCTGGGAGATAGTTTCGGTGTGATCTCTATTTCACAGAACGGAAGTTCCTGGATTAAGTGATGTAATTCTTATTTCAGTATTGCACTTGCAGGTTGAAGTTTCGGGAGGAAGAGGAAAGCCGTCAACAATTGTAGATAAAGATGAAGGTTTAGGAAAGGTAATTACTCTGGTTTGGAGGTGTTAAAAACAGACATAATTTCAAATTCTTTTGCAGTTATTCAATTATGTTGGATCCCTTTGGTTAAGGAGGGATAATCAACAACAGAGGATAGATCGTAATACGGTGTCAATAAATAATATCATTAGGGTTTGTTTAGCTTTTCTTCATTTCTGGTGAGGCCACTACATTAGTTTCTTGCACTTTTTAGATGCCTTCTTATCCTGCCATCTCTCTTTTCCTCCCATAGTTTGACTCTGCAAAACTCAAGAAACTGAGACCTAGCTTCAAGGAGAGTGGCGGTTCTGTTACTGCCGGGAATGCATCTAGCATAAGGTATAAGCATGTGCTAGAGCATGCATTTCTGGACATCAAACTATCTTGGCTGTTTTGGTGGTTCCTGTGCCTAATCTTTTAACTCTCTTTATCATTCTGTGCAGTGATGGTGCAGCTGCACTAGTTCTAGTTAGTGGGAAGAAAGTACTTGAACTTGGGTTGCGAGTAATTGCAAAGATCAAAGGATACGCGGATGCTGCTCAGGTGCCATGAAAATAATAATTTTTTTTTTTTACTTTTCTATCTCTAAAACTTTGATGGACAGTTACTGAAGTTTATTCTCTTGTAGGCACCCGAACTATTCACGACCACTCCAGCCCTCGCAATACCAAAAGCCATTTCGAATGCTGGTCTTGATGCTAGTCAAATTGACTACTATGAAATTAATGAAGCATTTTCTGTACGTAGTTATGCTTAGATATTTGACACCAAGCTATACATTCTTCTGGTGGATCTTCTGACCATAGTTCGGTACCTGTCCCTGCAGGTCGTGGTTCTTGCCAATCAAAAGCTACTTGCTCTTAAACCTGTGAGTGTTGCAAAAACTTACTCGTACCATTCAGTTTAGTGCACTCTTAGATCAAGTCCTTTAAGTTCTCTCGCCTTTGAACTTATTCATTTGTTTTCGTACTTTTGATGTTTCCAACTACGTTACCTTATTAGGACCTTTGTTTACATCTGTTGGTTTCAGGAACGAGTCAATGTGCATGGTGGAGCTGTATCACTAGGGCATCCAATAGGATGCAGTGGAGCTCGCATACTGATCACATTGTTAGGGGTAAATTTTATTTGCATATCTTGCTATTCTTCTTGGCAATGTCTCTTCACTAGTAAGCTTGAAGCTGGCTGATCATCTCCTCTTTCTCTGTGGTGCTTAAGTAATTATGCGCTTTGACCATCTTGGTAATTACATGGTGGTGATTTAGGTGCTGAGACAGAAGAACGGGAAGTATGGTGTAGGTGGGATCTGCAATGGGGGAGGTGGGGCATCTGCCCTAGTTGTTGAGCTCATGTAAGCCTTTACTGGAATATCCTTATTTCATTTAATTTGGAGAAACTGGTTGTCCTATTACAACCTCGTAATATATTGTGAATTGCTCAATCCTAACACAAAATCGAGAATTTCCCTCAGCTGCTTCAATAATTAATAGCATTTTGCACTATGGGTCCGGAGATGCTAGGACACACACATGCCTTGCGCTACTGTTTCTTTTTTAGTTGCCTCTAATCGTCACATAAATGTGTCCACTTTGTGCAAGATGCTAGAACATTCGACCTATTTGGTGGACTGGAAAACAGTTTCGTCCCAAGAAAACGTCATGCAGTTAATCTGTGGCAACACCTTAGGGCATCGGCATCAGAGAAATGAAAGATAAATGGTTTCCCTAAAGAATGTAAAGTGTCACATGGAATCGCCAAGTCATTTGAACATTGGTCAATAAGCAAGGAAATATTTTGTACAGCATCGATGCATCCTTTAAGAGAGCATTTAATTTCGAGTTTAGACACCCACATGTTCTTTGAGAGAGCAATTCACTTTGAGCTTAGACCCCAGAAGCACACATCATTTGTGACCTGCTGCTGTGCTGCAACCATGGAATCTGAACTTACTAGGAGCTTTTTGTCTTGCAGGTCATCTCTGCAGATCCGCCGTTCTTCCTTATAGTGGCTATTCTTTACATAAAATAACCGAATAAAACAAGAATGTACTCATTGGTGTATCTTTATCTTGGCTGGCAATGGAACGTGCAATCATTAGATCATGAGGAATGTCTGAAATATTCATTGGTGTATCTTAGTCTTTGTTGGCAAGCGAATGTACAATCATAAGATCTTGAGAAATGTCTGAAATATTCATTCTTGCATCCTCATGTCAATTGTTTTATGTCGTTCGCCCTCATAGACGGATTGGTTATAACTCTCAATGGAACATGATGCACATACTTAAGTGCTTAGTACTTAAACAGAATATTTTCACTGATTGAAATGGATAATGAATTTGACAATATCGACTAGCTAGACGGCCTAGTAAAACATTTGCAACATCCGACAAAATCACATCGGATAAAGACGATGAAGAACATTTCCTTCAAAATCCGAGAGCCTCCAAGAGTTCCCATTGTAGAAATGATATTAATTTGCATGTAGAAATGAATATTACAACATGCCTGAAGGTCATACATCTGATGGGAACATGGCTTTTGGCTATTCAGTACACTAAGGTACATCCGACTGGATTAGGTTTCCTCGAGAAGATAACATAGATATTAGGCTGAGCCCTATGTATTGTGCTGTCATGTCGCGCAACTGGAAATGGTCCACACATCATCGTTCCCGTAATTGAATCAAGGAAATGATCAGCTCTTGTTAGATTCATCGCTGCACATAGTTGTCCAAGGCATTTCGATCCGAACAGCTTCAATCGCCATTGATTTTAAGGCCATCCAGCGAGTCAGGCATCCCACTTCCGTTTTCAAATTTTTGTAGTTCCGATTCTATGGTTTTGGCGATATCTGTTCCTTCTGCAGCAGGCTCGGGCAGAGCGACATGGATAGAGCCCTGTTTGATGGGTTGGGCGGGTTTACGAATCAGAGATTGCTCCTTGATGTAGCTGTAAAGCTGTTGGTGAAAGGGATGGTCCAAGGAGTAGCAATTTTCCGGTCCGTGCGATGAATGCCGACCAGAACCCGATCCTTCACCCTTGCAAAAATGTGGGAGGGAACTGTAATCCATTATCTACAAGGGGAGTACAAGAAGCAATACACAGAATTAGAAAGAATTCAATAGGAAGTCATAATAATCACTATGAATGCAATGGAATCGGAGACACCTAAATGAGTTGGATGAGTCCAAGTTAGATGAAAATTAGGAATTAGAGAGAGATAGAGAGGTTAATGAGCTTAATGCCATTCACTCTAGTCTAATTATCGTGCGGGAAGCTAAATATCCAACCTTTAGTAGATCGTCACGTCCGCAACCAGGTAACACCTGAAGTTTCTTTCTCGTCCTCTCTTGCAGAAGTGGCTTCACAACCTGTTCAAAGTTGAAGCTTTAACCGGGTGCAATGACAAAAGAACATAAACAACCTCCAAAAGAAAGACAATTTTTATGCAACTGGTCAATACCTTCCAACAAGCAGAAAAGATGTATGGAGCGTTCACAACGTAATAGGTATTCGTCTTCTCAGGGTAGTTCAAGTCATCAACAGTCGTTATAATTGTCAACAACTAGACAAACATAAAAATTATAGTCAGCAATGACATAGATTAAGGCTATGAATTAAAATGCATGTATGAACAAACATCCTCGTCATAAAAAAAATTACTTCGCCCTATTCTGTTTTGTGATAGCACTGATTATTTGCGATTTCCATGGCTAGAATCTTAGCAATTACTTGGAAAAACACAGGCCGTCTAAAAACTTATTTGAAAGAAACCCACTAAATTAGGAAAAAAGGTGGTCTTATGAAACTGCTGAACAAACAGACCAATAAACAAAAGTAATATATCATCTTTGAGTCCACGAGCATCAGTGCAAGACATACGTGTGTATCCACGCATATTTACATATTGAGACATCCTACTTATAAGAACATGTTGTGTCACTCAGAGAAGTATCTTTGCCCCACTACGCTTCATAAAATAGAAGCCCCTTCAGTGAATGAGGCGTGATTAGAATAAAGGGGATATCTTCGTAGCTGAAGTAGCTCCTTTTGTTATTCTTTTTTCTTTTTTTTTGCTGGAAAGCCGATGTATCTAGAAAATACATGCGTATTCAATAAGTGTTTCTTGTCAAACTATAATAATGATTATATATTGTACTATTATTAGTTGGTTACAAGTCCAGATAATACGAAGTGCAATTAAAATGGCTAATACCAACTGTTTCGATTAGAGAAATGTGTTTCCCAAGGTAGGATGTTCTCAAGATACATCCCAAGTACAAAGGTGACAGTTAAAATCTCAGAAAATGGCGCAAAAAGAGTTGAATGTGAATCATCTGCACTTCAAAACAGCGACTTACCTTTATTTGACTAAGGGCTGAAATCCTCAGGCCGGTCATATCTAGAACCTTGAAACAGGTGGTAATAGGTCGCCCGTACCTCTTGGATGCCGAAGGCTACACCAATGATCACATGTCAAAATAACATCTAAATCAGGTCATGATATTCCAGAGCTGACATAAGACTCACCAAAATTACACGGTCTCTGTATTCATTGATCTGAATATGTGATTGCACGTAATAATGAACCTGAAAGTAATCAAGAATACCAGGTTATCAGAAAGTTCGTAAAGTTTGGTGGTTAATTAAGGAAGCACTAAAAGAAAGTACCTGATAGAAGCACTTACCGAAGCTTTGTCGTAGGTGCTAAGCCCAACCCCGAAAGCAAATACTGGGAGTCCCTGTACAATGACTGGTATAAGCATACATCCAATTCACGAAAAATCACCCAAAACTTTTTTCTCAGAGAGTGTGACACATACTATACGATGAATTGAATCATGTGGGTCATTCTATAATGTGAACATAGAGATGAAGATTTGGTGTTGAAAATACCTCCTTGGAGTAACCTGACAATCCGATAAGTTGTGAATCTCGCACAGCTCTGTACAAGTCAGCAGGGATAATCGGTTTCTGCCACCAAAGATTCAAAATAGTGTTAATTGAAGGTATCAGATAGTAAAATATTCCTAGACAATCTCAATATGAGATCAAACATATGGATCATGTTCGCGAGCTGTGATTAAACCATGATGTCAGAATCCGTCAATTAAAGCACAATGCAGTCATATGTTCCTCATGTTCAGTTCTGATCCAGGTGGCAGACAACTTATGCAAGAAAATTTGTATATTTCCAGAGAAAACTGCCCATTTGACCAAAAGAAAGAATCTGTAGTAGTCAAATAACCTCAAGGTTACATAGTGACATTAGCTAAGAGTTTAAAGTCTTTAAGCATACGTGTAAAATTACATACGCGCAATAACACATCCACTTCTTACATGCAAATAATCTACAGTTTTACATATCATTCACTTCATCAGCAGTTGGGGGGCAAATGCAAACAGAAATCAGTTTATCTCTCCCTTACAATTCCAAAAATTGGCATGCAAACATCTAAGCAATTACTCTTGGAGAACATATAAAACTTGAATAGAATGTTAACTCACCGACAAAATCTCATCGATCTCATTTTGAACACGCCACTTCAAACAATCCAACAACTGCGAGAAAATGGATCCATTGATTTATGAAAGGGGTTCTAATGTAAAAGTTCCTTGTCATACAAAAGGAACGCTCTTTTAGGTAGTAGTAATTCTCACCATTTTATGGGCTTTGGCAACATTGCCTTCTCTCGCCTTTAGAAAACGCACCAGAGTTTCTTTAAGATAACCTTGATGAACGTTCTAATAAAATCAAAAGATGAATTAAAGAATCTAGTCAGTTCTCGTAAACCAGGAACTCAGAAAGAAGAAACATCCAAACACCTAAAACAAAAATAAACGAAGAACAAAGCAAGGGAATCATTATTGAGTGATAAACTAAGGTAAAAGTAAATATGATAATAGAGCCATGCTTCCATTGTAAATCATAAATCTTTTTTCAGCAACTGATAATCTACTCTAGTGAAAGACATGGATAATATCCTAGAAAGGAGGAAGAGGAGACTGAGAAGCTTCAGTTGCCTATAGAACTATTCTGTGCCACCCGATTTCAAGCAGCAGTACAGAAAACTCAAAAAAATAAATGACTTTTCTTTCTGCCTTTTGACAGAAAGTTGCGCAACCTATATCGAAGAGTATGTACTTAGTCATCTTTGGTAGAACTAAGTACTTACTAGAGTTGCACAAAAATATTGAATAGTGGTGGAATATAGAGAAATTTCTCGTACATATGTGTGTGGATCAGATGCTGACAGCCTGCATAGTTCAAGAGAATAGAGTCATGGGCTTATCTTCCCCTGTATTTTTTTTTCTTGCGGCATATGCACCTTGCGACATTGATAGGGAGCTACAACCTAAGTCATTGTAAGAGGCGGCTTGATCTGTGAAAGGGTGGCGAGGGGCCACCAACACTAGGCGTTACTATAGCCTGATAAAAAAAAAAGGATGGCATTCAGATCGAAGCACCCATTCTAAGAATATCCATCTGATCTGAACCTTGACGTGTTTGGCTAGCCTTCATGATTCAATTTAGAAACTACTAGATAGCATCGAATCCACAAATTCATACCTTCCCCTGGCAACCCAATATCATGCTCCAATCCATGAAATGCCACAACTTACTGTTTTGTTCATCTAATACTGATGCTACGACTGATTCCCTGAGCATGCAAATCCCTTTCATTCTCTAGAAAAACTAAGGGAAGGGAAGGCCAAAAACAGAAAACTTCCCTTGAACACAAGAACAAGCTTACCAGATGAACAAAAACTGTAAATTTATTCAAGGCTCTGACTGTCGAGCTCTAATCATGAAACTAGATCAACTCTTTATAAAACAAAAATGCAAACGAAACAATAGATCTTTCACAATCAAGAATCAGACAACACTAATTCGAATGAACCCAAAAACTCAAATCCAGTCCAGTCCGACAAGCATCCCACCACCTAGATCAAGACAATCTCGTCTATCGCAAGAGTTGAACAATCAAGTCCCAGAAAGAGATTGTTCCCCTGATAGCTAATTGAACTGATGGACATCAGCTGCACTCAGCATTTCCAACTTCAATAAAGCAAGAAGATTTAAAACTAAGTACCCGAAATCGCCACTAGAGAAAAATTCAAGAAGAGCACAAGAAAATCTCAAATGAACTCCCCTCTGTATGAACAGATCAGAATATACCCAGAAACGAGAAAGGGAAGCAAAATGCGAACCTCGAATGTTCTCATCAACGGCTCGTCAACTGCCAGCAAAAGCCCAAGAAACAAAAAAAAGAATAAGTAAAGAAAATAAGGGGAGATCAAGCTAACCAAAGCAAGAATGCGAACTGAAGAATCCGAAACCACAGCGAATGAAGATAGAAAAAACAGCAACAACCCAGAGATTCAAGAATTCGCAGCTGAAACCGACCTCGATCCATCAAAGCCTGGAGCTCATTGATCGCTTCTTGAGGCACCGTAGCCATAACTTCTTGTTTCTTCGGCGACCCAATAAATAAATGCAAACGGCCCCGAGAAATTAATCTTTTTTCACTGCTACTTCAATCAATCTTGCTCACGTACCGCTACCATTCAAGCTTCACAGTACTTTCTTGACTCCTTTGCACTACTGATAATAGTCTACTCGCACAGAGAGAGAGAGAGAGAGAGAGAGAGAGAGAGAGAGGGGTCAATAGAGGCGGGCCAGAGGAAGCACCCTTGATTTTTTTTTTTTGGTCGAAAAGCACCCATGATTTGGTAGGAGAGCTTTTATACTTAGATTTAGATCTCGTAAAGAAAAGAAAACATCGGAACCAACCCATGTCTTGTTTCTTGACAACATTCGTATATGTCTAAATTACTTTCCATTTCTCTATCTACTTTCTACACCGAATATGCGACTTTCTCTTTACACTAAGTATCCAAATTTCCTAACAAAGATATACGATATCATTCATAATAATAGCAAATCCTTTTCGCGATATTTTCAAGAAGTAACAAAATATTCTTTTCCGATGGAAAAAACTTAAATGCGACTTATTAGGGTGGCCCGTAAATTAAAATAAGCCCGTCCAAACGGGCCTCCTTTCTGGCTTATGTGTCGTGTGCGAAATCTCGATTAGTCAGTTCAAAGAAAATGCGGAATTTGCATGAGATGGGTGATGATTTTTAAGAGATAGGTTTTGTTTTGACTTGGGTTTGCTGAATATATTCAAAATAATAGAAGGAAAATAATTGAAAATAAGAAAAAAAAAATTCAGAAAGCAAAAAAGGGGGAAGCTGAAGAATCCCTCAAGCTGAGGTACTGCCCTTGGGAGCCTTTTGCTTTTATTGATGATGGTGGTGGTGTGTGGCTCCTCACCACATGCTTCCTTTTCCTTCATCACGGCTTTTCGTGTTTTTTCCACCGGCCGATCTGGACCGCTCATCCAGTTGACCCCACGCGGTGCTGGTGTACTTTTCTCACCCTCTTGATTAAGAGAGATTCTTCCCCCTCGTCATTCTTATTAAATATAACATGTCAAGTCCTTAACATATGCTTTTAAGGATGGGATTACGACATAAGTGGCTCCCGGACTTTGATTCGATGTGTAATGTGATTACTGAACTTTGATCAAATATATGATGTGGTTTTTATATTTTTAATTTATTTAATATGGTCTATAAATTTTTGATACATGTTCAATGTTGTCCTTCCATGACGTCAAGTTCGGAGACACCATTAAACATTTTCATGTAGTCTCGAGACTAATTTGAACTTGTATCAAGAGTTTCGGGACCACATTGAATAAATTAAAAATATATGGACCACATTGTAGATTGTGTCAAAGTACATGGACTATTTATGTCATTTTCTCAATCAATTTAAAGTTCAGGGGCCCCGTTACACATAAAGATAAAGTTCATGGACCATTTGTGTCATTTGCCCTTTAAAGATTTTATTTGTGCTGCTTTTTTAAAGTACTTTTCGTGTTTCCTTCAAAACTTTGAAGTAAAGCACAATTTTTTTTTAAAATTCTTTCCGAAATTGTGAAAATTTTGAAATGACTTTACATATCAATATTCATGAGTAGGGAATATTTCAAATATTAAGTATTTGAATTAAATCAAATAACAAGCACTATAGGAAAAAAAAAAGAAAAAAGAGGGTAACTATCGCTCTAAACAAACTTTTAGCTAGTGATACTATATCTAAATTTATTGACGGTCTTACGAATCATATACGACAAAACAGATGGACTCCAGCTCTGAGAACATGTGTAGAATACTAATGTGTTACTTTTGAGCGGCGTTATATTTATCGCATCATGCATAAAATAAAATAAGCCGATATAATGTCTTAATTCAATTTTTTTTATGTAATTCTTTTTCTGGTTTGAAGGAAGGAGAAGGGTCGACAAATGGGTGTTTTGCTTCCTAATGCACGACGAGTATTTCTCAGAAGAAAAAAAGAACCATTTTATCTTGGTTAATTAAATATCTTAAGTATAAGCTATAATCATAAAGAATTCACAACTTTACCCAAAGAATTCCCCTAAAAAAATTCAACTAAATAATTGAATTATTACAATGAGTTGTTAGAGATTGAACTTTAAAGAGACATAGTAGATAAATGTACTTTATAGATATTCTGTTAAACTAAAATTAAAATTATTAAGGTACTCGAATGTTGATTGATTCTCCTTAAAAAAGCAAAAGAACTTGTAAACTTCTCCGATTGGAACACAAAAGAAGAAGAAACAGCCGTTTAAGAAAGGTTAATCAAGATCACCAAATTAATTTGATTTACATTGAAGACATATTTCTTCTTCTCTCATCAATCTTACCATTATTGAGCTCTCAACGGGGGCTACTTTGGACCCTTTATGTTTAAGGGAGTGTCTAAAGTTATGTGAGGAGTGAAAACAGCGTGAACCTAGATTTCAATTTAAATTAGGTTTTTAAAATGAAGAAGGAATTGACATGATAAAATGATCATAATGAAGTACCTTAATATAGTAACAAAGGACCCTCCTTATTCCATTAATGATCATTGAAAGTACATCATGCTGTCTTTCTTTTGAGCATATGTACCCAAAACCTCACATAACAAGTGACACAATCTATATTACGTAGAAGCTGGTGCATCAGTGCCCTCCGACGATCGATTTGCAGCGCTTCCATGCGTTTGAGCTTCTTTTCAGATACTCGGCGGTGCGAGCATAGAACTTATCGTTACTGAGGACCACATCGACGAACTCGGAGTGGCAGGGATCGCCCATCTCTGCCAGGGTGCTGCAGCAAGAGTCGCTCACGTCGGGGCCGTCGTGGAAGATGTTGTGGAAGAGCTCCAGCCCGCACTTCTGGGTCATTTTCTTGATGCAGGCCTCGAGGGAGACGTCGTATGCCGGTGCTGGCTCGACGGCGGCGAGCGCCGGCTTCGAAACCGCCACGGTGCAAGCAAGAAGAAGCACGGCAGAGACGATGGTGGACTTGGCCATGTTCGGTCGAGAGATTTTATTGCTGTTATTTTTTTTTTATAACTTTTGTGTTGTATTTAGGATGTTATTTGGAGGATATGATTGAGAGAAGACGCAGGTGTTCTTTTATAGGGTTATTAGGAAGAGGTTACATTGGAGTAATTATTAACGTTTTTGAAGAGTTCCTTCAATTTCATAGACATTTAATGAAATTAGATTTGAGTTCATCATTGTTCATGCTCATCAGTTTCATAGACATATTCGAATATAAACGCAAGAGAAGAGCAACCATACACGTGATACAATACGAAATGAGCACAAAAAATCAAATTTTTTTTGTGCTAGTGATAGAAATTTTAGCTTGTATAACATATTTTGATTAATATGTATTTACACATTTTTATGGTTAATTAATGAAAAAAACTAATGCTTTTGGCATGTTTTAAGATTTGAAACTCATAAACTTTAAGAACCACATGGATCAAATTAGGCACATAATTAAATGTATAAATGCGTAGATTCGACGATGTCGTTAATTACATAGGTAGGTAAGTATCCGACACATAAATGGAGCGATCCGGCTTCATGGTACGTAGGCAAAATTCGTAAAACGAAGATAGACACATGTAGTTTCAATGTTGCAAATTTAGACTAATCATAAGTGCATATGTATTCCATCCTATCTAATTAAGCACATATTCAAAGATACACACCTATATGAGCTCTCTCACGCCCATTCATATTGTATAAGGGTTTCATCATAGATTTAACGGGGACAATACGCACATCAAGAAGCGTAGTGTTTTGATGATGCAAGTTCATTTGGTCATCTAAACCCTTGCATAAAATGTCCACCCTTTACAATTGATCTCCTAGGCTTGTCATGAAATGAGCGAAGTCGTCCCTTACGGGGTGGCATAGGCGGTTCAGAGCGAGGGATCGAAGGCTGCAATGGCACGCGATGGTGGCGAAGTGCTATATATGCGTGACTTTATAGAAGTAAGGATATCCAAACTTGTATTTCCGAAAGCAGAAGGGAAAATCGCCCAATCAGTCATATACTTATTGTATACATGTCAATTCAGTCCTAAAATTTTCGATTTTGCCAATTCAGTTATGACCCTTAGCGTGAAAATTTCAGTATAGTCATTGCATACGATTTTTGCCGGAAATCATTGACATAACGATTCGATGGTCACCGGCCGTCCCACGGGGGCACCATGAAAGTGTTGTGTTCATGATATACCTCCATTATGTTACACTTAAATTTATAGTTAATTGCTAACGCCTAAAGTCCAATTCTACGTGGTTGAACTTTTTAGGGTTCATGATTCATACCATGACGTGTGCTCCTCCATATGATAATATCAGCGAGATATCCAATGATATGAGTTGCCAAAGGGACCAGGAAGTGGGAATTCCCATCGGATGCTTGCGGATATGCCTGCCCGATAGTGATGCATGTGAGCCCATCCGAAAACGTCCATAAATCCAAATAGTTAATTAATATAATAAGAATGTCTGGGAACTGACGTGCAAGAAGCGGGGATAGCTCAGTTGGGAGAGCGTCAGACTGAAGATCTGAAGGTCGCGTGTTCGATCCACGCTCACCGCATTCTCCTTTTTAATCAATATTTGACTTCATTTTTGTCCTTCGTTTAGTATATCGTCGAATGAGTGTGTTGGGCCTGTTGGCTGAGGTTAAACAGTTTTCTTGCGTTGTTAGATTTTGCATCTTTGTTTATTGGTTCACGCGGCATCTCGGTCGCCAAAGCGATACACCTCCTTGGCCCCCATCGAAAGAAGCCGTCCATGCTCGCGTCGATCGAGCAATGCATGAAGGGCGAGTAGGGTCGGCCGGCTTACCAGCTTGACCGGCCCAAAAGGAATCGAGTGCTCAATTTGAGATTGTTTTCTCTCGTATACCCACAATCCTTCCTTTTGTATGGAGATCCATAACATCTGTCGAGCACTTCCTTGCAGAGGTTAGGAACTCAGCACGGTTCGCCGGGAGCACACAAAGTTCTTGAGGCTAAACACCTCTTTCACTTGCATGCTTAAGCCTAAAGAGTCGCCCTGTGCTTCCCCGAAACTCTTGCTTGAATCAAGACATTTCACAGGAAAGTGAGCCATCCTGCCAAATTGCGTCCTCAAGATGAAGTCCATGAACAGTTTGAATGACTTCTGCTACAGCATATGTACCGACCGAAAGCTGCCGATAGAACAGTCCGGGCCTATCAGCAAGCTTTTTTGGGAGAGAGAGAGAGAGAGAGAGAGGTGAACTTTACGAACTGATGATATAATCCACATTTGATATCGTTAAAGTGCATCAACAAACAAACACGGAGTTCCTTACCATCCTTTCTTACAACTTGCAAGCAAAGGAAACTCATCAAACTCACTCCTAAACAACCCCCCCAGAGGATGATAAACAACTATATCCTGAATTATGAATATAAATTGTGCCTAAACATCAGGTGCACTAAAAGAAATCAAACTCAAGGTAATTATCAGAACCTTTCTTATCAGGGATAGTGGCGGTAACAGCGGCCTTTTCGCTTGCTGGTGTCGGTGGTACTGGTATTCGCTCTATCTCAACTGGTTTCGGTACCTCTGGGGGTGTGGCGCAGCGAATCAGCGCCCAGTTTACACCTTCAAAGAAGGGATGTTGCTTGATCTCTGTTGCTCCTCGCTTATACGCCAATCTGTGCTGTGGTTCTTTCACTAGCAACCCTCTTATTAGATCCCTAGCTGCAAAACTGACCATAGGGGAATCTGGAAATCGCAGTGGCTGACCCACGACATTGAACAACGTGGCTCGGTTTCCGGAACCTTTGAAAGGGGTTTTACCAAATAAGAGCTCGTACAAAAAAATCCCGAAGGTCCACCAATCTACAGCACTTCCATGACCTTCTCCTTTAATAATCTCTGGTGCCAAGTACTCGTGGGTTCCAACAAATGACATTGACCGGGCATCAGTGGGTTCCGCAATGAGCTCAGGCAAGGGACTGACTTGGTTCCCAGTTTCTATTTTGGGTTTCCGGTCCTTCTTGGACTTACTGGAGAACAGGCGAGGCCCAAAGCACGTGGTGGGAACTGCACAGGATGGCTGGATGCAAGAAGGTTCAATGCAAGCTGGCTGGACACAATAGACAGGGTTCTTTCTGAGAGGCTCAGAATCGAGACATGATGTCTTAACAAGAGTTGGACTCACGGCGCAGCGAAGAGAAAGGTCAAAGTCCGAGAGCATTATATGCCCATCATCCCTCACAAGAACATTCTCGGGTTTAAGATCGCGGTAAACAATCCCAAGCATATGGAGGTATTCTAGAGCCAGTAACACCTCAGCTACATAAAATCTGCAAAACAAAGATCAGAGTAACTTTCAAGATTTGTTCACATGTAAGTGCCATAAAACCAAACTATTTTTGAAGCCTTTTGAGGTCTTGCTCGCACAAGTCGTATGGTTGAAGATATATCTTTCCTAGCTACATTGTGACTTTTAGTTCCATCTTACTACATTGAAAAGTTTCACAAGGCGAAAGAAATCTTTTGGTTCAAGGAAGATCGTTATTTGAGCTACCATTACTTTTATATGTCTTTCCGAAATGTAGACTGCCTACGTCATACTAGTCAAATTAAAGGTTGTACCGCTCCATGTGTAACCTGGGTTAAAATGAAGTATGAAACAATAACAAATCTCTCTCTCTGTGCAAAGTCGACAAATTAGCATTGTCACCGGCTTTAAAGACACTGCAGACCAACTTAACTGAAAGCCTAGCTACCTCAGCCTTCCCCATCAAGTCCCTAAACCACGTATGAAATCACTAAAGGAGAATTTTACTAGTTAAAGCTCAATCCAAACATGTACGAGTTCTAATAAAAGAGCATCAAAGATGAAGTTCACTTATCGTACTTTACTGCCTGCTCAGGGAAATATTTCCCGGGTTGCCTCTGTCTAAGAGTGTGCAAGTCTCCTCCAGGACAAAACTCCATGACCAAACATGAAAACTTATCAGTCTCAAAATGCGTATACAGAGTTGGGAGGAAGGGATGGTCCAGACATTGCAATATTTCTCTCTCCGTTTGAGCCCGGAGCAACTTTTTACGACTAGCTAAAGATGCCTTGTCCATCACCTTCATCGCAAAGTAACACTTCGTTCCACTCAACTCCGACAGATATACGCTGCCTATATCCCCGCAACCCAACCGCTTTAGCAGTCTGAAATGGCTCAAACCCAAGACTCCATCCCTCGATCGAACAGCTTGGATGGCTTCCCATCTCAAGTCATTTGCTTTATGAGGCTTGTTGACACTGCTGCTCAAACTGCTGCAGCTGCTTTCATCACTGATGTCACTGCTCGTGCTCCCTCTACACATGCTGCTCTTCCCACTCTCAACAAAGTCCACGCGGTCAATAATTTTGCCACTTCCGCTTGTCTTAGCGAGGCTGCTGGCCCCGTCACTAACTTTGCCGGTTACAGAACTATTTTTCACACTTCCATGTTCTGTTGTCTTCTTGTTCTGATCAACAGAGGCCTCCCGTGAACCTCCATTCTCAACAGATACAGAATGTGCTTCAGATGATTTTTGCTCCAGATCAGGCGAGGAAGTGCTTAGATTCATTTTACTGACTAGAGATTCAACCGAGCCATTTTGATCTGGACGAGAGGATCTTTTCTTCTCAGCAGGCTCAGCAGACTCATTCTTCGTATGGTTCTGCAGAGATTTAGGTGATTTTTCATGATTCACGAGCTCAGGCTTGCTCCCTTTCAGGTTTTGTGAAGATAAAAAGCTGTGATCATTCCTCTGTACTGCGACAAAACCAGCTGCTTTGGTTTGGTGCTTAGGGGAAGCTCTCGAGGTAGTTTTAGAGGCCATAGGACTCAGCAAAAGCAGAGAATCTATATACAAATCAAGATGAAGATACCCCTGGCTCGGGACTCATCATCAATGGAACTGCATCTTCCATCTGGCCCACATAATATGAAGTCCAATTTCAGTTGTGGCAAAAATTTCTCCACTGGGAAAATATCACCCATGTTAAATTGGCAGAAACTCATCATTTTCATACTCAAATATTTTCCTACTCTTCACTTCATGCAGCACAGAAGAACATACCAAAAAGAAACATAAAGATCAGATTTGAAAGAGCACCGATTAACTTCCACCTGTGATGAATCAGGAGCAAAAATGTGGACTTTCACAACAATGTAGTGCCTAACACCGCATTCCGGGTTGCAGAAAGCCGTATAAAAACCTCGAATGTAATCAAGTATCTGTTACCCAACAACTCAAGAAACTAGGGCTTTCGTCTGTAGCTACTGAAACCTAAAAGAGCCAGGAGCAATATTTCGACCCAGAAATTAGAAACTCAAATTGCGAAAACGGAAAGGAAAAAAATAAGGTGAAATAAAAGCAAAGCAAAAGACTTCAAGGACCACAGCAGGTTAAAGCATGAGCTAACAATAGTCAGCTCCAACAGATCATGCAAGCTTGTTCAGTTCTTGATTAACTATAAGCAACTCGAGACTCAAGGCCATTGGAAGTCTCACCGCACAAGCACGCGATCAAACACCAATTGAATCAAATCAGATCTGGATCTCAAGACTGCAAATTTAAGCGGAACCACGACTCAGATCCTCGAATCTGGAGGAGACCCAGATGCTAAAACCTAACCCAGAAGGCGAACGGAAGCAGACCCAGAAAGGAAAACGCTCATAAATGGAGAAGAGAGAAAGATGGGAGACCGAAACAGCACCTGAATTGAAGGATCATGACTGGACTGAACGCATTCAGCAGGGAAAGAGGGAGTGAATGACTCCGGATAATGCTGGGTGTAGAGAGAGAGACAGAGACAGAGAGAACGAGAAAGGGAAAGCTTCAGACAGTGCTGAAAAAATGGGACTGGTGGAGAAGTAATTTTGGCCGAGAGAGAGAGAGAGAGAGAGAGGTCAATGCAAAGCTCTAAAGTGAGACCTTTTTTGTGAATTCAATAATTTCAATGGGGGGTGTTTTGTCCCCGAACGAGAGGAGGGTCCTCATGGCCAAACAGGCCCTGTGGTCTCTAACCTGTCTGTCATGCCATGCACTCCTTCTACCACCACTTTGGCCAAAGAACCTTCTTTCCAGGCGAATTTGCTACTTGCTTGCCCTTTTGCTTTTCTTTTGGCTTATTTCTAATCTCTTTATCCTCATTTTCTAGACAGTTTATGCTTGCCAAATATGATAGAAGTGTTTGTTGCATAGCGAGAACTTTATTTTCGGCCCGAGTAAGTAGCCCGTTTTTCTCTATTGAAGACTTTTCGTGTCTAAATAAGCGTTTTTTGAACCCGAAAAGTCGCACTAACCCACTTTATTCATGTGGTGTTATCCGACTCGCGCGTGGATGAAACGGTTACGAGCCAAGTATAATTGAAATGAAATGTGTATCCATATATCCTTACAAATGGGACAATTGGTTCTGTGATCAAATCATATTTTGTGAAAATTAGCTGTATATTGGATAGCAAATCCACGTTAGCTTGATATTCAACCGGGCGAGGCCGAGTTCATTCATTTTGAGATACATTTATTGAGGGAATTAATCTATGTAAAATATCATCACATATTTAGTGATCGATTCCTTTAAGTTCCTTCTGCTCAGAAATCTATTGTTGATAACTAGATATCTTTTGCTATATCTGCTGATGAAATAAACCTAGCATCGCAGCTATTTGAATATCTAATAACTTTAGCATCCATGAGGAGAAAGCCTGAAGGGCTTTACAAATTCTTTTGGTTTTATACTAAGATCAATTCTAGAAGATAACCACCCGCCTGGGTGGCGCTGCTGGAGAGGGCACTCTTCCTCTCGCAAAAGGTTGAGTGTTCGAATCCCGGGCGCCGCAGGGTGACTTAACCGGTGCACGTGTGTGGTGGCTAGCACGTGTCGCGCCCAGGGTTTACCTCTCGGCTGTCGGCCGTGCGGGGGTTCCCTGGGTTATAAAAAAAAAATTTCTAGAAGATCTATTGAAATCTGGATGAAAAGGTCCAGAAATAGATAGATGAAACTTTAACAAAAAAAAACAGGTTTCACTAGGATTCAACACACTAATGCTATTCCAAAACATGAATAAAATATAAAGAAGGGATTGATAAAATCTTGTTGCTAGATCCAGACTTTCCAAAATACAATATGCCAGCTAGTTATAGGGTTGTTATTGCCTGACTTTGCACTAGACCCATATGTAAGATGCATGAGGTGGTCCATTATTACAGATTGGAATCAGATGGGAAGGTTTTAATTGCATTAATCCAAGGTGGGGTTTTTCCCATTTAAGGTTGTCCACGAGCAGAAAAAATTGCCCTTTAATTCGCCAATAAATGCATAGTTGCAATATCACCATTCCCTCGGGTCCCCAAAGATTAGAAGGCTGGGCATGCATTGTTGTGATGGGGATAACATAAGACTCTTGCACCACTAAAAAATTCAGTGTCCTACATAAATAATTAGCTTGTCCCACCAAAATTCTGAATAGTTAGCTCTACTTATATACCCATCTTTTTTTTTTGTGATGCAATATTGATATTTATATGAGACTTTGATATAGTGAGAACTATTTTATGGAATTTGGTTAACTGGTTGAGTACTTCAGTTTCTCTTTGCAGTTCAACAACAGACATCCCTTTCATCAAAGCAAGGAGCAGCAATCATTCAACATGCTGCGTGCATGTCTTTGTCAATCAACATAAGAATAACTTTGATTTTGGCTTCACATTGTTAGGTTTTCCACTTAATACTTTTGACTGGTTCTTCTAGTGTTTACTTGGCAGTGGTCCAGCGGGGAACTTCGTTGCCTAACTCTCTTGATCAAGCCATATGATTAGTGAAATTGGGCAAAATAACGAAAGTCGGGCATTGACATATACATCCGGGTCACTATCGCAATTGTTTCTCATAAGTTTACTTCAAATTACACCATTGGCTCTATGCAATTTCATGTATGATATGATGTCATGATCAATTTCTTAATGCCGATTCCGATATGTAAATATTATGCCTATCATATCTATTCGTGTCAGCTTCTATTTGCCTTCGCCTGCGGATTTTCAACTGGAATCTTTTCACTTCCTTAAATTGGATCGACAGCTTAAATGGATTCTAAGTTGAAGGGGCGACGAAAAAGCAAGTTTCCATCAATTTGGGTCGTCACGAATTTCTTTCTCCATGCATGCACTGTTCTCGTTTGGTTTCTGTTTGTCTAGTACAGATTTTGCTGGTTTAGGTCGCAATCCAACTTTTTGACCCTTACATCGACGAAGGTATCATTAATTCAAGTACATGGAAGCTCAATTTAGTGGCAAACAATGTTGGACCATTTTGCGTAATCTTGACTATGTTGCATCTTCTCTGCCGCACATCTAGTTTCCATCTAAAGTTTTTCTATTAATTAACAAATAAAATGCATCTCACTTTAAATAGTACAGTCCAAAATAGAAGTTCGAAATCTTGCGCCCATTGAATAAGATCAGTCTAGCATGAATTCATTCGATCTAAGAGCTCTAGCGAATGAAGTGTGCTTAGAGCATGTAGGCCACTTATTGGATTGTTTAGTCTGGGGAATGCTAGGAACTACAGAAATAATTTCACTATCATCTAACTCTCCGATCCTAAGCTCTAATTAAGGTAGAAACACACAAGAGAGAGTAGGAGAGGCTAAATTAGGTCGAGTTTTTCTAATGCGCTATCGAACGTGTGTCTATTACCCGTTCTGGTTACACGGTAGATGAAAAACTTGACTCTGATTCACCCCCTCTTCTCTCGTGTCTAATTTTTAGTGATGGTTGTATTTAAATTTTCGCCCTGATATGGCGTGCGTGTGCACTAGGTTATACCAAGAAGATGTCGCGAAATTAAATGATCATTCGGTGTGTCCATGCACCCCGTGAAGTACCTCACCGTACAAATGTGTAGTCCTTAATAGTCATTAGGGTCGGTCTTCGGAGCCTTTAGGGACCGGGCAAGCCAGGTTCTCTATCATTTTTTTTTATCCAGCTGTAACTATACTCTCAAATACAGTGTCTTGATTTTTCGTATACCCATAGCTCAAACATTAAGGAGCATTCTACTAGTCCTTAGTTTTAGGCGCTCAATCGACTTGAGTTGAAATCAAATTTGATTGACGGGGACTCTAAATATTACCTAATCGAGCTAGATGATTCACGTGCATGTCCGTGAACATCTATTATTCGTTCCTGGACCTAAGTCACCTAACATATGTGACTTCCGCCATCGTCGAACCTTTTAATTTGACTTTTCTTCGTTTGGTATGCATAAGTAGCTCGTTGCACGTTTTATATCGACGGAGAAATATCCAAAATATAACTTAAGAAACTTTGGATTGAGACAGAATTTTGACCCAACAAGCTCAAGGAAGAATTTTTCGGTGGGGACCATCTGTTCAAGATTTATCATTTTAAAAAAAAGGCATCGTAAAGAAAAGAACAAACTATTTAAATCTGCCTCGGAGTTGTAGATATCTAACAGGGATCGCAGGAATCTCTCTCGGAAATGCCTAGGGCATGGACCATGATCCTTGTGGACACGAACATAGAAAATGCTTTCTTGGTTTGGGAAAGCTGAATATGAAAAAGTAGTCCGGTGGAATCAGCAGACAAACCCCTTTATCTCTCTTTTCAAAGATTTGGAAAGTTTACTAATTACCCCAAAAAATAAAGAAGGAAAAAAAATGATATTAAAGAAACTATCAACATACAATTTATCGTATAATTAGGTATTGCTATACGTCAACTTTCATGCGCCAAACTAAATCTATTTCTATTGTCTCGATTTAAGCAATTTTCATGTGGTGCTCATATAGATAAATATGATCAAGTTGGCTTTGTCACTATCATAAATTAGCTTTCGTGCGCCAATTTGAATCTATTTCTACCATCCCGATTAAAGCAATTTTCATGTGTTGCTCATAAAGACAAAACGGAGTTGGGTTTGCCTAAGGCCTCTATGTTGTCTTTTTGCTAGCTATCAATAATAAAGCCTAGAGACGGTCTTAACGGGAACGACCCCCCATTATTATACACTTAGCCCCTGAGTTTTGCCAGTAATCAAGATTCAAGATGGTATTAATAACTGGTCAAGTGTGCAAAGTAGATTGCTTTTTGCGTCTCCAAGGATTCTCCCTTTTTCCCCGGTTCTTTCCCAGACATAGAACGGAATAAAGACCCGATAATATACGCATTTATCTATATATAACGGCAAAGTGAAAATAGAAAAAGGATCCGACATGTAGCAAGACAAAACACCACAAAAAGAAGAGAATAGAAGAAGTCTGTCGGGTAAATGACACAGAGCATTCGCATCTGTAGATACATATACTGTATATACTATACACCCCTCACCATGTCATAAAGGCTAGGGTTTTTCCTGGAGTATATGGTCCACGGAGTCTTGGCCTTGATATGCAAACTCGTATACAGTGTCCTGTCATCCTTTGGCTTTGTGATTCTTGGGCGTTTTAGAACATTAGGAAAAAGGAAAGGAAAAGGGAAGCCTCTTTGCATGTGGTTCCACATGCACTCCCGTTCTCAGTTCATAGGTCGATTAATAATTGATGGTCTGATGATTTTTTGCTACTTTTACATGAAGGCAGGCGAATATCTCGAATACAATATGCTAGAAAACAAAATATATCCACACACAGCTCCATGCATAGAGCTGCGAGCTCCACATGCTATCTCTATTTCCCTCATATTTTAGAGGCCTTTTCAGATCTTGGCTTTATTGCTGTGTGGTCCTCTCTCTCTCTCTCTCTCTCTCTCCTCTCTACTAATGGAAGCTAACATGCAGCTTTCTTAGGTCAACAATCAGTCACAATTTGCTGCAAGTTCTGTATGATGTTCTCGGATATCTTTTGGTCTTGATATAATTTACTTCATATAGCACAGTAAAAGGGAAATATGAAATACTAACGTGGTTATGCTAGTATATTCTCATTAATTTTTAGTAGAGAAATGATTTAGTGACAGTTGTTAATTTACTATGAGTTTAACAATCTATTCTGTGCCACAAAAAAAAAACAAATAATCATAAATTATTGTGGGTCTCACTTTTTAAACAATTTTTGGCTCGTGGCATACTGTTTTTCTTATAGTGGTCGTTATTCTTACAGTGATCCAAATACTGTTATGTTAGCGAATGCCTTTTCGAAATAATATGTTTGATGCAGTTAAATAAGCAGGTCCTGTTTCATTTTCACGACAAGATTTCTCAGTGCAATGTCTATTTTGACTAATAGATTTCAAGCTTTTACTCAGTGAGACGTGGCTTGCTTCGAAGAGTCATCAGTCATCTTTTCTTTAAGATGCATTCATGCATGCGAGACTCCTAGTTAAAGAAAAAAGCCCTAATAAATACGCAAAATCTAAACGTTCCAGATCGGTTGGTGGTGTTTTCTCATATAATTTGTTAATAATAGCCACCTGCATGCGACGAATTAGCCTCACATGTAAACCAGCAAACACATCAAAATTTATTAGTTTAGATGTGTGAGATGAATCTTCATATTTAGCTTATCCTTTTGGTTCATCAAATTTTATATATAAGTGTCACCATGGAAAAAAACCAAGATTCCAATAGCAGTGAATAAGATTAACATAACAAGAGTAAGTGGATCAAGATCGAAGTCTCATTTCTTTTGGTGGTTCCTATTGTGATGCACATGTGAGTTATATTAACAAGTTCTCACTTTGGAGAATTGATTTGGTGTGAAGTAATTGATATATTTTACTTGGCCTATCACTCATTGACTTAAATATTTGAATAAATATAAGTCTAACTGGATATATTGATGGGTTTGAAGCTAGACTCTCTCTTAGCAATATTTCCAAGTGAAGATATTGGGCTTCTACTACGCTTCCCGATAATTCTTCCATCCAAGTTTTGATCAAACTGTCATCTCTGCTTTGTATATGTCCCTCTCTCCTTATTAAAAGTCGAGTAGCTATTTTTCTTTCTCTTCGAAGTCTAAAGTATTATTCAAATATTGATAAATTATGAAAAATATTACGTGTCAGTGTTTACGCATTGTGAAAATTTTCGGCATTCAAGATTAGAAAAAAGGTCAAGTTGCATCCATCGCTGAATTTGGAAAAAAAGGCAAAATGTGAAAAGTAAAATCCCTCCATAGGTACTGTATATCTATTCATGCTTCCATTTGTGCAAAATCTTCAACTTGCACCAAGCGGTAGAGGTCGAACCAATGGCCCCTCACTCGAACTGTAGTTGCTTATGCAACTGTTGAATCAAACCCCAAAGAAATTACAACTGTCAAACACTATATCTAACACCGCAATGAAAAAAATGACATGGAACCAGTCTTAAAATTGTGCAATTTTGAGGAAAATAATGACTTGTAGATAATATTTTGCACGAGATCGAACCCAGTAGGTTTGTGATGAGCGTCGTTAATTGCATGAGATGTCTATCTTGCCACCAATGCGCTTGTGTGGAAGACGTCGTGTGACATGGTGGATCTAATACTAATCCATAAAAGATGGTATGTGAATGCATGTTAGTGAATCTTTGAGGGCTCTCGAAAATAAGAGAGCAATGACTTTCTCAATCGGGCATGGACGGACTGGGCTCTCTTATGGACCGACCACAATCTTTCACCATAAACATTAAACGATGGCCCAAAAATTGAAATTGGGCCTGTTCATTCGTAGCCCTGAAGTCCCACCAAGAAGTGTGAAATTCCCCGACAAAGTCAGTCCAAGAATGGTGGGTCACGTTGTCACACGATGTAAAATGTAATAACTAAAAAATAAAGATAAGCCTTAGCTTGAGAACCCACAAGGACTCAATGAAGAACTTGACCATTCGGATTCAACCAAGTTTATGATGATAGCAACAGTAATTCCCACTGATTGTACGTGAACATCAAATTTTGCTGGTTTAAGTTTCTTATTTCTTTTCCCCGCTGGCCAAATAGTTTCAGTCTCTTCATGTTACTTTGGGTTGCACTTGAGCCACTGCAATTGCTGTAAAGATCGATGAATTAGTACTAAAATAAGCGAAAGTATCCCAATTAAACAGCGACTGTTACTCCGCCTAGTGTTTCTTGAAGTATCAAAGTAGAGGCCTCTGAAGTGATTCCCACGGATTACTCAATAGTCATTGAAAATACGTGGATTACATGAGTTGGTGAATCATATGTGGCTAAGATCGATATGCTAGAAAAATATTTACAGTGACAGAATCAACATTGAAAATCCAGAATAAAAAGAAAACAATAGGTTCTTACCAAAAACAAAAGAAAAAGAAAACAATAGGCTGAAATGATCTATATAATTACCACGACACATAAGGTTGCATGTAAAAACAGATATTATATAAATTCAACATCGTCAATTTTGCTTTTAACATCTTGTCTTTAAAAGCGACCTGTCAAGTGACTTACCACAAAACAGAAGGCTGGATGTTAGAAGACAGAACCCAAAAATACCAAATAAACCTTAGTCCATTGTTATATATCCACTACAAAAAAACACGTTTTTTCCGACGAAATTTCCAACGAAAAATTTGAAAAATTCGTTGGAAAACGAATTTCCAACGAAAAAAAATTCGTTGGTGATAGGTCGTCGGAAATTTTTCCAACGAAAAATTTCAATTTTCGTTGGAAATTTGCGACGAATTTTATTTCGTTGGAAAACTTGTGGCTAAATTCGTTGGAAAAACTACAAAATTTTTTTTCTGCTCGAAAATTCGTGGAAATTTTTTTTCCAACGAAAAATTTTTCGTTGGTAAAATTACAAATGTTTTTTTTTGGTCGAAAAATCGTGGAAATTTTTTTTCCAACGAATTTTTTTTTTCGAAAAATCGCCCTCGCCGCCGGCGAGGGCCAGCCTCGTCGCCGGCGAGGGCCGAGCTCGCCCAGATCTGGGCGACCTCGAGCTCACCGGCGACGGCGATGAGGTGGTTGAGGCGGCGGGCGAGGTGGCGGTCCATGGTGGCGTCGGGGGCGCCGATCGCCGCGGGGGCCTGGCCCTGGATGGCCATGGCGGCGAGGGAGCCGACGTCGCCCTGGATGGCCGCAGGGGAGGGAGCCGACGTCGCCCAGATCTGGGCGCGGAGGAGTTGAGGGCCCCGATCTTGGTGTCCATGGCGCCGGAGCCGGAGCCGGAGGAGGAGGGGGGGCGGCGGGGGAGGAGGCGGAGCGAGAAGGTGAAGGCGAGAGAGAGAGAGAGAGAGAGAGAGAGAGAGAGAGAGAGAGAGAGAGAGAGAATGTGGAATTGTTGCAGGAATTGAGCGCGAAAATATGAATAAGGAAGAAGTAGTGTTTTCGTTGCAAAATTCGTGGGAAATTTCCCACGAATTTTGCAACGAAAATTGTACACACTAAAATAATTGCCCGGAAAATTCAAATTCGTTAGAAAATTCGTTGGAAATTTCTAACGAAAAATTTCATTGGAAATTTCCAACGAATTTTCCAACAAACATTGTACACACTGAAATAATTGTCCGGAAATATGAAATTTATTGGAAAATTCATTGGAAATTTCCAACGAATATAAAGAAATGCCGAATAGTACCGGTTTTTTTGGAATTCGTTGGAAATTTCCAACGAAATTTCCAACGAAAATTGTACACACTGAAATAATTGCCCGAAAAA
This sequence comes from Syzygium malaccense, assembly GCA_031216405.1. Taxonomy (NCBI): domain Eukaryota; kingdom Viridiplantae; phylum Streptophyta; class Magnoliopsida; order Myrtales; family Myrtaceae; genus Syzygium; species Syzygium malaccense. The sequence goes on along the minus strand of CM062256.1, from coordinate 2,441,981 downwards.
TTGAAATTCGTTGGAAAATTCGTTGGAAATTTCCAACGAATTTTCCAACGAATATAAAAAATGCCGAATAGTACCGGTTTTTTGGAACTCGTTGGAAATTTCGTTGGAAATTTCCAACGACAAAAAATTCGTTGGAAATTTCCAACGAAATTTCCAACGAGTTCCAAAAAACCGGTACTATTCGGCATTTTTTATATTCGTTGAAAAATTCGTTGGAAATTCGTTGGAAATTTCCAACGAAATTTCCAACGAATATAAAAAATGCCGAATAGTACCGGTTTTTTTGAATTTGTAGCAAAATTCATTGGAAATTTCCAACGAAAAATTTTTCGTTGGAAATTTACAAGGAATTTTGCGACGAAAAATTTTTCGTTGGAAATTTACAAGGAATTTTGCGACGAAAAATTTTTCGTTGGAAATTTCCAACGAATTTTGCGACGAAAAATTTTTTGTTGGAAATTTCCAACGAATTTTGCTTTTCGTTGGAAAATTTGTCGAAAATTTGCGACGAAAATTTTTTCGTCGCAAATTTTCGTGGCAAAAATCCGGTTTTTTTGTAGTGATCGCTACCTATAGAGAAAGTACGATATGATAGATTCATGTACGAATGATAAGTGGTCAAAATCAATCGTAAGTTAAGAAATGCATGCAAATTTGTATTCCTTTTACGGGACCCATAATGAATCTTTCTATTTCTAAACTGTGATTTGTTAGGATTAATACGGAAGTGTGAACAAAAACACAGAAAAAATGATGTGAGTAAGAAATAGATTGCATAAATGAAATCTGAATATAATGCATTTATGTGGTTTGGCGATTTGCCTACTACATAGGGAAAGATCAAAAAGGTGATTTCATTATAATCGGCTGTTGAATTTTAGACAATCACAAAAGAAATAACACACAAGAATTAACGAGGTTCGGCAATAAGCTTACGTCCTCGGACAAATCTCTCACGGTGGTTCTCTCCTTTTTGTTGTGAGTTTTGCTTTGCCATTATTCTTTCTTTTTATACAAAATTAGGTTACTACAACAAAGGTAATAAGCAACCTGTAATAGGAAAACACTCCTAAATAGGTAGTAGGATAAAAAATACAATATTGACAATATCTCTTTCCCTAGAATAGGAGATCCAATCCCGCGACACTCCCCCTCAAGTTGGAGGGAAGACATTGTCAAAGGTCAACTTGTTCACCATATCTTGGAATGCTCCTTTGGGAAGAGCTTTGGTGAAAATATCCGCAAGCTGATCTTCACTACGAATATAAGGAGTCTCAATTGTCTTATCTTGAACCTTCTCCCTCATGAAGTGACAATTCACCTCTATGTGTTTAGTCCTCTCATGAAAAATAGGATTAGAGGCAATGTGCGTTGCTGCTTGGTTGTCACAAAACAACTTTGTAGCTTTAGTCGTAGTCTCGCATCCCAATTCCTGAAGCAATAGTTGTAGCCATACAATTTCGGATGTTGTGGTAGCCATGGCCCTGTACTCGGCCTCTACACTAGAACGAGCAACAACATTTTACTTTTTGCTTTTCCAAGTAACAATATTTCCACCCACAAATGTGCAAAAACCTATAGTAGATTTCCTATCCGCAAGATTTCCAGCCCAGTCTGCATCAGTATACCCAACAATCTCTTTGTGACCATTATTCTCCATCAATATTCCTCTTCCTGGTGAAGCTTTTAAGTACCGAAGCAGGTGGTTTATCAATTCCATATGCCCCTGTGTTGGATTCTGCATAAACTGACTCATATAACTGACAAAATAAGCAATATCAGGCCTAGTAATGGTTAAGTAAATTAGCCGTCCTACTAGTCGCTGAAATTGTCCAATATCCTGTAATGGTGTATTATTAGAAACAAACTTACTGCTATAATCCATAGGTATATTGGCCGGTTTGACTCCAAGCTTGCCAGTTTCCTTTAGCAAGTCAAGAACATATTTTCTTTGCGATAAGAATATTCCTCTGTGAGAACTTGCCACTTCAATACCCAAGAAACACATCAATTTGCCAAGATCTTTAATATCAAATTCCTTGCTCAAATGAAGTTTGAGTGTTTCAATTCTAGATGAGTTACTACCAGTAATAACAATGTCATCGACATAAACCAGAATGACAACAATACCTTGATTGTCAGCTTTAGTAAACATCGACGAGTTGGCAGAAAGTTCCTCCCATTCAGCAACAAGGACGTGAGTCGCTGATTGTGTGCCTCCTGCACAACAGTCTTTGATGACTCCGGAATAGCTTGCTCTTTATCACCCATGACTCAAAGCAAATAAAAAACAACAACCAACGAGAAATTGCAACGATCTGTGTTGAAGCAGTGTGCAGCAATAACACGAGCAAGCCACCAGAAAATCAGTAGGATGTAACTCACTTTGATACCATGTTGAATTTTAGACAATCACAAAAGAAATAACACACAAGAATTAACGATGTTCAGCAATAAGCTTACGTCCTCGGACAAATCTCTCATGATGTTTCTCTCCTTTTTGTCGTGAGTTTTGTTTTTCCATTATTCTTTCTTTTTATACAGAATTAGGTTGCTACAACAAAGGTAACAAGCAACCTGAAATAGGAAAACACTCCTAAATAGGTAGTAAGATAAAAAATACAATATTGACAATATCTCTTTCCCTAGAATAGGAGATCCAATCCCGCAACATCGGCAAAGAAGAGATTAGAATCGTTTGATCACATTCACTTATAAGTGTTCCCAATTTTAGATTAAACCTGAACCCATAAGAATCAATCACAAGAAATGATTTTTATTATCTTGTCACTCTCTTGGATGACAATTCTTCATGCTCTTTGTTAGGAAAACATCCCTGTGATATTTTGATGATTCCAAAATGATCCTTGATGTGGTGATGATTCCAAAACAATTCTTAATGATCTTCGTGATACGTGTAGTTATTCTTCGTCGTGATGTGGTGATGATTTCAGGAGACTGTGATAATATCGACGGTCTTCGTGAGTTCATTGAAAATGGATTAGATCATGAGGATGAGGATCAATATAGGTGGAGAATAAGACAAATATAACGAGGTGTTCATGAGGATTTAGAGATACCGTGGTTGATCTGTCATCAATGTAAAGTTTTTGGGAGGTGACATACTTGGGAGGATTATTGAATGATGATTGCAAGTTGTTCCACACAATTTGACCGTGGACAAAACCAACGGACTGGTGATAAGGGTACACTATTGTCAAGTTATAAGGAGCATTGTATTGTGTTGATATCAAGCCTTGCAAGGTGTTGGTCAACAAGTGCATCTACAGATGACCGTTGGATGGGTAGGATATATCCGTTGACAGGCTAAGAATCCATAGCAGGAGAACTGGAAATGAGTTGGAGCAATGTTAACTGCCAATTACAATACAAAGGAGTAAGTAATGAAAAACCCACTAGCGACTCACCAGTTTATAAATACATTGTAAAATTTGTCGTGCATCCATGATTTAAAGAGCTTTATCTTCCAAGCAAATTCAATGCTAAACTTGAAACTTGAGATATTCTTTCAATAAACCGTTATAGTAACGAGTAGAGAACTCGCCTCTATTTATTGAATCAAATCAAAGAACCAATGTGAGGTCATAAGCTGAGTAGATAATGGTGTGCTTAGGTTTATAAGGAGGCGTTTGGTAATCATTCTGCTCCCGAAAATAATTTCTGCTCAGAAATGATTTTTTTTATTTTGTTCTTGGGAACAATTTCTGAGAATTTAAAAACGTTTGGTAACTGCTCAAAATTTTTATTCCTAAAATAGTAAAAAAACATAAATGTGTTTGGTAACTACCCAAAATATTTTGAATTTTTTAAATATTTCTTTCTCTTTTTTTTTTCTTTTTTTCTTCTTCTCCTTCCTTGGCCTATGTTTGGTCTTCGGCCATGGTCGGCAAGGGTTTCGCGGCCTCGCTGGATATGGCCGCAAGGGTCCAGCCCTCGCAGCCTAGGCGAGGGTCACCGGCCTCTTGCCGCCTAGGTGAGGGCTGCCGGTCTCTTGCGGCCCTCGCCCAGGTCGCGATGCCCTCTCCTGCCATGGCCAGAGACTAGCCATAGCCCAAACAAGGAGAAGAAGAAAAAAAATAAAAATTTATTTATGTTTTTATTCTTTTTTTGGTTCCTGGAAACAAGAAGCAACTTTTTTTTTTATTCTTGATTCTGTTCTAAAATTATTCCCGATAACAAATTTGTTCCCTAGAACAAAAAATTTAGCAAACGGATTTTTGTTCTTTTTTTTTGTTTCTAGGAATAAAAGAATAGAATCAAATACTGTTTAGTTGGTTACCAAACTGCCCCTTAGTGGACTCGTTTCAAATGAAGGAGTAAGTAGGGCCGGTGCTATTAACTCCTCAAATGTATTAAATTATGCAAATTATCTTTTTTAGTTTGGGATTAACAATCATAGGTAAGGGCTTGTTTGGTAACACTCCTAGTTCTCTATTTTTTTGTTCTTTTGTTTCTCGGAACAGAACAAAGAACAGAAATTTATTTGGTAATGTCAATAAATTTTTTTATTCCTCAGAGTAGAAAAGTAGTTAGAGAATATATTTGAAATAGAAATAAGAAGTAAAAGAAATTTACTTCTTTGTTCCCATGAACAATTTCTGAAACAATGTCATTTTCTTTTCTTTTTTTTTCCTTTTTTTCCTTCCTTCTTCTTCCTCTTCTAGCCGGTCGCTAGTCCTTACGATGGCCGATGACAGACCAAAGATGAGGACCGGCAAGGCTTGACCTCGCCCAACCACCGCCAGGTCGGCTTTGCCATGGCCAGGCAAAGTCGACCTCGTGGGGGCTTGGCGAGGTCGACCTCGCCAGCCCTCGTCTCTAGCCGGTTGTTGGAGCCGATCACTGGCCATTGCCCAGGCTCGGCAACTAGCTAAAGGAGGAAGAAGAAGCGAAGAAAAAAAGAAAAGAAAAAAATCAAAAAATGAGAAAAATTTTGGAAAATTATAAAAAACTAAAAAAATTCGACATCATAAAAAATTTTTAGGGTCGTACCAAATGCTTTTTTTTCTTTTTCTATCCCTAGAATAAAAATTTTGTACAATTACCAAACATATTCTTTTGCTCAGAAACTTATCTAGTGAACAGAAATAAATAAAACTATTTCTAAAAAGAAATTATTCGTGAGAACAGAAATGTTACCAAATGCACTCTAAGGCGTGGATGCTTTTTGACTACCTGAGAATGATTTGATGGGTTAATGATAAGGAAGTGGCACTTTCATTTTTCCTTTATTTGTTTTGCTTTTAGCTTTATTCGCTCTTTATTTTACATGAAGAAATGAAAAAGAGGAAAAAAGGGAATTTAAAGCGGAGCCGTGACCAAAATCACCGTTTCTATGGGATCAAACAAAGAATAATGCAGCTTTAGAAATGAGTATGCTTCCCATTTACTCATTTGATGCATGTTTTCTAATTTAGAAATTTATATCCTAGGCGCATTAGGAATTGCTTAGCAATTTAGGAAAGTATAAACTTTATTTAGTGCATGTTTAAGATATAATATATATTATTTCCAAATTTGTCAAAGTCATCATGTAGGTTTGTCAACTTTCCTATCTTAACTCATAAAATAAACTTTAAAAATATTGTATCCATATCTCATATAGGCTACATTTAATTGTACAATAAATTTATTAAGACTATAATATTCATGTTGCATGTCATCTAGAGAGTCACATGCTTTAATGTCAATGTCTCAATAATCAAGTTGTGTAGATAGGGTTAATTAGTAATGGCATTTTATGCATTATTCATATTGCATATCATAAAAAGAAAAACCAAAAAGAATTAATTGATATTGCATTTAGAAATCATGTTTAGGCTATACATACATCATTTGGTCTTGAGTTGACATTTTGCAAAACACTAAATGTGTTGGACATAATAGAGCTTTACTATTGCTTAGCGCCTCAAGGTTTTCCTCTTTCCTTAAGTAATTTATTTATCTCTTTGATTATTGAATGTTAAATTTTTGTATGCGTACCTGCATGATCACTCATCACATGATAGTGGTTAGAATTAAAATTAACCAATCATTCTTGCAAAATATTTTTAAATAAAGAAAAAAGTACTAAAAGGTCGTTAGATCTATCTAGCGTGATTTAGTCTCTGTATCCATGAAATTTCCAGTTCTTAAAGTAAGAAATTCTCTCACATTTTACTTAGATTTCTAATCGACCAATAATAGATTAGTGGTGACTCCAAAATGAATCAATTTGAATGTTTAATTAATTAAATTAAAAACCCTAAAGTTGCTATTAATATGGGCTTGAGAGAGTACGCTGTAAGTCTTTGCTTAGCAATTTATTAGCTTTTTTTTGGTGGTTCACTTCTTAGAAAGGTCCCAATAGGTGGTTGTTTCATGAGAGAGAGAGAGAGAGAGAGAGAGAGAGAGAGAGAGAGAGGGTTACGGGAAGGGAAAAGGAAAAATATTCGGAAGGAAAGGATCAAAAGGAAAAAATTGAAAAGGGACAATAAATTTGAACAGCAATTGTAGTAAAGTGTTAACCTATTTAGAAGACAAATATAGGCCGTGACTTTATCTCATAATTTTGAAGGATTGACCGATTAATTAACGATTCATAAACGTTTTTAGAACACAAAAGAAGAATTGCTTCCGCTATTGACAATGTGCTCTCTCCAAATTGGGTGTGGACTATTGGTCTTCTTTCTCTTCTTTTGTGTGGTAGGGCAGACAATAGGTTGAACCTTTGATATAAAAATTGAAGAAGGTCCAACTAGTGATTAATTTAGTATCTGCTGAACACTTGGATGATTTGATCAGATTTGGATTACTTGCCCTGTGCCAACGCCATCATAAGAAACAAAGAAACACTTTTAATGAGGCTGAAGCCTAGTACATTAAAGACATGCTAATACAAACATTATATTATACGATATCTTCTCCTAAGGCCTTTACGTTGTCTTTTGTTAGCCATCAGCAATAAAGCCTTTATGTCGTCTCCAAGAATTCTCCTTTTTCTCCTTTTTTTCCGACAAAGAACGGAATAAAGACATGATAATACTAATGTTTTACATGTGATTGCAAAGTGAAACTACTTAAAGGAGCTGACATATAGCAAGACAAACACCAAAAAAAGAAAAAAAAGAAAAAAGAAGAGAATAGAATAGAAGAAGGTTGTCGGGTAAATGACATAGATCATTTCCATTTATAGGTATATGTTACTCTCTATACAGTATATAGAAAAATATGTATTTAAAATGATCATCACATAAACTACTTTTTATTTGCTATAAATGCTTATAATATGTTGTCACAAGGATTGGGAACTGAAATTCAGGTGTTTTGATCGGATTTCATAATCGTGTCAAGCCGTGTAATTAGAAAACACTACACTTTTATTAACTACACTATAAAACTCGCATATATTAAATTCGTGTCAATTCATGTCGCTTTCAAGTTTGCCATATAATTATGCATAAACGTGTTAATTTGTGTTAGAAATTGCCAGCTCTTTAGCATCAATGATCAAAAACAGGTTTAAGGGTACGGGTGATACGTTCAAACACGGGTAACACGTGTCTCAAGGATAATTTTAATCCTTGTTTTGAACCACTCAGCAGTGACAGTGTTTAGATAATTTTATCCTTAGAGTAGTCATCAGAATTTCGACTTTACTTTTTTCCATCGACTGCCAGCACTTTTCTTTTTGGTCTTCCGAGCAGTCATCACAATTTTAACTTTTAGAAAACAAAGAGAGACATTATTCTTCTTTTCAAAAATCGTTCATATGTATACCTATTTACCCAGTAACATATTATTAAGTTGCTGACAGTTTTTGAAAGTACCAATACTTATTACACGTGAGAGGGTGTTGAAATTTTATCCGACATCACTTGACAACGGATTCTATATACTCCATATATTCTTGCGATCTCTCTCTACCTATCAGCTTAAACTTTTAGAACAATTAATAGTTATCACATGGTATTAGAGCATAAGGTCCTGGCCTACGTGTAAGAAGAGTGTTAAAATACTTAAATAATAAACCATGCTATATCTTTTGCATGTGCACGCTCAATTCCTTCAGTCAAATTTCGGCTTGCACGTGAAAAGGAGAGTTGAAATATTATTCCATATTAGCTTAAAGGTAAAGGTACTAACAAATACTTCCAAGATTAGTAAAGCTACTAACTTTTATTCAAAATTACAAACCTTAATTTAAGTGACTTGCCCATTCTTCTCCCATTAAGTCACCAACTAATTTTAGTTTAATGTTTTGAAATTACCAATTGTAGCAATAATTTACCAACCGATAAAGTTACTAACTATTATATGAAATTACCAACTCTTATTTGAGTCCACTTACCGACGTTTATTGATAGCCACAAAATTACCAGTTGTTCCAATAGTTCACAACATGCGTATCCGAGCTTATCATTGGGTTAAATTTACCAATTCTTATACAAAATTACCAATGTATTTCAAAATTACTAGTTCTCTTAATAACTTACTAAAATTTATTTGTGGAGTTTAAATTAGAAACACTTATAGGAAATTACCAACTTTATTTCAATCAGTTGTCAATATTTATTTGATTTATTTTTGTGAAAAATTACCATTTGTTCCAATAATTTGAGGACATTTTTTTGCGGATCGTAAAAATGAGTTAAAATCATTCATTCTCATACAAAATTAGCAGCTCTTATTTAAGTTCACTTACCAAAGTTTATTTAGTTGTTTCAAAAGTACAATCTATTCCTAAAATTTACCAACATTTTTTTTGAGGAGCTTATCAACTAGTTGTAGTTACCAAACACTTTGCAAAATTATTAACTCTTAAAATAATTTATCAATACTTATTGGTGAAGCTCGAGTAACAAACTCTAGAACAAAGTTACGATTCATATTTGAGTTAGTTATCATCATTTATATGATTGTTTCGAAATTCCAACTAAAGGTCGACTTTTGATAGTCGTGGGATATGAGATATTTAAGTTTAAATATCTAACCCCTACCCAAAATATACTAGTAGCTATGTAAAGTAATATTGCATTACAGTTTTGCGATACATAGGTATAATTCACGAGAGCATTCTTGAAACTCCCCAAAATAAACTGGTAGCTATGTAAAGTAATTTTGTATTATGGTTTTGCAATACGTAGTTATAATTCACGAGAGCATTCCTGAAACTTTTGGGTTAATTGTTTCGAGATTAAAAGCAAGTGAACTATTATAGCAGCCATATGATATTTGATTATGGAAAGCTCAGTTGCCAATTGCATTAAAGAGGAGGAAGTGGACTAGTTACCAATAAAGGAGGAAGCAGGTTTGGTGCTATTAACTCCTCAAATGTATTAATAAATTCTGCAAATTATCTTCTTTAGTTTGGGATTAGCAATAACAAGTAAGGCGTGAATGCTTTTCTATTACCTGAGAAAGATTCGATGGGTTAATGGTAGGGGAATGGCACTTTTGCTTCCTTTTTTTTTTATCTTTATTTATTTTGCTTTCAACTTTATTCGCTCTTTATTTTACATGGAGGGATAACAAAAAAAAAAGAAAAAAAAGAGGATTAGACTGGAGAGAGAGAGAGAGAACTCACTTGTGAGCAAAATCATCGTTCCTATGGGATCAAGCAAAGAATAATGCAGCTTTAGAAACGAGTATGCATCGCATTCACTCATTTTACAAGTATTGCACATAAAATCATAAGATACGCACCATATCATAAACAATTCATTTTACAAGCATTGTGCATAAAATCATAACATATGCACCATATCATAAACAATGTAATATAGTATAGCCGGCATATGTCAAACTCATACTATGCTCGTGTCAAGAGGACCTTACGATCACGCTTCACCAGGTGATGAGGCAAGAAAATCATATCCGCTATTGTTAAACTCCGGAAATCACTTCACTCTGATTAAGCCTCAAAAAACACATTGCCGCGATTAAGCTCCCAAACAAAATTGGTTTGTACGTTAACCGCGAGTATCAAATTGAAACCATAATACAACATGCCGCCTATTTATATATATCACTAATATAAATAACATTCGATCCAAAATATTTCCAAACAAAATTCATCTAAGGTTCTAGGATGTTAAATGCTTGATCCATTTTTGAGAAAGAGCATACCATACAACTTTACAGTTCGACTTCCGGGCCATGACGCGGTATAGTTTTTCCTACTGGAAAAATCAAAACATGCCATTCTTGCAAAACATAAAAGTGGTAAAAGTCACTTACCTTGATAATATCGCTCTTTATTTTATACTCTCGTAACAAGAAGCGAAAGAGCAAAAGCGGGAAAAGGGGCAGAGGCGCATAAAATTAGTAAGTCTGACGATTTCCTGAGAGTCTGAGATATATTGGGCCCCAGTCACCCCCAACCTGCCATTGGGCCCACCTGCACACTTGTTGACTCCCCTAATTAAATATTCGTTGACCGTTGCCCTATAAATATGATTTTGCAAGTTCGCTGCTTCCATCGATCATCACCTAGCAAAGCCCCTCTCTGCTCCTCCATTTCCCTCGTCAAAACAATGGACGAGAGTCTGGCCAAAAAAGAAGAAGAAAAAAAGGATAGGGAGTCTCGGCTTCAACTGGCAATAGAAAATGACGATGTTGATAAGCTATATAGCTTAATTGAGGAGGACGAAAAGCTCTTAGATTACAGATCCGAGGGTCCCTTCCCTAATACTCCACTACACATTGCCGCGGACAAGGGAAAAACTAAAGTGGCCACGGAGATAGCCATCTTGAAGCAATCGTTCGCTCGAAAGCTGAATCAAGGGGGTCACAGCCCCATGCACTTGGCTTTGCAAAAGAAGCATTATGACATCGTGAGGGCTCTGATGAACCTTGACCCCGAGTTGATCCGAGTCCGAGGGCGAGGCGGGATCACCCCCTTGCATTTTGTAGCTGGGGAAAAAGGAGACAATGAGCAGGAGAGCGAGGAGCTCCTAGAACTCCTGGCCGAATTCCTATTCGTTTGCAAATCCTCCATTGAAGTCTTGACGAGCCAATACGAAACTGCGGTTCACATTGCCGTCAAGAAACACAACTCCAATGCAGTAATGGTTTTGCTTGGATGGCTTAAGCGAGTCTGTTGACACCTAAATTTTAGCAACCATTTAGTATAATTTGCATAGAAAATTAGGGATTAAATCTTTAACCCCTAAACAAAAATATTTAAATTACATAACATGTAGTTTAAATTCATTTTAGATTAATTGCATTTTGCATCGGACTGGCGGTGACGAACGAGCTTAAATTTCATCGAATGTGACTCAGCTCGCTTGAAGTGCATGGGCCGGGAATTACAAGTCAAATGGGCTCGGTTGTTTTAATTTGAACTTAATTCAGCCCATTCTCATTAATTAATTCAGCCCATTATCATTAATTAATTCAGCCCATTAATTCAGCCCATTAGGACTAAAAGCCCATCTAATTGACCTAGGTTAATACTATATATACATTATTAGGTCAGGATTTTGAGGGGGGGAGACACAATTTTCACAGCAGAGAATTTTTGAGAGCACGAGAGACACACGTGAGCGAAAGAAAAAAGAGAGTGAGAAAGAGAGAGGGAGAAGGAGACCGGCTCCCACCGCCGTCGCGCCCGCGTGGTGCCGCCTTCCCCCGCCGGCATCGCGCCTCACGCCACCGCGGCCGCTGTCGCCCCTCCCCGCGCGCGACGCCGACACCGCCGGTGCTGCTGCTCGCCGCTGCTCCTCAGGCCGACGCCGTGCCTGCTGCTGCCGTTGCCGCTGCCGCTGATCCCCTCCCGCCAACGCCGACGCCGCTGCTGCTTGCTGCTGCCGTTGCTGCTGCCGCTGATCCTCTCCCGCCGACGCCGCTGCTGCTTGCTGCTGCCGTTGTCGCTGCCGCTGATCCCCTCAGGCCGACGCCGCTGCTGCTTGCTGCTGCCGTTGCTGCTGCCGCTGATCCCCTCCCGCCAACGCCGACGCCGCTGCTGCTTGCTGCTGCCGTTGCTGCTGCCGCTGATCCTCTCCCGCCGACGCCGCTGCTGCTTGCTGCTGCCGTTGTCGCTGCCGCTGATCCCCTCAGGCCGACGCCGCTGCTGCTTGCTGCTGCCGTTGCTGCTGCCGCTGATCCTCTCCCGCCAACGCCGACGCCGCTGCTGCTTGCTGCCGAGCCCGACGCTGCTGCTGCCGTCCTCGCCGGAGCCGTCGTACGCCGGTGCCGCCTTGCTGTTCCGTCGCTGCGCCCTGCCGACGTCCCAGCCGCTGTCCCCGCCAAGCCCGACGCTGCTGCCGCCGTCCTCGCCGGAGCCGTCACACGCCGGCGCTGCCTTGCTGTTCCGTCGCCGCCGCTCCGTCGTCGTTCCCGTCACCGCGCCGCCAAATCCGCCGTTCACCGTTCGTCCCAATCCGCAAGTTCGAATTTGGAAATTATCCGCAAATTAGGTAATTGAACATTATCTAATATTTTTAGAATATTTCGTTTCTTATTTTTTGAGTGTTTGAATATTCTGTGAATATTGCGTGGATTGCTAGATATCTTAGGATAATGTTTGCCTTTTTCGCAATATTTGAAAATATTCAAAATTAGGAATCTTTCCTAATTCAGTAACGTATCTGGACAATTATCCGACCTTATCCCTAAGTTATGATACGTGGCGATACGGAAGATCATTATCCTATCCCTAATCCCTTGGATACGATAATGATTTTTATCTGCTTTCCAAATTTGAACGATCGACTTTCCATTAATATCTATAACCCTGTAGATATGACCGGTAATTCGATTTCTGCGCCTAATCCGAATTTGAAACGAATCTTGTGGATTGCATGGTTGCTTTAAATGTGGATGCTATTTCTGTTTAGATTATTTTCCTTTTCAAATAAAAAGAAAATTCAAAAAAATATCAGTTAGGATTAGAATTTGAATTTTGCATGTTTAGGAATCTTAAATATATCTACACGATAGAGTAATTATTCAATTTAAATTAGGATTTGAGATAATCTATTTCCTAGTTTAAATTAAATAATTTTCTAGTCTTGATAGATTATTTAGGTTATTTTTTATTCCGAATTTTCAAGAAAACCCTAAAAATGAATTGTGTTATGGTAGATTAGGATAGATTGCATTCTTAATTTAGGTAATTTATTATTCCGAATTTTAACAAAAATCCCAAAAAATAAGTCGTGTTAGGATATGTTAAGTCATTATGGGTTGCATGTTAATTTAGGCATATTTTTATTCCGAATTTCACCAGAAAATACCAAAAATAAATCGTTTGCCCGTCATCAGAATCAGGTCACGTCGTCGCATGACATATAGTTTGCATGTTAGGTTGCATTGTTCGCATGTCAATTCTTGTACGTCATTGCACGTAGGTTAGCTTTCATTTAAATAAGTGAAAATCAAAAAATGTGGAGTGAACTGCTTGTTAATTAGAAATCATATTAGGTTGTTGATGTGATTTTCTAGCTAACCATGCAGATGCTTACGTTGCTTCGAGGTAAGTAATTCTCCTAATCTTGCAATTTATTTAATGCTTTCTTGAGTGTTAAATTGGTGGTTTGCGCATCCGCATGAACACCTCATATGTTAGTGACTAAGTTAAAATGGATCCAAACTGTTTGCCAAAATATTTTTGAAAAGAAAAGGTACCGAAAGGGCGTTAGACTAGATCTAGCGTAATCAAGTCCCCGGGCTTAGAATCTCTGGTTCGTAGGAATAAAACATATCTCCCTATGTTTTATTTAGGTTTCTAATCGACCTACCATAAATTGATTAGTGGCGACTCCAAGCATGAAAACATCTGCACGTTTAAAAACTTAAACCCAAAGTTGCGAATTGGTAGGGTTTGGGAGAGCTCGAGTTAGGTTTAGTCCTAATAATCCATTAGCCTGAGAAGGAAATTTTTAGGTCGCGACAGCTTGGCGACTCCGCTGGGGACTTGAGTTAAAACTCTTAGTGGACTTAGGCCAGTTTTCTTTTTTTTAAAAAAAAAGAAAAAATATTTTTGCTTGGCAGCGAGGATCCCAGGTACGTCCCTAACATTTTAGGTGTTAAATGTTTTTGCAGTATGGGAGGTATAAGGGGAGGCGTGATTGTTAACCCTTGTTTTGCAGGGAGGTGTTTGGATGAATGATTTATTTTATGCACGAAGCGCTGTATGATATAACTTGTTGTGCATGCTTTGCATTTACACCACACCGCACACACTACCCGCTGCCGGACCTGGGTGGCACAGGTTTAGGATGGTACTGGGAAAACGGACACCCCGACCACACCCGTGTGGTACGGGTCGCCTTTCTTGGTCCCGAAAGTTCTTTCATGGTGTCATTGAATACCTACCACGGTTGCACCCTTTGCAACCCGGGTCGGCTCTTTGACTAAGCCGGAATCAGGGGAATCCCAGCCTAACCACCACCATGACTGGTTTAGCTCGGTAATCCTCGTGTCTCCATTTTGCAAGCCAGAGTCTAGGTAGAAATCGAACCTCACGTTTCATGCGCATGTTTATGTGATTGCCATCATTCTACCCGGTGAAGTAAGATTTCTGAACCTTTATCTCGCAATTTATTTGTGTTTCGTCTTTTTCTTTGGTCGGTCCATGACATTAGGTCGGTCGCGAGTCTTGGTCTATACACTATGGGAGGGGCAGACATCCGGATTCTTGATGCTCCTAAGGACGAGCTCCGTGCCTGGTGGAATCTACTCAGTCCGACCAACCGCAAGCTAGTTGAGGGCCACATCGGGAGGCTGCTCCCCCTACTGGAGGTCAAAGTCCGTACCGGCCTCGTTCGAGCATTAGCGCACTTCTGGTGTCCCGAAACTTCTACCTTTATATTCGGTAAGCACGAGCTCACCCCGACGTTGGAAGAATATAGCGTGCTCATTGGAAAACCATTGGAGTCGGAGTTAGTCACACCACCTTTGGGAATTGATCCTACTTTAATGTTGGCTGAATTTTTGAATGTCGGAAAAGATGAATTGGGAAAAGTGTTAAAAGCAAATCGTGGCACATGCCCATTTTCATTCCTGAGTCAGTGTTTTGAAAAAGCTACATCTTTTCAAAAAGGCAGAATCTTTTTGCTCGCATTTTTCGGATTCGTGATTTTTCCTTACTGTAAGAATGCATGTGATCCGACAATCGCGTGGTTGGTCCAATAGGTCTGTCTTGAAAAGAATTTTATCAACACCATTTTAGCCGAGACTTTCATTTCCCTCACTAAATTTAAGCAACATGTTGACAAAACGTTTCATGCCCCCCTCGAACTTTTGCAAATTTGGTTTTTATCTCATATAAAAGGGTGTGGCGATTTACTCACAATACCTGAGCTTAGTGATTCTAGCCATCCAGTTTTAAGGTACAAAGAAAAACAAGGGGATGCACCCGATTATCATTACTCTGAATGGATCATTTTCATGAAAAACGCTAGACCCCAAGGTTTCCAATGGCATGCTAATTGGTTCAAAGTCGAGAAAGCTCGGCTTACATGTAATGGTATTGGACCGGTTCCACTATTGGGTTTCACTGGCGCGATCGAATACTACCCCGCCAGAGTGTCTCGTCAGTATCAGATTCTCCAAGGGCTCCCTCTGGCGTTACAACCAGAACTCCTACAAGTTGACTTCGCCGATGATGATAAAGACCACGAAGCGACTGTAGCCCAGCTCAATAAGATGTGGAGGAAGTGTCGTGTGTTGAAGATAGCTCGGCCCGAAGGAGAATTAAAGGGAGAGCAGAAGTCCTATTTCGCGACGACCCAATACATTCGTCGGCACAGAATCCCGCAGGATTTGCTCCCGAAGATACCTAAGGTGCCTCTAAAGTCCGCCAATCGCTCAGAGAACAATCGCCTCAAAAGGAAGGCCGAAGAAGCTGAAGAAAAGGCATCCAAGATAGCTCGAGCTTATGAGCAATTGAAGAAGGAAGTCGCCTCCCATATGTCTATAGATCAAGCTAAATAAGAAAGCTCGAAGTTCTTTTCTTATTTCAGTTTCAGTTTTTAGAATTTGTTTAGGAATTGAGTCATTTGTCCTTATATTCAGTTCAATTTCAAGTCTTTAATTGGTGTAAAAATTTTCGCCACTTCAATAAAGAGGTCCTTTCAATTCAAAGCGGTTAGACCAATGTCATGGATTGGCGTATGATTTTGCTTAACACTCATGTATGCCTGTTTCATTTCGAAATTAGGTAGCTACGGACCGATCACGGTCGCCCATTCGTACACGGTCGAGAGCCAGAATGGCCGATCAAACCGACTTGCAAGAACGTGTTATTGGTGTGGAAGACCACATCAAGCAGCTTGTCATCGCGATGCAACAAATGTCCGCTGAGATCAAAGCTCTCCGGTCGGTTCCTGTTTCGACACCTCCCGAAGCGTCAGTCCCAAAGCAGAAGATCAGAAAAAGTGTCGATGTTGACGGAGATGACGATATTCCTGACTTAGAAGATGACCCTGTCCAGATCATCATCAACAAGGACAAACCTGATGAGCGGGTCAATAAACTTGAAGAAAGAGTGAAGCAGCTGGAAGGTTCGCAGGATTCACCTTCGATTGATCTGTCCCTTTACTCACAGATCAAAATCCCAAAGAAGTTCAAAATGCCGGATTTCGACAAGTACAATGGCACCACATGTCCAAAAGCCCACCTACAGCTCTATCACGTGCAAATGACTTCGTACGTTGATAACGAACTCCTGATGATCCATGCCTTTCAAGCAAGTTTGACGGGTCCTGCTTTGAGCTGGTATCTCATGAAGAAGATAAATGGCCTCAAAACTTGGAAAGAAGCCAGTGAAGCATTCTTGAAGCAGTACAGATTCATAACAGACATCATTCCTACCCGTGATGATCTCGAACGCGCCCAGATGAAAAAGACTGAGTCCTTCAAAGACTATGCTATCAGATGGAGAAATTTAGCTGCTCAGGTTGTCCCAGAACCCATAGATAGTGAGTTAAAGAGGATGTTCATGAAAACTCTCCCGTTCGAATACCGTAATCGGATGGTTGCCATTCCGACTGACAACTTCAACCAACTCATCCCTATGGGCGAACAAATTGAAATAGGGCTGAAGGATGGATGGTTTGTCGAGCCGCCCTCCTCAACCAGAAGATTTGGCGCGAGAAAAGAGAAAGAACCGGCATCTAAAGTGAATGTGGCTTATAACCAACCGAGCCGGCGGAATGCTAACTCCGCCCCAGCAATCCAAGTAGTAGAAGCTCAGCAACAAAACTCGAGTCGTCAACCTTTTCAGAGGAGGAACAACAAGAGGCAATTCACTCCCCTCCCCGGGTCGTTGTCTCAAGTGTTGACGGTGCTCCAGAAGAAAGGTTTGCTCACTACTGAGCCAAAGCGGCCCAATCCTGAGCGGTTCTATAACTTCGACCCGTCAAAGAAATGTGATTATCACATGGGTGAGCCGGGACACTCAACCGATGATTGCTATGCCCTCAGGCACCAAATCCAAAACCTCCTAGACACAAAGGCGTTCTCATTTCAACCTGCTAAGCCGAATGTTCAGAGCAACCCACTCCCTGATCACGCAGGCAATGTGAATGCCATATTTAGCTTCAATACTAGTCGAATCAAGAATGTTAAGGTGTGTACTACCAACATCTACGGTGAGTTAGTGAAAGCCGGTTGTTATCCAAGTAATGAAGACCTGCCCCTGGCTCTCATGAGAGAAAGAGTCTCAAGAATGGTAAAAGCTGGGATGATTGTTTATGCTGACCACACTGGCATCGTTTCCACTATCTCCGAAGTGGTTATTAATTGAGAGGAGGAGTTTGCTACATTGAACATCAGGAGCGACAAGGGCGACCCTCTGCCTGAAGACATGCCTCCGCTTGAAGACGCGTCCGATAATGAGGAGATCACTGTAAGCACGCCTACAACTGATGAAGGGATAGTGATCGAGATACCTCAACCGTATGAGTACAGTGACAATAAGGCGGTTCCCTGGTCCTACAGTCTCGATGTCGACTTAGTTACCAGATCTGGGCGTTCCTACGGCCAAGCTAATGCCCAACCTGCAAAACCCGTCACTGATGAAGAAGCCAAGGAATTTCTAGCCGTGATTAAGGCTAGCGAGTACAACATAGTTGAACAATTGCGCAAGCTGCCCGCGCAAATCTCCCTGCTTGAGCTGCTCCAGACATCTGTCATGCATCAGAAGGCCTTAATGAAGGTGTTAAGTGAAGTCCACGTGCCAGAAACGATCGATCATGACAAATTAGAGGAATTTGTGGGCTCTATACTCCTTAAGGACCTCATAGCCTTTTCAGATGAAGAGTTCCCTCTAGAAGGGAGGGGGCATACCAGGGCACTCTATATTTCCGTCAAATACAAGGCCTCACATGTTGCCCGGGTACTCATTGACAACGGGTCAGCCCTAAACATCTGTCCTTTGGCGACTTTACACCGCCTTAAGATAGATCCTTCTAGGATAAGTTCTGCAAGAACCTCCGTACGAGCCTTTGACGGAACAAAGAAAGAAGTGATGGGAGAAATACACCTTGACATACAGATAGGACCAACGATTTTCAATGTCCTATTTCAAGTTATGAACATTCCCACTGCATTCAATTTTCTGTTGGGTCGTCCATGGATTCATACTGCTGGAGCTGTGCCATCCAGTCTACATCAGATGGTAAAGTTCGTCGTGGAAAGAAAGTTAGTCACGGTCCACGGTGAAGAAGAACACCCAATCTACCACGCAACGGCTATCCCCTATGTTGAGCCTGATTGCAAAATAGAATCGAGCTATCAGTCGCTGGAGCTCGTATCAACCATACATGCGTCAAGAGGATCATCACCGCCTATTCCTGAGGTGTCAAATGCTGCGGTCATGATTGGGAGAGTAATGATCTCTCACGGCTTTACTCCAGGTGAAGGCCTTGGTAGAAATAGTCAAGGCATCCGCCAACCGGTGGAAGTTTCTCAGAGGCCCCGCATTACTGGGTTGGGATACCTGGGGTCGAGTGAGCCGAACAATGTGGCACGTGGACGTGGACGTGGTCGAAGAAATGGTCAAAATAGATTACGATCCGAAGAAGAGCCAAATGATGAAGAACGTGGGCGTGGTAGGTTGCCTCCACACCTCCGTACCACATTCCCAGGCCCTGCAAGAATGATGCATGAAGAGAAAGAGGTGATCGACACTCTGGGGCAGCCGAGCGGCAAGTTCGACTATTATGTCAAATACTCAGCACCCCCGAGCTTCTATGTTGACCCCCGTGACATTGTCCCGGATGGATGGGGAGGTATGGATGATTCAACACCTCTAGTGACAGAAGATTCTGATGATGCAATGGAGGGAATCACCGCCCTGTTCGATAATTTCTTAATTGGAGCCATCGAGGAAGGACCGTTGAAGGGAATGGGCATTGGCCCGCAAGAGTAACACATTTACCTTTTTCGCACATTCCCCTACGCGGGAATTTTTACTGCTTTTTAGGACTTGCCCCGTCTCGGGAGCTACTTTTTAGTACTTTGCATTTCTAGGATTTGATTGTTGCAATTTCCATTCCAATAAATGTAATTCATTTGGTGATAATCAATAAAATTACAAGTTATTTTCGTTTTGAGGGCATGTTGAGGTACATCAAACCAGCCCGGTGATGATATCCAACCAATAAAATAAAATATAGTCCAAGGAGAATTCTGAGGCCTGGGCTTCTTCATGCTTCCTCGTGTTAAAACCTTTTAAAAAGAATTTCAAAATAAAAGAAATCGATAGGAATACACTGTTTAGCCCTGTTTGTCCTACTGAACCCCTTACTTTATGTTTCAGGGGCAATCTTGTGACATGTAAGGGTATGGGAACGGTCCAATCTGATGAATTATGTGCCACCGAATCTGATCTCGATGACACCAATGAACTCGAAGATTTCTCGGACCTCCAGCGTGATCTAGAGCATCATGAAAGACCTAAAGTCCTAACGATAGACCAAACTATCACTGTCAACTTGAGTGATTCTGGAGAACCCAAAGAGGTGAAGATAGGGGCAACCCTTCCCGAAGGTGAAGCTAAACGCCTGGTCCAACTGCTGAAGGATTACTAGGATATCTTTGCCTGGTCGTATGTCGATATGCCGGGTCTAGATTCTTCTATCGTGGAGCATAGTCTACCCACTAATCCAGACATGCCGCCCAAGAAACAGAAGTTGCGAAGAACCAAACCTGAACTTTCGAAGAAGATAGAGGAGGAGGTCATGAAGCTTTTAAAAGTAGGGTTTATTGAAGTCACCCGATACCCCAGCTGGGTGGCTAATATTGTGCCAGTCATGAAGAAGGATGGTCGAGTTCGGGTTTGCATCGACTATCGCGATCTAAACAAGGCCAGCCCTAAAGACGATTTCCCATTGCCACATATAGATGTTTTGGTGGACAGTACTGCAGGGTTTGAGCTGTTTTCCTTCATGGATGGTTTCTCGGGTTATAATCAGATAAAAATGAAGGATGATGATAAGGAGAAAACGGCGTTCATCACTCCTTGGGGGACATTCCATTATAAGGTCATGCCCTTCGGCCTCAAAAATGCCGGGGCAACATATCAACGGGTAATGGTGACGCTCTTCCATGATATGATGCATAAGGAGATTGAAGTTTATGTCGATGACATGATCGCCAAGTCTAGACCTGGGAAGAGTCACGTTGATACTTTGAAGAAATTATTCGAGAGGCTCCGTGAGTTTAAGCTCCGTCTCAATCCGACCAAGTGCGTATTCGGAGCAACCTCGGGTAAATTACTTGGGTTCATAGTAAGCAGTAAAGGCATTGAAATTGACCCATCCAAAGTGAAGGCTATATGTGAGTTACAACCCCCGTCGACCGTGAAAGAAGTGCGAAGTCTCTTGGGTAGATTGAACTACATAGCCCGTTTTATTTCTCAGCTCTCAGCAACTGCTAAGCCATTCTTCAAACTTCTAAGGAAGAATGCTCAAGAGAAATGGGACGAGGATTGTCGGGAAGCGTTTAACGAACTAAAGCAATACCTGATGAAACCACCAGTGCTAGTCCCACCAATGCCGGGCCAGCCTTTGATCCTTTACCTCACGATTCATAGTGAATCTTTAGGTGCGATGCTAGCCCAAGAAAGTCCTGAAGATGGGAAAGAGCGAGCCATTTATTACTTAAGCAAGAAGTTCACTGTCTCGGAGTTGAATTATTCTGAAGCCGAGAAGACTTGCGCTGCACTAGTATGGGTGCTCCATAGGCTGCGACAATATACGCTGCATCACCAGACTTTGCTTGTAACTGAGAACGATCCCATTAAATATTTACTTGATCAGCCAGCTTTGGTAGGGAAGTTAGCCAAATGGCAGATTTTAATTTCAGAGTTTGATATCCAGATGAAGCCACAAAAGTCAGTTAAAGGTCGAGTAATTGCTGATGTGTTAGCTGAAAATCCTGGAGTCCCTGATGATGATAGATATTTTCCAGAAGATCGTATTTTGGTAATAAAGGAAGACACGTGGACCATGTTTTTCGATGGAGCTGTAAACTTGGCCGGTTCCGGCACTGGGGCAGTTTTAATATCCCCAGATGGGCAACATTATCCAGTAGCAGCAAAGTTGGTGTTCCCCTGTACCAACAACATAGCCGAGTACGAAGCTTGCATCCTCGGACTCCAAGCCGCAGTGGAAATGAGGATAACCAAGTTAAAAGTGTTTGGTGATTCTGCTTTGATTATTCTCCAAACTGTGGGAGAGTGGAAGACAAGAGACACCAAGCTAGTGCCGTACCATGAATACCTCGAAGAAATCATAAAGGAATTCGAAGATGTCTCTTTTGAGTACTTATCGAGGTCTCATAATCAGTTTGCTGATGCGCTAGCTACGTTATCATCCATGTTGCAAGTGATTGATGGGTTAGAGGTAGAACCCTTGAAGATTGAAGTCCTGACAAAGCCAGCCTACTGTATGGTTGTGACCGGGGAGCCTGACGAAAAGCCATGGTATTACGATATCATGAGTTACATCCAGAAACAAGAATTTCCTGAGGGAAGCACCCCGGCTGACAGGAAGTACATAATGAAAATGGCTTCAAAATTCTTTGTTAGTGGTGAAAAGCTGTACAAAAGATCATATGATTCAATCCTATTGAGATGTGTGGATGCGGTTGAAGCTACCAGAATCATGTAAGAAGTACACGAGGGGATATGTGGTCCACACATGAATGGCCACATGTTAGCTAAGAAGATTATGAGGTTGGGATATTATTGGCTCAGTCTTGAGAGTGACTGCATCCAACATGTTCGAAGATGTCATCGCTGTCAAGTTCATGGGGATAAAATAAATGTTCCCCCGACGGAATTACATCAGCAGTCTGAGCCATGGCCCTTTTCAATGTGGGGCATCGATGTGATTGGCCCGATTAATCCCAAGGCATCAAATGGACACC
The DNA here is from genome assembly GCA_031216405.1 of Syzygium malaccense. Lineage (NCBI taxonomy): Eukaryota > Viridiplantae > Streptophyta > Magnoliopsida > Myrtales > Myrtaceae > Syzygium > Syzygium malaccense. Next base: position 2,419,598 of record CM062256.1, on the reverse strand, counting down.
GATTTATCTTGGTCGCGATTGACTATTTCTCTAAGTGGATTGAGGCGTCATCTTATGCAAATGTCACCGCAAAGAATGTTGTAAAATTCATCAGGCGGGACATAGTCGCTCGCTATGGTGTCCCTGAGGCTATTGTCACTGACAATGGGACAAACCTGAACAACAAGTTCATTGATCAGTTGTTCAACGAGTTCAAAATCCGGCACCTGAATTCATCTCCCTATCGTCCACAGATGAATGGAGCAGTTGAAGCCGCCAACAAGAACATCAAGAAGATCTTGGCCAAAACGGCTGAAAACTATCGTGACTGGCATGAAAGGTTGCCATTTGCGCTAATGGCGTATCGAACTTCGATCCGAACCTCTGTCGGAGTAACCCCTTTTTCATTAGTATATGGCATGGAAGCAGTCCTACCCGTCGAAGTAGAGATCCCTTCCTTACGAGTATTGTCTCAAGTGGAGTTGTCCGAGGCGGAATGGATGCGACAAAGGCATGAGCAGTTAAACCTAATTGATGAGAAGCGATTGAGAGCCATTTGCCACGGTCAAACCTATCAGCAGAGGATAGCTAGATCCTTCAATCAAAAGGTGCGTCCAAGACACTTCGAGGTAAATGATCTAGTCCTAAGGAAGGTGCTGCCAGTCTTTCCTGTTCCTGGAGGAAAATTTGCCCCAAACTACATTGGTCCGTATGTGGTTAAAAAGGTGCTTCCTGGAGGTGCCCTGATTCTCGCAGAAATGGATGGTCGTGAGTTTTCCACTCCTGTTAATTCTGATGCTGTGAAGATATATTATCCTTGATAAGATCTAACATTTTTGCGGTGAAAGTTTTCAAGTGTTTGGTTTTATATTCCGAATTGCAAACATTTCACTCATGAATAAATGAGTTCAATCAATTTAAAGATGGAATGTCTGCCTTGGCTTAAAATGTGCTTGATCATTTTGTTAGTCTACATTGTCAATTTCAAAAGGGGAATCTATTTAGACAATATGATAACTCATGTGGAATGAATTGAATGTGTTGAACGAGGTACATTGGGATGAGGAAAGGCAAGCCATATCCTATACACAGTCCCATGCACTAATCCCCAGTGAGTTGAGTGGAAAGATTCCATGTCTGCAAGGTAAAGGGTTATCTCGCAAACGGTACGACAACCGAAATGATGAGAGGCGGTTCATTTCTCTATCCCAAACACTACAGGTTATCCATTGTTTCGCCATTTTGAGCCTAAACACTTGGAGAAATTCATTCAAATTACCCCTGTCAAGAACCACCCCACATCGGGGCAAACTGGAGGTAAGTCAACATCATAAGGTGAAAAATGAGTAGAAATTTTCATGCTCTCACTTGCATCAATCTTCGAGTGTTGCTTTTTCAGATGAACTCACGTGAAGTTCAAGTGCCTTAGGATGACGAAGAGCATTTCTTTCTCTATCCTATACACACTTTATCCTTTGCTAAGCCCAATTGAGCCTGCAAATTCATTTCTTAAACCCAGTTGGTGATCATCCCCCACACTGGGGCAAGGCAAAAGTCATCATTGTTCAAGCAGCATATCCAGAGCGCCGATAAAAGACAAGACCCCGAGAGTCCAAATGTTAGTCATTCGGTCAAAACAAGCCAAAGTGTGGCTAGCCAATGTATGCATTGTAGACAGTGTATGTCAAAAAAAAAAAAAAAAACTAGAGGGCATGGAAAAGCAGTGTGCCTGGTAAAAGCAAGGCCGATGCCCGTGAAAAAAAAAAATGGAGAAAAGTGACGACTTTAGAAAATGTTTAGATGTGTCAAAGTCACAAAAGTATCCAAAGTCTTGAGGAGTCAGGTGGTAAACTCTTGAAGCCAATGGAACATCTACTGAGAAGACAATCCCTGGTGAAGAAGAAGACCGGTGACAATGCCAAGATGATCACCAACTTGTTCATCCCAATTATACACATTTTGAGCCTTATGATCCATTCATTTCTCAACCCATGAGCCTAGCCTGCGTTACGTCCCTTGCAAAGTCTCTTCAGATTAGGGCACTTGAACTAACGTAGAGTTTCTGATGTTTATAAGCTTAGCTCGAAGAAGTGCGAGCAAGTCCATTTCTATCTCATTTTGCAGGTTCTTGACTTGTAAACCCGGAGACAATTGCAGAGTATTTTCTTTCAATAGCCTCGACTCGAAGAGTCTCTTTTGCTAAGCCATTGACCAAGCCCTATGTTACAGTCCTAACAAAGACCTCTCAGATTGGTAAAGTCGTACTGCTTGCGAGAATACTCGGACCCTTGTCAACATGATGACGGTGAGATGGAGCGATTCTCCATAGATCAGCCTTTCGATGAGAATGAGAGAAAGCCCTTTTGGACCGGAAGTCCCTCATTCGACATTTTCAAGATATCCGCTTGAGTTCGGGTTGTCTTGTCATGATTTTTCCCCAGCGAAGTTTGTAATGCCGATTTGACAAAACCATCGTGCATGAAAATCAGTTGAAATCATAGTTCATGTGTATATGTATTCTTGACAGTGTGCGAATGTATATTACATGTTACTTAAAATCGTGTCTAACAGGAGACACACCTTCAGAGTTGGAGATGTCACCAGGTAAGTATGTCTCTATCCCTAGGATGTCTATGACTATCTAGGTATCCCTAACCTGTTCAAGCAATTGTCAGGTCCCACATTTGATCATTTTGGCGATCTCTAGATGCCTTTGATTATGTTCAGGTATCTATTGATCAAACCTTTTCAGGTACCTCTGATGATATCCAGGTACTTTGTCAAGGAACTCTTGAACACTTGGGCCAACCCCTTTGTTCATCAAATTACAGATTTTTATACAATCTCGAGAAGATTCCCCCGTTACATGACTATGAGCAGATATAGCCATGACGGCCAAATCTTTACATATGAGCAGGTATATGTAAAGGTCGGAATATTCTTCCCAAATCTCAGGTATTCCCCCGCTACTCACCTATGAACAGGTACAGGTGAAGCGGCCAAATCTTTGCATATGAACAGGTATATGTAAAGATCGGAATATTCTCCCAAATCTCAGGTGTTCCCCCGCTACTCACCTATGAACAGGTATAGGTGAAGCGGCCAAATCTTTGCATATGAGCAGGTATATGTAAAGGTCGGAATACTCTCTTTATCCCAGATGTTCCCCCGCTACTCACCTATGAACAGGTATAGGTGAAGCGGCCAAATCTTTGCATATGAACAGGTATATGTAAAGGTCGGAATATTCTCTCAACCCCAGGTGTTCCCCCGCAGTTCACTTATGAGCAGGTATAAGTGCGGCGGCCAAACCTTTGCATATGAACAGGTATATGTAAAGGTCGGAATATCCTCTTGATTTCAAAAGTTTCCCCCGCAATTCACTTATGAGCAGATATAAGTGAAGCGGCCAAATCTTTGCAAACACCTATGGAAATATATAGGTAGTTCGTAAAGATCGGAACTATTCTCACGAATCCAAATGATGATTGGGTACGTCGAGGTTTCTTCGTGTGTTTTGATTTAACTGCAGATCACCGAAGTTCATCAATGTATATCAGGCAATACCTATGGGACTGAGCCCATGCATTTGCCAAAACAGTATACAAGTTAAAGTTGTGCCTCGAATTGCATTATCTCACTCCTGTCAGGTAAGTAATTCCAGGTATGTTTTCTACTCATGTCAGCATGCATCATTTCTTAATGCATTGTAAAATGGGACTCATAATCCCGACAAAAACAACATTCATTGCATTAGCATGGTTGAAATTTAGGTATCATTTAGTCTTTGAATGCAACCTCTACGAGCTCACCTTCAAAGAGGGGCAGCTGTTGACACCTAAATTTTAGCAACCATTTAGTATAATTTGCATAGAAAATTAGGGATTAAATCTTTAACCCCTAAACAAAAATATTTAAATTACATAACATGTAGTTTAAATTCATTTTAGATTAATTGCATTTTGCATCGGACTGGCGGTGACGAACGAGCTTAAATTTCATCGAATGTGACTCAGCTCGCTTGAAGTGCATGGGCCGGGAATTACAAGTCAAATGGGCTCGGTTGTTTTAATTTGAACTTAATTCAGCCCATTCTCATTAATTAATTCAGCCCATTATCATTAATTAATTCAGCCCATTAATTCAGCCCATTAGGACTAAAAGCCCATCTAATTGACCTAGGTTAATACTATATATACATTATTAGGTCAGGATTTTGAGGGGGGGAGACACAATTTTCACAGCAGAGAATTTTTGAGAGCACGAGAGACACACGTGAGCGAAAGAAAAAAGAGAGTGAGAAAGAGAGAGGGAGAAGGAGACCGGCTCCCACCGCCGTCGCGCCCGCGTGGTGCCGCCTTCCCCCGCCGGCATCGCGCCTCACGCCACCGCGGCCGCTGTCGCCCCTCCCCGCGCGCGACGCCGACACCGCCGGTGCTGCTGCTCGCCGCTGCTCCTCAGGCCGACGCCGTGCCTGCTGCTGCCGTTGCCGCTGCCGCTGATCCCCTCCCGCCAACGCCGACGCCGCTGCTGCTTGCTGCTGCCGTTGCTGCTGCCGCTGATCCTCTCCCGCCGACGCCGCTGCTGCTTGCTGCTGCCGTTGTCGCTGCCGCTGATCCCCTCAGGCCGACGCCGCTGCTGCCTACGCCGACGCCGCTGTTGCTTGCTGCTGCCGTTGCTGCTGCCGCTGATCCCCTCCCGCCAACGCCGACGCCGCTGCTGCTTGCTGCTGCCGTTGCTGCTGCCGCTGATCCTCTCCCGCCGACGCCGCTGCTGCTTGCTGCTGCCGTTGTCGCTGCCGCTGATCCCCTCAGGCCGACGCCGCTGCTGCTTGCTGCTGCCGTTGCTGCTGCCGCTGATCCTCTCCCGCCAACGCCGACGCCGCTGCTGCTTGCTGCCGAGCCCGACGCTGCTGCTGCCGTCCTCGCCGGAGCCGTCGTACGCCGGTGCCGCCTTGCTGTTCCGTCGCTGCGCCCTGCCGACGTCCCAGCCGCTGTCCCCGCCAAGCCCGACGCTGCTGCCGCCGTCCTCGCCGGAGCCGTCACACGCCGGCGCTGCCTTGCTGTTCCGTCGCCGCCGCTCCGTCGTCGTTCCCGTCACCGCGCCGCCAAATCCGCCGTTCACCGTTCGTCCCAATCCGCAAGTTCGAATTTGGAAATTATCCGCAAATTAGGTAATTGAACATTATCTAATATTTTTAGAATATTTCGTTTCTTATTTTTTGAGTGTTTGAATATTCTGTGAATATTGCGTGGATTGCTAGATATCTTAGGATAATGTTTGCCTTTTTCGCAATATTTGAAAATATTCAAAATTAGGAATCTTTCCTAATTCAGTAACGTATCTGGACAATTATCCGACCTTATCCCTAAGGTATGATACGTGGCGATACGGAAGATCATTATCCTATCCCTAATCCCTTGGATACGATAATGATTTTTATCTGCTTTCCAAATTTGAACGATCGACTTTCCATTAATATCTATAACCCTGTAGATATGACCGGTAATTCGATTTCTGCGCCTAATCCGAATTTGAAACGAATCTTGTGGATTGCATGGTTGCTTTAAATGTGGATGCTATTTCTGTTTAGATTATTTTCCTTTTCAAATAAAAAGAAAATTCAAAAAAATATCAGTTAGGATTAGAATTTGAATTTTGCATGTTTAGGAATCTTAAATATATCTACACGATAGAGTAATTATTCAATTTAAATTAGGATTTGAGATAATCTATTTCCTAGTTTAAATTAAATAATTTTCTAGTCTTGATAGATTATTTAGGTTATTTTTTATTCCGAATTTTCAAGAAAACCCTAAAAATGAATTGTGTTATGGTAGATTAGGATAGATTGCATTCTTAATTTAGGTAATTTATTATTCCGAATTTTAACAAAAATCCCAAAAAATAAGTCGTGTTAGGATATGTTAAGTCATTATGGGTTGCATGTTAATTTAGGCATATTTTTATTCCGAATTTCACCAGAAAATACCAAAAATAAATCGTTTGCCCGTCATCAGAATCAGGTCACGTCGTCGCATGACATATAGTTTGCATGTTAGGTTGCATTGTTCGCATGTCAATTCTTGTACGTCATTGCACGTAGGTTAGCTTTCATTTAAATAAGTGAAAATCAAAAAATGTGGAGTGAACTGCTTGTTAATTAGAAATCATATTAGGTTGTTGATGTGATTTTCTAGCTAACCATGCAGATGCTTACGTTGCTTCGAGGTAAGTAATTCTCCTAATCTTGCAATTTATTTAATGCTTTCTTGAGTGTTAAATTGGTGGTTTGCGCATCCGCATGAACACCTCATATGTTAGTGACTAAGTTAAAATGGATCCAAACTGTTTGCCAAAATATTTTTGAAAAGAAAAGGTACCGAAAGGGCGTTAGACTAGATCTAGCGTAATCAAGTCCCCGGGCTTAGAATCTCTGGTTCGTAGGAATAAAACATATCTCCCTATGTTTTATTTAGGTTTCTAATCGACCTACCATAAATTGATTAGTGGCGACTCCAAGCATGAAAACATCTGCACGTTTAAAAACTTAAACCCAAAGTTGCGAATTGGTAGGGTTTGGGAGAGCTCGAGTTAGGTTTAGTCCTAATAATCCATTAGCCTGAGAAGGAAATTTTTAGGTCGCGACAGAGTCCATATGATAGATATCGCGCACTGGAAAGACCAAGGTGGTAAGACCGTCAATGATATTGTTGCATCTATAGTGCCGCCACTTGAGCAACGTGAGCAGCAAAATCTTGAGCAAAGTCTCGAGCAACTTGAGGTAAAGTTTAACGATTTCATGGTTGTTCGTACTTTTACTGTTCGATCCTTGATTCGACATTCTCTGGTCCCGGAACAAATGTTATGATAATGAAATACCAGGAGTTGAAAATGCATGATGTTAGACACATTGAGAGAGAGAGGAGATTTGAACGGGATCACCTCGTTTGTTTGTTTGTTAGTTTGTTTTTTATGGAGAGAAGAAAAGGGATTAGGAGGGATGGACATCACGAGAAGGTCGGCTCCACTCTCATATTGAATACAATTTTCACAGGTTGATCCATTCTTTCACCTTCGTTTGTTCACTTAGTGATTACTCTAATCATTTTATTTCTCTCCAAATTACTCCATCCAAATTTATAAATGCCATTCAGATGGGTTGGAAAATTTAGGTTAACAAGTAGTTCTTTTTATAAAAAAAGTCGAATACTCATTTTTTTTTTGGGTCTATCCTATCTCTAACTCTACTTACTTTTTGACTTTTGCTCTGCCTTTTGCAGAGCGCAGGAGTCAAATCCCGCACCTGTGATGCTAGCGTCCCCATCCTCCAATTCATTTACTAGCAGGGTCACATGCCTATTGGGAAAATTCATATTAAGATAGTGATAATATGAGTATGTAGATTATTTTTAATTGTTTTGTTTAATTTAATAGTCACATGTGGGCCTCTATGAAAACCCAATTAAGCATTGGAAATTATAAATTTAACACTGACTGATATTAAACTTGTAAGATAATCCTAATTAGTATATGATTAATAGACTCAATATAGTCAAAATACTCACTTAATCTAGTAATCTGTGTAAAGGATAGTAATTAGATTCTTCACAATTATATTGTTAAAACCTGTCAATAGTAATCGCATTTCCATGTTTGACAAGAAATTAATGTTATTCAGTGATGTGTTTTTAACTACTATCAAACAATTTTTTACTTCTATTTTCAACGCCTAAGATTACATATGCTTGTGCTTATTTTTCAAAGTTAGGGAAAATGACATCACAATTGTCATACTTTTCGTACGACACTCACTTGAGAGTCGTAACTTTTTTTTTATCACTCGGAGTGTCATAACTTTCGTATGACTCGTATGACACTCATTTGAGTGACATAATCACTTAAGTGCTATATAACTTTTCCATCGATTACTTGAATATCATAATTTAAAAAAAAAACATTCATCAAAAGTGCCATGCCACCTTGGATTTCCGACACTTATATGATTTTTTTTTAATTTATGGTAATAATCGATTTGAAAGTTATGGTACTTAAGTAATCGATTGAAAGTTATAGGAAACTCAAATGAACGTCTTTTCAGAAGTCATGACACTCAAGTAATCGAAAAAAAAATTATGACCATCAAGTGAGCGCCGTACGAAAGTTATCACTTTTCGCGTGCTTATCCCCTCAAACTTATATGGCATGAGCTGAATTTGTGCACAATAGTAAGGCTAGTGACAAAGCAGCAATTTAAATTCGAGAGATATATACTTCATTTTGTGCCCTTTGCATTTCTTCCAGAAGAACCCGTTACTTTGGAGTACCATAAAAGATGCGAAGGAGGAGGCACTGGAATTCTTCCAAACTCTTGCGAAGTCGTTAAGACGTATAGGACGAGGCGGAGCAAAAAACTATGTCAGACTCTCTCTATCAAAGTTATTAAGCATGGAACTAACTGCTTTTGAGATGTTCACACTTTGGTTGGGCCGCCCGAATGAGTCTGTTCGCAACATAATCCTCACAGTGTCTACGTTGATCGCGACCGCCACTTACCAAGCCGCGCTCAGTCCTCCAGGAGGATACTGGGGGGATAACTCTTCAAAACCCGCAGCCAATTCCAATGGCGTTACTGCCAGTTCCAGCGCCATTGCTTTTGAAAAACCACATCAAGCCGGAAACATTATCCTGAGCGGCTCAAAACTATACATGTTCACGGCCCTCAACAGTTCGGTTTTCTTGGTCTCCATTGGCGCAATCTTGATCACCGCTATTTCCCTATTGCCCCGCTCTGTCTTGGTTTTCCTGCTAATGTGGCTCCTCGGTATCTCCTACTATGCTACGGCTGCAATCAGATTCCCGAAATCCGAAAGGGTCGGAGCTAATCTCACAGAGGGAATCTATCTGAGCTTGCAGGTTGTCGTGTTTTTGGTTCCCCTGATCTTGTGCATGAGCTACTGCAATTTCCGACTCCGAATAAAAGCCACAGGGAGACGCGTTCGCAACTACCTTGAATGGAAGGATCGGAAGTAGTTCGCAAAGTATTATTTACTCTTTCTAAGTATTCTTCTCGCGTGTGCAATATAATCTATGTTGTCTAGTCTTGAGGTTTGCAAGGACTAGACTCTCCTTATTATTTGCATGTAATGGACTCGTCTATTAATTCCTTGATCCCGAGCTGCCTTTATTCTTGCTTGAAGTCGAGACTTCCATTGGCTTTTTTTTCCCTAGTTCAACTTTGATGCAGCGGGCACAAAAAGCAGAGAGTTGCGACTCGCAAACACGAACACCCGAAGCGTACACGCACAGACGAAAATCTCTTTAGGTTTTTTATTTCTAGAAAGAGGCAAACTACATGATCCTATAAAACATAACAAATTAATACAGTTGCAACCTTTTCTCTAAAAATTGTTACTAGATAAAGTAACCGAAAAGGAAATATTGAGCACATAACAAAAGCCTAGCTAAACCTAAAAAATCAACTAGATCCTATGGTATTTTTCAACATAAAATGAAATCGTATCAACTAATTTAAAATGTTAAAAATAATAGAAATAATAAAATCATATATTATATACTAAGTGAATATCCTAAACGAACTACATTAAATAAGGTAATATCAGACTTCACTATCCTAAATTCATCGAATAAAAGACATAAATCCAAACTTATTCCCTTTATTAGAAGGTTTTTTTGAAAAGTCGGGTTTTTAATAAAGCATGTGCTAAAATCTTCTTGGAATTTGGAACCATATCTGCAGAATCAATCTATTTTTCTTGCTTTAAGAAAAGATCCCAACCAAACTGCAAGATCGATCCATCAATTGATTTTTGTTTTAATTTCCTGGCATAATGAAATCAATTTTGGTTCTTCTGTTCATCTTTCAATTTTCTATCGCTTCAAATTTCTCTGCCCAAATCTCATTTATATATGTATTCAGATCAACACGAGAGGATCTTTTCTCTAAAAGCATCTCTCCATCATCATGAAAGACGTGCTCACCCTGAGATTCTTCCTCAAGCTCAAAATCCCCCAAATCCTCCGGTTCTTAAAGTGGGAATCCAAAAACGTCCACTTCTTGCTCGAGGCTCAACAACAACCTTATCAACGGCAATTATAGAAGCGTCGATCAGTTTTTGGTTGTTGTTACAGAGGATAACATGAAGCTGGCTTGTTCAGCTCGATCATCAATCCTCGAAAATCGCCGCCCTAACCGATTTCACATTTTATGCCACATTCGAATCGGCACTTTACCTGCTCTTTTCCACTCAACCTGCACTTGATCCCACAAAACTAAAAAGCATCTCCCATCAATCTACAAGCTAAGAGATTTGCTTGTCGATCTTTACGTGCAATGCAAATGATGTTCTGCATCTGCGATAAAATCTTTCGGGCTCAAAAATCCATCAAATAAGGATCCTTGCTGGGAATTTAGAGAACTCTCTCAGACAATGGTAATACGGTCACAATTCTTGGTGGTGATCTCCGTGACAGGCTCCACCATGCCAACCATCCGTCTGTCACTGTCATACATATAATTGTCACTAGGAAAAAGAGCCAAAATTCCAATGGTAGTGATTGAGATAAACCTAATAGGAGTAAGTGAATCTGTATAGAACTCTCATTTCTTTGGTTGTTCTTCCACCCAAGTTTCAATCAAACTGTGATTTCTGTTTTATTTGTCCCGTTCTCCTCTCGATTTTTGTTGGAATTTATGAAAAATCTAAAGTAACTTTTTTGCATTCTCGTCGATATCTAAAATATCATTCAAATTTCAAACAATTATGTAAAAATTACGTGTTCACATTTATACATTGTGAAAATCTGGGGTGCTTAAGATTAGAAAAGGAGTTCAAAGTGCAAGCACCGCTAAATTTGAACAAGCAAAAGATCAAAACTAAAATCCCTTCAAACAAACTCTAGATCTATCCACGGTTTTAATTCCATTGGTGCGGAATCTTAAACTCGCACCAAGCACTAAGCGGCAGGGGCCGGACCAATGGCCCCTCTCTTGAACTGTAGCTGCTTCTGCAAGTGTTTTAATCAAAGCCAAAACAATAACAAAGTCGAGAAAGTGACAACCGTCGAACATTTTATCTAGCATTGAAAAGAAAGAAATTACACGGCATGATTCTTAAAATTGTGCAATTTTCGTGATAAATGATGATTCATATTTGAGTTCAACCTATTTATTCTAAATTGACTTATATAACACAGATCAAACTAAAGTTCGTAAAGATTTTTAGACATGCATTTGTGCATTATAAGGAAATATTTTGCACGCAATAGAACCTAGTAGGCTTATGACGCACCCATCATAAGCATCGTTGATAGCATGAGACGCATATCTTGCCACCAACGCACTTGTGTGGAAGACGTCATGCGATGCAGTGGATCTGATACTCTCCATAGAAGATGGTAGGTGAATGAATGTTGGTGAATCTTTGAGGGCACTCGAAAATATGAGAGCAATGACTTTTTCAATCGGGCACGGACGGAATAAGCTCTTGTTGAAAACAGATGCGGAAAAACAATAGACAGAACACAAAGGTTTACGTGGTTCGATCACGAGGTGATCTACGTCCACGGGCGAGGCAAGACAAAATTCCACTATAATCAAAGAGAGTACAGTTTTCGAAAGTCGAAATAACGACAAAAAGCTCACGGCTCACCAAAAACTCTCGAAAACAAAAATTCTCTCTGTATCTCAATGAGAAAACCTAGCCGCAGTATAAATAGGGCTCCCCAAAAATTTTCCTCGGGGGCGTAGCTCCCGAACCCCCCGAGACATTGGTTCGCTTCCTCCAGCTCGAGCGGTCCGCTATGGAGATTTGTTCGCTTGCTGCGGGTTGGGCCTATCGGCCCAACCCTTCGCGTCGCGAACCAAATCTCAATTTTCTCTCCACTTTCGAGTCGCACAAAAAATATGTCGGGTCGGGTCATCAACCGGACCGGGTACATAAAATTCAAGACATATTTAACAAATCTCCACCTTGGCTTGAATTTCCCAAAATAAAACAATCAAGAAGCCGAACGCATTCTCTTGCCGTCCCTAAGCCTACGTGAGCTAACTCGGTGTAGGAAACAAGGGCTGCAACAAAAGAACATATCCACTTCAAAAATATAAATGTAGAACTGTCATTTACCTCTCCACCAAAGCCTCAAAAAGGGGCAAACTCAACCAAGCATGCCAATCAAGTTCAAGCAATGCTTAAACTTGTTGGCGGGGACTGGCTTGGTCAACATATCAGCAGGATTGTCAGTTGTACCAATTTTCTTTACCGTAATATTTCTCTCCACAACTGCCTCTCGAATAAAGTGATACCTGACATCAATGTGCTTAGTCCTCTCATGATATGCTTGATTTCTAATCAAGTATATAACACTCTGATTGTCACAAAAGACAACCGAATTGTCTTCCTGCTGTAGCCCAAGTTCCTGAACAAGATTCCTTAACCAAATGCCTTCTTTCACTGCTTCTGCTGCTGCCATATACTCTGCCTCTGTAGTAGACAAAGCAACTGTCGACTATAAGGTTGACCTCCAACTAATAGCCGAACTAGATAGTGTGAAAATATAGCCAGTCAAAGACCTCCTCTTATCGAGATCACCTGCAAAATCAGAATCCACAAATCCCACAACGGAGGTATAGTTGGAACTGTTTCTTTCAAACACTAGGCCCAACTCTGCGGAGCCTCTAAGATACCTAAGTATCCATTTTACTGCCTGCCAATGAACCTTTCCAGGATGCGCCATATATCTACTAACCACACTAACTGCCTGCGCAATGTCTGGACGAGTGCATACCATAGCATACATAATGCTACCGACTGCACTGGAGTATGGGACACGAGACATCGCAGCCTCCTCGACCTTTGATTGAGGTGAATGTAGAGCTGAGAGTCTAAAATGGGATGCCAAAGGTGTACTCACAGGCTTAGCGTTTTGCATGCCAAACCTCTCAAGTACCTTTTCAATATAACTCCTCTGCGAGAGATATAACTTCCCTCCTTTTCTGTCCCTCTGAATCTCCATTCCTAAGATCTTCTTGGCAGGACCTAGATCTTTCATCTCGAACTCCTCACTGAGCTGTTTCTTCAAGATCAACACTTCTGACACGTTCTTTGCAGCAATGAGCATGTCATCCACGTATAAGAGAAGATAGACAAAGGATCCATCTGAACCCTTCCTGAAGTAGACACAACTATCATAGTTGCTCCTGTGATAACCGCTCCCTATCATAAAGCTGTCGAATCTCTTATACCACTGTCTTGGTGACTGCTTCAGACCATACAAGGATTTCTTCAATCTACAAACATGATCTTCCTTGCCTTCTACATAATAGCCCTCGGGCTGGGCCATATAAATAGTTTCCTCAAGCTCGCCATGCAAAAAAGTAGTCTTCACGTCAAGTTGCTCAAGCTCTAAATCAAATTGAGCAACTATAGCCAGCAACACACGAATGGAAGTGTGTTTTACCACAGGGGAGAATACTTCATCATAATCAATTCCCTCCTTCTGATTGTAGCCTTTAGCTACGAGCCGAGCCTTGCATCTAGCATTTTCAACACCTGGAATTCCTTCCTTTTTCTTGAAGACCCATTTACACCCGATGGCTCTTTTTCCCTTAGGCAACTGCACCAAGTCCCAAGTCTGGTTCTTGTGAAGTGATTCAAGCTCCTCAACCATAGCAACAGCCCATTTCTCTGATTCTGTGCAAGTAATAGCTTCCGTATAAGTAGAAGGTTCCTGAATACCCATATCTTCTGCTGTCGTAAGAGCATAAGCCACCAGATCAGAGAATCCATATTTCTGAGGAGGCCGAGTTTGTCTCCTTTCTCTGCCAGTAGCAATAGAGTATGGCCGCTCTATCTCATCTCCTTTCTCGGCCCAACCCTTCGCGTCGCGAACCAAATCTCAATTTTCTCTCCACTTTCGGGTCGCACAAAAAATATGTCGGGTCGGGTCATCAACCGGACCGGGTACATAAAATTCAAGACATATTTAACAGCTCTCTTATGGACCGAGGACAATCTTTCACCATAAACATTAACCGATGAGCCAAAAATTGAAAGCAGTTCTATTCATGCATGGCCCAAGAAGTCCCACCAAGAAGGGCGAAATTCCCCGACAAAGTCAGTCCAAGAATGGTCGGCCACGTTGTCACACGATGTAATATGTGATACCTAAAAAATAAAGATAAGCCTCAGCTTGAGAATCCACAAGGATTCAATGAAGAACTTGACCATTCCGATTCAACCAAGTTTACGATAATAACATAAGCAATTTTCCCGATTCAACCAAGTTTCTTAATATTGCTCTGGATTGCACTTGAGCCATTGGAATTGCTATAAAGATCGAGAGAATAGTACTAAAATTAGTGAAAGAATCCTAATTAAACAGCAAGAGTTAATCTGCCTAGTGTTTATTGAAGTACCAAATTGGAGGTCTTGGAAGTGATTCCCGCATTTTAATTAATAATCATACGCAACTCAGCTCGATATACGCAAGAAAATGTTTGTAATGACAAATTCAACATTGAAATCCCAAAATAAGAAGAAACATCGACTAAAATACATAGAATTACCATGAAACAAAAGGCTGGATGTAAAAGAGATACTGTATAGAACCAACATCATTAATTTTGCTTTCAACATCTTGTCTTTAAAAATCACCTTTCAAGTGACTTACCACGAAACATAAGGTTGGATGTTAAAAAAGACAGAACTCAACAAAATAAACATGAGTCCATTACTATATATCACGACTTATCAAGAAAGAATGACATAATAGACTCATCATATAAAGATAAGTGGTCAAAATCAATCAGAAGTTAAGAAATGCATGGGAACTCTTATTCTTTTTACAGGACCCAAATCTTTCCATCTTTAAGATGTGATTGTAAAGACTAATGCGGAAGCGTAAAAAAAATGATTTGAGTAACAAATAGATTGCAAAAATAAAACCGAAATACAATGGATTTACGTAGTAGCATTTTTTTTGGTCGAAATTTACGTAGTAGATTAGTTCCGTTAAAATTGGCATAAAGTAGATTAGAATTGCTCAATCACAATGACTCATCAGTGTTAAGATTAAGTCCGAATCCACAAGAATCAGTGTCGCGACCTAAAAATTTCCTTCTCAGGCTAATGGATTATTAGGACTAAACCTAACTCGAGCTCTCCCAAACCCTACCAATTCGCAACTTTGGGTTTAAGTTTTTAAACGTGCAGATGTTTTCATGCTTGGAGTCGCCACTAATCAATTTATGGTAGGTCGATTAGAAACCTAAATAAAACATAGGGAGATATGTTTTATTCCTACGAACCAGAGATTCTAAGCCCGGGGACTTGATTACGCTAGATCTAGTCTAACGCCCTTTCGGTACCTTTTCTTTTCAAAAATATTTTGGCAAACAGTTTGGATCCATTTTAACTTAGTCACTAACATATGAGGTGTTCATGCGGATGCGCAAACCACCAATTTAACACTCAAGAAAGCATTAAATAAATTGCAAGATTAGGAGAATTACTTACCTCGAAGCAACGTAAGCATCTGCATGGTTAGCTAGAAAATCACATCAACAACCTAATATGATTTCTAATTAACAAGCAGTTCACTCCACATTTTTTGATTTTCACTTATTTAAATGAAAGCTAACCTACGTGCAATGACGTACAAGAATTGACATGCGAACAATGCAACCTAACATGCAAACTATATGTCATGCGACGACGTGACCTGATTCTGATGACGGGCAAACGATTTATTTTTGGTATTTTCTGGTGAAATTCGGAATAAAAATATGCCTAAATTAACATGCAACCTATGATGACTTAACATATCCTAACATGACTTATTTTTGGGATTTTTGTTAAAATTCGAAATAATAAATTAATTAAATTAAGAATGCAATCTATCCTAATCTACCATAACACAATTCATTTTTAGGGTTTTCTTGAAAATTCGGAATAAAAAATAACCTAAATAATCTATCAAGACTAGAAAATTATTTAATTTAAACTAGGAAATAGATTATCTCAAATCCTAATTTAAATTGAATAATTACTCTATCGTGTAGATATATTTAAGATTCCTAAACATGCAAAATTCAAATTCTAATCCTAACTGATATTTTTTGAATTTTCTTTTTATTTGAAAAGGAAAATAATCTAAACAGAAATAGCATCCACATTTAAAGCAACCATGCAATCCACAAGATTCGTTTCAAATTCGGATTAGGCGCAGAAATCGAATTACCGGTCATATCTACAGGGTTATAGATATTAATGGAAAGTCGATCGTTCAAATTTGGAAAGCAGATAAAAATCATTATCGTATCCAAGGGATTAGGGATAGGATAATGATCTTCCGTATCGCCACGTATCATACCTTAGGGATAAGGTCGGATAATTGTCCAGATACGTTACTGAATTAGGAAAGATTCCTAATTTTGAATATTTTCAAATATTGCGAAAAAGGCAAACATTATCCTAAGATATCTAGCAATCCACGCAATATTCACAGAATATTCAAACACTCAAAAAATAAGAAACGAAATATTCTAAAAATATTAGATAATGTTCAATTACCTAATCTGCGGATAATTTCCAAATTCGAACTTGCGGATTGGGACGAACGGTGAACGGCGGATTTGGCGGCGCGGTGACGGGAACGACGACGGAGCGGCGGCGACGGAACAGCAAGGCAGCGCCGGCGTGTGACGGCTCCGGCGAGGACGGCGGCAGCAGCGTCGGGCTTGGCGGGGACAGCGGCTGGGACGTCGGCAGGGCGCAGCGACGGAACAGCAAGGCGGCACCGGCGTACGACGGCTCCGGCGAGGACGGCAGCAGCAGCGTCGGGCTCGGCAGCAAGCAGCAGCGGCGTCGGCGTTGGCGGGAGAGGATCAGCGGCAGCAGCAACGGCAGCAGCAAGCAGCAGCGGCGTCGGCCTGAGGGGATCAGCGGCAGCGGCAACGGCAGCAGCAAGCAGCAGCGGCGTCGGCGGGAGAGGATCAGCGGCAGCAGCAACGGCAGCAGCAAGCAGCAGCGGCGTCGGCGTTGGCGGGAGGGGATCAGCGGCAGCGGCAACGGCAGCAGCAGGCACGGCGTCGGCCTGAGGAGCAGCGGCGAGCAGCAGCACCGGCGGTGTCGGCGTCGCGCGCGGGGAGGGGCGACAGCGGCAACGGCAGCAGCAAGCAGCAGCAGCGTCGGCGGGAGAGGATCAGCGGCAGCAGCAACGGCAGCAGCAAGCAGCAGCGGCGTCGGCCTGAGGAGCAGCGGCGAGCAGCAGCACCGGCGGTGTCGGCGTCGCGCGCGGGGAGGGGCGACAGCGGCGGCGGTGGCGTGAGGCGCGATGCCGGCGGTGGGAGCCGGTCTCCTTCTCCCTCTCTCTTTCTCACTCTCTTTTTTTTTCGCTCACGTGTGTCTCTCGTGCTCTCAAAAATTCTCTGCTGTGAAAATTGTGTCTCCCCCTCTAAAAATCCTGACCTAATAATGTATATATAGTATTAACCTAGGTCAATTAGATGGGCTTTTAGTCCTAATGGGCTTAGGCTTGGGCTTTAATTTAAATGGGCTGAATTAATGGGCTGAATTAATTAATGATAATGGGCTGAATTAATTAATGAGAATGGGCTGAATTAAGTTCAAATTAAAACAACCGAGCCCATTTGACTTGTAATTCCCGGCCCATGCACTTCAAGCGAGCTGAGTCACATTCGATGAAATTTAAGCTCGTTCGTCACCGCCAGTCCGATGCAAAATGCAATTAATCTAAAATGAATTTAAACTACATGTTATGTAATTTAAATATTTTTGTTTAGGGGTTAAAGATTTAATCCCTAATTTTCTATGCAAATTATACTAAATGGTTGCTAAAATTTAGGTGTCAACAGCTGCCCCTCTTTGAAGGTGAGCTCGTAGAGGTTGCATTCAAAGACTAAATGATACCTAAATTTCAACCATGCTAATGCAATGAATGTTGTTTTTGTCGGGATTATGAGTCCCATTTTACAATGCATTAAGAAATGATGCATGCTGACATGAGTAGAAAACATACCTGGAATTACTTACCTGACAGGAGTGAGATAATGCAATTCGAGGTACAACTTTAACTTGTATACTGTTTTGGCAAATGCATGGGCTCAGTCCCATAGGTATTGCCTGATATACATTGATGAACTTCGGTGATCTGCAGTTAAATCAAAACACACGAAGAAACCTCGACGTACCCAATCATCATTTGGATTCGTGAGAATAGTTCCGATCTTTACGAACTACCTATATATTTCCATAGGTGTTTGCAAAGATTTGGCCGCTTCACTTATATCTGCTCATAAGTGAATTGCGGGGGAAACTTTTGAAATCAAGAGGATATTCCGACCTTTACATATACCTGTTCATATGCAAAGGTTTGGCCGCCGCACTTATACCTGCTCATAAGTGAACTGCGGGGGAACACCTGGGGTTGAGAGAATATTCCGACCTTTACATATACCTGTTCATATGCAAAGATTTGGCCGCTTCACCTATACCTGTTCATAGGTGAGTAGCGGGGGAACATCTGGGATAAAGAGAGTATTCCGACCTTTACATATACCTGCTCATATGCAAAGATTTGGCCGCTTCACCTATACCTGTTCATAGGTGAGTAGCGGGGGAACACCTGAGATTTGGGAGAATATTCCGATCTTTACATATACCTGTTCATATGCAAAGATTTGGCCGCTTCACCTGTACCTGTTCATAGGTGAGTAGCGGGGGAATACCTGAGATTTGGGAAGAATATTCCGACCTTTACATATACCTGCTCATATGTAAAGATTTGGCCGTCATGGCTATATCTGCTCATAGTCATGTAACGGGGGAATCTTCTCGAGATTGTATAAAAATCTGTAATTTGATGAACAAAGGGGTTGGCCCAAGTGTTCAAGAGTTCCTTGACAAAGTACCTGGATATCATCAGAGGTACCTGAAAAGGTTTGATCAATAAATACCTGAACATAATCAAAGGCATCTAGAGATCGCCAAAATGATCAAATGTGGGACCTGACAATTGCTTGAACAGGTTAGGGATACCTAGATAGTCATAGACATCCTAGGGATAGAGACATACTTACCTGGTGACATCTCCAACTCTGAAGGTGTGTCTCCTGTTAGACACGATTTTAAGTAACATGTAATATGCATTCGCACACTGTCAAGAATACATATACACATGAACTATGATTTCAACTGATTTTCATGCACGATGGTTTTGTCAAATCAGCATTACAAACTTCGCTGGGGAAAAATCATGACAAGACAATCCGAACTCACAAGCGGGTATCTTGAAAATGTCGAATGAGGGATTTTCGGTCCAAAAGGGCTTTCTCTCATTCTCATCGAAAGGCTGATCTATGGAGAATCGCTCCATCTCACCGTCATCATGTTGACAAGGGTCCGAGTATTCTCGCAAGCAGTACGACTTTACCAATCTGAGAGGTCTTTGTTAGGACTGTAACATAGGGCTTGGTCAATGGCTTAGCAAAAGAGACTCTTCGAGTCGAGGCTATTGAAAGAAAATACTCTGCAATTGTCTCCGGGTTTACAAGTCAAGAACCTGCAAAATGAGATAGAAATGGACTTGCTCGCACTTCTTCGAGCTAAGCTTATAAACATCAGAAACTCTACGTTAGTTCAAGTGCCCTAATCTGAAGAGACTTTGCAAGGGACGTAACGCAGGCTAGGCTCATGGGTTGAGAAATGAATGGATCATAAGGCTCAAAATGTGTATAATTGGGATGAACAAGTTGGTGATCATCTTGGCATTGTCACCGGTCTTCTTCTTCACCAGGGATTGTCTTCTCAGTAGATGTTCCATTGGCTTCAAGAGTTTACCACCTGACTCCTCAAGACTTTGGATACTTTTGTGACTTTGACACATCTAAACATTTTCTAAAGTCGTCACTTTTCTCCATTTTTTTTTTTCACGGGCATCGGCCTTGCTTTTACCAGGCACACTGCTTTTCCATGCCCTCTAGTTTTTTTTTTTTTTTTTGACATACACTGTCTACAATGCATACATTGGCTAGCCACACTTTGGCTTGTTTTGACCGAATGACTAACATTTGGACTCTCGGGGTCTTGTCTTTTATCGGCGCTCTGGATATGCTGCTTGAACAATGATGACTTTTGCCTTGCCCCAGTGTGGGGGATGATCACCAACTGGGTTTAAGAAATGAATTTGCAGGCTCAATTGGGCTTAGCAAAGGATAAAGTGTGTATAGGATAGAGAAAGAAATGCTCTTCGTCATCCTAAGGCACTTGAACTTCACGTGAGTTCATCTGAAAAAGCAACACTCGAAGATTGATGCAAGTGAGAGCATGAAAATTTCTACTCATTTTTCACCTTATGATGTTGACTTACCTCCAGTTTGCCCCGATGTGGGGTGGTTCTTGACAGGGGTAATTTGAATGAATTTCTCCAAGTGTTTAGGCTCAAAATGGCGAAACAATGGATAACCTGTAGTGTTTGGGATAGAGAAATGAACCGCCTCTCATCATTTCGGTTGTCGTACCGTTTGCGAGATAACCCTTTACCTTGCAGACATGGAATCTTTCCACTCAACTCACTGGGGATTAGTGCATGGGACTGTGTATAGGATATGGCTTGCCTTTCCTCATCCCAATGTACCTCGTTCAACACATTCAATTCATTCCACATGAGTTATCATATTGTCTAAATAGATTCCCCTTTTGAAATTGACAATGTAGACTAACAAAATGATCAAGCACATTTTAAGCCAAGGCAGACATTCCATCTTTAAATTGATTGAACTCATTTATTCATGAGTGAAATGTTTGCAATTCGGAATATAAAACCAAACACTTGAAAACTTTCACCGCAAAAATGTTAGATCTTATCAAGGATAATATATCTTCACAGCATCAGAATTAACAGGAGTGGAAAACTCACGACCATCCATTTCTGCGAGAATCAGGGCACCTCCAGGAAGCACCTTTTTAACCACATACGGACCAATGTAGTTTGGGGCAAATTTTCCTCCAGGAACAGGAAAGACTGGCAGCACCTTCCTTAGGACTAGATCATTTACCTCGAAGTGTCTTGGACGCACCTTTTGATTGAAGGATCTAGCTATCCTCTGCTGATAGGTTTGACCGTGGCAAATGGCTCTCAATCGCTTCTCATCAATTAGGTTTAACTGCTCATGCCTTTGTCGCATCCATTCCGCCTCGGACAACTCCACTTGAGACAATACTCGTAAGGAAGGGATCTCTACTTCGACGGGTAGGACTGCTTCCATGCCATATACTAATGAAAAAGGGGTTACTCCGACAGAGGTTCGGATCGAAGTTCGATACGCCATTAGCGCAAATGGCAACCTTTCATGCCAGTCACGATAGTTTTCAGCCGTTTTGGCCAAGATCTTCTTGATGTTCTTGTTGGCGGCTTCAACTGCTCCATTCATCTGTGGACGATAGGGAGATGAATTCAGGTGCCGGATTTTGAACTCGTTGAACAACTGATCAATGAACTTGTTGTTCAGGTTTGTCCCATTGTCAGTGACAATAGCCTCAGGGACACCATAGCGAGCGACTATGTCCCGCCTGATGAATTTTACAACATTCTTTGCGGTGACATTTGCATAAGATGACGCCTCAATCCACTTAGAGAAATAGTCAATCGCGACCAAGATAAATCGGTGTCCATTTGATGCCTTGGGATTAATCGGGCCAATCACATCGATGCCCCACATTGAAAAGGGCCATGGCTCAGACTGCTGATGTAATTCCGTCGGGGGAACATTTATTTTATCCCCATGAACTTGACAGCGATGACATCTTCGAACATGTTGGATGCAGTCACTCTCAAGACTGAGCCAATAATATCCCAACCTCATAATCTTCTTAGCTAACATGTGGCCATTCATGTGTGGACCACATATCCCCTCGTGTACTTCTTGCATGATTCTGGTAGCTTCAACCGCATCCACACATCTCAATAGGATTGAATCATATGATCTTTTGTACAGCTTTTCACCACTAACAAAGAATTTTGAAGCCATTTTCATTATGTACTTCCTGTCAGCCGGGGTGCTTCCCTCAGGAAATTCTTGTTTCTGGATGTAACTCATGATATCGTAATACCATGGCTTTTCGTCAGGCTCCCCGGTCACAACCATACAGTAGGCTGGCTTTGTCAGGACTTCAATCTTCAAGGGTTCTACCTCTAACCCATCAATCACTTGCAACATGGATGATAACGTAGCTAGCGCATCAGCAAACTGATTATGAGACCTCGACAAGTACTCAAAAGAGATATTTTCGAATTCCTCTATGATTTCTTTGAGGTATTCATGGTATGGCACTAGTTTGGTGTCTCTCGTCTTCCACTTTCCCACAGTTTGGAGAATAATCAAAGCAGAATCACCAAACACTTTTAACTTGGTTATCCTCATTTCCACTGCGGCTTGGAGTCCGAGGATGCAAGCTTCGTACTCGGCTATGTTGTTGGTACAGGGGAACACCAACTTTGCTGCCACTGGATAATGTTGCCCATCTGGGGATATTAAAACTGCCCCAGTGCCGGAACCAGCCAGGTTTACAGCTCCATCGAAAAACATGGTCCATGTGTCTTCCTTTATTACCAAAATATGATCTTCTGGAGAATATCTATCATTATCAGGGACTCCAGGATTTTCAGCTAACACATCAGCAATTACTCGACCTTTAACCGACTTTTGTGGCTTCATCTGGATATCAAACTCTGAAATTAAAATCTGCCATTTGGCTAACTTCCCTACCAAAGCTGGCTGATCAAGTAAATATTTAATGGGATCGTTCTCAGTTACAAGCAAAGTCTGGTGATGCAGCGTATATTGTCGCAGCCTATGGAGCACCCATACTAGTGCAGCGCAAGTCTTCTCGGTTTCAGAATAATTCAACTCCGAGACAGTGAACTTCTTGCTTAAGTAATAAATGGCTCGCTCTTTCCCATCTTCAGGACTTTCTTGGGCTAGCATCGCACCTAAAGATTCACTATGAATCGTGAGGTAAAGGATCAAAGGCTGGCCCGGCATTGGTGGGACTAGCACTGGTGGTTTCATCAGGTATTGCTTTAGTTCGTTAAACGCTTCCCGACAATCCTCGTCCCATTTCTCTTGAGCATTCTTCCTTAGAAGTTTGAAGAATGGCTTAGCAGTTGCTGAGAGCTGAGAAATAAAACGGGCTATGTAGTTCAATCTACCCAAGAGACTTCGCACTTCTTTCACGGTCGACGGGGGTTGTAACTCACATATAGCCTTCACTTTGGATGGGTCAATTTCAATGCCTTTACTGCTTACTATGAACCCAAGTAATTTACCCGAGGTTGCTCCGAATACGCACTTGGTCGGATTGAGACGGAGCTTAAACTCACGGAGCCTCTCGAATAATTTCTTCAAAGTATCAACGTGACTCTTCCCAGGTCTAGACTTGGCGATCATGTCATCGACATAAACTTCAATCTCCTTATGCATCATATCATGGAAGAGCGTCACCATTGCCCGTTGATATGTTGCCCCGGCATTTTTGAGGCCGAAGGGCATGACCTTATAATGGAATGTCCCCCAAGGAGTGATGAACGCCGTTTTCTCCTTATCATCATCCTTCATTTTTATCTGATTATAACCCGAGAAACCATCCATGAAGGAAAACAGCTCAAACCCTGCAGTACTGTCCACCAAAACATCTATATGTGGCAATGGGAAATCGTCTTTAGGGCTGGCCTTGTTTAGATCGCGATAGTCGATGCAAACCCGAATTCGACCATCCTTCTTCATGACTGGCACAATATTAGCCACCCAGCTGGGGTATCGGGTGACTTCAATAAACCCTACTTTTAAAAGCTTCATGACCTCCTCCTCTATCTTCTTCGAAAGTTCAGGTTTGGTTCTTCGCAACTTCTGTTTCTTGGGCGGCATGTCTGGATTAGTAGGTAGACTATGCTCTACGATAGAAGGGTCTAAACCCGGCATATCGACATACGACCAGGCAAAGATATCCTGGTAATCCTTCAGCAGTTGGACCAGGCGTTTAGCTTCTCCTTCAGGAAGGGTTGCCCCTATCTTCACCTCTTTGGGTTCTCCAGAATCACTCAAGTTGACAGTGATAGTTTGGTCTACCGTTAGGACTTTAGGTCTTTCATGATGCTCTAGATCACGCTGGAGGTCCGAGGAATCTTCGAGTTCATTGGTGTCATCGAGATCAGATTCGGTGGCACATAATTCATCAGATTGGACCGTTCCCATACCCTTACGTGTCACAAAACTGCCCCTGAAACATAAAGTAGGGGGTTCAGTAGGACAAACAGGGCTAAACAGTGTATTTTTAATGATTTTTTGATTTTTTGAAATTCTTTTCGAAAAGGTTTTAACACGAGGAAGCATGAAGAAGCCCAGGCCTCATAATTCTCCTTGGACTATATTTTATTTTATCGGTTGGATATCATCACTGGGCTGGTTTGATGTACCTCAACATGCCCTCAAAACGAAAATAACTTGTAATTTTATTGATTATCACCAAATGAATTACATTTATTGGAATGGAAATTGCAACAATCAAATCCTAGAAATGAAAAGTACTAAAAAGTAGCTCCCGAGACGGGGCAAGTCCTAAAAAGCAGTAAAAATTCCCGCGTAGGGGAATGTGCGAAAAAGGTAAATGTGTTACTCTTGCGGGCCAATGCCCATTCCCTTCAACGGTCCTTCCTCGATGGCTCCAATTAAGAAATTATCGAACAGGGCGGTGATTCCCTCCATTGCATCATCAGAATCTTCTGTCACTAGAGGTGTTGAATCATCCATACCTCCCCATCCATCCGGGACAATGTTACGGGGGTCAACATAGAAGCTCGGGGGTGCTGAGTATTTGACATAATAGTCGAACTTGCCGCTCGGCTGCCCCAGAGTGTCGATCACCTCTTTCTCTTCATGCATCATTCTTGCAGGGCCTGGGAATGTGGTACGGAGGTGTGGAGGCAACCTACCACGCCCACGTTCTTCATCATTTGGCTCTTCTTCGGATCGTAATCTATTTTGACCATTTCTTCGACCACGTCCACGTCCACGTGCCACATTGTTCGGCTCACTCGACCCCAGGTATCCCAACCCAGTAATGCGGGGCCTCTGAGAAACTTCCACCGGTTGGCGGATGCCTTGACTATTTCTACCAAGGCCTTCACCTGGAGTAAAGCCGTGAGAGATCATTACTCTCCCAATCATGACCGCAGCATTTGACACCTCAGGAATAGGCGGTGATGATCCTCTTGACGCATGTATGGTTGATACGAGCTCCAGCGACTGATAGCTCGATTCTATTTTGCAATCAGGCTCAACATAGGGGATAGCCGTTGCGTGGTAGATTGGGTGTTCTTCTTCACCGTGGACCGTGACTAACTTTCTTTCCACGACGAACTTTACCATCTGATGTAGACTGGATGGCACAGCTCCAGCAGTATGAATCCATGGACGACCCAACAGAAAATTGAATGCAGTGGGAATGTTCATAACTTGAAATAGGACATTGAAAATCGTTGGTCCTATCTGTATGTCAAGGTGTATTTCTCCCATCACTTCTTTCTTTGTTCCGTCAAAGGCTCGTACGGAGGTTCTTGCAGAACTTATCCTAGAAGGATCTATCTTAAGGCGGTGTAAAGTCGCCAAAGGACAGATGTTTAGGGCTGACCCGTTGTCAATGAGTACCCGGGCAACATGTGAGGCCTTGTATTTGACGGAAATATAGAGTGCCCTGGTATGCCCCCTCCCTTCTAGAGGGAACTCTTCATCTGAAAAGGCTATGAGGTCCTTAAGGAGTATAGAGCCCACAAATTCCTCTAATTTGTCATGATCGATCGTTTCTGGCACGTGGACTTCACTTAACACCTTCATTAAGGCCTTCTGATGCATGACAGATGTCTGGAGCAGCTCAAGCAGGGAGATTTGCGCGGGCAGCTTGCGCAATTGTTCAACTATGTTGTACTCGCTAGCCTTAATCACGGCTAGAAATTCCTTGGCTTCTTCATCAGTGACGGGTTTTGCAGGTTGGGCATTAGCTTGGCCGTAGGAACGCCCAGATCTGGTAACTAAGTCGACATCGAGACTGTAGGACCAGGGAACCGCCTTATTGTCACTGTACTCATACGGTTGAGGTATCTCGATCACTATCCCTTCATCAGTTGTAGGCGTGCTTACAGTGATCTCCTCATTATCGGACGCGTCTTCAAGCGGAGGCATGTCTTCAGGCAGAGGGTCGCCCTTGTCGCTCCTGATGTTCAATGTAGCAAACTCCTCCTCCCAATTAATAACCACTTCGGAGATAGTGGAGACGATGCCAGTGTGGTCAGCATAAACAATCATCCCAGCTTTTACCATTCTTGAGACTCTTTCTCTCATGAGAGCCAGGGGCAGGTCTTCATTACTTGGATAACAACCGGCTTTCACTAACTCACCGTAGATGTTGGTAGTACACACCTTAACATTCTTGATTCGACTAGCATTGAAGCTAAATATGGCATTCACATTGCCTGCGTGATCAGGGAGTGGGTTGCTCTGAACATTCGGCTTAGCAGGTTGAAATGAGAACGCCTTTGTGTCTAGGAGGTTTTGGATTTGGTGCCTGAGGGCATAGCAATCATCGGTTGAGTGTCCCGGCTCACCCATGTGATAATCACATTTCTTTGACGGGTCGAAGTTATAGAACCGCTCAGGATTGGGCCGCTTTGGCTCAGTAGTGAGCAAACCTTTCTTCTGGAGCACCGTCAACACTTGAGACAACGACCCGGGGAGGGGAGTGAATTGCCTCTTGTTGTTCTTCCTCTGAAAAGGTTGACGACTCGAGTTTTGTTGCTGAGCTTCTACTACTTGGATTGCTGGGGCGGAGTTAGCATTCCGCCGGCTCGGTTGGTTATAAGCCACATTCACTTCAGATGCCGGTTCTTTCTCTTTTCTCGCGCCAAATCTTCTGGTTGAGGAGGGCGGCTCGACAAACCATCCATCCTTCAGCCCTATTTCAATTTGTTCGCCCATAGGGATGAGTTGGTTGAAGTTGTCAGTCGGAATGGCAACCATCCGATTACGGTATTCGAACGGGAGAGTTTTCATGAACATCCTCTTTAACTCACTATCTATGGGTTCTGGGACAACCTGAGCAGCTAAATTTCTCCATCTGATAGCATAGTCTTTGAAGGACTCAGTCTTTTTCATCTGGGCGCGTTCGAGATCATCACGGGTAGGAATGATGTCTGTTATGAATCTGTACTGCTTCAAGAATGCTTCACTGGCTTCTTTCCAAGTTTTGAGGCCATTTATCTTCTTCATGAGATACCAGCTCAAAGCAGGACCCGTCAAACTTGCTTGAAAGGCATGGATCATCAGGAGTTCGTTATCAACGTACGAAGTCATTTGCACGTGATAGAGCTGTAGGTGGGCTTTTGGACATGTGGTGCCATTGTACTTGTCGAAATCCGGCATTTTGAACTTCTTTGGGATTTTGATCTGTGAGTAAAGGGACAGATCAATCGAAGGTGAATCCTGCGAACCTTCCAGCTGCTTCACTCTTTCTTCAAGCTTATTGACCCGCTCATCAGGTTTGTCCTTGTTGATGATGATCTGGACAGGGTCATCTTCTAAGTCAGGAATATCGTCATCTTCGTCAACATCGACACTTTTTCTGATCTTCTGCTTTGGGACTGACGCTTCGGGAGGTGTCGAAACAGGAACCGACCGGAGAGCTTTGATCTCAGCGGACATTTGTTGCATCGCGATGACAAGCTGCTTGATGTGGTCTTCCACACCAATAACACGTTCTTGCAAGTCGGTTTGATCGGCCATTCTGGCTCTCGACCGTGTACGAATGGGCGACCGTGATCGGTCCGTAGCTACCTAATTTCGAAATGAAACAGGCATACATGAGTGTTAAGCAAAATCATACGCCAATCCATGACATTGGTCTAACCGCTTTGAATTGAAAGGACCTCTTTATTGAAGTGGCGAAAATTTTTACACCAATTAAAGACTTGAAATTGAACTGAATATAAGGACAAATGACTCAATTCCTAAACAAATTCTAAAAACTGAAACTGAAATAAGAAAAGAACTTCGAGCTTTCTT
This sequence comes from Syzygium malaccense, assembly GCA_031216405.1. Taxonomy (NCBI): domain Eukaryota; kingdom Viridiplantae; phylum Streptophyta; class Magnoliopsida; order Myrtales; family Myrtaceae; genus Syzygium; species Syzygium malaccense. The sequence goes on along the minus strand of CM062256.1, from coordinate 2,391,469 downwards.
ATTTAGCTTGATCTATAGACATATGGGAGGCGACTTCCTTCTTCAATTGCTCATAAGCTCGAGCTATCTTGGATGCCTTTTCTTCAGCTTCTTCGGCCTTCCTTTTGAGGCGATTGTTCTCTGAGCGATTGGCGGACTTTAGAGGCACCTTAGGTATCTTCGGGAGCAAATCCTGCGGGATTCTGTGCCGACGAATGTATTGGGTCGTCGCGAAATAGGACTTCTGCTCTCCCTTTAATTCTCCTTCGGGCCGAGCTATCTTCAACACACGACACTTCCTCCACATCTTATTGAGCTGGGCTACAGTCGCTTCGTGGTCTTTATCATCATCGGCGAAGTCAACTTGTAGGAGTTCTGGTTGTAACGCCGGAGGGAGCCCTTGGAGAATCTGATACTGACGAGACACTCTGGCGGGGTAGTATTCGATCGCGCCAGTGAAACCCAATAGTGGAACCGGTCCAATACCATTACATGTAAGCCGAGCTTTCTCGACTTTGAACCAATTAGCATGCCATTGGAAACCTTGGGGTCTAGCGTTTTTCATGAAAATGATCCATTCAGAGTAATGATAATCGGGTGCATCCCCTTGTTTTTCTTTGTACCTTAAAACTGGATGGCTAGAATCACTAAGCTCAGGTATTGTGAGTAAATCGCCACACCCTTTTATATGAGATAAAAACCAAATTTGCAAAAGTTCGAGGGGGGCATGAAACGTTTTGTCAACATGTTGCTTAAATTTAGTGAGGGAAATGAAAGTCTCGGCTAAAATGGTGTTGATAAAATTCTTTTCAAGACAGACCTGTTGGACCAACCACGCGATTGTCGGATCACATGCATTCTTACAGTAAGGAAAAATCACGAATCCGAAAAATGCGAGCAAAAAGATTCTGCCTTTTTGAAAAGATGTAGCTTTTTCAAAACACTGACTCAGGAATGAAAATGGGCATGTGCCACGATTTGCTTTTAACACTTTTCCCAATTCATCTTTTCCGACATTCAAAAATTCAGCCAACATTAAAGTAGGATCAATTCCCAAAGGTGGTGTGACTAACTCCGACTCCAATGGTTTTCCAATGAGCACGCTATATTCTTCCAACGTCGGGGTGAGCTCGTGCTTACCGAATATAAAGGTAGAAGTTTCGGGACACCAGAAGTGCGCTAATGCTCGAACGAGGCCGGTACGGACTTTGACCTCCAGTAGGGGGAGCAGCCTCCCGATGTGGCCCTCAACTAGCTTGCGGTTGGTCGGACTGAGTAGATTCCACCAGGCACGGAGCTCGTCCTTAGGAGCATCAAGAATCCGGATGTCTGCCCCTCCCATAGTGTATAGACCAAGACTCGCGACCGACCTAATGTCATGGACCGACCAAAGAAAAAGACGAAACACAAATAAATTGCGAGATAAAGGTTCAGAAATCTTACTTCACCGGGTAGAATGATGGCAATCACATAAACATGCGCATGAAACGTGAGGTTCGATTTCTACCTAGACTCTGGCTTGCAAAATGGAGACACGAGGATTACCGAGCTAAACCAGTCATGGTGGTGGTTAGGCTGGGATTCCCCTGATTCCGGCTTAGTCAAAGAGCCGACCCGGGTTGCAAAGGGTGCAACCGTGGTAGGTATTCAATGACACCATGAAAGAACTTTCGGGACCAAGAAAGGCGACCCGTACCACACGGGTGTGGTCGGGGTGTCCGTTTTCCCAGTACCATCCTAAACCTGTGCCGCCCAGGTCCGGCAGCGGGTAGTGTGTGCGGTGTAGTGTAAATGCAAAGCATGCACAACAAGTTATATCATACAGCGCTTCGTGCATAAAATAAATCATTCATCCAAACACCTCCCTGCAAAACAAGGGTTAACAATCACGCCTCCCCTTATACCTCCCATACTGCAAAAACATTTAACACCTAAAATGTTAGGGACGTACCTGGGATCCTCGCTGCCAAGCAAAAATATTTTTTTTTAAAAAAAGAAAAACTGGCCTAAGTCCACTAAGAGTTTTAACTCAATTCCCCAGCGGAGTCGCCAAGCTGTCGCGACCTAAAAATTTCCTTCTCAGGCTAATGGATTATTAGGACTAAACCTAACTCGAGCTCTCCCAAACCCTACCAATTCGCAACTTTGGGTTTAAGTTTTTAAACGTGCAGATGTTTTCATGCTTGGAGTCGCCACTAATCAATTTATGGTAGGTCGATTAGAAACCTAAATAAAACATAGGGAGATATGTTTTATTCCTACGAACCAGAGATTCTAAGCCCGGGGACTTGATTACGCTAGATCTAGTCTAACGCCCTTTCGGTACCTTTTCTTTTCAAAAATATTTTGGCAAACAGTTTGGATCCATTTTAACTTAGTCACTAACATATGAGGTGTTCATGCGGATGCGCAAACCACCAATTTAACACTCAAGAAAGCATTAAATAAATTGCAAGATTAGGAGAATTACTTACCTCGAAGCAACGTAAGCATCTGCATGGTTAGCTAGAAAATCACATCAACAACCTAATATGATTTCTAATTAACAAGCAGTTCACTCCACATTTTTTGATTTTCACTTATTTAAATGAAAGCTAACCTACGTGCAATGACGTACAAGAATTGACATGCGAACAATGCAACCTAACATGCAAACTATATGTCATGCGACGACGTGACCTGATTCTGATGACGGGCAAACGATTTATTTTTGGTATTTTCTGGTGAAATTCGGAATAAAAATATGCCTAAATTAACATGCAACCTATGATGACTTAACATATCCTAACATGACTTATTTTTGGGATTTTTGTTAAAATTCGAAATAATAAATTAATTAAATTAAGAATGCAATCTATCCTAATCTACCATAACACAATTCATTTTTAGGGTTTTCTTGAAAATTCGGAATAAAAAATAACCTAAATAATCTATCAAGACTAGAAAATTATTTAATTTAAACTAGGAAATAGATTATCTCAAATCCTAATTTAAATTGAATAATTACTCTATCGTGTAGATATATTTAAGATTCCTAAACATGCAAAATTCAAATTCTAATCCTAACTGATATTTTTTGAATTTTCTTTTTATTTGAAAAGGAAAATAATCTAAACAGAAATAGCATCCACATTTAAAGCAACCATGCAATCCACAAGATTCGTTTCAAATTCGGATTAGGCGCAGAAATCGAATTACCGGTCATATCTACAGGGTTATAGATATTAATGGAAAGTCGATCGTTCAAATTTGGAAAGCAGATAAAAATCATTATCGTATCCAAGGGATTAGGGATAGGATAATGATCTTCCGTATCGCCACGTATCATACCTTAGGGATAAGGTCGGATAATTGTCCAGATACGTTACTGAATTAGGAAAGATTCCTAATTTTGAATATTTTCAAATATTGCGAAAAAGGCAAACATTATCCTAAGATATCTAGCAATCCACGCAATATTCACAGAATATTCAAACACTCAAAAAATAAGAAACGAAATATTCTAAAAATATTAGATAATGTTCAATTACCTAATCTGCGGATAATTTCCAAATTCGAACTTGCGGATTGGGACGAACGGTGAACGGCGGATTTGGCGGCGCGGTGACGGGAACGACGACGGAGCGGCGGCGACGGAACAGCAAGGCAGCGCCGGCGTGTGACGGCTCCGGCGAGGACGGCGGCAGCAGCGTCGGGCTTGGCGGGGACAGCGGCTGGGACGTCGGCAGGGCGCAGCGACGGAACAGCAAGGCGGCACCGGCGTACGACGGCTCCGGCGAGGACGGCAGCAGCAGCGTCGGGCTCGGCAGCAAGCAGCAGCGGCGTCGGCGTTGGCGGGAGAGGATCAGCGGCAGCAGCAACGGCAGCAGCAAGCAGCAGCGGCGTCGGCCTGAGGGGATCAGCGGCAGCGGCAACGGCAGCAGCAAGCAGCAGCGGCGTCGGCGGGAGAGGATCAGCGGCAGCAGCAACGGCAGCAGCAAGCAGCAGCGGCGTCGGCGTTGGCGGGAGGGGATCAGCGGCAGCGGCAACGGCAGCAGCAGGCACGGCGTCGGCCTGAGGAGCAGCGGCGAGCAGCAGCACCGGCGGTGTCGGCGTCGCGCGCGGGGAGGGGCGACAGCGGCAACGGCAGCAGCAAGCAGCAGCGGCGTCGGCGGGAGAGGATCAGCGGCAGCAGCAACGGCAGCAGCAAGCAGCAGCGGCGTCGGCCTGAGGAGCAGCGGCGAGCAGCAGCACCGGCGGTGTCGGCGTCGCGCGCGGGGAGGGGCGACAGCGGCGGCGGTGGCGTGAGGCGCGATGCCGGCGGTGGGAGCCGGTCTCCTTCTCCCTCTCTCTTTCTCACTCTCTTTTTTTTTCGCTCACGTGTGTCTCTCGTGCTCTCAAAAATTCTCTGCTGTGAAAATTGTGTCTCCCCCTCTAAAAATCCTGACCTAATAATGTATATATAGTATTAACCTAGGTCAATTAGATGGGCTTTTAGTCCTAATGGGCTTAGGCTTGGGCTTTAATTTAAATGGGCTGAATTAATGGGCTGAATTAATTAATGATAATGGGCTGAATTAATTAATGAGAATGGGCTGAATTAAGTTCAAATTAAAACAACCGAGCCCATTTGACTTGTAATTCCCGGCCCATGCACTTCAAGCGAGCTGAGTCACATTCGATGAAATTTAAGCTCGTTCGTCACCGCCAGTCCGATGCAAAATGCAATTAATCTAAAATGAATTTAAACTACATGTTATGTAATTTAAATATTTTTGTTTAGGGGTTAAAGATTTAATCCCTAATTTTCTATGCAAATTATACTAAATGGTTGCTAAAATTTAGGTGTCAACAATCAGTTACAAGAAAATGAGTTTTTATCACATTTTCACTCTCTTGAATGAGGGCTCCAATTGCTTTTTATGTCTCTCGCAAGTTTTTACACAAGTTAAGCATACTCACTATGCACCAGCCAAGGCCAATCTCAACAACAAAAATTTATATGCAAAAAACCTGTGAGCGCTTCTCCGACCTCAACATGGACTTCATCTTCACAAAGAAAATAAGTCTTGTGGGAAATTAATATCCCTTTTTGCATCACCGAAGATCTTGTGGGAAGAAGTCCAATTTGGAATTTTCTAATGTGGCTCGGGTTTACTAGGCATCAATTAGGGATCGAATTTCAAAACAATCGGATTAGCTTCGAGCCATGATCAACAAATCTCCACCTTTGCAAGAACTCTAACTTCAACCTCGTTGATCGTCGCTTCTCCCAAAATCCTCTGGGCTTCTCACCTACTGCAAGCACTATCGAACTCCGAACAATATTGGAATTTAGTCATTAGGATAGGCTTCATTAATATGTTTGCCGAATTGTTTGTTGTGTGCACTTTCTTAACGAATGTAATTCTTTGTGACACAATATCATGTAAAAAATTGTACCTGACATCAATGTACTTCATCCGCTTGTGATACATCTAAATTTCAGTCAGATGTATTGTTCTCTAAGTGTTGCTAATAATTAATAATATTCTCCTACAACAATCCCAGATCACTAAGCAAACCTCTGAGCCAAACAACTTCCTCGATTGCCTTGGTTGACAACATATACTCCGCTTTAGTTGATGACAAAGCAACTACCGGCTGTGATTATGCTTTTCCATTGACGATCCGCAAAACTGAACACATGATTTGTCAAGGATCTCGGTCTATACAAGTGACCAGGAAAATATAGATCCACGGAAAATGATAATCCAAATTTAATTTGATACGTTGCATTGTTAGAAAAAAAGTTGTTCCAAAGCCTACCTTTTAGAACTAAATTATTGTGGTTTGGTTCTGACACTCTTTCAGGTAACACAACCATCATTTCACTTCAATAGTCAACAAGGTCAACGGTCGATGTTTGATCAACCTATTTTTTCTCTCTCTTTCTTTTTCTTTCTCCTCCAATGTAAAATCTATAAACAAACACGATGTTATTGACAAAACCCACGGGATTGCCATGGCGAAGGAGGTGACAGGTGGTGGTGGCTCGAACTAAGAACTAAGGTTGTGTGGTGGGATTGCCACGGGATTCTCACTTGAAGATTCCTACATCAATTTTTTTGTGGGTTAAACCGAACCTACATTTTTTGTGAGATTTATCCTTGATCTCTTGTAAAGCTCACGTGTATTTTCAAGAATGGTGTTCTTGATATTATTGCTACCATGTACCTCTAGTATTAACTAGAGAAGAACTTTGTTCATCCAATTTTATTGACAGTGAAAAATTTAGGTGAACTCCGGTCCCGTGGTTTTTTATCTCCTCACATCGAGGAGGTTTTGCACGTAAAAAAATTTTGTATTTGTGGGTGCTTGGTATTTATATTGCTCTATTTAATTGTTTTCTATTAAGTTGCACAAGTGAGGAGATTATGTTCTTCAGCTGCGTTCATCCGATGTTGTTCATATTGTCATTATTCGACCAATAAAGTGGTATTAAAGCATTGGATTTTGCTTGATTTTTCTAACTTGTGTTAAACTATGGAAACGAATCCGAGTAGAATGGTTACATTGGTTCAAATTATCATATTTGGAAAGGGACAATAGAAGACTTTTTGTATTTGAAGGATTATTATTTGCATGTGCTTGCTGAAGAGAAATTAGTGGATAAAACTGATATTGAATGGTCTATATTTCATCGTCAAGTGTGTGGTTATATTAGACAATGGGTGGATGATAATGTTTTGAACCATATCATGAACCATATCATTGAGGAAACACATGCACGCAGTTTGTGGAATAAGCTCAAACAATTGTATACTCGAAAGACTGAGTAATAAGTTATTTATGATAAAAAAGGTGATGGCTCTAAGATATCAAGATGGTACTCATTTGACTGATCATTTAAATTCTTTTCAAGGAATTACAAATTAGTTGGTTGGGATGGGAATCAAGTTTGATGATGAGATACAAGTGCCATGGTTGCCCGATACTTTGCTAGACTCATGGGAGATGTTTCAAACGTCTTCGTCTAATTCAACCCTAGATGGTACGATTATCCTGGATTTGGCCAAGAGTAGTGTTTTGAATTAAGAGATGAGAAGGAAGAAGTAGGGATCCTCTTCACATTTTGATGCCCTTGTTGTTGAGAAAAGGGGAAGAAATGAAACTCGAGATCCAAGAAATAAAGAATAAGAGCCGAGATAAAAGTAAAGCCGAATCTAATAAATTTGCAAACATTGAATGCCATCATTGCCATAAGAAATGACATATCTAGAGGTATTGCAATTAGTTGAAAAGAAAGAAACATAAAGAGAAAAGTAAAGAAAAGAAAAGTGATAATGACAGCGATGACAATCGTGTTGCTGTACTTGTAAAAGACTTTCTCATAAAAGGGTTAATACCAGGAAAAATTCCAAATTAGTACATTTATTATCAATTTACCTGAACTAATTTTTTGACAACTAAAAACCCTAAATTGGTATACTTGTGATAAATTTATCCTCTGTTAAATTGGATTAATACCACAAAAAATCACAAATTAGTAAACCTGTGACAAATAGAGGGATAAAATCCCAAACTGGTACACCTGTCAATTCTCACGTGTAATCAAACTCAGTAATTTGACGATAAAATTTAACGAAAACTAACGGATGGTGTGTATATTTTCCCTCAGTATGTATATCGTTTTTTCCTTCCCCTCCCACGATAGAGTAAAACCCCTAGATATCCATTATCTCCCGCCACTCCAAAACCGATTCTTTTTCTGTTATCGCTTCTTGTCACGCCCCGTACCCTACGAACACGTAACATCCCGCCGCGGTCGTTAAGAATGCGACTCCTAGGATTCGTCGCCGACCCCTAACCATCGAAATAAGAGAATATACGTGGAAGCCAAACGAACACTCCATTCAACAAACATTCAAACGGGATAATAGAGAGAGATAATTTAAACAAATCAACAAACCATTTTATAAACTTAACGTCACATACAACGATAACATATACAAGCCTTCCTAAAGGCCACAAACCCAAACCACGCATACTCAAAAAGGGATAGGGTGGTCGATCTGCTCCACTACTCTAGTCAAAAGAGAAGCTCCAAAAAGATAGGGATCTCTAACCCTATCAAAAACCTCCACAGCATCCTGGCGGTGCTCCTGGCGAAGCCGGGTCAGATGCCTCGCTATAAGAACCAGACGGCAAAGGCTCTGATTTAGGTTCTGATCCTTCGGACCACGTCGGGGGCTCCGTAACCATCGGTTTGGACTCAGGATTAACTACAGCTTCATAAGGAGGATCAATCTCCATAAGATCCCACACTCCCAAACAGTCGTCAGGGGGAATATTAAATCCCCGGAGAGGACCAAAAGTCTGAGCTCCATCCCTTAGAAACCAAGCCATATACTTGTGAGCTGTCAAGTACTGCTCACCATCATCGACCCAAACTGTATTCTCATATTTCCGATATTCCTATCCTCACCAACTGGGTACTCAGTCACCCAATGCTCCGTCTCCGTTGGTAGCCCGAAACGTAGTGGAGGCTCAGTCATAGTCAAGGTTGGGGGACTGAAATATTTAACAAAGGGGAATGAGATAAAATCTCAATAAGTAAACTACCTAAGCATCAACTAGGGCAATACGTACCTCCGGCACCCTAATCATGCAATTCTAACCAATAGGATAAGTTCTTATAAAATGAATAATGGTACCACATACTATGCAAAGTCTCGAATTGCATCATAACTATGGCATACTATCAAAATGCATAACAGCAATAATAATAATCCAGACATACTCAATCATTCACATGAGTCTCGATTATAAGATGAAATCACTTCAGCCCATCCCATACCGCGCCTCACGATTTTATCCCATAATCAAGCACAAAGCATGCCATATGCACAAAACACTCGAAGTTGTCCAGATTATTAACGACTCACCATAGGTCACACCGAACTCTTGTCGGTCTTCCGGCATAGCCAGGCATCACCCCACTACTTTGGGCGTGGCAACGTCCAGGATCGAACCTGTCACGCCCCGCACCCTACGAGCGCGTGATCACCCCTCGATGGTCGATCATTGAATGCGACGTCCCAGACGCGTCGCCGACCCAACCCAAACATCAGAGATTAAGCACGCGCGGAAACAAATAGAAACAACCCAGACACTTAATAATAACAAAGGAGTAGCAAAAGCAGAAAACAATAATTGTAATTCCTACACTTGGCAGATACATACGACATTCATAAAAAGACAATTCCCAAGCTAGGCCACAACAACAGAGCCACATTCCTCGCAAGGGACAAAGGTTCGCAAACTTAACTCCTCTACAAAGGGGGACTCAAAATACAGTATACTTGACCCGTCCTCGACCTCCGAGATACCCTTGTAGCGTCTCCAATCACTCACGATCGCGGATCTGAAATGGTTATATAATAACCGTGAGAACGAGTCTCAATAAGCAACCCCCTATACCCCACGTAGGCCAATGCGTACCCAGACAAGTCTAACATGCGATCACCGGACAACATAATCAATTTCATACAACCAGCTTACCTCACCTCGAATCACGAGCCAACCCTGCATATCAGTCCAAACAAGATAATGCAAGAATAGTTCATCATCATATCACGATCACCCGGCACACGCAATCTCACTCGCATTCAACCAGTCCAGCCAAGCAACCACACGTTCAACCGGTCAATTAAATCACACGGTCAACCAGCCAAATCAGTCACACGCTCAACCAGCCAATTCAGTCACACGCTCAACCAGCCAAATCAGTCACACGCTCAACCAGCCAATTCAGTCACACGCTCAACCAGCCGATTCAATCACACGCTCAACCAGCCAAATCAGTCACACGCTCAACCAGCCGATTCAATCACACGATCAACCAGCCAAATCAGTCACACGCTCAACCAGCCGATTCAATCACACGTTCAAATCGCATGCGTGTCCGAACATCTTTCTCACAACTCGCGCCACTGCGCCTCAAATTCATTCTCACAGGCACACAAGCCTCACAATTCGATCAATTCCAATGGCCGCCGTCAACACGTCCCAAGCCATACCATTCAATCAATTCCAGTGGCCGCCGTCAACACGTCCCAAGCCACACCATTCAATCAATTTCAGTGGCCGCCGTCAACACGTCCCAAGCCACACCATTCAATCAATTCCAACGACCGACGTAAACACGTCCCGGTCCAATCACACCTTTAACGGGCCACCGTCAACACGTCTCAAGCCCGCAACCATTTGGCACACCGGCCAGTCAAACCTTCACACGGACCGCCGTCAACACGTCCCAAGTCCGTAGCCCTCCGATCAATCCGGGCTCAATTTCCAATGACCGACGTAAACATGTCCCCGTCTAATCACACCTTTAACGGGCCACCGTCAACACGTCTCAAGCCCGCAACCATTTGGCACACCGGCCAGTCAAACCTTCACACGGACCGCCGTCAACACGTCCCAAGTCCGTAGCCCTCCGATCAATCCGGGCTCAAAATCGACATGCGAGCACACGCCATTCAACTCAATCAATTCCACACCAGTTACACCAAGCGAACCATATTCACAATTCAATCCAATTCACAAGTCGCCACCTCAATCCATACACCCGACGTTCAAGTCGGCCACGCACAAATACCCAAGTCAAGCATATTATTAATCCAATTCAAATAGCACAATTATAACACAATATAATTAAATTAAAACACGCCCTAGCCGTTCTAACCCGAAACAAGTCAATAAAGTACCCAAAATACTAGGTAGGGTTTAGGAAGTCACTTACCAAATTTTGGCCCGGGGAAAAACGGCTCGGGCCCAAAATGGCCCGGGTGAACAGTGCCGAACTAGGCGCGGGCGTGGGCCAACGGGCGCGCTGGCCGGCCAACACGGGCACAATGGCCGAACGGCGTGCCTGGCGCGCGGGCGCGGTGGCCGTGCGGCGTGCCCGGGGGCGCACGGGCGACTGGACGGGCAACGTGCCCGGGCGACGAGCCGACTGAACGGGCAACGCGCCTGGGCGACGGGCAAGGCAATGGGCACGACGGGCGAGCGGGCTCGGGCACGGGCAAGGGGCGCGGGCGTGGGCGCGTGCACGGGCGCGGGACTTGTCGCGCGGGCAACGAGCCGGCCACGGCTTGGGCAAGCCCGGGCACGGCTGGGCTGGCTGGCCGGCCGGGGCTGGCTGGCTGGCTGGCCGGCCGGGGCTGGCTAGCTGGCTGGCCGGGGCGGGTTGGCTGGCTGGCCGGGGCGGCGACCGACGGCGGCAGCAACGCGGCGGTGTTGGCGGCGCAGCGGCGGTGAGCGTCGGTGACGGGGCAGCGCGGCGGCGACGGGCACGTTGGCCGAGCCGGCGGGCGGCGAGCCGGCGAACCGCGGCGGCCGGGCGTGGCGAGCTCGAGCAGTGGCTGGGCTCGCTCGCGGCGGCGATGGCGACGGTCGGTGCGGCAGGGACGACGGCGGCGACAGCCGGGCGCGGCTGGACAGCGCCGGGCGCGACGGGCAGCGGCGGCGAGTTCGCTGCTGCGCGCGTGAGGGAGGAGAAGAGGACGGTCGTGGGCGACGGCTAGCGGGCGGCGCGACGGCGGCCGAGCTTGCTGGTGACGGCGGCTGGTGGAGCGGCGTCGGGCGGAGGCGGAGGGCGGTCGAGCGGCGGCTGCGGAGGCGGGGAGGAGCTGCGGTTGGACGGAGGAAGAAGCAGAAGCAGCAACGTCGGGGAAGGAAGGAAGAGAAGAAGAAAGAGAAGAGAAGGAAGAAAAGAAAAAGGAAAAAGGAGGAGAGAGAAGAGAGGGAGAGAGAAGGGTTGCATGGGGAAGGGGAGAGGCAGACGTGCGCAGGGGGAGGGAGGTGACCGGGGAGAGAGAGAGAGAGAAAGAGAAAAAAAAAGGTCAACGCACTCGATTGCGATCTAACGGACACGATTCAAACTAAAAATCGATCTAACGGCTCTCAAAACTCCTAATTAATATTATAGGAAAAAGAGCCAAAAGAAAATAACTCAAAACACGCTACGAGGGAGGTCTACTAGTCCAAATCCGCACCCGATCCAAAATTTCACTTTTCCACTATTCCTGGCAATCTCGACGCTGGCCACAACAATATCGACACCGTCCAATTTATTTCATCCCAAAACTCCCGAAAATCGACTGCCAAGTTCGGGATCTAAATAACGGTCAAATTCGATCGAGTGCGATTCTAGCAAAATCTCTATTTTTAAAACAAGAACCCGAGAGTGATCAGTTCCCGGGCGAGATTCTATTATAAGCGCACTGACGAATTACACGTTCTATAAATCCCAAAAATGGGCCAAAATTCGGAATGTCACAACTCTTCCCCCCTTACAAGAATTTCGTCCCCGAAATTTACCATCCAACCTACTATTCAAACAAATAGGGGTACTGGTGTCGCATCAACTCTTCACTTTTTCACGTCGTACCTTCGATCCCATGGTGCTCCCAAATTACTTTGACCATCGAAATTTTCTTGTTCCGCAATACTCTTTCTATTCTGCCCTCGATCCGAACTGGCTTTTCCACGTACGACTTCCTGTCGTCCACGTCTATTTCTTCATATCTCAGCACGTGGGTCGGTTCCGGTTCATACTTCCTCAACATAGACACGTGGAATACATTATGAACATGAGACAAATTTGGCGGTAGCGTGAGACGATAAGCCAAGGTGCCTATTCTCTCTAAGACCTCAAATGGACCCACGTACCTCGAGCTCAACTTTCCCTTTTTACCAAACCGTGACAATCCTCTCATCGGCGACACCTTGAGGAATACGTGGTCCCCTACTTGGAACTCCAAAGGCCTACGTCTCCGGTCTGCATAATTCTTTTGGTGGCTCTGAGCGGTCTTAAGTCTATCCCGAATTACCTTGACTGTTTCGACTTATTGCTGAACCAACTCGGGACCCATGATGCTCCTCTCACCCACTTCATCCCAACAAATCGGTGTTCTGCAAACCCTGCCATAAAGCGCTTCGAATGGTGTCATTCTGATACTCTGCCGGTAGCTTATTAATGTAGGCGAATTCAATCAAATGTAGCCGTTCCTCCCAACCACTCTTAAAATCCAAAACACATGCTCGCACACATGTCCTCCAAAGTCTGAATCGTCCTTTCAAACTGGTCATCCGTCTGGAGAAGATAGGTCATGCTAAACTGTAATCTCGTTCCTAATGCCGTATGAAAACTTTTCCAAAGAGCGGCAATAAACTTAGGATCACGGTCTGAAGTGTTTGTCACTGGCATCTCGTGCAGACAGATTATTTATCGCACATATAAATCGGCATACCTTTCCAAGGTAAAATCCTTTTACACTGGTAGAAAATGTACTGACTTTGTCAATCGATCAACTATCACCCAAATCGAATCATGACCCTTTTGACTTCTCGGTAATCCCATTGCAAAGTCCATCGTGATGTTTCCCATTTCCACTTGGGAATTTCCAATGGCTGCAACATTTCACCCGACTTGCAACGTTGCGCCTTCACTTATTGGCACGTTAAACACTTAGCCACATGCTTGGCCACGTCCACTTTCATGCCGTTCCACCAATAATGTTACCGTAAATTCTGATACATTTTTGTACTCCCCGGGTGAATACTGTACGTACTACGGTGTGCTTCAGACAAAAATTTCTTCCTTCAATTCTGTATCACTGGGCACACATAACCGTCCATGGAAATTTAGAATCCCGTCCTCGAATACCTAAAAATCCGATTTCCTTTTCGTGGCATCCATACTCAAAATTTTATGAATCTCCGGGTCCGTCGATTGTAGAGCCTTAATCTTAGTCTGTATTTCTGGTTCAATCCTCAATGCGGCAAGTAGACTCGAGACATGACTCACTTCGAGCCTAAACTCCGAATCCCGAATTCCCTCCAACAGAGTCCACTCCTTAACCATCATGTGCGTGATGCTCGATTTCCAATTCAGTACACCCGCCACCTTATTAGCCTTTCCCAGGGTGGTACATAATCCCACAGTCGTAGTCCTTAAAGAGTTCCATCCAACTATGCTGTCTCATATTTAATTCCTTTTTGGAGAAACAAGTACCTTAAACTCTGATGATCCGTACAAATCTGAAATTTCTCCCCCACATAGGTAATGCCTCAAAATCTTAAGAGCGACGATAATTGCGACAAATTCCAAATCGTGCGTTGGATAAATCAGCTTATGCGGTCTCAATTGTCGCGATGTGTGTGCTACCGCTCTTCCACATTGTGTCAACATGCATCTGGGTCCTCTTAGCAAAGCTTCACTGTAGATTTCATATCCTTCTAGACCTGACGGGACCATTAACACTGGCGTGGTCATCAAACTCTGTTTTAATCCTGAAAACTCCTTTTATACTTATCCGTCCATCCAAATTTCGTTTTCTTCTTTAGCAAACACGTCCACGGTGTCGCTAACGCTAAAAACCTTTCCATGAAATGTCTGTAATAACATGCCAGATCCAAAAAACTCCGAACCTTGATTACCGTTGTCAATCTTGGCCAATTTATGACGGCTTCAATCCTTGCCGGATCCACTGCGATCCCTTCACCAGATACCACATGTCCTAAGAACGCTACTCGGGTAAAGCCAGAATTCGTACTTACTGAACTTGGCGTAGAGAGCATATCCCCTTTGAAGTCTGTAGAACCTTTTTCCAAAAGTAACTCATACTCAGCAGAACTTTTTGAATATATCAAGATATCGTCCATAAACACGATTACAAACTAATCCAGAAATTCCTTAAATACCCAATTCATTAAATCCATAAAGGCTGCATGGGCGTTCATCAGTCCAAACGGCATCATCGTAAACTCACAGTGTCCATACCTCGTTCTAAATGCCGACTTCGGCACATCCTCCTTCTTAATTCTCAATTAGTGATAGCCAGTCCTCAATTCAATCTTAGAAAACCTTGACGCCCTTCGTGACTGGTCAAACAGGTCATTTACCCTTGGCAATGGGTGTTTATCCTTAATAGTCACTTGATTCAACTATCTGTAGTCAATGCATAACCTTAACGATCCGTCCTTCTTCCTCACGAATAAAATTGGCACTCCCCATGAAGACCCACTCAGACGAATAAGGCCCTTATCCAACGATTCCCGCATTTGAACCTTTAATTCCTTTAATTCCGACAGTGACATCCTATAAGGTGCTTTCGAAATCGGTCCCGTCCATAGGGCCAATTCAACCATAAACTCCACCTCACCATCATGCGGTAATCCCAACAATTCCTAAGGAAAGACATCGGGAAGGTTACACCTCAGCTATGTCCTTTAGTCTTGGTTCCTCAACCAACTAGTCAACCACAAAATAATTATCTTTCGATACCCCAAGACAACTCGATCCGTCCAATTTCAGCCCACAGTCTCTCAAAACAATTTACCTCAGTTCTTTACAGAATCTGAATTTCCAAGCAACACACATCCTTCCCAACCCGTCCAAAATATTATCAGTAATCCATAAATCCTTAAACCGATTGCGCCGATCCCTTATAAAATTGATTTTAAGTCTCACATAACCACTCGGGCGATGACTTCAAAATCATCTCCTACTGTACCCAATACTGTCTCATAACGCATCTAGATTTTCAAGACACATCCTTCACTTCCTTCTCAGCCACAACATACACTTTTCCTCACGTCCTTAGCCGATTCTGATTAATCTGCGGGGCAGTTCTCGCTTAATGTCCTACCTGCAGTCGTTGCGATTGCATTAGTAACCTAACCTGTCGGTTCAACAATTTCCCACTTGGTGACCTTACTGTCCACATCCACAACATGCTCCACTTCTACCTTGATAATGGCCATTCCTATGCCTCTTTCCATAAGACCGACATGCGGTATTGGAGTAGTAGTTCGGCTTTCCAGAGTTCTTCCTTACTGAAGGGACAAGTCTCATATTCTCTGTCATAGGTTTCTTTCCAAAGTTCCTATTGTCCCTAGCTGACGCGTACCGTGATCCAGTAGCGGCAATCCTTTCACTCATATCCGTGTCAACCATCGAGCTCTCTCATACAACTCATTGTAATCCCTTAAGACCCAAAAGTACTAACTGATTACGGAATTCCAGTTCCAATCCATCCCGAAACCTCCTTGTCCTATCCTCACGGTCCTTAACCATCCTTGGTGCGTACTTAGGCAACCTTACAAACTTGACCTCGTACTGATCGACTGACGTCCGATTTTAGCGAAGTCGAAGGAACTATGTCATTTTCTGTCCTCGCACTCTCTGAACGTATTTCTCATTAAATGCCTCAACAACTACACCCCAGCTTGGAGTTATGTCCTTCGAAATATCCTTCTTTGGGGGTCCTTTTACTAATCACTTGCATTCCTTTGGAGTTGATATACAACCAGGGTCACTTTCTCCTCATCAGTGCACCCGAATACCTCAAAAGCCTCTCCTCTATCCAAAGTAATGTAGCCTTAGGGTCACCTTTACTATCGAACCTTACAGGTTTAAATTCCAAAAAAAATTTTTTTCCAACCAGCTGATGCATCTGTCTGACTGCATTAACTTACCCTTGACCTTGATTCCCAACATTTCCATTATGCCCATGATTCCCATTATTTCCATTGGCAACGACAATAGTGGCCTCAGCATCAGTAGCAACAGTAGCATTTCGCTCCTCAGTCTGCCTTCCCAATAACATTCCAACTTCCTCGAGCGCCCTCAAAATCTCATCCCATCTGGGATCCCCCACAACTCCAACTTGCGGACCTACACGACCTCGACCTCGACCTCGACCTCTTCCTCGGCTACTCATACACACAGGGTTCACACCACCCACTTACCTGCTATAATTCCCCTCGGGAATTAAAGACCTAGGCCAACTATACTAGTCTACGCCCTAGGCAGTGCACCGCACAATAATTCACACAGCAGGTAGCATTTCACCAACATCACTCAATCACAACCAACAAGTTTCGCGCACTTACCTCAAGTCCTGACGCACCTGCACTTCACATATTAGTGCATAATATCACCCAGCAATCACAACCAAGCAGTCTAGGTAACGCATGGCCCACAAGTCTCCCTAACTGGCTACCCCAAAGTCATCGCTCCTTATCACTCCAAGCTTCGACCATCTTGGTTCGAGCTGACCTTGCTCTGATACCAAATCAACCGGGGTGATGTCACGCCCCGCACCCTACGAGCGCGTGATCACCCCTCGATGGTCGATCATTGAATGCGACGTCCCAGACGCGTCGCCGACCCAACCCAAACATCAGAGATTAAGCACGCGCGGAAACAAATAGAAACAACCCAGACACTTAATAATAACAAAGGAGTAGCAAAAGCAGAAAACAATAATTGTAATTCCTACACTTGGCAGATACATACGACATTCATAAAAAGACAATTCCCAAGCTAGGCCACAACAACAGAGCCACATTCCTCGCAAGGGACAAAGGTTCGCAAACTTAACTCCTCTACAAAGGGGGACTCAAAATACAGTATACTTGACCCGTCCTCGACCTCCGAGATACCCTTGTAGCGTCTCCAATCACTCACGATCGCGGATCTGAAATGGTTATATAATAACCGTGAGAACGAGTCTCAATAAGCAACCCCCTATACCCCACGTAGGCCAATGCGTACCCAAACAAGTCTAACATGCGATCACCGGACAACATAATCAATTTCATACAACCAGCTTACCTCACCTCGAATCACGAGCCAACCCTGCATATCAGTCCAAACAAGATAATGCAAGAATAGTTCATCATCATATCACGATCACCCGGCACACGCAATCTCACTCGCATTCAACCAGTCCAGCCAAGCAACCACACGTTCAACCGGTCAATTAAATCACACGGTCAACCAGCCAATTCAGTCACACGCTCAACCAGCCAAATCAGTCACACGCTCAACCAGCCAATTCAGTCACACGCTCAACCAGCCGATTCAATCACACGCTCAACCAGCCAAATCAGTCACACGCTCAACCAGCCGATTCAATCACACGATCAACCAGCCAAATCAGTCACACGCTCAACCAGCCGATTCAATCACACGTTCAAATCGCATGCGTGTCCGAACATCTTTCTCACAACTCGCGCCACTGCGCCTCAAATTCATTCTCACAGGCACACAAGCCTCACAATTCGATCAATTCCAATGGCCGTCGTCAACACGTCCCAAGCCATATCATTCAATCAATTCCAGTGGCCGCCGTCAACACGTCCCAAGCCACACCATTCAATCAATTCCAGTGGCCGCCGTCAACACGTCCCAAGCCACACCATTCAATCAATTCCAACGACCGACGTAAACACGTCCCGGTCCAATCACATCTTTAACGGGCCACCGTCAACACGTCTCAAGCTCGCAACCATTTGGCACACCGGCCAGTCAAACCTTCACACGGACCGCCGTCAACACGTCCCAAGTCCGTAGCCCTCCGATCAATCCGGGCTCAATTTCCAATGACCGACGTAAACACGTCCCCGTCTAATCACACCTTTAACGGGCCACCGTCAACACGTCTCAAGCCCGCAACCATTTGGCACACCGGCCAGTCAAACCTTCACACGGACCGCCGTCAACACGTCCCAAGTCCGTAGCCCTCCGATCAATCCGGGCTCAAAATCGACATGCGAGCACACGCCATTCAACTCAATCAATTCCACACCAGTTACACCAAGCGAACCATATTCACAATTCAATCCAATTCACAAGTCGCCACCTCAATCCATACACCCGACGTTCAAGTCGGCCACGCACAAATACCCAAGTCAAGCATATTATTAATCCAATTCAAATAGCACAATTATAACACAATATAATTAAATTAAAACACGCCCTAGCCGTTCTAACCCGAAACAAGTCAATAAAGTACCCAAAATACTAGGTAGGGTTTAGGAAGTCACTTACCAAATTTTGGCCCGGGGAAAAACGGCTCGGGCCCAAAATGGCCCGGGTGAACAGTGCCGAACTAGGCGCGGGCGTGGGCCAACGGGCGCGCTGGCCGGCCAACACGGGCACAATGGCCGAACGGCGTGCCTGGCGCGCGGGCGCGGTGGCCGTGCGGCGTGCCCGGGGGCGCACGGGCGACTGGACGGGCAACGTGCCCGGGCGACGAGCCGACTGAACGGGCAACGCGCCTGGGCGACGGGCAAGGCAATGGGCACGACGGGCGAGCGGGCTCGGGCACGGGCAAGGGGCGCGGGCGTGGGCGCGTGCACGGGCGCGCGACTTGTCGCGCGGGCAACGAGCCGGCCACGGCTTGGGCAAGCCCGGGCACGGCTGGGCTGGCTGGCCGGCCGGGGCTGGCTGGCTGGCCGGCGGCGGCGGCCGGCTGGCTGGCGGCGGGGCGGGTTGGCTGGCTGGCCGGGGCGGCGACCGACGGCGGCAGCAACGCGGCGGTGTTGGCGGCGCAGCGGCGGTGAGCGTCGGTGACGGGGCAGCGCGGCGGCGACGGGCACGTTGGCCGAGCCAGCGGGCGGCGAGCCGGCGAACCGCGGCGGCCGGGCGTGGCGAGCTCGAGCAGTGGCTGGGCTCGCTCGCGGCGGCGATGGCGACGGTCGGTGCGGCAGGGACGACGGCGGCGACAGCCGGGCGCGGCTGGACAGCGCCGGGCGCGACGGGCAGCGGCGGCGAGTTCGCTGCTGCGCGCGTGAGGGAGGAGAAGAGGACGGTCGTGGGCGACGGCTAGCGGGCGGCGCGACGGCGGCCGAGCTTGCTGGTGACGGCGGCTGGTGGAGCGGCGTCGGGCGGAGGCGGAGGGCGGTCGAGCGGCGGCTGCGGAGGCGGGGAGGAGCTGCGGTTGGACGGAGGAAGAAGCAGAAGCAGCAACGTCGGGGAAGGAAGGAAGAGAAGAAGAAAGAGAAGAGAAGGAAGAAAAGAAAAAGGAAAAAGGAGGAGAGAGAAGAGAGGGAGAGAGAAGGGTTGCATGGGGAAGGGGAGAGGCAGACGTGCGCAGGGGGAGGGAGGTGACCGGGGAGAGAGAGAGAGAAAGAGAAAAAAAAAGGTCAACGCACTCGATTGCGATCTAACGGACACGATTCAAACTAAAAATCGATCTAACGGCTCTCAAAACTCCTAATTAATATTATAGGAAAAAGAGCCAAAAGAAAATAACTCAAAACACGCTACGAGGGAGGTCTACTAGTCCAAATCCGCACCCGATCCAAAATTTCACTTTTCCACTATTCCTGGCAATCTCGACGCTGGCCACAACAATATCGACACCGTCCAATTTATTTCATCCCAAAACTCCCGAAAATCGACTACCAAGTTCGGGATCTAAATAACGGTCAAATTCGATCGAGTGCGATTCTAGCAAAATCTCTATTTTTAAAACAAGAACCCGAGAGTGATCAGTTCCCGGGCGAGATTCTATTATAAGCGCACTGACGAATTACACGTTCTATAAATCCCAAAAATGGGCCAAAATTCGGAATGTCGCAGAACCCCCCCCCCCCCCCCCCCCCCCCCCCGACAAGTCGGGTATCAGATGGCATTCCTTTTAGGAGCATCTATTCGGCCTCCACCGCGATCGGCAATGTCTGGAATCGAGCCCTCCCGACAAATCGGGTATCAGATAGCATCCGAACTTCCGCCGGGCACCATCTAGAACTCGTCTTGGACGGAACTCATCATGGCCACACACGTAAACAACCACGCATTGCCAATTTTAATCTTCCTTAATTAGCCAATGCAAGTATTTATGACGTGCAATGTACTACAAATAAATATGCCATGAATCGCACTCGTTTTCGTATCAAACATCGATATATGATCATGACATGCCATGCCAAGCCAACAATAGCTATAATTGACCATATGATCCACTTTCAAAGTCCTACGATTATTCATCAAGTGCAAGATCAACCATGAAACATCGATTTCAACCGTACGATCTTCGTTCTAGGCCACGAAATCATCATTCCGACCACACGATCGAGTCACGGTCAACTATTCAGCCATGATTAAATAAATTAACTATACGATTAAACCATTTAACCATGCGATCGGCATTAAACAACTAATCCACCACACGATCGTCATTAAACCTTTAATCGGCACATAATCAACTAATTAGCCATGCGATTGTCAATCAAAGCCACATGATCAACTTCAAATCTCTAATAAGCCATATAATTTCATTTTATCACATCATAATTTAATCTAAACCGTACGATCAAAATTAGCACATAATCATGATAATTAAGCCCTAAAATAAACCTTAACCAATCTAGAATCAATGGGGGCCATATGATCAATGTCCAAATCATCAAATTCAGCCACTACCACATGATTATTGCAACCACAAGACTAACCCACGAATTTAATTAAAACAACCAATAAACAATCATAATTAGCCAAATTAAGCACAATTAACAACATTAAACATATGATCAAGCTCAAGTCACATAATCTACCTATCTTAACATTCAAATCAGCCACATAATCATCAAATCTAGCCACCAACAAATCCTCAATTAAGCATCTACCATAACCCCTAAATTAACCCCTAAAATAACCCCTAAATTACCCTAACAACCCCTAAACACTATCCATTGGTAACCTACTAACCTAATCAAGGTTTAGGGAGTTACTTACCATTAATTTAAGCTAAGAACTAAGCCCAAACAACAGCAGCAAGCCACGACCAGATTTGGAATTTCCGGCGAACGGCGGCGGCCAAACGGCGATCCGGCGAACGGCGGCTAATCGGGGGGTGATCGGCGGCTTGGGGGCGGCTCACGGCGGTCCACGGTGGCTCAAGGGTGGTGGCGTGAGGTGCAAGGGTGGTGGACGGCGGTGGTGAGTGAGTCTCGGCCAAGGGGGAGGAAGAGACAGAGAGAAAAATGAAGAGAGAGAGAGCAAGAAAAAGTGAGGAGAGAGAGAGTGTGAGCTGAACATATCTCTTAAAATGGAGGGCTAGGATGAGTCCTTGATGCCCAAGCAAAAATCCAAACGCTAGGAATGCATCTTGGTAAAAGGCTTCTAGAAGGGTATTTTTGTAATTAACCAAAAAGGGCAAAGGTAAAGTTGTCCAAGAGAATTTTCGGCCACTAGGGTAGGAATACCATTATGTCCTTCCACTCAACAAATAAACTCTAAAACACACAGGGGTAAAACCGTCTTTTCCAATTTCCGAGCCAAATTTCCCTTTTTCGCGTATTTTTGAGCAAACCGATAATAAGGAGAGCTTAACGTGGCATCGTCCAATATAATAATTTTGATATCCTTGAAAGTTCGATACCCAAGTTTGGATTTCAATTCGTGGCCAAAATCGATTAAACGTGACTTTCGTGTATCTTAAACTAACGGGCAGCTTTTAGGGTTTACGCGTGTCGACTCGTGGTTGATTTGATATCAATCCACGTTTAAATTTACTCGAGGCAGAGTGACTTCGGTTGTCATGTAATTACGAGGGTCAATCATTAGTTTCGAATGACACGATCGTTAGAAATTGATTTTGGAACGTTCGGAATGCATACAATGATTAAATGGAATCACCCGTGACTCAATTGTATAACATTTATTAAATTGTTCCATAATCATTCTTGGATCGGCCTATAATGGCCCAAAATATCCTCTCATCAATTCTTATGGTCGAAGTGTCGATCCAGGTTCGAGTTCTTGGGTCGTGCGTACCGAAATCCTAACTAGCCATTCTCTAACGGTTTGTATTCTCAAGAATGGCCAATTCCGAGTGAGATATAACAGAGAGTGCATTGATGATAATATCATTTCATAGATCCCGAAAGTGGGTCGAAATTCAGAATGTCACACTTCTCCACGAACGGCCAACCGATTCTATTAGCCGTCCAGCTTAGCTTCTAGAAGCATTAAGCTTTGCTTCAGTCCCCCATTCGTTCCTCACATACACGCTCGGTCACCCACGTTTTCGTCATCGCTTACTAAGAGTCTCTCGAATGAGAGAAGGAAAGAGCCAGCATGAAGACAATCCAACAAGGACTGGGGCTTTTCTCCCTGTTTTTTTTTTTGCTTTCTTGGGCTTTTGTTTCTTTTGTGGACTCCTCACTTATTGGGCCCAGCTCGTGGACCTACTCTTACTTGAGCTCCATGAATTGGCCTTTATGTTGATGGACTAGAATAAAGTAATATAGGCTGGCCTCAATCAAATGGGTTCGGATTAAAAAATGGCCAACTTTTTTTTAGGGTTTTATTGAATTTTCATTTTACTATTTATATATATTTTGCAAAAAATACACCTTTGGATGGTCGACAAAAATACAGGTGTCAAGAGAGAGAGAGAGAGTTGCATGTGGTGTAGGTTGTAATGTAGGGGTTCATCTCATGAGAGAGGGAAAGGCAAGTAAAAGCACAAAGGAAAGGATTAAAAGGGATAACAACAATAGAAATAAAGGCATCTAATTTAATCAGCCAATAACAAATGTAGCAAATTGTTAACCTCTCAAGAAAATAAACATGAGATGTAACCTTATCTCATTTCAATCGATCAATTAAATAGCAAATCAGGTACATCTTTGGAAAAAAGGAGAAAGAAAAAAAAAGACAAAAGAAAAATATTTTATTTGAAAATGTTCACATCAGCACCAGATACGCCATATAAAACGGTGGCATCCATTTTAGTGATTTTCCGATCAAAATTGACCGGATGGAATAAATTAGCACAAATACAAAAAGTTTCGGACTCAATTGGTAAAAAAAACGGTTTAAAACTGAATTGAAATAATTGCAACAGATTTAGAACTTTTTTGATAATTCTCCCATAGGTTGAGCCGCTTTCAAACTTGCCAAACACTTGGTCTTGCGAAATGCTTGGTCATCATTTTCCTCTGCGATATTATAATAGAAAAAGACAAGGTAGAAGTAGTTGGCTTTAATTTATGAATTAATAGTCCCACTAGTAATTAATTTGATGTCAACATGGATGACTTGACCAGATATGGTCGAGCCTCGGCCAGCGGCAGGGCAAGGTGCCCAGCGATGGTGAGGTCGACCTTGCCTTTGGTTGGTCACCGAGGCATGGCAATCGGTTAAAGGAAGAAGCAAAGGAAAAAAAAAGAAAAGCAAAAAACGAAAAATAATATTATTTAAAAATTTCTACATTAGCGCCGGCCACATCACATAGGACAACAGTGTCCATATTAGTAATTTCTGGTCAAAATTAACTTGCTCGACTAAATTGACACAAATACAAAATGTTTGTGACTCAATTACCAAAAAAAGAATCGGTTTACGACTAAATTGCAATAGGTTTAGGATTTTTTCTTTTAATTCTACCATACGTTGAGCCGCTTTCAAACTTGCCAAATGCTTGATCGTCATTTTCCTCCGCAATATTATAACTGAAAAAGACAAGGTAGAAGTAGTTGGCTTTAATTTATGAATTAATGGTCCCACCAGTAATTAATTTGATCTCAACATGGATGACTTGACCATATATGGTCGAGCCTTGGCCAGCAGCAGAGCAATATGGCCAATGATAGTGAGGTCGACCTTGCCTTTGGTTGGTCGCCGAGGTATGACAATCGGTTAAAGGAAGAAGCAAAGGAAAAAAACAGAGAAAGAAAAGAAGAAAAAGAAAAGCGAAAAACGAAAAATAATATTATTTAAAAATTTCTAAATTAGTGCCAACCACACCACATAGGACGGCAGTGTTCATATTAGTAATTTCTGGCCAAAATTAACTTGATGGACGAAACTGACATAAATGCAAAATGTTTGTGACTTAATTGACAAAAAAAAGAACTGGTTTATGACTAAATTGCAGTAGGTTTAGGATTTTTTTTAATGCTTGCATAGGTTGAGCCGCTTTAAAACTTGCCAAATGCTTGGTCGTCATTTTCCTCCGAGATATTATAACAGAAAAAGACAAGGTAGAAGTAGTTGGCTTTAATTTATGAATTAATGGTCCCACTAGTAATTAATTTGATGTCAACATGGATGACTTGACTAGATATGGTCGAGCCTCGGCTAGTGGCAAGGCAAGGTGCCCGGCGATGGCGAGATCGACCTTGCCTTTGGTTGGTCACCGAGGCATGGCAATCGGTTAAAGGAAGAAGCAAAGGAAAAAAAAAAGAAAAGCAATAAAACAAAAAATAATATTATTTAAAAATTTCTACATTAGTGCCGGCCACACTACATAGGACAACGGTGTCCATATTAGTAATTTCTGGTCAAAATCAACTTGATGGACTAAATTGGCACAAATACAAAATGTTTGTGACGAAATTAACAAAAAAAGAACCGGTTTACGACTAAATTGCAGTAGGTTTAGGATTTTTTCTTTTAATTCTCCCATAGGTTGAGCCGCTTTCAAACTTGCCAAATGCTTGGTCGTCATTTTCCTCCGCAATATTATAACAGAAAAAGACAAGGTAGAAGTAGTTGGCTTTAATTTATGAATTAATGGTCCCACTAGTAATTAATTTGATCTCAACATGGATGACCTGACCATATATGGTCGAGCCTTGGCCAGCAGCAGATCAAGGTGCCCAACGACAGTGAGGTCGACCTTGCCTTTGGTTGGTCGCCAAGGTATGACAATCGGTTAAAGGAAGAAGCAAAGGAAAAAAAAAGAGAAAGAAAAGAAAAAAAAGAAAAGCGAAAAGCGAAAAATAATATTATTTAAAAATTTTTAAATTAGTGCCAGCCACACCACATAGGACGGCAGTGTCCATATTAGTAATTTCTGGCCAAAATTAACTTGATGGACGAAACTGACATAAATGCAAAATGTTTGTGACTTAATTGACAAAAAAAGAACTGGTTTATGACTAAATTGCAGTAGGTTTAGGATTTTTTTTTAATGCTTGCATAGGTTGAGCCGCTTTAAAACTTGCCAAATGCTTGGTCGTCATTTTCCTCCGCGATATTATAACAGAAAAAGACAAGGTAGAAGTAGTTGGCTTTAATTTATGAATTAATGGTCCCACTAGTAATTAATTTGATGTCAACGTGGATGACTTGACCAGATATGGCCGAGCCTCGGCTAGTGGCAGGGCAAGGTGCCCAGCGATGGTGAGGTCGACCTTGCCTTTGGTTGGTCACTGAGGCATGGCAATCGGTTAAAGGAAGAAGCAAAGGAAAAAAAAAAGAAAAGCAAAAAACGAAAAATAATATTATTTAAAAATTTCTACATTAGCGCCGGCCACACTACATAGGACAACGGTGTCCATATTAGTAATTTCTGGTCAAAATTAACTTGATGAACTAAATTGGCACAAGTACAGAATGTTTATGACTCAATTAATAAAAAAAAACCGGTTTACGACTAAATTGCAGTAGGTTTAGGATTTTTTCTTTTAATTCTCCCATAGGTTGAGCCGCTTTCAAACTTGCCAAATGCTTGGTCGTCATTTTCCTCCGCAATATTATAACAGAAAAAGACAAGGTAGAAGTAGTTGGCTTTAATTTATGAATTAATGGTCCCACCAGTAATTAATTTGATCTCAACATTGATAACCTGACCATATATGGTCGAGCCTTGGCCAGCAGCAGAGCAAGGTGCCCAACGACAGTGAGGTCGACCTTGCCTTTGGTTGGTCGCCGAGGTATGACAATCGGTTAAAGGAAGAAGCAAAGGAAAAAAAAAAGAGAAAGAAAAGAAAAAAAAAGCGAAAAGCGAAAAATAATATTATTTAAAAATTTCTAAATTAATGCCAGCCACACCACATAGGACGGCAGTGTCCATATTAGTAATTTCTGACCAAAATTAACTTGATGGACGAAATTGACATAAATGCAAAATGTTTGTGACTTAATTGACAAAAAAAGAACTGGTTTACGACTAAAATTGCAGTAGGTTTAGGATTTTTTTCTTTTAATTCTCCCATATGAGAGAGATAATTTCTCCTATTCCGGAGAGAGAAACAATGAAGAATAATTAGCAGACGTACCTGAATTCTTCTTATGACGGAGCCAATGGCATCGCTCCTGTTTTTACCTGAGAAAAGGTTAAAATAACACATGCGCAGAGGCAGAGAAAACATAGTTCATGAATCTGCTTGCATTACCAAGCTTTACTAGGGAATTTATTAATAAGAACAACCATTTCGTCATTTTGACATTTTGATCATATTAAATGAGAGACCTTTAATCATAAAGGACTTCCCACTCACTCTCAATGAAAGTCTTTTGACCCGACCTTTGATGCGGGTATAAGAATCACTCGAACTCTCTTCATCGTGCTTGACAAGGGTTCGGATATTCTCAAAATCAGTATGACTTGGCCAATCTGAGGGGTCTTTATAAGGACTAAAATACAGACTTGGTCAAAGGTTTCACAACGGGGACTCATGAGAGTCAAAGCTTCGAAAGAATTGATATCGCCAGCTGCTCCGGGTTTACAAGTCAGGAATGCTGCAAAAATGAGATAGAAAAATCTTGCTCGCACTTCTTCGAGCAACATTTATGAGCATTTGAAATTCTACGTTAACTCAAGTGCCTTATTCTGAAGAGACTTCGGTAATGGCTGTAACGTAGGTTCGGGTAGGCTTGAAATGAATGGCCTATTTCCATCAAAAGGGGTATTATGAACATGGAGATTGGTGATCATCCCATCTAGCAATTGCTCCACAAATGAACCTTCAAATGGTCTTTTTCTTGAAGAATGATTTTGCATATCGACTCAGTTCTTGTTAAAGCTTTTCTCTCTCTCTTTTTCTCCTTTTTTTTTGAGAGAGAGATTTTCTTTTCTTCGAGAGATTTTTCCGAGAGAGAGAACTTTAATTTGATGGAGTCCTTTTGCATCCTTTCTGATGAATTTTCTTTCGAGCTCCGATTTGCCCCAAGTCACCTTGAACTTGTCTTGAGATGATTTCATTTGTTTATCACAAGAATGATCACCAATTGGGTTGAAATGAATTCACCATTCAAATTAGGTATGCAAAGGGTATAATGTGTAGGGATATAGAAAGAAATGCTCTTCGTCATATCTAAGGCACTCGAGCTAACACAGAACTTGCATGCAATAAATATACTTGAAGATTGATGCAAGTGAAAGCAAGAAAATTCTAACCATTTTGAACTTTCTAAGAAATTGCCCCGGTATGGGATTGTTCCTGACAGGGGTAAGAAATGAAACTCCATTCAAAGGGGTTAAGCAAATGATAACCTGTAGTGTTTAGATAGAGGAAATGAATGCCTCTCATCATTTTGGTCGTCATACTTTTCGTGAGATAATCCTTTACCTTGTCAGCACGGAATTTTCACTCAACTCGCACTAGGGATTATTATTCAGGACGTGTATGAAAATGTCTTGCCTTTCGTCGTCTTGAAGTCTCTCATGCAATATGATTGCTTCATTAGGACAGAAACAGATTGTCAAATCAAAAGCCTTCCTCAAACAAAGCTTAGTAACATCAATTGATTCATAAAATTCAACTTGATACTTGATAGAAACAAAGTCAGAATGAGTACAAATCAAGTATAATAATTATTCACAGAATCAGAATTAACTGGATTGGAAAAAACACGACCATCCATCTCGGCCAAAATCAAAGCACCTCCTGGAAGGACTTTCTTCACAATGTACGGGCCGTCATAGTTTGGGGCAAATTTTCCTTCTGCAAGAGGAATTATCGGCAATAACTTCCGCAGGACAAGGTCACCTACCTGAAAATGTCGAGGCTTGACTTTCTTGTTGAAAGATTTAGCAATTCGTTGTTGGTAGCACTGGCCATGACATAGAGCTCTAAGCCTTCTCTCATCAATCATGTTCAATTGGTCTAATCTCTGTTGGATCCAATCTGCTTCTGACAATTGTACCTGTGAAAGAATACGGAACGAAGGAATTTCAACCTCAACAGCTAGCACTGCTTCCATACCGTACACAAGAGAATATGGAGTTGCCCCTGTAGATGTCCGGATAGAAGTCCAATGTGCCATAAGTGCAAAAGGTAATCTCTCATGCCAATCACGATAGTTTTCGACTGTTTTAGCCAAAATTTTCTTGATATTCTTGTTGGCTGCTTCGACCGCTCCGTTCATCTGCGGACGATATGGAGAGAAATTCATATGCTTGATCTTGAATTCTTTGAACAGTTCATCCATCAATTTGTTATTCAGATTTGACCCATTGTCTGTAATTATAGCCTCAGGTGCACCATATCGAGCAATGATGTCCCGACGAATGAACTTCACCACAACTCGGGCCGTCACTGTCGTATAAGACATGGCTTCGATCCACTTCGAAAAGTAATCGATAGCGACCAAGATAAACAGTTGCCCATTCGACGCTTTAGGATTAATTGGGCCAATCATATCAATGCCCTACGTAGAAAATGGCTATAGTTCAGACATTTGATGCAATTCATTCGGAGGAGTTTTAATCTTGTCACCATAGATCTGACATTTGTGACAACTTCGGACATGCTGAATGCAATCACTCTCTAAAGTGAGCTAGTAATAACCCATCCTCATTATCTTCCTTGCTAGCATATGACCATTCATGTGCGGACCACATACTCCCTCATCTACTTCTAGCATCAAATGAATAGCCTCGGTTGAATCAACATACCTTAATAAAACCGAATCATAGGACCGTTTGTATAGGCATTCTCCGTTCAAGAAGAACTTCGACGCCATTTTCCTGATATACTTTTGGTCAGATGCGGTACTTTTCTCAAGAAACTCCTGTGTTTGAAGATACGCCTTGATATCATGATACCACGGCTTGCCGTCAGGTTCTTCTGTCATGGCCATGCAATAAGCCGGTTTCTGCAAGACCTCTATCTTCAAAGGTTCAACTTCCAAACCATTTGTTACTCGTAGCATTGCCGATAACGTAGCCAGAGCGTCAGCAAAACTGTTTTGAGTCCTTGGCAAGTATTCAAACGAAATCTATTCAAATTCTTCCACCAACTCCTCCAAATAGACGTGATAGGATTGTAACTTAGCATCTCTAGTTTGCCATTTGCTAACGGTCTTAAGAATAATGAGGGCTGAATCCCCGAACACCTTAAGTCGAGCTACTCCCATTTCGATTGCAGCTTGTAACTCGAGGATGCATGCTTCATATTCAGCGATATTGTTCGTGCAGGGAAATATCAATTTCACTGCAATCGGATAATGTTGTCCGCCTGGGGATATTAAGACTGCCCCGATACCTGACCCTGACAAGTTTACGGCCCCATCAAAATACATGGTCCATACATACTCATCAATTAGCATGACTCTATCCTCTACCGGATTTAGATCCTCATACTTCTCAGGATTTTCAGCCAAGACATCAGCAATTATTCGTCCTTTGACTGATTTCTGAGACATGAATTGAACATTAAATTCTGAGATGAGAATCTGCCATTTTGCCAGTTTTCCAACCAAAGCGGGTTGATTGAGCAAGTATTTAATTGGATCACACTCTGTTACAAGCAATATCTGATAGTGCAAAGTGTATTGCCTCAATCTGTGTAGCACCCAGACCAGTGCTGCGCACGTTCTTTCTGCCTCGGAATAGTTCATCTCAGAGGCGGTGAACTTCTTACTTAAATAATAAATCGCACGTTCTTTTCCATCCTCTTCACTTTTCTGAGCAATCATGGCACCTAAGGACTCACCGTGGATTGTGAGGTACAGGATCAGAGGTTGCCCCGGCATTGGTGGAACAAGCACCGGTGGATTCATTAAGTAGTGCTTAATCTTGTCGAACGCCAGTTTACACTCTTCATCCCGTCTGACTAGCGCATTCTTCTTGAGAAGTTTAAAGAAAGGCTTCGCTGTCTCAGATAGCTGAGAAATAAATCTAACTATATAGTTCAGTCTACCCATTAAGTTACGAACTTCCTTCATCGAAAAGGAAGATTTTATTTCACAAATGGCCTTCACTTTCGACGGGTCAATCTCAATCCCTTTGTTGCTAACAATGAATCCAAGTAATTTGCCAATGACTGCCTCGAACACGCATTTTGCCGGATTGAGGCGTAATTTGAACTTGCGTAGCCTGTCGAATAATTTCGTCAAAGTTTCTATGTGATTTTCTCCACGCCGAGTCTTTGCAATCATGTCGTCAACATAGACCTCGATCTCATTATGCATCATATCATGGAAGAACGTGACCATTGCCCGCTGGTAAGTTGCCCCAGCATTTTTGAGATCGAAGGGCATCACCTTGCAATGAAATGTCCCCCATGGAGTGGTAAATGCCGTTTTTAACTTATCATCCTCGTTCATCAAAATCTGGTTATAACCTAAGAAACCATCCATGAAGGAGAATAGTTCAAACCCAGCTGTACTGTCCACAAGCACATCAATGTGCGGGAGTGAAAAATCATCTTTGGGACTAGCTTTGTTCAGATCTCGGTAGTCAACACACACTCGAACCCGACCGTCTTTCTTCAACACCGGGACTATATTAGCGACCCATTCTAAGTATTGGGTAGTCTCAATAAATCCCACGTCAAGAAGTTTCATGACCTCTTCCTTGATCTTCTTTGCCAGTTCTGGCTTAGCTCTTCGCGGCCTTTGCTTCACAGGTTCAACTGAAGGATCAGTCGGTAGACAATGTTCGACGATCGATCGATCAAGACCCGGCATGCCAGCATAAGACCAGGCAAAGATGTCTTGATAATCCTTCAACAACTGGGTCAAGTGTTTGGCCACATCTTGAGAAAGACATGCCCCAATCTTCACCTCTCTAGGATTCTCCGTGTTGCCAAGGTTGATCATCATAGTTTCTTCGGCAGTCAGAGGCTTAGATTTCTCATAGATTTCCAAGTTCCGTCGTATCTCTTCATCATTCGGATTAGAATCGTCTGAGTCATCAGATTGACTTGCATCACATATATGAGGATCCCCGATTCCCGTCCCTTCGCATGCCTTGAGATTAGTCCTGAAATATGAAAGAAAGGGATAAAAAAGACAAGAGAGGGCTTAACTACTGCAATTTTTGAAAATTGTTCTTTGCTTTTTGAAATTCATTTTGCTTTCGAAGACCTCGAAACGAGAATTCTTGAGAAGCCCAACCCTCGGTTCTTACCGTAGATGACAAAATTTTCAATCGTTGGTTATCGTCATCGGGTTTGTTTGGGGCACTTCAACAAGATTCAAAAAATAAAAATAATTTATAATTTCATTGATTATCTCCGAATGAATTACATTTATTGAAATGAAAACTGGGACAATAAAGTCATAGGAACGAAAAATCCTAAAAAGCAGCTCCCGAGACGGGGCAAGTCCTAGAAAGCAATAGAAATTCCTACGCAGGGGAGTGTGCGAAAAAGTAAATGTATTACTCTCGCGGGCCAGTACCCATTTCAGTCAACGGTCCTTCCTCGATAGCTCCAATGAGCATGTTATTGAACAGAGCAGTGATTCCCTCCATCGCATCATCAGGATCTTCTATCACTAGAGGTGTTAGATCATCCATACCTCCCCATCCATCGGGGACGATATCACGCGGGTCAATATAGAAGCTCGAGGGAGTCGAATATTTCATGTAGTAGTCGAACTTGCCGCTCGGTTGCCCCAGGGTGTCGATCACCTCCTTCTCTTCATGTATCATTCTTGCAGGACTCGGAGATGTGGTCTGGATGTTTGGAACTATGAGAAGATCATCTCGGCCTTGGCAGAGGCACGAAGCACGAAATGTTGATGCCTCAGTATCTAAGAGGTCCTGAACCTTGTGCTTTAGATCAACGTCGTACGACCATGAAACCATCTTGTTACTTTCATAAGCGTAGGGCTGAGGTGATGTCAACACCAATACTTCCAAAGCATTGGGTATAATGATCTCGAGGTCATCGTTAGAGGTGTCCTCAAGAGGGGGCATGTCAGGATCCAACTTAATTTGTTCATCGGTCATCCTTGCGAGTTCTTTCATTCCAGTCAATGATGACTTGAGATATAGTGGCCACTACCCCGAATTCATCTATTGTCCCAATCATTCCCTCTCTTACCAACTCATCCACTTTCTTTTCTATTTCACCGAATGAGACCACTTCGACAGTCGAAACATAACCAGCTCGGACTAAAGCATCGAGCATATCCTCGAAAGGGACCCTGAAGCCTTGAACCTGCTTGACTCCCGGGCCAAGGACAACATTTGCACTGCTCGAATGATCAGGGAGTGGATTGTTCTGCACATTGGGCTTACTGGCTGGCTGTAGCGCAAACGCTCCAGTCTCGAGTAGATCCTGCACTCGATGTTTGAGTACTTGGCAATTATCTGTCGAATGCCCAACTTCACCTCTATGGTAATCGCATTTCTTCAACGGATCATACCTTGCATAGTCAGCAGCATTAGATCTTTATGGCTCTAAATTCAGCAAGTTCTTCTTCCTTAGCACCGCCAGTATTTATAACGTCCCAGGAAGTGGAGTAAACTGGCGAGTTTTGCGCTACTGGCGTGAGTCTTGCTGGCCTTGCCGCCCATAAGAGGTTGTTTGTTGGGTGCTAAATTGTAGCTTTGGGGCCTGAGCTGGCGTCTTCTGTATATAGGTCATGTTGACTTTGGGGACATGCTCTTTGTCCTTTTTACTAGTAAATCTCTTGCCTGATAAATCTGACTCACTGTACCATCCTTTCTTGAGCCCGGACTCAATCTCCTCACCCATGGCCATCAGCTGGCTAAAAGATTGGGCGGCTGTCACTAACATTCGTGAACGAACCGACTGCAGTAGAGTGGACACGAACAACTTCATTAAGTCACGTTCTGAGGGTTCAGGCATGATCTGTCCCGCCATGTTCCTCCGGCGAGTGGCATACTCCTTTAGAGTCTCGCCCTTTTTCTACTCAGCTCTCTCCAGGTCTTCCCTTGTAATGGTGACATCGAGATTGAACTTGAAGTGCTTGACGAAAAGGTTTGCTACCTCTTCCCACGAGTCTTTTCGGTTGATCTGGTGGCTGGTATACCACCTCATCGCAGCATCCTTCAAGCTTGCTTGGAAGGTTTAGATCATTAGAGGTCCGTTAGAAACATATCTATTCATGAGCCCCTAGTACATCTCGATGTACTGAATTGGGTTTGAGGTGCCGTTATACTTCTCGAAGGCTGGCATCTTGAATTTATCGGGCACTTGGACCCGGGCAAAAATAGATAGATCAACGGGAGGAAAACTTTGAGTTCCCTCCACTTCACGTAACCTCTGGTCGATCTTAGCCAGCAACTTGGCATTCTCATCATTTGGGGGTGGATGAAGAACATGGGCCGCTGGAGACGCACTAGTGTCAGTCAAAATGGCATCATCCAATTGAAAGGTTGGATTAGTATTTACTGCAGGAGATTTGTTAAGGCGAAGGCCTTGACTAGTTGGAGGTGGAATCTCCGATTGAGAGGCAGCATTGATCTGCTGCTGCTTGACCATGAGATCACTCATCATTTTGGACATGGCAGCCGCGATCTGCTCATTGATTGTGTTCATGTGTTCTTTCAGCTTTTCGTCAATCATGGCCGCAATCTCGGCTTGATTGACCATCCTTCTTTTGGTCACCGATCGAGTATTATGAGGATGAGGGGGATCTGTGGCAAATTACCTGCAAAAGTAACGATGGAATAAATACAACGAGTAAGAATAACAAGTCGGTCCATGACATCTTCTGGACCCTCAAGATGAAATTTCTTTCAAAAGACCGATTCATCCAGTAAATCCCGAAATTCCAAATTGCTTCATTCAACAAAAACTTGGACTAATTCCAAAATTTATAAATTATAGCTTAACGTTTTTCATTGAATTGCTCAAAATGGAAAATGTCTTAAAAGAATTCTTATAAAAAAAATTGTTCAGAAACGACATCTATTACTAGAAAACGTTAATAGTAAGCTAACATTTCCTCCTAAAAAAAAGAAAAACTCCATAAACCAAACAAGAAATCAGACGGTCTTCCTTTTTTTAGAGGCCACGTGCCAAATGACTCAACCTAAATCATGGACCGACTCAAAATAAGATGAAGAAAACCAAAGATAAAGCTTGAGAAATTACCGTCTTTGAGGAGAAAATGTCAATCACAGAGACATGCGCATGAATCGTGAGTTTAAATCTTAATCTATCTATCCTAATGGCTTTTGCAAAGTGAAATGATGAACGGAACGACACGTCGCAGCCTCGCGCACAAACATCATGACTAGTCGCAGTTTCGCATACAATAGTCATGACTAGTCGGGTCTAATCACTTCGGCTTGGTTCGGTCGACAAGGGCAACCTCCATGCGTTGTAGCCTCACATGCATGAGGACGACCCTTGAGCCATTTTTTGGAAAAATTTTCGGGATTCAAATGGAATAACCTTTAGCAAGGTCTTACCGCCAAGGTTAAAGAACCATCTAAATACCATCATAGAACTATGGGTGTGACCCAGGTCCGGTCACAGGTTGTGTGTGGTGTAGTGTAAATACTGTAAATCATGCACAACAATTATATGCAAACACCGCTTCAATAGAGCAAAAATTAAATCACAATTCCACTCCACCAAGCCTGCAAAACAAAGGGTTAGCCAATCACTACTCCCCTTATAACTCCCATCCTGCAAAACCATTTAACACCTAAGAATGAGAATTCAATCAAATTTTGTCAAATCAAGTGATTTTTCCATGAAAATTTTTTTGGCCTAAGTCCTCCTTAAATTTTCAAAAAAATTCAAGTTTTTCCCCAGCGGAGTCGCCAAGCTGTCGCGACCTAAAAAAATCGGGTTTCGATCTTAGGCTAATGGATTACTAGATCAATTAAATTAACTAACCTAACTCGAGTTCTCCCAAACTCTGCCAAATCGCAACTTAGGTTCAATTATGAGCATGCAAATATTTTCAACGGGAGTCGCCACTAATCATTTAGGGTAGGTTGATTAGAAACCTAAATAAAATAGCGGGAGTACTATTTTATTTCTACGAACTAGAAATCATAAATTCGGGGACTTGGTTACGCTAGATTCCCTAACGCCCTTTTGGTACCAATTTCGAGAAAAATACTCAATTTGACAATTTTGATAAATCCTGACTTAGAGTTCAAAGGTGTAGAAATTTTTTGATTTTTACTTATTTAAATGAAAGCTAACCTATATGTAATGACGTGCAAAAATTGACATGCGATTAATGTAACCTAACATGCACACTATATGTCATGCGACGGCGTGACCTATTTCTAATGACGGGCATATTATTTTTTTTGTATTTTTTTTAATGAAATTCGAAATTAAAAATGCCAATTATCTAAGCATGTAATTTTAAACTAAAGAAATTAACCTATTCTAGAGCAATCTTTTTGGTATTTTTTTTATGAAATTCGAAATTAAAATCAAGTAGAAAAATATAACTGCTAAATCTTTCAAATTAAGTTTTGATCTGAAGCCTGACAGATCGACTCTAAAATTCGAAATTCCCGCTATAGAAATAACTCTATCTAAAGCCTGATAGATAGATTTATTTTCACGTGTGCGGTTGCATATTAGGAAATTTTCCTAATCGATCACATCTTGAAAAATTCTGATATCTTAAATATCTTGGATATATTCAAAGGATTTTGAAAATTCTAAATTCTATCCAAATTTGGTAAGCAACAGATATCCAAGATTTTAAAAAAAGAAACAAATCCTAATTGAGATAATGCTTATTATTCAAATATACAAAATTAGATATCAATAAGCACAAATTAGGCAACAAAATATTCAAATCAAATCGGGATAGGATAATTACCTGATTTGCAGATTTATTTCCAAATTTGAATTTGCAGCGGATTGAGATTGCGGATCGGGATGGTGATTGGCGGTGCGTCGGGACAGCGGCGCGGCTATGCAATGGCGCGGCGGAGCTCCGGGGACGGCGGCGTCTTCGACGATCACCTGTCTGGCGCGGCGGTGGCGTCCAGGCGGCGGTACGGCTCCGGGCCACGACGGCGGTGCAGCTCCGGGCAGTGCTTGCAGGTGGGAACGGCGGCGTGCAGCTCCGGGCGGCGGCTTGCAGGCGGGAACGGCGGCATGCAGCTTCAGGCAGCGGCAACGGTGTAGCTCCGGGCGGCTCTCTGGCGCGGCGGTGATGATGTGGGCGAGCGGCGGTGACTGCGGCGGCGGCGCGCGGCGGAGGGCAGGGCATCGGAGGGCGTGGCAGCAGCGGCGTCGGCTTGCTGCAAGGCTCCGGGCGACGGTGCAAGCAGCGGTATGCAGCGAAACGGCAGGCTGTAGGGGCGTCCGGGCAGCGGCGCATGGCAGCGGAACGGCAGGCTATAGGGGTGTCCGGGCGGTGGCGCACGGCAGCGGAGGGGCGAAGAAGCAGCGGTGCAGTGGCTCGCAGACGGTGGCACATTGCGGCGTACGGTGGCGTAGGGCACGGCGTGCGGCGGCGCGGGGCGCGGCGTGCGGCGGTGACAGTCGCCGCTCTCTCTCTCTCACAGTTGTGCTCTCCAAAAAATTTCTAATCTGAAATTATGAGAGGTCCCACTTAATTATGACACATAACGATGTATTTATAATGTAAACCTAGGTCAATTAGCCGGGCTTTCTAGTCCTAATGGGCTTAGGCTTGGGCTTAGGCTTTAATCATCATTTAATTTCAAGTGGGTTGAATTAATGTGGGTTTTTATTTAATTAAGCTTGATGGGCTAATCTAAGCTCAAATTAAGACAACCAACCCCTTTTTACGTGTAATTTTTGGCCCTTGCCTTCCGAGTGAGCCGAGTCTCGTTCGGTACCCGAGCTCGATTTACGTGATGAATTTTAAGCTAGCTTGCCACCGTCGATCCGATGCGGAATGCAATTAATCTATATGAACCTAAACTATATGCTATGCAATTTTAATATTTTTGTTCAAGGGTTAAAAATTTAATCTCTAATTTTCTATGCAATTAACACTAAATGATGCGCCAAAATTTAGGTGTCAACAGGTGTTGCTTGCCCTCTTTATCTCTCATTAAACATAAATGAGCGAATGCATCTGGGTTTTACTCCATCAAGTAAATAAGTAAATTAGCTTTCGCGAGCTCTTATCCCGGTTCATATCCCGGTGAACCAATGAAGTTTAGCAAAATGAAATGAACGACTTTCCTTCTCGTTAACGAGTTTCCAAATTGTAATGAACAAGTTTATAGTTACCAACGTAGTAACTCAGTGGACTTTTCTAGCGGAATACCGCAAGGTTTAGTTATTTGGCGAATTTAGTTTTTGTTCATTAACGTCATACTATATGCATGTTTTTACTATATGGGAGTGGTGGTAAGTCAAACATCAAACCATCAAAATGAATACCTGATAGTTACAATAATAAGTCGGCCTAGAACTTAAATAACCCTAAAAGAGCTTTGTTTATTTTGCTTTCAGCGTTATTCGCTCTTTAATTAACATGGAGAGATAAAAAAGAGGAAAAAAGGGAATTGAAAGGGGTCAGAGAACTCCCCTGCGAGCAAAATCACTATTCCTATGAGATCGAGCAAAGAATTGCGTATACTCCAGCAAATCATAAGATATGCACCATATCATAAACAATGTAATAGATTATAGCTAGCATGTGTCAAACTCATCCTATGCTCATGTCAAGAAGACCTTACAGTCACGCTTCACCAGGCGGTGAGGCATGAAAACCATAGCCACTATTGTTAAGCCCTAAAAATCACTTTGTTCTGATTAAATCTAAAAAAACAGGTTAGCCACGATTAAGCCCTGAAGCAGAATCGGTCCATAAGCACATACATCATGTCATGTCTCAAATGTAGTGTTGACTACGAGCATCAACTCGAAACCACAATATAACATGCTGCCATATATATATAAATACATATTACCGATATAAATAGCATTCCACCCAAAATATTTCCGGACAAAATTCATTTGATACTCGAGAGTATTAGATGCTTGATTCAGTTTTTAGAAAGAGCATACCATACAGCCATACAGTACTTTACAGTTCGACTTCAACAAACGGGCCATGACATCAGTACAGTTTTTCCTTCTCAATAAATCATGTCGTGCAATTCTTGCAATACATAACGAGAAGCGAAAGAGCAAAAGTGCTAAAGCGAGACAGGCGCGAAGTAAAATTACAAGTTTGACGATTTGCTGAGAATCTGACCAGTACACCGGTCTAAGATATGTTGGGCCCCAGTCACCCTGACCTGCCATTGGGCCCACATGTACACTTGTTGACTCCTTTAATTAAATTTTCGTTGACCGTGGCACTATATATTTGATTGTGCAAGTATGCTACTTCCCTCGATCATCATCGAGCAAAGCCCCTCTCTGCTCCTCCATTTCCCTCGTCAAAACAATGGACGAGAGTCTAGCCGAAAAAGAAGAAGAAGCGGCTAGTAACTCTCAGCTTCAACTGGCAATCGAACATGACGATGTTGATAAGCTATATAGCTTAATCGAGGAGGACGAAAAGCTCTTAGATTACAGATCCGAGGGCCCCTTCCCTGCTACTCCACTGCACGATGCCGCGGACAAGGGGAGTACTAAAGTGGCCATGGAGATAGCCATCTTAAAGCCGTCATTTGCTCGAAAGCTGGATCGAGGGGGTCACAGCCCCATGCACTTGGCTTTGCAAAAGAAGCACTATCACACTGCGAGGGCACTAATGACCTTCAACCCCAAGTTGATCCGAGTCCGAGGACGAGGTGGGATCACCCCCTTGCATTTTGTAGCTGGGGAAATAGCAAACGATGAACAGGAGAACGTGGAGCTCCTAGAACTCTTGGCCGAATTCCTATCTGCTTGCAAATCTTCCATTGAAGACTTGACAATCCAATATGAGACTGCGGTTCACGTTTCCATCAAGAGGGGCAATACCAAAGCATTCAAGGTTTTGTTTGGATGGCTTAAGCGAGTTTATCTAACAGAAATCTTGAACTGGAAAGATGAAGATGGTAATACCGTCTTACATATTGCTGTGTCCAAAAGGCAGCCCGAGGTATGGTTCTTTGATTTCGTGATTGTTCTTGCTTTTATTACTTGATCATTGAATTTGACATAATCTAATCCAGGAACAAATGTTATGATAATGAAATACCAGGGGTTGAAAGAACATGGATATGGAAACATTAAAGAGAGGAGATTTGAACCGTATCCTTTTATAAATCTACCGCATCCTTTTATAAATCAATTACGATCACTAATATATATTATCACGATATTATGCGACTTTAGATCTCCCTATATTTTGAAATAAATTTATTGAAAATTTCAACCTTGAGTTGTTGCCGATAAACTTCGTGAAAAAACCCATCTCATTATAATATTGTAACATTTATTAAGAACAAAAATAGTTAAATGTTGAATTCATATATAAGAAAAGTTGACAATATGTCGGTTTGATCTCTCTCTCTCGTCCTTTTAACTTCAGATCGAGTCCTGTTACAATCATTATCTTGATCTATACACGTTTTTCTCCCTTGTTGAACTACGCCCGTCTGAATAAATTTATCAGCCCAAAAATAAACTTTGCCTTTAAAGAATATGGATTGGTTCAAATAAATCAGACGGGGTCGTACAATTTGTAAATTAGAATGTGTACGGGATAATTGGAAATTAATTGACTTATTTAATATAAGGGAGTACAAATAGGGTCGGAAAAAAGTAGATATCTGACTTTAAATAATCACAATTCCATGTTTCGTGAGAAAATAATCTTGATTGATGATACATTTTAAATTATTATCAAATATGTTTTTATTTTCTATTTTTAGCTCTAAAGAATATCCGACTTTGGCCCTTATTTTTCAGTATTGTCAAAACAAGTCCACGGTTTCATTTCAAACAGCTGTCTAAGATAGTCTTTCTCTTCATAGCAAAAGAACTCATATACAAAATATAATTGAATCCTAAATCTTTCAATTGACTCGATCAAGTCCTAAACTATTATGAAAAATCATAGTCATTTGGGTTAGCACTTTTGTGAATTTGCCGATGTTACAACTCACATGGGCAATTCTAAGGAATTACGTAATAATTTTAGGTGAGATTTTTAAAATCTCACTTTTTGAAAACATTTGGTATTTCATTAAATGCGTTGAAATGATTGCACTTGACAAATAAGGTTTTGTTCCCACGGTACATCGGTCGTTGCTTCGCTGTCATCCCTCTTAAGTTATATGACATGAGCTCCTTCTGCGCACAATAGTAAAGCGAGTGACAAAGCAGTGATTGCAATTGACGGGATACATACTTCATTTTGTTCCCTTTGCATTTCTTCCAGATCATCAAGCTGTTGATTTGGCATGTCAAGTTAAACGCAAAGAACTTCCAGAATAAGACGGCTCAGGATATCTTCCAAGAGAATTCTAGTGGCGATCAAAATCTTGCGAAGAAGTTACGACCTTCTACTCTCATCAAAGTCTCTTCTTTATCACAGTTTTTAAGCAGAAAACTAACTGGCCATGAGTGGTTGGTATCTGGATTACGCCACACAGATGAACGAGCCCGCGACATAATCCTTGTAATGGCTACCTTAATTACGGCTGCCACTTACCAAGCCGCGCTCAATCCTCCAGGAGGATACTGGTGGGATAACTCTTCGAATACCCCAGCCAATTCCACTGACGTTGCTGCCAATTCCAGCGGCGTTGATGTCGAAACACCACATGAAGCCGGAAACATTATCCTGCACGGCTCGAAACTGTACATGTTCACTGTCCTCAACAGTTGGGTTTTCTTGGTCTCCATCATCACAATCTGGATCACCGCTATTCCCCTATTCCCCCACACTCTCCCTGTTTACGGCTTAACGTGGTATCTCGGTAGTACCTACTTTGCTACCCTTAACACCGAATTCCCGAAATCCGATCATCGCGCGGGATATATCATAATGGGATTTTATCTCACCTTGCTGGTTGTCGTGTTGCTGGCCCCAATGATCTTGTGGCTGAAGTACTTCTGCCGACTCCGATGCGGGTTAGATGCCACAGGGAGACGCGTCGGCAACTTCCTTGAATCGTAGGATCGGAAATAGTTCGCAAAGTATTATTTACTCTTTTTAAGTATTCTTCTCGTGTGTGCAATGTAATCTATGTCGTCTAGTCTTGAGGTTTGCAAGGACTAGACTCTCCTTATTATTTGCGTGTAATGGTCTCGTCTATTAATTACTTGATCCCGGGAGCCTTTTAGTCTTGCTTGAAGTCGAGACTTCGATTAGCTTTTTCTTTTCCTATTTCAACTACGAAGCAGTGGAAACAAAAAGCACCGAGTTGCTACTCGCAAACACGAACGCCCGTAGCGTACGCGCACGGACAAAAAATCTCTTTAGGTTTTTTTATTTCTGGAAAGAGGCAAACTACACGATCCTATAAAACATAACAAATTAATACAGTTGCAACCTTTTCTCTAAAAAATCTTACTAGATAAAGTAACCGAAAAGGAAATATTGAGCACATAACAAAAGCCTAGCTAAACCTAAAAGTCAACTCATTTAAAATGAAATTATATCAACTCATTTAAAATGTTAAAAATAATAGAAATAATAAACTCATATATTATATACTAAGTGAATATCCTAAACGAACTACATTAAAGAAGGAAATATCGGACTTCACTATCCTAAATTCATCGAATAAAAGACATAAATCCAAACTTACTCCCTTTATTAGAAAAAAGGCTCGACCTCGAGTTTTTTTGAAAAGTCGGGTTATCTAATAAAGCATACGTGCTAAAATCCTCTTGGAATTTGGAACCATATCTGCAGAATCAATCTGTTTTTCTTGCTTTAAGAAAAGATCCCGACCAAAATGCAAGATCGATCCATCAATTGATTTTTTTTAAAATTTCCTGGCATAATGAAATCAATTTTGGTTCTTCTGTTCATCTTTCCATTTTCTATCGCTTCAAATTTCTGCTTCAAATTTCTCCGCCCAAATCTCGTTTATATCTATATTCAGGTCAACAAGGGGCTTTTCTCTAAAAGCATCCCTCCATCGTCATGAAAGACATGCTAACCCTGAGATTCTTCCTCAAGCTCTTCCTTGAAGAGGGAATTTAAAAAACTTCCACCTCATGCTCTTGAGGCTCAACAACAACCTTATCAACGGCAATTATAGAAGCGTCGATCGTTTTTTGGTTGTTGTTATAGAGGTTAACATGAAGCTGGCTTGTTCAGCTCGCTCATTACTCCACGAAAATTGCCGCCTTAACTGATTTCATATTTCATGCCACATTCTAATTGGCGATTTACCTGCTCCTTTTCCACTCAACCTGCACTTAATCCCACAAAAATAAAAAGCATCTCCCTTCAATCTAAAAGCGAACAGATTTGCTTGTCGATCTTTGGAAATATATGTGCAAATGCAAAAGATGATCTGCATTGCAATAAAATATTTCCGGTTCAAAAATCCATTAAATAAGGAACCTGGCTAGGAATTCACGGAACTCTCTTAGACAATGGTGTCACAATTCTTGGCGGTGATCTCCATGACAGGCTCCATCATATCAACTATCCGTCTGTCATAGTAATTGCGATCATCATCTCCTCGCCTTCTGTGGCGACTAGGGTACTGTTTATGCCCTTCGAGCTCCTCGAAATTCTTTTTGCTCGAATATAAAGTCTATCTATCCATGCTTCCATTTGTGCAAAATCATCAACTTGAACCAAGCAGTAGGGGTCAAAACAATGGCCCCTCCTCGAACTGTAGTTGTTCATGCAACTGTGGAATCAAAGCCCAAAGAAAACTAAAATCGAGAAGTTACAATTGTCAAACACTCTAACACTGCAATAAAAAAATGACATGGCTCGAGTCTTAAAATTGTCCAATTTTGTGGAAATATTAATTTATATCTGAGTTCGACCTATTGATTCTAAATTGACTTATATAACACAGATCAAACTAAAGATTGCAAATATATTTAGACATGCATTTGTGTATTACAAGATAATATTTTGCACTAGATCCAACCTAGCGGGCTTGTGATAAGCTTCGTTGATTGCATGAGATTGCTATCTTGCCACCAACGCCTTGTGTGGAAGACGTCATGTGACGTGGCAGATCTAATACTAATCCGTAAAAAGATAGTAGGTGAATGCATGTGGGTCAATCTTTAAATAAGGCTTTGTTTATTTCATGAAAAATAAATGAT
The DNA here is from genome assembly GCA_031216405.1 of Syzygium malaccense. Classification (NCBI taxonomy): domain Eukaryota; kingdom Viridiplantae; phylum Streptophyta; class Magnoliopsida; order Myrtales; family Myrtaceae; genus Syzygium; species Syzygium malaccense. The sequence continues at coordinate 2,347,582 of CM062256.1, read as the reverse complement.
TTGAAAAATAATTTTCAGAAAATGATAGTTTGTATTGTTTACAAAAATGAATCGATGAAAAATATTTTCACCGTTCACGAAAATATTTAATAAATTGTTATTGATAATGAAAATATTTTTCATTAACTAATTATTTCAAGAGGTACAAACGATTATTTTTAGGAAAATATTTTTCAGATCATTTATTTTCCGTAAAACGAATGAAGCCTAACCGACCACAATCTTTCAATCGGGCATGGATGACTTTCTCAATCGGGCATGGATGGAATGGGCTCTGTTATGGACCGAAGACTTGTACAAACGACCAAAATATTGAGAGAGCAATGACTTTCTCAATCGGCCATGGATGGAATGGGCTCTGTTATGGACCGACCACAATCTTTCACCACAAACATTAACCGATGGCCCAAAAATTGAAACTAGGCCTATTCATGCGTGGCCCGACAAGTCAGTCCAAGAACGGTCGGCCACGTTGTCACACGATGTAATATGTGACACCTAAAAAATAGTGATAGGCCTAAGCTAGAGAGCCCACAAGGATCAATGAAGAACTTGACCATTCGGATTCCACCATGTTTATGATGATAGCCTAAGCAATTCACATTGATTGCATGTGAACATCAAATTTTACTAGTTTAAGTTTCTTTTTCCTTTTCCTCGCTGGCCAAATAGTTTCAGTCTCTTCATGTTACTTTGGGTTAAACTTGAACCACTGCAATTGCTTTAATGATCGATGACTTAGTACTAAAATTAGCGAAACTACACTAATTAAACAGCGAGTGTTACTCTGCCTAGTGTTTCTTGAAGTATCAAATTAAAGGTCTCTGAAGTGATTCCCATGGATTACTTACTAGTCATCGAAAATACACTGATTCCATGAGTTGACGAATCATATGCGACTAAGGTCGATTTGCTAGAAAAATATTTACAATGACAGAATCAACATAAAAAATCCAAAATAAAAAGAAAAAAATAAACTGAAAGAAAAAGAATTACCACGAAGCATAAAAATGCATGTAAAAACAGATACTATATATTCAATGTCGTTAATTTTGCTTTTAACATCTTGTCTTAAAAAGTGACCAATCAGGTGACTTACCACGAAACATAAGGTTGAATGTAAGAAGATAGAACCCAAAAATGCCAAATAAACCTTATTCTATTGCTATATATCACTACCTACCAAGAAAATATGATAGGATAGATTCATGTATGAATGATAAGTGGTCAAAATCATTCGTAAGTTAAGAAATGCATGGATATTTGTATTCTTTTTATGGGACCCATAATGAATTTTTCAATCTCTAAGACGTGATTTGTTACGACTAATACGGAATCATGAACAAAAACACAGAAAAAATGATGTGAGTAAGAAATAGATTGCATAAATGAAACTTGAATATAATGGATTTATGTGGTTTGACAATGTTCCAGCTCCATGGGGAGAGATTGAAAAGATGGTTTCATTATAATCGGCAAAGAAGAGATTAGAATCATTCGATCATATTCACTCATAAGTGTTCCCAATTTTAGATTAAACCCGAACCCACAAGAATCAATCACAAGAAATGAGTTTTATTATCTTGTCACTCTCTTGGATGATGGTTCTTAATGCTCTTTGTGGGGAAAACATCCCTATGATATTTTGATGATTCCAAAACAATTCTCAATGATTTTCTTGATAAGTGTAGATGTTCATCATAATGATGTGGTGATGATTTTAGGAAGACTGATAATATCAATGGTTGTTGTGAGTTCACTGAAGATGGATCGGATCATAAGGATGAGGATCTTGACAGGCGGAGAACAAGACAAATATAACTAGTTGTTGATGAGGATTTAGAGGTACCATGGCCGATCTATCATCAACGTAAAGTTTTTGGAAGGTGACATACTCGGAAGGATTATTGAATGATGATAGCAAGTTGTTCTACACAATTTGACCGTGGACAAAACCAACAGACCGGTGATAAGGGTACATGCTATTATCAAGTTATAAGGAGCATTGTATCGTGTTGATATCAAGTCTAACAAGGTGCTGGTCAACAAGTGCATTTGCGGATGACCGTTGGATGGGTAGGATATATCCGTTGACAAGTTAAGAATCTATAGCAGGAGAATTGGAAATGAGTTAGAGCAATGTTAATTGCCAATTACATTACAGAGGAGCAAGCGATGAAAAAACCACCAGTGACTCACCAGTTTATAAATAAATTGTAAAATTTGTCGTGCATCCACGATTTAAAGAGCTTTATTTTCCAAGCTAATTCAATGCTAAACTTGAAACTTGAAATATTCTTTTAATAAACCGTTATAATAACGAGTGGAGAACTCGCTTTCCTTTATTGTATCAAATCGAAGAACTGACGTGAGGTCCTAAGCTGTGAAGATAGTGATGTGCTTAGGTTTATAAGTGGACTCGTTTCAAATGGAGGACGAAGCAGGGCCGGTGCTATTAACTCCTCAGATGTATTATTAAATTATGCAAATCATCTTCTTTAGTTTGGGATTAATAATAACAAGTAAGGGTTGTTTGGTAACACTCCTATTTCTCTATTTTTCTGTTGTTTTGTTCCCTAGAACAGAAAAAGAACAAAAATCTGTTTATTAACATCAGTAAATTTTTATTTTCCTTATAATAGAAAAGTGACTATGGAATAGATTTAGAACAGAAACAAGAAGTTAAAAAAATCTATTTCTTTGTTCCCAGGACCAATTTATGAAACAAGGTCATTTTCTTTTCTTTTTTTCTTTTTTTTTCCCATCGTTCTTCTTCCTCCTCTAGTTGATCCTCATGCCTCAGTGATGGACGGCGACCGGCCCTAGCAATCTGCTAGAGACGGAGGGCCAGCGAGGCTCGACCTCGCCTAACCACCGCGAGTTTGGCCACGCCAGGCCTAGAGAGGCTGACCTTGCGGTGGCTAGGCGAGGTTGAGCCTCGCTGCGAGCTGATGAGGCCGATTGTTGTCTATCACCGAGGTCTAGCGACTGGGTAGAGGAGGAAGAAGAAGTGACGAAAAAAAGAAAAGAAAAAAAATTCAAAAACTTAGATAAATTTTAGAAAATTATAAAAACTAAAAAAATTCCAAGTCAATTTTTTTTAGGGTTGTATCAAACACTATTATGTTCTTTATCTATCCCGAGAATAGAAATTTTGTGCAACTACTAAATGTGTTCTTCTGCTCAGAAACTTATCCAAGGAATAGAAATAAAAAAAACTGTTTCTTAAAAGAAATTATTCCCTTGAACAAAATTATACCAAACGTACCCTAAGGCGTGGATGCTTTTCTATTAGCAGAGAAAGATTCGGTGAGTTAATGATAGGGAAGGGGCACTTTTGCTTTTTTTTTTTTCCTTTTGTTTATTTTACTTTCAGCTTTATTCGCTCTTTATTTTACATGAAGAAATAAAAGAGTAAAAATTTTAATTTAGAGGAGAGCCGTGAAAATATCATTCTTATGGGATCAAGCAAAGAATAATGCAGCTTTAGAAACGAGTATGCTTTGCATTCACTCATTTGATGCATGTTTTCTAATTTAGAAATTTATATCCTAGGTGCATTAGGAATTACATAGCTATTTAGGAAAGTATAAACTTTATTTAATGCATGTTTAAGATTTAACATATATTATTTCCTAATTTGTCAAAGTCATCGTGCAGGTTTATTCAGTTTCCTATTTTAACTCATAAAAAAAGCTTTAAAAATATTGCATCCATATCTCATATAGGCTACATTTAATTGTACAATAAATTTATTAATTCTATAATATTCATGTTGCATATCATCTAGAGAGTCACATGCCTTAATGTCAATGTTTCAATAATCAAGTTGTGTAAATAGGTTTAATTAGTAATGGCATTTCATTCATTATTCATATTGCATATCATGAAAAGAAAAACCAAAAAGAATTAATTAATATTGCATTTAGAAATCATGCTGAGGCCACACATACATCGTTTGGTCTTGAGTTAACATTTTGCAAAACACTTGTTGTGTTGGACATGATGGAGCTTCACTATTGCTTAGGGCATCAAGGTTTTCCTGTTTCCCTAAGTAATTTATTTATCTCTTTAATTATGGAGTGTTAAATTTCTGTCTACATACCTGCATGATCATCTATCGCATGATAGTGGTTTAGAATTAAAATTAACCAATCATGCTTGCAAAATATTTTTAAATAAAGAAAAAAAGTACCGAAAAGGTATTTGATCCATCTAGCGTAATTAAATCCTCGTATCCATGAAATCTCTGATTCTCAAAATAAGATATTCTCCTACATTTTACTTAGATTTCTAATTGACCGATAATATATTAGTGGTGACTCCAAAATAAATTGATTTGAATGTTTAATTAATTAAATTAAAAATTCCAAAGTAGCGATTGATATGGGCTTAGGAGAGCACGTACTAAGTCTTTGCTTCGCAATTCATTAGCTCTTCTTTAGTGGTTCACTTCTGGAAAGGTCCCAATAAGTGAGAGAGAGAGAGAGAGAGAGAGAGAGAGAGAGAGAGAGAGAGAGAGAGAGAGAGAAGGTGGGGGGATTACGGGAAGGGAAAAGGAAAAAAAATACTGAAGGAAAGGATCAAAGGGAAAAAATTGAGAAGGGACAATAAATTTGAACATCCAATAGCAATTGCAGTAAAGTATTAACATCTTTATAAATATAGGCTGTGACTTTATCTTTATAAATATAGGCTATTTACTTGTCAAGTATGCAAAGTACTTTTCGTCTCCAAGAATTCTCCTTTTTTCCCGACAAAGAACGGAATAAAGACATGATAGTACAAACGTTTTACACGTGATAGCAAAGTGAAAATACAAAAAAGGAGTCAAGATATAGCAAGGCAAACACCAAAAAAAAGGACAAAATCACCATTCCTATGGAATCAAGCAAAGAATAATGCAACTTTAAAAATGAAAATGCATCGTGTTCACTCAATTTGCAAGCAGTGCATATATTCCAGCAAATCACAAGACATGCACCGTATCATAAACATTGTAATATCGTAGAGTCGGCATATGTCAAAGTCATCCTATGCTCATGTCAAGAAGACCTTGCGGTCACACTTTGCAAGGCGATGAGGCATGAAAACCATATTCGCTATTGTTAAGCCCCAGAAATCACTTCGCTCTAATTAAGTTTCGAAAAACACTTTAGCTATGATTAAGCCCCAAAATAGAATTGGTCCGTACACATCTACATCATGTCATGTCTCAATATGCAGGTTGACGACGAGCATCAAATTGAAACCACAATACAACATATGCCGCTAGATATATGAAAAAATATATAAATATATATAATGTGCGTGTATATATCACCAATATAAATAACATTCCATCCAAAATATTTTCAGACAAAATTCATTTGAGGCTCCAAAGTATTAAATGTTTGAACCAGTATTTAGAAAATGACACAGTATAATTTTTCCTTCTCGATAAATCATGTCATGCAATTCTTGCAAAACATAACAAGAAGCGAAAGAGCAAAAGTGGGAGAGGGAGAGAGGCGTGTAAAATTATAAGTGTGACGATTTCCTGAGAATCTGACCAGTACGCGCCGCCCCCGGTCTAAGAGGTGTTGGGCCCCACTCACCCCCAACCTGCCATTGGGCCCACCTGTACATTTGTTGACTCCCCTAATTAAATTCTCGTTGACCGTGGCACTATATATGACTTTGCAAGTTCGCAACTTCCATCGATCATCACCGAGAAAATCCCCTCTGCTCTCCCACCAAAAAAAAAAAAAAAAAAAAACCCCTCTCCTCCGACATTTCCCTCGTCAAAACAATGGCGGCCGTAGAAGAAGAAAAAAAGGCTAGGGAGTCTCGGCTTCAACTAGCAATAGCAAATGATGATGTTGATGACGTCCATAACTTAATCGTGGAGGAGCGAGAGCTCTTAGATCGTGTATCTGAGGACCCCTTCCCAAATACTCCTCTACATCTTGCCGCCGCCGCCGGAAAAACCCTAGTGGCCATGGAGATGGCCATCTTGAAGCCGTCGTTTGCTCGGAAGTTGAATCCAGAGGGTTACAGCCCCATGCACTTGGCTTTGCAACACGAGCATTATCGCAGTGTGAGGGCATTGATGACCCTCGACCCCAAGTTGATTCGAGTCCGAGGACGATGCGGGATCACCCCTTTGCATTACGTCGCCGAGAAAGAAGGAAACAATGAGCTGGAGCTCCTGGCCGAATTCCTTTTTATTTGCAAATCATCCATCGAAGACTTGACGAGCCGATGTGAGACTGCGGTTCACGTTGCCGTCAAGCATGGCAACGTAAAAGCATTCGAGGTTTTGTTTGGATGGCTAAAGCGACTAAATCTGACAGAAATCTTGAATTGGAAAGACGAAGATGGTAACACAGTCTTACACATTGCTATGTCCAATGAGCTAACCGAGGTATGGTTCATTGATTTCATGGTTGTTTGCACTGTTATTGTTTGATGCTTGAATTTGACATAATCTAATATAGGAACAAATGTTATGATAATGAAATACCAGGAGTTGAAAATACATGGATTTAGAAACATTCAAAGAGGGGAGATTTGAACCTTACCATTAAAAAAAAAAGGGGGAGATTTGAACTACATTTGGGCAACAGTATATCACCTATTATAATCATTCAACGGTTAACACTTGTTGATAAGTGTTTAACTAACAATTGATATTTGATGTTGTTGAAGTGTACATAAATTTGCTCGCTTGGAGTGATCCATCAGAAACACAAAAAAATACATAAAAAAATGATTTTTCAAGCTATACGATATATTTTGACAAAAAAATCTATATGATATATTATAGATGAATATTTCACATGCTGCTCCTAATTTGGTTTGCACATGAAATATTATCGCACATCTTTTGACGATGGGTTTTATATGCTTTTTACATTCATGCAGTTTTCTTTCACTTATAAGTTTATACTTTTGGGTTGGACATTAACAAACACGTGAGAGTTGTGGCAATAGGTAAATCTACTTTTATGCAATGGGGGAAGTTCAACAATGTGGCAATAGATAAATCTCCTTTTATGCAATGGGGGAGGTTCAACAAGAAAGAAAAACGTGTATAGATCAGTATAATGATTGGGACAGGACAAGAGAGAGAGATCAAATCCACAATTTGACCAAATGTCCAACCCAAAAGCTTAACATTTTAGATGGAGGGAGACCACATGAATATAAATATCAGATAAGACTCGATGTTAAGTGATGTGGGATAATATTGAGAAAATTCCAAATAAGAGCCTTAAGTTGACCTTGTGTTAAATAAGTACTTGAAGTGGCTATGACAGTTTCAATAAGGGCCTAACCTTTCTGTCTGGCTAAATATTCAGGCCGATTAAGGGCAATTTCATCCAAAGATAATTTTAATATTTTTTCCTTTTTTTTCTTTCTTTTTATGGTTTTTTCTTTCTTCTTTACCGGTTGTCGACCATTGGCAATGCCCAGAGAGGGTTGGGTGAGGGTTGCCCTCGCTAGCCATAGGCGAGGGATGGCCTTGCTTGGGTGAGTTGACCCTCACCCTAGGCAAAGTTGCCCTCGTCGGGCATAGGCGAGGTGATCATCCCCCTAGGAGAGGCTGCCCTCAAAGCAACGTGCAACGCCCTCATCTATTGCTTTCGAGGGTGGCCTCACAAAGGGCAAGGGTTGCCTCGCCGAGACAAGACCGGCCTTGCTCAAGCGAGGCCGCCCCTCGCCGGCCACTAGCGAGGTGAACCTCACCCAGATCTAGCGAGACAATCATCACCTATCTCTTTCCTGATAATATTTTAACAAGACAGATGGAACAAGGGGTAGATGAGGACTTTTCGAGGTATTTAACATTACTAAAAATTATCTATTGAAAAACCCTGAAATGAATTCTGTCTTTAAAAAATAGGGTTTGTTTCATGTAAATCAGAAGTGATCGCACAACTTGCAATTAATGACATGCGTGAATACTTAAGCTTTTCTTCATCAGGAAAAAATAAAACATTTGGCACCTCATTACATGGATTGAAATGATTGCATCTGATATATAAAGGTTTAGTAAACTTGTTCCCATGGTACATCGGTCGTCGCATCACTAGGATCACTCAAACTAATATGGCATGAGCTCACTTTGTGCACAATACCGAAGCTAGTGACAAAGCAGAGACTGAAATTTAAGGAATACATACTTCACTTTGTTGACAAAGCATGAGCTCACTTTGCATTTTTTCCAGATCAGCGACCTGTTGACTAGGTTCCAGATCACCGACCTGTTTATAGGGTGTGTCAAAGTGAATGCGAAGAACTTCCAGGGTGAGACGGCTCAGGAAATCTCCCAAGGGAATCCTAGTGGCGATCAAGAGCTTGCGGAGGAGTCACGACCTCCTACTCTCAACCCCTCTTTATCACAGATTTTAAGGAGGGAACCAACTTTTTTTGAGAAGTACGCAATTTTCTTTGGCCTCCGAAATGAATCCGCTCGCGACATTATACTCTTAGTGGCTACCTTAATTGCGACTACCACGTACCAAGTTGCTCTCACTCCTCCAGGAGGATACTGGCAAGATAACTTTTCAAATCCCCCGGCCAATTCCACTGTCGTTACTGCCAATTCCAGCGGCACTGCTGTTGAAAAACCACATAAAGCCGGGAACATTATCATGAGCGGCAGGCATCTATACTCGTTCACGGCCCTCAATAGTATGGTTTTCTTGATCGCCATCTTCACAATCTGGACCACCGCTAGTACCCTATTGCCCCACACTAGGATGGTTTACTGGTTAATGGCCTCTATCTGTTGTGCCTACTTCGCAACCCTTACAACCGAATTCCCGCATCCCAATGCAGTCGGAGGATGGTTGCTATCGCTATTTTATGGTATCTTGATGGTTCCCGTGTTGGTGGTCCCCTTGCTATATTGGTCAAAGCACATCACTCTACGGAGCCGAATAGATGCCACGTGCAGACGCATCGGCAACTTCCAAGAAATGAAGGATTGGAAATAGTTTGCAAGTAATATTAAGCATTCTTCTTGCGTATGCAATGTAATCTGTGTTTCTAGTCTAGAGGTTTGGAAGAACTAGAGTGTCTTATTAGTTGCATGTAATGGACCCATCTATTTGTTCCTTGATCCCGAGAGGCCCTTAGTCTTGCTTTAAGTCGAGACTTCGGATAGCTTTGTTCTTAATTTAACTTCGATGCAGTGGAAACAAAAAGTGCTGAGTTTCTTACCAAAAAAAAAAAAAAAGTGCTGAGTTGCAGCTCGCAAATACGAATGCTCGAAGTGTACACGCACAAAACGTTCAAACGGTAATCTCGTTTAGGTTCTTTATTTCTAGAAAGAGGGCAACTGCATGATCCTATAAATCATGCCAGATAAAGAAATCGAGAAAGAAATCCCGAGAATATAACAAAAGCCTAGCTAAACCTAAAAAATGAACTAGATCCTATGGTATCTTTCAATAATAAATAAAATATGAAACTCATTAAAAAATTTAAATATAATAGAAGCACCAAACTCATGTATTCCATACTAAGTGAATATCCTAAACGAACTTAATTAAAGAAGGAAATATCAGACTTGAATATCCTAAATTCATCAAATAAAAGACAAGAATCCAAACTTAAGGCGTCCAACATCATACTCCCTTTATTAGAAAAAAGGCTTGAGCACGAGTTTTTGAAAAGTCGGGTTATCTAATAAAGCATATGTGCTAAATTCCTCTTGGAATTTGGAACCATATCTGCAGAATCAATCTAGATTTCTCGCTTTAAGGAAAGATCCCAACTAAACTGCAAGATCGATCCATCAATTGATTTTTTAGGTTTCCTTGCATAATAAAATCAATTTTGCTTCTTCTGTTCGTCTTTCCATTTTCTATCGCTTCAACATTTGTATCTGTATCCAGATCAACATGGAAGGGGCTTTTCTCTAAAATCATCTCTCCATCATCATGGAAGACATGATCACCCTGAGATTCTTCCTCAAGCTCAAAATACTCCAAATCCTCCTGCTTGAAAATGGAATCCAAAAACTTCCACTTCTTGCTCTTGAGGCTCAACAACAACCTTATCAACGGCAATTATAGAAGTGTCGATCATTTTTTGGTTGTTGTTATCGAGGATAACATGAAGCTGGCATGTTCAGCTTGATCATCAATCCACGAAAATTGCCGCCTTATTCGATTTCACATTTTATGCCACATTCTAATCAGTGATTTACCTGTTCTTTTCCGCTCAACCTGCACCTGCTCCCACAAAAATAAAAAAAAATCTCCCTTCAATCTAAAAGTTAAGAGATTTGGTTGTCAATCTTTGGATATGTACGTGCAATGCAAAAGATGATCTGCATCTGCAATAAAATATTTCGCGTTGAAAAATCCATTAAATAAGGAACCTTGCTAGGAATTCATGGAACTCTCTGTGACAACGGTGTCACAATTCTTGGCGGTGATCTCCATGACAGGCTCCATCATATCGACCATCCGTCTATCATAATAATCGCCATCATCACCTCCACGCCTTCTGTGGCGACCGGTGCTCTGTTTATGCCCCTCGAACTCCTTGAAATCCTTTTTGCTCGAATATGAAGTCTCTGGATAAACAGGACATCCCATTACTTTGGACCACCGAAATAGGTTCATTGAATGGTTGGCCCTGGGCTCAATTTTCCCACGGCACTACTTCTACGTCCCCACCTGGGTTTCTCTCCAGCCCTTCGACACAAAGTCAGTTTGCAATGGCGTCCATAGTCATCCGCATCCAACCGAATTACTGCTCCAAGTTTTGTTGAGATGCTTGCCATCAAAGCATGAGCCCCCAATTTTTGTCTATGAGGCAGTTTTCACAATTGTCGCTGTTACCAAACATCTCGTTCCCACGGTCTTCCAGGTTCTAATATCAACCGATGCAGTGGAGATGAAAGCATGAGTTGCAACTCGCACACATGCATTCCCGGAGCATACATGCACGAAGGGCCTAGAGAGAGATCTCTTGATGATTACACAGTGGTCATGACGGTGGTTTCGTTGTTGGTTGAAGGCAATGGGAGAAGGTAAGAAGCGGCAGTGAAGGGTTGAAACTTGAACGTGTGACCCCCTTCCCCCTCTCTCCAGATCGAATCACAGCCTTCCCGCTCTCCCCGCGATTGACACATGCAGAGAGAGGGGGGAATGCCTAGGGCATGGACCATGATGCTTGTGGACACGAACATAGGAAAGGCTTTTTCGATGCGGGAAAGCTGAATATTAAAAAGTTGTCCAGTGGAATCAGCAAACAAACCCCATTTCCTCTCCTTTTAAGATTTGTAAATTTTACTAATGACCCCAAAAGAATAAAGAAGGAAAAAAGGAGGTTAATAAAACTATGAACAGGCATATTATAATTAGGTGCTATCATAAGTCGGCTTTTGTGCGGCAAATTAAATCTACTTCTACCATTCCAATTTGAAATAAATTATCCACGTCATGATCAAAGAACTTTAAGAGATATTCATGAGGTGCTCATACAGACAACATCGAGTTGGCTTTGCCTAAGGACTATATGTTGTCTTTTTGTTAGCTATCAATAATAAAGCCTATATAGATGGTCTTAACCGGAACCCCCATTATTATTACCCTCGACCCTGAGTTTTGCCTGTGGTCGAGATTTTTCTTTTTTGGGAGATAAATCAGGAGTCAAGATTGAAGATGCTATTAACTAGTCAAGTAAGCAAAGTAGATTACTTTTTTTTAAAATCTAATTTAATTAAGATTTTGGTTAAAAATTTCGATTTAGTCCAAAATGACGTATTTTTAGTCTTATTTTACATATTTTAACAAGGTCAATGCCACGAAGGAGAGATAAATATTTTTTAAAAAGCTAAATAGGAGAGAGAAAACATTGAAAAAAGCCACGTCAACATTTTTCGTTAATCTAAATAGATAGAGTTAATGGAATGATTCGATTATATCAATTTGACAAATTTTATGACTTGATTGCACTTTTTGTCAGTTTTAGTATTCAATTGCACTTTTGTGAGAAATTTTAGGATTTCGAGTATACTTATCCAAAAACAAAATTTATCCACATAGAGCTCCATGCATAGAGCTGCGAGCTCCACACGCTATCTCTATTTCGCTTCATATATGAAGGGCATTTCAGACCTTCCCGATGGTGAACCATTGAAGGAAAGGCTAATGGGTTGCTAAGTGGGAACGAAGGTTCCTTTCACGATGCAATCGCTTGCATCTAGCGCAGATTTTGCCAAGCCCTATCAATCATAACTCGGCACTCGATTTAACATGTAATTTTCTTACCTTTTGGAGCCGCCACTAATGAATTATGATCGATTGAAGACCTAAGTAAAGTACGGGAGAATACTTAACTTTTGCGAACCAGAGATTTAATGGATTCGAAGATTTGATTACGCTAAGTAAATCTAACGCCATTTTTCCCTTTATTTTTAAAAATATTTAATAGGCAGCCTTGGACGATTTTAATCCATATCCACTAACATGCAAATGGTGATCATGCGGGTGCGCAATCAATAATATAACATTCAGTAAATCAAAGCAATAAAATAAATTGCTAGAAACAGGGCAAACACTTCGACTAGGCAAAGCTAAAGCAAAGCTCCATTATCATCGAATGCACCAAGTGTCCTGCAGGATGTTGACTCAAAACCAAACAATGCACGTATGTCCTAAATGCAATTTCTAAATGCAGTGGTGATTATTTTGGGTTTTCTTCTTACTATTCATTTTTTTATTTTCTTATTTTTTTAACAAAAATGATTTTTTTCATTAACCCGAACTAGGCGTAATTTACATGGACTAACTCAGGACCTGAGTATTACATTAACTATGCTCGAATCGTCCTTTTCAAAGTAGAAACTTGGTTTGGGCATTTTGTCGAACACTTGGTTTGAGTCAAACTGGCCAGACCAGTTACTATGAGCCATATTCATGGCCTTGGATCTCGACCCGCAGGTGGTCTCAAGTGAGGATGAAGCACAAATGCCATGCAACTGCACACCAAGAGCAAAAACAATCCAGTAACAGCTCACAAAAATGATTAAATCATGGTTAAAAGCTCCCTCAAATTCACGAGTCTAGCAGTTTGGCAAGTCTGGGCTTGAAGCCAGAACAGCCAGACTGTCTTGAAGAGCCATTTGGCGAAGATGAAAGTTAAAAGGAGTTCCTGCTGCACCTATTTGAAGGAGGAGGAGGAGGAGAAGAAGACGGCAAAAATGCCAAAGATGACTATCATGAAGAAGAGTAAAACCAGGACCACGAAGCCTATCATGAAGAGTCGTTTGGTGAAGATGAAAGTTAGAGGGAGTTCCTCATGCACCTATTCGAAGGAGGAGGAGAAGAAGATGGCAAATATGCCTCGGAACTTCCGTTTGGTGAAGACGAAAGTTACCCGGTATTCCTATTACGTCTATATGAAGGACGAGGAGAAGAAGAAGAGGGAGAAAGTGGAATCGGGACGAGATTGTTGGTGATCATCACATCAGGTCCATTTTCACATCCTCGCTCTTTATTTCTTATAAAACAAGTATCATTGAGTACTAGTACAGTAGAAATATCGTTGAGTTCTGGTATAGTGATGGACAGTGAAAAGAGTAAGGGCTATTTTCAGCCAAATTGCCCATATTGTCATCAACCCATAATATTATTGGATGAGTTTGGGCAAACTGATTATTAAAGTTTTTGGTTAAGCATGTAAACATGTGAGGCTGAGAAACTACAGTTGCTACTAGACAAATAACGGTGCCGTTAGCTCAACTATTTACTAAATTTATTTGAATAGCTTGAGAATTTGTGATAGATATAGAGGAGATTAAGTGTGTGATATCACAAGAAGGGAGCATCCAGTACTTCAAAGATTGAGAGAATTGTATATAAGGTGGAAGGGAAATTCAACAATTTGAGTTGCTTGTGAAGAAAGCTTTCAGGTTTCAATAAGCATTGAGTGGTGTTATGAGATGAATTGGAGCTGAAAGCCATGAAGAGGAGATTGAGTGTGTGATATCACAAGAAGGGAGCGTCCAGTACCTCAGAGATTGAGAGAAATGTATATAAGATAGAAGGGAAATTCAGCAATTTGAGTTGCTTGTGAAGAAAGCTTTAAGGTTTCAGTAAGCATTGAGTGGTGTCATGAGATATACTGTAGCTGAGAGCCATGAAGCTTGTTGAGGAGGTGATTGTATCCAATAGAATGAGGTTGTAATCATTGCAGAGAATATCTTAGTCTATATCAAGAGATTAGGTAGATTTCTGGCTGCTCATCTTTTTCCATCACTTTGATTGCAAGTTGACGTATGTTGTCGTAGTTATCCGTGGTAAACCACACACATCCTCTTGGGTTGCTAGGCCAACCGGATGTTTTGGGGTCACGTCAGCATATTGGTATGTTTGTAGACTGATTTTTACAATGGCATGCACAAAGAAAGGTCTCTCTCTATCACTTGGCAGGTTTAGAATGTAAGTAAGCCATGATTAATCCCATTTGCCAATAGTTTAGAAACCAGATTTTGTTCCTTTCTCACCATCTAGAGTTCATATTCTAATCTTGTTTAGTTGGATAAGAAGTCTCCATCACCTAAAAGCTTCTTTGAGGCAGTTCAATTAAGGTTGTTTAATTTTTTTCTTTTGGGGGTTCTCCTGTATTTTATAAAAAAAAATTGCATGTACATTACCAAGACATAGAACCATCGAATCGTATAAAATGTCAAATAACGAGTCTTACATACACGAAGCAAATAAGCTAAAGATATATTTGAATACACTAGGTTAGTTGGAGCAACATCAGCCATAAGATGAGCACTACATAAATTACAAATGAAGCCAGTAAAGTATCTGCTAACGATACAATAACGGAATGAAGAAATCAAATTTCACATGACTAATTCAATTTTCATGCTATAGTTGGGTAATATACATATTTAATGTTAGTCAATATAATTTGGATGTATCGTATTCTAGCCAAAGTAACATTTCATGGATTTATGAGCTATCATAGGAATTTTACTGGTCTGAGAGGAAGGGATGTTCCCTTACACAGTACTTTGCTAATTTTAAGAGGATGTATGAGGAGTTGAATGCTCTTCTACCTATTTCAACCAATGTCCAACAAATGCAATTTTAGAGAGAACAATTGGCTTTAATGGGATTCCTAGGAGGTCTCGGTCCGGACTATGAAACTGTTAGATCTCAGATTCTTTGAGCAAAGACTATCGCATCACTCATGGAGACATTTGCTCGAGTTCTTCAAGTATCTTGTGAGTCCTTTTAGGACACCACCTCTATGGTAGATAGTTGAGCTCTTGTGTCCCAATCTCGAAATGGTGGTAGTATGAGTGGTGGAGGAAACTGTGGAGGACATAATGGTCGTGGTGACCGTTGTGGTGGCCGAGGCACGAGAACAAGGAGAGGCCAAGGCCAACATCAGCTTTATGGACAATCCCACATTTTTACTAATAGCTTAGGGGCTGTTTGGACTTGTCATTACTGTGGCAAATTCGGACATATTCAGAAATTCTTTTACAATTTACATGGGAGATCACGGCAAAAACAATAGTTTGAAATGTTGCATCTAGGACTGACTTTTCTTCAATGCCACAGTCATTTCAAGGCAAGGTAATAGTTATATCTGATAAGGAATTTGAAAGGAACAACTAGTTTCAGATTTCACAGCTTGCTTCTTCCATTGCTACTTTGGTATAGACAAGTAATGCTATTGCATGACTTTCAGCTGCTTCTCACACTTGGATCATTGATTCAAGGGCCTATGATCACATGTCAGGTCTTACAGGTATATTTTCCGCTCTTACTCTATCGTTATCCACTGTTACCGTAGCTAATGGTTCATCTACACAGGTTAAGAGGGTTGGTATAGTTTATCCAACTCTTTCATTGTCATTGTCCTCGGTGCTTTATCTCCCGCAATTTTTGTTTAATCTTATGTCTGTTAGTAAATTAACAAAAAACTTTTTAGTGTTCCGTGACATTCTACCCTAATTCTTGTATATTCCAAGATCTGACTATGAAGATGATTATTGGTAAAGGACAGGAGGCAATAGGCTATATAGACTTGAAGATGCACCATCCATTGTATGCTCTAGTGTTGCTTCCCTACATCAAATCCATCATCATCTTGGTGATTCTTCGCTACATAGCCTTCAGAAGTTAGATTCTAATTTCTAGTCTCTTTCCAGTTTAGAGTGTGAATCATGTCAACTTGGGAAATTACATCTTGTTAGTTACCCTCCTCAAGTTATTAAACGAGCGATGTCTCCTTTTTCATTAGTTCATTCATACCTTTGGGTCCTTGTCATGTTGTTTCCAATTTGGGTTTTATATACTTTGTTATTTTTGTTGATGACTATTCTAGAGTCACCTGGCTATGTCTAATGAAAAGTCGCTCATAATTATTTTCTATATTTTGTGCCTTTATTTCTGAAATTCATACTCAATTTGGTGTGAATGTTAAAGTTTTGCTTTCTAATAACGCAAAGGAATACTTTTCTGCACCTTTTTTTTCACTTTAATTCAACATGGTATGATGCATGAATCTTCCTATTATGATATACCACAACAAAATAGTGTAGCTGAAAGGAAGAATAGGCATTTATTGGAAGTCACCAGGTCCATGTTATTTGAGATGAATGTCCCTGAAACTTTTTGATTTGATTATGTCCTGATTGCATGCTATCTCATTAATTGCATGCCTTCTTCTATTTTGCGAGGTAGTATTCCTTTTTCTACTTTGTTTCCAAATCAATCATTGTTTGTCTTGCCACCTCATATTTTTTGTTGTGTTTATTTTATTTGTGATCATCGACCTGAATTATCAAAACTCGATCCCAGGGCCATCAAGTGTATATTTCTAGGTTATTCTCGTAAGCAAAAGGGATACCATTGTTATTCTCCATCATTGAGGAAGTACTTTATAATTGCCGATGTTTCATTCTTTGAATCTACTCCTTATCATGATGTCTCGTCACTGTTTCTGAGAAAGATGAAGTCTTACATGTGACCACCATTTGGTCAACTGCTTTGACTATTTCATGAATATTTGCACAAGAACCACCTCCTCTCAAGGTCAATACTCAGCGCCCTCGAGTAGCTACTGCTTCCCCCCTTCCTCTTGTCACTACTACGTCATCTTTGGCTCCAAATTTGCCATTAGCTTACCTTCCTCTTATCTTTGATCTTGATCTTCCTATTGCTCATCACAAAGGTACACTTGCTTGCACTCAACATTCTACTGTAAACTTTATTTCATATTTTTCCGTGTCTCATTCCTTTTGGCCCTTTTTGTCCACTGTTGACCAAAATTCAATCCCCAATTTTGTAGCTAAGGCATTACAAATTCTTAGTAGGAGGACAGCTGTGGAAGAAGAATTAAAGGCCTTATAAGTTAATCAAACTTTGGATTGGTACCTCTTCCTTCAGGCAAAACTGCTATTGGTCGTCGGTGGGTGTATGGTGTGAAAGTCAATCCCGATGATTCTCTTGCTAGCTTAAAAGCAAGGCTTGTTGCGAAAGGATATGCTTAGGTGCATGGGGTTGACTATTTTGACACTTTTTCTCCTTTTGCAAGCTTACATTTATTCGTATTTTGATCTCTCTTGCATGCCACATATAACTGGCTCTTGTTTCAGCTTGATGTCAAAAATGCTTTCTTGCACTCTTCATGAAGAGGTGTATATGGAGCAGCCTCTGAAGTTTGTTGCTCTGGGTAGTATGGGGGGCTAGTTTGCAAGTTGAAAAATTCTTTGTATGGTTTGAAGCAATCCCCATGGGCATGGTCTAAGGTTGTACTCTCTTTTGGACTGTCTAAATGTGGAAATGATCACTCTTTCTTTTATAAACAGTTAGAGAGAGGCAAGCTATTCTTGATTGTGTATGTTGATGATATTACCATCACGGGGAGACGACTTGGTTGGTATAGATAAATTAAAGCTTGATCTTCAGCAATAGTTTCAAACTAAGGACTTGGGAAAGTTGAAGTATTTCTTAGGAATCGAGTGGCACAGTCACAAAGAGGCATTGTTCTGTCACAGCGGAAGTATGTTCTGGACTTGCTCACTGAGACAGGCATATTGGGATCAAAGCCTCTTGATTCACCTATGAAACAAGGAGTTAAACTAGTTGCTGAGAGGAGAGATTCTTGATAATCCTAAGAGATTTAGAAGATTAGTAGGTAAGCTAAATTATCTCTCAGTTACTCTACTGAAAACATTCCTTTCCAGTTAGTGTGGTAAGCCGAGTTCTCTCTTCCCCCTGTACATCTCATTAGGACGCAGTTATTTGAATTTTGAGGTACTTGAAGAAGGTTATGGGGAAATGAATTGTTTATCAAAACCATGGTCATAGCAGAGTTGAAGGATTTTCAGTTGATGATTGGTTAGGGTCTCCAGATGATAGAAGATCAACCACTAGTTATTGTACCTTGATTGGAGGAAATCTGGTATCGTAGAAGAGTAAGAAACAAAGTGTTGTTGCTTGCTTCAATGCACAGTCATAATATAGAGCCATGGCACAAGTGACACGTGAATTAGTGTGGATTCATCAGCTATTGACTGAATTAGACTTTAAAGCTTTAGACCCTATGTCTCTATGGTGTGATAATAAGGCAGCGGTAGATATAACTTCCAACCATGTGGTTCATGAGGGGACAAAACACAATGAGATTGACTGTCAATTTATTCGAGAAAAGTTACAGAGTGGAGTGATTCTCCCAATCATGTTAGGACTAGTGAACAACTTGCAGACATCTTTACTAAACCTTTGGATAATGAGAGAATAGAACATATTTGTAACAAATTGGGCATGATCAATATCTATACTCCCGGCTTGAAGGGGAGTGTTAGAGGTATAAAGGGCAAAAAAGGGGAAAAGGGTCAAGTGGTAAAGTAGTCTTTAGGGTTTCTTTGTTGCTGATTACTTAATGTGTGTGTGTGTGTGTGTGTATTTTTGGACAAACTTAATGTATATATTGACTATTATTGAATAATACAAAAAAAATCTTCCCTTTACTACTAGAAATTATGTAAAGAATATCTTACAGTAAAGCTCCTCAAGTTGAAACAGCAGCTAAGAGATAAGATCGGAGCATTGACTCTCCAAGAATACGTCCAATGACAGCCTGAAACATCATAGTCACTAATGAGTTCACCGGTAAGTTTTGGACTTCAGTTTCTGCCTTTCGAAAAAACGAAAAACACATGATCAAGAAGCCTTTGGATTTGTCCTCCCTCATTTGTATTCGGTCCTACAAAAGTTACAGTTTAGCTCCTCGCTCGAAACCCCAGATCTAGCATTCAACGGGTGTCAGATCAGATTCCCAAATCTATTCTCATCCTTCACGATTTGGACATAGAGAAATAACAAACTGCCTTATATGCCTTGAAGCAAACGTGCAAGCATCATGTACATGGATGCACCAGAAGGCATAAACTCCACATCCAACCCGTTTCTGTAACCATCTTCCTTTATCTTTCATATAAGTAGGGTTGGGATTTATCATCCCATATGCAGCCACATTTCACCCAGAATCAGGACATAAATAGAGCTTTTCTGCAAACAGACAAAATCTTATCTAATTATTTACCGAAATTATGCTAAAGAACTTGAAAGGCAAAGCAATTACGATAATAATGATAATAAAGCTTCGTATTTGCAGTTCACCATGTTGCCTCTATTTTCATCATCACGCTCTCTCTTTTCACAAGTAGGTCCAGAACTTTGATTGTTACAAGAAATGCACCCTCTACAGAGCTTTACATAAGTGGACAGAAATCAACCATGTTGAGGAGCATTAGCTCATGCACCTATGACAAAATTGAAATCTCACAAGAAGAACTAAATTCACACATAGTATTATTCATTGACATGTCACACACTGTTTATTCATATGGAGATGATTGAGCACTAGTTTCAGAATGTTCCTATCACGTGACTCAACATAGGAATTGGTCTGTCAATGGACAAATGGGGAATAGTGTTGATAATGAAGCAGCGAGTATGAGAACAGTTAGAATCATAATGCACAGTGTGTTTGTGAAGTAGCAGATATAGGAAAGTCAAAATCAAAATAAAATTGCTTGAAGTACTTTCTTCTCTAAGTGTATGTGGCTGATATTTTGTCCCAAAGACCTCTCTAGTTCTCTGAGCAAAAGTGGACAGAGAACTCAACTTCATTCATTATCAAAATCATCAGCTAATCAACAGAAAATAGCTAAACTTTGGCTATAAATACTGAGGCTTCCAATACACTGCTGAATTACCAATAATTCAAAAGAATGAGAAGAATAGAAATACATTTTTATAAGAAAATTTGGAACATGGCTAAGTAAAAATTCTTTGAAGAAGTTACAGCTTTTGATTGGGAAGGAATTACACAACGCCAAAGCCAAAGAATATATTCAACCAATGGACATTTCATCTCTAAAAGAGTCTAATTATATTAGACATGTCTCCAAGAGGAGATAGTTACAAAAGGCAAAGCCTCTATTTGCCAGTAAGAAACAACCACCCAATTTGTAGAAACTTAGGAAACAATTACCATGAGGACAGAAGCAGAATAAAGTTTGCATTTCTAAGAAATACTAGTTTCCTGATGATTGTTTCGTATACGCGAAATGACTTTTTGCTTTTCGCCACTTACCAGGAAGCTTCAATTTATCTAAGATGTGCACATTCCATGATTAGTTTCCTTAGCTGCATACTCTCTTAAGACTAGCTCCACTTGTTTTATCACCCCGAGTCTGCGGAGCCATCCAGCAAGTCTTTCGAATGCTACTTTTCCAATTACGATACCATCTCTCTCCATATCTATCAGAAAGTCCAGTGCTTTGTTTATCTTGTTCTCTCTTTCATATGCATGCAGAATGAGCGCCACACATTTATCACTAGGTTCAATACCAGCCTTCCTCATATTCTCAAAGGCAACGAGGGCCTTGTCACTTTGTCCTGTAGTTGCATAGGCATTTATAAGTAGCCCGCATAGCCTAGCATCTGGAATAATCCCTGCAAATTGAATAGCATCAAAAACCCTCTGAGCTCCGTCGGTATTGCCAATCATGGAATACGCTCTCAATAGTGCCTTGTAAACTTCACTTCCAGCAAAGATCTCTAGTTCATCCATTTCTCTCAGTAAAATCTCTCCTTGTTCAGGCATTCCAGCTCTGATGTAGGCCATGACCATTGAGCCAAATGACCTTTTATCCAATGGCAATCCAAGCAGCTTGATTTCTTCAAATTTTTTATTTGCCAGCTCAAAATGCCCAGCCTTGCTGTACATATCAACCATAGCAGTCAAGGTAACCTGATCACAGATAAAGCCTCTTTGCTTCATGCCTAGAAGAGCTTCTTCTGCATCTTGAAGTTGGTTTTGCTTTCCATACCAATGGATTAGTTTTGTATAGTCACGAACATTAGCTTCAAAGGATTCTTCTAACAGAGCAAGTTCTGCCACCTAGAAACAGTCTGAGGAATCATGAGTTGAATTTAAGAATTTCTTTGTAAATTGCGTAAATCAGATTAACAAAGCATGAGGATCCCCACGATTCAACAATTGTCATGCGAACAATTTCGAACACATCCACAAATCGGAGCACCTCAACAGCCATCCAGTACTATATTGTCAAGAAGAAACTCTCACTCCTCGCACAAGCAAACAATCACTAGTTCACTAGATTTCGACGGCTCTTTTTCCAGGCCACAATCCACAAAATTCTGATCTAATTGCAGAAACTTGAGTTTGCAAGATGACAATTTACAGCTCCTTCCAACAGCAAAAGCTAAATATCAAGACGAAAAATCAAATTCATTAACATAGCATGAAAATCTTTCAACTCATGCTCTTCCAACAGACAGAGATGCTGCATCATAGCTTAAATAGCTAACAAACAACCAATGAAATCAAACAAGGGCAGGTACCTCAAGATGAGCAGGATGATTCAGCTTCTTCAATTCTTTCAGAACTGCGAGCCAATCGGCTCTACTGGGCTTCATAATCCTCACCCAAGCAGCCAAAACATCTGACAAGCTCGCCCTTTGAGGATCGAAACATATGATTTGCCTCATCAACGCCTTGCACCTTTTTGTCATCTTAAAAGGAAGATTAGATATGGCAATCCTTTGCTCCTCAGTAGCATGAGGTCCCACCTCAACCCACTTGAAACTCGGCCTACCCTCTTCAAGGTTCTCAGTTTTTGCAACATTTTCACCACCAGCTGGAGAAGAAAACAGAGGTGAAGCAAGACAAGGAGCGCCCTTGCTACGATGAGGTCGAACAAGAAAGTGAATTGAAGATGGAGAATGTTGCGGCCCAATGCTTATGAGTCGCCATCTTTGCAGGTCAAGGTTTGACACCAGATTGAATGAAGAACTTGGCGCTGTTGCAGACATGGAAGCTGTGTAGTTTCGGCTCCACTGAGCTGCAGAATGAAAACTGAACGGGAAGAACCCCAGTGAACTATCATCTTTGGCCACCGCCATTAACCCTCACTACCACCGCCATTAATCACTAAAAGTTTAACAAATACAAACCAAGCAGTACCAATATGCACCTAAAGAGAACGTAAAAACTGGAATGCGGCTAACGAAATTTAGCAGAAAATCGTCATGCGTATCAGTGATTTGAAACCATATTTCTCGCCGGGAACCACCGCTAATCACCATTGAGTTACATAGAATGCATACGATAGCGGAAAGGGGTGGTCAGTAAAGTACTCGAAGAAGATAAAATCAGATCATCAATAAGTGAAGGAAAATCTCGCTTGACAGGAAATGGACTAGCAAACACCACAAGTAGTTATTTTTTTTTTAACAAAAATCATCTGAGACATGATGGATTGCTTTCCAAATGATCGATAACACAAGCTAACAATCACAAATCTGACTTATGCGTTTCGTTGAACAAATGGTGGGCATCTCGAGAAATGATTCTCTATGCCATACTAATGCAACATTTCAATCCAGATGCTTCTAGAAAAAGGTTTAATTCAGAACAGTGAAGAATGATTTCAATCCCAATCACTTTTCAGGCAAATATCGATATCAACTTCAAACTCAACTTTCACTTGCGAAATAAGTAATGCAGAGAGAGTGTTTCGAACCCCACGCTCATACATCTTACTACAAAAATCAACATACAAGCATTTTACAGGTAAAATTCACTCAAGACCTTTCTCGACTTCTTCCACGACCAGCGAACTTAAACTTCAACCCCGTGAACATGCTTCCATGACTTACTCGATCACACAAACATTACGCATGATGGGAATTTTAAACGTCTGTACCGAACAACAACAATCCAGATGCTAAGCATGATAACACTCCCTCAGATTTGCCACACGAGTTTCGTTCGGGCATTTCAACGAACACATGGCAGGCGTCTCAGTTTAGTGATGGAGACGCAAGAGCAAAGCAGCAATTTTAAACACAACTAGGCCTCAGTCTCGCGTACAGAGCAACGTCAACAGAGCATAACCAATACCTTGAAAGAAAAGCAACAATAGACAGACCTTGAACGACGATCAAATCGGAGGGAGAAGTCGTCAGAGTCGGAGACAATGACTATGGAATGAAAGATAACCAGAGTCCTGGTGAGACGCCCAATGATCGGTCGTCTGGAAGTTTTTTAGACGAAAGTGAGAGAGAGATAACCAGAGTCTAAATTGGAACAAGAAGTTCCTCACGTGTGGATAAAGTTGGATATTATTGGGGAATATTTTCCATGTAGCCCCGAACTTTTGATATGTGTTAGCCAAGCGCTGATACTTTTGATTTTTTTGAGTAGGTGTAATGTGCTTTAGGAATTGGGAAAATGATACAAACAGTTATTGAACTTTGGTCTAATATACAATTTAATCTCTAAACTTTTAATTTGTTCAATATAGTTCATGAACTTTAGGCTAATGTCTCTAAACTTTTATTTTGTTTAATGTCATCTCTGGATTTTTTTATACATGTTCAATTTAGTCCTTGAATTATATGAAAATGTTCAATGTAGTCATTTCCATTTATTCAAGTTTAGGGACTACATTGAATATTTTCATATAGTTCAAGGACTAAATTGAACATGTATAAAAAATCCAAGGATGACATTGAACAAAACAAAATTTCAACGACCACATTGAACATTAGCCTAAAGTCCACGGACTACATTAAATAAATTAAAAGTTCCGGAATCAAATTACATATTAGGTCAAAATTTATAGGCTATTTGTGTCATTATCTCTTAGAAATTTGTTTTCAATCGAGCCTTTCTTTTTCATTTTCTCCATAGCCATAATGTACTTTAGAAATCTGTCTCAATTGGGTTCAGATTGATTGGCCCACGAATAAATCAAATGGACCGGAGGTCCAATCAGATGACAAGAATAACATCATCTTAAAATCGAGCAAATCAAATCGTCATGGTTCGCAACATCCACCGGTAACTCCACCTGCGCATGGAGGAAGATCTTGAAGGCTAGTTCTTTCCCCAAGCATCTTATTAAGTACCAAAATGGCAATGATCAGTCCACATATCTTCGGACTGACAAGTTTTACAGCCCTCGTGATTTTCTTTTAGAATCTCGTTCTCAATGAGTTTATGTACGACTGATCTTCGCATCTCAATAAGCTAGAACCAAGGTACTTTATTTGGAGTCTGATTCCTAATTAGTATTGCAAATGTTAAACTCGCTACTCGAAAGGAAAATCAAAACTCTAATATCATCTCCTCCTTAAGTTCCACTTTCCATCCCTTTGCTTTCATAGCTTATCTAGTTAGGACTCTCATTTTCAAATTATCCAATCAAATTTAGAGGTGAGCAACCGAACCCATTCAACTCGGAAATCGGTCCGAACAGGTCTTACCCATTTAACTCTACCTGCGCATGGAGGAGGAACCCATTTAACCGGCGGGGAGCGCAGCTTGCTTGGAGATTGATTCCTTCTTCGTTTTTTCTTTTCTTTTTGGGTATCTTGGGGGGTGGATTCCCCTGTATTTGAATCTTGTTTCTCGATAGAGATACGAAAGTATACGGGCGTTGTGACGTCATCAGTTTCCGTTGGTAAGACGGCCGTTTTTTTTTCCGTTGTTTCAGTTTTTTTCGGATGTAATCTTGTTTGCTCGTGTTTTTTCTCGGACTCTTCAGAGAGAGAGAGAGGGGCCGTCAATATTCATTGACGTTGATAATCATATTGAAAAATCCATCGAGACAATATCATCCGATTTGATCGTCGTTCAATTCAAGGTCTGTTCTGTTGTTGCTTGTCTTTTTCGACGTATCGGTTATGCTCTGTTTCCGTTGCTCTGTACGCGAGAGACAGAGGCCGAGAACTCTAGTTGTGTGTTCTATGTGAAAATAGTCTCCAATTGACGATCCATTTATTGATTTGAGCCTCATTTGATGATGTTGTGGTCGTATGGTTTCGAATCGCTGCTTCGTTCCGTCGTCTCGATCACCAAACTGAGATGCCTGCCATGTGTTCGTTGAAATGCCTGAGTGAAACCCGTGTGCAAATCTCCGGATGTTATCATGCCTAGCATCTGGATTGGTTGTTGTTCAGTACAGACGTTTAAAATTCCCATCATGCGTAACGTCTGTGTAACTGAGTAAGTCATTGAAGCATGTTCACGGGATTGAAGGTTGTGTTCGCTGGTTGTGGAAGAAGTCGAGAAAGGTCTTGAGTGAATTTACCTGTAAAATGTTTGTATGTCGATTTTTGTAGTAAGATGTATGAGCGTAAGGTTCGAAACACTCTCGCTGCATAGCTTATTTCGCAAGTGTAAGTTGAGTTTGAAGTCGATGTCAATATTTGCTTGAAAAGTCATCGGGATTGAAACTATTCTTCACTGATATGAATTAAACCTTTTCTAGGAGCATCTGGATTGAAATGTTGCATTAGTATCGCATAGAGAATAATTTTTCGAGATGCTCACCATTTGTTGGACGAAATGCATAGGTCAGATTTGTGATTGTTAGCTTGTGTTGTTGATCATATGGAAAGCAATCCATCATGTCTCAGGTGATTTTTTTTTATAAAAAGACTAACAACTTGTGGTGTTTGCTAGTCCATTTCCTGTCAACCGAGATTTTCCTTCACTTTTTGATGATCTGATCTTTATCGTTTTCGAGTACTTTACTGAGCACCCCTTTCTGCTATTGTATGCATTCCATGTGACTCAATGGTTTCAAATCACTGATATGCTTGACGATTTTTTGGTAAATTTCATTAGCCGAATTTCTGTTTTTACATTCTCTTCCTGTGCATATTGGTACTGCTTGGTTCGTATTTGTTAAACTTTTGGTGGTTAATTTTGGTGGACGTGAGGGTTAATGGCAGTGGCCGAAGATCATAGTTCACTGGGGTTATCCGGTGACATAGGAACGTGCTATGGTCAATTCATATTAAATTTGGACTTAATGCTCCAAATTGATGTGCCCAAAAGTTACTGATAAATAAGCCTAACTTTTCTGGTCATGATATGAGGGTCTCTATGTGTCATAAATTTCATGCAAATTTGATGACACTTTGATCACATTAGCATATACTTTTGTATGCTGAGTCGAAAGTGGAAATTCATGTTAATAATGCTGTACTTGTTAGGAATTTGTTGGCATCATGGCTGTCAGAGCTGCATATGTCCAGAATTTGCTTGTTTCATAGTTAAAAGTGCCATACATGATCAAAATTTGTTGGATACCTGATTGTAAACATTATCCTTGACTGGAATTGGCTGAATTAGCATTGGAATTTGCTGGCCGTGACTTTAGAGCCTCAAATTTAACCTCAATTTGATCCTAATTTGAGACTGTACTGATAATAAGAGCTCACATACACATGTGAGAAGATATTGCATCAATCCTGAGTTGGTTTCTTGCCAAATGCTTGTGATTTCGGGTCATGTCCTCTGTTTCAATACAGATCATAAGAGCTTACAACACGACGTTATGACTTCTCTCTGCTTTCGTCCTCGATCACCTCCTGTTGGGCCAGTGACCAAAGCTAGCTGTGAAGAGTAATGAGCAGTGAGAACGATGCGTGGCGAATCATCCACGTTCCTGCCAGGCCACCATTTCCTCCTGATCAGCAACTCACAGGTTTGTTCTTAACAGATGACTGACGAATCCTAAGTGAAATATCTGAACTTCACTTTTGCTGATGTATTTTGCGCTACGGAATTGACATTTTGTTGTGTTTTTCTTTTGCAAGCAGTGAACATGGTCGCTGCTCAGATTGAGCAGCCAAAGCTCACGAACACAATAATAAGGTCAGCCTTACTGTTTTGCGTTAGACTCTATGTATTAAGCTCGTTCTGTGCTTCTCAGACCTTGCTGCTTCGTATCTGGTTTGATTTTTCGCTCAAATTTGGGAGTCGATTGTTTGGTTATTGGTTAGGCGTTTGAGTCAAATTGCGCCTTTGGAGGACCTCCATCACGTGAAGCGGGTGAAGAAGAAGTGTCTCGAAGGAGGTACATTCTTGGTTCATGAGAATATCTGTGTTATGTGGTATCTCGTTTTGTTACTGGTGGATTGTTCACTTAATGGTAATATTTGAACATCATTGTTTCTTGCATCTTTGAAATTGAGGAACAATTTTTGCTGTGCATGTCATCTTGCAATATTAAGATGGAAATCATTAATGGAGCTTCACTCATCGGGATAGGAGCTTTACTAATTAAGTGAGCATAAGAGCGATTGCTTAACTAGGTCTTTCCATTGCCTTTTTTTCCTGGGTTACCCTTTAAAAGTTCAATAAAGATCATCAAAATATTTTTTTCCTCCTGCAAAGGTCATTTAACAGGAACAATTTCATGCAAAGAATTAACTTTCTGTTGTTTATGCCCACGCGTGTAGTTCTTGATCAGACATCAGTCCTGTGTATTTATTGCTTTTAAGTAACAGAAAAGAGGGATCAGAATCTTCTGACCCCATGCATGTCAATTGTCATCAGATCAAAGAAATTATATCTGAACTTGTAAGCCCCAAAGCTATGAGAAAGCTTTTTCTGTATTGGAAGAACCATATGTCATTAACTTGAGTATACCAAGTCAATCAGCAGTAGATATTTAAAGTCATATTCACATCACCTATATAATTCCTCTACAAGACACTTTCTCCTAAGCCACACTATAGAGTGATGAAGCTGCTCCTTACCTCCTCCAGTCTCCATGCATATCCTATATTTTCTCCTTCTACTGCCGCAAAATTCTTTTGAGGGACTCTTATGAAAATCAAAATGAATGATTCAGGAAGCATGTTTTCTGCTGAAACTCAAATTTTACCATTGGTTTCTGGTGTTGGGCTTTTTTTCTAATACGTATTAGCTATGCAAGGCGTTGAAAAACCTGATGAACAATCATGAAAATAACCTGTATTGCTTGTTAGTTTATGTGCTCAGTTTGTTGTTTTTCCCTTATCAATCATGAAAATTGATTGAATAGGATTACCATTCTTCTTATGTGCACATGATATGAAGAGAAGGAACATTAGCAGGAAGTAAATAGGATTGAAAGATAGAAAAAAGTCAAGAAAACAAGAAACCAAATAAAAACAGTGGCCCACTCAACATATGGTAATTTGCTTTTGAGGATGAACTGGTAACTGTCTCGAAGAATCTTCTAATTATTTCCTATGCAAGGTCTATTTGATGGAAACCCGGGATAGCTGTTCGTATTCTTTCCATCAACAAATCATCTTTTACCTACCAGCTTTTCAACAATTCTTTAACTAATTTCTTATGGATTTGTTGGACTGTTTGGTTGTTGTAATGGTTTTGACAAGGACACTTCAGCTATCAGTGATCTTATGTCTGGCTCCTGAAAATGGTGATTTTGATGGAATTCCATGTGACGTGAAGGATGTAATTAATTCTTGCCAGTTGAGTCCTTTTGTGGCAAAAGTGGGTTGTTTTCTTCTTAGTGTTTTATGTTGATTTTTCATATTTTACATTATCTTCAATAATTTGTAGAGAGAACCATATGTAGCGCTGACAAGTTGTGATATCCGTGAGTGGTGATGTCTACTGATGGAGCATCTTATACTACCATGAATCGCTGGCGTAGTTGACATCTGTTCATGTCATTTCTCTTCTTACATTTTCCAAGTTCTACAAAATTTTATTTCACAAATTCTCCCTCCTTTATCTTTTGACGGAACATCTCAATTAATTAATTAATGCATATCGGGTGATATGTCTGCATCAAATTATCGTTTAGCTGAAAAGAGTTTTTTCACAGTGATCTGCTTTCAGCTGCTTTAGGAGGTATATTTTGTGTTTATGACCAAAATAGACCATTATGGGCTTTGCTTGGGAATTTCTTTTGGTTTTTTCTTTCAATTCTTTATAGGTTATTTATGCCAGAGAGGGCTTCTTGG
Organism: Syzygium malaccense; assembly: GCA_031216405.1. Classification (NCBI taxonomy): domain Eukaryota; kingdom Viridiplantae; phylum Streptophyta; class Magnoliopsida; order Myrtales; family Myrtaceae; genus Syzygium; species Syzygium malaccense. The sequence goes on along the minus strand of CM062256.1, from coordinate 2,318,234 downwards.
CATTGGTTGTTGTACACTAATATTGCTTGCTCTATTATGTCTGCGCATCCAATGAGCTGTACTTTCGAGTGAATGAATTGTTGGAATATCTTTACTGGTTAATCATTATAAAGAAAAAGTAAACATCTGCATTGTCAATGGCATTAGATTCTGTAAAATAGCACTTACAGTGGCTGGATAGGATGTCACTGTGTATGTAGATTAATTTGGCTTTCAGACTCTGAATTTAAATGAAATTTCCATCTCTTGAATTTTTTTATCATTTTTCTTTTTCGTCACGTAAATTGTTCATTCGAGTACATTATGGCATGACAAGAAGCCATGTTTATAGCCCGGAATAAAGTCAAGGTAGGATATACCATAGCCTATCTAATATTAGGTGGAAGTGCACATCCTTCTCAAAATTTTCAAAGTGCATAGATGATTTTGATATTTGGAACGTCTACTAGTTGTAAATAAAATTCTGAAGCTTAATCAGTTGCATATCATGCTTATCTGAATCTGTTTAAATTTGTATTCAAATATGCTTGTAAGAAGATATACTACATAAGAACTCCCTGAAACATGTAACCTGAAAGCGGCATTGTTTCACTTCATTATGTGACAGCTAAGTAAAATTTTGTTCTTTGTACTTACTCATGCTATTTTGTGATAGGTCTGCAAATATGCTGCATCATCAACGGAAGAGTGGGTAGAACAGTGCAAGCTATGGCCCACCTCATACCATCCACCAACCTAGTACGTCTCTTTTAAATTTTCGCATCAGTAATGGTAATGCATGCATGTCTTAAGATCAAATATTGCCATCATGTTTTAGGACATTTTTGTAGTTTTAGGGTATTTGCATCAGCATGTGCAGATGTCCGTTCTAATGTTTTGTCAATTAAAGGAGAAGGTTAAAGTGGTTTTTCCGGGATAACTTCCTTATGAATTTCGATATTTTCTTGGGCAGCTTTGGGTGCTCATTTTAAACTTTTTACCTCCTTCAGAATTTATTTCCAAGCAGATAAGTTGGAAGTTGGAGTCTGAAAACCAAAGACTCACAAAAAGTTGCAGTTTGAGTGGCCATCTAAAATTTGATAAGCTTTGTTTTTAGAAATTTAGGATGTGATTGATTTTACTTAATTCAGCTGAGTTATATCAGTTTTGGTTGTGTCTGGACTGAGAGGAGTTTTGTGTCATGTATAAAGCAGAGGATTTACTCTCAAATCATGCATAAGGGCTACTAATGTATCGTGACTCTAGAGACCAAGGGTTACCTAGTTGGTTGAAATCACTCTTTTTAAGGCCCTAGGCCAGGTTTAAGTCATATCATTCTCCTCTCCCACCTTTTGCAATCAAACTTAATCCAAGGGAGTTTGTGCAAATCTGTCTTTTATTTTTGCATTTCCCAATTTTACTTCTTGTCAATGATCAAGAGGAACTATTGTTCCTCTATTTTCATGGGTGTTATGTGCAGTTATCCATACCTTATGTCAATACTAGATTGTTCTCTTGACTACTGATTTTCCACATAGCAGCAATATCAGTGGCATTACTGGGTTTAGTGAAGAAGACTAACAATCAGTTGTAAGTTTTATGAAGTATGCTCTGGAATTGGCAAAATCTCATGGTAATGTGGTAAGTGTTCAGGTTTTCCCTTGACTTGCAATTAATGAAAGCAACTATGTTTGATTTCTTCAAGTCCGCAGCTAATTATATCTCAGACTAGTCAAGATCTGAGAGGTCTTGGATATGAGTCCTTCCCTGACCTCCCCATCTTACCAAATAAAAGAAAATTCTCTTATACATGGAAATCATTTCTTTCTGAGGGTTATACTGCTTAGACAATTTGGGAGACAACCTTCCCTTTGTCCTACTTTTTTTTCTCCTTTGAATCAGTGTTATATGAAGTTACGCACATCCAAGTACATGTTTGACAAGTTTCATTTCTAACTGCTCATGTGTTTGCACTTTCAACATTTTTCCCATCAAGTCTTAGAGGGTTCATCATAGCTTGCAATGGCTCATGGGAATCATTTTGTGCTCGGTAACAAGAAGTGAGATTTACTTGTTGAAATTAACTTGACAGGAATATGACGTTTTTATGTGAAAGGAACGTTTATTGACTTTTGAACCAAAATACAAGAAGAAATCTGTTTTAGAAAAGTGTAAAACAATCCGATCATTTCAATGGTTGGGTCCTTTAGACAGTTATCCCTTGATATGTTCATTCATAGGCATAGTAAAATAGAGTTTTCGGGAAGGAAATATAGCACTTAATCTTGCTCCCCAATCGTGCGTCCAATTTTGTTTTAAGCTGGTGTGGGCACCTCTTATGTTGTGGAAATTGCACAAATTTTGCTTTTGTTACACCCTTCTCTTGTCTACAGGTGGTCAATGCTGCAGCAATTGTAGATCCTCTATCTAATCAAGTGATTGCAAGGGCATGTGATGAAGTCTGCTATTGGCATACTCCAGAAATAGAAGTTGCCGTTGAATGTAGGAGTTCCACCAAATCTCCTGCTGACATGACCGGATCGATAAAACATGACTTATGTCTTCAACGATGTTCCTCAGGTGGGCCGGAGCAAGTTGAGACATCCATTTCTTGTTTACATCCTCGGTGGTGGGTAGATGAACGGACTCACAGAAGCTCTTCATTTTGGCACCCGTTGCGACATGCTGTGATGGTGGCCATTGAATCATCTGCTGCCAGGGACAGACGCTTATTCCCTGATGTGAGATATGAAGATGAAGCTACCCAAGAGGACTCTAGTCTATCTGCTGCAAAGTCTCAAGCAAAAAGACAGAAAACTGATGTCGCGGAGGTAAACTTCTTTACATGTGAAGGAAATCCTGGCAAACCTTCCCAGCATGACAATGGCATCTAAGTGTCACCTGTTTCTCTGTTTAGAAGTGCGTGATCTTTTCTCAACATTTGCGAATATCATCATACTAGTCCATCTGCTATTGCTCATCTCAAACTTTTATGAGCTCTCATATGGTTAGTTGTGTGCATGTTATAGTCATCTCTTAGTCAATTTCATTGTCTTGATAGACTTGCTAAAAGTCAAATCTGTATATACGATGATCATTAAGTGAACACCTTTTGATGACAACGCTTACTAAATCAATAATAAATGCACTGTCCACCAAATAACTAGTTGGCATTAAAGATGAAATATTTGAGGATTAGTTGGCACTGAACATACGGAACCAATCCTTACCCAAAAAAAAAAAAAACATATGGAACCAACTATTGCATTTGATTCTATAGCTCGATTCTGTGCTTCTTATTTGCATTTAATGAGACGATGTCGGCTTGGAACTGACATCTTATAATTGTGGGAATTCAGGTTGACACTGATGACAAACATGATGATGCTCATGGAAAAGGTGATCTCTAGTAGACCATATTTATGCACTGGCAATGGCATCTACCTTGTTTGGGAGCCATGCACAATGTAAGTTAAACGAATCAACTGTAAATATCTGGTTTGGAGCATGTGCAGGCTATTTATCTAATTATTATTTGCCCAAATCCCTAAGATTCTGCCTCAGACAGTAATGTTTCTTTGCACATGCACTTTACATTCCTGTCCTCTTTCAACATTAGATATTTTTCACGTTTAAGACCTAAATGAAAATAACATGGGAAGTTGCATTTCTTTTGGCGTAACAAGCGTTACGAGCCATATATTTTCTGAAATAGAGTGATGAATCTCCTGATATTGAGCTTTTCTGTTGCATCTCATCTTGTTTAAGGTGTGCGATGGCACTTTTGCATCAGAGAATCAGACGTGTGTTTTATGCTTTTCCAAATTCGAGTGCGGGAGCATTGGGCAGCGTTCACCGGCTACAAGGCGAGAAAAGCTTGAATCATCACTATGCGGTGTTCAGGGTTGTGGTGCCAGATGATATCCTTGACAAAGCCAAAACATCGATAACTGGGAGTTGAGGATGAGAATGTCGAGTTGAGGATGCCTCAAATTTTGCAGGAAGAAGATAGTAGGAAGATTTTATTGCGATATTTATCTTCTTGGTCGTCAGATTTTGGATTTTTTTTACCCTTTCTAATCTCTTTAAGTATGATAAGTAGTCAAACTCAACCGTAAGTTAAGAAATGCATGGTTCTTTTTATGGGATCCATAATGAATCTATCTCTAAAACATGATTTATTATGACTAATAAGGAAGCGTGAACAAAACACACATAAAGAAAAAAGATTTGAGTAAGAAATAAATTGTATAAATAAAACTCGAATACATCAGATGTACGTGGTTCAACGATATGCCAACTACGTGGGAAGAGATCATAAAGATGGTTCCATTATAATCGATAAAGAAGATAGGTTCCATTATAATTGGTAAAGAAGATATTCAAATCGTTCAATCACAGTCACTCCCAAGTGTTTTCCAATTCTAGATTCAACTCGAACTTACAAGAATCAATCACAAAAACGGTAGTTTTATTAACTGTCGGTTTCTTGAATGACGGTTCTCAATGCTGTTTAGGTCTCTTGCAAGTTTTCATATACGTTGAGCATACTCCATAACAAAATTATATGCAAAACAACCATAAGCCCTTCTCCGATGTCAATATGGACTTTATCTTCAATGAAGAAAAGAAGCCTTGTGGGAAATTAATTTCCTTTTTTGTATCACCAACAATCCTGTTGGCAAGAGTCCAACAATATGGCCCGAGTTTCCTTATGATTCAATTATAGATCAAATTTCAAAACAATCATGATTAACTTAGTGCCATGATCAATGAATCTTCACCTTGATGAGAAGTCCAATTTCATTTCATCAGTTGTCGTTTCTCCCAAACCCCTCTGGACTCCTCACTTATTATAGAAACTAACCAAATTTGAATAATATTGGAACTTAGTCAATTACATGTGCTTCGTTAGATTATCTGTCGTGCGCACTTTCTCAATGAATGTGGTTCCTTATGACACAATATCACGTTTAAAATTGTACTGGACACCAATGTGTTTCGGCTACTCGTGACACATTTGATTTTTGCCGAATGTCTTGCACTTTGATTGTTGCAGTAAATAACAACCATGTCCTACGACAATTCTAGATGACTGAGCAAACCATTGAACCAAATAACTTTTTTGATTGCCTCGATTGACATCATATACTCTACTTCAGTGGTCAACAAAGCAACTTCCGGCTGTAACCGCGCTTTCCAACTAAATCCACATAACCTGTTGTATACAAATTTAATTTGATAAGTTGCATCTTCTCAATAGGTTAATTAGAAAATATATGATATATCGCACCTATTAGGGTAAAATTGTTCTAAAGATTGCACCTTTTGGAATAAATTTCTTCTTGTTTGGTTCCTTACAGTCTTTCACGCGACATCAACTTCATTTCACTTCAATAGTCAACGTCAATATTTGATCAACCTATTTTCCACCATCTTTCTTTTTCTTTCTCCTTCAAATAAAATACATAAACAAACACAATGTGAGTACAAATCAATCAGTTTAATATATATACACACACACACTCGAGCACAAACATACACAACACACAAAGTTGCCATAGCGAAGGAGGCAACAAGTGGTGGCGGCTCGAATTGAGGACAGAATAGAAATGAGTGGTTCTAGGTTCCATTGTTTCAAGTTCCGTTCAGGTTCCATCTGGAATCTGGAATCTACTATATATATCTTAGAACTTGAAACCTACTCAATCAAAGGTTCTAGGATCGATTCCAAGATCTATCCAAGTTTCACATATATTATTAATTGACCAATCGCAGTTAATCATCACCTTTAATGATCACCACTTGCTGCTACGATTCACTGACCACAACTTATATTATGATATACGAAGAATATAAAATATTAACAAGTCATAAAATGAAGGCTCAAACTAGTGGTCTCAGATTACACACTCATCATTTAATGCCATAGAGCACCGTAGAATCACACAAAGATATAAAACAAGAAAAAATACAAAAAACTTGTTTGAGGTTTTAGGCTCCTACCTAGAACCTTGAAGTTGCCCGTCGAAATAAGTTCTCCAATTTTTGGAACTTGAAACCAATCCTGCATACCTTGAAACCTAAGACCTACGGATTATCACTGGTCAGGTTTTCAGATTTTAGGTTCTACTTTAGAAAAATGCTCAGCCCTAAAACAAAGGAAAAGTTGCAAGAGATATGGGTTGTATTGTAGGGGGTTTATCTGAGGAGGATTTATCTTCTAGTCAACAATATATTCTTATTCCACCTTCGATTCATCCAACGATTCTCCAGGGATAGAAATTGCTATCGATTCTTCAATTTTGGAACATTTAATTGTGGAATCTGCCATACATTTCGAAGAGAACTTTGCCCCCTCTTCCACAATTAATGTTGATGCATCTCTTGAACCTGTAGAAGGTCAGCATGATCCACCTCGACGCTTACGCCACACTAATAGGTTACCTACATGGACTAAGGACTACTTGTGAACTGCTTTAAATTCACCAGGTATTCATTATCCAATTTCCTCTTATGTTTTCCTTGATTGTCGTCGAAACATGCGTTGTATTAGTTGTATCTCAGAGGAAAGAGAACCTTCTTCCTACAATGAAGCAACCACCAATCAATGTTGGCAAAGGGCTATGGAAGCAGAATTACATGTTTTAATGGAAGATAAGACTTAGGATATTGTACCCCTACCACCTCATCGTCAACTAATTGGCTGCAAATGGGTTTACAAGATAAAATATAGGGCATGTGGATCCATTCAAAGATATAAAGCTCGTTTAGTGGCCAAAGGCTTTATGCAACAAGAAGGCTTCAACTAGCACAAAACTCTCTCCTTTAGTTAAAGATGTCACGATTCGTTCATTTCTTTCAATTGCTGCTTTTCATGACTGGCAACTACATTAGATGGATGTCAACAGTGCTTTTTTCCATGGTGATCTGGATGAAGAAATCTATATAGATCTTTCACAAAGTTTACGAAGACAGGAGAGTCTAGAGTATATTGTCTTCGTAAATCCCTCTATAGTCTCAAACAAGCTTCCTGATAGTGGTACACTAAATTTACTATTGCACTAACAACAACCAGTTTTAATCAGTCCAGACATGATTATGCTCTGTTTACATGGATAAGAGGTATGTCATCTATTTATCTAATGATATATGTTGATGACATACTAATTATGGGAAACGATGAATTTTCCTTTAAACATCTAAAAGAATATCTACATTCCACTTTCCACATTATAAGATTTGGATCATCCAAATTTATCCTTAGGATTGACATTGCCCAATCAAACCTAGGAATCTCTCTTAGCCAACAGAATTTGTTGTGGAAATTATATAAAAAAACAAGTCTATTAGGATGCAAATCAGCTATTATTCCCATCAAGCATAATGCCAAATTGACCACGGTTGATTATGATGCAGGATTATCATCTCAAGATGATGACCCGTCACTCAAAGACCTAACAAACTATCAAGACTCGTTGAAAAGCTTATCTACCTCACCATGATCGAGCTTGATATATGTTATGCAGTACAGACACTTGGTCGGTTCATGTATAGTTTGAAACTGTCCGATATGAATGCAGCTCTCAAGGCCGTAAAGTACTCGAAGAAATATCAATGATTCGGTATACTTCTTTCCTCGACATGTAATATGGAGATGATAGCCAATTGTGACACTAATTATGCGACTTGCCCAATGAGTCGAAGCTCTATTACTGGATCAGTATTAAACTTGGGGAATCATTGCTTTCATTGAAAACAAAGAAACAATTTACTCTATCCTTATCATCAGCTGAAGTTAAATATCGAGCTATGGCCAAAACTGTCTGTGAAATAGTATGAATACAAGGCTTACTTATGGACCTTGGGGTACAAGTTAAGGGACTGACTCTGCTATTTTGTGACAATGATGCAGCACTCAAACTTGCGGCAAACCCCATAGTACACGAAAGAACAAAGCATATGAAGTTAATTGTCACTTCGCTTGAGACAAAATCCAAGAAGGGATAATTGAGACAAGAGGAATCAAAACCACATAATAGCCTACTGATATCTTGATATTTTACTAAGCCTGTATGCCAAAGACAACACGCAAATCTACTAAATAAGCTGGGCGTCTTGAACATATATTGAAGAGAAAAATGGAAGGGAAAGCCTTTTTCATATATTGATTCTGTACAATTACATTGATGTATTTATAGTCTAAGAATGTAAGTAAATAGAGAAATAATATACTGAGAATTATGAATTTCCTATTCATTGTATCAATCATAGATTTATCTAATCAATCAGTCCTTAATTAGAATCGGCACCGCAATCAAGATCTTCAAATATATCTTCCAATAATAACTCTAATACTCCCCCTCAAGTTGGTGAGTGCATGAACATTAACAACTTGCACTTGAAAGAAGAAAAAGAGCATGAGAAATGGCTTTTGTGATAGATCCGTGAGCTGTGAATGGCTAGGAATATGAAGAGGTCGAAGTGTGCCATCCTGAAGTTTTTCATGAATGAGATGGCAATCAATCTCAAAATGTTTGGTATGCTCGTGGAAAACTGAATTAGTAGAAATATGGATAGCCGCTTGGTTGTCATAAAAAAGGTTGACAGTGGACAATGGGATGGCAAGATTGGTGAGAAGCATACAAAGCCATGTAATCTCACAAGCTGTAGATGCCATGGCTCTATATTCAGCCTCAATTAAAGATCGAGCAATAGTGTGCTGTTTCTTAGAACGCTAAGAAATAGGACAAGAGCCAAGGAGCATACAGTAACAGAAAACGAAACGACGTCCGGATGAACATGCAGCCCAATCAGAATCTGTATATCCTTGTAATGCAAGAGATGAGTCAGTCGGAAAAAATATTCCAGAACCTGGATCAGATTTCAAATACAGAACTATCCAAAGTGCAGCTTGCCAATGATCATCATGTGGAGCATGCATAAATTGGCTGAGATGCTGAATAGAAAATAGAATATCCATGCGAGTAGCAGTGAGGTACAAAAGACGTCCAATCAAGCGACGATAAGAAGCTAGATCAGCTAGCTCGGGGGACTCACCGAACCGAAGGTTTGATTCCATGGGTGTGTCAACGGGACGCCCGCCAAAAAGACTAGTATCAGAAATAATGTCAAGGGCGTATTTCCTTTGAGAGAGATAAATGCCCTTGTTTGATCGAAAAACTTCTATGCCGAGGAAATATTTAAGAGGACCTAAGTCTTTGATGCAAAAAATGAGCATGTAAAAAATGCTTGAGCAAATGTATGCATACTTGATCATCCCTTGTGATCACCAAATCATCAACATAAACTAGAACCACAGTAATAAGGGAACCGCGTGTAGCCGTGAATAAAGAGTAATCGGCCTTAGACTGAGTGAAACCAACATCAAGTAAAGCGGATGAAAACTTGACAAACCATTGGCGAGAGGCTTGTTTAAGTCCATAAAGAGACTTTTTTAAATGACAAATCAAGTTCTCTCCCTTAATGTAAAGTCCTGGAGGTAGAGTCATGTAGACCTCTTCATCAAGGTCACCATGGAGAAACGCATTGTTAACATCAAGCTGATGTAAAGGCCAGCGTCGAATAGTGACTACAGCAATGAGAGTTCTTACTGTGACCATTTTAGCAATGGGGCAAATGTGTCATGATAGTCGATCCCCTCGGCTTGAGTATAACAATTTGCAACCAAACGAGCTCTATGTCGCTCAATGGTCCCATCAGATTTATACTTGATCTTGTAAACCCATTTGCAACCAATCGCCTTTTTACCGCATGGAAGAGGTACAATATCCCACGTGTGATTTTGTTCAAGAGCCTGTAATTTCAAAGACATTGCCTCCATCTATTTGGGAGATTGACATGCAGAGTCATAGGTGATGGGTTCCTGCTCAGTAGTGATAGAAGCTAAAAAAGCACGAGAAGATGGAGAGAATTTGGAGTATGATAAATAGTTGGAAAGGGGATAGGACATACCTGTAGTAGGACTCTCAAGTCCTGAAGACAATTGGTCGGAAGCGACAATGGTGCAGTGGTAATCTTGGAGATAGGTGGGTTTGCGGCGAGTGCGGGACGGGCGTTGGGGCGGCGGTGCCGGGCTACTCAAAGAGTTGGGAATTTCATCATTCGGTACGGCCATGGGTGTATGCACGAATGAAACAGGCAATGGGTTGTCAGGAACGGCAAGTGGGATAATAATGTTGGGTTGAGGTGATGTAGTTTCATGTGTGGCACGAAATGGAAAAATATTTTCATAAAAAATGACGCCACGGCTGGTGAAAATTGTATGGTCGTGGAGGTCAAAGAGGCGATAACCTTTATGGTTAGCCGAGTATCCAATTAAGACACAATGACGAGAGCGAGGACCGAATTTGTCAGAATGAAGGTGTCCAGAAGAAGCGTAACAAAGAGAACCAAAGAGTCGAATGTGGTCATAAGTGGACGATGTTTTGTGAAGACTTTCATATGGACTTTTATTTTGAAGTAAAGGTGTGGGTAGACAATTGATTAGTTGTGTTGCGGTGAGAACGCAATCACCCTAAAAAGAAAGTGGAATTCCTGAATGAAATCGGAGAGCATGAGCCACATTGAGCAAGTGGCGATGTTTGCGCTCAACAATTCTATTTTGTTGTGGAGTATGAGGGCAACGACACTGGTGGCAAATGCCTTGTGAGTGAAAAAAAGATTACAATTTGGAAGATAGAAATTCGGATCTGTTATCAGATTGAATGGTTTTGATTGCTATTTGATGATGTGTTTTAACAAAGGTATGAAATTTAATAAGTGCATCAATAGCATCAGACTTAAAAGTGAGAAGAAATACCTATATATAAAGAGAAAAATCATCCACAATAGTTAAAAAATAGCGACATGTCTTATGAGTAAACTGAGAGTAAGGTCCTCAAATGTCAACATAAATAATATCAAAAGGTTGCATACTAGAAATAGAACTAGAATGAAAACTTAAACGAGTTTGTTTGGACAAGTGACAAGTATCACATGGACTAGACTCTTTATTTGAACCAAAACTAAGAGAATCTTGTAAGGTACGGAAGATTGACTTAGACAGGCGGCTTAGATAGGCGGCTTAGACAGGCATGCCATAAACTGTGAATAGAAGAATGGGCAGATAAAGCAGCGCGTTCGGGAGGGAGCTCCAAGTAGTAGAGACCACCACGTTCAAGGCCCCGACTAATGATCTTCTTTGTCGAGAGGTCCTAAAACAAGCAATAAGAGGGAAAAAAAATAATTGAGCAATTTAAGTGTTGAGTAATTTTGGAAATGGATAGGAGATTAAATTTAAAGGTTGGAGCACAAAGAACATCAGTAAGGGTGAGGGTCGGCGTAAGAGATACCGAACCGTCTGAAGTGACGGGAACTTTAACCCCATTAGGTATGCCAATAGTGGGAAAAGGTTTTGGGTATGCTTGTGCATATTGAATTGATTCAGGATTATGTGTAATGTGATTCGTGGGTCCGATGTCAATAACCCAAGTGGAAGAATTTAATGAATTAGAATTCAAGTCAAGAACAGTACCTGTGAGATTTGTCTTGGGAATGTTTACCTCTTGGAGTAATTACATGATTTGTTTATATTGCTCACTAGTGAATGGTGGTGGAGGTGCGGAAGAGGAGCTCTTGGGATTGGTGACAGGCTTGTTGTCTGAGGGCTTGGTAGGGGGCCGGTCACAACGTCGTTTCTTATAATTAGCGGGCACATGATGGAGGGCCGCGTTTTGCAAGGTGAGCAGAAGCTATCTCGATGTGCTTATGGGACGGAGCCGAGAGTGACAAATCCGTTTGAGGTGGGATATTTCACATTGAACCATATGATAATAGTGTGTTCTCGGTAGAGGAACGAGTCGAGTGAACATGGTGTTGAGATTCGTTTTGAAGAGTAAGTGAGTAAGCCCTCGCAACAGTGGGTAATGGATTCATGAGCAGAACTTGACTGACCACATTGGAATACTTTGGGTTTAAACCCATTAAGAATTGATAAAGACGTCGATTCTCAAGTTGCGTCACAAACAATGTCCTTGCCTCACAAGAGCAATTCGGCAAGGGTTCCAAATTGTTCAACTCATCCCAATAACACCTCAAATTATTGTAATACCTAGTGATGTCATCTTCACCTTGTTCAAGAGTGCATATTTTTTGCTCGAGGTGAAATATGCGGGGACCATTAGATGGTGAAAAACGTTCACGAAGATCAGTCCATACTTCCGCAACAGATTTCGTGTACAACACAGTTGGGACAAGATCTTGGTGGATGGAATTTAGGATCCATGATAGTATCATGTTGTTGACACGAACCCATGGGGCATATGTGGCGTTGGTTGATTGGGGTTTCGGGATAACTCCCGTGACGAAACCCATTTTGTTATTTGTGGATAAAGCAATGGTCATGCCTCGTGACTAGCTGTTATAATTATCACCTGTCAAAACCATACTAACTGAATCTGAACCTGGACTATCCGAGGCATGGAGGAAGAACAGATTGTCGATCTGTTCATGATCTTATATGTGGCTAGAGAGTTCCTCAGTTCGGGAGTTTTGTTCGGACATCATAATCAATCCAAAAAAGACGGTGCCCAAAAAAATCAATTGAAGCAAATCGAATGAAAGATGATTGATCTAAAGGAGAAATGGACGAATGGCTGGTGGCAGCCGACAAAAAAAAAGAAGGGCTCAATGATCACCTGGCTCTAATAACATGAAGAGAAAAATGGAAGGGAAAGCCTTTTTCATATATTGATTATGTACAATTACATTGATGTATTTATAGTCTAAGAATGTAAGTAAATAGAGAAATAATATACAGAGAATTATGAATTTCCTATTCACTATATCGATCACAGATTTATCTAATCAATCGGTCCTTAATTAGAATCGGCACCACAATCAGGATCTTCAAATATATCTTCCAATAATAACTCTAATATATATATAGGCCACCAGCTTGAGGGGGAGTGTTGAAAGATATGCTGGAGATATGATTAACCAGTCCAGATTATAATTGATACATTAAAATAGTCTGAAATTATAGTTGATTGGATGAATCGATCTAGGATTAGCATTGATTCCATATTATTCTCCTAGGAGATATTCTTTCCTTTTATTGTTCATATTTGTATTATACATTGAGTATTGTACATGTAAAGAAGACAAGCCGAAATGCAATAAATACAAAAGCTTCTCCAGTCTTCTTATGGAATTCTTCTTCTTCGATCCTTCCTTCTTTCCCTTCATTTTGTGTCAGTAATCTCCATGAACAGCTCCACCATGTCGACCGTCCTTCACTTGAAGCTGAAGTCTTGAGATAAACAGGACGTCCCACTACTTTGAACCACAGGAGTAGGTTCATCTAACGGTTGGCCCCAGGCTCAATATATGTGGCGCCACTTCTTTGTCCCCACCCATGTTTCTCTTCAGCCTTAGGACACCAAGTCAGTTTGCAATCGCGTCTATAGCCAGCTGCATCCCATCGAATTGCTGCTCCAGGTTTTGTTGAGATGCTTGACGTTAAAGCCTGGGCCCCGATCTTTGTCAACAAGATCTTTGTCAATGAGGCAATTTTCGGTCCTACCAGACATTACATTACCATAGTCTTCCATATTCTAGTATCAACCGATGCAGTGGAGATGAAAAGCATGAGTCACAACTCTCGCACACATGCATGCCTGAAAAAAATATGCATGAAGGGCCTAGAGAGAAATCTCTTGATGCCAGCTCAGTGATGGTGATGGTGATTTTGTTGTTGGTTGCAGGCAACTGGGGAAGGTAAGAAGAGGCAGCGATATGCAGTGGTGGTGATGGTGATTTTGTTGTTGGTTGCAGGCAATCGGAGAAGATAAGAAGCAAACTGCAGAAGGACGCAAGGGTGGTCGTGATGGTGCTTTTGTTGTCGGTTATGGGGTAAGAAGCGAGGTGTGAGTTCGAAAGCGCACACGTACAATAAACATACGAGAGAGAGAGGCTTGAATTACTTGCCTTGCGGCAATGTCATTTTCCTCCCGCAAATGTCGTAACAAAAAGACAAGGCAGAGGATAGTTGCCTTCAATTTATGGTCCTGTTAATTGTCTTTGCTAAACACATGGATCATGTCATGAGCAGGATTGAATTACTTGCCTTGTGGCAACGTCATCTTGAGAAACAGTTGACTTGAGCAGATTTTAATGAGGCCCGAGCTCAACACATGCTCTAATAAGGTATATTTATTAGGAGCCAAGCCAAGTCTCGCCAAAAGGGTCCATTTTGCAATCAACATGACCTATGCATTATCTAAAAGATTAACCAGTTAGGTGAATGCACGATTAATATTCAATCATTTTAACAGTTCCTCTCACGTTTAGGCTTTTATCTGTGATTGAAAACAAATAATAAGTACATCAAATAGATATCTGTAGAGATTTGAATTCAAGCTCTTCCGCTCGATACATGAAAGCATTGGTGGGATCACTGTCAAATATTCTAAAAACTTATCATGTTAGATGGAGGGTATTTAATTTTTAAATGTTTTAATAATAATGTGGTTCCACATAATAATTGATGATGTTGATGATTTTTTCAGTTCATGGTCAATTAATAATTGATGATGTGATGATTTTTTTACACAAAGGCAGAGGATAGTTTCGCATACAATAAGCTCAAAACAAATTTATCCATACACAGCTTCAATGGATAACTACAAAAAAAGTCTTGACATCTATACATGAATGTGAGTTCAATTATAAATTTTCAATTCAGCTATTTAGTCATAAACTTTTTTGTGATTTACCAACGTAGTTCTATTGGCAATTTTAAACTGAAATTACTAAAGTGGATGTCGACCGTTCTACAAGATATGACTAGAGTTTACGTTGACAATTTTTGCAATATTTAAATAATTTTTCTGAAATTTCTAATAACTTTTTTGAATTTTTTGAATTTTTCCGTTTCTTTTTTGCTTTTCGTTCTTTTCTTCTTCTTTCTTCCGTTGTGGGGTCATGGCGAGGCAGCCCTCATCCCGATTTGGTAAGGCCCCGGCAACCCTCACCGACCACAATAGGAAAAAAAGAAAGAAAGAAAAATGAACAGAAAAGAAAAAGAAAAAATAAATTAATAAAAAACCCAAATTTTTAAAAAAAATTGCAAAATTGTCCACGTTAGAGCCGACGAAGCCATGTAGACGGCATGTATTCACGTGAGTGATTTCCTATCAAAATTAATTGTAATGACATTGGCAACTTGTTGAAAGGTTCATGACAAAAATGGAAAATTTATGACTAAATTGATATCCGTACAATAAATTTATGACTGAGTCATGTAGGATGACATGCATCCACGTCAACGATTTCTAGTCAAAATTTTTCAGAATGATTACATTGGTAATTTATTAAAAAGTTTATAACTAAATTGATCAAAATAAAAAATTTATAACTAAATTGATATCTATAAAATAAATTTATGATTTTTTGAAAAAAATTTCTCGCGTCATGCATAGAGATGGGAGCTCCACGTGCTATCTCCATCTCACTTCATATATAAAGACATTTTAGATCTTGGCTTTATTGCTGCGGGGTCACGTGATATACAGAGCTGCCTGTAATTAATGAATTGAAGGTCCAACTAGTGATTAGTTTAGTCTCTGCTAAAACAATGGATGACTTGCGCAGATTTTGATTATATGCCCTGTGGCAACGTCAGCACAGACACAGTACAACACTCCTTGGTTTTCTTAACATCTTTAGAGGAGGCCGGTGCCTAATCCACGTTTCATATTGACTTTCAATCGATTCTTTGAAAAGTCGTTTGACTCATGTGATAAGTTATATGAATCGAAATTGTCTATTTTTAGGTAAATAAACTCGAGAAATTGGTATTATTTCAAAATGATAAGCAGACGTATCAAAAAATATCACACGGGGGATATTTGCAAAATATTTTTTCATTTGTCAAGTGACAAACTTTGTATAACATGCTAGATACAAATAAATTTCGAGTTTTTGGGCTTTACACTAATTGAGAGAATGGTAAATGGTCCATGGAACAAGCTCTCTTCGCCTAGATATGCAACACTCACTTTCGGTCTCCTATCAACCTTTAGGCTAGATGATTCTTGGGCACGTAGATCAGTAGGGAAAGGGGAAGAAAAAGACAGAAGGCTTTTTGCATGTGGTTCAACATGCACTTCCTTTTTCAGTTTATGGTCAAAGAATGATTGATGATGTGATGATTAATTTACGCAAAGGCAGACGAATATTTCGAGTACATATCCGTCCACGGATTCATGCACAGAGCTGCATGCTCTCTCTGGATCTTGGTTTTGCTGTGTGGTCATGTGATGATTTTTTAGCAGGAAGGCAGCAGACGAATATTTCGAATCCAATACTCTACAGAACAAATTTTACGAGACACAGCTCCGTGCATAGAGCTGCAAGCTCCACGTGCTGTCTCTATTTCGCTTCATATTTAAAGGCCAGACACGTTTTGCACAGAAGAAGCAACAAGGTACGGATAGTGAACAAAAATGGTGATCGGTTTTTCGCAAATGCCGATGATATTGGTGATTGAAATTTTAGCTTTTGACGAACATAATCAACAACATCGTTTATCTTCTCCAAAAGGTACAGGTTCTGAAAGCCCTACTCGACATAAATATTAGGACAACTCAATCCTGCTGACATTAGTTTGAATTACATGGAGGGGAAATAAATTTACGTGCGTGTAAATCAAATAGCAGATGATGAACATATCTGTAACGATTGCAAAAACTCCGAAGTGGATAAGCTCTCTTGCGAAACAAGGCCGCCCGAATCTATCAAGGAAAATTATAAAAGCATTAACCATCTCAATGAACAATCGAAAGCAAGAATATATGCAGTCAAACAGAGAGAAAAGAGAGTAGCGCATTCCCTCACCATGTGGACAGTGAAAAGAGAGAGAGACCGAATCGAAATGCCCCAATGGGAGCAGCAGACCTTGCGAATGTATCAGCCTTCAAGAAATCGACAATGCCAATGTCCCTAACTCTTGTACTCTGATTGTAGTAGTAAATAACAATCTTCTCCTACAGCAATCCCAAATCACAGAGCAAACCTCTTAATCAAATATCTTCCTTGATTTCCTCGGTTAAAACATTGTATTCTGCTTCAGTTGTCGACAAAGCAACCATCAACTGTTATTGTGCTTTCCAACCGACGATCTGCAAAACTAAACATACAACATATCAAGGACCTCTATTTATTCAAGTGACCAGGAAAATCTAAATTTACATAACTTGTTATATTAAAACATAATTTGATATATTGCATCTTCTCAAGAAAATAAATATAACGAAACCTTATTTCATAATTTTAGAGGATCCCAATGGATCGACTAAATAGAAGAATTGCTTTCTTTTGTGTGGATTCAAACTATTAGATGAATGTGCGGTTTAATATTTAATTATTATAATACTCTCCTCATGCTTAGTGTGGTTTTTTTTTTGCCTAATATTAAGCATTGACATATTTAATTGGGAAGGCAAATGGTGCTTAAAAAAATTTGAACTTAAGACCTCAAGTTTTGATACTATATGAGATTTTGGTGGGACCATTATCAACTATTTTAAAAGTTTAAATTGTTAGATGAAGGTGTAATTTAATATTTAATTATTCTAACATTTTTTTTAACTCGTGGGGTTGGTCAAACTAGAGGTGTGTAAAGGAACTGGAAACCGCTAGGACTGGATCGGATCGAAACCGGTGGCTCCCATGGGGACCGGTCCGTTTTCCGGTTCTAGGCATGGAACCATCCACCTGGACCGAATGGGTAATATATATAATTTTAAGAAAATTTCCAACCAAAAAAATAAAGAAAACGTTTTAAGAAAAATGAAAATCTTAAAATCCCTAATCTAAAACTCAATGCCAATTAACTAAGTGCTCGTTTCGTCTCACTCTCAATTTGTCTGAATCGTCTTTTTATCTCTCATTCATGATCTCAACTCTTAAGCTCATCGCTCATCAACTCACAGCCTCAACTCTTAACTCCCATTAATTTATGGCAGCGTATCCGGCCGTTCATTGCCTATCTCTCTCACTTGGAACCGGTTCCATGGACCCAATTGGGAACCGGACCGGATCGGCGGTCCGATTCTGTTCCAGTTCCCATGTGGATCTATAGAATCAACGGACAGTTTTCGGTTTTAATTTTTCGGAACCAGTCCTTAATAGACAGTTCCTGGTTCCATGGTACAAATCGTCCATCCGAACCATGCTTACCTTAGGTAAGACAGCAGGTTTAGCCGCTTTTGGACTTGTTGATCGCCATTTTCCTCCCGCAAAATGTTGTAACAAAAAAACAAGGCAGAGATAGTTTGCCTTTAAATTATGAATTTATGGTCCTGTTAATTTGTCTTTACCGTGCACATGGATGACATTAGCAGGTTTGGATTACTTGCCTTGCGGCAGCGTTATCTTGAGAAACAGTTGACTTGAGCAGATTTTAATGAGGCCCCTGCACGTTTCACAGTTTCTTTTTTCGGTCAGGGCACATTTCATGGTCGAATCTCAATTGATTATATGAGAAGTCGTTGGGCTCATATAATAAGGTATATTTATTAGGAATCGAGCCAAGTCCCGCCAAAGGGTCTTTCTCGTAATCAACATGAACTATGTGCGTTATCTACAAGATTAATTTATTAGGTAAATACGTGATTAATATTTAATCATTTTAACAGTGCCTTTCACGTTTAGATTGGACTTTTATCTATGACTGAACATGAAAATATATAATAAGTGAGGCAAATAGAGATTTGTAAAAATTTAAATTTAAAATCTCCTATTTGATATGTGAAGGATCTAGTAAAATCACCATAAAATGTTATAAAAACTTAAATAGTGAAATGAAGTGTGTTTAATGTTTAAATATTTTAACAGTAACAAGCTCTCACCTTCTTTTGCATACTCACATCCTTTTCTCTACATGGTCAATAGATAAATGATGATGTGATGGTTAATTTACACAAAGGGCAGACGAATATTTCGAATACATATCCACGCACAGTTCCATGCATAGAGCTGCGAGCTCCACGTGCTTTCTCTGTTTCACTCCACACGCGGTTCCATGCATGGATGGCGTGAGCAGATTTGGATTGTTTGCCCTGTGGCAACCTCATAACGAGAAACATGGCAACACTAATCCACACGTTTCATATTAAATTTCAGTTGATTAAATGAGAAGTCGTTGGACTCATGTCATAAGTTATATTTACGAGGAACCGAGCTCAGTCCTGCCAAAAGAATCCATATAACAATCAACACAAATCTATGGGTTACCGAAAAGAGAAGTCTCACATACTTTATATCAAAGCAAATAATTTTCCTCCATACTCTTCACCTCGACGTTCGACTCCTTCGTATTCACCCCGCTTGTTTTCATTCCTTCCTTCCGTTTTTTCTATTCCGTTTTATGAGATCGAAACTGTCTACTTTTTAGGTAAATAAACTCTGGAAATCGGTATTATTTCAAGATGATAAGTAGACTTATCCAAAAATATCACACGGGGGACATCATCAAAATATTGTTTTGTTTGTTGCATGACAGGCTTTGTATATCATTAGGGGTGAGCAAAAGTACCAAATTGAACCAGACTAAACCAATCAGTTCCTAAATTTTGAAACTAGTGAATATCGATTCGATTTCCGATTCCAAGCATGGACCCGGACTAGACCGATTTTTTAAAATTCTTATTATTCCAAATTTCCAAAATTTTAATTCTCATTCTTTTCTCGCTCGGAGTCAGTCACGCATGCTCGCCGCTCACGCCTCTCACTCTCACTTCTCTTAGTGTCAACCACGCAATGCTTACGCCTCCCTCGTGGCTACACGCCTCATGCTCACATATTCCTTGTGGCATAATGCCTCTCCTTTATGTATTTAGACTATGCAACAATACTTGCAATCCAACAGGATATTAGGAGGAAAAAAGGAGATACAGTTGGTTCTTGGATCAACCTTGGAACCAAACCGGACCGGTTGGTCCGGCTCCCGAGTAGGTCCCAAATCCGGTAGGCCGGTTCTTGATTCTACAAACTGGAAATCAGCTCACCCTGAAATCAATCATCCTTATATATCATGCTATATATAAAGAAATTTCAAGTTTTTGGGCTTCACACTTAGGGAATGGTCCATGGAATAACAAGCTCTCTTTGCCTCGATTTGCAAAAATCATTTTCGATCTCCTATCATCCTTAGGCTTTATCATTCTCGGGCACTTTGCATGTGGTTCAACATGCACTCCCTTTTTCAATTTGTGGTCAATTAATGATCGATGATGGATGATAATTAATTTACACAAAGGCAGACGAATATTTCGAATGCATAGAGCTGCAAGCTCCACATGCTCTCTCTATTTCTCTTCCTATTTAAAGGCTCTCTAGATCTTGTTTTTGCTATGTGGTCATGTGATGATAACAGAAAGGCCAGTCGAATATTTCGAATACACTACGCTATAAAACAAATTTTAACCACACACAGTTCCATGCACAGAGCTGCAAGCTCCACGTGCTGTCTCTATTTCGCTTCATATTTAAAGGCCAGACCCGTTTTACACAGAAGAAGCTACATGTTACATATAGTGAAAAAAATGGAGATACTTCTTTTTTGAAAAAATCGATTCTACTGGTGATTAAATGTTAGCTTTTGACAAACATTTGCAGAAAGGTGACTTCACATATACCGACAGACCTAATTTTACGAATCAACAACATCAGTTATCTTCTCCCTAAGGTACAGGTTCTGAAAGCCCCACTCAACATAAATATTAGCACAACTTAATCCTGCTGACATGACATTGAATTATCTGAAGGGGTTATAAATTTACATGGGTGTGAATCAAATAGCAGATGATGAAACTTCTTGAAACTCTTAAACACAATCTCATCTTTGGGTAGAGAAAGGAATGCATCTAATACTCTTAAGTGTACAAAAATTTTTATGTTGCCTGAATAGTTTATGTTGATTTATTTCAGCTCAGTTAATATAGAGACTTTAGTTGCAGTTTCCTCTGATACTTAAATGTGTTGGCTCCCTGAACATGATAGTGGTTCTTTGTGGAAAACCCAATTGCCAACTACATTACAGAGGAACAAGTGATGAAGAACCCACCAAAGACTCACCAGATCTTAGATATTAATTTAATATTCTTGATAATAATAGGGATAAGTGCAGAAACAGGACTCGAAGTTTGAGCAGTTGGTCAATTGAGGACTTTGAAAGGTTTTGTTTTGGCCACTCGAGGACTTAAAATTTGAAAAAAGCTTTAATTAGATGTCGAGTTTGCCGTTCGTGGAATTCAAACCTTTGGAATTTCTATACTTTACACAGTTTAAGTAGTTACCATCACTGCGTGATAGGACGGGGAGAAATACCACCCGACCATTTGAGTTGTTTCTACGGGATAAATCATAAAGAATGACTCACCTAATTAAGTTTTGGTCGACTATGGCACTATTTATGATTCTGCAAGTCCTACTTCCATCCATCATCAACGAGCACAGCCCCTCTTCTCCTACATTTCCCTCGTCAAAACAATGGACCCTCGGCTTCAACAAGCAATAGAAAATGATGATGTTGATGAGCTATATCGCTTTATTGAGCAGGAGGGAAATATCTTCGATGGTGCATATGAGAAACCCTTCGCAAATACTCCACTACACGACGCTGTGGACAAGGGGAAGACTCAAGTGGCCATGGAGATGGCCATCTTGAAGCCATCGTTCGCTCGAAAGCTCAATCGAGGGGGTCAAAGCCCTATGCACTTGGCTTTGCGAAAGAAGCATTATCACACCGCAAGGGCACTGATGATGCTCGACCCCGAGTTGATCAGAGTCCGAGGACGAGGCGGGATCACCCCTTTGCATTATGTTGCTGGAGAAAAAGGAGACAATGAGGACCTGGAGCTCCTGGCTGAATTCTTATGTGCTTGCAAACCATCCATCGAAGACTTGACGAGCCGATGCGAGACCGTGGTTCACATTGCCGTCAAGAAACGCAACTTGAAAACATTCAAGGTTTTGTTTGGATGGCTTCAGCGAGTTCATTTGACAGAAATTTTGAATTGGAAAGACGAAGATGGTAACACCGCCTTACATATTGCCGTGTCTGAAAAGCAACCCGAGGTATGGTTCATTGATTGCCTTGTTGTTCTTGCTTTTCTTATTTGATCCTTGAATCTGACATAATCTAATCCAGGAACAAATGTTCCGATAATGAAATACCTGGGCTTGAAAATATATGGATTTATAAACATTTAGAGAGAGAGAGAGAGAGAGCGAGGAGACTTGTACTACATGTTTTGCAACTTTTATCATGTATTATTTTTATCCAACGGTTAATATTTGTCTATAAGTGTCTAATCTGAGGATTGACACTTGTTATATTGCATGGTGTTGTGTATTGTAGAAGTGTCCATAAATTTGCTTGCTTCGAGTGATCCACCAGAAACACAAGAAAGATTCACAAAAATGATTTATCGAGTCATGGGATATATTGTAGGTGAATATTGTAATAATTAGATTGTATTGAAGGCACCCCAGTAAAAAAAACACACACACAATTGGACACATCCATTTATAAATCTATTTTGTCTTTTGGAATTGCTAATGGATAATATCACAATATTATTAGACTTCAGAACTCTTTATATTATGAAATAAATTTTTTAGAGATTTCAACCTCAAAATTCTACCGATAAACTTCATGAAATAACCCATCTATTAAGTTATCGCAATTTCATGTTTGGTAAGAAAATAATCATATTCAGTGATGTATTTTTCAAACAAATATTTTTATTTCAAGGCTACTAGTGGGAAAACTATTTATATTTGGCCTAATAATGTTTTGGTAGGAGGATGTAGAGAAAAGGGAGGGAAAACATAGGCGGGATATAGACTTCACCCTGTTTACAGTTAATAGTGGAGAAAAAAAGGGATGATAAAAGTTGTTTCCCCTTGAACCCCTTATCAAACTCAAGTTTTAGCGAGCTCTAAATATCTCTAAGTTGAATGGTTTTGGACGAATAATTTCCTTCCAACTCCTTCCATCATAATCACCTCCAACCTAATAAATTATGTCATTCTTTTCTATTCTTTTATTTTTCCTATTGATTAGCGAATTCTCTTTCCTTCTCTCGAAATCCGTCCATCTGAACATATTGTACGAGATTGAAGCTAGGGAATGGAAGCTAACATGGACAATCCCACACAACCCTAAAATAATCACTTTGCGGACGGGAAAATTACCCCATGATTAGTTGAATGTTATGCGTAAATGATAAAAATATACCCGTCCAAGGTAGTCTCTCTTTATGTAAAAAAAAAAAAGAAGGTAGTCTTTCTATTCATAGCCAAAAAAACTCATATATAAAATGTAATTGAATCCTAAACCTTTCAGTTGACTTGATTAGGTCTGAAGCTTTTATGAAAAATCATAGTCATTTGGATCATTACTTCTATGAATTTGACCATGTTACAACTCACACAGGCAATTTCTAGCTATCAAGTAAATAATTTTGGGGAGATGACGAAATCCCACTTTTTGAAAAGATTCGGGACTTCGTTCACGGGTTGAAATGACTGCATTTGATAAATAAGGTTTTGTTCCCACAGTGCATCGGTCATTGCATCACTAGCATCACTCAAACCTATATGGCATGAGCCCACTTTGTGCCCAATAGTGAAGCTAGTGACAAAGCATTGATTGAAATTGAAGGGCTACATACTTCATTCTGTTCCCTTTGCATTTCTTTCCAGATCATCAAGCTGTTGATTGGGTATGTCAAAGTAAATGCAAAGAACTTCCAGGATAAGACGGCTCTGGATATCTTCCAAAAGAATCCTAGTGGCGATCAAGATCTTGCGCAGAGGTTACGCCGTGTAGGATGTGTAGCAAGACTCTTTACCCTCAACCTCTCTCTGTCACAGTTTTTAAGCATGGAACTAACTATCTATGAGAAGCTCACATTTTGGTTTGGCCCCCGAGATGAATCTGCTTGCGACATAATCCTCGTAGTGGCTGCCTTTATTGCGACCGCGACTTACCAAGCCGCTGTCACTTCACCGGGAGGATCCTGGCTGGATAACTCTTCAAATCCCCTAGCCAGTTCCAGCGGCAATGCTGTTGAAGTACTGCAGCAAGCCGGAGACATTATCCCGAACAGCTCGAGACCATACCAGTTCACGGCCCTCAACGGTACGATTTTTTTGGCCTCTGTCACCACAATCTGGATCACCGCTATTCCCCTATTGCCCCACAGTTTCATGGTTTACGCATTGATGATGATTCTCAGTGTTGCCTACTTTGCTACCACTACTATCGAACTCCCAATATTTGATGAGGCCACAGGACACAACATGGTGATATTTTGTATCGATATACTGATTGTCGTGTTGGCGATCCCCATGTATTTGTATTTATACTACAACCAATTCCTGTGTGGAATCGATGCCACAAGGAGACGCATCGGCAACTTCCTAGAACTGAAGGATCGGAAATAGTTTGCAAGCTTTATTTACTCTTGAGTATTCTTCTCGCATATGCATATAATCAATGTTTCTAGTCTTGAGGTTTTCAAGGACTAGACTCTTTTTATTAGTTGCATGTGGTGGACTCTATTGATTCCTCAATCCCCAAAGACCTTTACTCTTGCATGAAGTTGGGACTTCGAACAGCTTTTTTCCTTAATTCAACTTCATAAAATGACATGGTGGAAACGAAAAGCATTCGTAACTCGTAAGCACGAACGCTTGAAGTGTAGATGCACAAAACACAGTGAAATTTCTCAAAATTTCTTTATGTTTCTAGAAAAAGGAGAACCGTGTGATCTGATCAAAGAAAACAACAAAAAACACGGTTGTGACCCCTTTTTTCTAAAACTTACTATTGAATAAAGTAAAGGAAAAAGAAATATTGAGAAATATTACAAAATAAACACACGAGAGAGAGAGGGAGGGGGGGGGGGAGGGGCGCTAAATTAGGTCAAGCTTATCTTTTATTGTGTGATCGAACATGCATCTACTCTACTCTACGTGTAATCACACACAAATGAAATACTTGACTCTGTCTTAGCCTCCTGCTCGAGCCAAATTGCGTGGTGTCTGCCTGGTTTAACCTAAAGATGTTGTCAGCGAGCACCCCAATTATTACACAAGTAATCCCTGAATTTTGCCAATAATCAAGATTGGAGATGCCTAGTGTTTATTGAAGTATCAAATTAGAGGTCTTTGAAGTAATTCCCACGGATTAATTAATAATCATTGAAAATATGCGGATTGCAAGAATTGATGAATCAGACACAACTAAGCTCGATATATGCTAGAAAAATCTTTACAATGAAAGATTCAGCATCGAAAATCCAACATAAAAAGAAAGAAATTGACTGGAATACTACATAGAATTACCCCGAAATAGAAGGTTGGATGTGAAAAAGATAACATATAGATCCAACATCATCAATTTTGCTTTCAACATCTTGTCTATAAAAGCCACCTTTCAAGTGACTAACCACGAAATACAAGGTTGGATGTAAAAAAGATAAAATCGATACCTACTAAACCCGAGTCCATTGCTATATATCACTACTTATCAAGAAAGTATGATATGATAGATTTATCATATGAATGATAAGTAGTCAAACTCAATCATAAGTTAAGGAATGCATGGAAACTAGAATTCTTTTTATGGGACCCATAATGAATCTTTCTGACTCTAAGATGTGATTTGTTATGACTAATATGGAAACGTGAACAAAAACACAATTTGAGTAAGAAATAAATTGCATAAATAAAACTTGAATACAATGAATTTACATGGTTGGACCATGTACGAACTACATGGGGAGAGATCGTTAAGATGGTTCCATTATAATTGGTTAAGAAGATATTAGAATCGTTTAATCATATTCACTCATTAGTGTTTCATAATTCTAGATTAAACTCGAGCTCACAAGAATCAGTCAGGAAAAAGGAGTTTTTTTACACTGTCACTCTCTTGCATGAAGGTTCTCAATGCTATTTGTATCTCTTGCAAGTTTTCATATATGTAAGCATACTCATTATGTTCTCGAGACCAAACTCAACAACAAAACTATTTATATGCAAAACAACTATGAGCCCTTCTCCAATGTCAACATGGACTTCATCTTAAATGAAGTCTTGTGGGAAATAAATTTCTTTTTTTGCATCACGGACCATTTTGTTGGCAAGAGTCCAATAATATGGCCTGAGTTACCTTGTGATTCAATTATAGATCGAATTTCAAAACAATCAGAATTAACTTTGAGCTGTGATCAACGAATCTCCACCTTAGCGAGAAGTCCAATTTCATCTCATTGATTGTGGTTTCTGCCAAACACCTCTGGGCTCCTCACTAACCGTAGAAGCTAACGAAGTCCGAATAGTATTGGAACTAAGTCAATTGCATATGCTTCGTTAGATTATCTATTGTGCGCACTTTCTCAACGAATGAGGTTCCTTATGACTCGATATCACATATAAAATTATATTTGACACCAATGTGTTTTGCCTGCAAGTGATACATTTAGTTTTTGGCCAAATATATCGCACTCTGATTGTTGCAATAAATAACAATCTTCTCCTACAACAATTTCAAACGACTGAGCAAACCTCTAAGACAAATGTTGACACCTATTTTTAATTGCCCAAAATTAATTACACAAAATTTAGGGATTGATGTCCTTAATTCCTAAACAAAAAAATTATTTAGTTTCAATTGCATTACATATAGACATAGTTGCATTTTGCAATATTAGAATATATTTTTCCTCTTTTAATTAAAAAAACAACAAAATTTAAAAATAAAATTAATTAAAAAATTTGGGTTGGGCCGACCCGGCCCTCTCTTCTTTTCCTTGCCGCAAGCCCAGCCTGCTCCCCTTTCTCTTCTTTTCCTCTCGCGGGAGCTGGGCTCGGCCTAGCTTAGCCTAGCACCTTCCTCTCCTTCTCTCCCTATTGTCGGTCCTTCCTTCTCTCCTCTGTCTTCCCTTATTTTTTACCGTAGAATCCATGGACGGCAAAGCGGCCTCGACGTCCCCAACAAGCGAAGACTGGGCAAGTAGGGAAGCGCAGGGAGGGCATTGATGGCCAGTCCTGTCCTCCCTCCTTTCCTAGTCTCTCCCTCTCTCCTCTTCCTCTCTAGGTGACCGTGAGAATCAAGGAGCAAGGTTGCAGGACTCTCTTTCCCTGCACCCGCCCAGGATGGCCACCAAAGTCACGAGGCGGAGTAGGTCGGTGCAGGCTGTCGTCAGTGAATTAATGGAATAGGAACAGTGGCTCCCGGCCACTATAAAAACCGATGAGAAGGAGAGAGACGGGTTCAGTTCAGAAGTTAAAAACAGAGCAAAACAGAGAGAGAGAGAGAGAGAGAGAGAGAGAGAGAGAGAGATTTTCAGAGATTTGAGAGCAATTGAGAGAAAAAGGGTAAGCTAAGAGAGTTTGCAGGTCGTCGAGGAGCACCAACAACCCCGCCGTTGCCAGTAGAAAGGCCGGGGACCCCCTCTGGAGACAGTGCTGATCGGTGAGTCTTCCCGACCTCGGCACCCTCTGTTTTTCTTATTTTTTAGCACGGTATGGCCGGGACTTACACTGGCAGTTTTGCGCGAATCCCGGCTCATACTGTGACATCCTCAAATTTCGACTCTATTTAAGATATAATGAAATGATTATATTCATCAATGCACTGTTAATTAAATCTCGCTCTGAATTGATTACTTTTAAGAGACTAACCAATAGGGAAAGGCTATTAAAGAATTAAGTACTCGACATGGATTTACAATTTGACCATAAAGATTGACGATGGACAATTTTGAGTCGTTATAGACCGATCAAGGAACGGTTATAGAATGTTTCGCCATATAGTATACAATCGGATCACAAGTGATTCCGCCTGACCATTGTATGGAGTGCAAACGACCCTACACTAATTTCTAACGATTGTGTACTTTGGAATTAATGATTGACCCCTCGCAATTACATGACAACCAAGATTACCCATGACTCGAGAAAGCTTAAACGTGGTTTGATATCAAAATCAACTACGGATCGAATTCGCGTAACTCCTAAAAGCCGTCAGTTAGTTTAAAATATACTACAGTCGCAATTAATCGATTTTAATTATGAATTGGAGTTCGAAATTAGGGGTCGAACTTTTGAGGATTTCAAGACAAAACTATTGGACATCGCCTTGTTAATTCTCCGATTTATTGGTTTGCTCAAAATACTCGGAAAAGGAGTTAACGGGCCGAGAATTGGAGCCCACGAAGAAGTGGGCTGAGCGAAGGCCCATTGGGCCTCATGCCCATTGTGCTTCGGCCCAATTGGGCCCAAGCAAACCCAAGTGAGCCCAATGAGGCCCACTAAGCCCACTTAGCCTATTTTCAAGCCCATTAGCAATTCTAGCCCAATCTTTGTCCTTTTGAACCCGAACTCGATTTATATGAGCCCGAACAAAATTCTGGTCCATATACACATATAGTATCTTATACTATAGTTTGTGAAATTACCAAAATGCCCTTCTAGCATTTATTGAGAAGTGACGAAGGGGGAGCAAAAGTCTTGGCATTTATGTGAGGAAATGATGAACATTTGGGGAATTGATCTAGACTTGATTGAGAAGCCCTGCATGAGAAATATCTCTCATTTGCTCTCACTCTCTCTCTCCTCTCTCCCTCAACCGGCGCCCTCTCTCTCTCTCTCCATCTCCTCCCTCACGCCCTCACCATTTTCGGCCACCATCACTGCCCCCTAGCTAATGTCTTGGCTGCCGTTCACTTCCCTTACCACCCCCAAGCCACACCGTGCCACCGTGCGCCGCTTTGACCCGCTTCCCCACTGGTTCACCTCCACTGTGAGCCAAGCTTAGCCTACCGAAGTTGTTGGTACTACTGCTGTCCAGCCGTCCGTCATCATTACGTATCATTTCCGGACCGAGACATGTGTAGCCCTTATTGTTGCCGTCGTACTCGTGTCATCGGAATCATTAACGGGTGAGTTATCGCCCTAATCCCTTGATTAGTATATTAAACTTGATTAGGATGAGTTTAGATTAAGTTAATTATGCTTAGTGCTAATTAATTAGGGATTAGTTGATAAGTTATCGCGATAAGTGGACTCGATAGGTTATCGAGAAAATGCGATAAGCTATCAAGGTTTTAGTGATAAGCTATCGCCAATTATGCGATAGACTATCGAGGAAATGATAATAAGCTATCGTAAAAAGGGTGATAAGCTATCGTCAAATGGATGATAAGCTATCGAAGTTTTGAGTATAAGCTATCACAATTAGATGATAAGCTATCACAAATTCATTGATAAGTTATCGCAATTAGGATGATAAGTGTGTTTTATATGATTGTTTTCTACTTGATTTAAATGTGGAATTATGTTCGTTTTATGCGGTTTATTGTCCATCTTGCCTTGAATAATAATTGCCCTATGTGAAACCTTGTTATTTAATTTGTTTAAAAGGATTTTTGTGGACATATAAATAGCAAGCCCCGAGGTGTTGGGTTTATATGTCAAGTTTTATAAGTTAAATAGGGCAAAGATGTTTGAAAAGGGAAGCATGCAAAGTTTGACGGTTTAATTATGTGTATGTGATCACGTGTGAATTAATTACTGCATTTTTTTTTTGGCATAAAAGTTGCAATAATTTGAAATACCCGGTTAAGTCGAAAGACCCCCGTGTGGATTATGGGCATGCCCTGAGTGGTTGTAATAAATATATGGTTAAGTTGGAAGACCCCCAGACAAGGACGGGCATGCCTTGAGTAGCCATAAAAAATATCCGGTTAAGCCAAAAGACCCCCGTGTGGATTATAGGCGTATCCTGAGTGGCCGTAATAAATATCCGGTTAAGCTGGAAAACACCCATACAAGGACGGGTGTGTCTTGAGTGGCCGTAATGAAATACCAGGTTAAGTCGGAAGACCCCTGTGTAAGGACGGACGTGCCCTGAGTGGCCGTAATGATCAAGGCATGTGAGTTTGTGAAAGTTGCTATATCTACTGATTGTATTAGTGTGGTACGTACTGAGTTATATCGTGCAGGGCGTATGTACAAAGGCAAGAGAAGAATGTATGCGATGATTCTATGGCTTGCTCATTTATGCAGGATTGTATTATCTACATGTATATATGTTCAGGGCAAAGCCAGTGTTGCTTCGCTATTGATTTGCCGTCATTGCATCGCTGCATGTTTTAGGTGCATTCGAGATGAGTTGACTTTCTAATCGAGACTTAGGTTGTTAACCTGCTGAGTTAATCTTATTATTGTTCATTAAATGTTTTCAAACCCCCAACTATGAACCAACTACCCACTCGTTTTGAAGTGCCCATGGACATGGGCACAATTATATCTGAGTATCCGGTGGAGTCGAATAGGGTATACCAAAAGCACGCGACCACCATCTGGATGGATGAAGGATTGGCGATGTGGAAGCCACATGAGTTCATAACGTAGTTTCTTAGGGACGGAGATGGGTTGTTTGGACCCATGAGGGATTTTGATGGACCACCGAATAGAAGTATAGGGGAAGAAGTGTGGGACCCCATGGATATCAACCCGCCGAACGGAGAAGTGACGTATCCGGAGTCCGATCCGGACGAAGAGGAATTTGATCCAGAGACGCCTCCTGGGTATCACCGGGTTTAACGATGGGTTTGGAAATCCCATCTTTTTAACTGTCCCCCTTTGATAGTGAAGCTAGGTTAACCCAACCACCGAATCCCTTTTGTTTATGTGTGGTATTTTAGGAAGTGACCTCGTAATAAGCTTGTATGTATGTATCTTTCTAGGGTTAACAATATGTTTATAAAATGGCTTTATTGGTTTTCTTCTCAAAGTGTTTTCTTTACTATCCCGTTTTGTTGATTGTTGTTGGAGTTTTCAAGTTCGCTTCTGCATGTGCTCATTTGATCGATGTTATTTCTTTGGGTCAGCAACGCATCTTAGGACGTTGCCATTACACAGCCATTGGTGGGATGTTAGCGCGCTCGAGATTCGGGGCGTGACACATACCAACACCCCTCTAGGTCCATATACGTTATCGGAAAAGATTTGTGGTCCCCTAAGCAAGCCGAAGCTCCAAAACATGTCTGAGTTCCCTATTTTCAACTATGTAGACCAACTGTTTGATGAAATGGCTCAGTGAGGCCGATTTGGCTTCGGTCGCCGGTTGGCGAGTAGATGGTTGAATAATGAGCTGGGTGGCTATAGGGGCTTTGTGGTGGTCCTAGGGTTGAAAACGAAGCCGGAGCCGGCCTAGGTCAGTCGGCGAGTGGCCAAATCTTGCTCGGCTAG
Organism: Syzygium malaccense; assembly: GCA_031216405.1. Classification (NCBI taxonomy): domain Eukaryota; kingdom Viridiplantae; phylum Streptophyta; class Magnoliopsida; order Myrtales; family Myrtaceae; genus Syzygium; species Syzygium malaccense. The sequence goes on along the minus strand of CM062256.1, from coordinate 2,286,917 downwards.
CGTGGAACAGACCTAACTCGGTTTAGGACCCAGGTCAACTCCTTGGGTCAGATCCGTTGACTATATCCGACCCAGTTGATTATTATATTAATATTTTATTTTTAAAAATTTTTTTTAAAAAATAAAAAAATATTTTTACCGTATTATTATTGTTATTATTATTATTATTATTATTATTATTTTACTTTTTTAAAAAATAATAATATATTTTTTATTTCTTTTAAAATTAGGAGATAATTAAAAAATTAGTATTTTTGAATAATTTCTAAGTTATGTGAACTATTTGATTAGTAATTAGGTTTAAGTCGGATAGGCCTATAGGACTGTACAGTAGTATTTTGCATGTTATTTTTACTACTGTTGTATTATTATTATGCATGTTTTTAATTAGAATATAATCGCATAAATTGTCATATTATGAATGTTGTTGCCTTAGTTAGAATTAGAACCTTAGGGTGCATATCCAGTTTGACTGCTAATCTTTAATGATTATGTACCCGCTTGGTCACCTCACATGTTAGGAGAAATGTCTCAAAATCAATTTAAATTGCCTAATAAATATTTTCTTAAATGAACAAGGTAAAAAGGTATCGAAAGGGCATTAGTTACCTAACTAATGTAACAAAGTCGCCAAACTCATTTAATCTCTAATTTATAGGAGTAGGGTGATTCTCTCGTCACTTTATTTGGGTGTCTAATTGACCTATCCTAAACTGATTAGTGGCGACTTTTAAATACAAATCACTTGCAGGTTAAAAGCCTAAATCACAAGTTACGATATGGTATGGGATTGGGAGAGCCCGAGTTAAGTTTCAGACCTAGACTTAACACCTACCAGGTGAGACCTTTGAAACGCAAAGGTCGGTCGTGACACAAAATAACTTTCTTGATTGCGTCGGTTGACATCATATACTCTACCTTAATAGTCAACAAAGCAACATCCAATTGTAACCGCGCTTTCCAACTAATGACCCGTAAAACTAAGCACACAACCTGTCAAGGACCTCAGTCTATCCAAGTGACTGGAAAATTTGAATCCACATAAATTGTTATATCCAAATATAATTTGATAAGTTGCATCTTCTCAATAGGTTAATTAGAACATCTATGATGCATCGCACCTATTAGAATAAGTTGTTCTAAAGATTGTACCTTTTGGAATAAAATTCTTCTCGGTTGGTCCCTTGCACTCTTTCACGCGACATAAACATCATTTCACTTCAATAGTCAACTGGGTCAACGATCGATATTTGATCAACCTATTTTCCTCCTCCTTTCTTTTTCTTTCTCCTTCAAAATAAAATCCGTAAACAAACACAGAGTAAGTTATATATAAACACATGCACACGTAAACAAGCACAGACATACACCACACACAGAGTTGCCATGGCGAAGGAGGCGACAAGTGGTGGTGGCTCGAACCGAGGGCAGAGAGAGAGAGAGTTGCATGTGATATGGGTTGTATTGTAGGGGTTGTTTCATGAGAGAGAGAGAGAGAGAGAGAGAGAGCAAGGGCAAGGGGCAGTAACGGGAAGGGAAAAGGATAGAAAGGAACGACGAAGGAAAAGGAAAAAAAATAGAAAAGGGACAACAAATTTGAACAGCCAATACCAAATGCAGTAAACAGTATTAACCTCTTTAGAAGATAAATAGATGCTGTGACTTTATCTCACAATTTTGAAGGAATGATCGATTAAATAACAATTCTTAACGTTTTTTCGAACATAAAAGAAGAATAACTTTCACTTTTGAGAATGTGCTCTCTCCAAATTGGGTGGTGACGATTGGTCTTCTTTCTTTTCTTTTGTGTGGTAGGGCAGATAATATGTTGAACCTTTAATCTATAAATGGAAGATGGTCCAATGAGTGATCTCTGCCGACACATGGATAATTTGAACAGATTTGGATTTCTTTGCACTGTGCCAACGTCATCATAAGAAACACTTTTAACGAGGCTGGAGCCTAACACATTAAAGACATGATCATACGAACAATATATTGATATAATATGATATCTTTGCCTTTGGCCCTTATGTTGTCTTTTGTTAGCTATAATCAATAAAGACTTTATATTGCCAGTAATCAAGATTGAAGATGCTACTAACCTACCCACCCATCGGTGGCCGCGATGGTTTGCGCTCAGTTCCTTTCACGAGAGGTCCTGGGTTCAAAACTCGTAGGTGCCGGTGATTTAAGTGGAGGGTCGTGGCGGTGGGATGCTGCGCTAGCCCCCCCGAGGACTAGTCGGGCTTCACCGCTGGTTTGAGCGTAAGCTCGCCGGCCGCGCGGACACCTCGGTTATCAAAAAAAAAAAGAAGATGCTACTAACTAGCCAAGTATGCAAAGTGCTTTTCGTCTCCAAGAATTCTCCTTTCGTCCCGACAAAGAACAGAATAAAGACATAAGGATACAAACGTGATACATGTGATAGCAAATCTAGCACTTTGCTTTTATTCATCGATGACCAATACTTTGATTTTTGGTCTTCTGAGTAGTCATCTCAATTTCGACTCATAGAAAACAAAGAGAGACATTTCCTTCGTTTCACAAATGGTGTTTGATCGCCGATATGTATATTTATATAGCTATTAACATATTATTAAGTTACCGACGAGTTTTTGAAAGTACCAATATTTATTTGTACTTTCAAGATTACCAATTATTTTCATAATTAATCAATATTAATATGTATAACTTACCAATATGATAAGGTGCTAACTTTAATTCAAAATTACCAACCTTAATTTAAGTGACTTGCCCATTTTTCTTCCATTAAGCTACCAACTAATTTTAGCTTAACAACTACTGTTTAAGTCACTTGTTCACTTTTATTTGATTGTTTCGAAATTACCAATTGTTGCATTAATTTACCAACATTAATTTGTGCAGTTTACCAACTGATAATGCTTCTAATTATTATATTAAATTACCAACTCTTATTTGAGTCCACTCATCAACGTTTATTTGATTCCACAAAATTACCAACTGATCCAATAGTTCACAACATTTGTTTCATAACTTATCATTGGGTTAAAGGTTACCAATTCTTACACGAAATTACCAACTTAATTCAAAATTACTGGTTCTCTTAATAACTTACTAACATTTTATTATGGAACTTAATTAAATTATAAACTCCTATATGAACTTATTAACTTTAGTTCAATAAATTATCGATGTTCTTTTTCATTATTATTTTTCAAAAATTGCCAACTGTTCCAATAATTTGATGACATTTTCCTAGGATTTTCGAACTGTGTTAAAGTCACTCATACTAATACAAAATTAGCAACTCTTATTTGGGTTCACTCACCAAAGTTTATTTGATTTTTTCAACATTACGAACTATTCCAATAATTTACCAATATTTATTGATGGAGCTAACCAATGGGGGTTAAAGTTATCAACACTTTTACAAAGTTACCATCACTTTTAAACCTTACCCGACTTTTTCAAAAGCTTAAGAAATTTATTTGTGAAACTTGAGTTACCAACTCTTATTTGAGTTGTAATAATGTACATTTGATTATTTTCAAATTATTAATTGTTCCAACAATTTACCTGGATTCATTTGCAGAGCTGACTGACGTGTTAAAGTCATCAACTCGTATACAAATTTACCAATTCTTATTTGAGTCGACTTATGAGTATTCTTTTGATTGTTTCAAGGTATCAACTATTTCTATAATTGACTGACTTCTTTTTTTTTAGGAGCCTATCAATTAGTTGTAGTTGGCAAACAAAATTGGTGGTTCAAGTCACTTATCAATATTTAATTGTGAAGCTCGAGTAACCAACTCTAGAACAGAGTTACGATCTTAATTGGGTCAGTTATCATCATTTACGTGGTTGTTTTAAAATTCCAACTAAAATTCGGCTTTTGATAGTCATAGGATATGATATATTTAACTTTAAATTTCTAACTCCTCCCCAAAGTAAGCTAGTAGCTATGTAAACTAATTTTGCACTACGGTTTTGCAATACATAGTTATAATTCACGAGAGCATTCCTAAAACTTTTGGGTTAAAAGCTTTGAGATTAAAAAGCAAGTGAACTATTGTTAGCAGCCATTTGATTTTTGACTATGGAAAGCTCACCTGCCAATTACATTAAAAAGGTGCAAGCGATGAAGAACCCACCAGTGACTTACCAATTTATAAATAAATTGTCAAATTTGTTGTGCATCCACGATTTAAAAGAGCTTTGTTTTCCGAGTTAATTCGATGCTAAACTCGAAACTCGAAATCTTCATTCAATAAACCGTTATAGTCAAGATTAGAGAACTCGCCTTCCTATATTGAATCAAATCAAAGAACTGATGCAAGGTCTTGAGCTCAAGGAGATAATATTGTTCTTAAGTTTATAAGTGGACTCGTTTTAAATAAAGGAGAAAGCAGGTCTGGTGCATTAACTCCTCAAATCTTCTATTAAATTCTGCAAATTATCTTCTTTAGTTTGGGATTTGCAATAACTAGGCTTGACTGCTTTTCTATTATCTGAGAAAGATTCGATGCGTTGATGGGAAGTGGCACTTTTACTTTTCTTTTTCTTTTTTTCTTTTTTTGGTTTTCTTTACCTTTATTTATTTTTTTTTCAGCTTTATTCGCTCATTATTTTACATGGAGAAATAAGAAAGGGAAAAACGGAAATTGGCAGGGTAGAGAAAAGAGCACTGTCTAAGATATATTGGGCCCCACTCACCCCAACGTGCAATTGGGCCCACCTGTACACTTGTTGACTTATCTAACTAAATTTTCGTTGACTGTGGCACTATATATGATTTTGCTCGATCATCAACGAGCAAAGCCCTTCTGCTCCTACATTTCCCTCCTCAAACAATGGCCACGAGTCTGGCAAAAAAAGAAGAAAGAAAGGCTAGGGACACTCGGCTTGAGCAAGCAATAGAACATGACAATGTTGATGAGCTACACAGGTTGATCGCGGAGGAGCGAAAACTCTTAGATCGTGCATCTAAGGACCCCTTCCCAAACACTCCACTACACATTGCAGCGGCCGCTGGGAAAACCGACGTGGCCATGGAGATGGCCATTATGAAACCGTCGTTCGCTTGGAAGCTGAATCCGGAGGGTTACAGCCCCATGCACTTGGCTTTGCAATTCCAGCATTATGACACTGCGAGGGCACTTAAGACCTTTGACCCTAAGTTGATCCGAGTCCGAGGACGATGCGGTATCACCCCTTTGCATTATATCGCCGAGAAACAAGGAGAGAATGAGCTGGAGATCTTGGCCGAATTCCTTTTTGCTTGCAAACCGTCTATCAAAGACCTGACGAGCCGCGGTGAGACTGCGGTTCACATTGCCGTCAAGAACCAAAATGTTGAAGCATTCAAGGTTTTGTTTGGATGGCTTCAACGAGTCAATTTGACACATATCTTGAAATGGAAAGACCACGATGGTAACAACGTCTTGCATATTGCCGTGTCCGAAAAGCAACCTGAGGTAATAGTTCATACCAGCATAGTTCATTGATTTCATGGTTGTTCGTGCTTTTATTGTTTGATCCTTGACTTTGACATAATCTAACCAAGAAACAATGTAATGATAATGAAACACAAACTGTTGAAAATACATGGTTTTTAAAAACATTCAGAGAGAGGAGATTATAACGGGATCAACTTGTTTGGTTTCTTTTCAATAGGCCCAACAACTTTTTGGTTGGAGGATAAAGGAGTGATGTAGAGAAAACCTTGCCTACAGTTTAATTAGTGGAGAGTAAAGGTATGAGTGAAATTGTTTCCTTCGAACCCCTATAAAATTCAGTTGTTAGTGAGCTCAAAATCTCTAAGTTATACCTACTAACTTAATTCATCATTGTCTATTCTTTGTTTTTACTATTGATTAGCAAAATTTCTATCCTTCTTTCAAAATCAGTCCATCCAAACATATTGTACTAAATAGAAACTAGTGCAATGAAAGCTAACATGGACAATCCCATACAACCATAAAATAATCATTTTGTGGACGGAAAATTACTCCCTGACTAGTAGAAGGTTATGCATGTAGGCTACAAATATACCTGTCTTAGGTTGTCTTCCTTTTCGACCAAAACAAAAGTGGTCTTCCTCTTCATAACATACACAAATTATAATTGAATTCTAAACCTTTCAGTTGATATGATTAAGTTTTAAACTTTTTTGAATAATCATAGTCATTCGAGTCATCGTTTATGTGGATTCACCTACGTTATAACTCACATGGGCAATTCCTAGCTATCATGTGAATAATTTCATGTGAAAGGACTAAATTACACTTTTTGAAAAGATTCGCGACTTTGTTACGTTGATTGAAATGATTGCGTTTGATAAATAAGGTCCAATGAACTTTTTTCCTTTGTTCATCAGTCGTTGCATCACTAGCATTATTCAAACATATGGCATGAGCTCACTTCGTGCACAATAGTAAAGCTTGTGACAAAGCAGTGATTCAAATTGAAGGTATGCATACTTCATTTTGTTTCCTTTACATTTCTTCCAGATCATCAAGCTTGTGATCAAACACATGGATGTAAATGCAAAGAACTTTCAGGGTAAGACGGCTCTGAACATCTTTCAAGAGAATCATTGGGACAATCAAGATATTGAGAAGAGGTTACGCCCTAAAAGACATTATACTCGTACCCTCTCTCTATCAAGGTTTTTTAGGATGGAACCAACTGGCCTAGAGAAGTACGAATTTTTCTTTGGCTTCGGAGACGAAACGGCTCGCGACATAATCCTTGTCGTGTCTACCTTAATTGCGACAGCCACTTACCAAGCCGCTCTCAGTCCTCCAGGAGGATACTGGCAGGATTCCTCTTCAAATCCCTTGACCAATTCCACTGGCGCCGGTATTGAATACCCACATCAAGCCGGAGACATTATCATGAATGGCTGGAGTCTATATTTCTTCTCGGTCGTCAACAGCATGGCCTTTTTCACCTCTATCGGCACGATCTGGGCCACCGCTATTCCACTATTGCCTCGCACTAACATGGTTTGCGTCGCTATGGTCATTCTCGGCACTGCCTTCTCTTATAGTCTCGTATCCCAATTCCCAAAATCCGAGGTGGTCCCAGCAAATTTGCTAGGGGGTTTTTATGTGTCGTTGGTGGTCGCCGGGTTGGTGGTCCCCTTGGTTGTGTGGAGAAAGCACGCTGGAATTGTAAACCAAATCGATACAACGGGTAGACGCGTCGACACCCTCCTAGGGTCGAAAGGTCGAAAATGCGAGGGTTGATTACTTTAGCTACTTTCGCCACGTTTGCATGTAATCTATGTGTCTAGTCTTGAGGTTTGCAAGAACTAGATTCTTTTCATTAGTTGAGTGTTGGAGTCATAGATTAAATCCTGGAGACCTTTAATCTTGCTTCAAGTCGTGACTTCAAATAGCTGTTATCTGCAGCAATGAGATCGAAGAGCGCTTAGTCGAAGCTAGCAAACACGAACACCCAAAGCTCACACGCACAAAACATGTAGAGGGTAATTTCTTAATTTTTTATACTTCTAGAAAGAGGCAAACCGCGACGATCCAATAAAACACAACAAATAAGCACGGTTCCTGTTGAAACTGTTTGCGGAAAAACAATAGACAGAACACAGAGATTTACGTGGTTCGATCACAACGTGATCTACGTCCACGGGCGAGGCAAGACAATGTTCCACTATAATCAAAGAGAGTACAGTTTTCGAAAGTCGAAACAACGACAAAAGCTCACGGCTCACAAAACTCTCGAAAAAATTCTCTCTGTACATCAATGAGAAAACCTAGCCGCAGTATAAATAGCGCTCCCAAAATTTTTCCTCGGGGGCTACGCCCCCGAACCCCCCGAGACGTTGGTTCGCTTCCTCCAGTTCGAGCGGTCCGCTACGGAGATTTGTTCGCTTGCTGCGGGTTGGGCCTATCGGCCCAACCCTTCGCATCGCGAACCAAATCTCAATTTTCTCTCCACTTTCGAGTCGCACAAAAAATATGTCGGGTCGGGTCATGAACCGGACCGAGTACATAAAATTCGAGACATATTTAACAGTTCCAACCTTTTTTCTCTAGAAATTGTTTATTAATAATGACAGAAAAGGAAATACTGATAATACAACAAAAACCTAGCTAATCCTAAAAAAACAACTAGATTTTATTGTATTATTAAGTTAAAATAATAAAAACAATATATTCAAATGTTCTATACTAAGTGAATATCCTAAATAAACTTAATTAAAGAAGGAAATGTCAAATTCCAAAATCCTACCATTTTTTATGGATGTTTATTTATACTTCTTGTAGTTATTTTCTTTTTTTATTCATATATATTTATCAAATAAAAGACATAAATCCAAACTTAAGGTGCCCCCACCATTCTCCCTCTATTAGAAAGAAAGCTCGACCTCGAGTTTTTAAAATGTCTGGTTTTTATTTTTTATTTTTTATTTTTCATAAAGCTGCAAAAGGACGCAATGGTAGTCGTGACCATAGTTTTCTTGGTGGTTACGAGGTAAGAAGCGAGGTGAGGGGTCGAAAAATTTGACCCTATCTTAGATCCCCTTTGGCCTTCTCTCGTGTCAAATTTCGTGGTGTCAACTCAGTATAACTTAGCCCCTGAGTTTTGCCAGTAATCAAGATTGAAGATGTAGATTACTTTTCGTGTCTCCAAGAATTCTCCTTTATATATATATGATAGCAATAAAAATACAAGAACGAGCTGACACGTAGCAAGACAAACAGCCAAAAAAGAGGAGGATTAGAAGAAGAAGTTTTGTCGTGTAAATGGCATGGAGCATTTGCATCTGTAGATATAGCTACTGTAGATACATTTCCACTATATCATAAAGGCCAGGGGTTGTTGAGGGAGCAAATGGTCCATGGAGTAACAAGCTCTCTTGAACTTGATGTACAGAACCGACCTTCGGTCTCCTATCATCCTTGGGGTTTATAATTCTTGGGCCTCTAGAGCATCCGGAAAAAGGAAAGAAGGAAAAGGAAGCCTCTTTGCACGTGGTTCCACATGCACTCCCTTTCTCAGTTCATAGGTCAATTAATAATTGATGATGTGATGATCTTTTTTTACACAGAGGCATATGAATATTTCGAATTCAATATGGTAAGAAACAAATTTTATCAGCGCACAACTCCATGCAGAGAGCGTTAGATGAATGCATGATTTAATATTTAATTATTTTACACACTTTTCCTCACGCTTAGTCTAGTCTTTTTTTATACTGAACGTGGACATATTTAATTTGGAAGGCAAATCGGACATGGAAAGATTTGAACTTAGAACCTCCAGCTTTGATACCATGTGATATTTAATGTCAACTGTTCTAAAAACTTAAGTTATTAAATAAAATCGTGATTTAATATTTAATTATTTTAACAATGGCTTTTCGGATCTGGCTTTATTGTTGTGTGGTCCTTTATCTCTCTCTCTCACTCTACTAATGGAAGCCAGCACATGAATTCCTTAGGTAAAAAATGAGTCAGATGTTTTCACCTAATTTTTGTTAAATGATACGCCTAGATTTTGAGCTAATACTCAGTGAGACTTGGCCAGCTTAGAAGACTCATATTTTCTTTAAAATGTACACATGTGTTGACACCTAAATTTTGGCAACCATTCAGTGTAATTTGCATAGAAAATTAGGGATTAAATTGTTAACCCCTAAACAAAAAATATTTAAATGGCATAACATATAGTTTAAATTCATTGCATTTTTTTGCATCGGACCGGCGGTGAATGAACGAGCTTAAATTTCATCGAATGGGACTCGGCTCGCTTGAAATGCAAAGGCCGGGAATTATAAGTCAAACGGGCTCGGTTGTTTTAATTTGAATTTAATTCAGCCCATTATCATTAATCAATTCGGCCCATTAATTCAGCCCATTTAAATTAAAGCCCAAGCCTAAGCCCATTGGGACTAAAAGCCCATCTAATTGACCTAGGTTAATACTATATATTCATCATGAGGTCAGATTTTTAGAAGGGGGGACACAATTTTTCAGATCTGAATTTTCGAGAAAGTGTGAGAGTTGAGAAAGAGAGAGAGAGAGAGAAAGAAGCCGGAGCCACCCTACGGCGCCGTGCCCTTCGCGCCGCCGCCGGAGCCCCCCACGTCGCCGTGCTTTGCGCCGCCGCCCTGCCGCCGCCCGTCGCTGTGCGCCGCCGCTGCAGCCCTCCGTCGCCGTGCACCACTCCCGCCGTCTGCCGCGCACCGCTTCCCGCCGCGTGGAACATCCCCGCCGCCTGCCGCGCGCCGCTTCCCTCCGAGCATCACCGCGTGCTGCCGTCCCTCGCTGCACCTGCTGCCGCCGCTGCTGCACCTGCTGCCGCCGCTACACCTGCTGCTGCCGCCTCTCTCGCCGGTGCTGCCCCTCACGCGCGACGCCGACGCCGCTGTTGCTTGCTGCTGCCGCCGCCTCGACGCCGCTGCTGCACCTGCTGCCGCCGCTACACCTGCTGCTGCCGCCTCTCTCGCCGGTGCTGCCCCTCACGCGCGACGCCGACGCCGCTGTTGCTTGCTGCTGCCGCCGCCTCGACGCCGCTGCTGCTTGCTGCTGCCGCTTCCCCCCACGCCAAAGCCGACGCCGCTGCTGCTTGCTGCCGAGCCCGACGCTGCTGCTGCCGTCCTCGCCGGAGCTGTCGTACGCCGGTGCTGCCTTGCTGTTCCGTCGCTGCGCCCTGCCGACGTCCCAGCCGCTGTCCCCGCCGAGCCCGACGCTGCTGCCGCCGTCCTCGCCGGAGCCGTCACACGCCGGCGCTGCCTTGCTGTTCCGTCGCCGCCGCTCCGTTGTCGTTCCCGTCACCGCGCCGCCAAATCCGCCGTTCACTGTTCGTCCCGATCCGCAAGTTCGAATTTGGAAATTATCCGCAAATTAGGTAATTGAACATTATCTAATATTTTTAGAATATTTCGTTTCTTAATTTTTAAATGTTTGAATATTCTGTGAATATTGCGTGGATTGCTAGATATCTTAGGATAATGTTTGCCTTGTTCGCAATATTTGAAAATATTCAAAATTAGGAAACTTTCCTAATTCAGCAACGTATCTGGACAACTATCCGACCTTATCCCTAAGGTATGATACGTGGCGATACGGAAAATCATTATCCTATCCATAATCACTTGGGTACGATAATGATTTTTATCTGCTTTCCAAATTTGAATGATCGACTTTCCGTCAATATCTATAACCCTATAGATATGACTGATAGCTCGATTTTTGTGCCTAATCCGAATTTGAAACGAATCTTGTGGATTGCGTGGTTGTTTTAAATGTGGATGCTATCTCTGTTTAAATTATCTTTCCTTTTCAAATAAAAAAGAAAATTCAAAAAATATCAGTTAGGATTTGAATTTGAGTTTTTTGCATGTTTAAGAATCCTAAATATATCTAGACGATAGAGTAATTATTTAATTTAAATTAGGACTTGAGATAATCTATTCCCTAGTTTAAACTAAATAATTTTCTAATCTTAATAGATTATTTAGGTTATTTTTTATTCCGAATTTTCATGAAAACCCCAAAAAAAGAATGAATTGCTTTATGATAGATTAGGATAGATTACATTCTTAATTTAAGTAATTTATTATTTCGAATTTTAACAAAAATCTCAAAAATAAGTCATGTTAGGATATGTTAAGTCATCATAGGTTGCATGTTAATTTAGGCATATTTTTATTCCGAATTTCATCAGAAAATACCAAAAATAAATCATTTGCCCGTCATTAGAATTAGGTCACGTCGTCGCATGACATATAGTTTGCATGATAGGTTGCATTACTTGCATGTCATTTTTGTACGTCATTGCATATAGGTTAGCTTTCATTTAAATAAGCGAAAATCCAAAAATACTGAGTGAACTGCTTGTTAATTAGAAATCATATTAGGATGGTTGATGTGATTTTCTAGCTAACCATGCAGATGCTTACGTTGCTTCGAGGTAAGTAATTCTCCTAATCTTGCAATTTATTTAATGCTTTCTTGAGTGTTAAATTGGTGGTTTGCGTACCCGCATGAACACCTCACATGTTAGTGACTAAGTTAAAATGGATCCAAACTGCTTGCCAAAATATTTTTGAAAAGAAAAGGTACCGAAAGGGCGTTAGACTAGATCTAGCGTAATCAAGTCCCCGGGCTTAGAATCTCTGGTTCGTAGGAATAAAACATATCTCCCTATGTTTTATTTAGGTTTCTAATCGACCTACCACAAATTGATTAGTGGCGACTCCAAGCATAAAAACATTTGCATGTTAAAAACTTAAACCCAAAGTTGCGAATTGGTAGGGCTTGGGAGGGCTCGAGTTAGGTTTAGTCCTAATAATCCATTAGCCTGAGAGGAAGAAATTTTTAGGTCGCGACAGCTTGGCGACTCCGCTGGGGACTTGAGTTAAAACTCTTAGTGGACTTAGGCCAGTTTTTCTTTTCAAAAAAATATTTTTGCTTGGCAGCGAGGATCCCAGGTACGTCCCTAACATTTTAGGTGTTAAATGTTTTTGCAGTATGGGAGGTATAAGGGGAGGCGTGATTGTTAACCCTTGTTTTGCAGGGAGGTGTTTGAATGAATGGTTTATTTTATGCACGAAGCGCTGTATGATATAACCTGCTGTGCATGCCTTGCATTTACACTACACCGCACACACTACCCGCTGCCGGACCTGGGCGGCACAGGTTTAGGATGGTACTAAGAAAACGGACACCTCGACCACACCCGTGTGGTATAGGTCGCCTTTCTTGGTCCCGAAAGTTCTTTCATGGTGTCATTGAATACCTGCCACGGTTGCGCCCTTTGCAACCCGGGTCGGCTCTTTGACTAAGCCGGAGTCAGGGGAATCTCAGCCTAACCACCACCATGACTGGTTTAGCTCGGTAATCCTCATGTCTCCATTTTGCAAGCCAGAGTCTAGGTAGAAATCGAACCTCACGTTTCATGCGCATGTCTATGTGATTGCCATCATTCTACCGGGTGAAGTAAGATTTCTGAACCTTTATCTCGCAATTTGTTTATGTTTCGTACTTTCTTTGGTCGGTCCATGATAGGTCTAGATTGATTTTAAATTTGAAAGTAATAATCATTGAATCTTTTTTTTAAAAGAGAAAGCTCTTTTAGAGAATTTATTTTCAATTTATGTCTTTATTTTCCTAGATGTGTCATAGGTAATTATTTTCCTATAAAGTTTGCCGTCATCTTTCTTTTACAAAAAAAAGGGTTTTAGAGAATTTGTTTTCAGTCCATAGTTTCTAGGGAGTCTCACTTTTTGTTTTTCATAATTTTATGATTAGGGATTTTGGTGCTTCTATTTCCTAGGTTGTGCCTAGGACGTCATTTATATTTCTTTTCCTAGATCACTTTTCATAAAGTCTCGTCTATATACGAATATTGTCATGAATAAACAAAAAAAGACTAGAAGCGTGTCATGGACCAACCTTGTCTTGACCATGTGCTTATTTGGTTCATTTCTTTTACATTAGGTAGCTACGGACCGATCACGGTCGCCCATTCGTACACGGTCGAGAGCCAGAATGGCCGATCAAACCGACTTGCAAGAACGTGTTATTGGTGTGGAAGACCACATCAAGCAGCTTGTCATCGCGATGCAACAAATGTCCGCTGAGATCAAAGCTCTCCGGTCGGTTCCTGTTTCGACACCTCCCGAAGCGTCTGTCCCAAAGCAGAAAATCAGGAAAAGTGTCGATGTTGACGGAGATGACGATATTCCTGATTTAGAAGATGACCCTGTCCAGATCATCGTCAACAAGGACAAACCTGATGAGCGGGTCAATAAACTTGAAGAAAGAGTGAAGCAGCTGGAAGGTTCGCAGGATTCACCTTCGATTGATCTGTCCCTTTACTCACAGATCAAAATCCCAAAGAAGTTCAAAATGCCGGATTTCGACAAGTACAATGGCACCACATGTCCGAAAGCCCACCTACAGCTCTATCACGTGCAAATGACTTCGTACGTTGATAACGAACTCCTGATGATCCATGCCTTTCAAGCAAGTTTGACGGGTCCTGCTTTGAGCTGGTATCTCATGAAGAAGATAAATGGCCTCAAAACTTGGAAAGAAGCCAGTGAAGCATTCTTGAAGCAGTATAGATTTATAACAGACATCATTCCTACCCGTGATGATCTCGAACGCGCCCAGATGAAAAAGACTGAGTCCTTCAAAGACTATGCTATCAGATGGAGAAATTTAGCTGCTCAGGTTGTCCCAGAACCCATAGATAGTGAGTTAAAGAGGATGTTCATGAAAACTCTCCCGTTCGAATACCGTAATCGGATGGTTGCCATTCCGACTGACAACTTCAACCAACTCATCCCTATGGGCGAACAAATTGAAATAGGGCTGAAGGATGGATGGTTTGTCGAGCCGCCCTCCTCGACCAGAAGATTTGGCGCGAGAAAAGAGAAAGAACCGGCATCTGAAGTGAATGTGGCTTATAATCAGCCGAGCCGGCGGAATGCTAACTCCGCCCCAGCAATCCAAGTAGTAGAAGCTCAGCAACAAAACTCGGGTCGTCAACCTTTTCAGAGGAGGAACAACAAGAGGCAATTCACTCCCCTCCCCGGATCGTTGTCTCAAGTGTTGACAGTGCTCCAGAAGAAAGGTTTGCTCACTACTGAGCCAAAGCGGCCCAATCCTGAGCGGTTCTATAACTTCGACCCGTCAAAGAAATGTGATTATCACATGGGTGAGCCGGGACACTCAACCGATGATTGCTATGCCCTCAGGCACCAAATCCAAAACCTCCTAGACACGAAGGCGTTCTCATTTCAACCTGCTAAGCCGAATGTTCAGAGCAACCCACTCCCTGATCACGCAGGCAATGTGAATGCCATATTTAGCTTCAATGCTGGTCGAATCAAGAATGTTAAGGTGTGTACTACCGACATCTACGGTGAGTTAGTGAAAGCCGGTTGTTATCCAAATAATGAAGACCTGCCCCTGGCTCTCATGAGAGAAAGAGTCTCAAGAATGGTAAAAGCTGGGATGATTGTTTATGCTGACCACACTGGCATCGTCTCCACTATCTCCGAAGTGGTTATTAATTGGGAGGAGGAGTTTGCTACATTGAACATCAGGAGCGACAAGGGCGACCCTCTGCCTGAAGACATGCCTCCGCTTGAAGACGCGTCCGATAATGAGGAGATCACTGTAAGCACGCCTACAACTGATGAAGGGATAGTGATCGAGATACCCCAACCGTATGAGTACAGTGACAATAAGGCGGTTCCCTGGTCCTACAGTCTCGATGTCGACTTAGTTACCAGATCTGGGCGTTCCTACGGCCAAGCTAATGCCCAACCTGCAAAACCCGTCACTGATGAAGAAGCCAAGGAATTTCTAGCCGTGATTAAGGCTAGCGAGTACAACATAGTTGAACAATTGCGCAAGCTGCCCGCGCAAATCTCCCTGCTTGAGCTGCTCCAGACATCTGTCATGCATCAGAAGGCCTTAATGAAGGTGTTAAGTGAAGTCCACGTGCCAGAAACGATCGATCATGACAAATTAGAGGAATTTGTGGGCTCTATACTCCTTAAGGACCTCATAGCCTTTTCAGATGAAGAGTTCCCTCTAGAAGGGAGGGGGCATACCAGGGCACTCTATATTTCCGTCAAATACAAGGCCTCACATGTTGCCCGGGTACTCATTGACAACGGGTCAGCCCTAAACATCTGTCCTTTGGCGACTTTACACCGCCTTAAGATAGATCCTTCTAGGATAAGTTCTGCAAGAACCTCCGTACGAGCCTTTGACGGAACGAAGAAAGAAGTGATGGGAGAAATACACCTTGACATACAGATAGGACCAACGATTTTCAATGTCCTATTTCAAGTTATGAACATTCCCACTGCATTCAATTTTCTGTTGGGTCGTCCATGGATTCATACTGCTGGAGCTGTGCCATCCAGTCTACATCAGATGGTAAAGTTCGTCGTGGAGAGAAAGTTAGTCACGGTCCACGGTGAAGAAGAACACCCAATCTACCACGCAACGGCTATCCCCTATGTTGAGCCTGATTGCAAAATAGAATCGAGCTATCAGTCGCTGGAGCTCGTATCAACCATACATGCGTCAAGAGGATCATCACCGCCTATTCCTGAGGTGTCAAATGCTGCGGTCATGATTGGGAGAATAATGATCTCTCACGGCTTTACTCCAGGTGAAGGCCTTGGTAGAAATAG
The DNA here is from genome assembly GCA_031216405.1 of Syzygium malaccense. Lineage (NCBI taxonomy): Eukaryota > Viridiplantae > Streptophyta > Magnoliopsida > Myrtales > Myrtaceae > Syzygium > Syzygium malaccense. Next base: position 2,270,737 of record CM062256.1, on the reverse strand, counting down.
TCAAGGCATCCGCCAACCGGTGGAAGTTTCTTAGAGGCCCCGCATTACTGGGTTGGGATACCTGGGGTCGAGTGAGCCGAACAATGTGGCACGTGGACGTGGACGTGGTCGCAGAAATGGTCAAAATAGATTACGATCCGAAGAAGAGCCAAATGATGAAGAACGTGGGCGTGGTAGGTTGCCTCCACACCTCAGTACCACATTCCCGGGCCCTGCAAGAATGATGCATGAAGAGAAAGAGGTGATCGACACTCTGGGGCAGCCGAGCGGCAAGTTCGACTATTATGTCAAATACTCAGCACCCCCGAGCTTCTATGTTGACCCCCGTGACATTGTCCCAGATGGATGGGGAGGTATGGATGATTCAACACCTCTAGTGACAGAAGATTCTGATGATGCAATGGAGGGAATCACCGCCCTGTTCGATAGTTTCTTAATTGGAGCCATCGAGGAAGGACCGTTGAAGGGAATGGGCATTGGCCCGCAAGAGTAACACATTTACCTTTTTCGCACATTCCCCTACGCGGGGATTTTTACTGCTTTTTAGGACTTGCCCCTGTCTCGGGAGCTACTTTTAGTACTTTTCATTTCTAGGATTTGATTGTTGCAATTTCCATTCCAATAAATGTAATTCATTTGGTGATAATCAATAAAATTACAAGTTATTTTCGTTTTGAGGGCATGTTGAGGTACATCAAACCAGCCCGGTGATGATATCCAACCGATAAAATAAAATATAGTCCAAGGAGAATTCTGAGGCCTGGGCTTCTTCATGCTTCCTCGTGTTAAAACCTTTTCGAAAAGAATTTCAAAAATCAAAAAAAAAAATCAATAAAAATACACTGTTTAGCCCTGTTTGTCCTACTGAACCCCCTACTTTATGTTTCAGGGGCAATTTTGTGACACGTAAGGGTATGGGAACGGTCCAATCTGATGAATTATGTGCCACCGAATCTGATCTCGATGACACCAATGAACTCGAAGATTCCTCGGACCTCCAGCGTGATCTAGAGCATCATGAAAGACCTAAAGTCCTAACGGTAGACCAAACTATCACTGTCAACTTGAGTGATTCTGGAGAACCCAAAGAGGTGAAGATAGGGGCAACCCTTCCTGAAGGAGAAGCTAAACGCCTGGTCCAACTGCTGAAGGATTACCAGGATATCTTTGCCTGGTCGTATGTCGATATGCCGGGTTTAGATTCTTCTATCGTGGAGCATAGTCTACCCACTAATCCAGACATGCCGCCCAAGAAACAGAAGCTGCGAAGGACCAAGCCTGAACTTTCCAAGAAAATAGAGGAGGAGGTCATGAAGCTTTTGAAAGTGGGATTCATCGAAGTCACCCAATACCCCAGCTGGGTGGCTAATATTGTGCCAGTCATGAAAAAGGATGGTCGAGTTCGGGTTTGCATCGACTATCGCGATCTAAACAAGGCCAGTCCTAAAGACGATTTCCCATTGCCACATATAGATGTTTTGGTGGATAGTACAGCAGGGTTCGAGCTGTTTTCCTTCATGGATGGTTTCTCGGGTTATAATCAGATAAAAATGAAGGACGATGATAAGGAGAAAACGGCGTTCATCACTCCTTGGGGGACATTCCACTATAAGGTCATGCCCTTCGGCCTCAAAAATGCTGGGGCAACATATCAACGGGCAATGGTGACGCTCTTCCATGATATGATGCATAAGGAGATTGAAGTTTATGTCGATGACATGATCGCCAAGTCTAGACCTGGGAAGAGTCACGTTGATACTTTGAAGAAATTATTCGAAAGGCTCCGTGAGTTTAAGCTCCGTCTCAATCCGACCAAGTGCGTATTCGGAGCAACCTCGGGTAAATTACTTGGGTTCATAGTAAGCAGTAAAGGCATTGAAATTGACCCCTCCAAAGTGAAGGCTATATGTGAGTTACAGCCCCCGTCGACCGTAAAGGAAGTGCGGAGTCTCCTGGGAAGATTGAACTACATAGCCCGTTTTATTTCTCAGCTCTCAGCAACTGCTAAGCCATTCTTCAAACTTCTAAGGAAGAATGCTCAAGTGAAATGGGATGATGATTGTCGGGAAGCGTTTAACGAACTAAAGCAATACCTGATGAAACCACCAGTGCTAGTCCCACCAATGCCGGGCCAGCCTTTGATCCTTTACCTCACGATTCATAGTGAATCTTTAGGTGCGATGCTAGCCCAAGAAAGTCCTGAAGATGGGAAAGAGCGAGCCATTTATTACCTAAGCAAGAAGTTCACTGTCTCGGAGTTGAATTATTCTGAAGCCGAGAAGACTTGCGCTGCGCTAGTATGGGTGCTCCATAGGCTGCGACAATATACACTGCATCACCAGACTTTGCTTGTGACAGAGAACGATCCCATTAAGTATTTACTTGATCAGCCAGCTTTGGTAGGGAAGTTAGCCAAGTGGCAGATTTTAATCTCAGAGTTTGATATCCAGATGAAGCCACAGAAGTCAATTAAAGGTCGAGTAATTGCTGATGTGTTAGCTGAAAATCCTGGAGTCCTTGATGATGATAGATATTCCCCAGAAGATCGCATTTTGGTAATAAAGGAAGATACATGGACCATGTTTTTCGATGGAGCTGTAAACCTGGCTGGTTCCGGCACTGGGGCAGTTTTAATATCCCCAGATGGGCAACATTATCCTGTGGCAGCAAAGTTGGTGTTCCCCTGTACCAACAACATAGCCGAGTACGAAGCTTGCATCCTCGGACTCCAAGCCGCAGTGGAAATGAGGATAACCAAGTTAAAAGTGTTTGGTGATTCTGCTTTGATTATTCTCCAAACTGTGGGAGAGTGGAAGACGAGAGACACCAAACTAGTGCCATACCATGAATACCTCGAAGAAATCATAGAGGAATTCGAAAATATCTCTTTTGAGTACTTATCGAGGTCTCATAATCAGTTTGCTGATGCGCTAGCTACGTTATCATCCATGTTGCAAGTGATTGATGGGTTAGAGGTAGAACCCTTGAAGATTGAGGTCCTGACAAAGCCAGCCTACTGTATGGTTGTGACCGGGGAGCCTGACGAAAAGCCATGGTATTACGATATCATGAGTTACATCCAGAAACAAGAATTTCCTGAGGGAAGCACCCCGGCTGACAGGAAGTACATAATGAAAATGGCTTCAAAATTCTTTGTTAGTGGTGAAAAGCTGTACAAAAGATCGTATGATTCAATCCTATTAAGGTGTGTGGATGCGGCTGAAGCTACCAGAATCATGCAAGAAGTACACGAAGGGGTATGTGGTCCACACATGAATGGCCACATGTTAGCTAAGAAGATTATGAGATTGGGTTATTATTGGCTCAGTCTTGAGAGTGACTGCATCCAACATGTTCGAAGATGTCATCGCTGTCAGGTTCATGGGGATAAGATAAATGTTCCCCCGACGGAATTACATCAACAGTCTGAGCCATGGCCCTTTTCAATGTGGGGCATCGATGTGATTGGCCCGATTAATCCCAAGGCATCAAATGGACATCGATTTATCTTGGTCGCGATTGACTATTTCTCTAAGTGGATTGAAGCGTCATCTTATGCAAACGTCACCGCAAAGAATGTTGTAAAATTCATCAGGCGGGACATAGTCGCTCGCTATGGTGTCCCTGAGGCTATTGTCACTGACAATGGGACAAATTTGAACAACAAGTTCATTGATCAGTTGTTCAACGAGTTCAAAATCCGGCACCTGAATTCATCTCCCTATCGTCCACAGATGAATGGAGCAGTTGAAGCCGCCAACAAGAACATCAAGAAGATTTTGGCCAAAACGGCTGAAAACTATCGTGACTGGCATGAAAGGTTGCCATTTGCGCTAATGGCGTATCGAACTTCGATCCGAACCTCTGTCGGAGCAACCCCTTTTTCATTGGTATATGGCATGGAAGCAGTCCTACCCGTCGAAGTAGAGATCCCTTCCTTACGAGTATTGTCTCAAGTGGAGTTGTCCGAGGCGGAATGGATGCGACAAAGGCATGAGCAGTTAAACCTAATTGATGAGAAGCGATTGAGAGCCATTTGCCACGGTCAAACCTATCAGCAGAGGATAGCTAGATCCTTCAATCAAAAGGTGCGTCCAAGACACTTCGAGGTAAATGATCTAGTCCTAAGGAAGGTGCTGCCAGTCTTTCCTGTTCCTGGAGGAAAATTTGCCCCAAACTACATTGGTCCGTATGTGGTTAAAAAGGTGCTTCCTGGAGGTGCCCTGATTCTCGCAGAAATGGATGGTCGTGAGTTTTCCACTCCTGTTAATTCTGATGCTGTGAAGATATATTATCCTTGATAAGATCTAACATTTTTGCGGTGAAAGTTTTCAAGTGTTTGGTTTTATATTCCGAATTGCAAACATTTCACTCATGAATAAATGAGTTCAATCAATTTAAAGATGGAATGTCTGCCTTGGCTTAAAATTGTGCCTGATCATTTTGTTAGTCTACATTATCGATTTCAAAAGGGGAATCTATTTAGACAATATGATAACTCATGTGGAATGAATTGAATGTGTTGAATGAGGTACATCGGGATGATGAAAGGCAAGCCATATCCTATACACAGTCCCATGCACTAATCCCCAGTGAGTTGAGTGGAAAGATTCCATGTCTGCAAGGTAAAGGGTTATCTCGCAAAAGGTACGGCAACCGAAATGACGAGAGGCGGTTCATTTCTCTATCTCAAATACTACAGGTTATCCATTGTTTCGCCACTTTGAGCCTAAACACTTGGAGAAATTCATTCAAATTACCCCTGTCAAGAACCACCCCACATCGGGGCAAACTGGAGGTAAGTCAGCGTCATAAGGTAAAAAATGAGTAGAAATTTTCATGCTCTCACTTGCATCAATCTTCGAGTGTTGCTTTTTCAGATGAACTCACGTGAAGTTCAAGTGCCTTAGGATGACGAAGAGCATTTCTTTCTCTACCCTACACACTCATATCCATTGCTTAGCCCAATTGAGCCTGCAAATTCATTTCTTAAACCCAGTTGGTGATCATCCCCCACACTGGGGCAAGGCAAAAGTCATCTTTGTTCAAGCAGCATATCCAGAGCGCCAACAAAAGACGAAGACCCTGAGAGCCCAAATGTTAGTCATTCGGTCAAAGCAAGCCAAAGTGTGATTGGCCAATGTATGCATTGTAGACAGTGTGAGTCAAAAAAAAAAAAAATAGAGGGCATGAAAAAGCAGTGTGCCTGGTAAAAGCAAGGCCGATGCCCGTGAAAAAGGAAAAAATGGAGAAAAGTGACGACTTTAGAAAATGTTTAGTTGTCTCGAAGTCACAAAAGTATCCAAAGTCTTGAGGAGTCAAGTGATGAGTCAAGTGATGAACTCTCGAAACCAATGGAGCATCTACTGAGAAGACAATCCCTGATGAAGAAGAAGACCGGTGACAATGCCGAGATGATCACCAACTCTCACCCCAATTATACACATTTTGAGCCTTATGATCCATTCATTTCTCAACCCATGAGCCTAGCCTACGTTACGTCCTCTACAAAGTCTCTTCAGATTAAAGCACTTGAACTAACGTAGGATTCGGATGTTTATAAGCTTAGCTCGAAGAAGTGCGAGCAAGTCCATTTCTATCTCATTTTGCAGGTTCTTGACTTGTAAACCCGGAGACAATTGCAGAGTATTTTCTTTCAATAGCCTCGACTCGAAGAGTCTCTTTTGCTAAGCCATTGACCAAGCCCTATGTTACAGTCCTAACAAAGACCTCTCAGATTGGTAAAGTCGTACTGCTTGCGAGAATACTCGGACCCTTGTCAACATGATGACGGTGAGATGGAGCGATTCTCCATAAATCAGCCTTTCGATGAGGATGAGAGAAAGCCCTTTTGGACCGAAAGTCCCTCATTCGACATTTTCAAGATATCCGCTTGAGTTCGGGTTGTCTTGTCATGATTTTTCCCCAGCGAAGTTTGTAATGCCGATTTGACAAAACCATCGTGCATGAAAATCAGTTGAAATCATAGTTCATGTGTATATGTGTTCTTAACAGTGTGCGAATGCATATTACATGTTACTTAAAATCGTGTCTAACAGGAGACACACCTTCAGAGTTGGAGATGTCACCAGGTAAGTATGTCTCTATCCCTAGGATATCTATGACTATCTAGGTATCCCTAACCTGTTCAAGCAATTGTCAGGTCCCACATTTGATCATTTTTGCAATCTCTAGATGCCTTTGATTGTGTTCAGGTGTCTATTGATCAAACCTTTTCAGGTACTTCTGATGATACCCAGGTACTTTGTCAAGGAACTCTTGAACACTTGGGCTAGCCCCTTTGTTCATCAAATCACAGATTTTCATACAATCTCGAGAAGATTCCCCCGTTACATGACTATGAGCAGATATAGGCATGGCGGCCAAATCTTTACATATGAACAGATATATGTAAAGATCGGAATATTCTCCCAAATTTCAGGTATTCCCCCGCTACTCACCTATGAGCAGGTATAGGTGAAGCGGCCAAATCTTTACATATGAACAGATATATGTAAAGATCGGAATATTCTCCCAAATTTCAGGTATTCCCCCGCTACTCACCTATGAACAGGTATAGGTGAAGCGGTCAAATCTTTACATATGAACAGATATATGTAAAGATCGGAATATTCTCCCAAATTTCAGGTATTCCCCCGCTACTCACCTATGAACAGATATAGGTGAAGCGGCCAAATCTTTGCATATGAGCAGGTATATGTAAAGATCGGAATACTCTCATTATCTCAGATGTTCCCCCGCTACTCACCTATGAACAGGTATAGGTGAAGCGGCCAAATCTTTGCATATGAACAGGTATATGTAAAGGTCGGAATATTCTATCCACCCCAGGTGTTCCCCCGCAGTTCACTTATGAACAGGTATAAGTGCGGCGGCCAAACCTTTGCATATGAACAGGTATATGTAAAGGTCGGAATATCCTCTTGATTTCAAAAGTTTCCCCCGCAATTCACTTATGAACAGGTATAAGTGAAGCGGCCAAATCTTTGCAAACACCTATGGAGATATATAGGTAGTTCGTAAAGATCGGAACTGTTCTCACGAATCCAGATGATGATTGGATACGTCGAGCTTTCTTCGTGTGTTTTGACTTGACTGCAGATCACCGAAGTTCATCAACATATATCAGGCAATACCGATGGGAACTGAGCCCATACATTTGCCAAAACAACATACAAGTTAAGGTTGTGCCTCGAATTGCGCTATCGTCAGGTAAGTAATTCCAGGTATGTTCTCTATTCAGGTCAGCATTGCATCATTTCTTAATGCATCGTAAAATGGGACTCATAATCCCGACAAAAACAACATTCACTGCATTTGCATAAGTGAAATTTAGGTATCATTTAGTCTTTGAATGCAACCTCTGCGAGCTCACCTTCAAAGAGGGGCAGCTGTTGACACCTAAATTTTGGCAACCATTCAGTGTAATTTGCATAGAAAATTAGGGATTAAATTGTTAACCCCTAAACAAAAAATATTTAAATGGCATAACATATAGTTTAAATTCATTGCATTTTTTTGCATCGGACCGGCGGTGAATGAACGAGCTTAAATTTCATCGAATGGGACTCGGCTCGCTTGAAATGCAAAGGCCGGGAATTATAAGTCAAACGGGCTCGGTTGTTTTAATTTGAATTTAATTCAGCCCATTATCATTAATCAATTCGGCCCATTAATTCAGCCCATTTAAATTAAAGCCCAAGCCTAAGCCCATTGGGACTAAAAGCCCATCTAATTGACCTAGGTTAATACTATATATTCATCATGAGGTCAGATTTTTAGAAGGGGGGACACAATTTTTCAGATCTGAATTTTCGAGAAAGTGTGAGAGTTGAGAAAGAGAGAGAGAGAGAGAAAGAAGCCGGAGCCACCCTACGGCGCCGTGCCCTTCGCGCCGCCGCCGGAGCCCCCCACGTCGCCGTGCTTTGCGCCGCCGCCCTGCCGCCGCCCGTCGCTGTGCGCCGCCGTTGCAGCCCTCCGTCGCCGTGCACCACTCCCGCCGTCTGCCGCGCACCGCTTCCCGCCGCGTGGAACATCCCCGCCGCCTGCCGCGCGCCGCTTCCCTCCGAGCATCACCGCGTGCTGCCGTCCCTCGCTGCACCTGCTGCCGCCGCTGCTGCACCTGCTGCCGCCGCTACACCTGCTGCTGCCGCCTCTCTCGCCGGTGCTGCCCCTCACGCGCGACGCCGACGCCGCTGTTGCTTGCTGCTGCCGCCGCCTCGACGCCGCTGCTGCACCTGCTGCCGCCGCTACACCTGCTGCTGCCGCCTCTCTCGCCGGTGCTGCCCCTCACGCGCGACGCCGACGCCGCTGTTGCTTGCTGCTGCCGCCGCCTCGACGCCGCTGCTGCTTGCTGCTGCCGCTTCCCCCCACGCCAACGCCGACGCCGCTGCTGCTTGCTGCCGAGCCCGACGCTGCTGCTGCCGTCCTCGCCGGAGCTGTCGTACGCCGGTGCTGCCTTGCTGTTCCGTCGCTGCGCCCTGCCGACGTCCCAGCCGCTGTCCCCGCCGAGCCCGACGCTGCTGCCGCCGTCCTCGCCGGAGCCGTCACACGCCGGCGCTGCCTTGCTGTTCCGTCGCCGCCGCTCCGTTGTCGTTCCCGTCACCGCGCCGCCAAATCCGCCGTTCACTGTTCGTCCCGATCCGCAAGTTCGAATTTGGAAATTATCCGCAAATTAGGTAATTGAACATTATCTAATATTTTTAGAATATTTCGTTTCTTAATTTTTAAATGTTTGAATATTCTGTGAATATTGCGTGGATTGCTAGATATCTTAGGATAATGTTTGCCTTGTTCGCAATATTTGAAAATATTCAAAATTAGGAAACTTTCCTAATTCAGCAACGTATCTGGACAACTATCCGACCTTATCCCTAAGGTATGATACGTGGCGATACGGAAAATCATTATCCTATCCATAATCACTTGGGTACGATAATGATTTTTATCTGCTTTCCAAATTTGAATGATCGACTTTCCGTCAATATCTATAACCCTATAGATATGACTGATAGCTCGATTTTTGTGCCTAATCCGAATTTGAAACGAATCTTGTGGATTGCGTGGTTGTTTTAAATGTGGATGCTATCTCTGTTTAAATTATCTTTCCTTTTCAAATAAAAAAGAAAATTCAAAAAATATCAGTTAGGATTTGAATTTGAGTTTTTTGCATGTTTAAGAATCCTAAATATATCTAGACGATAGAGTAATTATTTAATTTAAATTAGGACTTGAGATAATCTATTCCCTAGTTTAAACTAAATAATTTTCTAATCTTAATAGATTATTTAGGTTATTTTTTATTCCGAATTTTCATGAAAACCCCAAAAAAAGAATGAATTGCTTTATGATAGATTAGGATAGATTACATTCTTAATTTAAGTAATTTATTATTTCGAATTTTAACAAAAATCTCAAAAATAAGTCATGTTAGGATATGTTAAGTCATCATAGGTTGCATGTTAATTTAGGCATATTTTTATTCCGAATTTCATCAGAAAATACCAAAAATAAATCATTTGCCCGTCATTAGAATTAGGTCACGTCGTCGCATGACATATAGTTTGCATGATAGGTTGCATTACTTGCATGTCATTTTTGTACGTCATTGCATATAGGTTAGCTTTCATTTAAATAAGCGAAAATCCAAAAATACTGAGTGAACTGCTTGTTAATTAGAAATCATATTAGGATGGTTGATGTGATTTTCTAGCTAACCATGCAGATGCTTACGTTGCTTCGAGGTAAGTAATTCTCCTAATCTTGCAATTTATTTAATGCTTTCTTGAGTGTTAAATTGGTGGTTTGCGTACCCGCATGAACACCTCACATGTTAGTGACTAAGTTAAAATGGATCCAAACTGCTTGCCAAAATATTTTTGAAAAGAAAAGGTACCGAAAGGGCGTTAGACTAGATCTAGCGTAATCAAGTCCCCGGGCTTAGAATCTCTGGTTCGTAGGAATAAAACATATCTCCCTATGTTTTATTTAGGTTTCTAATCGACCTACCACAAATTGATTAGTGGCGACTCCAAGCATAAAAACATTTGCATGTTAAAAACTTAAACCCAAAGTTGCGAATTGGTAGGGCTTGGGAGGGCTCGAGTTAGGTTTAGTCCTAATAATCCATTAGCCTGAGAGGAAGAAATTTTTAGGTCGCGACAACATGCATGTGAGAATCCCATTTTTTTAAAAAGAATATTAACACAAACAATCCCTGAACTTTGTCCCAATGTATATTGTGGTCCCTTAATTTTTAATTTATTTAATTTGATCCTTGTATTTTAGTCTAATGTTCAATATTGCCCCTAAATTTTTTATACATGTTCAATATAGTCTATAAATTATATAAAAATGTTCTATGTAGTCCTTGAACTTGAAGTTATGGAAGACAACATTGAATATTTTCATAAAGTTTAGAGACTAAATTGAACATGTATCAAAAGTTAAAGGACGATGTTGAACAAATTAAAATTTCATGGACCACATTACATATTGGGTTAAAGTTCAGGGACCACATTGAATAAATTAAAAGTTTATGGATCATATTACACATTGAATCAAAGTTCATGGACCGTTTGTGTCTTTTCCCTATTTTTAATAAAAGGGCCTATGTATCCACTCAAAATCTAAACCTTCAGATCAACTGATTGGTGACCTCTCATATGATTCATAAACAATGGATAGCCAGGTGCACGAAATAAATTAGTCCCACATGTAAACCGGCGAATACATCAAAATTCATTAATTTTGATGGATGAGATGAACCTTCAGATTCAGCTTATCCTTTGGTTCATCATTCTACTTGTCAATGATACGCGAAAACTTAGATTATAAAAGGTGATATAGGTTTTTTTTATCCTACATCCTAACTTAGGGGCGAGAATTATAAATTTTATATGGACCTTCATACATCTATATATGTCCTTGAAAACGAGACATGTAGCTGTTACTATGAAAAAGAACCAAAATTCCAACGATAGCAATCAAAATTTTTTTGCTTTCTCCTCCAGATCTGAAATATTATTCAAATTTTATATGATTATCCAAGCAATTATGTGTCAACATTTATAGATTGTGAAAATTTCGCTTATTTAAGATTAGAAAAATGTCAAAGTAAAATCTCTCCAAACAAACTCTTATCCATGCTTTTAATTCCATTTGTCAAAATCTTCGGCTTGCACCATGCACCAAGCCGTAGCTGTTTCTGCAACTGTTTAATCAAAGCCAAAAGAATAACAAGATCGAGAAGTTACCGTTGTCAAGCAGTATATATGACATTGCAACGAAAACAATGACATGGCCTAAGTCTAAAAGTTGCGCAATTTTGCGGTAATTGATGAGTCATATTTGAGATCAACCTATATTTTTAAATTGACTTATATAACACAGATCAAGCTGAAGATTGTAAATAATTTTCGACGTGTATTTGTGTCTTACAAGGTAATATTTTGCACGAGATTGAACCTACTAGGCTTATGACACATCCATCGTAGAAGATAACAGCAAGGCCCATTGGGCATTATACTTAAAAGAGAAGTAAAACCGTATTTTGTGGGACCATCATTTATACACTTGACATTGTACACGGTCGGATCCAATGTTTCATTTGCAAATTTGAAGTGAAATCAATGATCATTTATTTCTCTCCGAAAGTTCATTAAGGGCAAAAAAAAAAACAAGAATGGATGGATTCAACGTGTTGACAGTATCCCATGGAGCAAATATTTAGATACCATCCTTGGTGTTTTAGAAATCAGATATCCTAGTTGATTAGTTTATCTATGGGATTAGAAACTCTGATAAGATAAGTCTAACATATGCTTACAATTGAACTATATGTGTTTAAATGTATCTAAAATCATGTCAACACAGGCAATATGTTAACCTGTTCAATGAAACGGGTCTAAGAATGTCACAAATGAGTTGAAAGGGTCACGAACGATATGTTTGTTGTTTGTGCATTTTGTTGGGTCGACCTGTTCATGTCCATGGACAAAACTGAGCTCCGACTGAGCACCCATAATCAACTACATGACATATAAACCACGTTTACCTCCAAAGTAATGTTGTTTGTTCAATTCAGTTTGCTAACTTTTCTTTTATGTCATGAAGTCCCTTAATTGGCACATTTGTGCGATCAAATTTTTATTATCACTAACATCGCCAATTTGCTGTTGTGTCAATTTCTATTTGATATAAAACGGGCTATTATATCGGGACACGAGAAGATGAAAATTATCAGAGAAAATAAAATGGGGAACAGTAAAGAAGAGCACGAGAGATTAACACGGTTCGGTCCACGTGTCGGAACTTACGTCTACGAGGAGGGACAACAAATAATCCACTATGAAATCGAAGAATCGCAGAGTTAAAATAGCTCACGCTTAAGTATTTCTCAATCTGGTAATTTACATCCGAAATCCACAAACGTTTAATCTAACGTAAAAACACTCAAGATGGATGTAAATATTATGCACAAAAGACGAGGTGTTCTGATCATATATTCATCTTCTTCTTCGGGCTCTAACTTGGCTTGTCAAAGAGCTGACAAGGAGCTTTCTATTTATACACGACAAGAGGAAGAGCCCCCCCACTAGAATCAATGATGCGATTGCGCGTAAGCCTCCATTATGCTCCTACGATTAATGTGCGCATGGGTGCTTCACCAACTGTTTCTTTTTGTCGGCTGCAGCTGGAAGGAAGGAAATAAGGGAAAGAAACAAAAGAAGTAAACGAAAGGGATACAAAACAAGCCCACGACTTTCACTTTTGCCAATTCTACGTGCGAAGGAGTTCCCGTGTGAACACAAAAGAGAGAAGCTTGTGGGTTCCCTCCTCCATTTAATAACGTGGCTACTGCACGTGGAGGCAGGAAAAATTGTCCAAAAAATTTTAAATTCATTGTACCGAGATCAATTTAATCTTAAAATTTTCAACTGTGTCAATTTAATAACAAATCTTTATAAACATTTTGATGATTTGTTTGGCAATTTGTCAATACAATCCTTTCTGCTAAATATCGAAATAATAGGTTTATGATTAAATTGACAAATCTTCAAAAGGTTTAGGGTTATATTGGCACAATTAAAAGGTTTAAAGTAAATTGACAAATTATCAAAATATTTATGATTAAATTGACACAATTGAAATGTTTATGACTAAATTGACTATCATATAATAGGTCTAGGACTTTCTGGACAATTATCTCTGTGAAGGGAAGAAGTCTCCGTCGGCTATCTAAGTAGTCAAAAAGAAAGTTCCCCTTCTATGGCTAAGAAATAAATGCAAATTCCCCACGACACCCATCGCAGCAAATTCCATGTTCATAAAAATTTCACATAGTCAGCAATGTGGCCTAGATAAAAAATTTTTAGATCGGGTATTGCTCAATAACTCAAACTGGAGACATAATTTAACACTATAATTAGGGAAAAAAAGAATAGAAAAGGAGAATGCTATTTGTTCGTAAGATGTTGAGGTCTAATGCAATTATTTCATAGGGGGAAGGAACTTGCCAAAAGCAGGAATTGGTCACAAATCTACCCTCGTGGACTTTCGTAAAACCATTCCTTAACTACATCATGAAGACCGAAGGGGCCGAAAAAACCAAAGAAAGGTTCATTTACGAATATGAAAACATTTAAAGACATTGATGGACACATAGAATATTGTACTGTGCATGATCGAGATTGCAAAAGAAAAGTAATAAACTCATACTGTTTATGATACGATAGGGAATGACAGGGATGGGGATATTAATGAACCACATGGAAGAAGAACAAGCTTCTGATGCAAAATTGAAATAACCCCATCAAACTAGCGGATGTGGGTGGTGTGGCCGTTCAGAAATCTTGTCTTTAAACTTCACGTGACTTGTTGACTTCCAAAAGAGGAACCTTTGCAGATTCTTCTCAAATCCCATTTTAGAGAGGTCCCAAAAGAGTAAGATCACCAACGTTCTCTCCTTGGGCTGTACTCTGAGTCTGAGAGTGATCCATCGTGAGCAGCTGTGTGTAGTAGGGACGACTGAAAATAAAAGCCTAACTCCACCCGACTTATCATGCGAAGATGACAAACTTAAGCGTACCTTAACCCATATGCTTCCTGCCGGCAGATGCTACAAGGGTCTGATTTTTACGGAGTATTTACGGAGTGTTAAGCCCTTCTTCTTTAGAAAGCGATACCAATTCTTACAGATCAAGAATGGAGCAACCGTATGATGACTCTGGAGTTCCACTCTCTTATCAGCCCGAGGAGCTTGAACCTGATAGTCACAACCTCGAAAATTCTGGTGAATGAATCTTTGTTTAGTGAACTTTTGCTTTTGGCTTTCGAGATAAATTTTGCTGCGAGTCAGTCCTGGAAGTTTAAATTTTGGAGAAACCGCCTGTTTAGAACTCAACTTACTATTTGCCTCTGCATCTGTTGAAACATGACCAAGCGTCTGAGTCAGTGTGAGTGTTAACATAATGGCCTTTGATAAATGAGGAAAACTCTATGTCTCAGAACCGGTTGTAACAAGCAGTTTCAAAGGTGATGGGGTTTGTTCCTTCTGTTTGATGAATGGCATGGGCATTATTCCATAACCCATCTTTCGTTGGAACTTTCATAAACTATTGTCGAGTTGCTTTCAACAATCATTCACTAGTGGATAATGAATTATCTACAGATCAAGTAAATGATTCTCCAATCGAGGAAGTGAGATTGACCGTTTCGATTAAGGACGATCCAACCTTGCCCTGCTTGACATTTCGAACATGGTTCCTGGGAATCACCGCATGTGCAGCACTGTCTTTTTTAAATCAATTCTTCGGCTTCCGCCAAAACTCGCTCTCTTTGACGCCGGTATCTGCTCAGATTGCCGTCCTTCCTCTGGGAAAATTTATGGCGGCAGTTCTACCGAAGAAAGTGATTTGTGTCCCAGGGACTAAATGGTCTTTCTTATTGAATCCATGGCCCTTCAACTTGAAGGAACATGTCCTAATAACCATATTCGCCAATGTGGGCTTGAGCAGCATATACGCCTATTGACACATAATTTTTAGCCGATGCGTCATTAAAAATAGAAAATTCAAGATTATGGTTTTCGATCGCGACGGACTCCGTTTCTTGAACAAAAAATGTTGTTTTTTAATTTTGTTTATTGGCCTAACTTCTGTAAACAATTTTCTATTCATTTCATATAAAAACCCGAAAAGTCAAACGGTTGACTTTCGCGTTGACTTTTTGGTCAACCCTTTGATCAAAAGTCAACCTCAGGTCAAATTGGGGCTTTTCGCATAAAAAGATGCCTTTCAAGTTCAATTTCACTTTAGAAGTAGGAATTTCAGAAAAATTCAAAGAATTGATCATAAAATCAAGCTCCTAGTGAAAAGTCAACTAGGGTTTGACTTTTGATCAAACCTTTGATCAAAAAATCAGAAAATACAAAAATTCAAAAATCATTTTATTTTACATTCAATTTGACTTTGGCATTCGAAATTTTGCAAAAATTGATTAAGAACTTGTTTTTTTCCCAATTTGTGGAAATAGGTTCCGAATCGGCCAAAAACAAAATTACTTTCATTTTGTTTATATTTTAGCTTAGTTCCGTTTACAACATTTGATCTAGAGGTCATCATAAGATTGCTTGTGCGACCAATTTTGTGAATCGGCACTTTGAAATGAAAACCCCCAGATTTAGCCCTAATTAGAGGTTTGAACCAACCGTTCACGATTCGCAAATGATTGATATCATTTGACTCGTTTTTATGAGATAAACACAACTC
This sequence comes from Syzygium malaccense, assembly GCA_031216405.1. Taxonomy (NCBI): domain Eukaryota; kingdom Viridiplantae; phylum Streptophyta; class Magnoliopsida; order Myrtales; family Myrtaceae; genus Syzygium; species Syzygium malaccense. Next base: position 2,254,946 of record CM062256.1, on the reverse strand, counting down.
CAAAGTCAATTTTGCAGAATTGATTTGAGAACTCTCCAATTTTTAGATTTTGCAAAAAAATCCCCAGGTTTTGTGAAATTACAAAAATGCCCCTAATTAGGTCCTTAATTGCAAAATTAATCAAAACCGTTGATGAGATTAAATCATGACTATTCAAATTAGCGCATGTTAAATGAGATCTTTGCTTAACCTCTAAATAAAAGATAAGCACAAATCTTGATCGTTGGATCACACCAACGGTCGAGATTGAGTCTTGCGGAGGGTATATAATCCATTTTCCCTCCAAAACTAATGGGGCTCATTCTGCAAATTTTTGGATAAAAAATCCAGAACTCTCTCCTGATTCTCTCTCTTCCTTTCCTCTCCTTCACGTGCTCTCTTTCTTCGTTCACGCGGTTTTTCAAAGAGCCGCTTGTTCACCCCCACCGGCGTGTCCTTGCCGGCGACATCACCAGCTCCGCCACCCCCTCCAACATCCACCTCCGTTCCTTCGACGTCGCACTGGTCGGAGCCTCGCCGGAGTTGTCTCCGTTTGTTCCGTTTCTCTTTTTCTTCCCACGGCGTTTTGAGCCGGTCCGAATTCAAATCAGTTCTGTTCGGCGGCTGATCCAGGCAGTCCGACCATCGTCGATCTCTCCTCAGGTGTTTTCCCGACCTTTTTGTGGTCGGAGTTTCATCGGAAAGCCACCAGAGAAGTTCTGGTGGCTCTTTCTTCCCCGGCGAATCAGATCAGTCCTGTTGGACTGATCTGATCCTTCTTCTTCGCCGGTACTGTTCCGGCGCCGATCCGACGTCGCCGGACACTCCCTGGTGTCCTCTGGTGGTTGACGTCCGTCCTTGGTGAGCTGAGATCCCTCGGAGCGCCTCGTACATCGATCGACACAAATCGATCGATCGTGTTTTTCGCATGACAACAAAAGGTAATTTCTCGGTCTCGAATCCGATGAGGTGAGGTTGGAATAGCCAACCGGGGCCAGGATTCAATCACAGGTATCCTTATATGCCTAAAATCACTGATTAGATGTTGATTAGTGAGATAGAGATGCTCTGATTGATGAATGATTGCATAAGAATGTTCTGTCAATTTCGTTGCTCTCTGAACACAGATTCTGTTAGTGCTGAAAAGAGGTCTTAGATGTTGAAATCATGCTTCGAGTCCTTCTAGACATTTGATCTATACTTCCTAAGCTTCAATTCAACATACTATACGTCCAAAACGAAGTTCGTTTACTACCTCAAATCCCTTCGAAATCTTGGCTCTCTGTTCTGCCATGTGTTTCTGCAGTATGTTTAAATCTGTTGTTGAATGTCTGATTGTTTTGCTGATTTTATGCCGATTTTTGTGAGTTGATTTTGGTGATCTTTCCTTCACGAAAATTGTTCATTAGGATCTCAATGATGAGATACTTTTTTCTCAGATTTTTAGGAGTTCATTCAATAGGTGAAAATTCCTTAATTCAACCCTAAGTGTTGTCTGCCTATACTGGAATCCGAAATGGACTTGTTCAAACATCTTCGTTTGAGTTTGAAATCGACATTTTTTGGCTTAGAGTCCTTAACAATGTTTGTAAAGCACTCAAATCAGTCTTTAAAATGCTAAAGATATCCCTGATCGGAGTTCATTTGGTACCTGAAATCGATTTTCAAAGTTGCAGCAAGAGTAAATTGGTTTTCTACTGTAACCGAATTGAAACTACATGTTTTACTATTTTTGTACAGAACAGGGAAAATTGATTTTCGAGTTGCATCCTTCTATGAACTTGTAAATTCAGGTCTCATGCATATCATATTTTTTTTTAGAATTTTTAGATAACATTTGTTACCTGAAATCATCTCATATTCTCAGGTTGTTTAATCTGCCCTGTACTTATCCGAATTGCATTCCTACAAAATTCATTGTGAAATTGGACTTAATTGTTCAAGTGACCTTCATGAACATCATAGAGCATCATGTTAACTCACTAGCGACACTCTCCATGCATCAATTGCTCGTCATTAGTGTGTTTAATCAACCGAAATTCTTTAACCCCTAAATCTGTCAATTAGAGATTAAGTTGTTCATGTAACACTCTTGCCAATTTTATAAGAATTTTTCTGTTCACAATTACAATATGAAGTCTTCTAGACTTTTGTAAAGGGCTATTCAAGCTTCGCATTGACGTATTACATGTTTTTTTTGCATGTCATTTGGTAGGTTAAAATCATACACAAACATGCTACCACGTTCTATCATATTGCATTTCATGCATCATGAACATTAATTCATGCTTAATAATTCATGGACTTGTATGGTCATGTGCTCATGTAATTAGGATTAGATGACTACATCCTCTTTGTCATTGCATCTAGTCCTAATCCATGTTAAATTTTCATACATTTCATGCATCATTTTGGTTCATCTTTGTCATCCATAAAATGTCTTTGATACTAGTTAATGCATTAGCATGCTTTCATGAAAATCAAACCTAAATTTGGACTTAATCGTGTTCATGCCCTCTTGGTAAGTCGTCATACATGTTATGAAACTTCCATAGACACTAGGAACATGTCATTTGCTTGCCATTTAGGACATTTTTCATTTTTTCTACAAGTTTGCATTAGGATTAGCAACTTGCAAATTCGGAACCTCTGTTCTGTCCAAGGTAAGTCAGACCTCTTGTTGATTTTTTATCGATTTTTCTACAAATAATTAGAGCTCAGACCCTTAATGAAAGTTGTAGGACACTCTTTGAACTATCTTGTGTCAAAATTCCAGAATTTTTGAACAACAAATGATAGGCAAATGGCCTCATCTTTGCAACAAAAACTGCAGTAATCCTCTTTTCCTGGCACATTTAATCGTGTTCCCGAATTTTTATAAATCATGTGAACATTTTTCGGGAAAATTTTCTCTACGAAAGTTGTTCCTCATTGTATGCTTAGGCTACCATAAATTTTCCAGAACTTTTTAATCATGGGTTCTTTTCCAATTGAATACATCTTGTATCCCCTGTTCTGCTGTTTTTTTTTTTTGTCTTTCTCTTAATAAATTGGTGCGTGATGAATGGAATGAAGTGACCCGACGTCGGTTCACTAAATTGAGTGATTGGATGAGAATCAAAGTTTTTGTGACCTACTTGCATGCTTATTTTAAGCTTGATCCATGTGCTTAGGAACCGATGCGTGCTCGAGGGGATATCCATGGCTTCACATAGAACCTCAATTAGGGACTATGTCATGTTAGTCACTATAAACGAACGTGCTTGGTGGCTAATGTACATAAGTCATCATTAAAATGGAGTGGGTAAGTCGTTAGATGAGGACAACGCATGTTTAAATCAAAGGCCGATCTCGAGGCCATTGTTGTGATTACATTTGCATCTTTGTATCTTCTTGCATATTACGTTCTCTTGTATGGACAATTATTGTGTGTTTTGTGAATATTATGATGTTCATTTCCCTTGTATGTACTTAGTCTAGTTTAGCTTTGGAATTAGAATAGATCCAAGAAGACGGTGATCTTGAAGATGGCGAAGGTCAATGTCCATTCTGACCCAATTCCTTGTATACGGTGATGGTCGATGTCCTCTCCGACCATTTCAATTGTAAAAATTCATTCATTACCCGACACATGTCTCGGGCTTTCAATTCGTGTTGTAATAAACACCCGACGAGTTGCGGGTTTTATTTTGTTACACTTAGAATTGGCTTTGTCTTTTCAATATCTTGGTTGTTTACTTTACACATTTTTTAAATACAATTGTTTCTTTCTTTCTTTTCTAGCCTAAGATAGGATTAGCCTAGAATTTTAAACGAAAACACAAAAAACAAGATGCATGATCACATAGTGGACTAAGACTTTGGCATGAAAATGGTAAAAAATAAATGTATGACAACTTAGATAACAACCATAATAAGTTTAGCGGTACCGAAAGGGCATTAATAGAAATATTAATGTAAGCTAGTCCTCGAACTCATGATTTCTGGTTTTCGTAGAAATCGAAACGAAACTCCCACGTTTCGATTGGGTATTCTAGCCAACCCCCGACCTAAGCTAGTGGTGACTCCTAAAAAAAATAAAATCGATCCGCTATCATGCGAGATATGAATTTAGGGAAAATCCACGTTCATGATCAATGGACCATATGGATAACCAAAATATTTATGCTTCAATAAAGCCATTTTTATGATGTGTCATATGGACCATTTCATGAACACTTATATCTAAATCCGCCTTATCGAGTTCGGCCCTCGAGAGGTTGGTTGCGACAACTCCATCTACATCATCACCATTGTCATGGTCTTTTATCACCGTCATATTCATCCTTCGGCAGCCATGCTTCTGACACTAACTATACAGGTATATTCATTAGTAATCGCTCTTGGCCTGGGCTTTGACAATCATTAGTGTTGATGTTTTCTTGCCCTGTCTACAAGCTACTGTGATTATTGATCTTCCATGATGGAACAAAATGTACGAAAAACTGCAGATGCTTGGATATGGGTGGGTGGGGATTTTCCGGAAATTCCTTGTTGATTTACCATACATGTGGTGGCCAGCAAATCTGGTTCAGGTCTCTCTCTACAGGAATGCCTCAAAGATGACTTTATTTTCTTCTTTCTCTATAGTTACTTCTTTCGTTGTCAAGAGTCAATTTTCGTTGGACTTTTAGGGCACTGCATGAGGAGAAGGTCAGGCCCAAAAGAGCATTGATGAGGCTACAATTCTTCCTTATAGTTCTCGTATCGAGTTTCGCATACTATGTTATTCCAAACTATCTGCTTCCATCCATAACTGTCTTATCCTTTGTTTGTTGGATATGGAAGGACTCGGTCACAGCACAAATAATCGGCTCTGGACGTAGTGGTCTGAGTATTGGCTCCTTTGCTCTGGATTGGGCTACTATTGTTGCCTTCAATGGATCTCCATTAGCCTACCCGGGGTTTGCAATTATAAACATAATCATCGGTTTCTTCCTCATAGTCTACGTGTTAATCCCTATTGCCTATTGGACCAACGCATTTGAAGTCAAGCGGTTCCCTATTATCTCATCGCACATGTTTGATGCTAACGGACAAGAATACAACGTTGGATTAGTCCTGAATGAGACAAACTTGAATTCAATCAGCAAGGATATGATGATTACAGTAAAGTTCACATGAGTATCTTCTTCGCTTTTATTTATGGATTGAGCTTTGCGACCTTGGCAGCTACGGTATCTCATCTTAGTAAACTTTGATACCGTAGCTGCCAAGGTCGCAAAGCTCAATCCATAAATAAAAGCGAAGAAGATACTCAGGTGAACTTTACTGTAATCACATATCCTTGCTGATTGAATTCGAAGTTTGTCTCATTCAGGACTAATTCAACGTTGTATTCTTGTCCGTTAGCATCAAACATGTGTGATGAGATAATGGGAAACCGCTTGGCTTCGAATGTATTGGTCCGGTAGGCAATAGGGATTAACACGTAGACTGTGAGGAAGAAACTGACGATTATGTTTATAATTGCAAACCCTGGGTAGACTAATGGAGATCCATTGCAGGCAACAACGGTAGCCCAATCCAGGGCAAAGGAGCCAATACCTAGACCACTACGCCAGAGCCGATTATTTGTGCTGTGACTGTGTCCTTCCATATCCAACAAACAAAGGATAGCGCAGTTATGGATGGAAATAGATAGTTTGGAACAACATAGTATGCGAAACTCGATACGAGGATTACAGGGAAGAATTGCAGCCTCGTCAATGCTCTTTTGGGCCTGACCTCCTCCTCATGCAGTGCGCTAAAAGTCCAACGAAAGTCGACTCTTGATAACGAAAGAAGTAACTGCAGAGAAAGAAGAAAATAAAGCCGTCTTTGAGGCATACCTGAAGAGAGAGACCTGAACCAGGTTTGCTGGCCACCACATGTATGGTGAATCAACAAGGAATTTCCGGAAAATCCCCGCCCACCCATATCTAAGCATCTGCAGTTTTTCGTACATTTTGTTCCATCATGGAAGGTCAATAATCACAGTAGCTTGTAGACAGGGCAAGAAAACATCAACACTAATGATTGTCAAAGCCTAGGCCAAGAGCGATTACTAATGAATATACCTGTATAGTTAGTGTCAGAAGCATGGCTGCTGAAGGATGAATATGACGGTGATAAAAGGCCATGACAATGGTGATGATGTAGATGACGTATATGCTGCTCGAGCCCGCATTGGCAAATATGGTTTTTAGGACATGTTCCTTCAAGTTGAAGGGCCCTGGATTTAATGAGAAAGACCATTTAGTCCCTGAGACACAAACCGCTTTCTTTGGTAGAATTGCCGCCATAAATTTTCCCAAAGGAAGTACGACAATCTGAGCAGATACCGGTGTCAAAGAGAGCGAGTTTTGGCGGAAGCCGAAGAACTAATTTAAAAAAGACAGAGCTGCACATGCGGTGATTCCCAGGACCCATGGTCGAAATGTCAAGCAGGGCAAGGTCAGATCGTCCTTAATCGAAACGGTCAATCTCACTTCCTCGATTGGAGAATCATTTTCTTCATCTGCAGATAATTCATCATCCACTAGTGAATGATTGTTGAAAGCAACTCGACAATAGTTTGTGAAAGTTCCAATGAAAGATGGGTTATGGAACAATGTTCATGCCATTCATCAAACAGAAGGAACGAACCCCATCACCTTTGAAACTGCTTGTTACAACCGGTTCTGAGACATGGAGTTTTCCTCATTTATCAAAGGCCATTATGTTAACACTCACACTGACTCAGACGCCCACTTCTTTGTCCTCACCTAGGTTTCTCTCTAGCCCCAGGACATTAAGTCAGTCTGCAATCGCGTCCATTGTCAGTTGTATCCTCCCGAGTTGTTGCTCTAGGTTCTTGTAGTTCACCTAGGGATTGGTTCTTTCGTAACTGCTGCGCAACTTCTCCTTTATGTAGGAGCTATTAAAGTTTTAATTGTATTTGCGGTGCTCTACATGAATTGTTCAGAATGTTACACAGATTTGAATCTTTGGACTATTAGAGATGGGATTAAAAAAATAAAGGAAATGACACGGCCATCCAAAAAAGAAGGCACCCTCAAACATGAATCAATATTAAACTATTATCGAAATATATATCCAATAAAACAAGGAATTAGTTACAAAAAGATATTTCTAAATTCCACAAAAAGAAGCAAACTATGTTTATATTTCTAAACATATCTAACTAAACCTTGCATATACCCATCTCACACTTAAATACAACTATCTCAACCCATACTCCCTGCTAATAACCCTCTCGCTCTACTTGCCACTAGCCATACTAATTACAGTCCACTAAGTAGTACAGATCTCTTTAAACAGGTAGAACACCCACTATGCAAATTTATAAGCAATACGAAAACTCAATAATCTAAACCCATAACATAATTTACGTATCATATCAAATAAAGTTATTTCATGTCAATAGAGCTTTATACGTATAAAAAATAAGCATTTAAATCAACAATATTGAATAACACATCAATTGTCTATTCCATCAATCAATTTCATGCTCAATATCTAATCATGGTTACAACATAACGCTTGGTGACAATGTGCCCTAACAAGGTGTCCACATATTGTCAACTGGTAGCTTGGCACAAAAGGATATCCTAAAACTATTATGCATATCCGAAAGTCCATATTCGTGTTCACAATGATAATGAGTATCAAACTATCATATTTTAATAATCCAAAAAATCAATCCAAAATCCATAGCATAAATCAGAATACATTTCATAAACCTAAACATATACTCTTTCACAACTTAGTTCATCAGTCAGAATACCATTTTTAAAGCATTTCTCAAATCATTTCGTAAACCAGATTTGCAAAGTAATAGATATAACCTTTCACAAAACACTTCTCAGACCATTCACAAATATCCAAAAAGTAGTAAATTCCTAATCCATTTTTTATACAACAGAAATGCTATTTGTAACTCATAATATACTAAATCCCTATCCTTTCAAGTCATGAATTTATAAATTTAAAGAAGAGACGAGCACCACTCACCTAGAAATGCCTTAAACCAAACAACAAAGATTATTCAAGATGACAAAACTCACAGTCCTATCAAATGAGTGAGAAACAATATCAAAATCAAGTAAAACGCTACCTCAGCTACAAATCGACTAAACTAAGCTTGATCCTTGAAAAATTGCCTCCCATAGGCCAATAAAACGCTTGCCCAAAGTAATTATTCAAAGCTATTCACTATGCAGAGCTTACACGCGAAACTTTAAAAATTCATTATGATCAACCGCAACTTGGAATTGACGCATGGATCCACAACTTCCTAAACTATCATTTTAATATAATTCCACGGCTTAACAACTACTAAATCAGACTCCACAATTCAGAATTCACATAAGCCCGAATTTATGCCCTAAATTCGAAAATTACTCTGATTAGATGAACAAATAACTTGAATCATTACCGGACGTTGTGAATTGGAGTTAATCTGGCTTGTCGAGATGTCAGAGGCATGTACGTGCAAATTTATAAATTTAGACATTATAGCTTACTATTTTGTAACTCATAACATATTGAATCCCCATTACTTTCAAGTCATGAATCTATAAATTCAAAGAAGAGATATGCACCACTTACCTAAAAATGCCTTAACATCAAACAATAAAGATTGTTCAAGACGACGAACTCGCAGTCCTATCAAATAAGCAAGAAACAATATCAAAATCAAGTAAAACGCTAACTCGACTACAAATTGACTAAACTAAGCTTGATCATTGACAAATTGCCTCCTACAAGCCAACAAAACTGTGGCCCAAAGTAATTATTCAAACCTATTCCCTATGGGGCGCTTGCAAGCGAAACTTCAAAAAATTCGTTTCGATCAAACAGTAATTTGGAATGGAATTTCGTCAAACCCTGTGGCTCGACAACTCTTCAAACTATCATTTTCATACAATTCCATAGCTCAACAACTCCTAAATTGGACTCTGCAATTCAGAATTCACATAAGTCTGAATTTACGCTTTAACTTCGAAAATTACTTTGATTAGATGAACGAATAGCTTGAATCGTTACTAGACATTGCGAATTGGAGTTAATCCGGCTTGTCGAGTCATCAGAGACATGTACGCGCAAATTTTCTCTCTCCTGTCTGCAGTTCCCTTAAGGCTAGATTAGATGGGCTTTGGGCTGGGTTTTGCTAGGCCCATAAATTACAGAGAGAGAGAGAGAGAGAGAGAGAGAGAGAGAGAGTAATGTTTGATAAGCTGCAAATGGACGCAATGGTGGTCGTGATGGTGGTTTTGTTGCTTGTTACGGGGTAAGAAGCGAGGTGAGGGGTTGAAAGCACACATGCACAATAAACACACGGGGGAGGGGGGAGTGCTAAATTAGGTTGAGCTTTTCTTTATTGTGTGATCGAACGTGCATCTACTTTACATGTGATCACACACAATGAAAAATTTGACTATCTTAGGACCTTTCCTCTCGTGTCAATTTCATTGTGTCTACTTGGTTTAACCTGTTATAATAATTAAAAATTAAATCACACATTCATTAAACAATTGTAGCTTTTAGAACTGTTAGCAGTGATATCACCAAAATCTCACATGGTATTAAAGCAAGAGAGAAAGTGCGCTGTTTAGAACTCAACTTACTATTTATCCGGTGAGGTTGTGCCTCGCCCAGCCCCTGGCAGCCCTTGCCAGAGGCCACAAATTTATCCAGTGAGACAGTGCCTCGCCACCACAATGAAAAAATAGAAAAAAAGGAAGGAAAAGAAAGAGAAAATAATAATAAAAATTTTTTAAAATTTTTTAAAAAAATTTAAAATTGTTTACGTCAGTGACAACGGCACCACATCAATAATTTCTAGCCATAATTGACTGGATGGATTGAATTGGCATAAATATAAAAGGTTTAGAACTTAATTAGCAAAAAAATTAGGACTTTTCTGATAATTTTCCCAACTCTAGATTTATCATGCTTTTAATTCCAGTTGTCAAAATCTTCGGCTTGCACCATGCACCAAGCGGCAGGGGTCAAACCAATCGGCTTTCTCTCAAAATGTAGCTGTTTCCGCAACTGTTTCTGCACCTGTTTAATCAAAGCCAAACGCATAACAAGATTGATAAGTTACTATTGTCAAGCGGTATATTTGACATTGTAACAAAAAAAAATGACATGGCCTGAGTCTAAAAGTTGCACAATTTTGCGGTAAATGATGAGTCGTATTTGAGTTCAACCTAAATATTTTAAATTGATTTATATAACACAGATCAAGCTAAAGATTGTAAATTATTTTCGGCATGTATTTGTGTCTTACAAGGTAATATTTTGCACGAGATCGAACCTACTAGGCTTATGACACATCCATCGTGGAAGACAACAGCAAGGCCCATTGGGCATTGTACTTAAAGAGAAGTAAAACCAAATTTTGTGTGACCATCATTTATACACTTGACTTTGTACACGGTCGGATCCAATGTTTCATGTGCAAATTTGAAGTGAAATCAATGATAATTATTTCTCTCTGCAAGTTCATTAAGGGAAAAAAACAAGAATGAATGGATCCAATGTGTTGATAGTATCCCATGGAGCAAAAATTTAGATACCATCCTTGGTGTTTTAGAAATTAGATGTCCTAGTTGATTAGTTTATCTATTATATTCGAAACTCTAATAAGATAGGTCTAACATATGCTTACAATTGAACTATTATTGACCCTACTAGGAATTGACAAACATAGATTCAAGTGTTTATTATGTAGAAATGTGTTTGAACGTATATTGACGTGTTTAAATATAATCTAAAATCGTGTCAATGCAAGTAATATGTTAACCTATTCAATGAAACGGGTCTAAGAATATCATAAATGGGTTGAAAGGGTTACGAACGATATGTTTGTTGTTTTTGTATTTGGTTGGGTTGACCTGTTCATGTCCATGGACATAACTGAGCTCCGATTGAGCACCCATAATCAACTACATGACATATAAACAGCGTTTACCTTGAAAGTAATGTTGTTTGTTCAATCTAGTTTTATAACTTTTCTTTTATGCAATGAAGTCCCTTAACTGGTACATTTATGCAATCAAATTTTTATTATCAATAACATCGTCAATATGCCGTTGTCTCAGTTTCCATTTGATATAAAATGGGCAATTATATCGGGACACTAAAAAATGAAAATTATCAGAGAAAATAAAACAAGGACCAGTAAAGATGAACACGAGAGGTTTACGTGGTTCGGTCCAAGTGTCGAAATTTACGCCCACGAGGAAGGCCAATAAATAATCCACTGTAAAATTGGAGAATCACAGAGTTGCAATAGCTCACGCTCAAGTGTTTTCCAACCTTATAATTTACATCCGAAATCCACAATGTTTAATCTAACCTAGAACACTCAAGATGGAGGTAAATATTACTCACAAAAGACATGGTGTTCAGAGCACCTATTCATCTTCTTCTTCGTGCTCTCACTTCGCTTGTCGAAGAGCTGACAAGGAGCTTTCTGACACAGCATTCTGCGAATAATTCAAGCAAAACCTTGCTTAGAGAGAAAAATCTCGAAATTCAATATTGATAATAATATTGCTCTGTCTTTAAAACAAACCCTAAATACCCTTTTATAGGGGTTAAACCTAATTACAATAGGAAACCTAATCATAATAGGAAAGTTACCTAATCTGAATTGGAAACCTAATCATAATAGGAAAGTTAATAAGTATCAAATAGCAAAATTACAAAAACGACCCTTAAAATTAACTCAAAAAATACTTAAATAATAGAAAAAAACCATCTAATCGCATCACCGTTTCGCTTTCCGTTTGGACTTCTGTTTATCCAATCGATCTAGAAACGCACCACTAATAAATTCCGCATCATTTTCCTCCACTTGAAAAGAACTCGTCCTCGAGTTAAAATCAGGATCTGGATATAACGACTCAGTAGACTCATGAAACGGTGACAAATTAGCAACATTAAAAGTGTTGAATATGCCCATGCTATGTGAAAGGTCTATAACATAAGTATTATCGTTGATCTTCTTGCTGACAGCGTAAGGTTCATACTTCTTTGGTTGTAATTTATTGTAAGATCCAGCTGGTAATCGCTCTTTACGAAGAAAAACCATGATTTGATCACCTACCGCAAATACCTGCTTTCGCCTGTGCTTATCTGCTGCAACTTTATACTTCTGATTAGCTTCCTCTAACTTATGTTTGACTTCGTGATGTACTTCCACAATCTGTTTAGCCATATGATCCGCTGCTACACTTTTATCCGCTTGCTTAGGCAACTGTACCAAATCTAGAGTATGCTGAGACGCCTTTATATAAACAACAGAAAAAGGCGACATGCCAATAGAAATATGAACTGCATTATTATAAGCAAACTCTGCTTGTGATAAAGCAACATCTCATTGCTTCGGCTTATATCCACAAATGCTTCGAATCAAGTTTCCTAGAATTCTATTAATCACCTCTGTTTGCCCATCAGTCTACGGGTGAGCAGTGCTACTGAAATTCAAAGATGAATCAAACAACTTCCACAAAGTCTGCAAAAAATGCCCCAGAAATTTACTATCCCTGTCTGAAGTAATATATTTGGGCACACCATGTAAACGAATCACTTCCTTAAAGAATAATCTGGCCACACTTATTGCATCGAAAGTCTTCCTACAAGGAATGAAGTGCGCCATCTTAGAAAATCTATCAACCACAACGAAAACAGATTCCACGCCTCTTTGTGTCTGTGGTAAACCAAGCACAAAATCTATAGATAGATCTTCTCATATATTGTTAAGAACAGGTAAAGGCATATACAGACCTGTATTCTTAGAATGACCCTTAGCAGTCTGGCAAACATAACACTTTTGTACGTACCTACTGACATCTCTACGTAACTGGGGCCAGTAAAATCGCTCCTGGACTGTAGCAATAGTTTTATCACGACCTAGATGTGCAGCTAATCCACCATCATGTAAATCGCGAATTACCTTCTCTTGTAATGATATCCGAGGAAGGCAAAGCTGATTGCCACGCATCAGATAACCATCCTGCACATAAAATTCTTGTACAAGTTGACCAGTAGTACATGACTCCCAAATTTTTCCAAAGTCATCATCATCTATATAACAGTCTTTCAACTGCTCAAATCCCAAGATGTCTTGGCTTAATGTAATCAACAAGCTAGCTCTCCTACTCAATGCATTTGCTACGATATTATGCACACCTGACTTATGCTGTAATCTGAAAGAAAATTTTTGCAAAAATTGACACAATCGCGCATGCATATCTTTGCTAATCATCTTCTGACTATTCAGATACTTCAAAGTTTCATGATCAGAATAAAGGACGAATTCTTTTCCAATCAGATAATGCTCCCAAGTCTTCAAAGCCCTTACAACATAATAGAATTCTTTGTCGTAAGTGCTCCACTTCCGTCTTGCCTCGCTAAGCTTTTCACTGAAATAGTAAATTGATCTGCGCTCTTGAGATAAAACAGCTTCTATACCCACTCCACTAGCATCATAGTCCACTTCAAACAGTTTATCAAAATAAGGTAAAGCAAGAACAGGTACAGTACATAACTTCTCCTTCAAAATAGCAAAACTATTCTCAACTTCCTCTCCCCATAGAAATTGGCCTTTCTTCATACATTCAGTAATTGGAGCTGCGATAGTACTAAAATTCTTAATAAATTGCTGACAAAAAGTAACCAACCCATAAAAACTCCTAACGTCAAAATCTGTTTTAGGAGTCGGCCACTCTCTGATTGCTCTTACCTTCGCCTCATCTACCTCTATTCCTTCAGCAGTAATGAATAACAGTTTATTAGTTAAAAAACTGCACTTCTTAAGATTAATATGTAGCTTATTAATCTGCAAAGCTGTCAATACCTCCCTTAAGTGCAATAGATGATCCTCCTCGGTCTTACTATAAATCAGGATATCTTCAAAATAAACTACAATAAATTTGCCAATAAAAGATTTCAGAACCTGATTCATAAGCCTCATGAAAGTGCTTGGAGCATTGGAAAGTCCGAAAGGCATCACCATCCATTCGTACAACCCCTCCTTTGTTTTGAAAGCTGTCTTTCACTCATCTCTAGGTCGAATCCGAATCTAATGGTACTCATTCTTCAAATCCAGCTTCGAAAACCACTTAGCACCGTGTAACCTATCCAACATGTCATCCAATCTCGGAATTACAAACTTGTAACCCACGGTTATCTTATTAATGGCCCTGCTATCTACACACATCTGCCAACTCCCGTCTTTCTTAGGAGTCAACAAGGCCGAAATAGTACATGAGCTCATACTATTCTGAATGTGCCCCTTTCGCAACAACTCCTCCACCTTCTCTTTTAGAATCTCGCTCTCTTTAGGACTCATCCTGTAGTGCAGTAAATTCAGTAGACTAGCACCAGGAATTAAGTCTGTATAGTGTTGAATATCGCGCATAGGCGGCAACCCATCTGGAATCTCTTCGACATTAGTTCGCTAAATTCCTTCAATAAAGGCCTGACTGCTTCAGGTTGCTCCTGCAGTTGTAATTCAGCCTCAGTCTTAATTGTTTGTTTCACGACCAACACGTGAATCTATCGGGTCTCCTTAACCTCAGCTTCAAATTTTCTCGTAAGGGTAAGGAAATTATTTTCAGAAGATTGTTTTCCTTTATTCTTTAGTGGCAGCAATGTATACTTCACTCCATCCTTCATGAGGTTATACTGATTGCTTCTTCCCGAATGCTGAGCATCTACATCAAATTGCCATGACTTCCCAAATAACATATGACATACATCCATGTCCACTACATTACAATACAGCTCATCATGATATTTTCCAATGGAGAATGGAATTTTGCATCGTTCAGTCACCTGAATGCTTTCCGCTCCAGATTTAATCCATCCTAACGTATAGGGATTATGATGCTTCTCCACGGGTATCCCCAGCTTCTTCACTACCTCTTTCCCAATGATATTCTCCATACTTCCACTATCAATAGCCACAGTAAAGATCTTTACCAGAATGGTGCACCTGGTTCGGAATAATTGATGGCGCTGCGAATCATCTTCTTATTTTGGGGCCAACATCATTCTACGTGCCACACAGTTTACTTGCTCCTCTTCTTCATCTTCAAAATCATCGTCCTCACCATCCGACGCACAGCAATATCCATCTTCCTCCTCTTCTCTCGCTGCTACGTTTACGGACTTTCTCTGAGAGCATTCATTAGAACGGTACCCAGGCTGATTACACCTGTAACACTTTATCGCGGCTGGTTTAGTATAAGGGTTAGGGTTCGCGGTTTTCTGTGCTTGCGTTCTCTTATCCATAGGCTCGTTCATTAGGCGCTTTTCTACCGCCTTTTCTTCCTGATTTCGCCCTGCGTTAAAACGATTATTGAAACTGCTCTTCTCTACCGTACTGCTTGAACTGCTATCTCGATAATTTTCGTAGCCTCTTCTTCCCCTATCTTGCTGCATCAATTCTGTTTTCATCGCCATATTCTTGGCTTTAGTTAAATTTCGCAGTTATGTCGAATGAAGGGTTTCAAACCATCGAGATATCTGGCCACTTGCTGTCCCTCCGTCTTTGATAAATTATTTCGCTCTGCCAATATCATAAATTCGGCCGTATATTCATGCACAGTCCGATTGCCCTGCTGGCAATGTTGATACTGTTGGAACATAATCTGTTCATAATCGGGTGGAATGAATTCTTGCTTCAACAGCCTTCTCATTCTAGTCCAAGTTCGAACTCTCTCTTTCCCTTCTCGCTCTCTCTTATTTTGCAATCTCTCCCACCATGCAGACACACCTCCCTTTAATCTACAGGCTACTAATCGCACCCTTTTCTCACCAGGGGTCTCCATATAGTCGAAACATCTATCTATATCAACAAGCCAATCCAGAAATTCTTCTATGCCCAGACTTCCATTAAAATAAGGAATATCGACTTTCAATTTAAAGTCGTTACCTTCACGATCGTCGTAACGTCGTCTTCCATCTCTCCTATCATATCCTCTTTGAAATCCTCCATGACGACGTCTGCCACCATAATCAGCACGTTCCTCATAAAAAATTTCAGTTTCTTCTTCTTCCGAACTCTCTGAAAACAAAGGGTTATTTTGCCTGCGGACAAGAACAAGCCTATCAACAGGATCACCGCGAGCAAGATCTGCACCCGACCTTCTGTCGTTTCGCCAATTCCGGTTCACATCAACGCCGAGACCTTCGAATCGTTCTATTAACTCGTCAAATCGTTCTTCGAAACGACGAAAACTTTGATCGAATTGTTGATCCAAGCGTTCCATTAAACACTGCTCCAAACGTTGCAGCGTGTCATCCCCAAGGGTTGGGGCTCTAGTCTCCTGAGCATCGTCACGAAGACCACCGCCAGTCGCCATAGGCTCTGATACCACCTGACGCAGCGTTCCGCGAATAATTCAAGCAAAACCTTGCTTAGAGAAAAAAATCTCGAAATTCAATATTTATGATAATAATGTTCTATCTTCAAAACAAACCCTAAACACCTTTTTATAGGGGTTAAACCTAATTACAATAGGAAACCTAATCATAATAGGAAAGTTACCTAATCTGAATTGGAAACCTAATCAAATAGGAAAGTTACCTAATCTGAATTGGAAACCTAATCATAATAGGAAAGTTAATAAGTATCAAATAGCCAAATTACAAAAACGACCCTTAAAATTAACTCATAAAAAAATACTAAAATAATAGAAAAAACCATCTAATTGCATCACCGTTTCGCTTTCCCTTTAGACTTTTGTTTGTCCAATCGGTCCAAAAATGCACCACTAATAAATTCCGCATCACTTTCTATTTATACACGACGAGAGCCCCCCACTTAAATCAATGATGCGACTGTGGTAAGTCTCCAACATGCTCCTTCGATTAATGTGCGCATGGGATCTTCAGTTACTCTTTCCTTTTGTCGGCCGCGATCGGAAGGAAGGAAAGAAACGAAAGAAGTAAATGAAAGGATACAAAACAAGCCCACCACCTTTACTTTGCCAATTCAACTTGCCAAGGAGTTTCCCTGTGAGGCTAAAAGAGAGAAGCTTGTGGGTTCCATCCTTCATTTAATACCGTGGCTACAACACACGTGAAGTCAGAAAGAAAGTTCCCCTTATGTGGCTGAGAAATAAGTGTAAACCCCGCGCGACACCGATCGCAACAAATTCCATGTGTATAAACATTTCATATAGTCGGCGATGTGGACTACGTGAATAGTTTTAGATCGGGTATTGTTTGATTGCTTAAACTCAAGACGTAATTTAACACTATCGTTGGGGAAAAAGAATAGAAAGGGAGAATGCTATTTGTTCGCAAGATAACGAGGTCTAATGCAATCTTGTTCGTGTCGTCCATCCCAAGCAATTCATAGGGGGAAGGAACTTGCCAAAAGCAGGAATTGGTGACAAATCTACTCTCTTGGACTTTCGTAAAACCATTCATATTGACTTATATTGGAAATATAACGCAGAAATGACAGGATCTTGCAAATTAAGTCAATACGCAAAATACCAAAGAAATAAACGATGAACGATAAAGGACACTAGAGATTTACGTGGGTCGGTCCGAATATCGGTACCTACATCCACGGGGAGAGCCAGCAACAAATAATCCACTATAATCGGAGAATCAGAGTTATAATTCGCTCATACGCTCGAGTATTTCCTATACCTAAATTTAAGCCAAAACCCAAAATGTTTACGAATAAACAACTTAATTGGATAAAATAAACTCACTGCACAAATCACTGCATGTTGAAGCCCAAAGTGAAACGCTCTCGTATGATCAAATCAAGAACGTCGTATGTACTTTACTTTTGTTCTCGCGCAGCGTCCTTCCCTGAGAACTTCGTGGGCGTTCGCGGCTAGTGCGGCTCGCTCAATACCCTATTCTTTTCGGCAATAAATATACATATGGCAGAGTCCTCCTTTTTTACGTCTCTAATAGAAAGAGCCCATGTACGGTTCTGTAGGAGATAAAAGCAAAAGAATCCTTGGTTTCTTTCTTGCTCAGATAATGACTAATTTACCCCCACAAGAGAAATAGATATAATTAATTAAGTGTGCCCCTAATTTTTTTGTCTTTTAGTGGCCTTATTTATTTCTCTATT
Source organism: Syzygium malaccense (assembly GCA_031216405.1). Lineage (NCBI taxonomy): Eukaryota > Viridiplantae > Streptophyta > Magnoliopsida > Myrtales > Myrtaceae > Syzygium > Syzygium malaccense. The sequence goes on along the minus strand of CM062256.1, from coordinate 2,236,822 downwards.
TGCGCTGACGAGAGCCCTCATCCGAAATCAGCCGAATAGCAATGCGGGCTCAAACTCGAGACATAAATTTAACAATTCTCCACCTTGGCTCGATGTTTGTAGCCAAGTTATAGTGCTCATCTTCCATGCAGCTCTCCCAATGCCCTGACAGGCGCTCACTCTCCATAGACGCCAATTGTGCTCAAGCAGAGCTTGAGCTTCGCCAAAGGAACAGGCTTAGTCATCATGTCCGCTGGGTTCTTCTTTGTCGTAATCTTTTTAACAACAACTACACCCTTCGCTAAGACATCTCAGATGAAGTGGTACCTGATTTCGATATACTTCGTTCGCTCGTGATAAACCGGATTATATGCCAGATATATCGCACCTTGGTTATCACAGTGTATATTAACACTATTCTGATCTAACCCAAAGTCCGAGAGTAAACCTTTTAGCTATATCACATCTTTTGCTATAAAGGTCAGTGTCATGTACTTTGCCTCAGTCGAAGACAAGGCAACGTGATCCTGTAAGGATGCCTTCCAACTAACTGCACCACCTGCTAGCGTAAATACGTACCCTGCTAAAGACCTGCGTTCATCCAAGTCACCTGCGTGATCTGAATCCACATAACCAGTGGTCTCACTACCATTATTGTCCCTTTGGTACACAATTCCAACGTCTGCTGTCCCCTTTAAATATCTGAGGATCCACTTTACAGCTTCCCAATGAGTTTTACCAGGTCGCTTCATGTAACGGCTAACTACGCTCACTGCTTGTGAAATATCAGGCCTAGTACATATCATAGCATACATAATACTACCCACTACACTAGAATAAGGAACACGGGATATATGCACCTCCTCCTTCTCAGTCTGCGGTGATAACTTATTTGAAAGTTTAAAGTGCATCGCCAAAGGTGTACTTACAGATTTCGCTGACTGTATATTAAATCGTGCAACAATCTTCTCAATATATTTCTTTTGAGAAAGACATAAAATTCCTGCAGTTCTGTTACGCAAAATCTCCGTACCTAATATTTTCTTTGCAGCACCTAAATCTTTCATCTCAAATTCAGCACTCAATTGCCTCTTCAGCACAACAATATCAGACATATTCTTAGCTGCTATCAACATATCATCAACATATAATAACAGATATATCAAAGACTCATTCTCCAATCTCCTATAGTAAACACAGCTATCTATATGACTTTTAGAATAGTTCTGACTAGCCATAAAAGAATTGAAATGCTTATACCACTGTCTAGGAGACTGTTTCAGCCCATATAAAGAATTCTTCAATAAACAAACATGATCTTTCTTACCCAGAATAGCAAATCCCTTTGGCTGTCTCATGTAAATCCGCTCCTCCAACTCACCGTGAAGAAATGCTATTTTCACATCTAGCTGTTCCAGCTCGAGATCTTGTGCAGCAACTAAGGCAAGTAAAACATGAATAAAAGTATGTCTTATCACATGAGAGAACACTTCGTTGTAGTCAAAGCCCTCCCGCTATGTATACCCCTTCGCCACAAGTCTCGCCTTATATTTCGCTGCCTCGATACCGGGAATGCCCTCCTTCCATTTAAAGACCCACTTGCTACCGACAATCTTCTAGCTCTTAGATACTTTGACCAACTCCCATGTCTGATTCTGATGAAGTGATTCCATCTTTTCACTCATAGCCCCTAGCCACTGCGACGACTCAGAACTAGCCATCACCTCAGAGTAAGATGAAGGCTCATCTGTCTCCATCTCGTCACCTACAGTCAATGCATAAGCAATATCTGTATAACCATAACGTACCGATGGTTTAATTTTCCTTCTCTGTCTACCCACGGCTATGGTGTGTTACGGCTCTGTTGATTGTTCATTATCACCGGCTTCAGGAACTGCGGCCTCAGCTGTAATCTCAGCTTCTGTTACCTTCGAGGTCTCCAAAGTCTCCACCTGAATCTCCACCTCATTGTTGACACCACGATCTGTATGCTCTGCTGGTTGTGTCTCAAGACCCATCCTTTGAAACATTGTAGTCTCGTCAAAGATCACATCTTTACTAATTAGAAAATCGGGTGATATGGGATCAGTGCACCACAGTCGATAGCCTTTCACCCCATGTGCATAACCTAGAAATATGCACTTCTTCGCCTTCGGCTCAAGCTTACCATCACTCGCATGAGCATACGCGGGACATCCAAATACTCGTAATCCGGAGTAATCAACAGGTTTCCTCGATCATACTTCCTTAGGAGTCTTCTACTCTATAGCAGATGATAGAGATCGATTAACCAAGTAACATGCCATGTTCACCATTTCAGCCCAAAATTCCTTGCCTATTTCTGCATGCGAAAGCATGCTTCGAGCTCGCTCTAGTAAAGTTCTATTCTTCTGTTCTGCAACGCCATTCTACTGTGTTGTCCCGGGCATTGTGCGGTGTCTCACAATCCCTTCTTTCTCGCAGAACTCGATAAAATCTTTACCACAGAACTCCATGCCATTATCGGTTCTCAGGCACTTGATTTGTTTATCTGACTGCTTCTCAATCAATGCCTTAAACTTCTTGAACTGATCAAACACATCAGATTTGTGCTTCAGAAAGTAAACCCATACCTTTTTAGAGCAGTCATCAATAAATGTCAACATATACCGGGCACCTCGTTTCGAAGGAACTGGAGATGGGCCCTAGACGTCTGAATGAATGTACTCAACCGATCGCTTGGTTAAATGAATAGCTGTTGTAAACTTAATCCGACGCTGCTTCCGAGAGATGCAGTGCTCACATAAGTCCAGCTTCCCTGTCTTTTGATCCTTCAACAACCCCCTATCACTCAGCATCGTCATACCTGCCTCATTCATGTGCCCCAAACGCATATGCTATAACTGAGTCAAGTCAGAATCTGACTCACTTGATGAAACTGCAGCAGCTCCTGTCATAGTCTCTCCCAGTAGATGATAGAGAGAACTCACTTTTTCCCCCTTCATCACTATCATGGCACCTCGAGAGACCTTCAACACTCCACCTTCAGCGGTGTACTTACACCCGATATCATCGAGTGTCCATAGAGAAATAAGGTTCTTCTTGAGCTCTGGTACATGCCACACGTCTGTCAATGTGCGTACCACCCCATCGTGCATCCGAATCCGAATTGTTCCTATCCCCACAATATTGCGGGTTGTATTATTCCCCATCAGAACTCTACCACCATTTGCAATCTGGTAACTAGTAAATCAGTTCCTATGAGGCGTAATATGATAAGAATAACTTGAATCTAGCACCCATTCGTCTCCTAACGAACCAGTAGTCACACATAAGACGGCCTCTGCATCACTAGTGCTTTCCTCAGCAACATTTACCACATTGCTTGTGGCATTCTGCTTGTCACCTCCATTTCTCCGCTTCAGACAATCTCTCCTGATGTACCCCTCCTCGTGACACTCAAAGCACTTCACACGTCCCTTAGACTTTCTATTGCGTGACTTTGACCTGCTTTTACCTCTGCTGCTACTTGACCCTCGATGTTGTTCTCTACCTCGATTCACTAGTCCCCGCGCTATATCCTGCGCTAGATTGTCATCTCGCAACTTCCTCTGCCACTCTTTAGAGAACAATGCTAACTTTACCTCTTCCGAGATAATCGTAGTACGCCCTTGGAGTAGTGAATCAGTAAAGTGCTCCCATGATTCCGGTAAAGAAGCCAATAACATCATGCCTTGTTCCTCATCAAGTATCTTACCGACGTTCTTCAAATCCATCACGAGTTTATTAAATTCATCTAGGTGGGATCTGATTGACGTACCTTCAGTATATCGAAATTGAAACATCCTCTTCAACATGTACAAGCGATTGTTCAAACCCTTCGTTACATAGAGTGCCTGTAATTTTATCCACAATGTTGCGGCATCCTTCTCCTCAACCACCTCTATTAACACTTCATCCGATAAATTCAGCAGGATTATACTCTTTGCTCTCTCTCAATTAGCTCTGCTTTATCAGCCGCTTTCATTATAATGGGTAACCCATCTTCGCCATCTAATGCCTTGGCCAAACCTTGGGTTGTCAATAGCGCATGCATCTTGATGCTCCATAACCCAAAGTTGTTCCTCCCATTAAACTTCTCAATCTCAACTTTCGCTCCAGACATAATTGCAATAGCAAAATTTCCAAATAATAACCAGACAAGCAAAAGCCCCAAATCACAATCTAGAAAATCCAACCCTCAAGCTCTGATACCAATTGTTGGAAATATAACGCGGAAACGACAGGATCTTGCAAATTAAGTCAATGCAAAAATACCAAAGAAATAAACGAGGAACGATAAACGACACTAGAGATTTACATGGTTCGGTCCGAATATCGGTACCTATATTCACGGGGAGAGCCAGCAACAAATAATCCACTATAATCGGAGAATCAGAGTTACAATTTGCTCATACGCTCGAGTATTTCCCACACCTAAATTTAAGCCCAAACCAAAGTGTTTACGAATAAACAACTTAATTGGATAAAATAAACTCACTGTACAAATCACTGCATGTTGAAGCCCAAAGTGAAACGCTCTCGTATGATCAAAATCAAGAACGTCGTATGTACTTTACTTTTGTTCTCGCGCGGCGTCCTTCCCTAAGAACTTCGTGGGCGTTCGCGGCTAGTGCAGCTCGCTCAATACCCTATTCTTTTCAGCAATATATATACATATGGCAAAGTCCTCCTTTTCTATGTCTCTAATAGAAAGAGTCCTTGTACGGTTCTGTAGGAGATAAAAGCAAAAGAACCCTTGCTTTCTTTCTTGCTGAGACAATGACTATTTTATCCCCCACAAGAAAAATAGATATAATAAATAAAGTGTGCCCCTAATTTTTTTGTCTTTTAGTGGCCTTTTTTATTTTTCTATTTGCGCTGCCGAGCGCCCCTCATCCGAAATCAGCCGAATAGGAATGCGGGCTCAAACTCAAGACATAAATTTAACAACTTAAGTACAACTACACCATGAAAACCAAAGGGGCCGCAAAAACCAAAGAAAGGTTCATCTACAAATGAAAACATTGAAAGACATGGATGGACACATAGAATATTGTACTGTGCACGATTAAGATTGCAAAAGAAAAGCAATAAACTTATGCTGTTTATAATACCATAGGGAAAGACAGGGATGGGGATATTTATGAACACATCGAAGTACACACAGCTTGTGATGCAAAATTGAAATAACCCCACCAAAACTAGTGGATGTGGGTGTGGCCACTCAGAAATTTTGTCTTTAAACTTCACGTGACTTGTTGACTTCCAAAGAGGAACCTTTGCAGATTCTTCTAAAATCCCATTTTAGAGTGGTCCCAAAAGAGTAAGACCACCGACGTTCTCTCCTTGAGCTGTACTCTGAGTCTGAGAGTGATCCATCATGAGCAGCTGTGTGTAATAGGGCGACTGAAAATAAAAGCCTAACTCCACCCGACATATCACGCGAAGATGACAAACTTAAACGTCCCTTAACCCATGTGCTTCCTGACGGCAGATGCTATAAGAGACTCTGATTTTTACGGAGTGTTAAGCCCTTCTTCTTTAGAAAGCGATACCAATTCTTACAGATCAAGAATGGAGCAACCGTGTGATGACTCTGGAGTTCCACTCTCTTATCAGCCCGAGAAGCTTGAACCTGATAGTCACAACCTCGAAAATTCTGGTGAAAGAATCTTTCTTTAGTGAACTTTTGCTATTGGCTTTCGCGATACAGCAACCTCTTTTGATTTTATGATGTTTGCGTTAAAATATGTTGTTAGAGTTTTCTTTTTGCTCTCTGCTGAATAAAGGTGTCTGATCTGTATATGAATATCACAGTGAGTTTTAACCGCAACACCGAATGTGGAAGCGCAATTCAACTGTTAACTTGGTTAATTGTATAAATTTTGCTGCGAGTCAGTCCTGGAAGTTTAAATTTTGGAGAAACCGCCCTGTTTAGAACTCAACTTACTATTTGCTTCTGCATCTGTTGAAACATGACGAAGCGTCTGAGTCAGTGTGCGTGTTAACATAATGGCCTTTAATAAATGAGGAATACTCTATGTCTTAGAACCGGTTGTAACAAGCAGTTTCAAAGGTGATGGGGTTCGTTCCTTCTGTTTGATGAATGGCATGAGCATTATTCCATAACCGATCTTTCGTTGGAACTTTCACAAACTATTGTCGAGTTGCTTTCAACAATCATTCACTAGTGGATGATGAATTATCTGCAGATGAAGTAAATGATTCTCCAATCGAGGAAGTGAGATTGACAGTTTCGATTAAGGATGATTCGACCTTGCCTTGCTTGACATTTCGAACATGGTTCCTGGGAATCACTGCATGCGCAGCTCTGTCTTTTTTAAATCAGTTCTTCAGCTTCCGGCAAAACTCGCTCTCTTTGACATCGGTTTCAGCTCAGATTGCGGTACTTCCTCTGGGAAAATTTATGGCAGCGGTTCTACCAAAGAAAGCGATTCGCATCCCAGGGACTAAATGGTCCTTCTCATTGAATTCAGGGCCCTTCAACTTGAAGGAACATGTCCTCATAACCATATTCGCCAATGCAGGCTCGAGCGGTGTGTATGCCATCAACATCGTCACCATTGTCATGGCCTTTTATCACCGTCATATTCATCCTCTAGCAGCCATGCTGCTAACACTAACTACACAGGTATATTCATTAGTAATCACTCTTGGCCTAGGCTTTGATAATCATTAGTGTTGGTGTTTTCTTGTCCTGTCTACAAGCAACTACGATTATTGACCTTCCATGATGGAACAAAATGTACGAAAAACTGCAGATGCTTGGATATGGGTGGGCGGGGATTTTTCGGAAATTCCTTGTTGATTCACCATACATGTGGTGGCCAGCAAACCTGGTTCAGGTCTCTCTCTTCAGGTATGCCTCAAAGATGGCTTTATTTTCTTCTTTCTCTGCAGTTACTTCTTTCGTTGTCAAGAGTCGACTTTCGTTGGACTTTTAGGGCACTACATGAGGAGGAGGTCAGGCCCAAAAGAGCATTGACGAGGTTGCAGTTTTTCCTTGTAGTCCTCGTATCGAGTTTCGCATACTATGTAGTTCCAAACTATCTGTTTCCATCCATAACTGCCCTATCCTTTGTTTGTTGGATATGGAAGGACTCGGTCATAGCGCAAATAATCGGCTCTGGACGTAGTGGTCTCGGTATTGGCTCATTTGCCCTGGATTGGGCTACTGTTGCTGCCTTCAATGGATCTCCGTTAGCCTACCCAGGGTTTGCAATTATAAACATAATCGTCGGTTTCTTCCTCACAGTCTATGTGTTAATCCCTATTGCCTACTGGACTAACGCATTCGAAGCCAAGCGGTTCCCCATTATCTCACCGCACATTTTTGATTCGAATGGACGAAAATACAACGTTGGATTAGTTCTGAATGAGACAAACTTCGAATTCAATCAGCAAGGATATGACGATTACAATAAAGTTCACCTGAGTATCTTCTTCGCTTTTATTTATGGATTGAGCTTTGCGACCTTGGCAGCTACTGTATCTCATGTTGCTCTCTTCCATGGCAGGTGAATGCTTTTAAATCTTCACCGAGTATCACTAGATGGATAGAGAACTACCTCTATTCTTTCTGTCATTCACGTGCAAAATAAATCAACAAATTCTACAAAACTGTTGCAATAAAACAGAATAGCTTTTAGAAATTGACTGATAAAAACCATGTGGCTTACAAAATCGGTGGCACACAAACTTGCGGAGCAGTGAGAATGAATCATCTCAAAAGCAGATTCTAACATTCCATTTACAGGATTATTTGGCAACAAACAAAGGCAACTTTTGGACATAAGTTCGATGACGTGCATACTAGACTGATGAAGAAGAACTATGATGCTGTCCCACAATGGTGGTTCTATTCACTGTCGCTGATAATGATCGGACTCGCCATGGTTGCTTGTGAAGGATTTGGTGGACAGCTTCAACTTCCGTTCTGGGGAGTCATGCTAGCAATTGGTATAGTTCTATTCTTCATGTTGCCCATTGGAGTAATCACGGCCACCACAAATCAGGTATAGTCAATATAAGTTGCTTTCAATCTTCTATGTAAATCTCCTCTTGCTATTGATGAGACGTCGCCTTTGATGATCAGCAACCTGGATTGAATGTCATCTCAGAGCTAATAATTGGTTACCTGTATCCTGGAAGGCCTCTGGCGAATGTTGTATTCAAGACATATGGTTATGTAAGCCTGGTGCAGGCGATAACTTTTCTTTCAGACTTTAAGTTGGGCCATTACATGAAAATCCCACCAAAGTCCATGTTCATTGTTCAGGTAAATTCCGAGTGTCAATATTTACCACTACCATGTCTCATCTTATGTTTAGTACTGTTGTCAGATAATTATACACGTTCAAATAGTAGGAACTAACATTGACTTATTTCTCCTGAATGAAGCTGGTGGGAACGGTAGTTGCATCTTCAGTCTACTTTGGCGCAGCCTGGTGGCTCCTCACATCTGTGGATTACTTGTGCCATCCGTCCAAATTGCCTGTGGGAAGCCAGTGGACGTGCCCTGGGTACGATGTATTTTACAATGCCTCCATCATTTGGGGTGTGGTCGGACCACTCAGGATGTTTGGCCGCCTAGGGCTATATGTCAAGATGAACTATTTCTTTCTCATCGGACTTCTCACTCCAGTCCCGGTCTGGATCCTCTCTCGAATGTTTCCTGAGAAGAAATGGGTAAGGCTTATCAACATGCCTATCATCATAAGTGGCGCGGGGAACATGCTACAAGCCACGGTAGTGAACTACATATGTTGGATAACCATCGGAGTTTTCTTCAACATATATGTGTACAGGATGTACAAAAGTTGGTGGGCAAGGCACAACTACATTTTGTCTTGTGGTCTTGATGCTGGTGTCGCGTTCATGGCCATTCTTTGCTATTTCACATTGCAGATTAGGGATATTAATGGAATGAGGTGGTGGGGCCTGGAATTGGATGATCACTGCCCTCTCGCTAGTTGTCCTACTGCTCCGGGCATTCAGGTTAAAGATTGCCCCATTTTTCATTGATCGGAGGACATCCCAAGTTCTTCGCTGATATGCAATGTCAAGTGGAAAAATATCTGTACTACTCACTACACGCTCATTTTCTAGAGATACTTATACTGTTTAGTCTTCATGTGGAATTGAAGAAAATGAAATAGAACTTGTGGTGTGGATAGATCTTTTGCCCTTATTTTTCACTACAGCCCTAAATTTGATGAACCAAACAGCTTCATAAGCCATTAACCATGGTGAAGAGAATGCGAGTGCGGAAGTCGAACCAAAAAGAGATAGCTCATGCTTCTGCTGACATTATCCTAATATCATTCAGCTTAACAATTTACATCGCGGGATACTTTACATCATGCCAATCTTGCTGTAGTTTTGGCAAGCAATTAAACATTAGTCCGTCTTGACAAGAAAACTATATCAAGAGGGTCCATTTTGAAGATGCGCAAAGGCTGGGAGCTAACAAAAATTAAGAACAGAATTGCTGCTGCTCCTGTTTTGGAGAAACAGAAGGTGATAGTTTGATTTTGACACCCCCAAAGTACTGCAGCAGAAATGGAAAACGTATGTCTTTCTTGTTCTTCCCTGGAGACTCTCTTTTACGGAGAAATTTCCATTTTGCTTTCTTTTGCTTAAAGGCCTTTGAACCGGAATTTTATGAAATGCCTCTTCTTTCCAGGGTACACACAAGAAGGATCCTCTTGAGAATATGCAATTTGTAGGCCTGGCTTATAACATGTTCTAGTTCATTGAGGAACCGGTGGGCGAGTACTTGGAAAACGGTCGGATCCAATGTTTCTTTTGCAAATTTGAAGTGAAATCAATGATCATAAATTGCTTTTAACAACTTCATTAAGGGAGAAAAACAAGAATGAATGATCATAATGTGTCAGACACTATGCAATGGTGCAGAAGTTTAGATACCATCCTTGGCACGTTAGAAACTATTGATTAGTTTATCTATTTGATTAGAAACTGTAGTAAGATAGCCCTAACATACGCGTAGAATTTAACTATTGTCGACCCTCCTAGGAATTGACAAACGTGTGTTGACATGCTTAATGTGTAGAAATGGGTTTAAACGTATATTGATGCGTTTAATTTTATCTAAAATCATGTTGACGCAACCAACGTGTTAAACTGTTCAATTAGACGTGTCTAAGCATGTCATAAATGGGTTGAAATGATCAATCAACAAATACCACGTTTGCTCTTTGTATATGATTGGGTCGACCCGTCCCGTTCATGACACGAACATAATTAAGCTCAAAACCGAGCACTCTTAATTAACTGCATGACGTGTAAATAAGTCATGTCAAAAATCGCTAACTGTAGGTGTTGGCGGTGAATTCTGTGTCATCAAATACACAAATTTCAACATTTTACAATAAAACTATAGCACAGCAAAACATAGTTACAAGACAACCAACATGGGAAAAGTGCCAAAGACGTCCTAAACCTTTTGCATTAATACCAATTTAGTCATAAATCTTTTTTTATGCTAATTCAGTCCTAAACTTTTTGCATTGATGCTAATTCAGTCCTAAACCTTTTTATGGTGCCAATTTAGTCTTAAACTTTTTATATTTGTGCCAATTCAGTTCTAAATCTTTTGTTTTTGTGCCAATATAGTCCTTCTGGTTAATTTTGGCCTGATTTTGCTGACGTGGACGCCGATTGGCTAGCGGCCGGTCACTGGCGCTGATGTGGACAACTTTAATAATATTTTAATATTTTTTTTGAAATTTTATTTTATTATTTTTTCCCTCTCCCCTCCCTCCTTTGTCTAGCCGGTCGCCAGACCGACGATCGGCCAGAGGCTGGCGAGGCCCGACCTCGCCCAATCTGGTGAGGTTGAGCCTCGCCGGCGGCTGGATGAGGCACAACCTTGTCAGATCTGGCAAAGGGCGGGCCTCGTCCAGCCATGGCGAGGCTCGCCTTCGCTGTCGCTGGTGAGGACGAGCCTCACCAATGGCTGGCGAGGTCGATCTCGCTAGTGGTCAGCAAGGGTGAGCCTCGTTGGTGCCGGCCTCTGGCCTTTGGCTGGCCATTGATCTGGCGATCGGCTGGAGGAAGCAGGGAGGGGAAGGAAAAAAAAAGAAAAAATAAATAAATAAATAAAAATTCAAAAATATATTAAAATATTATTAAAGTTGTCCACATTAGCGCCGGTGATCGGTCGTTGGCCGGCCGACGTCTATGTCAGCAAAATCTGGCCAAAATTGAATGGAAGGACTAAATTGACACAAAGACAAAAGGTTTAAAACTGAATTTGCACAAATGCAAAAGGTTTATGACTAAATTGGCACAAAAAAAAGTTTATGACTAAATTGGCACTAATGCAAAAGGTTTAGGACTGAATTGGCATAAAAAAATGTTTAGGACTAAATTGACAATAATGTAAAAGGTTTATGACTTTTTTGGCATTTTTCCCAACTAACACACTACACCAAACCGACATTTATTCCAAAGATGTGTTGTTTGTTCGGTTTAGTTTTCTAACTTTTCATTGATGCAATGAAGTCCCCTTAACTTGCACATTATTGCAATCGAATTTTCCTGTTGCTAACATTGTTGTTGCGACGTCGTCTCGATTTCTATTGTTCGAAAAAGAAATAGAAAAAGGGAATGCGGTTTGTTCGTAAAATGTTGAGGTCTCATGCAATCCTGTTCGTTTCTTGTCCGCTTCAATTCGGAAAAACCAAAGAAAGGTTCATCTACGAACGGAAATATCGACAGACATTGAAACATAGAATATCACACTGTTCATGACTGAGATTGTAAAAGAAAAGCATTGAACGTATCCAGTCGGTTTAAGGTATAACCATTCAGATCATACTGTTCATGATACGATAATTTGTCGTCAACCCACTAGGGCCACACCTATTCAGAGTACATACTGGAGATTGCATGCGAATGTGCGCCTTGAAGGGAAAGATAGGGATGGGCATAATAATGAAGCTTGTGACGCAAAACTGAAATAATCCCATCAAAACTAGTTGACAGATCACTTCAGATTTTCTGTCTTTTTATCTTATCATGACTTGTTAACTTCGGAAAGAGGAATCTTTGCAGATTTCTCTCAATTCCCATTCAACAGCAACTTAGACAGGTCCCAAGAGAACCAGATCACCAACGTTCGCTCCTTGGACTGTACCGTGAGTCTGAGAGCAATCCATCACGACCTGCTGTATAGTAGAGACAGACAACTGAAAATGAAAGATTCAATTAACCCGACATTATCAATTGAATCCATGCCAAGATGACAAACATTAGCGTACCTTTAACCCATGTTTCTTCCTTAGAAAGTGAAAAACAAAATTGTCACTGATCAAGAAATGGAGCATCCGGATGATGACTCTGGAGTTTCACTCTCTTATCAGCCCAAGAAGCTTGAACCTGATAGTCACAACCTTAAAATTCTGGTGAATGAATGTTTCTTAGTAAACTTTTGATGCTGGGGTTCGAGATACAGCAACTTCTTTTTGCTGTACGATGTTCGTGTTGAATAATGTTTTCAGATTTTCTTTGTACTCTGCTAAATAAAATGTGTCTGGTCTACATATGAATACCACATAAGTTTTAACGGCAACACCGACCGAAGCAGAAGTGCAATTTTACTGCGAACTTGGTTATTAGTATAATATTCGCCGCGAGTCAGTCGTGGTAGTTTGAATTTCAGAGAAAGCACCCTGCTCAGAAGTCAACTTGCAATTTGCTTCTGCATCTGTTGAAACATGACTAAGCCTCTGAGTCGTGTGCGTGTTACCATAATGGCCTTTGATAACTGAGCAAAAGCATGTCTCAGAACCAGTTGTAACAAGCAGTTCCAAAGGTGAAGGGATATAAAGACTCACAGCACAAATTTCGGGTATTTACCAACCAAATAAAACTCAACTCGCAGATTTCGAGGAGTTCACTGTGCGGCTGCTTCGTGGAGTCCTCGGGCGGCTCCCTTCAACAAGCCACAGACGGCCACTGCAAGAGCTGAGAGAGAAACCTACCATTTTTCTACTGGACCCTCCTATGTCCAGCCACTATGCAGGCTAAGGAATAGAGAAACAGGTCCCCAAGCATTTCTTTAGGGAGCTTTTAATTTGTTTTGTAGTGGCCATCTTTCCTCTCGTTCGTCCAACCTTGGTGAGTCGATTTCTTGAATTTAATCGAGCTGTCAAACTTAGATATTTATCCAATTGGGTTAAGTTCCGTGAAGTGGCTCAAACTTGAGACATAATTTAACAAAAGCTTTAATAAGATAGGTCTAACATATGCATAGGATTAAATTATTCTTGACCCTACTAGGGATTGACAAACGTTTATTGATGTGTTTAATGCGTAGAGATGTGTTTAAATGCATGTAAAATCATGTTGACATGATCAACATGCTAATTTGTTGAAATAGACCCGCCTAGTATGTCATAAATGGGTTGAAAGCTAGGGTCATTAGGTAAACCCCATGTTTGCTATTTGTATTTATGATTGGGTTGACCCGTTCGTGACGTGAACTTAATTAAGCTCCAACTGAGCACCCTCGATTAACTACATGACGCGTAAATAAGTCAAGTCCAAAATTGCTAATTTTAGGTGTTGCAGTGAGTTATGTAGCATCAAACACTTCACACTAAAACTAGTTGCACGACAAAGCATAGTTACAATACAACCAACAGATAACACCAAACGTTTACCTCCAAAGTAATGTTTGTACAATTTACTTTTCTAACTTTTCTTTTATGCAACGAAGTGCCTTATCTTGCAAAGTTTGTGTAATCAAATTTTTCCGTCACTAACATCGTTAATCCGCTGTTATGTCAGTTTATATTTTTAGGGTAAAAAATAGATAATTAAAGAGAATGCCGTTTGTCAAGATATTGAGGTATAATGCAATCTTGTTCGTTTCCTAGTAATTTTACTCCTTGTCAGCTTCAACTTGGACGTGAGTGGCGACGTAGAGTGACCTTCATCCTAAGCATTTCATAGGTGGAAGGAACTTGCCAAAAGCAGGAATGTGTCAAAAAAGCTACTCCCTGTGGGTGGACCATCGTAAAACCAATCATACTCACTTAACTTCATCATGAAAACCGAAGAAAGGTTCATCTATGAATGAAAACATTGACAGACATTGACACACAGAATATAGTACTGTTCAAGATTGAGATTGCAAAAGAAAAAGAATAATGACAAATGATCTCTGAATTTTGACTCAATGTGCGATGTGATCACTGAACTTTCAATTTGTTTAATGTGGTCCCTTAATTTCAACCTAATGGGCAATTTGGTCCTTGAATATTTAATTTGTTTAATGTGGTCCTTAAACTTTTGATACATGTTCAAACTTAAATTAACGGAAAAACAACATTGAACATTTTTCTAAGGTCCAGGGACTAGTTCGAACATGTATCAAAAATTCAGGAACCATATTGAACAAATTAAAAGTTTAGGGACCACATTTCACATCGGGCTAAAGTTTAAGGATTACATTGAACAAATTAAAAGTTCAGAGATTACATTGCACATTGGGATAAAGTCCAGGGACCATTGGCGCTATTTTTCCAAAAGAAAAGTAGTAGATGCATCCAGTCAGTTTACCGTATAACCATTCATATTATACTGTTGAAGATACGGTAATTTGACGTCGATCCACTCGGGTAATTTGAAGTCGATCCACTCGGGCCACACCTCTCCAGTGTAAGGACAAGAGATTACATGTGAATGTGTGCCTTGAAGAAGACAGCTTGTGAGGCAAAATTGGAAATAACCCCATCAATGCTGGTGGATATGGCCGTTCAGATCTTGTCTTTTAACGTAACGTGACTTGTTGACTTCCAAAAGGAATCTTTGCAGATTCAGCCCAATACCCATTAACAACAACTAAGAGAGGTCCCTAAAGAATCAGATCACCAACAGTCACTCCTTGGACTGTACTCTTGAGTCTGAGAATGATCCTTCGTGAACAGCTGTCCGGTAGAGACCACTGAAAATGAAAGCATGACTCAATCTGACATATTGAGTGAATCTATGGGAAGATGACAAACTTGAACGTACCTTAACTTATATTTCTCTTGCCGGCAAATGCTATAAGAGACGATGATTTCTATGGCGTGTTAAGACCTTCGTTAGAAAGTGAAGAACAAAATTTTCACTGATCAAGAATGGAGCAACCGGATGATGACTCTGGAGTTTCACTCTCTTATCAGCCCAAGAAGCTTGAACCTGATAGTCACAAGCTCGAAAATTCTGGTGAATGAATCTTTCTTTAGTGAACTTTAATTTTGATGTTGGGTTTCGAGATAAAGCGACTTCTTTTCGTTGTATGATGTACATGTTGATTTATGTTTTCGGATTTTTCTTTGCACTCTGGTGAATAAAAGGTATCTGATCTGTATATGAATACCACGAGTTTTCACGGCAACACCGACTGAAGCAGAAGTGCAATTCAACTTCGAACTTGGTTATTAGTGTAATTTTTGCTGCGAGTCAGTCATGGGAGTTTAAATTTCAGAGAAAGTGCCCAGCTTAGAACTCAACTTACCATTTGCTTCTGCATCTGTTGAAACACGACCAAGCCTCTGAGTCATTGTGCGTGTTAACATGATGGCCTTTGATAACTGAGCAAAAGCATGTCTCAGAAACGGTTGTAACAAGCGGTTTTAAAGGTGAAGGGGTTCGTTCGTTCTGTTTGATGAATGGCATGAGCAATATTACATAATCCATCTTTCACTGGAACTTCCATAAACTATTGCCGAGTTGCATTCAACAATCATTCACTAATGGATGATAAATTTTCTGCAGATGAAGTAAATGATTCTCCAATCGAGGAAGTGAGATTGACCGTTTCGATTAAGGACGATCCGACCTTGCCCTGCTTGACATTTCGAACATGGTTTCTGGGAATCACCGCATGTGCTACTCTGTCCTTTTTAAATCAGTTCTTCGGCTTCCGGCAAAACTCACTCTCCTTGACGTCGGTTTCTGCTCAGATTGCAGTACTTCCTCTGGGAAAATTTATGGCGGCAGTTCTACCAAAGAAAGCTGTTTGTGTCCCAGGAACAAAATGGTCGTTCTCATTGAATCCGGGACCCTTCAACTTGAAGGAACATGTCTTGATAACCATATTTGCCAACGCGGGCTCGAGCGGTGTGTACGCTATCAACATCATCACCATTGTCATGGCCTTTTATCACCGTCATATTCATCCTCTAGCAGCCATGTTACTGACCCTAACTACACAGGTATATTTGTTAGTAATCACTCTTGGTCTGGGGTTTGACAATCATTCTTGTTAGTGTTTTCTTGCCGTGTCTACAATCTACTGTGATTATCGACCTTCCATGATGGAACCAAATGTACGATAAATTGCAGATGCTTGGATATGGATGGGCGGGGATTTTCCGAAAGTTTCTCGTTGATTCGCCATACATGTGGTGGCCAGCAAACCTGGTTCAGGTCTCTCTCTTCAGGTATGCCATTAAGACTTCTTTGTTTTCTTCATTCTTTACGGTTACTTCTTTCGTTGTCATGAGTCCACTTTCGTTGGACATTCAGGGCGTTGCATGAGGAGGAGGTGAGGCCCAAAAGAGGATCGACAAGGCTGCAGTTCTTCCTCGTAGTCCTCATATCGAGTTTCGCGTACTATGTCGTTCCTAACTATCTGTTTCCATCCATAACTGCCCTATCCTTTGTATGTTGGATATGGAAGCACTCAGTCACAGCCCAAATAATCGGCTCTGGACGTCATGGTCTCGGTATTGGCTCCTTTTCCATGGATTGGGCTACTGTTGCTGCCTGGAATGGATCTCCGTTAGCTTACCCGGGCTTTGCAATTATAAACATAAGCATCGGTTTCTTCCTCACGCTATATGTGTTAATCCCAATTGCCTACTGGACCAACGCATTCGAAGCCAAGCGGTTCCCCATTATCTCGTCGCACGTGTTTGATGCTAAGGGAGTCGATTATGATGTCGGATTAGTCCTGAACGAGACAAACTTCCAATTTAATCAGCATGGATATGATGATTACAGTAAAGTTCACCTGAGTATCTTCTTTGCTTTTGCTTATGGATTGAGCTTTGCGACTTTGGCAGCTACTGTATCTCATGTCGCTCTCTTCCATGGCAGGTGAATGCTTTTTACACTTCTGCTGATTATGAGTATCACTAGATGGATAGAGAACTGCCTCTGTTCTTTCTTATAATCACCTGCAAAATATATCAAGAAATCTTACAAAACTTTTGCAGTAAAACAGAATAGCATTTAGTGATTAAATGATAAAAACCGTGAGGTTTATAAAGTTGGTGGCGCACAAAGTTGCGGACCCGTGAGATGATGAATTATCTCAAAATATTCTTACATTCCATTTACAGGACTATGTGGCAACAAACGAAGGCAACTTTTCGGGATAAGTTTGATGACGTGCATACTAGACTGATGAAGAAGAACTATGATGCTGTCCCACAATGGTGGTTCTATTCGCTGATGCTGATAATGACAGGACTCGCCATGGTTGCTTGTGAAGGATTTGGCAGACAGCTTCAACTTCCATACTGGGGAGTCCTCCTAGCGCTTGGTTTAGCTGTATTCTTCCTGTTGCCAATTGGAGTAATCACGGCCACCACAAACCAGGTATAGTCAATAAAAATCGCTTCCAATCTTCAACAAAAACTCCTCTCATAATTGATGAGACATTGGCTTTCATGTTCAGCAACCTGGATTGAACGTCATCACGGAGCTGATAATTGGTTTCATGTATCCTGGAAGGCCTCTGGCGAATGTGGCATTCAAGACATATGGTTATATAAGCATGGTGCAAGCGATAACTTTTCTCTCGGACTTTAAGTTGGGCCATTACATGAAAATCCCACCAAAGTCCATGTTCATTGTTCAGGTAATGTCCGAGTTTTGATATTTACCATTACCATGTCTCAAATTATGCTTAATACTGTTTTCAGATGATTTTATACATTCAAATAGTAGAAACTAACATTGACTTATTTCTCCTGAATGAAGCTGGTGGGAACGGTAGTTGCATCTTCAGTCTACTTTGGCACGGCCTGGTGGCTCCTCACATCGGTGGATTACATCTGTGACCCGTCCAAATTGCCTGAGGGAAGCCCGTGGACGTGCCCGGGGTACGATGTATTTTACAATGCCTCCATCATTTGGGGCGTGGTGGGACCACTCAGAATGTTCGGCCGCCTTGGGCTTTATGCCAAGATGAATTATTTCTTTCTCATCGGAATTCTCGCTCCGGTCCCAGTCTGGATCCTCTCTCGAATGTTTCCAGAGAAGAAATGGATAAGGCTCATCAACATGCCTATCATCATAAGTGGCGCAGGGAATATGCTACCGGCAACATCGGTGAATTACATATGTTGGATAACCGTCGGAGTTTTCTTCAACATATATGTGTACAGGAGGTACAAAAGTTGGTGGGCTAGGCACAACTACATTTTGTCCGCTGGGCTCGATGCCGGCGTTGCCTTCATGGCGGTACTTTGCTATTTCACATTGCAGATTAGGGACATTAATGGGATGAGTTGGTGGGGCCTGGAATTGGATGATCACTGCCCTCTCGCCCATTGTCCAACCGCTCCGGGCATTCAGATTAAACATTGCCCTGTTTTCGTTGATCGAAGGACATCCTGAGTTCTTTGCCGATATGCAACATAAAGGGGAATAGTATCTGTACTTCTCACTACATGCTCACTTTTTACAGATGCTTGTACTTTCAAATCTTCAAGTGCAAAAGAAGAAAACGAAATTGAACTTGTAGTGTGGATAGATCTTTTGCCCTCATTTTTCACTACAACCATTAATTTGATGAACCAATCAGCATCACGAGTTAATATCCATGGTGAAGAGAACGAGAGTGTAGAAGCCGAACAAAAAAGAGAACACACCTGCTCCTGCTGACATTATCCTAATGTCAGTGACCTTAACAGTCTACAACATGGATCCTTTACATCATGCCAATTTTGCTGTAATTTTTGCCAGTAATTAACCATTAGTTGGTTTTGACAGACTTTCCTTTCTAATTCGAATCTGGTGTTAGCCAAACGAGAGTTGTGAATATATGCACTATAATTAATGCCTGAATCTGAGAATGGGATGCAGACAAAGATGGAGAGGCCTAATGTTCCTAGATCTTCATGTTGCAAACCATTAGATCGTTGCAACATGCAATTGAAAGTCTTAACTATATAATGTAGTTCATTTGCACACTCATTTCTCGACAAACACTTTGCAGTACAGTTTAGCCCAGGGCAATTCCATTTCCGACGGACAAGAACATCATCCCAGGCCAGCATCACGCACACTCGGCGTTGAAAGGCTAACTTTGTGTGAGATGCCTGAAAGTGACCCTTCATATTTGTTGGCACTAAAGAGAGAGAATCAGCTTGTCAGTTTGTAAGTTAGTACATCAATTAATTACTAAAATTACTGTCCAGGACTATAAGGACAAACTAATCTTCAGGCAGTTTTCTTCATTGGCCTGCAAATGTCTTATGTGCTTAACGCATGTAATGAGTGTGATAGTGATTGGAGACCCGTCCTTTGGTAAGGTTGTTATAGCTTTGGAACATTTATCAAGAAAAACTAGCTTACAGTAAAAATGGACCAACCGAACTATAGTGATTTCAGTATAGATATACTTGCCACGGTATGCTGTGGATTCACCAATTGACAATGGATTTGCCAACCTGAACTAGTTTATAGAAATCCCTCGGCAAGATGCCGTAGACAAGGAACAAGTAATCGACAAAGAACAGTGGGTAGAGGCAGAAGATGCATTCAAGTATGATGGAGGAATGCGAAAACGGGTCAGTGACTGTGTTGAGAAAATGAGTGCAAGGGGAAGGGAAATGAAAGAGTAGAATTTCGTTCGGAAAATGGTGGTCCTGCCGGATGTGGCACCGGAACATGCGGTTGTTGGCACCACGAACGGTTTTTTTTTTTTCAGACAAATTCATGTCCCGTAATTTAGACCTTCGCTTTCAATTGCAAAATCTATCCGAAGGGACTCAGACAAACGTTTCAAGAGATTGT
Organism: Syzygium malaccense; assembly: GCA_031216405.1. Lineage (NCBI taxonomy): Eukaryota > Viridiplantae > Streptophyta > Magnoliopsida > Myrtales > Myrtaceae > Syzygium > Syzygium malaccense. The sequence continues at coordinate 2,216,752 of CM062256.1, read as the reverse complement.
TAGTTCTATGTCTGAAATTTCCTTGCTCTGTTTTTCTCTCCGTGCGGAGCTGGCGGCCTATGTACCATGGAGGTCACGACCTCCGGACGCTAGCCTCGCACGGCCATAGCTCCGTGATTGCTTGAGGCAGGGCACTTCCATGGCCTTGGCGTCAGGGTTTGGCTCAGTCGGTTCAGTCAACTTTTGGCCGCGAGTGAGAGGAGGTAGAGCTGGCCGTGAGTGAGAGGAGCTTGAGAACCACGAGCGAGGAGAGAGAGAGAGAGTGAGCATATCTGTAAGTTCGAAGCTCGAGCAACTATGGCTTAAAGCTCATTGATCTAGCTTTATTTGGGACAAAATTCACTCTCAACTCTGTTTTATAAAAACTATTACACTTGAGGTCATCATTTGAAATTTCTCGATTACAATGATAATGCCGATTTATCTTTCTTTTTATTTGAGGTCCTTCGAAGGGTCAATCAACAAAATCATTTCACGTTGATAGATAGCCCCTAAGAAATTAACTAGCTAGATGATGCTTAATATTGTTGCATTCATCTTCTTCTTCTTCTTTTTCCTTGTAGTGATATTTTGTCTATAATTTATTTGTTAACCAAATATCCAATAAAGAACCGTAAACTATGCTTAACCAAATTTGGTTTCTATACATCTCGAAGCATAATTGATATACCTTAACTTATTATATATAAATCAATAAAATAATAACTTAGATCAAAAGGTAACAAAATTATGACCTCTCTATATATTAGAAAATTCGCAAAATAGTAATTTATATCAAGAGATAGGAACCTCTAAGAGTTTATTTTTTTACTATTAATTAAATTTATATGATCAAGATAGAAAAAGGATGTTGCGCTGAAAAATATTTAAAAGTTGTTACAAAAACGATGTGTCAATGACGAGATTAAAAAAACAGAATTATATTATTTGATGGTTTATATAATTAACATTTCTAATGAATAGATTTTCTGTGTAACATATTAGAACAGTGTTATCTGTATCTTCTATGTGGATGCTACAGCCAAGAAACATGCAATTTGAGACCAATTTTTTCCCACTTTCGTTCCATATGCAGTTGTGTTTTTATTATTAAAGATTAACGTTGTCCATACATGACTCTATGTTTACAAAATGTGGTTTAATTTGCTTCTGAAAAGGCATTGAGACGCAATATAAGACGCGACCCCATTTGCAACGCCCGTGACTGTCTACTAGTCTTTAAAAGAGCCAATAAATGTTCGAGAGTGCTAATAACCATTAAGAACTCAATAAATAAAAGCACGTGAGCATGTCATGTTGTTCAACCTCGCGCAACCTTTATTGTAGTAAATATATCCCTTCTTAGTGACTAGCGTGATACAATAATTCGACAGCAACCCACTCGGACCACATCTCTCTCTCACTCTCTCTCTCTGGAGTACAGACTAGAATACATAGGAGCACTTTGAGCATGTCATGTTGTTTAACCTCGCGTGACCGTCATATAGTAATTATATCCCTTCTTCGACACCAACCCACTCAGACCACATCTCTCTCTCTCTCTCTCTCTCTCTCTCTCTCTCTCTCTCTCTCTCTCTCTCTATAGAGTACATACTACAGAATACATAGGAGCACGTGAGCATGTCATGTTGTTGAACCTCGCGTGACCTTCATACAGTAAATATATCCCTTCGGGCCGACTCTACCTCGGGATCGTGACACTAGCACAATACCTTAATTCGACACCAACCCACTCAGGCCACACTTACCTCTCTCACTCGAGTGCAGACTACAGATTACATGTGAATGTGTGACTTGAAGGGAAGGATAGGGATGCGGCAATTAATGAACACATGGAAGAAGACAAAAGCTTGTGGTGCAAGATTTCACAGGTCAAATAACTGCGTCACAACTCGCGGACATGGCCGTTCAGATGACTTGTTCACTTCCAACGAGGAATCTTTGCAGTTTCTTCTCAATTCCATTCGGCAGCAACTTGAGAGGGTCCAAAAAGAATCAGATCACCAACAATCTCTCCTTGGACTGTACCTCCGTTTAGTACTCTGAGTCTGAGAGTGATCCATCATAAGCCGTTGTGTGCAGTAGAGACGCTGAAAACGAAGGCAAAACAAAGTTGACATAGCAGTAGAATCCATGCGGAGATGACAAACTTAAAAGTACCTTAACAAATATTCTTCTTGCCGGCAGAAGCTCTACAAGAGACTATAATCTTTAAGGCGTGTTAAGCCTTTTTTCTTTAGAAAGTGAAACAAAATTTATCACTGATCAAGAATGGAGCAACCGGATGACAACCATGGAGTTTCACTCTCTTAACAGCCCAAGAAGCGTCAACCTAATGGTCACAATTTCGACCGTTCTGGTGAATGAATCTTTCTTTAGTGAACTTTTGATGTTGGCTTTCGAGATATGGCAGCTTCTTTTCATTGAATGATGTTCCCATTGAATTATGTTCCTGCATTTTTCTTTGCTCTCTGCTGAATAAAAGGTGTCTGGTCTATATATGAATATCACAGTAAGTTTCAACCGCAACAACGAATGAAGTAGAAGTGCAATTCAACAGTGAACTTGGTTTTCAGTATTATTTTTGCAGCGAGCCAGCCATGGTAGTTTTAAAATTTTGAAGAAAGTGCCCTGCTTAGAACACAACTTGCTATTTGCTTCTGTATCTGCTGAAACATGACCAAGTCTCTGTGTCGGTGTGCGTGTGTTAACGTAGAGGCCTTTTGATAATTGAGCAAAAGCATGTCTCAGAACTGGACTTAACAAGCAGTCTCATAGGTGATGGGGTTCCTTCGTTCTGTTAATGCCATGAGCAATAATACATAACCCATCTGTCATTAAAACTTTCATAAACTATTGCCGAGTTGCTTTCAACAATCATTCACTAGTAGATGATGAATTTTCTGCAGATGAAGTGAATGATTCTCCAATCAAGGAAGTGAGATTGACTGTTTCGATTAAGGATGATCCCACCTTGCCCTGCTTGACATTTCGAACATGGGTTCTGGGAATCACCGCATGTGCAACTCTGGCTTTTTTAAATCAGTTCTTCTGCTACCGCCAAAACGCACTCTCTTTGGCATCGGTTTCTGCTCAGATTGTGGTGCTTCCTTTGGGAAAATTTATGGCAGCAGTTCTGCCAAAGAAAGTTGTTCGTGTCCCGGGAACAAAATGGTCCTTCTCATTGAATCCAGGACCCTTCAACTTGAAGGAACATGTCCTGATAACCATATTCGCCAACACGGGCTCAAGCTACGTGTACGCCACTTACATCATCACCATAGTCATGGCCTTCTATCACCGTCATATTCATCCTCTAGCAGCTATGTTGCTGACACTAAGTACCCAGGTATATTCATTAGTAATCACTCGGCCTGGGGTTTGACTATCATTAGTCTTCATGTTTTCTTCCCCTGTCTACACATTTCTATTATTATCTACCTTCCCTGATCGAACAGGATGTATGAAAAATGGCAGATGCTTGGATATGGATGGGCGGGGACTTTCCGAAAGTTCCTTGTTGATTCGCCATACATGTGGTGGCCAGCGAACCTGGTTCAGGTTTCTCTCTTCAGGTATGGCTCTGAGATCACTTTTTTATTTGCTTCTTACTTTCAGTTACTTCTTATGTTGTCACAAGTCCATTTTCATTGAACCTTCAGGGCACTGCATGAGGAGGAGGTCAAGCCCAAAGGAGGATTGACGAGGCTGCCGTTCTTCCTTGTAGTCCTCATATCAAGTTTCACGTACTATGCTGTTCCAAACTATTGTTTCCATCCATAATTGCCTTATCCTTTGTATGTTGGATATGGAAAGACTCGGTCACAGTGCAACAAATTGGGTCCGGACATCGCGGTCTTGGTATTGGTTCCTTTTCCCTGGATTTGGCTACTGTTGCTTCCTTCACTGGATCTCCTTTAGCCACCCGGGGTTTGCAATTATAAACATATGCGTCGGTGTCTTCCTGACACTGTACGTGTTAATCCCAATAGCCTACTGGACCAACGCATTTGAAGCGAAGCAGTTCCCCATTATCTCATCACACGTGTTTGATGCTAACGGAGGCAAATACAACGTTGGACTAGTTCTGAATGAGACAAACTTCTAATTCAATTAGGAAGGATATGATGATTACAGTAAAATTCACTTGAGTATCTTCTTCGCTTTTACTTACGGATCAAGCTTTCGCTCTCTTCCACAGCAGGTGAATGCCTTTTAACCTTTGTACTTATCACTGAGGATCACTATACAGATAAAGAACTACATCTATTCTTTCTTTTAATCAGCTGCAACTTATATCAAAAAATCCTACAAAGCTCTTGCAGTAAAACAGAATTGCATTTAGTAATTGAATGATAAAAACCATGTCATTTTACAAAGTTGGTGGTGCACAAAATTGCAGAGCTGTGAGGAGGAATCATCTCTAAAACAGATTCTAACATTCCATTTACAGGATTATTTGGCAGCAAACACAGGCAGCTTTTCGAGATAAGTTTGATGACATGCATACTAGACTGATGAAGAAGAATTATGACGCTGTCCCACAATGGTGGTTCTCTTCACTGTTGCTGATAATGATCAGACTTGCCATGGTTGCTTGTGAAGGATTTGGCGGACAGCTTCAACTTCCGTACTGGGGAGTCATGCTAGCAATTGGTATAGTTCTATTCTTCATGTTGCCGATTGGAGTAATCACGGCCACCACAAACCAGGTATAGTCAATATAAGTCGTTTTCAATCTTCTATGAAAATCTCCTCTTGCTATTGATGGGACGTTGCCCTTCATGATTAGCAACCTGGATTGAATGTCATCTCAGAGCTAATAATCGGTTACCTGTATCCTGGAAGGCCTCAGGCGAATGTGGTATTCAAGACATATGGTTATGTATGCCTGGTGCAGGTGATAATTTTTCTCTGAGACTTTAAGTTGGGCCATTACATGAAAACCCCACCAAAGTCCATTCATTGTTCAGGTAATTTCCGAGTTTCGATATTTATCATTACCAGGTCTCATCTTATGTTTAGTACTGTTGTCAGATAATCGTCCACATTCAAATAGTAGGAACTAACATGACTTATTTCTCCTGAATGAAGCTGGTGGGGACGGTAGTTGCATCTTTAGTCTACTTTGGCATGGCCTGGGGGCTCCTCACATGCGTGGATAACTTCTGCCATCCATCCAAATTGCTGGTGGGAAGCCCGTGGACGTGCCCTGGGGATGACGTATTTTACAATGCCTCCATCATTTTGGGTGTGGTCGGACCACTCAGGATGTTCGGCCGCCTTGGGGTATTTGCCAAGATGAACTATTTCTTTCTCGTAGGAATTCTCGCTCCAGTCCCGGTCCGGATCCTCTCTCGGATGTTTCCTGAGAAGAAATGGATAATGCTCATCAACATGCCCATCATCATAAGTGGCCCGCCATCTGTGCCACCAGCAACGGCAGTGAACAACATCTGTTGGTTAATCATCGGAGTTTTCTTCAACATTTATGTGTACAGGAGGTGCAAAAGCTGGTGGGCAAGGCACAACTACATTTTGTCTGCTGGGCTCGATGCAGGCGTTGCCTTCATGGCCATACTTTGCTATTACACATTGCTGATTAGGGACATTAATGGGATGAGGTGGTGGGGCCTGGATTTAGATGATCACTACCCTCTCGCTAGTTGTCCTACCGCTCCTGGCATTAAGGTTGGAGATTGCCCTGTTTTTCATTGATCAAAGGACATCCTGAGTTCTTTACAGATATTCAATGCCAAGGAAAAAAAGATCTGTACTACTCGCTACTTGCTCACTTTATAGGGATAGATATAGTGTCTTTAGGTGGAAAAGAAGAAAACGAAGTAGAACTTGTAGCGTAGACAGAGCTTTTGCCATTAGCTTTACTACAATCATTAATTTGGTTAACCAATCAGCATCATAAGTTGATAACCATGGTGAAGAGAATGAGAGCGTAGAAGTCGAACCAAAAAGAGATGACACGTGCTTCTGCTGACAATATCCTAATATCAGTGAGCTGCATTATTGAACCTTTACATCATGCCAATCTTGTTGCAATTTTGGCTGGTAATTAAACATTGGTTGTTTTGACAGACTTTCCTTTCTAATTTTGAATCTTGATTTAGCTAAAATGCTGTTCTGATCTTTTCAATGGGGGCAAAATTGTGCTAAACGAGAGTTGTGTATATATGCACTATAGTTAATGACTGAATTTGTGCCTGCGATGCAGACAAAGATGGAGAGACTAAGGTTCCATAGATCTTCACATTTTAAACTTTTAGATCGTCGCAATGTGCAATTAAAAGTCGTAACTGTTTAATGTACTTCATTTGTGCTGACTCATTTCTCAACAAAAACTTTGCTGTGCAGTTTAGCCACACGGCAATTTTTTTTTTCCTGCAGAAAAGAACATCATCCCAGGTCCCTTACCAAAAAAAAAAAACATCATCCCAGGTCGGTATCTTGCATATGTTGGTGTTCAAAGGCTAACTCTGTGTTAGATGCCTGAAAATGAACCTTTTTTCTATTGGCATTCAAGAGAGAGAATCAGCTTTTAAGTGTGTAAAGAAGTACATCATTTGGCAACTAAAAGTGCTGTCCAGGACCATAAGGACAAGTAATCATAAGGCATTTTTCTTCATTGGCCTGCAAATGTCTTATGTGCTTAATGCATGTAATAGGTGTGATGGTTATTCTTTAGGAAGGTTGTTCTTCGGAGATCAGAATCTCAATGTTCATCTGAAAGAATAGGGAAGGTCATGCACAGCTTTGGAACATTTATCAACAAAAACTAGCTTACAGTAAAAGTGAACCAACTGTACTCTATGATATCAATATTGAATTGATACATCAGAGCAGACAGGAGTTCTACAAGATTTTGAACTACTTGAATCCAATTCTTGTCTCCATATACTGTGGATCCACCAATTGACAATGAATTCACCGACCGGAACTACTTTATAGAAATCCTTCAGCAAGATGTGGCAGACAAGAAATAAGTAATTGACAAAGAATGGTGAGTAGAGGCAGAAGATGTATTGATGGGAATGTAAAACTGATCAATGATGATGATGAGAAAATGAGAGCAAGGGGAAGGGAAAGAAAATGTAGGATTTTTTGGGAGATGGCGATTCTGCAATAGGTGGCACCGGAATATGCAGTCGGACCGAAAGTGTTCCTATTGTTAAGCCTTGGTTCACAAGAAAACAATATCAAAAGGGTTCTTCTGAAGAAGTTGAAAGGCGGAGCTAATGAAAAGTTAGAACAGAATTGCTGCTGCTCGTGCTTTCAACAAACAGAAGGTAATGGACTTTGACAACCCAAAGTACTGAAGTAGAAATGGCAAAATTTAGACTTGCTGCAACAATTGCAACATGGCTAGAATTCGAGTCATTGAAGATATTAACAACAGTTCATTCGAGCCACTAAATGTGACATGTTTCCTCGAAAAAGTACTATACCAGAAAAATTTTAAATGTTGGTTTATTTTTCTCTTTCCAGATATTTGTACAATTTTTCCATATAATGTCAATAATTTCATTCCATTAATTGATAATTCATAGTAATTCTCAATAAATCGAATTTACAAGATCTTTTAAATGTCAGGTTTTTACTTACGAGCAACACGTGTGAACTTTTGCAAGTCACTACATTATAAACCATCCTTTTCTATTTTTCGAGCGAACGAGATAAATTATTTGATTAAGAGCCCAACCAACTGTACAATAAAGCAGATGAGGAGAACGACAGAACAATAGACCATACCCCAAGTGCATTGCGTTTTTCCAAAGAAAATCTTAACGCTCTAACTCAGACAAGAGCTGCTCCAGCCCGAATGCGGAACTGTGTGATGATTGTGTTATGAAATTCAAATTGCACTTATTGGTAGTTACTGATGAATCAGGATTACTTGAAAATAGCAAGTGGACTTACAGAAAATCATCAGAGCTCCTTTTCTGATACTAAGGGTACTTGTTCATAGACATTTTCTAGCCTTTGTTATTACTTCTTTGAATAACATCTTGATTCTAAAAGCTCCTCAGCAGTGCATAACTTGATTGCTCCCAGAAAATTCTGGTAATGTATTGTAGTGCAGCAAATATAGTGCAAGCATAATTTGATTGATCGACGATGCATATTACTCACCGCAATCATTAGCCGAACACAAAAGTACTTGAATTATATCAAACGCTTGCTTAGTAAATGACACCTATGAGTGTTGATGATTTTGATGTTCATCATAAACTTCCAACATTGATCAAAGAGTTTAGGGGAGAAAAAAGATAATGTCTGAAAATATGCAGGCCCAGAATCAAAGTGGTCCAGAAAAGGTCCTTGTCAAGGGTCTAAAGCCACCAACCGCATTTGTTCCTGCCCAATCCTGTGAGAAAAATAAGATGAACAGGGTATAATCAGTTTTCATATATGTGATGGCATTATGGAGAGGGAGAATATGAGCTAACAAAATTACACTTCAAAATCAAGAATATATGAAGCATCCGATCATTGCAAGAATGAGTTCTTGCATATTAATTTCTTCATTGTGTCTGTTCCTTCTCTTTCTCCTAACCGTAAGTGTCTCAAGAGTATCGTATAGTCAATGGTTGTGTTCTCAGTACTGGCCCAAACCGTCCCTGTGCGACTATGCTAGCCGCATTTAAAAGACGGGCCAAACCTAAATCCATCCAAATCCGCCTTGTTATGATCGGGCTTAGCTACAAGGTAGGCAAATCATGTGTAAAAGTGGTACTTCTTGGATCCGATAATGACTCAACTCATTACTTTGAATGCCTCGCTTACTCATCCATGGTTCTAAGTTTGGACTTTAATCACCTTATTAGGCCAATCCAACGAAACTGGAGATTTCAATTACTTATAGTCTTGGGGGAAGAAAATGGCGCGAGCAGTGTTGGACGAATGTTAAGTATGCAAATTCCATTAATGACCATCTCTTCACTTCTCAAAGTGCAGATTTGTTATTAATCCAGCATTATTTGTGAAGTCTTTCCAACACCAAAGATAAGTACCTAATAATTTTTCTTGAAAATCAGTCATAGCTTCAGAGAAAAGGGTGGTCCAAGCATGAGTCCTATTTCGTTCTATATTAAAGACAGTGTGGATCGGATTCTGAAAAACAATGAGAGAAAGAGAGAGAGAGAGAGAGTTTTTTTTTGGTCGGTGAGAGAGAGAGAGAGAGTTTAAACATGGTTACCACCAACAGCTTTCTGCGATTATCATTTTGCCTGCGCATCCTTATGGCCTTTCGCTCCAATTCGAGGATGTGATTCTGATCAATTAGTGGCATCAACACATTCAGAACCTCATTAGGAGAAGTATTTTGAACAAAATTCTAGTTTACCACAACAAATTTGGAGCAAGTACTTTTGATCCAGACTCGTCGACTGAGATGATGGCAATTGTAACATGACTAAATTGATTCTACATATAGGGAACTTTTACCTGAACTTTCTCAAAAGAATGAGCAGCGGCGATTCTGTTCTTAATTTTGTTGAGCTCTTGCCTTTGAGCATATTCCAAAGAGCCCTTTTGTAATCTTTTCCTTCTGGGCCATTTGTTTTCACTCTCTGTTGCACCTTCCTGAAGGATCTGCATAGATCGGTCATATTCAGTGCTATCCTTCTTTCATGTATTATGTAAATCAATTACTAATGAAGACTGCTAATCAACAGACAAAATACATGAGGAATAACTGTACTATAAAGTAAGCAGTTAATTCTAACTGCTATTAGGCCAGAAAAAATCACTGGCGTGACACACAAAGTTTGCCTTTCAACACACGAACATTTGCATGAAATTGTCCTCTGGTCACCATGTGCACTTCAATCCTCTGTAGACTAGTTACTTGCCTTCAAAGGTAAAAAAAAAAACAGGAACAATGAAAACCATATTCTTGAACAGTAAAGGAACAATATATGAAGAAATTGCTATGAAACGTATTCTCCTTTTATCGAGCAGGCACTAGCAATATGTTTGGAACAGATAACCCTGTCCAAAATCAATATCATCAAAGCGTGTCTAGGTATTTCAAACTCTACGCTCTAACTTGGGAGCAACTAGTAATGCAAACAATGTGCACACATTAAACAAAATGCACGTCTTGTTCAATTAGATTCACGGTCAAGTGTAATTTACAAGCATCAAAAGCTAGGACTCCTTTTTTGTCTACCTTAAGGAAAAATTTTCACTCAAAATGGCTCATGTCAAAATGATCATTTTGACTCAAATCCTAGTTCACAGTGCAAATTCTATTTGCTGCAAGTTCCTTCGAGACTATTCATCGGGGTTTGAAACTGGAGTTATTACCTTCCTTTTCTCGATTGTGCCAGCTACAGAAATTACATTCTTCATTTTCTTTGAAACGCGCTGCTGAACATATTCCAGAGAACCCTTCATACAAATTCCCGCGACATTTTTCTTTGCACGTTCAGGCACACTGTCTTCCTCAAGGATTTGCATGAAGAGGTCATAGTCAATGCAAGCATTAATCTCATCTAGGGGATGATGATCAACAGCAGGATCATACGAACCCAAGTAGCGGTTCTCGAAAGGCTCAAATTCGTGTAAAAGCGAGACATGCTCTGTAGAATCTTTTTCTCTGATGTAGTTCAGGGGATCCATTACTTGCTTTGTGGGGCTAAAATGCTCGTAAGTTTCCTCAGGCCGAGTTTCACTTGCTGCTCAATACCGAAGAAGGATGAAAGGCTTATAGGATCCCACAATCACACTTATTTCGTGCACAAGGCACATTAACTGTGAGTTATGAAGGATGCTAAATCAACCAAGTCAATGCATGGACAATAATTTCAGTGCACATTTTCTTTGTTGGTTTTTCTGGAGGTGCAAAACGTGTTTTGATAGTAAGTGAAATATATTTCTGCCTCCTTTGTGAAACAAAGAGAATCATTCTCGGGCATGTGCCAAACGTGTTTTGATATGAAGTGAAAAGACAGTAGTGTTTGCAATTCGATTGTACTATATTATCAAAGTTCGAGTCAGTTTAAACTCAACTCGAGCTAATTAGACTAGATTTTACCATTAAAACAAGTCAAATCATGCTCAATAACTTGACATATTAGGATCCATCGAGCCTCAAGTTATGCATAATCAAGCCAAGCCTAGTTAAAGGATTACCTAGTGTAGACTCGACTTGATCACAATGAGAACTCGATAGGGCTGTGGACCTATTATTTCCTAGAAAAATTGTCATCCCTTGATTATATATGGGTGTAAGCATCTACTATCTTGTCAAATTTCAGGAAATTTATCCAAAAAGTCATAAACCTATTACGCTTTTGCCAATTTAGTTCTAAACCTTTTAATTGTGCCAATTGAGTCCTAAAACTTTTCATATTTTGTCAATTGAGTTCATCCACTCAATTTTGGCCAAAAATCACTGACGTGTATGCTAACTATCTTACGTGGCACGTCGGCGCTAATGTAGCAATTTTTAATAATATTTTTCAAATTCATTTTTTCCTTTTCTTTTCTTTCTTTCTTTTCTTCCCTTCTTCCTCTAGCCGATCACTAAGCCTCAAGAATGGCCAACGACCGGCCAGAGGTGAGGGCCGGCGAGAGTTAAGCCTCACCTGTGGCTAGGGGTGTCAAATGGGTTGAGTCGGGTCAGGTTCTACTAGTATCCAACCCGACCCGAATCATGCGCGTTCAAGTTCTCTTTGACCCAAACCCGACCCGAATCGCATAGGACCCGTACTGAAAGTCCAGGTCAGTTCGATTCGGGTCGGGTCGGTTTCGAGTTTCTGGTTATTTTTTCCTGTGGGTTTGCCAAACCGGCAAACCTTTTTTAATGCTTCTCGATGACATCATGAGTATTTAAACCTATCTTCCCTGATCAACACAGGCAGACACTCTTCAAATTGTGATGTTGAATCCTCGGTGTAAGATTGCAATTTCACACTGCTATGTAATTTGTCAAGAGTCCTCCATGTAACCGCATCAGGAGCTAGACCATTCTTCTTCATTTCACCGAGAATTTGAGAAGCCTCTCTTTTCAATCCTAATTTACAGGCTTTATCAATCAAAATGTTGTAGCAAAAATTATTCGGAGAAACCCGAGAGTCTACCAGTTAATAAAGAAAATGACAAGCCCCGTCCAGATCATCTTATATACAAATTCCTTTGAGTAGGGCTGCATACACGTAGTTGTCACGCATTTGGGATGGCCAGATAACATCGTCCCTTAACCTCTTAGCTTTGTCAACTTGATTACATTTACATAGACCGGAAGGAGTGTTCTCTTGGAAGAGCCTAGGCGGACTGTGGCGAGCTCGTCGGATTGGAGCTTCCTCAGGGAGTGGCGACCAAGATGTAGGCAGAATCAACCCAGCAACAAAGGGGGAGACCGAGATGGCCTCGATTGAGGAGGCAGTGAGGGTAGGAGACGATGGGCATGTGGAAGGAGATGAATTGTTCCGTGAGAGAGTATATCGCAAATTAATACTTAGGGTATCAACTCAGTTTTGGTAAAGTAACATGTTTCGGTTTGATTCGTGTTATGACCCGAATCGAACCGAAACAAGTCACAATACCCATTTTATAATTGTATACCAGAACATAGTAAGACCCGAACCAAAAATATCCTAAAATTTCGGGCTAGTTCGGGTCGGTTCGTGTTTCAGTTCGGGTATAGTGTTTGGTTTTGACACCCCTACCTGTGGCTGGGCAAGGTCGAGCCTTGCTAGGGGCGGGCAAGGCTCACCCTCGCCGGTGGCTAGTGGGGCTCGCCTCAGCGACTGGCTAAAGGAAGAAAGAGAAAAAAAAAAAGAAAAGAAGAAGAAAATAATAATAAATAATTACAAAAAATATTAAAATATTATTAAAAAAATTATCCACTTCAATGTCGGCCAACATCCGCGTCAGCGATTTCTGGCTAAACTTGATTGGAAGAATGGTCATATAAACTCAATCAGCAAAGTGTGAAAATGTTTAGGATTTAAATAAAATTGGCACAATTAAAAAGTTTATGATTGAATTGGTAAAAGTACAATAAATTTATAATTTTCTAGATAATTTTCTCACAAATTTTTCTAATGAAGCACTTTATGGTCCACATAACTCTCAATCCATAAACAACCATAGAGCATAACATGGCGCCACACCATTACCAACATCTCATGCTAGAGTTCGGTATGGTTATGGGAATAGCAATTCTTTTTTAGGGTGATATGACAGGCGTGAGGTTGAAAACTCAGCCTATAAGTGAAGTAGGTGATGATTTCCATTGGAAGCTAAAGTTTCCATTTTGTTCAAAGATTCCTTGGAAAGTGGGCGAACAATGTGCAGGGAGAAAGAATATTTTGCTTTCATATGCCCAGACATGATCTGGGATCCATTCAGCCTGCTTCCTAATAGACTCGGGAACAAATTGGGTTACTGAGACTGACCAATGCGGTGGCACCAACTAGGCCTGACTGCCCATAAGCGGAACAACAGCTTCTCTTTTGGACTTTCTTGGATTAGTAGGCCCATTCCATAGAGTAGAGATTGACTATGCGCAATTGAAAAGGCTCGGGTTATTTTCATGGATTTTTATTAGGTACATTGTCAATAATGCAAAGTTTACACAATTTCTACTGCATAGACGATACGGATCACCTATCAAATATTTCCTTCTCCCTCGGAATGATTTCTGGAATGCGATAATAGCAAAATTGATTTTTGAAGTTTAGTTGAACGTGTAATGTCATCATTGAACTTTTAATTTTTGTAATGTGGTCTCTAAACTTTAATTCAATGTGCAATGTTGTTCCTAAAATTTGAATTTGTTCAATATGAACCTTAAACTATTAGTAAACACTCAATATGGTCTTTAGCCTATATGAAAACGTTTAAAAGTTTATAGACAATGTTAAACATCGAAACAAAGTTTATGGGCCACATTGAATAAATTAAAAGTTTAGGGATAACATTGCACGTTGGATCCAGGTTTGGGGACCATTTATATCATTTTCCATTCTGAATAGTGCAAGCGTTATATGTGTAGGTAATTTTTCATTTCTAGTCTCATAAACAAAACCCTAACAAAACATTCTCTCTTTCTTCAACCGATGATAGCAACACCACCTTAGCCACTTGGTGACCACCAACTTCAAGTTTCATCAGGGCGGTGTCAACCCCATCATCGCCGATGGACCACACGCTGCCTAACTCAATTGTCTCCCTTGATCTCGATGAAGACTATCACTGATTGAGGGCGGCAGTTGTCAATCGATGATGCTCGTGACACACATTGATGTGAGCACCCACGTGCACGCTCCCACGCGTGTAGAGAGAGAGAGAGATGTAGACCGTTTTTTCTATACACTGTTAAGAAGGTCCCAAGGTTCCTGTTTTAGTGCCACTCCTTGTCTTCTATTGGCTAATAACTTTATGTTGCCTAGCAGCTACGCTCACATATTGGCATGCTATAATTACTTCACTGAAACATCTCCTCAGTGTCTCTACAGCTGCAATGTGCCCTTTTTCTTTCTAACCAGAAGTCTGCACGACACCATATCTTGTTGTAGTTGCTTTTTGAGGACTTCATGCTCATATCGAAGTGTGTTGTGGTCTATATAGAGCCCCAATTTACGCTAGCTTCAATCATGCCCACTAGTGAGCAAATGGTGCCAAATCAATCAAAACCAAGAAAAAGAAGAGATGAAGCTAGAGCCTAAAAGATCCTACCCTATGGAAGAAGGAGACGCTTAGAGCAGCAAGATCAGTAGGCTCTCTTGACAATTGTAACTCAATCATTCTGACTGAGATTGTATAAGGTAATTGAACAAATGTTAGAAGTTCATCTAACATATTAAATTCTTAGATCCATCGACACTAATTTCACAAAATCTAGAAATTGCGGATGAACGAAGCATACAGTCAACTCTTTTACAAACGTAATTTGTGGTATTGAGAGCATGAACTCTTATCAATTTGAACAAAACGCCGTTCTATCTTTATCCTCGTGGTCTATCCAACCCACATGATGCCTCCCTTTTGCCCCTATAAATAACTATATACAAAAGTTAGTTGATAAAAAATCAATGTTCATGTACGCAGAAGGTGGCAACTGCTAACCGACTATCCCTCTTTAAAATATCAACATTGGCTCATTTATTTAATACGCACATGCAACTACCACGACATGATTTGGCCTGAATTACGCGAACTCTTTGATAAAACGAATAAAAAATTTATGGATACCACAAATTTTGGGGTGATCAGATTGTACTCATTAGTCATGTCCTGGACGCAAAATCCAACATTGACTAGGAATCTCACGCAGCATCCAAACGAAGAGGTCGGGCGATGCTATGTTTATTAAACTGGTCCATTAGGGACCATTTCATTGAAATATAGTTTGGACATTCGCTTTATCGGATGGTCTGCCTTGGACCATGAAATTTATACTGATATATGGTTGATAGTCTTTATTGGCTCCCAGCTAGTAAAATATACCTTGGTTGTTTGAACTTGTAAACCCTAATGTTATAAAAGTGAGCGAGAGTCGACATGAAAACTCGAAGAGATGTGATATTTCTGTACATCCAATTTCTTTCAAGTTGCAATTAAGAGGTACTTAATGTCCGTCTATGCTTACTAAGCGCATCTGCTATGTTCTATCAAAGGCAAGCGAGCCGTGTCAAAATTAGAGGATTCATGTCCTTAAGAGGTCGGGTGAATAAGAATAAAACCTTACACAAATTTTACAACTTCTATTTTTCTTGAAGCGCAAAACCCTAGTTTCCATCTAGTTGAATATGTAGCAATTTTGGCCGGTCTTTTCTTGACTATAATTTTCCACTTAGGATGCTATTATTATTACTAGTAATCAACATGTTCCATCGCAGTTTCCTTTCGCTAACGAAGGGTCACTATGCAACCATGAGTATGCATGATAGACAATTAATGCATGAAGTGGCAGTTCTCGAAACTTTTTCTAAGGCACATGGCCGGCATCCGTCCAACAGATAGTAATTGTTAACATGCAATTTACAAGATCTAAAGGTCCATTTTGCATTAAAAGGTGGGGAATGACGTTGATCAGTGCAATTCATCATGATAGTCATCATCGTCCTCCTAATCACATCACTTTATCCGATAAGGGGCCAAATTGAAAAAAAAAAAAAAGGAACAAAAAAAAGCAGAAAAAAGAAACAGAAAAGAATATTGATTTTTAACTTTTGAGTGTGGAATAAAGTTTATAAGCAATAAATATAAGTCGACCCCTCTTTGGTTACGAGGTGTTGATTGAAATTACTTTATAAAATCTCTCTATATCACGTGATATCAAATGATTGTCGAATTAATGTTGACCTAGGAAGAACTTAACAGAAATTTTTTTGCATGACATAAAATCACGCTATTCTCTCTCTCTAACCAAAAAATCGAAATGGGTTCGTCTATACAAATGAGATATTAATCAGCGATGGACAAAAGATGAAGACATGAGCATCTAGAACTGAAGTTAGCAAAGTTCTTAGTCGTTGCCTTCTAGGCATTATCTCCTGAATGAGTATTCCATTCATTCCTCCAAGTGGGCCTTTGCTTTTCACTTCTAGTAGTCTTGGTCTGTGCGCGCTTAGTCGTTGGGAGTTTGCGCGTTAAGAAAGAGCAAATCTTGTACGCATCCGGTGCATCCAGGTTTATTCCACCTCAGCCATTGGATTGTGAGGATGTCCATATAATTTAGTTGCCTAGATGAAGTGAGGTCACATGTTATGGGTACACACAACAATCTTTAGTACCGAGCCTTAGCGACTACTTCTTGCAAATTCAAGAGGTGGTGGTTTTATCTCAACGTTCTAACTCAGAAGTCATTGATAGCGGGAGAGTTTTCTCTCTTTAATAAATAACTAAATCACTGAGAGCAGTAGTAATCACATGCTTAGCCTTCGCCGTTTTGTGGACCTCGACCCTCGATTTGCAGTCAACCAAAAAAAAAAGTTATGTATATCATGCATAAGAAGAGAGATTGATTTAATTAGGTCTAATTGGTTGGCCCGAGTTCAGAAAACAAAAATACTAGGGAAGATGTTAAATAGAGTCCACGTGGCATTTATCTTAGTTAAGTAGACTCGTAGAATTTGAGTTGTGATTATTGCAAAGCGAACTCTCTCCAATCCCTCATCTGACCTGGCAAGATTAGACTTCATCACTCTGTCAAAAGTCAACTGTCCTGACTCCTTCCAAATTGTAGAACGAAACATCGGGGACAGCACGCGAAACAAACTTAAAAATGAAAGATGCGAAACTTGGCTCTGATTAATTTAGAAAGTTTTACTCAAACTATTAAGTTTTAAGTAGAGGGAGACTATGTGCAGCTATGACTATTAAAATCCTATATTCAAGCAACGTCGGATGACAATGAACAAACAATATTTGGACCTTGCTCCTATCGCAAATTTTGTGGATGCATTTGTCACCTAAAAAACTTACATCTTCATAGAAGCAAATGACTCGTGTCTAAATGAAGATGATTTAGTTAGAGAATAATTGTATAGGATTTTGTTCATTAGGGTCTAGATTTTAATCACTCGCATGTTTCTGACCAAAAAAAAAAAAATAAATCACTCACATGTTTGTATTAACACATTTTGAGATTATCTTATGCTATTGGTTTTTTTAGTACTATGCCCATCATAACAGAATTAGGTTATGCTCATGAAGCTCTCTTTCATCCTAAAGAAAAATTAATTGTGGCAAGAATTAACTCTATGATTGTGTAACCTAACTGTCATAATTTTGCCTACTTTACTTTTAAGTGATTAAATTTTCAATTCAACTAAATATATGCGACTGAATACCAAACTATAACAATTGCCCAAAAATTGTTGGTAGGTCAATATGGAGTCCAAAGTAAGATATATTTATCCTATCGAATATGTTGTGATGTGTTCAAATTGGACTTGCTCAGATATAACTTGGATAAATACTATGGATGAACATTTTTCACCTAGAGATGAATGACCCCCCTCTATCTCTCGCTCTCTCTCTCTCTCTCTCTGGAGAACACCAATCTTGCGCTGGTCGACCCTCATGTGATTTGTACGAGGTAGTCAAGGTCGTCAAACATCGGCACATACGGTTTCTTGGTGAAACGCCGTGGCTTAGACATTGCGTTGGTTTCTTTTGTTTCCTTTTCAGTTCAATAGTTATTGTTGTTCTTTTTCTTATTTCTAAAGCAATCACAATCCATGAACACCAAACCACCAAGTTTGATACAAGGTCTATACTCGACGTATTATCCGATTATGATAAAATAAAAAATAGTACGCACACGGGAAATCCTATTACGTTCCATCCTTGTCTTATCACGTTCAGCTCAGCTCATCTTAACGACAAAACACACCAGATTGTAAATCCATGCTCCCCCTGAACGATGAAAGTTGCGAGGGCCCTTCCTACCATGGACACTTTATCACATGTGGATCCCGAGACGAGCGCATCAAATCACCAAAGCAATGATTCTCCATGAAGACTTGCGCACGCACGGGCACATCACAAGCTGCTCCGATGCTACAAACAAGCACACGATGACACCGGGCAAACCCTTTGTCTGGGTCTGGCCTCCGAAACCACCAACAAAGCAAGCGATTCCATTACAATCCAAGTCGAGAAGGCCCCAAGAGAAGAAGAAAGAGAGAGAGAGGGAGAGAGGGAGAGAGAGAGGACCAAAGTCCCATCAAGTCAAGAGATGATGACTTCTCAGACAGCTGAACCGACGGTACACATGCGACACGTGGCCGACATGCAAATCGAAGAACAAAAACCCCTTTCGCCAAATGGGGCCGTGGAGAAGGAGAATATACTCAAAGATAGTGGGGAGAAGCATGATGATGATCACGAAGATGGAAGAACAGAAGCGTTGGACGTAATACAGGAAGCGATGCTAAGAACGGCGTACAAAATCGACTTATAAAGTGATCTGATATACTTATGTTAAGTAAGTGAGTCGCAGTGAAAGAACAAAACGAATCAAGAACATCACTCTGTGAATCGATTTTGTGTGCAACCCTCGCGTAGTTTCGTAATGTTTCTGGTGATGGGTCCCGTTTGGAGCCCACGGTTTCACGAGAAGCACCTAAGCAAAGAGGGGTCAGTCCACTTGCCATTGCATGCTTTTTGGTGAATTCAATCATAGAGCCCCAGTGTTT
The DNA here is from genome assembly GCA_031216405.1 of Syzygium malaccense. Classification (NCBI taxonomy): domain Eukaryota; kingdom Viridiplantae; phylum Streptophyta; class Magnoliopsida; order Myrtales; family Myrtaceae; genus Syzygium; species Syzygium malaccense. The sequence goes on along the minus strand of CM062256.1, from coordinate 2,197,580 downwards.
CTCAATATGTGGGGGAGAGAGATCAAAGAAAGAGAGGGACTTGCTTTTTGCTTTCCTTGCTGCCTGTTTAATTATTGTGCATCTCTCTCTCTCTCTCCATTCTTGGTTCAGTCTCGGTTTTATGACACCATCCGTTTATGCATTAACATATGTTGACTATTCCTAACCAATCAACTCTTCTCCTTTTCTTTTCTCCTTTTTCTGATAAAAAGAAAAAATCTCCTCTCATTTTTCTTGGTGAAACATCAACAGAAACGCCCATCTTTCTTTTTCTGAGCCAATTACTTCATATCCTTGAAACTTCTGTGCCTTTGTTCTTGCATAAAGGTTCAGCTCTTCTAGAGATGACTAGCTTGCATGAAGAGGCAGAAAAATCATCTCTTATGCTGCGGTGCTGATAGAGGTTTCTTGATGTTTCTTGGATTCATGTCCAAACTGGAGCCCGTAAACAACACACAGACATCAATCTTCTTTAGTCACTCTAGAAGGTTGAAAGCTAAATCTGTTGAAGTTTTGCAGCTGTGTAGTTAGTCCTTTGTGATCTCGCGGGATCAAAGGAATACCCAGGTATGTTTTTTCCTACCTCTTTCAGGTAATTCTCATGAATCCTGCCGGAAGCTTACTTGCTGATTTTGTCATTCGGTAATTAGTGTTATCCACGTGAACATCATTTTGCAAAATCTGCTTAGGCTATGAAAAGATGTAGATGTTAGAGAAAATCTCCTCTCGGGTTATTAATTAGGAAAATCCAAATAGGACGTGGACAAGAGAAAATTATTTTTGACTTTTTCTCAATGACATTAAGCAACAAATAAAACTTTTTCTCCGGGGCACACTTCGGCGGTGTCTTTCCAAACTTTATAAAGAGAATTTAACTTAACAGGCTAGATGACACATAGAGGAGATCAGATTTGCCCAGAAATGAGAGTCTGAGATTCTGCAATTTTTTCACCTAAAAAGGTGACTGAAGCAAAGACAATTTTTCTGATTCTTCACATAAGCAATGGACCTGACCTGAGGCTGAGGGTGAAGTATAAAGCTAACTTTCTGAAAGGTGGGTTCTGAGGTTTCTGCAATTTTCTATGTCTTTATTGGTTTAACCATTTGAAAGAAGAACCTCAAGGGCTTTTTTTCCTTTTTAGTTTTGTGTAACATGTCAAGTACTTGCTGTGAATGAGCCTAGCCTACATGTGCATCGTCGCTCAGCTGCTTTCTTTTATCTCCATTACTCTCTTTTCTGGAAGAAAGAAGAAAAAGAAAACTTGGCCTAGCCAAGATTTTAGAAGATCTTTGGTAATAAAGACAAACCCAAGAGATATAATTGCACAATAGGACCACTAGCACACAACACACAGTTCGAAGTGGGGGCGATTCTTATTTACTTTTTCAAGGGATTGAATGAAATGTCTGTGTCCTGACAGAACTTTGAGCAACATGTATACCATGCAATTGCAGGTCTCACACTCATCAACCATGTCATGTACTGCTAGTTTCAGATAGCTAAAAGTACATAAAATAATTGTTAAGAAAGAAAGTCTCAGTTAAGAGAAGCCATCCCTTCTGATGTCTGAATCCATCATCAAGATTCTGCAGAAAGAAATTTAAAGGGCGATAGTTATAAGGTACATTAGTGGCTTTTATTGTATGCATCTGCATTACATATAAATTGCTAGAAATTGCAAAATTAGTTACTCAGCATTCTCAGATTAAACTTCTATTACGACTGGCCCAAAAAAAATGTGTTATTAGTGCGCCATAGATCATAGAAAAAGCGGAGCAGCCAGAGATTTTGGATTTTGGGTCAGGTGCTCAATATTTCTCAATTTTTGGAAAGAAATTCTATATAGCAAGATTTAGCAACGTTAGCACGAGATAGCTACAATAAATCTGCTTCACTAATTCGAATATTTACCGGTGATACACACAGATTTTGATTAAAAAGAAGGAAGCAAATGCCAAATTATGCTGCCAAATCTTGACAGTTTGGTTAAAACCTGAATTAATAGGTTTTTCTTTCAAGCAAGACATGTTATTAAAGAAGGATTTAAATCTGATTCCCATTTTTAGCCTGCATACGTAAGAGGAAGACTGGGCAAGTTTATATTCATGAAATAAATTATTTATTAGCTTGTTTAAATATTATCTTAGATTTTTCATAAAATTTATTAGCTTAGGCTCTTTGGGAACCAAACTCCTATGCAAATTACGCTAAAAAAAGTTGAAGCATCATTACATTGAATTACGACATATTTCCCAAGATTAAAACATTTTAGACATTTTTCAGCAAATAAGGAAACTAAAATCTGATGCTGCAAAACTAATTAAAACCTGACCTGTTACACATAACTTCCTAAATAATAAATTTACTCTCCAACAATCTTCCTCTTTAATTTCTCGAAAGCAGTACTGCCTTCTCCTGGTGTCAGATTCTATCGTTTCCAGAATCAGATTTCCCATAACTCCACAGTAATTGAGGTGCCATTTTTGTTCATGAGTAAAGGTTGGTCCATGCTGATGCTGTAATGTATTACTTCCTTATAGTGTTTATGGAATGAACGGTAAATGATGCAACAAAGGTGGTGATAGCTATTCAGTCCACACACGTAAGTGCCGACCTCATCTTTTTCAAAACCAGAAGTCTCACCATTTTAAGTGTTTTTTTGCTACATCTGTCAGAATTTGGCAAAAAGGGTAGAAAATCCCAAGATTTTACTTAAATGGATTCTGGTTTCTCATCGTCATACTTTAACAGACCAGTTGCTTTATTAAAGATTTTTGTCACTTACCATAAACAACGGAGACATATCTGCACGATTTCAGGCAGAGTGTTTTCCTAAGAGTTAGAGCATTTTTTCATTTCTCGGTGATTCTTTGGAAAGCGTCTGTGAGGTTCATGTCTATGAAGAATTTTACCTATAAATGAGTGACTTCTGATGGAAGAATTAATGAAAAGGTGAGGCTGCTTGGTTTTCTGCTCTATTCTTTGTTTTCCTGTTCTCCTCCTTTCTGAGTTCTCTCGATCAAATTTGAACTGCATTCCCCTTTTTCTGAATGAGAATATGTAATCTTGCCTTCTCTTTCTCTTCCTTTTTCTTTTTTAATTTGTTCCTCAATGGTTCATTAGCGGATAGTTTGTGGGTTTAGGTGTTTCTCTTCCATTTTTTGGTTCAATTATCTTGGCCATCCCTTTTCTGCCATTTGCTTTTCGGTTTTTACCTGATCGACCTCAGTCTCTGTTGATGTCTATCTTTAAACGTTGAATTTGAATTTGCTGTTGATCCTCAATTTGTGTTTAGATTTGTGGATCAGTTTCTTCATTGGAATCTGCCGGTACTGATTGAAATTTGTGCTTCAACTAATTGATTCATTGCCTTTATGAGAAAGAGAAATTGGGCATCTCAAATCACCCTTTTTCGATCTTTTTTTCTTTTTTCTTTTGGGCTTGAATAGCATACAGAATCATGTGATTGCTTTGCTTTTGACAACTCCCTTCTTACATTTGTGCAGGAAGCTCCTGTTTGTTGTTGATCCATTCTTAGTTACACTTTGCTGGGAAGCTCTTCTGAAGTTTCTCAATTGATCATCTTAAAATGGATAGACCATAGTTGTCTGAATTTCTGGTAGTTCGAAGCGCATTTGCTGAAAGGTGAGGCTATTGAGACTCGGAATCTGGTCATGAGCCCTGGAATTTGGATAATAACAAAACGGAACCACAAAGATGAAGTTTATGAAACTTGGGACAAGGCCAGACACATTTTACACAGAAGAAGCAACAAGGTACAGATATTGAACAAAGATGGAGACCCTTTTTTTGCATATACTGATGAAAGCTGTGGTTGACATCTTAGTTTGGACAAAAATTTGCAGAACTGTGACTTCAGATACACCGACGGACCTAATTTTACGAATCAACAACATCAATTATCTTCTCCATAAGGTACAGGTTCAGAAAGCCCTACTCAACATAAATATTAGGACAACTCAATGCTGCTGATATTAGTTTTGAATTATGGAGCGGAAATAAATCTGCGTGTGCGTAAATCACATAGCAGATGATGAAACTTTTTAGAATTCATGAACACAATCTCATCTTCAGATAGAAAAAGGAATGCATTGAAAACTCATGAGTGTACATAACTTTTTATGTTACTTGAATTGTTTGCGATTTTTCAGCTCAGTTAACACAGAGCTTTTAGTTGCAGTTTGCTCTGCTACCAAAATGCGGTCTCTTACAACAGCTTTGCCCAACGGATGATGGTGAAATCACCATAGATCTCCACGACATTCCTGGAGGTGAAGAGGCTTTTGAGTTGTGCGCTAAATATTGCTACGGAATTACCATCAACTTCAGCGCTTATAACTTTCTACCTGCATTTTGCGCTGCCAAGTTCCTCCGGATGACCGAAGCGGTGGAAAAAGGAAATTTTGTGCTGAAGCTCGAGTCTTTCTTCCATTCGTGCATCCTCGAGGGCTGGAAGGACTCCATCATCACGCTTCAGACTACAATCAAATTACCTGAATGGTCTGAATCTCTTGGAATTGCTAGGAGGTGCATGGACTCAATTGTGGAGAAAATTCTCACTCCTCCACCGAAGGTTGAGGCATTTGTTGTTTTCCTACTTTTGCTTCATTTATACAAAATTTTCAGTGGAAAGAATATAACAATGGTTGTAACATATATGCAGGTCACATGGTCTTATACTTATACGAGACCAGGATATGACAAGAAACATCACCAATCCGTACCCCGTGACTGGTGGACAGAAGATATTTCTGATCTAGACATAGACCTGTTCCGATATACTATCGTTGCAGTACGATCGACCAATATGCTTCCTTCACAGCTTATTGGTGAAGCTTTGCATGTCTATGCCTCTCGCTGGCTACCAGACACGACTAGGACTAGGACTATCGGAAGTGCTGCACCACAACCAGAAGAAATCACAGTGAAGAACCGGCGAATCCTAGACGCTATCGTGAGCATGATCCCAGCAGAACGGGGTTCTCTTTCAATTAATTTCCTGCTAAGGCTTCTGAGTCTTGCAAACTATCTAGGATCATCTCCATTAACTAAAACTGAACTCGTCCGGAGGTCCAGTCAACAGTTGGAAGAGGCAACAGTGAGCGATCTGCTGTTTCCTTCTTATTCCACATCAGACCAACACTTATACGATGTGGAATTGGTACGGTCGGTGTTGGAAAGTTTTTGGGTACTGTGGAGAAGACAAGCTCCCGGACCTTCAGAGAAGGGAGAGTCTATGAGATCAGTTAGGAAGGTCGGGAAGCTCATTGATTCTTATCTTCAAGTGATATCCAAGGACGTCAACATGCCTGCGTTGAAAGTAGTATCTCTTGCCGAATGCTTGCCAGATGTTGCCAGGCCACTGCATGATGACCTCTACAAAGCTATTAACAACTACCTGAAGGTAATATCTTTGAAGCATTGCACATAGATAGAAGCATAGGAGAAATAGAGTAGATGTTCTTATCTTGACAATCAAGGTGCTCGTGTGCTTATTGGATGGCTTAACAACTGGCTTCATGCTTCTTCATGTGCTAGCAGGAGCATCCTGATTTGTCCAAAGCCGACAAGAAGTTCCTCTGTCGGGTTTTAGATTGCCAGAAGCTGTCTCCGGAGGTACGGGCGCATGCCGTGAAGAACGAGCGCCTGCCCTTGCGGACCGTGGTTCAAGCCCTCTTCTTCGACCAAGAGAAAACCGCGAAGGGAGCAACAACACCTCATAATAGCTTGGCTTCATATGACACCACAACTAGGGGAAAGGAGACACTTGCTGCAAGAGAAGATCAAGGCAAGCAAAAGCTAAGCCCGGAAGTTCGATTTCCAAGAGCAGATGGCCCGACATTATTCGTAGCCGAAACCAGCACAACAGATCATCCTAGGATAATGCAACCGGACATTAAGCTACCGCAAGAATTGGAGAGGAAGTTGGTGATGAGGGAGACAGAGGAAGGAGTAGAGTCATCAGAGAAGGCAAAGGATGTCGCCACAGAGGAAAGATCGCAAAGAAGCATGTCGGACCCTCATAAGATCGGGAAAAGACCTGGCAAAACAGATCGCGGCCATAATAAAGGGCGAGAGAGATAGCGAATTGGCTGACGGTCGTATATATCGGCAAGAAGCATTGTATTACGCTTCAGGAGGATCTGTAACTTCTCCTATGCCCATCAATTAGTTTGGTTCTGAGTCATCATTTACAATGTAATCTACAATTTGTGAAGTAGACACAGCTTCTATAAGATGAGAATCTTCATAAACCAAAGAAGAAATTCTTCAGAAACTAATCCTAAACCATTCATTATCCAATATACCAGCAACGTAGACTGCTATATGCACCTCTTAGACTCCTTTCCTCCAAACACATGATTTTTTTTGTCAGACTTCTTACTGATGATGTTTGATGAGGACCTGGAGAGTCAAATTGAGTTAAAAATTGAGAAGATAAACTGTTGGGATATGAATTGAGTTTTACCTTCGAAATAAAAGTTCATTTTACTAAATCAAAAATCTACGCAGGATCTCGTAAATCAATTTAGTTTTGAATTGTAAATGACATATTATATGAGGTTAATTTTATTATAAACGCAAACTTTTCATAGTAAATGAATTCCGAATTTCGTAAATTATAAAATTCTTATCATGAAGTAATCTTCTACTCACATAAAAATTCCAACAATTGGTATCTTATTTCCCTTGGTTACCAAAAAAATAGAGAGAACATTTAACAAGCGGTATCTTTTTTCCAAGGACCCGCCCAACGATATATAAAATGCTTCGGATACCCAGAAAAAAGTTTTCACCTTTCACTCTCAAAACTCCAAATTCTGGAAAACCCAGCACAGCAAAGACGAATTGGAGCTCTGATTCTGCTTCCCTCAGGTACGTTCGGCTCGCGCACCGTCCCTACATTCCTTCAGTCTTCCAATTCCGATACACCCATTTCAAGATTCGACGTGATCGTGCCGTGAATCCCGTTTGGTTTCTTGGGTTGGTAGTTGCAGAAGCTGGTGATGGCGGAGAAGGGAGGAAAAGGGTCTTCAGTGCCCAGTAAGGCGGTCAAGTCCTCGCTCAAATCCGCAACATCCAACGGAGGTAAAAGTAATGTGACCCATTTCACTTCCTTCTGATTCTCTCATTTGTAGCAGTCAGCCTGTTGCTGTGCTTGGTCTATGTTAAGAATTCCATGGTTGTGTGTCTTTGACGTGTAGCATCTGCGAAAGGCAAGGACGGTAGCTCTGGGAAACCCAAGAAGGGGAGGAAGGTTCAGTTTGATTCCGAAGGTTTGCATCTTTTTATTTCGTTTAGCTTTCGGGTTTAATTCCTTGTTACTTGTAAGTGGTTGGAGATGTGGCTTCTGTGACTTTCCGTGATTTGCTCCATTTTCTTGCAATATGATGTTTCCTTGTGGTGCTATTTGCATAGGTCTGGGCGATGGAATTTTCGGCTTCTCATCCGATGGCAAAGCAGACAGTTTGTTGAGTAAATGTCCGGTTCCGAGTCATCATTTTCAGGCTATTTCAGTGGATTTATTGCTTGGCAGTTCCATGTGGTTTCTGTTGTTTGCAATGTGTTATTTGGTACTCACTGCGTGCTGATTGTTTTGTCCTGGCAATCTGTGTATTCTCTTAGTGAATTTGGGCAAAGGAGGGAAAGGAGATAAGACTGGCAAGGCTGCAAAAAGTTCCGCCCCCAAAGAACCGCTTCCTCTAGAGCTCAGAGTTGAGCAAGGTACGTTTTTGGCCATGCCACGCCTTTTTTTTTGGGTGGCGCAGATTGAATTTCTTAGTTATGGGTTACTTCAACCTCTGACTGAGGGGTTTAACTTCACGCATGGAGCTTCACTTGAATTGGTTTGTTTTAGCTATGAAAATCCAGAATGAAATGAGATCGATAAGGGTCCTAAATTTTTTTTTTATATGAAATATTTGGGTTCAAGCAAGATGGGCTTGATAAAAAGGCATTCTAGTTAATACGAATGGAGAGACAGATGCTTTTCAAATTACTTATACCTCTATGAGTTAATGAATGTACCCAATCCTTGGCTCATGATTGTAAGCTTACATCCGCATTTCGGTAACCTGTATGATTGTTCCGTTTCTGATTTACTAGAGTCAGATTGGACTTCAGCAAGTTCATTTTAGACTGTGGAGTCTCGGTTTTTCCTCTTCTGGCCAAAGAGCAGAGTTGTGTTGGGTTCTTCAGTTAATTAGGCATATTGGCAATGATGCCACATGTGAATAATAGTTTACCTTTTTGTCAATTTTTAGGTTTGGTTTAGACTAGCTACCGTGTTGGGTATGCTCACTGATCTTGTCATTTTATCGAATTTATAGAACTCCCAAAACATGCCAAATGTCTGATGGACTGTGAAGCTACTGAAATCTTACAAGGAATCCAGGAGCAAATGGTCATATTGTCTGAGGATCCAACAATCAAAATTCCTGTGTAAGCAGTACATTCTTATGGGTATTGTTTTGATCCTCCTCTTTCAACATACCTGAGTCAACTGCCGTTTCAGATCCTTTGACCGTGGATTGCAGTATGCCAAAAATGGAATTCACTATGCAGATCCGGCATCAGTGAGAAGAGCTCTAGAGTATCCTTGTTTTTTAAGTTTCTGTTGAGTGCTTTAATTATGTGATTACTATTTCTCCTAATGAGGGCCCATGCAGTGGTAAAAATGTTGTTAACCATTAACTCAACTTGAAGGCCTCTTACACAATATGGTGTCACAGAGGGCGAGGTACTAATCTCAACTTTTTGGGTACCCTTTCTTAAGAAGACACAGCGCCATTAATGTCAGATTTCGTGCAGATATGTGTCATTGGGAATGTCTGTCCAGAAACTCCGGATGAAGTTTTTGCTCTTGTTCCATCCTTGAAGGTACTCTATAATCATGCTTTAAGATCTGTAACTTGCCATGGACAATTTCCGATGTGGCTGGTAACCTGCATTAGTAGAGACTATATGAGCACCTCTGTTCAAAGCTGTTTTCATCCCCTGAAAGGCTTATGTTTTGTATGTTCCGTTAGTGGAAAATTTGTGCTGGATAGTTGTGAGAATCAGGCATGGCGAAACATGTTTTGAAATGAAGAATTGAATGCAAGTTCCAAGTTTTGAGTCAACGTTTCATGTTGTGGTATCATAGGGTTCTTTTTATGACGGAGCTTTCGATTTGGAGTCACCAGTTAAAAGAACTTTAGATGTTGTCCAACTTGAGTTTTTGAAGTTTCGGCTTTTTGTTTACAATTCATGTAGGGGTAATATGTATATAAATATTCCCGCATGGCAAAAACTAGAGACATCATAGAAGTCTCTGTATATGTCATTCTCTCTCCTTATGAGCATGTTTGCTATTCGGCTTTGCAAGCCATTTTTGTCAACCCATTGACTTATTTAAGTGTTTAGAAAAGGAAACTCGTTAATCAACTACTCTCATTTGGAACCGATTCTGGTTGTATTATCCTTCTGGCTGCCTCCTTGTCATCGTTACTGCTACCTTGTCTTAGACAAATTTTGACCCCAAGTTTTGTGCAGGCTAAGAAAAGCAAGCTCGCCGAGCCTCTCAAAGATGTTTTGGCCGAACTAGTTAAGCTCAAAAAGGCAACATGACAGCCCAGCAGAGATCCGCAGTTGCTGATTGACTGACATGGATTCTTCTCCGTTCTTGCTTTTCCTTGATGCTGATTACTGCCTGGTTTTTAATGTTGATTGCAGGTTGTTTCGTTTATAATCTTTACTTTATTTGCTGCTCTCGGACTTAGGGTAGAGTAGTTCGGTGGGTTAGGTTGTGTATAGCTTCCCCTAGCAGAACAAGAAGCAGTATCCTCAGGACTTTCCTGCGTCATTTTGTCACTTGTCGGATTCAGTAATTTACTTGAATTCAGAGATGTAAGGTTTATCCTTGAGGAAAGTGTTACTGATATTTTTGAAGTGCACTGTGCATACGTGTTGACTCCCTGAGCACGATAGTGTCTTTTTATAATATGCATGACGATCATCTCATGTACTCACCTCGTCTTCTCGTTGTTTTGAGCCCATGAAGTTGGTGCCATGAGCATTTCGTTCACCGTACCCAAACTGTCGTCTCAATGGAAGAGTTCACTAAGTGAGGTTTTTATGCAGTTCATTTCCGATCTTTGGCGCTCTCTCTGTCTCTCCAGCTGAACATAAAAGGTCCATCCTTTCGTTGTCATTTTCCACTCGTGGGTCTTTTATGACTAAAGGTCGAGTTTTAATAGTCATAGCATACGAGATATTTAAATTTAAATGTACGCCATCCCCAAAATTAGCTAGTTTCTATGTTATACAATTTCCAATTACGGCTTGATTTATGTTTTTCTAAATCAGTATGTAGTTATAATTCACAGAGAGTATCCTTTAAACTATTGGGTTAAAAGCTTTGAGATTAGAAGCGAGTGAACTGTTGTAGCAGCCGTCTAATTCATGATTATGGAAAACTCAATTGCCAATGACTCGCCAGTTATGGACATTGATCGGTAGAAAAACAGGATTTAAGATTTGTGCAGTTGGTCTATTGATCATCTAATGTCTTGTTTTGGCCAGTTCAGGACTTAAAATTTTAAAAACTCAGTTCGCCGTTGGTAGAATTCAAGCATTGGAATCCTTATACGCCACACAGTTCAAGTAATTACCAGTATTTGAGTACCAAAGTCGGCTTCAACAAGCACTAGAACATGATAATGCTGATGAGCTGCATGGGTTAATAAAGAATGAGCCGAATCTTGCATCTAAGGGCCCCTTCCCAGATACTCCTTTACAGGTCACCGTGGCCATCGGGAAAACCCAAGTGGCCATGGAGATGGCCATCTTGAAGCGGTGGTTCCCTCGGCAGCTGAATCGAGAGGGTTACAGCCCCGTGTAATTAGCTTTGCAAAACAACCATTATCGCACCGTGAGGGCACCGAGACCCTCGACCCCAAGTTGATCCGAGTCCAAGAACGACACGGTTCCACCCTTTTGCACTAAGTCGCCAAGAGAACTAGAGACATTGAGCTAGAGCTCCTGACCGAGAACCTATCAGCTTACGGATCGTCCATCAAAGACTTGACGGGCCGATGCAACACATTGCCATTAAGAGCCGCAACCTCCAAGCATTCAAGGTGCTGTTGGATGGCTTAAGAGAGACAATCTGACGTCAATCTTGGATCGAAAATACCAAGATGGTAATACTATCTTACATATTGCTGCATCTACGGGGCAGTCCGAGGCATAATTCATCGATTTCGTGGTTGTTTGTGCATCCTCGAATCGACATAATCCAATTCCGAAACAAATGTAACGATAATGACTCCATCCCAACTTATAATGGACTTTTTTTATGCCATTCGGCTGGGTTGCGAAAATTAGGTCAACAAGTAGCTGATTAAGATACTTGACAGTACGAGTACGTAGATTACATTTACTCTTTCTAAACGCTCCGGCGAAATCCAACCCGACCGCCGACCACCGACCGCCCTCGTCGCTGTCGTCGGCGATGGCGACGCCGAGATCGGCGATCAGGCGGCCGGAGCCCGAAGATCGTCCTCCCTGGCGTCCTCCCTCTCGAGCCCCATCTCGGCCTGCGAGTAGCCGTTGGCGACCACCCTCGTCGCTGTCGCCGTCGACGATGGCAACGCCGAGATCGGCGATCAGGCGGCCGGAGCCCGAGCCTCGTCCTCCCTGGCGTCCTCCCTCGCGAGCCCCACCCAAGCCCTCGAGTAGCCGTCGCTGACCGCTCTCCTCGCCGCCCTCGGCGCCGTCGCTGATGAGGGCAACGCCGAGATCGGCGATCGAGTGGCCAGAGCCTCAACCTCGTCCTCCCTCGCGAGCCCCATCTCAACCTGCGAGTAGCCGACCACCATCCTCGTCGGCCTCCGCGGCAGCGGCGGAAAGTCTACGTGAGGATATCATCATCGAGGTATTATCGAGGCTTCCGATTAAGTCGTTGATGCGATTGAAATGCGTGTGTAGACGTTGGCGGTCTCTAATTTCCGACCCAGGCTTCGCCAAGTGGCATTTGCAAAGGCTAAAGGTAGGGGATACAATCTCCAGCCAGAGAATCCTCAAGACTTTCCCTTTCCCTATCGAGACCATAGACTATGAAGTGTTGGACAACGATCACGCGGGGATAAAGTTTCGTCCTTCGAGAATTGACGATGGTACATGGGAACCCATCATCGTGGGGTCCTGCGATGATTTGATATGTTTAGATGTCATAGGCGGATTTATATTGTATAACCCGACCACCGAGGAGTTTAGGAAAATTCGCACTTGCGATATTTTTCTAGGAGGGGAGTTCTTTGGATTCGGATACGACCTTACATCCAATGACTCTAAAGTGCTAGTTGGTAAGGTAGTCGGTGAGGGTGCATCTGATGACTGTAAAGGGGTAGTCAGTGAGGGTTCTAAATTATGTGAGGTGGGGATATTTTCGCTCAAGTTCGGTTATTGGAGAAGGATACAAGTGCAACAAGAAAGCCCCCTTGATGGTGATCACAAAGGAGTTTATTGGAAGGGAGCCTTACACTGGTGTGGGATTGACGAGAGGAGAAAGATTATTTCGTTTGATTTGTCGGAAGAAATATTCCACCAGGTGCTTTCGGCCCCTGAATGGAATGGGGACATAATTTACCAAGGACTCGATATTCACGAGGCTAATCTGTTAATGTACACCTCAAATGACTACTGGTTCATGGCATGGATAACGAATGAGCATGGGGGAAAAGGAACATGGACAAAATTGTTCAGCTTTTCGGCTGAAGGCATACCTGGTAGTTATTTGCCGATCCCCATCGTGTACACAAGGAGGGGAAAAATCATTTTTGAGGTCGATTTCTTTGACAATATTCTATTCAATCCAGAGGATAACACTTGCAAGGAATCTCCCATCAGGAGGGCCAAACTTGCTATCTATTTGGAAACTCTTGTTTCACCCTATCTTGGCTGAGAGCCATCAAGAATCTAGAGCTTCTATGAGTGTGGAGTTGACCGTTTTTGTTGGAGTTTCCGTTTGTGGGGCGATCCGGCTATCTTGAGTTGTTGAATTTGAAGAAGAAGAAGAAAGATATTGTCTGAGACTATTACGAGATTCAGTCATTCATTGGTAGCTTCAACATTTGTGCTTTCAGTGCTCTGTCCTCTCCAGATATTTGGTTAGATCTCTGCTCAATGAATGGCCATTCAATCATCTTTGTTTTGCTAGAATCATCACTTCACTAGCTGACACTGCAATCTGATTTAGTGTAATTTCACCAACCATTTACTGGGTCTTGTTATGTAGTTGACATTCAATTATAATTATGTGAATGTTAAAGCTTATGTTGTTTTTTTTTTCTCTTATCGAGAACAGGATCCCCAAAATTCTGGTCTTAGTCATGGATATTTTGCACTACAATAACATATGTGCTGACTATTCAAGGCAAAATAATGGCAAATTCTAATTTCAAGCTGGATGGCAATATCTAAAGAGTGCAACTCATCACTCTGCTGCATCTCAGGCATCTGTAAGTGAAACTATGCTACTAAATAAATTTTTTTCTAGGGGCACACTTCGGCAGTGTCTTTCCAAACTTTGTAAAGAGAATTTAACTCAACAGGCTAGATGACACATAGAGGAGATCAGATTTGCCCAGAAATGAGAGTCTGAGATTCTGCAATTTTTTCACCTAAAAAGGTGACTGAAGCAAAGAGACAATTTTTCTGATTCTTCACATAAGCAATGGACCTGACTTGAGGCTGAGGGTGAATTATAAAGCTAACTTTCTGAAAGGTGGGTTCTGAGGTTTCTGCAATTTTCTATGTCTTTATTGGTTTAACCATTTGAAAGAAGAACCTCAAGGGCTTTTTTTCCTTTTTAGTTTTGTGTAACATGTCAAGTACTTGCTGTGAATGAGCCTAGCCTACATGTGCATCGTCGCTCAGCTGCTTTCTTTTATCTCCATTACTCTCTTTTCTGGAAGAAAGAAGAAAAAGAAAACTTGGCCTAGCCAAGATTTTAGAAGATCTTTGGTAATAAAGACAAACCCAAGAGATATAATTGCACAATAGGACCACTAGCACACAACACACGATTGGAAGTGGGGGCGATTCTTATTTACTTTTTCAAGGGATTGAATGAAATGTCTGTGTCCTGACAGAACTTTGAGCAACATGTATATCATGCAATTGCAGGTCTCACACTCATCAACCATGTCATGTACTGCTAGTTTCATATAGCAAAGAGTACATCAAATAATTGTTAAGAAAGAGAGTCTCAGTTAAGAGAAGCCATCCCTTCTGATGTCTGAATCCATTATCAAGATTCTGCAGAAAGAAATTTAAAGGGTGATAGTTATAAGGTACATTAGTGGCTTTTATTGTATGCATCTGCATTAAATATAAGTTGCTAGAAATTGCAAAATTAGTTGCTCAGCATTCTCAAATTGAACTTCTATTATGACTGGCCCAAAAAAAAATTGCGTTATTAGTGCGTCATAGATCATAGAAGAAGTGAAGCAACCAGAGATTTTGGATTTTGGGTCAGGTGCTCAATATTTCTCAATTTTTGGAAAGAAATTCTATATATCAAGATTTAGCAACATTAGCACGAGATAGCTACAATACATCTGTTTCACTAATTCGAATATTTACCAGTGATGCACACAGATTTTGTTTAAAAAGAAGGAAGCAAATGCCAAATTATGCTGCCAAATCTTGGCAGAGCTTGGTTAAAACCTGAATTGATAGGTTTTTCTTTCAAGCAAGACATGTTATTAAAGAAAGATTTAAATCCGATTCCCATTTTTAGCCTGCATACGTAAGAGGAAAACTGGGCAAGTTTATATTCATGAAATAAATTATTTATCAGCTTGTTTAAATATTATCTTAGCTTTTTCATAAAATTTATTAGCTTAGGCTCTTTGGGAACCAAACTCCAATGCAAATTATGCTAAAAAAAGTTGACGCATCATTACATTGAATTACCACATATTTCCCGAGATTAAAACATTTTAGACATTTTTCAGAAAATCAGGAAACTAAAATCTGATGCTGCAAAACTAATTAAAACATGACCTGATACACATAACTTCCAAAATAATAAAATTACGCTCCATCAATCTTCCTCTTTAAATTTCTCGAAAGCATTACTGCTTTCTCTTGGTGTCAGATTCTATCGTTTCCAAAATCAGATTTCCCATAACTCCACAGTAATTGAGGTGCCATTTTTGTTCATGAGTAAAAGGTTGGTCCATGCTGATGCTGTAATGTATTACTTCCTTATAGTGTTTATGGAATGAACGATAAATGATGCAATAAAGGTGGTAATAGCTATTCAGTCCATACACGTAAGTGCCGACCTCATCTTTTTCAAAACCAGAAGTCTCACTATTTTAAGTGTTTTTCTGCTACAACTGTCAGAATTTGGCAATAAGGGTAGAAAATCCCAAGATTTACTTAAATGGATTCTGATTTCTCATCGTCATACTTTAACAGACCAGTTGCTTTATTAAAGATTTTTGTCACTTACCATAAACAACAGAGACATATCTGCATGACTTTAGGCAGAGTGTTTTCCTGGCAGAGTGTTTTCCTAAGAGTTGGAGCATATTTCATTTCTCGGTGATTCTTCAGAAAAGGTCTGTGGGGTTCATGTCTATGAAGACTTTTACCTATAAATGAGCGATATCTGATGGAAGAATTAATGAAAAGGTGAAGCTGCTTGGTTTTCTGCTCTATTCTTTGTTTTCCTGTTCTCCTCCTTTCTGAGTATCCTCGATCAAATTTGAACTGCATTACCCTTTTTCTGAATAAGAATTTGTAATCTTGCCTTCTCTTTCTCTTCCTTTTTCTTTTTTAATTTGTTCCTCAATGGTTCATTAGCGGATAGTTTGTGGGTTTAGGTGTTTCTCTTCCATTTTTTGGTTCAATTATCTTTGCTATCCCTTTTCTGCCATTTGCTTTTCGGTTTTTACCTGATCGACCTCATTCTCTGTTGATGTCTATCTTTAAACGTTGAATTTGAAATTGCTGTTGATCCTCAATTTGTATTTAGATTTGTGGATCAGTTTCTTCATTGGAATCTGCCGGTACTGATTGAAATTTGTGCTTCAACTCATTGATTCATTGCCTTTATGAGAAAGAGAAATTAGGCATCTCAAATCACCCTTTTTCGATCTTTTTTTTCTTTTTTCTTTTGGACTTGAATAGCATACAGAATCATGTGATTGCTTTGCTTTTGACAACTCCCTTCTTACATTTGTGCAGGAAGCTCCTGTTTGTTGTTGATCCATTCTTAGTTACACTTTGCTGGGAAGCTCTTCCGAAGTTTCTCGATTGATCATCTTAAAATGGATAGATCATAGTTGTCTGAATTGCTGGTAGTTCGAAGCGCATTTGCTGAAAGGTGAGGCTATTGAGACTCGGAATCTGGTCATTAGCCCTGGAATTTGGATAAAAACAAAAAGGAACCACAATGATGAAGTTTATGAAACTTGGGACAAGGCCAGACACATTTTACACAGAAGAAGCAACGAGTTACAGATAGTGAGCAAAGATGGAGACCCTTTTGTTGCATAGACTGATGAAAGTTGTGGTTGACATCTTAGTTTGGACAAAAATTTGCAGAACTGTGACTTCAGATACACCGACGGACCTAATTTTACGAATCAACAACATCAATTATCTTCTCCATAAGGTACAGGTTCAGAAAGCCCTACTCAACATAAATATTAGGACAACTCAATGCTGCTGATATTAGTTTTGAATTATGGAGCGGAAATAAATCTACGTGTGTGTAAATCACATAGCAGATGATGAAAATTTTTAGAATTCATGAACACAATCTCATCTTCAGATAGAAAAAGGAATGCATTGAAAACTCATGAGTGTATGGAACGTTTTATGTTACTTGAATTGTTTACGTTTTTTCAGCTCAGTTAACACAGAGCTTTTAGTTGCAGTTTGCTCAGCTACCAAAATGCGGTCTCTTACAACAGCTTTGCCCAACGGATGGTGGTGAAATCACCATAGATCACCACGACATTCCTGGAGGTAAAGAGGCTTTTGAGTTGTGCGCTAAATATTGCTATGGAATTACCATCAACTTCAGCACATATAACTTTCTACCTGCAATTTGCGCTGCCAAGTTCCTCTGGATGACCAAAGCGGTGGAAAAATGAAATTTTGTGCCGAAGCTCGAGGTTTTCTTCCATTCGTGCACCCTCGAGGGCTGGAAGGACTCCATCATCACGCTTCAGACTACAATCAAATTACCTGAATGGTCTGAATCTCTTGGAATTGCTAGGAGGTGCATGGACTCAACTGTGGAGAAAATTCGCACTCCTCCACTGAAGGTTAAGGCATTTCTTGTTTTCCTACTTTTGCTTCATTTATACAAATTTTCAGCGGAAAGAATATAACAAAAATTGTAACATATATGCAGGTCACATGATCTTATACTTATATGATACCAGGATATGACAAGAAACATCGCCAATCTGTACCTTGTGACTGGTGGACAGAAGATATATCTGATCTAGACATAGACCTGTTCCGATATAGTATCGTTGCAGTACGATCGACCAATATGCTTCCTTCACAGCTTATTGGTGAAGCTTTGCATGTCTATGCCTCTCGCTGGCTACCAGACACGACTAGGACTAGGACTATCGGACGTGCTGCATCACAACCAGAAGAAATCACAGTGAAGAACCAGCAAATCCTAGAGGCTATCGTGAGCATGATCCCAGCGGAACGGGGTTCTCTTTCAATTAATTTCCTGCTAAGGCTTCTGAGCCTTGCAAACTATCTAGGATCATCTCCATTAACTAAAACTGAACTCATCCGGAGGTCCAGTCAACAGTTGGAAGAGGCGACGGTGAGGGATCTGCTGTTTCCTTCTTATTCCACATCAGACCAACACTTATACGATGTGGAATTGGTACAGTCAGTGTTGGAAAGTTTTTGGGTACTGTGGAGAAGACAAGCTCCTGGACCTTCAGAGAAGGGAGAGTCTATGAGATCTGTTAGGAAGGTTGGGAAGCTCATTGATTCTTATCTTCAAGTGATATCCAAGGACGTCAACATGCCTGCGTCGAAAGTAGTATCTCTTGCCGAATGCTTTCCAGCTATTGCCAGGCCACTGCATGATGACCTCTACAAAGCTATTAACATCTACCTGAAGGTAATATCTTTGAAGCATTGCACATAGATAGAAACATCGGAGAAATAGTGTAGATGTTCTTATCTTGACTATCAAGGTGCTCGTGTGTTTATTGGATGGCTTAACAATTGGCTTCATGCTTCTTCATGTGCTGGCAAGAGCATCCTGATTTGTCCAAAGCCGACAAGAAGTTCCCCTGTCTGATTTTAGATTGCCAGAAGCTGTCTCTGGAGGTACGGGCGCATGCCGTGAAGAACAAGCGCCTGCCCTTGCGGACCGTGGTTCAAGCCCTCTTCTTCGACCAAGAGAAAACCGCGAGGGGAGCAACAACACCTCATAATAGCTTGGCTTCATATGACGCCACAACTTGGGGAAAGGAGACACTCGCTGCAAGAGAAGATCAAGGCAAGCAAAAGCTAAGCCCGGAAGTTCGATTTCCGAGAGCAGATGGCCCGACAATATTCGTAGCCGAAATCAGCACAACAGATCATCCTAGGAGAATGTAAACGGACATGAAGCTACCGCGAGAATTGGAGAGGAAGTTGGTGATGAGGGAGACAGAGGAAGGAGTAGAGTCATCAGAGAAGGCAAAGGATGTTGCCGAAGAGGAAAGATAGCAAAGAGGCATGTCGGACCCCCATAAGATTGGGAAAAGAACTGGCAGATCGGATCGCGGCCATTATAAAGGGCGAGAGAGATAGCGAATTGGCTGATGGTCGTATATATCAGCAACAAGCTTTGTAATACACTTCGGGAGGATCTGTAACTTCTCCTATGCCCATCAATTAGTTTGGTTCTGAGTCATCATTTACAATGTAATCTACAATTTGTACGTTCAGCTCGCGCACCGTCCCTTCATTTCTTCAGTCTACCAAATCTGATACACCCATTTGAAGATTCGACGTGATCGTGCCGTGAATCCCGGTTGGTTTCTTGGGTTGGTAGTTGCAGAGGCTGGTGATGGCGGAGAAGGCAGGAAAAGGGTCTTCATTGCCCTGTAAGGCAGTCAAGTGCTCGCTCAAATCCGCAACATCCAGAGGAGGTAAAAGTACTGTGACCCATTTCGCTTCCTTCTGATTCTCTCATTTGTAGCAATCAGCCTGTTGCTATGCTTGGTTTATGTTAAGAATTCCATGGTTGTGTGTCTTTGACATGTAGCATCTGCGAAAGGCAAGGACGATAGCTCTGGGAAACCCAAGAAGGGGAGGAAGGTTCAGTTTGATTCCGAAGGTTTGCATCTTTTTATTTCGTTTAGCTTTCGGGTTTAATTCCTTGTTACTTGTAAGTGGTTGGAGATGTGGCTTCTGTGACTTTCCATGATTTGCTCCATTTTCTTGCAATATGATGTTTCCTTGTGGTGCTATTTGTGTAGGTCTGGGGGATGGAATTTTCGGCTTCTCATCCGGTGGCAAAGTGGACAGTTTGTTGAATAAATGTCCGGTTCCGAGTCATCATTTTCAGGCTATTTCGGTGGATTTATTGCTTGGCAGTTCCATGTGGTTTCTGTTGTTTGCAATGTGTTATGTGGTACTCACTGCATGCTGATTATTTTGTCCTGGCAATCTGTGTATTCTCTTAGTGAATTTGGGCAAAGGAGGGAAAGGAGATAAGACTGGCAATGCTGCAAAAAGTTCCGCCCCCAAAGAACTGCTTCCTCTAGAGCTCAGAGTTGAGCAAGGTATGTTTTTGGCCGCGCAACGCCCTTTTTTTAGTGGCGCAGACTGAATTTCTTAGTTATGGGTTACTTCAACCTCTGACTGACGGATTTAACTTCATGCGTGGAGCTTCACTCGAATTGGTTTGTTTTAGCTATGAAAATCCAGAATGAAATGAGATCGATAAGGGTCCTAAATTTTTTTTATATGAAATATTTGGGTTCAAGCAAGACGAGCTTGGTAAAAAGGCATTCTAGTTAATACGAATGGAGAGACAGATTCTTTTCAAATTACTTATACCTCTATGAGTTAATGAATGTACCCAATCCTTGGCTCATGATTGTAAGCTTACATCCGCATGTCGGTAACCTGTATGATTGTTCCGTTTCTGACTGACTAGAGTCTGATTGGACTTCGGCAAATTCATTTTAGACCGTGGAGTCGCGGTTTTTCCTCTTCTGGCCAAAGAGCAGAGTTGTATTGGGTTCTTCAGTCAATTGTGGAAATTGGCAATGATGCTACATGTGAATAATACTTTACCTTTTCGTCAATTTTTAGGTTTAGTTTAGACTAGTTACCGTGTTGGGAATGCTCCCTGATCTTGTCAATTTATTGAATTTGTAGAACTCCCAAAACATGCCAAATGTCTGATGGACTGTGAAGCTACTGAAATCGTGCAAGGAATCCAAGAGCGAATGGTCATATTGTCTGAGGATCCAACAATCAAAATTCCTGTGTAAGGAGTACATTCTTATGAGTATTCTTTTGATCCTCCTATTTCAACATACCTGAGTGAACTGCTGTTTCAGATCCTTTGAGCGTGGATTGCAGTATGCCAAAAATGGAATTCATTATGCAGATCCAGCATCAGTTAGAAGAGCTCTAGAGTATCCTTGTTTTTTAAGTTTCTTTTGAGTGCTTTAATTATGTGATTACTATTTCTCCTAATGAGGTCCCATGCTATGGATAAAATGTTGTTAACCATTAACTCAACTTGAAGGCCTCTTACACAATATGGTGTCACTGAAGGCGAGGTACTAATCTCAACTTTTTGGGTACCTTTTCTTAAGACACAGTGCCATTAATCTCAGATTTGGTGCAGATATGTGTCATTGGGAATGTCTGTCCAGAAACTCCAGATGAAGGTTTTGCTCTTGTTCCATCCTTGAAGGTACTCTATGAACTTGCTTTAAGATCTGTAGCTTGCCATGGACAATTTCCGATGTGGCTGGTAACCTGCATTTGTAGAAACAACTTGAGCACCTCTGTTTGAAGCTGTTTTCATCTTCTGAAAGGCTTTTCTTTTGTATGTTCCATTAGTGGAATATTTGTGCTGGATAATTGTGAGAATCAAGCATGGCAGGACATGGTAATATCATTTTGAAATGAAGAATTGAATGCAAGTTCCAAGTTTTGAGTCAACATTTCATGTTGTGGAATCCTTGGGTTCTTTTCACGAGGGAGCTTTTGATTTGGAGTCACCAGTTAAAAGAACTTTAGATGTTGTCCAACTTGAGTTATTGAAGTTTCGGCTTTTTGTTTACAATTCATGTAGGGGTAACATGTGTATAAATATACCTGCATGCTAAAAACTAGAGACATCATAAAAGTCTCTGTATATGTCATTCTATCTCCTTATGGCCATGATTGCTATTCGGCTTTGCAAGCCATTTTTGTCAACCCATTGATTCCTTATTTAAGTGTTTAGAAAAGGAAACTCGTCTAGACAACTACTCTGCTATTTGGAACCGATTCTAGTTGTATTATCCTTCTAGCTACCTCCTTGTCATCATTACTGCTACCTTGTCTTTAGATAAATTTTGACCCCAAGTTTTGTGCAGGCTAAGAAAAGCAAGCTCGCCGAGCCTCTCAAAGATGTTCTCACTGAACTGGTTAACCTCAAAAAGGCAACATGACAGCCCAGCAGAGATCTGCAGTTGCTGATTGACTGACATGGCTTCATCTCCGTTCTTGCTTTTCCTTGATGCTGATTACCGCCTGGTCTTTAATGTTGATTGCAGCTTGCAGGTTTTCTTGTTTATAATCTTTACTGTATTTGCTGCTCTCGGACTCACGGTAGAGTAGTTCGGTGGGTTAGGTTGTGTGTATAGCTTCCCCTAGCAGAACATGAAGCAGTATCCTCTGGACTTTCCCGCATCATTTTGTTACTTGTCGGATTCAGTAATTTACTTGAATTCAGAGATGTAAGGTTTATCCTTTATTTTTAAAGTGTTCTGTGCATATGTGTCGACTCCCTGAGCACGATAATGTCTTTTTACGATATGCATGACAATCATCTCCTGTACTCGCCTCGTCTTCTCGTTGTCTTAAGCCAGTGAAGTTGGTGCCATGAGCAATTCATTCACCGTACCTGAACTGTCATCTCGATGGAAGAGTTCACTAAGTGAGGTTTTCATGCATTTCATTTCCAATCTTTAGCGCTCTCTGTTTCTCCAGCTGAACATAAAAAGTCCATCCTTTCGTTGTCATTTTCCAATCACGGGTCTTTTATGACTAAAGGTCGAGTTTAATAGTCATAGCATATGAGATATTTAAATTTAAATGTACACCATTCCCATAATTAGCTAGTTGCTACGTTATCCAATTTCGCATTACGGCTCTATTTATGTTTTTCTAAATCACTATGTAGTTATAATTCACAGTGAGTATTCCTGAAACTTTTGGGTTAAAAGCTTTTGAGATTAGAAGCGAGTGAACTGTTATAGCAGCCGTCTGATTCCTGATTATAGAAGACTCAATTGCCAATGACTCACCAGTTATGGACATTGATAAGTAGACAAGCAGAATCTTAGATTCGCGCAGTTTGTCTATTGATCATTTATTGTCTTGTTTTAGCCAGTTGAGGACTTAAAATTTAAAAAACTCAGTTTGCCGTTGGTAGAATTTAAGTATTGGAATTCTTATACTTCACACAATTTAAGTAATTACAGTATTTGAGAATCAGGCCGGCCTCAAGAAGCAATAGAACATGATAATATTGATGAGTTACATGGGGTAACAAAGGACGAGCCATGTCGTGAATCTAAGGGCCCCTTCCCAGATACTCCTGTACACGTCGCCGTGCCCACTGGGGAAACGCAATCTTGAAGCCGTGGTTCTCTCGGAAGTTGAATCAAGAGAGTCATAGCTCCGTGGGGCTTTGCAAAACAACCTTCAAAGAAGGAAAATTTAAAAACAAAGTGACAATATGAGTATGTAGATTATCTTCGTTTAATTTAATGCATATACATGGGCCTATTTCAAAACCCAATCACGCGTTGGAAATTAAAAATTTAGCACTGAATGAGATTAAATTTGCATGATAATCATAATTAATATTTGCCTTAAAAGACTCGATTCAGTCAAAACATTCACTTAATTTAATTATCAATACTATGGATAATAACTCGAATCTTCCGAATTACGAAACCTGTCAAATCGATATTTAAAAAGAAATTAATGATATTTGGTGATTTACTTTAATTGTTATTGGTTTATTTCTATTTTCAGCCTCTAAGAATATCGACACTTACGCTTATTTTTCAGTTTTATTAAAACTAAGCTCATAGTTTCATTTTGATTACTACTAGCTCTTGATGCTTCTACTCTGAGTTCATTTTAGTTGGCTTAAAAAAAATTTGGTGGAGGATGTGGAGGATAAGGAAGCAAAACATGATATTGATGTAGAGATCACCTTGTTTATAGTTTATTAAGTGAATAGTAAAGGTATGATCAAAATCGTTCCCTTCCAACCTATAAAACTTAATTTTTATTGAGCTCTAAATCTGTCCAAGTTGGATGGTTTTGGATGCTTAATTTTTTTTTCCCTATTTATCAGCAGCATCTCTTTCCTTTTTCTGAAATCAATCCATTTGAACAGATTGTAAGAGATAGAAGCTAGTGAAATGGAAGCTAACAAGGACAATCCAACACCACAATAAAACAACCAATTTAGGTCGGGAGTCTTAATGAACTAGATCGTAGAGAGAAAGTTTAGAGAAAGAAGCTTTGGGAGAGAATGCTTTGTATTGCTTCAATTGGTGAATGATTTTAGGGGGAGAACACTCCTATTTATACAAAGACTCGATTCATTACATTTGTGATCGAATCTCGATCAAGTGGTCAATATCGCATCTTCCAATCTACCAACTACTGATACTTAATGCAAGAGAATTCTATAACACGGTACAATTACCGTATCGCCGGTCCTTTGGAACATTCTAGAAGCTCTTGAAGATTTGGACGAGTCTTCATTGATTTCACACGGTCCATAGTGCATGGAAACCTCGAGACTGTGACATAAACCTATCCAAGGTTGTCTTTCTCTACATAGCAAAAAAGCTCATGTACAGCATGTAATTGAATTTTAAACATTTTCAATTAATGTGAATTCACTAATTACAACTCACATGGGTAATTCGTAGCTATTACTTAAATAATTTATGGTGAATGAACTAAATCGCACTTTTTGAAAGGATTCAAGAATTCATTACTTTGGTTGAAGTAATTCCATTTTATAAGTAAGGTTTAGTAAACTTTTCCCCGTTGTACAGTGGTCATTGCATCACCATCATAATTGAAACTTATATGGCATGAGCTCACTATGTGCACAATAGTAGAGCCTTTGACAAAGTAGTGAATGAAATTGAAGGGATACATGCTTCATTTTGTTCCTTTTGCATTTCTTCTCCATATGTACGTGTGGGAATGGCACATCCAAGTTCTGAACCAAATCGATGCCACAAGGAGACGGGTGGGCAACTTCCTAGGATCGGAAATAACTCGCAAGTACTATTTACTTTAGCTATTCTTGTCGCATGTGCATATAATCTATGTTTCTCCTCTTGAGGTTTACAACAAATACTCTTTTTTATTAGTTGCATGTAACGGACAAATCTATTAATTTCTGGATTCGTTAAAGATCTTTGATCTTGCAAGAAGTCGGGCTTTGAATAGCTTTTTTCCAAATTCTGTCTCATGTAATGACGCCGTGGAAACGAAAAGCACCAAGTCGCAGCTCACAAATACGAACGCTCGAAGCTTACACACACAAAACAAGTAGAGGGAAAATTTCTCTATTTTTTGTATTTCTAGAAAGAGGCAAATCGCATGATCCGACAAAACACAACTAATATGCATGGTTGTAACCCTTTTTTTAGAAAAACCTAGATAAACCTAACAAAAAACTAGATCCTATGGCATCTTCTAATAAAAAATATGACATCTTATCACATTTGAAAAGTCAAACTAATAAAAAATAAATAAATTTAAGTTTGTTATATACTAAGTGAATATTCTAAACCAGCTTAGTTAAAGAAGGAAATAGCAAATTTCAAAACCCGAAATTTATCAAATAAAAGAGGTAAATCCAAGCTTGAGGTACCCCACATCATAGTCCCTTTGTTAGAAAAAGAGCTCAACCTTGAGTTTTTAAAATTTCAGATTATCTTAAAAAGAATATATGCTAAAATTCTCATGGATTTTGAGCCATATCCGCAAAATCAATCAAATTTCTTGCTTTTTAGAAAATATCCCAACCAAAGTTCAAGATCGATCTATCAATTGATTCTTTAAATTCCTGGTATAAGGAAACCGATTTTGGATCAACTATTATCCTTTTCATTTTCTATTGCTTCAAATTTTCTTGCTGAAATCTCATTTGTGTCTCAAATAAGATCAACATGAGAGTCGCTTTTCTCCAAATCATCTCTCCATCTAGGATTGGAACTAAAGGTGAGAGGTCTTTTTAAGGGAATTAGACCGGAGTAAGTGAACTATTATGACTTGTCGATATTGGAATAAAAGGCACTCGAACACTATTCTACTTAGAGCCTCCTCAAGAGTTGATTCACGCTTTGTTAAGTGACAAAGTAGGGATAGTAAATTTTAGACGTTAATTTGTATTATGTTTACTTTTATTTACCAAAAAAAAAACATTAAAGAGGAACAAGTGAGGAAGAATCCACCAATTACTCACCCAGTTTATGGATATTAATCTAATTTTCTCGACAGCAATAGAAGTAAGTGCGAAAAACAAGACTTAAATTTTGAGCAGTTGGTTAATAGAGAATTTAAAATGTCATTTTGGCCACTTGAGGAATTAAAATTTTATGAAATCTTCAAATAAATGTTAAGTTCACGACCAGTGGAATTCTAGCATTGAAATTCTTATACTCCACACAATTTAACTACTTACCATCATTGCGTGCCAGTGCGGGTGTAGTTGTGATTTATCGATACGGCCTCGGCTGCTACTCCCCCACGACGATATTACAAATACCGAAAGAAATTGTGATACCACAAATTATTGGCTTAGTACTGATTACACTTGTTCGATTAAAGTACTGAATTATTTTGTCAACTTCTGATTAATGTTAAATTATTTTGTCGCCGCGGCTCACGCATGTAATATTCCCGACGGAGAAAGACCACCCAACCAATTGAGCTGTTCCGCCGGGATCAATCATAAACAATGACTCACCTAAGTAAATTTGCGTTGACTAGGGCACTATTTATGATTTTGCAAGTTCGCTACACGTACTTCCATCGATCGTCAACGAGCAAACGCCCTCTTCTCCTACATTTCCCTCATCAAAACAATGTCCCTTCAAGAAGCAATAGCAGCTGATAATGTCAATGAGCTCTACAGCTCAATTGAGCGGGACGAAAATATCTTAGATCATGGATCTGAGGGCCCATTCCCCAATACTCCACTACACGATGCCGCGGACCAGGGAAAAACAAAAGTGGCCATGGAGATAGCCATCTTGAAGCCATCGTTTGCTCGAAAGCTGAACCGAGGGGGTCACAGCCCCATGCAGTTGGCTTTGCACAAGAAGCATTATCACACTGCGATGGCACTTATGACCCTCGACCCCCAGTTGATACGAGTCCGAGGACGAGGCGGGATCACCCCTTTGCATTTTGTAGCCATGGAAAAAGGAGAGAATGAGCAGGAGAACGTGGAGCTCTTGGAACTCCTGACCGAATTCCTATCTACTTGTAAATCATCCATCGAAGACTTGACGAGCCAGTGTGAGACAGCGGTTCATGTTGCACTCAAGAACCACAACCACTACAAAAAAATACCGAATTAGCGACGAAATTTGCGATGGAAAAAATTCCGTCGCTACTAGGGCGTCGCAAATTTTTGCGACGGAAAATTTAAAATTTCGTCGCAAA